>OU823243.1:7500-2507500 GCA_917490735.1 Dryobotodes eremita | reverse complement strand
CGAGCGGGTTGCCATAAACCCATAACATTAATCACGGAACCCCAGGAACAATGGGTCAGGTACGATGTTTGGAATATTATGAGGATGTTGTTTTTGGTTTCCCTACTGTAAGATCGAATTAGCAGGGTGTTTGCATGGGAAATCTTTATCTCAAATTAGGGATCAATCATCAATTTATTTAAATGGGAAGTCCATACGTAGGCCTACTTTGGCTTTCCACCTAAAGAAATTGGGATGATTTCAGCGTTTTCACCAGGGTTCTTTACTTAGGATACGTTAAGTAAAATTACGTAAAGCATGATCCAAGTCATATTTTGATTCTGTAATTTCTTTTTGTCAGGAGTAAGAACAATTATCGCTTCTAGGTTTCTTCTATTCATAAACATTTACCCCTTTATTTATAAACGTTGCTTAAAGTTAACTAGTGATTAGCGACTGTTTAACCATACATTTTTGATGTTTAAACGCCTCTTAGCTTTTAGCAACGTTTATAAATAACCCCTTTAGTCTAATCGTTTCCAAGCATAAATTCTTGCTGGTCATCTCCGTGTTCTAGGTTTGTGCTAGCTTAATGGTAGTTAGTTAAACGAAAAGGATCCAACCCAAAAATGGCAATCAAATTTATCGCAACATGATGTTGCGTTTAAATTTTACTTCGGTTCTTTTCGTAATATTAAACTTTAAGTTCGTTTACACGTGTTTTACTATACACAATTCATTTTTGGCCATTTGTAGGTTGGATCCTTTTCGTTTAACTACGTCCAATGTATGGTTGTATGGCTTTTGTTTCAGTGATTGATGCTCTGTCGGGACTTAAGTACTATGTATGCACATGTGAAAAATATATTGGTGTTTTTTCTTCTTTCATTCCACCAAATATTTAATCTACACGATTTAATAATATCTGTACTATTGTGACTTCGGTCATCATACACAGATAAAATTGGTAGTAATCATGATTACGCAAACTCTAGCCCTTCGTGATAGCGATTTCGCTCAGTTATCATCTTTTATAATAATAGGTAGGTACGAGGGTCATTCAATAAATACTTAGCCTACAAAAAGTAAACGAAAATTTTGGAAAAGTGGCAATTTATTTTTCAACATAGTCTCCTTTTAGTTCGATACACTTAGCCCAGCGATGCTCCAACTTTTTTAACCCGTCCGAAAAATAGTTTTTGTCAAACTCTGCAAAATAGGCCTCCGTGGCGGCGATGACCTCCTCATTCGATCCATATCTATTCCCGGCGAGTGATTTTTTCAGATTAGGAAACAGAAAGAAGTCACAAGGGGCCAAATCTGGAGAATACGGTGGATGGGGCAGCAATTCGTAGCGTAATTCGACCAATTTGGCCATGGCAACGGCAGACGTGTGAACCGGTGCGTTGTCGTGGTGAAACAGCACTTTTTTCTTCGCCAGATGGGGTCGTTTTTTCTTTAATTCGGCGTCGAATCGGCCTAATAAATCGGCATAGTAAAGCCCTGTAATTGTTTTACCCTTCTCGAGGTAATCGATGTAGATCACACCTTGTGAATCCCAGAAAACGGTGGCCATAACTTTTCCGGCCGATTTTACAGTTTTCGCCTTCTTTGGAGCACGTTCCCCGGTCTGGATCCATTGTTTTGATTGCTCCTTGGTCTCTGGTGTGTACCAGTGGATCCAGGTTTCATCGACGGTCACAAAACGACGCAAAAACTCCGCTGGATTCATCTTAAACAGCGCCAAACACGTCTCCGATGTGGTCTCACGGTTGCGCTTGTTTTCTGGTGTGAGTAAACGCGGCACCCATCGCGCCGACAGCTTTCTCATGCCGAGTTCCTCGTGAAGAATATGATGCACTGTTCCTTCTGAAATGCCTACAGTCTCAGCTAGCTCCCGAACCTTCAATCGGCGATCTGCCAATACGAGATCATGGATTTTTTTAATGTTTTCCTCCGTAGCAGCTGTTTTCGGTGCACCTGGACGTGGTTCATCAAAAACCGACGTACGGCCACGTGCAAACTCGTTGAACCAATTCTTGACGGTGGCCATCGATGGAGAAGAGTCACCGTACACAGCATCCAAGCGCTCTTTGATTTCGATGCGCGTTTTCCCTTCCAAAAATAGGAATCGAATCACCGAACGATATTGCTCTTTTTCCATTTTTGTAAAACCGATCGACACGTTCGCTTCCATAAGTTGTCAAATTAAAACAAATGAAGGGATTGGAATGAAAATTTGAAAAAAGAATTAAAAAAGAATGTGCTACACTGTGGTAAAACTCTTTTGAAACTACAGCGCCCTCTGGCGATGAGGCTAGGTACTTATTGAATGCACCTCGTAACTACGTTAGCTATGCATTAAGGCTCGTTCACACTGGCTCGACGCGACGCCCGACACAAAGGCACCGCGTGTCTCGCGACGAGCGGCGCCTTTGTGTAGCGCTGTCGCGTCGCGCCAGTGTGTACGAGCCTTTATCCTGTCCTACGAGTATCATAAATGTGAAAGTTTGGGAGGCTGTATGGATGGTTTGTTACTCTTTCACGCAAAAACTACTGAACGGATTTGGATGGAATTTAGAACACAGATAGTTTATAATCTTGATTAACACGTAGGATACTTTTTATCCCGGTAGTACGTTCCCGTGGGATAATTTCCGACATCCACGCGGGCGAAGCCACGGGCAAAAGCTAGTTTATTATTATAGGTATTTGTCACGATTTCAGTATGTACCTATATTTTATGTAAGAATATTTTACAGTCCGTTTCAACTTGAAACGAAAATTAATATAACATTATTGGAAATTATTTACCAAAACCTGAAAACAACTGAAACTGCTTTCAGGTTTAGGAATAAAAGGAACGTATAAAACAGGATAATTTAGAGCTAACAAAAAACACCAAAACTGTTCTCATATTCAAAAGGGTTGGTTGTCCACCAGAAATTCAAGAATTAATCATATTGTCCTCGAAACAAATTTGTGTCAGAGGACCGAAAATGTCCACGAGTTTTGATGGAAACAAAACAGAGGAACTTTGGTTATTAATGGCGAAAGCTTTCGAAAAAGGGTGCGGCGTAATTTTTCAAGTTTATTTTCAATGAATTTAATACCGTTTTGTGTAGTGGATGAACAAAGGCTTTACAGTTGGAAGCGTTAGCTCTTGTCTCTTGTTAGTGGGATCTGCATTTATTAAAAACGTTCAATAGCTGTCGGGATCAGTGCAGATAGACTGGACGTGGTATTGTCTGCTGTAACAATAACGCATAGAGGTATAGTCAGTCAGTAGTTCATCAGTAACAACAGCCTTTTTGATAATGTTCAGCCAAACCTGATCATGTGAAAGGACGTGAACGCTTTACGTTGAAGGGGTGTCAGAAAAAATCTGTCTAAAATGAAACATCCAAAATACTAATAAATCTGAACACCCTCTTGAAAGTAATATTGGGTTTTCTAATGCAGACACTACTATTGCTAGCTCCACCCGGTTTGCCTCGTAACTCTGTACCAGCGGGGTAATTACGTAACACACTAACAGTAGGAATGGGTTTCATTTTGACAGTTCGACAACATTCATTGCGTTATTTACGTTGTTGAGCAGACAAATTTTTCGAACGTATGAAGCAATGTATTAGCAATAGGCTTCAAAATGATTCAGATTGTGATAGATAATGTGTTACGTAATTAGGGTGCAGTTCGCCCTCAAAATAGGACTGCGACGTGATGACGTCAACTATAGTTTGGTCCTAATATCCGAGACGCCGCTGTCACGTCCTAAATCTGCTACTCATGTAACTACCGGTAACTGAGCTACTTTGATCCAACAAATAAAGCAATCTGCAACTAAGTGGGTCCCTCCTCTCGGAATAGCTCTGTATTCATAACCCGGTGGCAAAGGTCGGGGTCAAGGTTGGCGTGCGGTTGAGGCCAGGCCCTTTTACTCAAGGGACCGGAAGGTTACATAAATAAACATCATGGAGTTTGTAATCGAAATGGATACAGATTTTCATTTGAAATTCACATGTTACATATTTATAGTTCATTCATTTTGTTTTAAATTCTTAAAAACCATTTAATTATTCCATCGCGGTCGTCTAAAATGATACCCTGCTTAGAATAATCCAATTTCAATCTTCTGTTAGCGTGGCTTTTCTCATTCTAAGCCAAAAGACCGGTGTCCCGTTCCGCACAAAAGGGCCGATCCATCCGGGATTTATAGCAGGACGAACGCCATAGATTTCCGTAAGCAGTCCCGCGTCAAGATCGTGTAACGCATGTTAAAATACGAAATCCCCTAATTTAACTTGAATTATTTTGGAATTCAAGGCTCATGTTTCTTGTGGGGGTAAAGAACCATATTCCTTATGCTTTCAGTCGCTTAACTCTGTGTGGTCTGCCTTTGGCAGGCACTTTGAATATTTTAGGAAGCACGACGTGAGATTGGTAAACACAGTTAGGAGATTTAAGTGAAAGGGGGTGAAAGGAATTGAATGTGCTTGCCTTCCTTTACCTTATTACTTAGGTTCTTAGATCAGCGGAGTAATTGCGTAACACTCTAATACTAGGAATAGTTTTCATCTTGACAGTTCATCAACATTCATTGCGTTATTTACGTTGTTGAGCAGACAATTTTTTCGAACATATGAAGCAATGGAATAGCAATAGACTTCAAAATGATTCAGATTGTGATAGGCAGTGTGTTATGCAATTAGGGTACTGGGTCGGAACTTGTTCTTATTTGTTTTTATAGGTATAACTATGTGTTTGCGATAAATTAAGTCGATTTGAATTGCACGATTGTGAATTGTCCTTCTGTGGATCACTGCAAAAAGCGTGGTTTTCTATTGGAACATTGTTTTTCCGCTGATATATATTTAAGAAAATGGCTGATTCCAATAGTAAACAAAACCTTCACGGCAATTATATTTATCTGATTGCTACGATGCAGATTTACATTGAACAGTTTTTACTTCTAAAAAAGAAAAAAATACAGCCAAATGTAAATAGTTCCGATTCTAAGTTTTTTGTTAGACACGGCAGATTTGCATTTCCTGGCACGAAAAATAAACAAGGCAAGGTAATAAAAGCTTGTAAACAGAGATGATCAATACGCTTGACATTGACAATACCAAATTCAATGGTATCGCAGAACAAAGGACGGGGTTCTTCACAAACAGTACAAATAGTACACTTTAATTAGAATCGGTTCGACAGTTTTCTATGTTTGCAAGATAAAGATATCTATAAGTTCATATGTATATTCCACATCTCTATGTCACTGCATATTATAAAACAAAGTCCCCCCTCCACGTCTGTCTGTCCGAACGCGATAAACCCAAAAACTACCGAACGGATTCTCATACTCGTACGGTTTTCACCAATTGACGGAGTGATTCATGAGGAAGGTTTATAATGGTGCCGATTCTCTTGTCATAAAATTCTCTAAACTAGATTAAAAATCACTAAAATTTAGTTTATTCCTGTCAAACGACGATTTCCCATTCTGAAATAGACTAAAGTGACACAACTTAACTATATTTTAGTTTGACAGCACTAAGATGGCACTGAGTTAGTAGTTTAGTGAAAATAGCAATTTTGCTATTCTGAATTTGACGTTTTTCACTTAAATTTAGGTTGTCTAACTAAATCTGGCTAATTTTAATCGCGATTAAAAAGGTATGGAATAAAATTAGTTGTCATGAACTAAAATTCACCACAAAACCTCGACTTCAGATGCAAAAACAATACTGTATCTTTATTTTGTTTTATTTTGCTTATATCTTGAAAATGGTGTGTCCTATCGCAAAAATAATAACAATTTCGACCCCCTTTATGAGACCGTTAAACCAATAAAACTCTACACGTAGGTTATAATTTTTTATATTTTCCATACGAAAAGTGAAAAATTCTATATAAAACACGTCGAGGCTGACCCCCTTGCTCGCCTCCGGCTCTAAAAAAAATTCACGGGGTAGGCCAAACAAGTACTAGGTGGAGTGGCGATTGTCAAATTAAATTTTAGTTGCGTCAAAATTATTTTTTAATTTTGAGATATTTTTTTGCAGAATAGCTTTAAGATTCTCATAGCCAAAAGTAAGGAATTTTAGTGATAATTTAGTTCGGTGTACAAGAGAATCGGCACCAGTGTGTATAATTTATTAAGGTTTTGTGTAAATTGGCTGAAATATGACGATGATTGTTGAAAATGTCGGAAAAATCATGACGACTGGGAGCTTTACTGGCGTACGCCGCGTAAACTAATAGAGATAGATGAAAACAATGTATTACGGAATAAATACATTGTTTACCTGGATTAGCACATAGGGTACCTACTTTTAAACCTTTAGTACGTTCCCGAGGGATATTTTCCGACATCCACGCGGGCGAAACCGCGGGCATTTCGCCCGTGACTTAGTAGCTAGGCTGTTATATTGTAATTGTGAAAGTAACTTTGTCTGTCTGTCTGTTTGTTACCCTTTCACGCCTTAATGGCTGAACGGATTTGGACGAAATTTGGCACACGGATATACCATGGGACATAGGATACTTTTTATCCCGGTAGCAACTGTCCGTGGGATAATCTCCGAACTCCACGCGGGCGAAGCCAGGCGAAAGCTAGTAAACAATAAGTTTATTGTGGCATTTAGTTAATTAAGTTCACTTTAGCGTTAGTAGTAGGCGACGTAAGCTCTTTCTAGTTACAAGACTACATTTGAAATCGCTAGTCATGGATCTTAAGAAATAGAATTACAAATAAGGAGAAGCGATCGCTGTTTCACTTCTAGATTTTTTTCTATTTGGTTCTCAAGATTGATATTCGATCCGTCTCCCTTTCTCCAAGGACCACTCTTTTTCATCTCGTCTAAGTGATAAAGTTTCCACGCTAACGTGCAGTTCTTTCGTTGTCTGTGTTGTATCCAAAGCTGCCATCTTGAGTCTTTATTTATTTAGGATTACCAACAAAAGATATTTAAACAATATATGACATAGAAATAACGGGCAACACCTGCACCCTAATTGCGTAAAGGCTCCTACAAACACGAGCGACATGCGACGCGAATCGCGCGCAACACGGAGGCACCGCTCGTCGCGCGACAAGCGGTGCCTCTGTGTTGCGCTGTCGTGTCGCGCCTGTTTATGGAAGCCTTAACTCACTATCTATCACAATCTAAATCATGTTGGAAGACTATTCGTCGCTTAAGTTCTCCCTAACACCGCGGAAGTCAAATATTGAACGAAATATGTTTCGTATGTCATTCAATAGGGAATCGCAAGACGCATCGTTTGAAGAAACAAACACGAGAGTTTGTCTTTTTGAATAACGCCTCACTATTGGTTCAAACTCTCGTGTTTGTTTCTTCAGACGATGCGTCTTGCGATTCCCTATGGAATGACACACAAAACGTATTTCATTGAAAATTTGATTTCCGCGGTAATAGAACTTAGCGACGTATTGCTAATCCCCAGCTTCATTTATGTTCGAAAAAAAATCTGCTCAACAACGTAAATAATGCAATGATTGTTGTTGAACTGTCAAAATGAAAGCCATTCATACTGTAAGTTAGCAATTACCCCGCAGTTAGAAGGTGAACAGTCACGAGCACTAATATGTACACATTGAGCGACTTTTAAAAGTAAATTTCTCCTACTGTTTCGATTGTAATTTTGATTATTTACGAACGTTGTATTTTAGAACCTATACTATTATATAATAGGTCTTACCTCAAAGTTGCAATCGTAATTCCACGAGAAAATCGCTTTTGAATTGTGCGAAGTGTGTACCATGGACTAGAAAAAAAGAAGGACTCCGCGCCACGCGTATCGAAAGTGAAGCACTATAGGTATGCCCGACCGTTTGTACAAACATACCTCACGCACACATTTACATCATATGGTGCCGACAAGCAATAAAATAAAACAATGCCTTCTTGGGTTGTGAAATGGTGTAAAAATAATTCTACATCCCAGAAAAAATGTCGCGGAATAGCATATCACAAGTAAGACACTTATTTACATACACACACACTGTAGCGTTGTGAGAAGTCTCAACGGTAAATAGTCGAGTGATGCTAAATATTTCACAATTAGTTAGTTGCTAAGCACATCACTAAAAAGATGGAATAAAACTAATTTTCCTAAGCACACTCGTCCATTTTGATCTCGCGTTGGTTTTCGCGTTGGCTCAGGATTCCTTGTGCCCCGACCTAGGGTGAGTTTTTCATTAATTTGATGTTAATACCAGACCTGTGCTGGACAACCTATGTTAATATTATCATCACCTATTTCGTATGTTATTTCGCGGGTGTCACTGTCGGGCCACGCGACTATAGGTTGCGCGGTGCTCAAGGATCTGAAATATGTATGTTACTGCTGCAACTGGGCTGTGCAAGGCCTCACTGTGTATTATAAGCGATATAGCGAGCCATCTGCTAAAATCATTGTGTTTCTTTGTATTTTATGCTCGCATGTCGCATACCTAACCACATATTGCATCTGTCATTGTGACACGCTGTCTTTGCAACTCTGCCTGTAAGCCGCTGCGATGTGTTGAGCTTCTGCCAATCTTTCTCCTTACACCGTCCCTCGGTCGCGGAAAGAGGAATGAAACTGGACACATCACACGCGGTTTGCTGCTTTCGCACCGCATCTAACATGCGCTCCCTAACGCGCTTTCCAGGGTTCTACGTCCTGGATTCTACGTCCAGGATCCTACGACTAGGATTCTACGTCCTAGCTGAGGACAGGGCAATTACAATATCGTACGTTGATCCAACCTGCATGCTGCCCCGAACAGCGCGCTGATGCGTAGCTGACCTGCGTGCTACCGGCGTCCTACGACCTGCTGCCGACGCACGCTAACTGCGGCCCTTCGAAGGCATTACTGGCCTCTTGCGGAGCCTGTGCGGACAGGCCTACCAGCTGCCCATAAATCCAAGGACGGTACCCTACGAGTACCTAACAATAAGTGTGATAGTGCTCAGTGCAGGTGAACTGTGACCTTACCCGCGACCTAGCCTACTTCTATAGTACAATATAATATTAATGAACATTACTCGTGTTTCTTTTAACTACCTATTAGTTAACGGCCTGCGCAGTCTACTTGCAAAGCCCTAGCCGTTATAGTGGCGCCCAACCTAAACTTCAATATTTGTCACACTGTTCTGAACTGAGCACTAGCACATTGCTCACTTTACATCGCTGCGGTATAGTTTTTTTTATAGTATAGTCACAGGCACGCAACACGCGTTTTTTTGTGAAAATGAGTTCTAACTATTCGAACGTGGAGTGTTTGGATATGGTGCGTTTTTATGCAATTGCTGGTGATAATCTGGTGGAAGGTAGGCGCATGTACTCTCAACCAGATCATTTAGCGGCACTGCGCAGGGGAGGGATCTTGAACCAGCAGATTCCCACACCTGCTACAATACTGGCAGCTACACAGCGGCTACTGGATCACGGCCAATTAAATTAACTGCAGCTAGAATTTCTGATGGTCCTAAGCCCGATAAGTATGAAGGGAAAATTGGAGTCAATGTTGTCTTGGTGCTCACGCACGGAGCTAACCCGGTTTTGTGGTAAGTTTTTGTCTTCGTTCCTGTAATATCCCAATAAATAAATAATACCTAATAATGTAACGGTAGATACAAAAGGTACTTGTACCTACAGGAAAGAATTAAAACCATGTCTGATAGTACCTACCGTAAGTTAGCACCTAGAACATAGTAAGTGGAGTTTCTTGCCCATTCTTCTCTATACGAAACTACCTTTTGGAAGGGGCAACTAGAATCAATTCTATATTTTTGTAAATTTTAACGTTCAAAAGTGCCTTTTATTAACCTGTGCCCTTAATGTGCCTATTTGAAATAAATGATTTGACTTTGAACAAAATAATAAAATTAGAGGTCAGCCACCTCGACGCGCGTTTTTGTGTTCCTCAATGCTCGGAAACTTGAGTCTACCATTTTCTGAAAGACCTAATCTAAGAAGAGGCTTAAAGTGTGGCTTAAAGCTATTCGCAGATAATCATTTTAACTAACCACATTTCGAGGTTGTATTGGAAATATTTTGAAGAAAGTGTTTACCAGGAAATAAGCAATACTTAAAGTTTTTAATCCAGACTCTTCAGGTCGAATAAATATTGAACTCAAATATTGAAATTACAGAAAATAACGAAGTGCAATAAAACCAAACTCATGAATGAACACGAAACGGAATGAATGAACGACATGTCAAATTTATTGGTAGGCCGTAGGGACCTAGCTATGGTGACGCCATCTATAATTAGCTTTGATTGACCTTCCCCATTATGAAGTAGTTAAATTACTTTTTTTAAATGAGAAGAACTGTCTGGTATAAATACAGGTCTCTTGTCAGAAATAAAACACTCTAAGTCTTCAGTCTACAGTCTTCTTCAAACCACTTCTACAGTTTTATTTCAACCCGGTGAACACCGGCGACCACCTCAATATTTCAAACCGGTGAGCGCCAGCGACCAGCTCAACAGTACAACCCGGTGAGCGCCGGCGACCAGCTCAACATTACAACCCGGTGATTGCCGGCGACCAGCTCATTACTCCGTCACACATCCTGTTAAAGTCTGCTGAGTTCCTGATCTACCATGCTGCTGGAGATTCATAGTTCATTGAACTGCTGAATTCTACTTATGTACTATATTTTAAGTGATGTAACTTCTTACTGCTAAAAATAACTTGACTTACGACTAGCTCTCCAGTATATAACGTGAGGGTTAACCGTAATGTAACAATATACAACATCCCGACATCAATCTTCAGGCAGTTGCCCACCTGACACGATACCCGTCTGGTCGAAGAATCCTCCCTTTTCTATGGAAGATGAGTGAAATTTACAGCCTGTTTCTCATACCTCTATAAAGCTGAAATTTCCAGTATAAGCTGACTTCTCATTGTACGAAAAGCCTATACAATGTGAGGTCAGCTAAAACTGGAAATGTATAGCTTGATATGCTGTCGTATGTACTAGATAAGTACCTACTATATATTTTTATAAAATTGAAAATTATAGGTCAAGGCACTCTGAACTGTTTTTCTATGATAATATCATTTGTTTACAACTCTTACAAAGGACTATCAATTGATAATAAGAAGCAATTACCACCTCATTTATCACAAAGATTTATTAACGAAATTATTACTTGTTAATTAATGTCAGAGGAACAGGTTCAGAGACAGTATTATGAAGTCTTTTTATAATCTGACTGAAAATATTTTCACCGGTAATGTTTAAGTTCCATGTAATAGAGGCCGAGCCTATTGCCATCAACCGGGCACAAATCCAGACTCCTTGCTGCTACTGAGAATTCCTAATGGAAAACCCAATACCACTTTGCCTAACCTAGGAATCGAACGCAGGACCTCATGCTTAGCAGTAGTACTCACGACCACTAGACTCAAAGACGCAGTCGACAATTTAGACATACTTACATACACGTTCGTTTTTTATCAATTTCATGTCCCACTCAAAACTGAAAATAAATAATGAAAACAATTTTCAGGAGATATCTATCATGGACTTAAATAAACCTTCGTTAAACTAATAAATTTAATTTTCCGACGAAGCTTCGTGTATCAACTGTAATTTGTATTGATAATATTTCATGAGCAAAATATAGCGTTCTCGATAAATAAGGATCACGAGGCAGCCAGCATGTTCATGATAAAATATAACCAGTCATGTCCGGGGATCGACAATGGCTGCTTCGTAACGTACCAATACCTACTGCCATCTACATAGTTTACAAAATAAATAAGATTGATTGAATACTCCAAATCTCCTGCTGTGAATAATGTCAGTTAGGGAGAAATCTTATTAAAAACTATTTGAAAGAAGAAAGAACTGCAATACTCTCCGTGTTCTTTTTAAATCTCGGGTGCATTAATAGAGCCTCTACGAGTGACGATCTGACGGCATATACGGACGTACCGCACCCTGAGCTTGCCTGTGAACTCCGGAGACAGTCTTTCTGAGCAACAGAATAAGCGCAATATTTTATTTTCATACGACAAGAAAGGAGAACTAGAAGTAAACTGAAAGTAACTTAGATGATAATGATAAATTACTTTATTTCTGTAAGTTGGTTTGTACTCGTACAAACACTTTTACACGTCAATCATATTTTAGAAACTAGATGAGTTCGGCGTTTCTTATCCTGCTACTCGAAACAAACTCAGAGACTACACACTATACCTATTATTGTGTAAAATTGTAAGCCATCACAAAGATAACCCACTTCCTGAAGAACATTCCTAAACATTAAACGCACAAAAGGTAACGTTCCCTAAATGCTGCTCAACATTACCCGTAACTCCGTTAGTTACCCAAATCCTCAGCTAATGACAGCCAAGTAGAAGGTATAATAGATAAGTGATTAAAACCGTGCCGCTAATGAGTAGTCGGCAATCTCAGCAAATTACCCCTCGTTAGCGACACAGCCTGTTGAAACTGTTGTGATAGGTAACCAACAATTTGTTGGCCCTATGGATTTTTTTGTGAAAACGGTTTAAATGTTAATGCTTGATTTCCGAAGTAAATAGTTTTGGCTGCTTGGCTAGACGCATTGAAGGTTTTTTTAGGTGACATGGATAATCTATTAGCTTGGCATATTGACAATATAGTTTGACTTTGCGATTGAAAGGAGACACTTTCATTCAATGGCGAGTAAGGATTGAATGAAAGTGTCTTTACAACCACGTAGTACTAAAGTAACCACCATCGCCGCCACCACCACCACCACCACACCATCGCCACCACCACGACCACCACACCACCACCATACCATCGCCACCACCACCACCACCACACCACCACCATACCATCGCCACCACCACCACCACCACCATACCATCGCCACCACCACCACCACCACCATACCATAGCCACCACCACGACCACCATACCGCCACCACCACCACCATAACACGACCACCACCGTATGATTTATATCGGTGTATATAATAAAGAGTATTTTATTTTATTCTACGAGTATTCTAAATATTTCAGGATCAAAATCCTGAAATTTTGAATTATTTTATCCTACCCTATTATAAAGCCAACCCAACAGCCAACCAGCCAACCAAGCCAGCCAGACATTTGATCAACAAGTTTAAATAAAATATAAATTGCGTCATTCCGTCGTTAGCAAGGTGAATTACCAAAAGAGCAATGTAACAGAATAAGACAAGCTTTCTTTGTCTCTTTTGTAATTAAGGACTTCAATAGACGATGAGTCGGTATTATAGTTAATTATGTTAATGTTAATGAAGGATAGGTACCTACTTTAGGAACTTATGAAGACCGACCCTGAATTTGTAAGGAGAGAAACTAATCTGAAAAGTACTTTGATTCTCATTTTTATGTTGATTTGGAAGCGTAAGAAAAGTTCTGGCAAAGTTTGCTTCGTATCTTTTACGAGATAAATGATGCAAGAAAGACGGATTTCCATGTTTGATCCTCATGTAGAAACGAAGTTTAACATAGGTATTAGGTACAGAAATAACATGAAGATTGTTTCAATTTTCTATAATATTTTAAAACCATTATTAATATTTTAAATTTGTTAGATTACTTAGTTGTTTACTTTATTGTGCATGATGTGGTCTCCTAAATAAATTAAAAATCATTGAAGGAGTATAATCACGAGCACTTATATGTAGGTACTATCGGCCCAAGTTAAGCATGCTCACTTAAGAAAATATTCCTGCGAGAGCGCAGCTAGTGACAAACCACACCCCTTCCTAGTTTCCCCCAATTAGAGACAATATGCATTTGTGTGAGTAATGAGCGAGTAACATAAAATAACAAACATTAGCTAGAGCGCGGCAGTGCCAATACAAGGAACAACTGCAAAACATTTGAGATAATCCTAAGGTAATAAAAAAACGTATGGCCCTTGTATTAAGCCGTCCTCTATTGTTTAACCGAATTTCCAGACATTCCCACTAAATAACAATGGGTCTTAGATAATGAACTTATTTTTATTTCAGTTGCAAGAGTTGTGCGGCTTGCGGCCTTGCGTTAGCTACAAACAAAAAGCTCTGATAACATTGTATGAACTGCGCAGAGTATTGGTTCAAATATTACTGTAATTTTCAAGTATTCCCAAATTGCCCAAGTATAAACAAACACATAGAAATTTAGATAGTTATTTACTTTTAATAAAGTCGATTAAACACAAAAAATTTCAATATAAACATTTGATACCTTCATGCAGTGCCGGTCAACGCACCTATACCTAACGTATTCAGGGAGCCGTGAGATAAAAGGTAAACAAACCATAAATGTCCGTTCAATCGATTTTGAATGCTATTGTGTTGGTGGCATGACAAATGGCAGCTGCAGTAAACAGTTGGTATTGTAACCACTTTTTTGCCTTTAATGCCATCCATAAGCCTACGGAATAGAAGTCAAAATCGGTGGAACGGACTGTAATAAAACGGTTCGTTTCAATGTCTCATCTTATTGTGAAGGGAATATGGTGCGGTTGCTGCGGCATGCGGCATCACATAGGATATGGTGAAAATTGGAGAGGCAGTGAAAGTGTTCATAAATAACCTATATCTATAGACCCGATAGAGAGAGGAAAATATTAAAGTGGATTAATACATATAAATTGTAGTTTATTAGTTATTACAAATTATTTTTGTAAATACTGCAATATCAATAATACATTTTCTAAACCAAACAAACAGAAGATATGAGTACTAAAATTAATTCTTGTCCATAATAAAAAAACAATTCAATTCAATAACAAAGAGCTCACGCCGCCGCCGCGCCGCGCTGGCCGTGCCCATTAAAAACTCGTCTCTTAGCAGAAACAAGTGAGCATAGTACTCTCCTAGTGTGAGTGTCACACATTCTATACATGATTATACTAATACGAACACCACTAAAATACGCTTTGTGCATCCTATTGGTCAAAACTCGTGCATTGTGCGATCGAGTCGTGAGCCGTGCTATGCGATTATCGCCTTAGAGGTGAGCATGCAGAAGTTTGGCCGATAGTACACACCACGGACTAGAAAAAAAAGAAGGACTTGCACCATTCATATTGAAAGTGAAGCACCGTTCCGATCTATGTGTTGTAACGGCTAGGGCTTTGCAGGTAGACTGCGCAGGCCGTTAACTAATAGGTAGTTAAAAAAAACACGAGTAATGTTCATACATATTATATTGTACTATAGAAGTAGGCTAGGTTGCAGGTAAGTTCAAAGTTCACCTGCACTGAGCACTATCACACTTATTGTTAGGTAGGGTACCGTCCTTGGATTTATGGGCAGCGGGTAGACCTGTCCGCACAGGCTCCGCAAGAGGCCAGTAAGGCCTTCGAAGGGCCGCAGTTACCGTGCGTCGGCAGCAGGCCGTAGGACGCCGATAGCCCGCAGGTAAGTTACGCATCAGTGCGCTGTTCGGGGCAGCATGCAGGTTGAATCAACGTGCGATATTGTAATTGCTCTGTCCTCAGCTAGGACGTAGAATCCTAGTCGTAGGATCCTGGACGTAGAATCCAGGACGTAGAACCCTGGAAAGCGCGTTAGGGAGCGCATGTTAAATGCGGTGCGAAAGCAGCAAACCGCGTGTGATGTGTCCAGTTTCATTCCTCTTTCCACGACCAAGGGACGGTGTAAGGAGAAGTGTAGGCACAAAGACATTAAATTATTACTTTTGGATAGGCAGAAGCTCAACACATCGCAGTGGCTTACAGGCAGAGAGCTGCAAAGACAGCGTGTCTCAATGACAGATGCAATATGTGGTTAGGTATGCGACAAGTGAGCATAAAATACAAAGAAACACAATGATTTTAGCAGATGGCTCGCTATATCGCTTATAATACACAGTGAGGCCTTGCACAGCCCGGATGCACCAGTAATGCATACATATTTCAGAACCTTGAGCACCGGGCAACCTATAGCCGCGTGGTCCGATACTGACACCCGCGAAATAACATACTAAATAGGTAATGATAATATATTAACATAGGTTGTCCAGCACAGGTCTGGTATTAATATCAAATTAACGAGGAACTCACCCTAGGTCTGGGCACAAGTAATTCTGAGAGTCAGGGAATAGCTCTGCTAGCTAAACCAGTGCGAGATCAAAATCACAGAACATATACATAGGCAAATCAAAATGGACGAGTGTTCTTGGGAAAATTAGTGTTGTTCCATCTTTTTAGTGATGTACTTAGCAACTTACTAATTGTGAAATATTTAGCATCACTCGACTATTTAACGTTGAGACTTCTCACAACGCTACAGAACTCCGGCTACAGAGAGAGGATTTTTCCTACATAAAATCCGCTAGAACTACCACTTCCTACTTGCTGCCTAATCTTTAGCAGAAGTATGAAACCAGTCCAATCACAGTAAGGACTAGAACCATACTCAACAGCCATGAGTGAAACTAATTGCTCCTAAACACGGTGACATTTGAATCACAGTTTTGCTAAAACAAACGTTGTGCAGACCATGGTCTACTCCATTCTATAGCATCCAATAAAAAAAACATCATTGGTTGTACGTCATTGAAACGTCATTGATTGTGTGTACACTAAACTACCATAAACGAAATTTAGTAAGAACATATTTTTGTACGTCTTACTAGAAAACACTACAGTTAGAAGTTAACTTCGATAGGTATTTTATCACTGATAAGTGGCCACTTTAAAACAGATTTTTATGGCTTGGTATGGCTTTGGCTATGGTAAATTTTGGTAGGTATTTTCTGGCTAAGCATAATTGCACGACGCGATGCACTCACACACCGCACCGACGCGCGAACTAAATAAAAACCACCTCACGCCTTACATGATTAGTTTGTTTTGGGAACTAGCTACAACAGCGCCATTTTGACAGTTGCCTTCCCCATCACTAAATATTTTCGAGTTAGCCAGAAGTAATAAAGCAGTTTTGGGAGAGAACCTTACCTTATTACACTGCCTTTAACATGTGAGCTTTATAGAAAAAGAAAAACGGACAGATGATAATTTACAATAAAAATGTCAGTATATAAAAATATTCTAAGATTGTAAAAAGAGGAAATTAATGGTATGAAATACAGAATTTAATGTAAAAACAGTGAAAGGTAATTTAAGGATTGTTTTAGTATATGAGTCGAATGAGTGTCCTGTGATAGGTTCAGGCCCGATAGGACCGATGCCTGCCGGGGTCACGGATTGTTCGAAAGAGATACCGTGGCCCTGGCGCACAGGCAACTGAAGGAACACGGGTGGGTTTTAGTCAGTAAGAGTCCGATACGCCCTTCCGCTCCGCCCAAGAGCGGGAGAGCCCATTTGATGATTTCCCACACAAAAAAGAAAAAAAAAAAAAGAGGCCCCTTTCAATATATAAATAGACTAAAGGTGTGGTTTCGATGAATCGAAATACCACAATATATGCTAGATGCGCGGTAAACTCTGCTTGCGCGATGCAGGATTTTGCGTGACGACCGTGTGACGCGTAGCGCGCAGGCGGTGTTATAGATGCCGCTATAGCATAATATTTCGTCGTGCGTACCTACACAATAATCAGTAATCAAACTAGGTACATAAGTTTCATGTCTGGGTTTCTTTTTGTAAACTCACCCTAGGTACGTTTTTTGTGTATTTAAATCCATAGCGGGCACAGTAAGAACGGCGGGGTAATTACGTATCACACTAACAGTAGGAATGTGTATCATTTTGACAATTCAACAACATTCATTGCGTTATTTACGTTGTTGAGCAGACAAATTTTTCGAACATATGAAGCAATGGATTACCAATAGGCTTCAAAATGATTCAGATTGTAATAGGTAGTGTGTTACGTAATTAGGGTGCAGGCTAAAGAAGATCGTGGCTAGTCTGATCAAGAAAGAATGGGTAAATCACATGATCAACGCCTTGTAATGGTCTTGTCCTCTTCACCACAAAAGGTCAGCTACTTCAACTCATTATAAAGCAAGAGCCCGTGACGGCCAGACCTTCGGTAATTCATAAAAGCTACCTATGTATGTCCGCTATACAGGTAAGAAGGTATCCCGCCTATGAAACTTGGGTCGCAGTGGCTTCGGCAGGTACCAGATAATGAAGGTGTCTGAAATGTTTGGACCCTGGGCTAGCACTATGTACACTATATTTAAATATCGCTATAGAATATAGTAACCGTTTTATAATGTTAATTTTCTATTATTTTACTTCGTTTCAATGTAACATTCAAATTAACTTGGTCAAGGAGAGCAACACAACACAAATATGGTGGATCAGTAATATACGAAATATCATTTTAACAATGACATTTTATTGACGTGTCTATGTAATATCTGCGATAAAAAAACAACACGAATTTAGAAAATACTTGGGTTTCGTTATAATAATAAAATAAGACTACAGGATATTCTACTCGATTGCGGTAGTAATAATAATTAAATGTAATTAAAAAAAACTCTTTTAAAAACAAGCTTTTAATGAACTAAAAAGTACTAAATAAAACTTACGTTAACATAAAACTTTAATATTTTCTTAGAAGCTTGCGGCTTATCTTAAAGTGTAAGAAGGACGTTCACGCGTCAAGCTTTTAAGAAAATATTAAAGTTTTATGTTTTATTTAAAAGGTACTTTTTTAAAAGCTTGTTTTTAAAAGGGTTTTTTACTTACATTATATTTTGTACTTTTTAGCATTAGAGTTTCTTTAAATATCCGTTCTATCATCTTCTCTTGAAAGGTCACACAACAACAGACAAGTCCAAAGAACCCAAACGCGCTTTTACACAAGTCATGGTGTGAAGCCATTCGAGTCGCACTATCCAAGTCATGCCACACTTTAGAACGGGCTATCATCATAATTTAATGAATACTTATACAACATTTCGTGCCTGTGCTGTTGACCACTGAGGAGTTCTCTCGTATGGAGCTAGTACTGGGTGCAGCAGCCAGATCATGGCAAACTTTAGAACGAGCTATCATAATTGTATGCGTATATAAAATTTTGTGTGTCTGCTGTTGACCGTTGAGGAGTTCCCTCGATTGGAGCCAATCCTGGGTGCAGCAGCCAGGTCATGGTGGACTTTAGAAGGAACTACCATAATTAAATGCGTATATTAAATGTCGTGTCTGCACCATTGACCGTTAAGGAGATCCTTCGTCTGCAGCCAATCCTCGGTGTAGAATCACAGGTAATGCATCATAAAAATTCATTGTCTTTGAAACAGAATCAACGTGTGAAATTTCAACTCCGTAGGATAAGAGAAAGTGGTTTTTTTCAGCTTGCAAGATTTGCCCGGAACAAACATACATACATAAATACAAACATTGCAAGTAAAATAAAAGCTTGTAAAATAAGTGCAATCCTAGTGTAACTTGTTATTGTAGAATACCACATACACGACGAAGCCCAAATCAGAAGCGAATCAGAAACCATATAACAAAGCTGGGGTCAACAGAGAGGCAATCAATCAATGTCCTTAGTAGTAAAATAGGTCGCAAAACAAAAACAATCACAAAAAAAGTCCGAAACACGTCCAAAGCAAAGAAAGACTTCACTTCACGAAACTTAAAGGCCATTTACTGTAACGATCATCGGTACAATAATTGCAGAGTCCACGTCCCACATGTCGGCAATCTTGTGTGCTAAACTGTCAAAGTCGTCAAACGTCAAGTCAAACACAACTGTCATGGGTAACCTAAAAATAGAGTTACCATATTAAAAAACTTCCCAAATGATCATTTTTGTACGCCTGTACTCTTCTTCAAATTAATTTCTTATATGTTATATTACCGATTAAATTATAAAAAAATTGATTTAAGAATTTATTGGCATGAAAATTTGGCTAAATAATTTTTGTAAATATTTTTTTGAAAATATTTTTTTTAGTCCATAATAATTCTATATAATTATTTTTATTGATAAATCTAAGAAATAATTCACAACACAACACAATACAAAATAAATGTCAAATAATGCACAGTAAAAGATCGCAAAATGGACCGAACGCGCTATTTCACTCGCACCCGCCTACATAATTATATCTCTCGCGCTCGCGCTTACGGCAAACTGTTGATGCGTCTGGCAAGATGAAAGAACTATCAAAACTGTCTGGCAACTGAGGAAACATCATTTGATAGTTCCCCAAATAACATATACATATAAAATTCAGCTTTTATACTATAACGTAAGTGTAATTACAATTCATTGTAGTTTAAGGGTGCCTGGCAGGGGGTTGTAACCATACTTACAGCCTTACTAATAAAAATATTTAAAACACTCGTTTAACAACTGTTTACTTATACATTGTATAAGCTATGCATAAGAGTTACACACTCCCTTTACCAATAATGGGTGTGTAAGCATTGTATAGTTATAAATTCGTTATAACAAAAGTCACTGGCAACATTCTTCGGAAACGTTTTGAAACTTGATGACCAAATTGTAGAGACATTGAGAAAACCTTGTAAACTGCATAAAAAATGATTATTTTGAATAAATACTACAAATTGTGCCCAAAATGTTGTTTGGAAATGTATTTAAAAATAATTTTACGTTTTTTACGGTAAAATGAAAGAAAAAATGAAACATACTTTGTTTGTCATTTAAGAACGCACCTTTCAAATGTCAAACTAGTGTCACAATTTAAATATGTGTGCAATCAATCGTGTGGGTGTGTGTGTGTGGTGTGTTTTTTTTTTATAGCACCAATCATATTTCTGAAGCCACAAATATTTCTAAATCCAGAAACTACTTGTTCTTGCTCTTCAAGTGACCCAGGCATGCGTATAAATTGTGCCGCTTTATTTGCCAAAGCGTTAGCCACTCTTCGACATACATTCGTAATAGACTTTTGGTTAAAAGTCTGTCTCGTTAAAAGTAAAAGGATCGAAACGATTTTTGTAACATTTTCGTTTTCTTGGTAGTTCTTCACGATCCATTTTATCAAAAATAACGAAATAATGCAAATAATCCATCACTGAGACTGAGATTTGAATGCGAACGTTCTTAAAAGTTAGTACAATAGCCCGCCAGATGTCCGGCTACTTCGGTTACACGCTCACTAAACAAGGGTTGAGGACTGAATAACAGTTGTGTAATTTCTCATACAAAAAAAATTCGCCGTATACCAGATGTGTACAACTGAACTGTCAAATATCTTTTATTGGTAGAGTAAGGGCCTCTTTCACCATCTCCAAGTAAAGCGTTGATTAGTTACTTCCCCGTTAACGTTATTTGGCAAGTAAAAGTTACGAGTATCTTTTGTCAATTTCACAAACGAAAATAAAGCTTCGAGTAACAACTTACTGGTTAAGTGAATGATGTAACGAATCATACGTTACATTCGTTCAATAATATGTCAATGTTACTCGTCAAACGTCATTGGTTGATTTTTTATTAGTTAATGACGTAACAGAAATCGATTTCAGGGTGTAAAAGGGTATGGTTACCTATTGTTTAGAAGCTAACTTCTACTACCTAAGTAGTCTTTTTTTTAAAGTTGTTTTTGTTTGGGTTTCTTTTTTGTGTTGGTTTGTTTGTTAATAGTAATATCAGTTGAATAATGAAAAAAATACCACTCAGCTTTGCGATTTAGGGATTATTTTATGTTTTATAAAGTTAAGCACTTGGTTTATTGCACACCTCGATAGACGAAACTAAGCAAAAAAAAAAACTGTTTCCTCTAAGTCCATAAAATAATCAACACGGAATTTAAATACTCGAATCCAAGTCTACTCGTTGCGCTGTAGAATATTTTGATTCATCCAATTGGTGACCAATCAAGTCAAATAAATCGATTTTTATTCATACATTTTAAAATAATCGTTGGTATATCTGATAATAAGTACCTACACGTTGTCGTTTTTGACAACGCACAACTTTTAACTGTAAAGTAAATACGCTATTTGGCAGATGTCGTGGCAAGTAAGTTACGGGTCAGTTAAATCTTATGATTAGTGCTACTCGAACGTCGTGAAATCCGCACATGCAGTTACGGGTGACTTTAACTGGCGGTTAGCCTACTTGACACTTTACTTGAGGGTGGTGAAAGAGGCCCTAAACGTTATAACTCCGGTATACGTCGTGTGTAAATCTTTATTAGTAAGGCTGTTAATGTCTAGCAATGGACGCCGCAATTTCTAATGTTATTACAAATAAAATATACGAAAACTGAGCTTCATACTATAACAAATTTGAGACGAAATTGTATACACCTTTATTATGGTACCTGCCGAAGCCACCGCGACCCGAGTTTCATAGGCCAGATTTATTCTTACCTTTATAGCGGACATACATAGATAAACTTGTAGCTTTTATGAATTATCGAAGGTCTGGCCGTCACGGGCTCTTAGACTATTATTTTATCATACCATTGAGAATGTTCCATGAACCTAAACTATTGCGAACTTGCACAAATTCCATTCCTCAGGTCGAACAAACTAGGTAGATACCTACACTTGAAGTTAACGGTAGTACCCCCTTCCATGTGCAGATGGTGCCTACAGGGGTGGTTTTAGTGAGGTAAAAATCCCACACTCCCCAGTCTTATCCCCAAAACCCGTGCGTTTTGACGGATCACACTGACAACAAAAAAAAAACACGTGTGGCACTCGGGGACTGCCGCGGTAAAGCTATTGCATAGCATTTTTTATCAACTTATGCAATTATAATTATTTATTTATTTTTTATTTATGCAGTTTTTTTTCTTTGATATTAATTCAAGTACAGTCGTACCATATACATACACGTTAAGCGAACGCTCGGCCGAGCGACATGGTAGGCGGAGTGGGGGGTGTATGGTTTTATTTACGTTACGGAATTTCTTGATTCGGTTGCCACGCTCCGCTCAAAGCCCGCGATAAAAGCTATGCAATAGCTTAAAAAGAAACAGGTAGGTGTCGTAATAAGTCCAGTATTACTAATTAATAAAAAAGATGAGAACTACTAAAAGAATTGCAGGCAGAACAAGTATTTTTAAAACAAAAATTAACATAAAACCATAATTGCAGTACCTAATCAGACATTACAACTTGTTAATTTGACATTTGGATTATTTGTTTGTGTGAGGGTGTGTATGTGAGTGTGTGTATGTGTAATGTTGATGGTGTGTGGTGTGTGGGTGTAGAATATTTGTTTTGGTCTCGGTGGAAGGGTTCAGAGTGGGTCATTATTGGTGAAATGTTGATGTAGAGCGTATACAGCGTATCGTCTGCTCCGTCGTCGGGGGGAAATATTTTAGTGCAGAGGATGGTGGAAAAAATATTCCCACCAGCAATAGCATCCGGACATACTATGTAACATACATACGTCTGGGCGGGTTGTTTCCAGAGGTTCACGATTCTATTGTTCTTCTTTTCCCACCGGGTCCATGAAAACATTATAATAATATTATAAATGATTCTAAATGAATTCCCAACGGGTCCACGAGATTTATCTAAAGTACAGTCAGTAAAAACAATGTCTTGTAAGAAAGAAGAATATTTGGTGCTGACTTGTTGACTGGTGATAGAATAGGCCACTTAATATAGCGGTTTCTATTACATACCCTAATCTATGGCAATTAACTTACAGGATGCCTTGCGATGACACGACAAAATATTATATTTATTGTAAAAATAAAAGGGTGTAATTTTCATTTTAGACAGGCTTTACAGAAACACGCAAAAAACCTTAATATCTCTACAAAAGAAGAAAAAGATCACGTGAACAGATGTGCTGCTTTGGTTTATTCGCAATTGAATGATGTTGAAGATGGTTGGTTGGCCATTACATAAATACCGCCAGAAAATGAAAAAAATACGCGTTTCAGCGATCATTTTGTTGATTTTTGGCTTACCAACCCTTCAATACCAATTAGTATTTGGAATTGTAAAGGGGAAATACACCGGGTACAGTCATGGCACAAAACCTTGAACAGTAAATTAAAAAAGAAGCCCCGATTATTTGAATTATAACACACGCTTGGGGAAAAATATCATATAAATAAAAAAAAACAGAACCAGATATTCAATTAATAAGGATTTAAAAATTAAAATCATCGGTGAAAAATATAAACAAAAATCGATAAGCACCGTCGATGCTCTTAATCAGTCTATAAGCCTTGGCAAAACAAATTGTTTAGATTTATTAACTACGATTATTTTGAAAATGTGATTTTTATTAATCTAACTGTGATTTTTTAAAAGATTATGTCTGTTTTATTTTAAGGTTGAGACGATTAACTGTAATTCTTCTAAAACTGCGTTTTTGTTTAATTTTTAAGTCTATTTTAGTCTAAGATTGACATGATTTATTGTTATTATTCTGAAACGGATTTTTTAATACTTAAGTCTATTTTAGTCTAAGATTAAAATTATTTGCTGTGATTGTTATAAAACTATGATTTTTTAATGGTTATGACCGTTCCATTCTTATAATCATTGTCTTTTATTTCATAGAAATAATATACATTTATGCCTTAGCCAAGCTTTTATTGCTGACTGTACCAAACATTCTCATGGACCCGTAGGGAAAGAATATATTTTATATTTAAAATGTGTTGGACCCGTTGGTAAGTAAAGTATGAATTTTGAGTCTTCGACAATAATAGACTCGTGGACCTCTGGAAACAACCCGTCTGGTCGTTACTGGAAAACTCTTTCCGTCATGAATGAAAATTGATTCTAAGGCAGATGGGATCGAACTGCAGTATGAAAAAAATACAATGAGTAAAACAAAAAAAGTGCGAATGGTACCTACCATTATAATTTTGCCCATCCTCTTTTTGAATGATTTGTTTACCTATTTATTGTAAGTAGGTATGTCGCCAACATTGTGGCAGGACGACGCACATCCCAACTATGTTTATAAACGCATGGGAAGTGGGGCCGTACCGCCGTATCGACGGAAATGACCGCGCTGTTTTGGGTTCGAATTCGTGTAACAAAGCATTCACATAACTGAAGGCGTTTTTTGATGATTAGGTGTGTTTTAATGAAAAATTAACTACCTACGTTAATACTTTTTAGAAAATCTTGAAATCGTTATCGAAATTGTTTCTTTCATTTTAAATGTTAGGAATGGGGAGTATTACTGCAATGTTTTGCCGCCAGAGTGCAGCACTAGCTCAAACCGTAAACAGTTTTTTGACAATTCCTTCAAAGCTCTGGATTAAAGTTACAAAAATATCATAATTTGAATTTTAAATAGGGAAGAGAATATTTTAATACAATAATGCATCGGATATCTATGGCATCAGTGCTGCGTATTTGGATGCAAGAATGAAGGGAATCATTCATTTCCGAAAGACAAATGAGTAAAAATACATTTAGGTATTGAAATTGAATTGAATAGGTTACGGTTTGCTTAAGTAAGTTATTTATCTTTTTTATCGTTCCTTTCCACCAAATCCTTCTTTTTTCCCTTTAAACTCGCACCACGTTCTCGAAGCAGTAATATGAGATCATTTACTTTTAAATGTCCGTAGCATGCCATAATATCAGAGTACAGGTTTTTGAATAGATGAATAATAATAAAACTATTATAATTTAATACATTTTCACTAATTATTTGTTACTAATAAATATGACATGATGCATCATGGCGGTTTGTTTATGGTTTGTGCTAGTGTCGCCCCCTACGCAGAGTTTTGCGTAATGTTCCTTATTGCCCTAGGCCAGGGATGGCGTACCAATATGGTACGCGTGCCGCTGGTGGCACGCGACAAAATAATTTGGGCACGGCATCAATTGAGGAACATAGGTACTTAAGTCACAGTAAGACACATAGAAATCTGAGTGCGCCCTTCTTGGATATAAAAATATTTCTATAGGCTATCGTCGCCGCGTAAATGCAAGGGAAAATGTGAATTTGATGATTATTTGGCATCTAGTTTGTAACAGCAGAAGTGGCACAATTTTTTTATTTCATTTAAATAAATATAAAACGGTAAATGTTAAGAAGACTGAATAACAGTAAAGGTCTATTTCTGTTTGCAAACAAGGAGGATTAATCTGAAACTATTTCGCTAGTTTTCCATTAGTCAAGAAGTCAAGATTGTTTTTTGGCATATCATGGCCACATTAAATATTTATTTGGAAAAAGTGGCACGTGAATGTAAAGAGGTTCGCCATCCCTGCCCTAGGCTGTAATTAATAACCGTTTAGAGCAGTGGTTCCCAACCAGTGGTCCGTGGACCACCAGTGGTCCGCAAGAGCTAAAATATGGCCCGCGCAAGATTTCAAACAAAATGATAGAAACTGTAAGGACGCGTTTGAATCTCGTTTTTTGGAGCAGTTTTGGTGTATAAAAACAATTTCATACACTAAAATTGAAGAAATCGCAAGCTCAAAAATCTCATTGATGCAAACTGAATTATTATTCAAAAATTAAGTATTTCGTTAACTAACGTTATTTTTTAATTTAACGATTAAGTATATTACACTTTTCGGTTGATGTTTATTTTTAGATTGATAGTTTATTTTTTAACCTTGTGGTCCCTACTAATAATAATGAAATCAAACTGGTCCCTACTAATAATAATGAAATCAAACTGGTCCCTGATAATAATAATGAAATTAAAGTGGTCCCTGGTCAAGAAAAGGTTGCGAACCGCTGGTTTAGAGGATAAATATTTTAATACAAAGGTGTACTGAAATACGTCAATATCATTGTCTCACTTCAGTATACTTTAGAAATTACCTATCTAAATATTAATATTATCTGATAAAAATATCAGTTACTAACGTGTTTTTATTTTTTTATTACACATTCGAACAGTCACCCGTTAGGCATATTATCCACAAATATCTTACGCGTTAAGATAACAGCTAACACGCATCTACTTTTTATAAAGTAAAAAAAGGTTCAGGCAATAAAACTGTTTGGTTATCTATATCCTATTTACGATGGCAATCATTTGATTGTGCTGTTGACAGACAGCTGATCTAGTCAGCGCTCTCAGCGGCATATTTGTTATCGTCACGCTGCGGACGGAGGGTGCACGGGAAGCATCCATTCAGCTTCTGATTGCAGGAAAATGGAAAACACAGTCGCTGGCCGGCCGCCGCGCGAGTCACACGCCTGTGTCTCGCACGAAAAGAAACGCGCGCGCGGGAGAACTGACAATAAATAAAATAATTTATCGTTTCTATTTCAAATTTAACGTAGATGTAGTGTAGTTTAGATGCCAAAATTCAGACAACAATTCGACAATAAAATATAGAGATTCTATTTTATATTAATATATTCAGAAATATATAAAATATGACTAATCAGAAGAATATGGAAGTTAGCGGGAGTGTTATGGATGAGATTGCTGAAAAGGGAGGTGTGCTGAAGTGTCCTACTACGAAGGGAGCGACGGAATACTCGGTGTACCCTATTCGATGGCTGGTTTTGTTCGTGTTTGTCTTCCACTCGGCCTCAAACTCGATGCAATGGATACAGTACACTATCATTCAGGATGCTGTCGTGAAGTACTACGAGGTGTCAAGTATCCAAGTTTATTGGACTTCGATGATCTACATGATTACGTACATACCTCTCATATTTCCGGCCAGCTGGCTCTTGGATAAGACGGTAAGAAATTACTTTGGTTGTTTGCGAAAATATTTAAGTTACCGCGTAACACGTTATTGAATGTGTGTATTGTGTTTTCTGTTGAAAATTTAACACTTTTCATCTCAAACGCATAAAGAAGAAATATCAACGAACCAATAACGATTATACCGATAAGAAGAATTCACAATCAAAACACGTAGCCAACCTCCAAATTCTGTAACTGTACTGTCTTTAATGGAAAAAATAGCAAATAACTATTACTGTAGTAGATCATTGTTGAAAAACATAACTAAGACCAAAATAGACAATCACAAAACGATGACACCAAAACAGTAACATTTTTGCATGCCATCACAATGCATGCCATATTATAATAACTTATACTATTATTATAACCATATTCAATATTTATTGCAGTGTTGTGGATACAACTGCTAACATTAAACCTGTATTGGTAGATTATAAATAAAATACGTATTCTGAAACAAATTACATAATGACGTTAATAAAAAAGAATCAATATTAAACAACAAAAAGAAGAAGAGTCATAAGAAAATAATTATGTACGTACCAAAACAGAATTACGAAAACATATTATCCTGGATTCAACCTTTGATAACAGACACCTCACACAATAGCAGATGATGCTGATAAATTGATATTTTTTAATCAATTTATTCCCTGCCATATTCTTTGTCAGGGGAAAATGATTGCATTCCTAGTTTTTCATCCACACACGCGTGAGTCTATGTTGGTTACTTAATTATAGTAATAATTCGCAAAACGACAGGTGAACATACCTGTCGCTGCGCTTAATGAATTGTGTATATATGGTAATGTTTTTCCTCCCATTGACGGAGTAACTTTGAATGGGTATAATATTTGTTTTTTACCAAATCCATTATTACTACCTAACTGTGGCTATGCATGTTAAATTAAGCGTTTACCATTCCGCATAAAATATATCAAGGCAATAATGACTGCCTTCTCTTCATCATCATCTTATGAATCACTTGGTCTTAGATGCCGTCTTCAGTGACGTGAAAAGCACCAATTTGGTTTCTGTCTTTTACTGTTTTCCGCCATATTTTTATTCATTACGTAGCAGTAGTTAGTCTTCCTATATCATTAAAAGAAAAACTTATCGACATGTGCATCCTGACCGTCTTTACCTTCGGTGCACAAAGTTGGTGCTGAACAACAGAAGTCCAAACTTAAGATTTGCCAACGGACAATGGAGCGCACCATAATAGGTGTCAAACGTACAGATCCAGTTTGAAACACCGCCCTGCGCTCCATAACTCAAGTACGGGTGTTGGAGAAAAAACAGTCAGACTGAAGTGGGAGTGGGCCGGACACGTCTCACGAATGCACCCAGAGAGATGGGCAAAGATCGTCACTCACTAGATGCCTGAGGGACGACATCGCCGTCGAGGTAGACCACGGCGACGATCTGATAACGTTTGCAGGGCCAACATGGCCAGAGATGGCACAAAACAGGGAGGGACGGAAGGAAAAAGGGGAGGCCTTTGCCCAGCAGTGGTACACAAAATAGGCTAATTAAAAAAACATTTCTAGATATCAAATACTGTTTTCAGCAGCAATATTATTATTTCTGGTATGATTAAAAAAAGTCAATGAAACCACCCAGATCTAATTGATTACATTTTTACCTTAGTATAGTACGAGTACCTAAGTGACATAATATGGCTCGCAACCACATAGATTTATCAGTATTAGCACCATTTGTGTGTCATAAAATTAACCTGGTAATTAATTATACTTGTGTGAAAGATGACAGTGATCATAAGAATATTTAAGCATGTGGAAGTCGTGGTACTTCATTTAGATGGAGTAAAGATCATTTTTGGATTTAGATTCCCACAGTCCAAAATCGCATTTTGATCAACATACGACGTAAAACTTTGCAAAAAACTAAAGAAAATTTGAATTTGCCGGGCTACAACTGAGGATTCACTTTAATATTTAGCGATCGGTAGTTTGCGACAGCGTCGCTATCTATGTCGAGACTGCCGGCCCTAGTAGTCTGATTCAAAATTCTCACCCGCGATAAATTCAGTCTTGGACTTGGCTCTGTGTAGATTATTTTCGAACTGAACTTTTGCATACTTAGGATTACACAGATATCATGGATAACATTTATGACGATAACTGTCAGAAATTCATGAACAAATACAAAAGAACAACTGCAGATAACACAAAAGGAAATACCTAAAGTTTAATTACTCATAATATACTGGTATCTTGCTTGTTAATCTAATTCCCATTGTTAACAAAACTCACTTGCAGATTCTCGGAATCTCTGTTCTCATTTGAATTCGAGATTATGGCCCTTGTTTAACATAATTATGTTTAGGTTTCATGCTACTGCTAGCATGATCCTCAGCAATCTGTAAAGACAATCAATCGTTGAATAGAGTTTGTGCGCAAAGCCCTCTGCATCGTTAATACGTATTAGGTCTTGGCTCAATACTGTTGATTGTATTTCTCGTTATACATGCCATTGAAGAACATTATGTCATGTTTATTATATTGTGTTAATTCCAATCGAATGACAAGTATATAATAGGTACTCTTTTGACATTGTGTTACATAACTTTTAATATTAAGACAGCAGCTTAATACACCAGGATGATTTAGACCTGATAACATAAATTCGCGAAGAGTTAAGCTACCAAGATTGTTAAATTTGCCCAAAAATACAATTAAAAAGAAAGTCCTGAAGTTTTTTTTTTCAAATATAATCGGACTAAGTTGTAACAATGGCCTTTTCGAACCCTTGTTCTTTCAAAAGATTAGTTTGTTTTCTCCTCTTTTAAAAGAAGGAAAAATTTCTTGCTTTTCTTACGTAATTTTGACTAACTGTGAATCGTTATCTTCATTACTAGTATTTGAAAGGTTATCTCAGATGTTATTCAATTTGTACTCTAATTCCTTTAAGTATATTTTCCTAGCCAGTCAGTAATTCAAAATATCATCATGATTAAACTTAATTATAATACGAAGGGCGTTCAATTTATTCTCGGTATGAGGGTGATTTACTAATGATGTGGGTAATTTGACTAATTAACTAATTAATGACATGATCTAAGGGTATAAAGGTAAAATTTCATATAGTTGTGATCATTAGTTTGCTAGTTATCCTTAGTCAACGACAAGTGGAAAAGCTAACGTGACAATGTTGAAGAAAATCGAGCACCACGCAGTTATTAAATTCCTTACCAAACAAGGAAAAAGTAAAAAACTATTCACGAGGAAATGGTGGCTGTTTACCAGGATTCTGCACCTTCGTTATCTATGGTTCAAAAGTGGTCAAGTGAATTTAATATTGAAGACGAGCCACGCTCGGGCAGTCCGGTTACTGCCTCTACGGAAGAAAACGTGAAAAAAGTTGAGAAGCTTATACTGGAGGATATCTGAATGAAGATGAAAATGATAGCAGAGATGACCCACCTCTCCGTTGGTACCATTCTTCATGACCTTCTTTACCTTTCAAAAGTCGCGGATGCTCACGGCGCCTCAAAAACAAATGCAAATCGAGTGCTGTAGAGAGTTTTAGAGCTCTGTAGTGAAATTCCATTAGATTGAATTGTTACTGAAGATGAAACGTGAGGTCATCATTATGAGCCTGAAAATAAGCAGGAGTCCATGGAGTGGCACAAGAAGGGTACTGCACCCCCTAAGAAATTTAAAGTCGTTCCGTCTGCCGGAAAAATCATAGCCACAGTTTTTTGGGACTCAAAAGGAATTTTGCTGGTTGAGTACACAAAAAAAGGTGAAACCATAAACGCAGCATCCTACGAATCCACTTTTCGAAATTTACGGAAAGCAATTAAAGAAAAAAGGCGGGGTAAACTGACTACCGGTGTGTTGCTCCTTCACGACAACGCTCCGGCTCACGAGGCCCATATTAACAAGGCTGCTGTGTGAAATTATGGTTTAGAAGAAATTAACCACCCACCCTATAGCCCAGACCTAGCCCCGAGTGATTATTATTTGTTCCCTAATTTGAAAAAAGACCTTCGTGGGAAACAATTTTCCAACGATGCTCAAAGCGGCAATACATGCGCATTTTACAGAGAACGAGGAAAGTTATATTTTACAGGGTATTGAAAAGTTAATTTCGAGATGTAATAAATGCATTGAGGTAATGGGGGATTACATTCAAAAATTATAATAATTTCAATTGAATTTACGTTTTTTTTTTCATGCCGATACCGAGAATACATTGAAAGCTCCTCGTATGTTCGATAATACTATTAATAATTGACATATCTTTGTTTTCATTATCATCTACAGTTCGATTTTTTTTCTGGGTACTAACCTTCCTTTGCTACTAATTAAACTGCCTCGTTAGTCTAATAGTCGCAAGCGCTACTGCTAAGCATGAAGTCCTGGATTCCCAGGTTGGGTTAAGTTTATTTATTTATTTAACCATTTATGTACACACATATATAAAAAGAGACAAGAAGAAAGAAACAGAAAAATACGTGCAAAGGTGATGCTTATTTCTAAAGAAATCTCTTCCATTATACCTGCGATAGGAGAGTATATTAAAGACATGTAGACAACGTGTGTAAGAGTAGAAGGGAAAATAAAATACATAAAATCTTAAATATTAGGTCTTTACCTATGAAATTGCCGTTTTGCAGTACTGGCCATTTCAAATCAAAATAATTTTTGTTTGGCTATGAATTCTAATTTCAAATTAATTTTATTTTAAAAACATGGATTTTTTTTTCTAAAAGTAGTCATTTCTTTATTGATTAGTGTTACATTTTCATCGCATTTCAATCTTTTTCGTCATCATGGATACGTTAAAAATTCGAGTAATTATGGAATATGAGTACCGTCGTGGCAGCAACGCGGCACAAGCGGCACGCAACATCAACGACGTTTACGGAGCTAACTCTACAAACCAACGCACCACCTGTTATTGGTTTGCTCGCTTCCGTTCTGGAAATTTCGACCTGAAAAAAGAACCTCGCGGTCGTCCGAAGACTTTGGTCGACAATGACGAATTAAAGGCGATTGTGGAAGCTGATGATACACAATCTACGGCTGAATTAGCAGCAGCTTTCGACGTTAGCGTCAAAACAATATTGGTCCATTTGCGTCAAATTGGCAAGGTAAAAAAGCTTGACAAATGGGTGCCCCACGAACTCAATGATCGCCAGCGCGAAGTACGCGTCGAGACGTGCCTTGCACTGCTCAACAGACACACAAATGAAGGAATTTTGAACCGCATTGTTACCTGCGATGAAAAATGGATTCTGTTTGATAACCGTAAGCGCTCAGCAAGTTGGTTGGATCCTGGTTCAGCACCTAAACAATGCCCTAAACGAAAACTTACCCCTAGAAAAGTGATGGTCACTGTTTGGTGGTCTAGCGCCGGTGTGATTCATCACAGCTTCTTACCAAACGGGGTGAGCATTACTGCAGATGTGTACTGTGAAGAACTGAACACAATGATGGAGAAGCTGGCGCATCTCCAACCAGCATTGGTCAATCGCTCGTCTCCGCTGCTCCTGCACGACAACGCGCGACCTCATACTGCACAGCAGACGGTCTCCAAGTTGCAAGAACTGGGGTTGGAAGCTCTCCGTCATCCGCCCTACTCACCAGACCTTGCGCCTACAGACTACTACTTTTTCCAGAATTTGGATAACTTCTTGGCGGGAAAAAAATTTAATACCCGAGAGGCAGTACAAAATGCCTTTGAAGAATTTGTTGCCTCCCGTCCAGCTGATTTCTTTAAGAAGGGCATCAATAAACTGCCACTGCGATGGCAAAGATGCATTGATTGCATGGGTGATTACTTCGATTAATACAAATAAAAAATTCATGAAAAAAATTCGTTTAAATTTTTTCATACAAAACGGCAATTTCATAGGTAAAGACCTATTATTTTTCCAATTTAAATATAAACATACACTATGAGAATATACTTACATACATACATACTTCTAAAATAAAGATCACTAAAATATATAACAAAATAATGTAATTCAAATACTACTGGGTTTTCTACGAGTATCTGGAATTTCTCAATAGCGGCCTGAAGTCTGGATTTGTGTCTGGTTGAAGGCAATAGGCTCGCTCCCCATGACACGGGAATTAAAGAACTGACAAAATGTGAGTGAACTATAGATACACCTCTGCACAACGCTTCTGGGAAACAAGGCGTCATGTTATGTTATGTTAAATTGTAGTTTTACGCTCTATTTGAAATAATATATTATTTTTTTCTACACACACAGAGAGATAAATGATTAATGATTTTATTTTTATAAGTAGGTTTCTACAAACACTTTTACACGTAAGTTTAACATATTTTATAAACTAGATGAGGTGAGGTCGGCGTTTCCTATCTGAGTACTCTGAGAAGAAAGGCCGAAACAAACTCAGGGGTCACAGTCTCTTTTTAAGTCCAGACATAATCTTGGTAATAGATTATCTGACGACCATCTAGATTGGTGTCTGAAATGTTTTTTTGAGAAAAGAACCACACAGATTAAGTGGACCTGTCCAGTCAGTGCGCTCATTTGTCAGTAACCGTGCAGCTCAAATCAGAACTTAAAGAGCTCAACGATTCGACGAGCAATACAAAAAAGGGACATTTGGGTAGGCTGCATAAACTTGCCAGACCATGATCAAAACTGAAACAATGGCCCACAGAGTCCTCATATTCACAATAATTAAAATAATATAGTTAATAATTTTTACAGTAAATTTTGTAGCTAGCAAAATAAAATTAAAAAATCAACATTCACTGTGTAAATTCATTGGAGCAGCCCAATTCCAAGCCTTTTTGTCCTCAATATAGTCTTTCTGGTATAGTTTCCGCTTTATAAAATATTTGAATTTATCTTGGATGTGGCTAGGAAGTTTATTATAAAAACGTCGAAATTGATTTGCTTTGATCTTCGACAAGGAAAAGCTGACAGGATTCCAATGACATCACATTTTAGTAGATCAGGAAAGGTTTTTAGATTAATATTCTTGTAAAAATAGCTTCCAAAAAATATTAGACATAAAAACGCCATGGCCACATACATAATGGTTGTAGGAATTTTCATCGGAACATTTTTGATGCGTTATGCTTTATTGGGCGAAATTAATATTTCGAAGAGAATTTTCTTAAAATGTTAAAACATGATAAAGTGCATATTATTAAACGTTATGTTTACGTTTTGGATATTTGCAATTAAAAACATCAGGTTGAAATTTAGACATTCAGTTTTGACTATCCACTTTTAAGATTCAATACAGGTCTTGTAAACGAGTTATACACGTATCGTATAAAAATGGAGCTAGATGAACCTTGAATTCAGACCAAGACGGAACAAGGCGAACAAAACCTTGTTATCTATGCAATTCAAATTAGTACTAGCTTAAACGTAATCTACATCCTACTAAAATTATAAATGTTGAAGTTTGGATATTTGTTACTCAATCACGCAAAAACGGCTTGGGACACAGATAGTTTGTAACCTGGATAAACACATAGGGCACCTTTTATCCCGATAGTACGTTCCCTTGGGATAATTTCCGACATCCACGCGGGCGAATCCGGGAGCAAAAGCTAGTTTAGTATAAAATTTATCTTCATTCAAACATTACGATGAGACGACTTAGCGATATGGCTGGTAAATTTTCAAAATTTCCGACTCAATTGTAATTAATCTTGAGGAAGTACAATTTGTGACGCCTTCTGGAGATGCCCCTTTTATTTCAACAACACGTAATTTTGATTATGCAAACGGGTATTGCCGAAAATTCTGCGTTTTAAATTTGTTGAATTCCTCTTTGTTATTTAATGTTTATTTATAAACGACCTTTCTATTTGAACCCTATCACCTCGTCTTTCATTATCCTCCATCTCTGCCGGTCTGATCTAAAACCGGTCTTTCAAAAACCAAGATCGTTGACATTAATATATTTGTGGCCTTAAAAGGTATTCCAGGCAAAATGATTCGCATACGAAAATGCCAAATGTAAGGCGATTAAGAAAATTGAATAAAAATCAAAGCTGAATGGTGACGAATAATTTGCCACTTGAGTAAAGATATGAAACCTCCACAAAGTTGAATCAGAAAAATTCAAATTTCTTTTCTTAATTTCGACCAATTTTCCTGTGAATTGGCAGTTTTCCTTACGGTTTTTCACGTTCAATTTATTTTCATTACCGTCTCACTCATGAAAAACGTTTTAATTAAGAGAACCTTAGAAGTTATGGCTGTGTGTGGCAATCCTGAATTGTCCTCTCAATTTTAATACCTTCTTTTAAAAAATAATGTCAGATTTACCCGACTACTCTATGAAAATGTAACGTAGTTTTATGCCAATACTGTCCAGTTGGTTTAGATACGTTTAGTTTTATACCTGATAGCATGAAAAATCTTGAAAATAAAACATTGGTCCTTATGGACAAACTAATTTATGTTCATAAGTAGGTACAAATATAGGTATAAACTTACTAGATTACTTGAGGAACCGCAAAATATTAGGTCTTTACCTATGAAATTGCCGTTCTGCAGTACTGGCCATTTCAAATCAAAATAATTTTTGTTTGGCTATGAATTCTAATTTCAAATTAATTTTATTTTAAAAACATGGATTTTTTTTTCTAAAAGTAGTCATTTCTTTATTGATTAGAGTTACATTTTCATCGCATTTCAATCTTTTTCGTCATCATGGATACGTTAAAAATTCGAGTAATTATGGAATATGAGTACCGTCGTGGCAGCAACGCGGCACAAGCGGCACGCAACATCAACGACGTTTACGGAGCTAACTCTACAAACCAACGCACCACCTGTTATTGGTTTGCTCGCTTCCGTTCTGGAAATTTCGACCTGAAAAATGAACCTCGCGGTCGTCCGAAGACTTTGGTCGACAATGACGAATTAAAGGCGATTGTGGAAGCTGATGATACACAATCTACGGCTGAATTAGCAGCAGCTTTCGACGTTAGCGTCAAAACAATATTGGTCCATTTGCGTCAAATTGGCAAGGTAAAAAAGCTTGACAAATGGGTGCCCCACGAACTCAATGATCGCCAGCGCGAAGTACGCGTCGAGACGTGCCTTGCACTGCTCAACAGACACACAAATGAAGGAATTTTGAACCGCATTGTTACCTGCGATGAAAAATGGATTCTGTTTGATAACCGTAAGCGCTCAGCAAGTTGGTTGGATCCTGGTTCAGCACCTAAACAATGCCCTAAACGAAAACTTACCCCTAGAAAAGTGATGGTCACTGTTTGGTGGTCTAGCGCCGGTGTGATTCATCACAGCTTCTTACCAAACGGGGTGAGCATTACTGCAGATGTGTACTGTGAAGAACTGAACACAATGATGGAGAAGCTGGCGCATCTCCAACCAGCATTGGTCAATCGCTCGTCTCCGCTGCTCCTGCACGACAACGCGCGACCTCATACTGCACAGCAGACGGTCTCCAAGTTGCAAGAACTGGGGTTGGAAGCTCTCCGTCATCCGCCCTACTCACCAGACCTTGCGCCTACAGACTACTACTTTTTCCAGAATTTGGATAACTTCTTGGCGGGAAAAAAATTTAATACCCGAGAGGCAGTACAAAATGCCTTTGAAGAATTTGTTGCCTCCCGTCCAGCTGATTTCTTTAAGAAGGGCATCAATAAACTGCCACTGCGATGGCAAAGATGCATTGATTGCATGGGTGATTACTTCGATTAATACAAATAAAAAATTCATGAAAAAAATTCGTTTAAATTTTTTCATACAAAACGGCAATTTCATAGGTAAAGACCTATTATAATAACTATCAGCAAAAGACAATTAGGTTTCGATCCAAGCTGCCAATGTATGCTAATTTTGTTTTTTTTTTATCAATTTTCCTTAATGAATTATGGGTTAATTAAATTTATGCAAGAGATGGGGATAAACGAAGTAAACAATTGCGTCTGTAGTTTATGACTTTTACGAAAGTGAGATAGATATTTGAGTCCTGTGGCCGTCCATTGGTGGACTATCTCAAGTACCGCCAAACCAACCGGTTTATCGCTTTTCGCTTACAGTCAACCTTTTTGAAGTTAAGTATTTAGTCGGTAGGTAAGAATACAATATGGAGATTTTACCAATGACCGATACTTTATGAATATGTTATGGTAATCGTAGTAATTGTATAAGAGTTTTGTACATTTTAACAATTAAGTACCATGGCCTTGAGTGATATCTCAAGTGTTTTGGCCCATAAAGTCTTGATGAAATTCTTTAGAAAACGTGTTTAAAATAATGTTTTTTTACAGTATATTTTTCATACTTGCTTAACCCATGAAAAGAAACGATTTACAAACTACATTGCTTGTCAAGTATAACATATCTCATAAGAGATAGTTACAAACGTTTAGCATGTTTAGTTTTTAACGTGTAATTGTGTTGATGTTGAACCGAAATGGTTAAAGATACAGAAATATTATTTTAATCATAGGCTCAACAGTCTAGTTATGTCAGATATGCAATAGTAGGAACAAAAGAATTATAAATTACTTACTAACATTATTTTTCCCAAAAAACTCATGAAGATTATAAAATACATTATCTATTAACAGTTTTTAATTTAATTTTAAATATATTTCCATTTAATTGCATAATAGCTGGCGGTAACTGATTGTATACCCGAATAGGTAATTTTATAATTTATCCTATTGTTAATAATGGGTAAATGAATGTCGTATTTATATTGTTTACGAATGTTTCTCTTAGTATCAGATTTGAAATTAAAATATTGCATATTATTTTTAACAAATAAACATAAATCAACTATATAAACGCCATTCAGTGTTAAGAAACCCTCCGTTCTGAAAACATCTCTTAAGGTTTCGGTACTATACATGTTATATATTGTCCTAAGATTTTTTTCTGAACAATGATTGCGGTTCTACATTTGTTGAGTTTCCCCAGTCGTCATAATATCGTCATATTGTACAAATGGTTGGCCCATTACCATTATAAAATATCACAAGTTTGGCATGGCAGTTGTAAATGATTCGGTTCATTAGCTAATAGTTCGGTCGGTCCGATTAAAAGATACTCATCTGTAGGTCATAATGCACCTGGCCTTACCGCCGTATAATGTTCACACCTACACAGATCCCTACAGTCGAGGAAATTTGATAAACAGTTAATTTCCCTGGCTAAACATGACTTTTCATTTCACTTCATAACTGATTTTTGCTATAATTGGTAGGTATTTTTCTTTGTGTCTAATAAAATCACCCAAAAGTATTTGAATCCTGATTGTAATAATTCATCTTTAATTTGTCTTCGGCTACACCCATAAAAAGCGCATGAATCAATCTGCCTGCTTTTTCTCAACTATATCAGGATCGAATTCCAGTCTAACCAGAAGCAGTTGAACACCAGTATTTTAAATAGAGCTACTGCCTATCTGACCTCACAACCCAGTTACTGGGCACCTAACACGATACCCCTTGGTAAGGCTGGTTGTCAGACTTGGTTTTCTAGCTACCCGTAACAACTGTCAAAGATCTACCAATACCAGCCGGAACCAACAGCTTAGCGTGCTTTCCGAGGCACGCAGGAGTCTCGATATGTAGGTAATTGATGGTCACCCATCCACGAACCGACCGCGGTGAGTGTAGCTTAAACTTCGATAGACCTGTGTGTCTGTTATTATTTAGCCACGAGCATAATTAGCACATATATCATGGTTATTGATTCAACATTCGCGCCTAGTTGGGTGTTATTTCAATCATGCATTTTCTCATTTCCATCTATTTTCATTCCATGAATACGTTTAGTTGAAACCGTTCAATCGTAATGTGAATGAAAACTGAAATTCTGTGTACTTAATGCAATTTAATATACTTGGATTAACGATTGAAACTGTCGCTTTAATTTAATATTTTGTAGTGTGCAGTAAACTATTTGCTATTTAAAACCCTTTTTCTACTTTATTGTGAAAAATAAAGTTGGAGATTTTTTTTTTACATTTCTCAAAAATGCTGTTCCGCAACAGGAAAACTGATTTATCTATAGCCATTGTTCTTTTTTTTTCCTTTCAAGGCAAGATTCTAACAGCATAAGCATAATCCGCCTATAACGTTCCCACTGCTGGGACACAGGCCTTCTCTCTGTGAGAGGGAGTGGTCTGTAATCCACCACGCGGGGCCAGTGCAGATTGGTAGATGTCACATATTTCTTCGAATTCTTGGTGTCAGGACATGCCGGCTTCCTGACGATGTTTTCCTTCACCGTTTTGAGAGCAGTGGTGATGAAATAAATTACACAAAGTAAAGCGCCTGTCTGGGTTCGAACTTACGACCTACAACTCGTAAGTCGGGGCTGTTACCACTGGGCTGCCACTGCTCACTGGGCCACCAATGCTCACTGGCCCCCACTGCTCACTGGGCCCCCACTGCTCACTGGCCCCCACTGCTCACTGGGCCGCCACTGCTTACTGGCCCCCACTGCTCATTGGGCCCCCACTGCTCACTGGCCCCCACTGCTCACTGGGCCACCACTGCTCACTGGCCCCCACTGCTCACTGGGCCGCCACTGCTTACTGGCCCCCACTGCTCACTGGGCCCCCACTGCTCACTGGCCCCCACTGCTCACTGGGCCACCACTGCTCACTGGCCCCCACTGCTCACTGGGCCGCCACTGCTTACTGGCCGCCACTGCTCACTGGGCCCCCACTGCTCACTGGCTCCCACTGCTCACTGGGCCACCGCTGCTCACTGGCCCCCACTGCTCACTGGGCCGCCACTGCTTACTGGCCCCCACTGCTCACTGGGCCACCACTGCTCACTGGCCCTCACTGCTCACTGGGCCACCACTGCTCACTGGCCCCCACTGCTCACTGGCCCCCACTGCTCACTGGCCCCCACTGCTCACTGGCCCCCACTGCTCCTAGTTATTGTTATCTGTGAATTAATTAAGTAGTCAGTTTAACACAGTACATCAGACTCAATAAAAATAATACGATGCCGTTATGATATCATTAATTTATTATGCTTTCATTATCGTCATTGTTATGATAATTTATGGCAGGCTTACCATTAACAGCTGATAATAGTAGTAATTAACAATAATTGCATTGAAATTGCTTCTTAAGTGGTTGATAACATTTTTTGATTAATTAATCAGAAGCCACGTTGGTATAGTGGTCGCAAACGCTACTTCTGAGCATAATGTCCTGGGTTCAATTCCCAGATCGGGGAAAGTGTTATTGGGTTTTCTATCTGAAATTTCTCAGATTAGTGCCCGGTTGATGCCAAATGGCTCGTCCCCTGTTACACGGAACTTAAACATAACTGGCGAAATGTGAGTGAACTATAGGTACACCTCTGCCCGGCCCTTCGTGGAAACGGGGTGTGTTGTTATGTTATGTTAGGTAATTAGATGGCTTACTATAGTATCCACCTGCGTGTCTTCACAATGATTGCTTTCTCTGTTCGTTATGGGTTGTAAAATTTGGATTTAGTCTTGAGAGTTAGATTTATTTTATTAAAAGGCAATAGATAATTTTTTAACATTATTTTGTTGAGTTCTATTACTAATTACCAAACCTTTTACCTTCTATACTCAGAAAATTCCCACGGATAGTTTAATTAAAACACCAACTGAGAAACTTTTGAGCATTCCACGAAAATACTAATGAGCTCCTTGTCTGGTTGTCTCTAAAAAGTAGTACTTACCTAATTAGCAAATCCTTAAGTTTTGGTTACAAAAATCAAAGAAACATCTTATCATTTAGTTTGAAACATAGTCGTCACTAACAAAGTTAAGTATAGCTAATATTAAAGCCTCTTTAGTGCCGACTTCTTTATTCTCCGCAAATGACCGTCCAGAGTCCAGCTTCATTTGCATTACTAAATTAATAATAAAGCTTATTCAAGGGGATTTTATTTGTTTTCCTTTGTTCAAAGTCACTTTTAATCAGTCGCCTTTATCTCTTGTTTTTTATTTGCGAATAAAGAAACGTCCTGTTCGAAAAAAAGATGCTTTGATCAAAACATCATTCATTGACCATAATCATTCTGGACAGAATTGTCTGCAAATAACCCAACATATGATCATCAAGACTTTAAAACAGACTTTGACCTTTGAGTTTGCTTCAATGTTTCTTCTCACAGTAGTTGGTTTGCAACACGGACCACATCTACAAAAAAAAGTGACGTGTAAAAATATTATTTTAATTAATTTACAAAATATATCATTTATCATTTTCACCATCTCAGCCGAAAGTCGTCCACTGCTGGAAATAGACCTATTCAAGCTCAAATAAAGTAATCAAAATTAGTGTCTCATTTCCGACCTTTTACTTCGTCTAAGGAAGAAGTCTCTAAGAGGAGAGAATCTAAGGTCATATCCTTGAGAACGCACCTATCAGGAAATAGCTTCCTAAGATTTACATGCGTGAACACCATAGATATTAGGTCTTTACCTATGAAATTGCCGTTCTGCAGTACTGGCCATTTCAAATCAAAATAATTTTTGTTTTGCTATGAATTCTAATTTCAAATTAATTTTATTTTAAAAACATGGATTTTTTTTTCTAAAAGTAGTCATTTCTTTATTGATTAGTGTTACATTTTCATCGCATTTCAATCTTTTTCGTCATCATGGATACGTTAAAAATTCGAGTAATTATGGAATATGAGTACCGTCGTGGCAGCAACGCGGCACAAGCGGCACGCAACATCAACGACGTTTACGGAGCTAACTCTACAAACCAACGCACCACCTGTTATTGGTTTGCTCGCTTCCGTTCTGGAAATTTCGACCTGAAAAATGAACCTCGCGGTCGTCCGAAGACTTTGGTCGACAATGACGAATTAAAGGCGATTGTGGAAGCTGATGATACACAATCTACGGCTGAATTAGCAGCAGCTTTCGACGTTAGCGTCAAAACAATATTGGTCCATTTGCGTCAAATTGGCAAGGTAAAAAAGCTTGACAAATGGGTGCCCCACGAACTCAATGATCGCCAGCGCGAAGTACGCGTCGAGACGTGCCTTGCACTGCTCAACAGACACACAAATGAAGGAATTTTGAACCGCATTGTTACCTGCGATGAAAAATGGATTCTGTTTGATAACCGTAAGCGCTCAGCAAGTTGGTTGGATCCTGGTTCAGCACCTAAACAATGCCCTAAACGAAAACTTACCCCTAGAAAAGTGATGGTCACTGTTTGGTGGTCTAGCGCCGGTGTGATTCATCACAGCTTCTTACCAAACGGGGTGAGCATTACTGCAGATGTGTACTGTGAAGAACTGAACACAATGATGGAGAAGCTGGCGCATCTCCAACCAGCATTGGTCAATCGCTCGTCTCCGCTGCTCCTGCACGACAACGCGCGACCTCATACTGCACAGCAGACGGTCTCCAAGTTGCAAGAACTGGGGTTGGAAGCTCTCCGTCATCCGCCCTACTCACCAGACCTTGCGCCTACAGACTACTACTTTTTCCAGAATTTGGATAACTTCTTGGCGGGAAAAAAATTTAATACCCGAGAGGCAGTACAAAATGCCTTTGAAGAATTTGTTGCCTCCCGTCCAGCTGATTTCTTTAAGAAGGGCATCAATAAACTGCCACTGCGATAGCAAAGATGCATTGATTGCATGGGTGATTACTTCGATTAATACAAATAAAAAATTCATGAAAAAAATTCGTTTAAATTTTTTCATACAAAACGGCAATTTCATAGGTAAAGACCTATTATAAGAAGATTTTTTTTATTTCTAAGACCTTTGTGCGTTTCCTGTGAGCACAGCCTGTAGATATGCGTCAAGTAACCGAGTGTAGATCTGCGGCACAGTATAATAAAGTAAGCAGTATTACGTCTCGGCAGTGTCCTTGAAATGATTACCTGCGGCCGCTTGGTAGGTAAACACGCATTAGGGTTGCCCACCGACTGTGTCTCTTGGTTTGTAAACATGTAACTGTACTTTATAAGTCCGACAAATTTAATGATGGGAGAGCATTCTTTTTTACAACCTTGCTATTTGTTGAAGGTAGTATGTCCTGTACATTAAAATGCTTTTCACAAATCCGGTAGCATGTGGTGCAAGGTTTGTTTGCTAAATCATCTCGGCACATCAGCCGAAGCCATTCGGATAGTGCGATTTTATTTTAGACACCACATCATCGTTGACAAGATAGATGTCTCCTGGAAGTATTTTCATATCCTTTCCGGAAATTCTATTACATCCATTACTAAGAGTTTCACAAATAGCGTAGGGATACATTAACTTACTGTTTCCATTAAGTTATGTAACGGATTTATAGCTCTTTAAACAACAATCCACAACTGTTGGTGACATTAGTGTTGAGGGTGTTTATGTTACATACGAGGCAATATAGAGAATGTAAAATGTTTAGCCACATCTTGTGAATTCGGTCGTGCGTAGTGGAGTGAATTGTTGTAAACGTAAGCTTGAAAATTGTTTTTGTTCGTAATTTAGTAACATAACACGGATAGCGAGAGTTTTGGAACTCGCTAGTGTTATTGCAGGAAAAGAATTGCAAAGTTCTTAATTTTGGAATGTATTCCAATGACCTTTTTTATGTGCACTTGTTATTAGTACCTAAGGACTAAAATCTTGTGACGAAGTGGCCATTTCGCCATAAAAACCACAGATTACTGAATGACCGCCATAAAATCGTCCAAATCTCACCATCCCTTGCCCATGGCCCCGGAGCCCGTATCTCTCATATTTTGTGTAACTTTCCCTCAGCATGTCGGTCATAAACTTACACATATTATTCGTCATGTTACGTCATATTATTAAAGGAACAGAAAATAATAAACGCTTCCTGTATTTACTATATTTCCTTATGAACACACAAAATAAATAGATTTTTCTCCATTTTCCTGCGGAAAGCATTCCCGAGATTGGTGCTCTGTATCGTTTCTATAAATATAGATGGTGCCGGAAGACACTATGAGTATTGAGACGCACTTGACAACTGAATTTATGTGCTGGGGTTAAGTAATCGATGTAGGACAGCGAAGAATTGGATGGGACAGGTTTCGCAAGCTCTGAATATGAAGGCAAATAATATAATAATCGTTGTGAATTTATCCCGTAAGATTTATGTAGTTATAATCGTCTATATAAAGGCCCCAAATTGGCTATAATTATTATTATTTTATTCAAAATAATTCCAGTTACTAATTTCAGTTATTATCTTGCTCTAGATTCAATAGATTTCAACGGAAATTCGCTTTTAAAACCGCTTGAATCGATAGCAGCCTATTCTTGCACAGATGGCACTTAATGTCGAGGGGAACGCACCATAACAACCGAAATATGCATTCAGAAATTCCGTATCGAAGGTATTGGTATCGGTATTTCTGTTCTAAATTGAGTAGTAGCCTCCAGAAATACCGTGCGGACAGTTTTTTTAGCTTTATCGACCTTTTCTTTTTTTTTGCGTAATTTGTATTTTTTCTTCGTACTGTCTGACATGGCAAGGTAATTTGAATGAGTCAGATTTATACGGATAGACAGAAGTTGTCTGGGGAGAAAAAAAATGAGTACGCTCAAAAATTTCTTATCCTGGATGTTCCAAGTATCCTTTGCAAAAAATTATATATTTTACTCACAAACAGAAAACGTTCGTGTATCATATTTCAGCGTTCTTTCCGGGTTTATTCCGGATCGGAAAGACGAAATTTTCTCAAGGCCAGAGTTGGTTTCCTCACCCACGTTTTCATCTTATTTGTGACAGCTTGTGACACTTGGACATCTGAATCCACCCTACCGTAAAAATCATAATGAAAGGGGAATGTTTTATGGACACGCCTTTTTGTGGCCTGCTGGTCGCAAAATCAGATTATTTACTCAAACTTGGCTACAAAATACATGTTCATTTGTATGTCAATACATAGCTTCATAGAATTCATTGCATTCATGTTCTGCTGCTGTATAATCCAGGATTAAAACTACGCATCACATCACAGTGAAATGTATTCACACGTTTCCAACTATCTCGCGTTTGCAAACAGAGTTAGGACCTAAACTGGGCTGAATGGAACTGTTGAAAGCCTCGATGCTCGCTGCACTCGCGTCGAATGCTTCAACGGATATCCTCCGACGCTTTGTTTATGTGAGGTAATGCATCTCGAGAGTAGCTTACTGCCGACAGCGCTTCTGTTTCTTTGTGATTTTAAAAGTTTTATACAAAGTTAGTATTTTTCGATTATGATTTTATATCGAATTCGTTTGTGCGTGAATTGTAAAAATGACAGAAACACAATGATTAAAAAAGTTTTGCACACCCGCACATAAATACAACGAGTCAATGAACTAGAGTGGACGGCTTAAATTAATTCAAAAGCACCTACATACGAGTACATACATACCAACTGCGTATAAAAATGTTGAATCTTTGTGCGAGATCAATAAATCATTAGCCCGTAAAATCTCCTTTGTCAGACCACAAATCTTGGCCAAATTCTTTTCCAAACTCCTAAATTATTCATGCAAAAGCAATCGCGGACAGAAGTTGGTCCAACATAATAATATGGATAACGTAGTTGATGAGGTCGAGTCTTGTGTCAGACCCTACAAAGTTGCTGTGAAAATACAGATTGTATGAGTTTCAATGGGACAAACATGAATGCAAATGATTTGAATACTACTTTCCCGTCGAATGAATGTTGGCAGTATGGAATCAGTGCGAATTTGAATGTGTGAGTTGTCGATCGATTCAGATATATATAACGCTATGTTGGTTGCTACGTATGAATAAATTATTTCATAATGTTTTTTCTTGCATAAGGTGCCTTCTGGCTAAGCTAATTATGGCACAAAAACCACTTCAAAAAGATGCTTTGCATAAAACAAGGACAAAAGACTATTCCATAGACAAGTAATGCAAGACCGTGAGCACCATTCCACAGACAAGTAATGCAAGACCGTGAGCACCATTCCATAGACAAGTAATGCAAGACCGTGAGCACTATTCCATAGACAAGTAATGCAAGACCGTTAGCACTATTCCATAGACAAGTAATGCAAGACCGTGAGTACTGTTCCATAGACAAGTAATGCAAGACCGTGAGCACGAATCCATAGACAAGTATGCAAGACCGTGAGCACTATTCCATAGACAAGTAATGCAAGACCGTGAGCACTATTCCATAGACAAGTAATGCAAGAACGTGAGCACTATTCCATAGACAAGTAATGCAAGACCGTGAGCACTATTCAAGAAATGTCGCGAACTTTCTGTGATTATCATTCTAGGAGAATTATGATCACAGAAAGTTCCCTTATCCCAATTTATTTGTGTTCGGCGCAGCATGTCTTCTTCCATACTTCTCTATTTGTAATTAGTAGTCACCCCCTTTTTATGATATCGATTATAAAGAGTTTTGCCCAGATCATCAGAAAAAGCAATCGTAATTCCGTGATTGTTACTGGTTGCTTTAAACCGACCCCGTCGCAAATGCTGTATCCACTGACTGGTATCGCGCCTCCAGAAATTCGCAGGACTGTAGCCAGTCGCATTGAGAGGACAAAGGTACAGGTGACCCACGCCACCCAATGCACAACTTTAATCCAGTGTTACAGAGGCTTAAAAGCCGCAAAAAAATTCTTGCGCGCGGACACACGTCCAGCCGATAGCACGATGGCAACCTCTCCTCAGGAAGATGTGATCTTTGGCAATAACTGCCTAAACCTCCTGATTTTCTTATTGAACCACCAGAGAACCTCCCATCCGGGCACAAGTAACCGTGACTTACTTGGAAGACCTTACATATACTTCGTACCCAACTAGGCCACAGCGAGGACAATCTCGACAAGTAGGCGTTCATGGACGGCTCAGACCTCCAGTGTGTATAGTCTCTCCACAGACAATTTCTCACCTCCCATTTTTCACTGCATGCCCTGTCACCTGCACAAGTGAGGACCTTGGCTGCATCAGCGAACGGTATTCGCGTTGCTGAATTTTGGGCCAAACAAATTTAAAAAACGATATAACATTTTTCGTGTTATTTTTCCATCGACACGCTTAGAAGAAGTGATTATATAATTACATGACCATGCAATAATGCTTATGCGTCATAACGTCTCAAAAAAATCTAACACCTAAATTAGAAATCTTGTATCAGCAGCAGAATTGACGCTACTTATGATTCTTCCACATTAATTATATTCTATCTGCTCCAAAGGTGAGCACATCATAACTGAATTCTCTGTTATTGATGTTGGAATAGGTAACGTTTGTTCCAAATGTTTAAGTTTCAACATATATGAAACTTGGAGAGTTGGGTCATCGGTGGTTGGTATCTCCTCTCATAAGTTTATCAGAACATTTCCTGCAAACTCTACAAGTAGGTACATCTAGTAAAATATTTGCAATCATTACTTCCATATTATTAACGGTAATGTGTTTTTATAGTCGTTTACAATGTTTCCTGCTGAGAAACATTGTGTTGTTTTTCTTTTTATTTATTTATTTTGTATTGTACTTAGACGACTTGTGGTTGTATGATATTATGTAGTTATTGCTTGTTCTTTTCCTTATCAGTAGCTTTGTAAACCGGTAACAAAATTGTAACTTTACCTATCATGTAGGTATTATATATGTGCAGGTAATTAGATATACAGAGTTTGTAAACCTCTATTAGATCTTACGAATATAAATTGTTGGCTTTTTAACATCCATTTGCTAAACATTCACTCTTAAGTAAGGTCACATTAAAATAATGTCTTCAAAACACATTTTTTTTTACGCAGCTGGGCAACTTTTGTATAATGCCTCAATGTTATTAATATTTCCGTGTGCAGTGCGAAACTTTATACAGAACACGCCTGTCGTGAGTGATACACATCTCAAAATATTAAACTAAAAAAACACAAGAACAATGGTATCCGCATTGTATAAGTATTAGATATTTTGGCTTCCCCATTCCAGCTAAATTGCCGTCGTAACAAGACATAATAACGGCTAACACACACACACACACACCAATACGTACAATGATAATCATGGGCCTTGCAATGGAATCGATACAAAAACAACAGCTACTAAAATGACTACATAATTTGTAAAAATGAAATACGTGCAAAATAATAGCTACTTACAATGAGCGGTCGTAAATATGACAGATGGTGTAAGAAAAAATCAGAAACTGGTGACAAAACGATGTTCTACAAGGCGAAACTTATCTCAAACTCGATAATGTTACAGGCTTGTCATTCTGGCACGCTTTTTCAGGTTCCACCTTCCATTCTTTACTGGAATACTTGTCCACCACTAAAATGCTTCAAAAGACTCTTCAATGTAAATGCCGTCTTGCACCGATATATCCCAGCACCGTCATGATTATTGGGGGGTTCGGGTCGGCGCAGCATGTATTTACTTCCATACTTCCCACCAATACAATACAAATTCGGATTGGATCCGTCCTCAGTAGGAAATCATATTAGTACCAGGCAATTAACTACAAAATACCGAGATTCCTGCGCTCCGTGACCCGGAATAACTTTATTAGCAACTATAGCTTTTATCTGCGACTGCAATCACATCGTCGGCGTTAAGAAAAATTGCTTCTATTTTTCACGCTGCTTTGCTGAGTGCTCTTTGATATTTGTACTATTTTAAATTCAACAAATGAAACATAATAAAACTTTCATACGATTGTTCTGCATTTAGCAGTCCTCTGTTTACAACTTGGTGTTGCCATTCGTGTCATCCACCCTTACCTCAGGCAAAAGGCAAGGAGAATGAGATTTACAGGTACTTTGACATATAAAAAAGAATGAGTTTTCTCTTTGTATTGTATATCAGGGGGTCTACTCTCTAAGCACGAAATCCGTAGTTTCGGCCCACGTTACGGCGGTTTCCTACTCCTTATCACCTACGTACATAAGATTAGTTTGGTGCCCGACCTAAGAATGAATGACACCACGATGTGACAGTTGTCTCTACTCCCGATGTATTTTTATAGTCCGAAAAAGTTAATTTTCGGGTGTAGGGTTCACTCCAAAGTTCAAACTCCTTTCGGATGGGTCCGTTTCTTCGTTGACGGACTTAGAGGGTAGGCCGCCAGGCTGGTGTCCACGTCTCTACGTCTGAGTTTTCTCTTTGTTGGGCCATAAAATACTTAATTATCCTACAAATTTTACTTCCCCGACCCTATAGCATCACAAGTAGGTATCGCTTTGGTTAACGAAAGCGTCAACAAACTTGTTAATCCATGCTATATGAGTTTCCGATACACTCGAGAGCAAGTCATGAACTACGTCAGGTCAGATGGGTGCTAAAATTCACTCTTGCGGGTTGTGCTGGCTCTTCGGAGTTTCATGATGAAGTTAACTTTCGATATAAGTTTTATCGTTGGCTTTTTTCGTATTATCCATGTTTAGCAAGTTAATTTTGTTAGTGATAAGTTCTATTAGTTAATTAATGTTGGGTCGTTGGCTTTACCTTTTACCTATTCGTTCAATTATTAGTAGTTTTCTTAAATAAAGGCTTTGAATTCTTTTTTCGACAATAAATTGCCTATTTGTTGGATATTTTGCACAATCCCAAAATGTAGACGATAAACACAATGTACAATGTGTATGTGTATTTACAGATAAAGAACGCTTAAAACTAGTTTAATGTGTGCATTCAAAGTTATTTAGCGGAAAAGTAGTGACAAGAAAAGCATGGTGTATTTTAAATATATAAATCCTTACAAACGACACTACATAAGCGAATTCTCCGAAACTATTAGCGCTTCCTACGACGCTGCTCGGAAAATACGAGGATTCTTCATCTCGGGAGAAGCGCTGTTAGTAATTTCTTGAAAAATGCTTTCAACGCTCCTTGCAGGGATTCTAAAGGTGGAAAATTAAATTGTCCTGTTAGAAGGAGAGCTTTTAAAATATTATCGCAGAATATTTCAGACTTTAATTTCTTCAGTTTGTGTAGGTACCTAAGTTTTCAACTATAACGGCACTATAAATGCAATATAAAATATGCATGTATTTTTTTAATGTTTTTATTCTATAGTTTACATCGCCATATAAAAGTAAATCAAAAATTACAACGTCAAAAAAGCAATTGAAAGTGCTTATAAAAAAGTTTCAAATAGCCAACCGACGCGGTCACCTTAAACACCCTACATTTTGGCGCGCTTGGTGTGACGTCATAGTCTATGACATTGACAACGGCCTGAATCGCAAACACCTTTATAACACACATTTGTTATTCTGCTAGACTTTTACGTCACATTCGCTCTGACCAATGGCGTCGCTTTTCAAATATTTGAATTTCCCAGTTTTATTGCACTTAAAAAAAAAACTTACTCAAAAATAAATTATAATCAAAAAAATTTATGGCGGGATACTTCTGAAGTATAAGTAATAAAGTTTATTAAAAAAATATTTGACCCTTATTTGAATAACATTCATATGTATTGCCGGAATTTGTAAAGACCCAAATTCAATTAGATGTTGTTTTGGTCAGTCCACACTGTTCTACTGGCTGCGGGGCTAAGGCTTCCAGCATATCCTTGCAGGAATATCGCTTTTGTTTGAGCAACCTCGAACCAGCCCGGGTGGTCGTCTCGCCACCTTTCCCTGGTTGCATATTAGAAAATCAAAACTTTCTCGAGCAAATTTCAAAAGAACAACGTACAAATCAACAAAGTTTAAAATAACGATGGTCATTTGATCAAAAGTTCAGCTGACCAAAGTCTGGAATATCAATGTTTAAATTATTTATTACACTATTGACCAAATCGTTTAAAGGTCAAAATGGATTACTGGATAAATTATTAATTATCAAATGGATTAACTGAAAAAGGTAAAAATATAAGTATACCTACATTTAAATGAATAATTCTTAATAAGAAATCATTTGTGATTATAAAATTTGATTAGTTATGATTTCTGCGAGCAACTTGGAAGTAGCGCTCGCCGGCCGCTGCCGCGGCATTTTGAACTGAGTGAAATAGGTTAGGTTAGGTTAAAACTGTGACCAACCGCGCGCGAGCCGCGCGAGCGTAGCGAGCGGTGCCGCGGCAGCGGCCGGCGAGCGCTAATTCCAAGTTGCTCGCAGAAATGTTTTTACCATTGTCTAATTATCCGTGTTTTCGCAATATCCCTAGGGTTTTTTAAAATTTGATATTTTAAAATTACATCTAGCAACTTTTGATCAGTCGTTCATTTGATGTCACATACATTGGGATTTAAAATTTTTTCTAAATAAAACATTTGGTCATTTAAATTTTGTTATTTCGTTTATTGTTCTTTTGAAATTTGCTCGAGAAAGTTTTGATTTTCTAATATGCAAGCCTTTCCCTGAACCGGCCTAGATTATTATCATGAATTTTAGAAAGAAAGAAAATACGTTAAAACGACGTACGTTACGTTTAATGCTGAAACTCTCAAATTTATTAAAATTTTTGACCACCAAACCCAATGTTCTAGCAAAATTCAATTTCCGATAAATCCTTCACGAGCGTGACGTAGAACCAGTACACCCTGTCCGCAATGTGTCGCCGGACCATAAATCTACATTTGCCATTGATCTGCATGCATATTTTTCCATATATTAATATTCTTTGACCTCCATGTTTTCTTTTGATAACGCATATTAACTGGTTCATTAATCAGGTCGGCTGTTGACCACAATATTTCGTCGTTTTACTTGCATAGCGACTATGAATTTATAAAGAATTTAGAAAGAAAGAAAGAAAATACGTTTATTTGCGGTAAACATGACGCAAAGAAAAACACACAAACACAAAAAAGAACGAATTGGGGGAAAATATGCGTCACTCTCACGTAAGACGGCATTCGCTCAGCATAATGCTACGACCCTATGCGAGACAGAGCCCCAGCGCTGGTTTTCAGCTATAGCCGGCGCTGACGTGATGACGTCAACCAGTGCAGCATACGAAAATTAAAAATAAACAAAAAAATAAGAAATAAAATAAATACACTATACCTAGTTCAAAATGTATATAAACATAATATTTATAAAGTGGTAACATCCCGGGCAACGACTCATGCGCCGCCGGAAATTTATATTATTACAAATAGGTAGGTTACGTAGGTTTATCTTTGGAGGTAAAAGCGTCGTTCTCGATTTTACAAAAGTATCGTATCTTAAGCATATTGTATGGAAGCGTGTGATTATATGCTTACAAAAAAATTCAAAGCCTAATTTTCGTCGTATCATATTCGCAGGATACTATACAGGATTAGTTAGCGAAAGGCTTTAATCCAATCTACCGGAACTCCTGATCATAAATTCCTGTATGTAAATTAAATCATTTCTCTCGTCGGGTCGAGTACCGGAAGCTTAGTTTATTTTAATATTACAGGGAAGCTTGGTAGAAGAGACCATTCACTGAGATTTTCAGCAGCTCACTTAAATTATGTTCACAATATTACAAAGTTCACAGGAATTTTCATAAAACTTGAGTCGTTCGACCTGTAAAGAAAATTCTGTAGACTCTTATGTATTGGTAACATAATAAGTAATTTACACCTTTAATACTTACATAAGATTTCATTCTGTATGCTTATTTTAGAGCGAAATGCGTGTTGAATAAGTGCTTTATTTGCCACGCTTTCACTGAACATCAATTTATTATTTAGACCCCTGATTTAACAAAGTATTAGCATACTGTCACACTTGATCTGATTTAACTATTAATCTTGTTTCGATTGATGGGATTTTTGATTCGAAAATACTGAAAGACTTATTAGTTTTGGACTAGTTATAAAAAGACATAGAAACATAGAAAGGACATTGCTAAAATAATAATACACTGTTACAAGACTTACTTACTTTTGTATTTATAATGTAAATTATTCACATATTCTTGGATTAATATAAATTAGTCTGGACATAATAAAATTCAGTTATAATTTGTTTTTCCTACCTACGATTCATCATCAAAAAGTTAGGAATAGGTACGTTTATATCTGTTATCTAGGCATCTAACATAATAAAGTTTCTATTCTATTCTATTAATCTAGGCTCGCTCTTGCTAATGCCTACAGGTACCTATACTCAATATTTCACTAAACTATGTATCAATTACGTAAAGTCTGATATCCCTTTGTTATCGTCTAAGCACTTAACTCGATATTCCATGTTATTAAACTCATGCGCATAATTTACCTACAACATGTGCTTGTAATCTCTACACAATTAACTCAGACATGACATCATGACATGGGTTACTGAACAGCGGTCTACATTATGTAGGTACTTACATGGGTACAGCTATCTCACGTTTAATCCGGTGGATTGATGGATTGGTATCGTTGATCTGACACGGCTTGTGGTCTGGATTGACTATGTATTTGACCTTTTGCATAACACAATTCCTATCACAATCCGAAGGATGTTGAAGGAAATGATTAATCTATTGATTGAAATGTTTGAAAATATCGTCTGCTTGATATAACGTAAATATCGCAATAAGTGTTGTTGAATTATCGTCATGAAAGGCATTGTAATTGTTGATTGAGAAAGAAATAGAAGAAATAAGAAGTTTTTAATTGCTTTGAGAGCTACCTTGACATCAAATAACATGCATCAAGTAAAATCAAAATATTTTAATTCACATAAACCTACATGGGCACTTATGAAACGTCAGAAGCTGGGTGCACGGTTCTAATTGGTCGTTTCCTATGGGGAAGAGCCGGCAAGAAACTTCACGGTTACTCTTATAAAAATAATAGTTTTTTACAATATTTTCAAATAAGTGTTAATAGGTATGGGACGACAGTGTAGGCTTTTCAACAAGTACCAGGTAGGTACTTGACAAAATAGAAAACGATCTACAGTCTACAAGGCCTACAACGTTCTCACATTCATAAAATATAAAATAATCTATACAAAAGATAAATAAAAAACATATTTAAACAAAATGTCATGATTGCCATTACAACTGTAACAAATCTTAATTAATACGAGTAATATCCTGTCCACAAAAGCCACTAATAGAGAATAGAAATTAGAATTGTAGATATATATTAATATTGAAATTGATGCCTTCATCTAACATTATCCTCTCGTTGCTTCTAATAGCACTGCATAGAATTACAAAAGACAAGACGTGTGGGTATGTAGTACCCAATTGTCCCTTTTGCCAGAAGTATCTTTAATAAAAACAACAGACTTTAAATTCAATTATTCTACATGGGAGACCATTCAAAAATTCCAAGCTATTAGACTAGTAATATTACCTGCGAGGTATGTCACAGGTATTCAAAAGGATGTTTGTCCTCGTTTCATAACCCCCTATGGTTTAATTAAAGCATGTGTGACGCTGTTTGCCAGATGTTTTGTGAGGTTAAGTCGTGTTTCTGCCAGTAGAGTTCAGCGCTGGAAACCGCGTTTTAATTAAATTTGTTTTTTCTGAAGTTACCGCTGTACTTCGTCTCGGTTTCAGCGAGGTGTTTCGGCTGTCGACGTCACTACATGCAGTGCGTTGCGATTGGATGAATTTTCAATGTATCATCTGGTTTCAAAATTCGTGTTTTTGACGACAGATAAACTTAGAATAACTATGTGTTTTTTTAACTTAATTCCACTTGCATCTACTGCTAAGTGAATGACACATTATCTTAACGAAGGGCAGTCATTTTGTGACTGAATCGCCCTCTCTTGAACATTGTCAACTAAGTACTTCTTTATCTTCATTTTGTACGAGTCGCCTCTGTTGTTGATCCAGTTCACGAGCACCAGAGGTTATCTTAAATGAAACGATCATTACCCTAGATACTAAATCCTAACTAATATTATAAATGCGACTGTCTCTGTCCGTATGTTTTTCTGTTACCTTTTCACGTCTTAACAGCCAAACGGATTTGATACACCTGTAGACCATACATGGGTTAGGACATAGGATACTTTTTATTCCGGCAGTACGAACGAACGCACGTTAACAAAAAAACAAAACATACAGTCGAATTGAGAACCTCCTACTTTTTACCCGACTTCAAAAAAAAGGAGGAGGTTCTCAATTCGACTGTACGTTTTTTTTTTTTTATGGTTGTTACCTCAGAACTTTTTCTAGGTGAACCGATTTAGATAGTTCTTTTTTTATTTAAAAGCTGGTGCATCACATGTGGTCCCATTTAAATTTGATCAAGTACTGACCAGTAGTTTTTGAGTTATTCTTAATACTGCGTATTTTTTCCAGTTAGTTTATATCCATGATGTAATAATAATTTCCTGTCACTGTTATTTACATATCAAGTAGTGGTATAAGAATTTGTGTGGGGCAGGTAGGTACCACAACTAAAAAGTGAAAAGTAAAAAGTCGGTGGCTGAAACCGAAAATACAAAACCAAAGACACCGACTTCCGAAATTAAAGTTATTTTTCACGTTTTTTAGTGTTTTTTTTTTTTGGAAGTCGGTTGTTTTTTTTGTAAAAAAGTTTTTATTGAAGTCGGTTAAAAACAGTCTTTGTTTACTAAGTATATTGGTAGGCTGTAAAATAGAGAGCAAGTGCATGTTGACATACCAATTGGTGAAATAAGAGTCTAAACTCTGCAAACGGCTCTTCATCGCTTTGAACATTCATGATAAATTGACCAGATCCTCGTCCCAAAGAGTTTCTTTCCGATAAGCAGCTTAACGCGAACAAACTAACAGTTTACAAAGGGTGGGAAGCGCCACATATTAAATTGGAAACCCTTTATTGAAACTTTTATCAATGCATTGCTTATTAGGTATATCTGACGGGTTGGCATCATTTTCATTTAATAATAAAACTTTTGGAAATAAGTTCAACAATATGGTGTTTCCACTTTCATCACCAACGTCATTCACAACCTTTATAGTCCACTGTTGGGCATTAGCTTCCTTACCTTATTTATATATTTACTAGCTTTTGCCCACGGCTTCGCCCGCGTGGATGTCGTAAAAATATCACACGAGTACGCACTACCAGGATTCAAAGTACCCTATGTGTTAATCCAGGTTAGAAACTATATGTGTGCCGAATTTCATCCAAATCCGTTCAGCCGTTTTTGCGCCAATCCGGAACATACATCTAGATAAACAAACGGACAAAAATACTAAAACCTATATTTTCGGAATCAGACTCGTTCCCGCAGCTCGTAGTAAATACTTATTTTCAACATGTACAGTTTTAACTGCGTTACTATTTTATTATATTATTATGTATGTATACACATATATATATGTACACACAAAACACCTGTACACATTATCCTTTTGTCAACAATTTTAACTTTATTGTATCTAAATTCCTTGCTATTATCATCATTATAATTACTTATTTCGATGCCTTTTTCTTTCTCCTACATTGTTTTCCTTCGTCATTATCTATGAATTTACGAGTATACTAAATCACGAGTTGCTCTGCAACATTGTTTGGAACGTGTTAATAACATTATTTGCTATACGAGACTGTACTTCACATAATTGGTCGTAAAATGTTTTTAACATCACCGCTAAGTTATTGTCTGAAAAACAGTTACTACTTACTGTGTTTTAAAGCAAGCTATTGTAATGTGTGTGTCGAATCAAAAGTCATTTGTTTAAACTAGGCTGAGAACCAACACTTTTCGAACGTCAACATTATATAAGACAGCCCCCCAAAACGCCCACTCTTCACGGCTTCCTAGTGTTTTAGTTAAAAAAACTTTTTTACAAAAAACAACCGACTTCCAAAAAAAAAACACTTCACTTTTTGTGTTTTTTTAGAAGTCGGTTGTTTTATTGTAAAAAAGATTTTATTTTTCACTTTTTAGTTGTGGTACCTACCCCACACAAATTCGTATACCACTACTTGATATGTAAATAACAGTGACAGGAAATTATTATAACAGCATGGATATAAACTAAGTGGAAAAAATACGCAGTATTAAAAATAAGTCAAAAACGACTGTTCAGAACTTGATGACATTTAAATGGGACCACATGTGAAGCACCAGCTTTCAAATAAAAAAGAATCATCCAAATCGGTTTTCCAGAAAAAAGTTCTGAGCTAACACACATAAAAAAAAATATACAGTCGAATTGAGAACCTCCTCTTTTTTTAAGTCGGTTAAAAAGAAGAAGTTTCGCAACAAACTCCCTAGCAGCACAGTCGTCTATTCAGTAAAAAAAACTTGATTCTATACAATAGTATGCTAAGTTATTAATGTAATTATGTAACATGCAGTGTAATTTATTAAGTTATTGTTATTGCTGGAATTAAAGACTATAATATTGTACAAAATATATGTATAAGCTAAGAGACTTAAAATAATAATATGTACATGTATATAAAAAAAAGAAGGAATAGAATCATAGGGCAACAGAAAATTCGTCCGCACCGCTGTCAACAGGCAAAGTGCCCAAAAGGCTGGTAGCATTGCCACGTTGTATGGCGATGCTGATTCTTTGGCCAAAAAATTGGTATTAAGTCATGTCAACGGAGGTACTCCATTTTCTATACTTACCCAGTGTTTGCCGATATCCTTTCCGATTCTTCATTTAAGTATATATAATATGTTCAAACCAACTGCAAATCTAAAGTAGGTACATTACGTAACTTTAACTCACTTCACCACCTAAATAAATTACTAAGATAATTTCAGATTAGGAGATCTGTGCGAATGACAACAGCCTTGACGGACTATTTACCTTTCCTTGTACGAAATGATGTTGTTTAAGGATTGAGCTAAGTATACTAATTACTTTGACAAACAGATAAAGTACGTCTTTAAATACATCTGCAGAATTATGGGCTGTGAAATGACATGTTGTCATACACACCATAGTTCACATTTACGTTTACGTTTTGAGTGTGTTTGTAAGTCCAGTCTGGCTATAACACTAGTCTTGGTGTTGACTATCGACACCTTAATCCGGTCCGGTGCTGCCCGCCCCAGCGACGCCCTAAGCCGACATCCGTACCCCACAACCGAGGGTGCCCTTAGCTTGTAGTCACTGGGTTTTACGCCCTGGCGGAGGCCTTAATTTATTGAGGCACCCACAGGCAAGCCCGGTTAGGCAGCCGACAACCTTCTAGGTTGACCTGCGAGATGCCATATATAAAAAAAAAAGCATGTGTGGCACTCGGGGACTGCCGCGGTAAAGCTATTGCATAGCATTTTTTATCAACTTATGCAATTATAATATTTTTTTATTTTTTGTTTATGTAGTGTTTTTTTTCTTTGATATTTATTCAAGTACAGTCGTACCATATACATACACGTTAAGCGAACGCTCGGCCGAGCTACATGGTAGGCGGAGTGGGGGGTGTTAGGTTTTATTTTCGTTACGGAATTTCTTGATTCGGTCGCCGCGCTCAAAGCCCGCGATAAAAGCTATGCAATAGCTTAAAAGACTATGGACACCATTCTATTTCTGCCGTAGAAGATTTCTGCCGTAGAAGATGAATTAGTAATAGTTTTATCGCGACTGCTACGGAGCTCCGCTAAGATAAAACTGAGTTCCGTTTATGTGTAAGTGTTGCCGTTTGCGCGCGTAATGGCCGACCGTCGCGCGTCTTCGGCCGACTAATGTGTGAATGTGTGCATACAGCGAGCTGGCTGACTTGAGTGATACAGTTTTCTGTTAGCGAGACTCTCTCAGACTTATTTTGTTCGTCCATGATATTCTGTTGCTATTTTTAATACGCTTTTTAACCGACTTCAAAAAAAGGAGGAGGTGCTCAATTCGACCGTATTTTTTTTTATGTGTGTGAGTTCAAAACTTTTTTCTGGGTGAACCGATTTGGATGGTTCTTTTTTTATTTGAAAGCTGGTGCTTCACTTGAGCTATGCTTAATACTGCGTATTTTTTTCACTTAGTTTATATTGATGAAGTTTTAATAATTTCCTGTTACGGTTATTTACATATCAAGTAGTGGTATACGAATGTATGTGGGGTAGGTATTAGCTTCACTTGTAACTAACAAACACTGTAATTAAATATTGGAAGTCAATTTTAACCTACTTCTACTTATTGTCGTATCAAAGTGAAACTTTGTATGTATATGTAGTTTGGATGACAATACTATAATTTGGTATCTCTGGAGCTGATCTGATGATGGAGCCAGGAAGTGGATAGTGGGATTTTTCAATGGCTTAGTAGCGTTACGAAAGTGTGGAGTGCTTTTTGGCTATGTGTACTTTTAATTAATTTAAACAAAGCACTCCGCACTTTTTGAATGAATCATCTTCTACGAGTATCTAACATATATTTTGATCAAAGCTCAACATACTCGGCGTCAAGTTGCAGAGTTGCAACGATAGGCTAGGAGACGCACGCTCTCGCTACTTATCGCAGCAACTAGACGCACGGTGCGTGCGCACTCCGTACGACCGTCTCTCTCAAATACTCAAAGAAAATGATCGCTTCCTGTACGACGTCTAAGTCGCAGACAAAAGGTCTGGTCTTAGCGACATGACGCAGATGCAAACGGAAACTCTGGGTCTTGTTGCCGCGACAAGACGCACGGTTTGTCAGTCTTCTACTCCTGACGACTTACCTAGATTAAAGGCCAGAGTACACTATACAACTCACCTGTTTCTACGTACGTACCTTTTTCTTGCTAGAAGATTACCCACAGTCTTCCGTTTGCGAGAATTACTTATGTAATTCAGAATCATTTTGTATATTTCCCAAGATAATCCCCTTGGGATGACATCCTCTCACCCAAATGAAATGTTAGTGCGTGTTTTTTTTTTCCAGGAAATTCAGTCGGATTTGTTCATTTTATTTGCATCGTGTTGGTACTACAGTCCATTTCTAGATTAAAATAGGAGCACATGTACGACGTTAAGCCTTTCGACAAAGGAATAAGCTTTTTACTACGAATTGTACTTTAACACTATGTTATGTTATTTTTAGTATAATATAAGTCCCTTTTATCAATAAACTCAAACTCAAACTCAAAGCATTTATTTCAAATAAACCAATTACAGGTACTTTTGAATTATCAACGGGTCGGTCAGTCAGCAAAATGAAGCTTATAGATTTTAATAATCAAAACTATTTAATCTATCTCGTAACTGTTCGAACATAATTATCATATAAACTGATATAATTATGACCTTATTAGTCAATGATCTACGTTAGCATCAATCGTTGGTATATTCCACCAAAAGTGTGAGTTCTGTTCGAGCAATGACTCTATACGACATTTATTTCGCGCTTATTTAGATGCGCGTGAGTCTGTTACCAAGGAACAGTTTATACACAAAGTGTTACTGTAACTACTTTATTATTTTGTTCAAATAAACCATCTTACCATCTTATCGACTATTTAACATATTATTTCTAAATGCTTGATCAAGTCTCTGATCAATAAGTCTGCTGTTCAATCTTATGCTATCTGTTGAGACATAATTTAAATGAGGAAATAAGAAGACAAAATGAGCAATGTGGCCCGAAAGTATAAAATTTATGTTATCCATCATTCTGAAATGGATCTTTTCACTGTTGAAGATCATCTGGGCATGTTCATCAAATCTTACATACTTAGTCGCCTTTTGCAATACCCAAGAGATGCGTTCTGATATCTCGAATTTTTCCTTCCTGGTAACGTGCGTCACTTCTGACGTAATATATTTCTTTCGTTCCTCTACCATCACATCACCAACAACCGTTGACATTTGGTTCTCATTTGAAAACAACCAATCAACTTTTTTTCCTCTTTCCAGAACCTTCGCGTGACGACAATCATCGGCTCGTTCGGGACATGCTTGGGGGCATGGCTGAAGGTGTTCTCCGTGCCCCAGGACATGTTCTGGCTGGGCTTCATGGGGCAGACGGTGGTGGCCATCTCTCAGGTCTTCGTCCTCAACGTGCCTCCAAGGCTGGCTGCAGTGTGGTTCGGAGCTGATCAGGTGTCTTCTGCTTGCAGTATTGGCGTATTTGGGAATCAGGTATGTTAAATATTTTATGTTAGATTTTGACGGTATAACACCTTCCAGTTCTTCATTGAGGGTCTGCTTTTTGACCTGCTACAACAACAAATGTTAAAGAGAGCGATGAATAAAAAGTTTAATTAAAAAAAAATACGATACTTTTGTATCAGGCTTCAAAGGCCCATTGCGTGTTGGTATTACAAATTACTTAAATTTATGTTAGTACAACAATTAAGCGCACACACACACACACAATAATAAAACGTGACTAAAACATAACAATCACAGGAAGGATTATCAAGCCCCATGTCTGACATGTAGCTTGATAAATCTATCCATTGTGGTCTTTTGTAGCCTCTCCGCAAATGAACACAATTCTGTTGCTGCTTCCTCTCACTCTGCATATTATCGACGACGCTTTCTTGCGCTTTAAGGCCACTATAAATTAAGTAATGCCAAAACAAAGTTGGTATTTAAACCTCAAAAGGGTTATTTATCTACAGAATCCCAACTAGAACAAAGCACATAAAAAGCCCTTGTCCTGGAATAAATAAATCAAAATTACTCTCGCTCTTTATATCCTCTCAGGATGAAAAGCCGTTAATTATAAGTTAAATCAAAGTTGGTTTTTGGGGAACTTCTCGCCCCGTATTCGATGTACCTATGAGATTTTTTTAGAAGCTTCGCTGCTAATGAGAAAGATAAACAATAAATTATTTAAGGAACAACATTCAATTACTATAGAGTTTCTTAACATAGATCGAAATTATTATTATATACCAGTTTATTTATTTTCCTAAGAACAGCAACGGTGACATGTAGGTAATGACCAGTTTCCAGTTACGCGTTTTATAATGACACACTCAATTATACCTAAATCTTATTTGACGTCATGATAACCGTCAGTACTTACTTGCGGTTGACCATCATCATGGAAAACACTCCGATTTAGTAGGTACAATATTTTACCTCTATAATACATGGGATCCTTTCCACATTTCTGATTCGTTTGCTCCGATAGTTCCGTAATCCTGAACCTTTTCTAAACAGGATTCGAGAAGGCAAATGTGCGCTGGAATTGATTTCCTATGATATTTATCCCAGCGAACACTTCATACCAATCGGAGTTTCTCGGATTTATTGGCCCATAAAATATGCGATGTATGATAGGATAGTTATGCCGAGAACCGACTTATTACACGTCATGCCATGCGACGTTAGTGTATCGTGCTCATTGGTCACATTTCATTTTGGGAAGCAACGTGCTGTCGTTTGGCCAATGAAAACGCGTGTGGTAGCGTCGGGTGTTACATGTGTGCTGTGGTCTTAACTGTGTATAGCTAAGTATGTAGAGTATGGAATAAACAGTCATTCTCTGAAGAGGTTTTCCACTTGAGATTTGAAGTAGGTACTAAAGTACATTCCAGCAATCTTTTCTTAAGTATTAGTGTTGTATGATAACAAAGTGAAGGTGAAAATGTGAAATGTATTTAAACAAAGGATTTTTAAGGAACCTGTCTCGTACCTAACAAATTAAATATAAAACTCGTTCGATTAGTTTCTATGCAACTTCTTTGTCATTCCAACATTAATAAGATGAATTAATAAAGATTGATTATTAAGCGAATTTTTCGCTTTATTAACAAGAAAATCACGAGTTCCATTCATGAGCAGGAAAATTAACAGCAATACTAATTGAACAAAGGTTCTATTCTTTTACAGTCATAATGCCACCAGTTTCCCATTTAACTTTATTCAATACAAAACTCTTTGATAAAAATCGGGTACTTAACTTCAGATAAGACCCTTAATGTCGGCTAATCAGTCGACAGTGGCATTTATAATGAACAGAGAGAATGATGCGAAAAGGTTTTCTTTTGTCGATGCAAATACTGTCTTAAGTCTTTAGTACACACAGACTATCTTGAACTTGGTCAGTTGAAAAGTGGCGATTCCACCAGAGGGCCTGGATCTAAGTGGTGGAGAAACAGGTGTTTTAGTGAAAAGGAGTCAGTCAGACATAAAAAGGTTCAATTATTCAAAGGAGATGTTCCAAAAGTTGTGGAGCCTGGGCCAGATCCTTGTACCTGCACTATACTTAAAAATAGGGAAACACATTTAAAATAGTTCTCAACTGTCCAATTGAGACACTTTAAAATGGCTTTGTTCGATGGTAAACTACAAGAAAATACACTTGGAATTGCAACACAATAAAAACGCGTCATGGCGGTAAGCTGTAATTTTGATTGATTAATGTCGTTTGAAATGTATATTGACACTGTTGTGACAGCTGACACTTCTCTTTCTATGATCAATGGTCAATCTATGGTTTACGGTCATTGTTTTTAAGCACAGAGTAACTATATCGGTGAGACGCCATGTTGAAAGTCGATAAAAATAATTGATAAACATCAATTTACTACCAAAACAGTATACATTTAAATAAATTATCTGTATTTTTCCCCAATTCTACGGATGTTTCTCTTTTTTTTGGAAGGTAGTGTATATAAACCTGGCCCATTTTGAAACATCTCCTTTGGTCGAACTGATACTTAAAATTGATATAGTTCAAGGGTAAGCCATTAAAGATGATGAGCTAACATGGACATCTCAGCCTGGAATCTGTCAACAAAATAATGTTTAAGCAAAGTACCAACGCACACTATACCTACACGACTTTAATAAAGGCGATAACGATTTGATAGCCTTTAGGTACTTAATAAAATTGTAAATAGCCTTAGGTAATGCATACCTATGGCTAATTACAATTTTAATGAGCCGCCATTTTATACAAGTCTTATTATGCATTCACACTTACCTTTACCAAGTACCTGCTTAGGTACTTACTATTTTACACGTACCTACCTATTTTCCATGTAATTTTTATTAATCCAACTACTCTTACCCCAATTTTTAGGAGTAGGCGCAGCACCTTCTTCTTTTCGTGTTCTCCAACTCATCTTTATCATCTATCATCTCAGTGTTTACTTCCTTCGTAGCCGTTATCATCTTATCAGCCTATGCATTATTTAATTTCCGTAAACAATGTTTAACATTTATGGGAAACTAGAATTAAAGAATTCTAGTTTCCCATAAATTTTAAACATTGAGTGACAAAATAAAAAAAAATGCGCATACTTATGATTTCATAATTCCTTGTCAAATTCTGGAACCTGAAAGAATTACAGAGTTGTGTTGAGAGCTGTCAGCGATTGAGATCAGTGATAGAAAAAGAAAATCTCCATACCTACCTTTCAAACCAATTTACGTTAGTGATCGCGAAGATTCTATCCTTGTTTAATATTCAATCTAACGAAGCCTTAAAAGTAAAACGACATAATTTTGAGGACGAAGAAGTTTTAGCAAAATCTTTGAATATATTCATTATAACTTGCGAACGATTTTTATGGGACAAACTTGATAACAGCCAACAAGGAAAATCGTAAAAAAGTCGAAGTACAAACCTTGAAAAACAAGTTTGCGACTCCGAAATGAGGATTCGAATCGAAATGGTAATAAAAACGGTACATTGAATGCACAACAGTTTGAAAACCAGACTTATGACTGAACTGATGCAATGCTTGGTTATTTTTTTTGCACGGATTCGGCTCTACGTACTTGAATCAGAATCGTGTTTTAATATCTCTGCCCGATGCCCTGTAGTAATAACCAAATATGATTGTATACCATCATGGATAATAAGAGATTTTAGAAAACTAAAGCAATTCTTAGAATGTTCAAATTAAACCAACCTGCTTTTCTGTTACTGCTTTTCAACACTTTAAATCTAGGATGCTTTAGTTTAGTTAAGAAAATTGAGTCACAATCTTTCCTGCTCATTCCTAACCAAATTATTAGGAACAAACACATTAATCCTAATAAAGAAGAAGGAAATGTCAATAGAAATAATACAACGCAAGGTCTAAAGCTCTAATAGACCTCGACAAGGAAGTCAGTCAATTATAAACTTTAACTCAAGACAATAAGAGTTACTCTTATAAGGGCTGATGGCCAAATTCCATCTTCTTTGCCTGTCTGGTGTTTGATAAGAGGAAGCTACCTAAGTTATTTTACAAGCTGAAGGGACCTTACCTACTTAAACTTTATTGTATATTAAAGGAATGGTCCGCGTAATTTATATTGGGTTATAAAGTGAAAACGTAAACGTAAAACGTTACGGTTTACGATTTGGAATGTTAAAAAGTTTTTAAATATTTTGAGGCTGTAACTTTTTACTTTCGCTGTCATTCGTGCGATAAAGGCCTATTTAGAATTTCGTTTGCAGAGGAATCTTGTACAATTTCGGCCATACAGTGACATCGAATTCGATCCCATAATTGAAAACCTATTGAATTGCCGTGGTAGTTAATTACGCCTTTCGTATTCGTAAGACCTCCCATGGCAAATTGGAAACAAAATTACATACCTAAATAAATAACCACCCGGCTTTGCTTAGGGGACTTAACACTCCATTCGTTTGTACAATTTGTAGCAATTTCGAAGACAATCTCTCACATGTGCGTTGAACATGAGAAAAATGCTGATCACGTGATGTTTATTCTGTTTATTTCTATTTAGAAACCATGGTTTTCCCCCCGCAGATCAAGAACGTGTTTGAGCACGTACTTATTAATATTTAAAAGCAAGTTAGGACGCAAAAATAAAAAGCATCAACCACATAAAAATTTGCTTAAGAGGCTGACAACAGATAAAGCGCGGTCACTGTCGGACTGCATACAAAAGAACGCGATGACACAACGCTGGTGCTTTGATCCAAAATATGAAGCAATTATCTATTTACAAAAAATGTACTTATTGATTGGACTAAAAATTAAAACACTATTACGTTAATATGTTTCTTGTAGAATAATCTGACAAAGAGTCAGAATGATTGCGTGTGTCAGTATGGTTTCTAATCGTTTTTTTTTAAGCATATTAGTGTTTTTTTTCTCTATCGTATCAAATTAGCTGTATTATATTTTCAACACACTATCTGACTAGCATAAATCCTGAAGATTATCAAATATTTTTCTGATTTTGTTTACTGCAGCGGATCATATACTTCGTTTAGGTCCTGTAGTCCCCTTAATATCTTTCACTAATAATTGAATGGCAAATAAATGCAGCTGCTCCAAGCACATAAGAAAATAGTACTTGAGAAAAAACACAGAAAAGTAACCACACAGTAATTATGTTTACGTGTCTGACATCTGTATCAAAACACACGACATTTACAATCTTCAGTAATGGAATAATCTTCACGCTGTTTCGGAACAAATTGGACGTCTCGTTAGAGGCACGAGGTTGACAACCCGACGACTTTGGCTTATTCGCGAATACTTTCCTCCTTCGAGCCCTGACCTGCATGCCAAGTAATTGGTCCTTTTTTATTATACTCCTCGAGGTAAATGCAAGAGCAAGAAAATAAGAATTCTGATCTACGTTTAATGACTAGATTTACACTGATTTAAGTTACAGTATTAAATTAAAAACCAGCCAAGTAAGAGTCCGACTCGCACACGAAGAGTTCCTTACCACCGTACAATATTTAACACATTTTTTATTTAAACACATATCTTGTATGAGTCCCCCTTTAATTTTTAAGTTTATTTTATTTTTTGTTATAGCGGCAATAGAAATACACACTCTGTGAAAATTTCAACTGTTTATCTATTACGTTTTATGAGATACAGCCCCTTGACAGACAGACGGACGAACGGACGGAAGGCCGGACAGCGGAGGCTTAGTTATAGGGTCCCGTTGGCACCCCTTTAAGTATTGAACCCAAAAACCGAACAGTGCCAAAGTTAAAATTGGAAGATGGCTTAGGTAAATTGACTGCATTAAGAGTGACGTCATCAAAATGTATTACTACTCGATAAGATCAACTGCTTATTTAATATTCACGCATGTGAAAGTAAGAAGTAACACATACTTAGCACTCTGCGGAATTAACTTGTGGCAATTAGAAAGATCTCCAAGTGGATCGCAATATTGCTCTGAAATCTCTGCTATACCACCCATCCGTATGGATGATGTTATGAAGTTTAATATTAGTTAACAACCATCGTCATTCACTCGTTTAAGCAACATAGGTTAATTAGAAAGACGTACTTTACCTGACGATCATACCGACCTGAGAACAGGGAACTTCGGTTTACCACAAACGTATAGGGAACTGATGATCAAAGACGGCACGGTTGGCGCAGTGGTTAAGCGATTGACTGCTGCGCTGCGTGTCGCGGGTTCGATTCCCGCACGGAGCAAATATTTGTATGACCTACAAGTCGTTGTTCCGGGTCTGGTTGTTTGTGTATGTGAGTTTAAATGTTTGTAAACGCACCCACAATACAGGAGAAATTCCTAGTGTGGCGCAAAGTTTAAAAAAAAAGTGAGTGTGACTGCATGTAATGTATTCAACCCTTAATCCCGATATTGTTACGTGCCACTATCGACACTTCAGGTGTTTGATGAATCCATACAACTGTCATTTTATCTCTGATAACCTTCCTAACGCGTACACCAACACTCCGCGTGATTCTGTAATGTTCCACTGTCCTGATTGTCCTGAGAGACGATCATCCAATTTGTCCGCGAGGGGGCTCGCTGCACGATTTGTACCATTGATCAAATTGAATGTAACTGTGCAATTGTATGGATCACTACTGTTATGTAAGATGACGTTACTACGGTGTTATTTTTATTTGATTCAGTCACCTGGACTTGATGCTGGACTGGATATAGGACACTTCCAGGTATTTTTAGACTGTTGGTCTGCTTCTGGTACAAAGCAAATTTTAGCTTAGTAAGTGACCACGCCTGTTACTTTATCCGTGACTTGATTGAGGTCCTTAATAATGCAAGTTGAATAGTGTTGAATTAGTGAGTCAGTGCAGATGGGAAATTCCACACTCGCACTCAGTTTATTTCCCAACGGCTCGTTTTATTGCTATAGACCTCATATTTCTAGACCGGACAGATACCAGTAAAGCTAAAATAAATATAGTATACTTCGGTTCATTCATAAAATTCTCTCTCTATTTGGTGGTTGAAAATATTCAGACAGTGGAGTGCCTATTGTCGTGGTGGTTATTTTAAACCGTCTGCAGTCCCCAATGTATGCAATATTCACAGATACACACGAATGTTCTTTAGAAATGTTTCACTCTACGCGATTTTTCTCTTTAAAACTCGTTTCAGTAAAAGGTTAGCGTAACTGAATCCCGTTCCAATATCATCCAAAAGAGTTTGCAGTTTTAAACCGCGCTGATTCTATTTCAGTGAAATTTTTGTATTTTGAAGTTATTCGAAATATTTCAAAGGGTTTGGATTTCAATTTGCGTGAAGCAATTACCACGATTCCATTGGCTTTCTTGGCCCAAAACGTGTTTTGTGAATATTAAGGAAAACGGACCTTGTTCAACTTGTCAAGGCGCTTACGATGTCAGATCTTCGTCAGTAGGCATTAAGCCTTTTAGAAAGGTAATTGTGCAAGCTTGGAATCGGTTTACAGTTTAGCTCCTGCAGAGCCAAAATGATTAAAAACTACGAACTTAGTAACTTATACAGCGAGTTTACCTAAACCTAAATGAAATATACATAAAATTCTAAAGGATACAGCCTCTTTCTGTGTGAGTAGGTACTAGTACCCCAAAAAGAAGCCTCCTACGAGTTTTAAACATCATTCTGTCTCTGTCATCTTCAAACATTTGACAGAAACAGAATTATGTTTTAAACCCGTTTAACGCTAAACGTGTTTAGTTATTGGCGATGCAAGTGGGCTTAAATCGGGTTAAAATTCTGCTAAAAATGGCGAACTACATGACATAACAAATACGTTAACAAAAACAAACACGCTTCATCCACATAGCTCGTGAAAAAATTAACAGCCGCGCATATTTCAGTCGCAATGAAAAAGTAATGGTCCTACAGTTGTTAGTAATGTTGCCATATCAGACTGTCGGACACCGCGTCGGACGGTGGACAAACTGGTGTTTTATTGAAGGCTACATTTTATCGGACGTGAGCCGGCCGGAAAAAAGGAACTCGCTATAAGAGTATTATTATGTTTGAAGTGAGAGTAGATACCCTGGGTGCCAAGCAAGCAAAACGATAGGTGCATATTTTTTTCGTCTTTATCTCTCTTGTTATGTCTTCGAAGCACATGAAAGCAATAACTATAAATAACAAGCAATAAATATATAGCAATAAATATATTGAGTAGTGAGTATTGCAATCTTAAAAAATCTTTAGGATGTTTCAACACCTTTGTAGACTGGTTTTTTCACTAAAAAGAGTTCCACACAATATCGATAGATGAGACCTTAAAACTCACGAGTGTTTGATCATAAACTTAAAAGGATTGATCGGTTACTTGCAGGAAGGCAATTTCTTGACCCTCTCTCCACAACCTTCTAACCAAAACCTTGTAGGCTACCCCAATCTCCCATTTTCAATATCCCATACTAGCCTACCGAGGTAGATCAAAATATCAGACAGCATTACCCACATAGTTAATGTCATCGGAACCAGACAGATTAATTTTAATTTTTTACACACAAACTGTTACAAAAGCCTTATAAATCACAGGAAATATATTATATCTTTTGTCCAAGCTCACAGTATGCAATGATTAATGATCTACAACGGCTGACAATATTAAAATTTCCTCATATTATACTTATTCAGGAGGTAGAAGGAAAATACTGTTTTCCTGCCGATTTTCACCATGTTTCATCTATTCACTGTCGTCATAACTTGGGGGGTTTCCTTTTCAAGTTTTTGCAAGAACTATTACGCTAAGACCTAGTTTCCTTTGCCTTTTTTTTTTGGTGACAGTTTGGGAATCCTCATGGATGTCTCCGCCCTGGGGCGGGTGGAGGGGTCTGTCAGGCTTCTACTGACTAAATCCACCCCGTGTTCCCTCGCACACTTGCACCGGGGGTTACGGGCCACTTAAGCACTCTTGAACGCAGCCTCCGACCGGTGAAGGCCCGCCTCTGCGGGCTCCGTGCGGTAGTTTAACCCAACCTTTTTACTTACCCAAAATGAAAGGCATCAGGCAAAAACAAGGCGCCATAAGCTTTGAAAACCCAACTGGTCGAGACCTAATCAGTGGTCGACCAGCAAGAGAAAAAAAAACTACGTGTTGCAATATTATCAGGCACCTGTTCCACCGCTGGGGATGGGGATTAACGAGAAGCGAGTAGAGCTGGCTACTAGAAACGAGTTCGCGAGCAGCCAGTGCTAGACGGCGACGAGCGATTACTCGCTGGTATGCGTATGTACCAAGCGTCAGTCTCTCAGCAAGTGTTCAGGCCCTGCAGTCTCGACATTAGATAGCGACAAAAATCTGTCGCTAAGTCGTATCGATGTCAAATTCCTTTAATAGATTTTCAACCTTATGCTTTCGAAATAAAGTTGAAAATCTATTATAGGAATTTGACTACGATATGACTTAGCGACGGATTTTTGTCGCTATTCATTTCGAGACTGCAGGGCCTAGTCGCCAAGTTAGCGTCGCTTCGCTGAGCCTACAGTCTTTTGTACGTTTCTTGAGCGAGAAAATCGTTGATAACACTTTCTCGTCGGCAGTGGGACAGGTACCTTAACTAGTTGTTTATACGCAAGTCTAATCTTTTTACACTTCCAAGAAAGGATTTTCAGATTTTGGCGATAGCAGCGACTAAATTAGTCGTAAAATAATAAAAGAAACCTTGAAAAGATTATGAGCTCTTTACCTGATTATAATTAAATTGTTTATTGCAGAGTAAACTATATGTAAAGTCTACGTCGGTGATGATCTTCGTGACAGTAAAGTGACAGTAAACTGTCACGAAGGATCATTACCGTGATTATTTTGTTTTAGTGCAATTTGTGACGTCCGCTTGTTTTCAGCCAGTAGGATTGGGCCTTCATATTAATGAAAAGTCATCGGATTAGGGCCCGATCACACGTACGAGAACCTCAACGACAACACGTGGACGGGTGCTAATTTATATGAAAATTAATAGTTTATTCATACAAACCACATTTGGCCGCCTAAATCAACGGTTTGAGCGATACCGACCACATCAAGGCCACGTCGCAGCCACGACGCAAACACATCGCAACTACTAGCGATAACGCAAACACAACGATCTGTCTGTCTGCAAACACTAGCGACAATGCAACCAACCAACATCGAAATTTTGTAGTTACCACAACGCAACTGCAAGAAGCTGCAGCGAACTATTCGCACGTAACCACTGCTTGCCCACATTTTGACGCTGCGAAGTGGTGTGGTTGTGGTAGGTGTGATGGGCCCGGCCGGGGGTTGCGGAAGATTTGTACGTTCCCGCGACCCCCGGCGTAGGTGTGAGACGGAACACCGGGGTGGTTTTTAGTCAGTAAGAGTCTGACAGACCCCTCCGCCCCCCCAGGGCGGGGGACATCCATGAGGATTTTCCAACCCGGAACAAAAACAAAAAAAAAAAGGTGTGATGGGCCCCTTAGAATAAAAAACCGGCCAAGAGCGAGTCGGGCTCCCACAATTAAAGTTTCGAACCAAACTACACTGAGCAGTCTGTGGAACGGTCGGTGGTCCTACTGAAACGTTAGTTCGTTAGTTAGTTAAAGTTTAGTAATAACTTAGTCAAAATAATTGTAAGTAAGTAGTCACAGTTCATAACATGAAAATAAATTGTACAGTCACCAAAAAGAAACGATTATGAATTTCTTTACAAAAATGATGTGTTACAAAAAGGAACTAATAGGGCTCAATCACATGATAACTGAACTAGTTTCGTTTCTTTTACAAATTTCTTTATATTTTTCGGGATCGTTTTGCTTTAGTCGTTATCAGTAATTGCGTTGTTGTTCTGCAAGTGTCCTGGGGATTATTTCTAGAATAAATGATATTTTGTCAAAAATCTCGGTCGTGTGTTTCACATATTTTATAGAACTTATAATTTTTATGAGACATTACTAATTTAATGTTAGGAATACGATTTTAATAACTTATTCATTTCTAGTTTGCCCTACTAGTTTCAATCTCGAACGGATCTTATTAAAGTCATGAGCTGAAAACACGGAAGCGGTGGAGCGGCTGATTGAAATTGGTCGGGCATAGGTACCTGAAATATATACGCAAGTAAAACCATAGATAAGATTATTAAATTGATGTTTTGCCATTAGGTACTTGTACTGATTCCTAGTAAGTAAAGTGAAAACATTACTAGAATAATTAAAAACAAAACATGTGAGGCGACAAGTTTATCAGTAATGCTAAATACTTCATTTTAACTTATGTTTGTGTTATTTACGTGATAAAAATTTATAGCAAATTATAACAATAAGGAATACTTATAGAACAGTACGAGAGCCAACGACCAAAACCATGTATTGTCAGATTATATGATTCTGAACCCGAATAGGTGTGTAGTAACGGTCAAAAGTGTAGCAATTGCGTGGGAGGCTCTTTATGGTGTGTCCAAAAAAAAATGGCAGTCGGTATTATAGCAATACGTCTGATATTGAAATGTACATAGATTTTATAATTTTATGACGAAAAAAATTGTTTTCAGACATTTTGCGCGTAGCATATAAACCAAGCGCATTTTTGAAAATGTCAAAAAATTTAGGCGAACTGTATCATAGCAACCCTATTTTTTTTTAAACCTTTCGTATGGCTGCCAGGATTACCAAAAAACTGTTTTCAGAAATTTTTGATGTCGCATATACTCCCAAAAACGAAAAGACATAGAATTAGTGGAATATGTAGTATCTAGGTAAAGAATAGAGACCTTTTGTAACGCACAATTATTCTTCGATGGCATCATTATTTTTATGGGATAAATATAATATATCCCAAAACAAAAATATGCATTTTAAAAACTATTGTATATGCTTTATAAAGCTGTGAAACCGATATTCTTTATCCATAACTTAACTCCATAACTTGTTTCTTAGCTTGTTTGTAAAAAATATACGCATTATTTCGATAAAACCTACCATGGACATTACAGCATGTTAAAATGTACATATTTTTAATATTACCCAGGCTGTGAAAAGTCACAGCCTAGTAAAACCAAAGTAGTAGCCTAAGTCACTACAATAGTAAAGACTATTGTAGTGATTTTTACCGAGTCGCAACTGTCGCAAGTGTTGAAAATGATAGATTGATACATCGCTTTTCGAGTTAAGTTTATATAGGAATACTTGAATGTCGTTGACGATTGACATCCACTCAGCCACGAACGCTGCATAGCTGCGACTACACTGTGTAGCCGTGACTACGCTGCGTAGCCGCGACTACGCTTCGTAACTGCGGCTACTGCTACGCAGCTTCGATTTTATTGGAAAAGTACAAGCAGTTACATAAAATCAAAACAATATTACTTACTTAACTATTTATTACGTAAATCAAACTAGCCACATTAATTCAAAAATATTCATAGATCGTCTTAAACCCTCAAAATTGATTCCTACATTTATTTTCATAAGAAATATACTTACCTAACCTATATAACTACGTTCCACAGGCCGCTAGTAAAAGCAACACGGTAAGAGGATTACTCGGAAAACTCGTCAGCTTCACTGAATATCATAGTTACCATGAAATTAGTTCCGACAAGGAACTCTATTCGTAATTTTCCATGAACCACAAAATAATCCTCAATTTCTATGGGTGTTTCGGTTCTAACAATTTCAGGCAGCTATCTACTTAGCATAACATTCTTAAATTATGTACCTATATCAGTAGACTCAGAATGTTAATATGTTCTGATAAGCAGGTTATAAATGTTAATAGATGTGTCCACACTGGGCGATCCAAATTTGGATCGGAGATTCTTTCGCACGATCCGTTTTAGAAAACCCGCGCTCCAGTACTGATCCACGTTTTAGCTACATTAAGTTCAGTTGAACACACGTTCGATATGGTTTGCCCAATCGCTCGATACACACACAACCGTCATCATCGAGCGCGCCAAACGACTGAGGTACCTTTGAGCATTGTCAAAAAACCTATAGGGCTCGGATCGGCCGCTCCACGGGGCGCGCGATCCGCCGCGTGTGCTTGGATCACGTGCTGCATGTCCACACCGACCGCACATTTGAATCGCGTTCCTGCCGCGCGCGATCGGAACGCACTGGATCGTCCGGTGTGGACCCAACTATTTAGGCTGTAGCTATTTGATATCAATTAGGTTTTTGGAATGGTTAAATAAGATATGACCTAAGCTTATTAGGTACTACTATCAACTGCATGTCCATGGTTACAATTTGAATCCTTATAAAAGATCTTGCCATTTTTTTTTTGAGGATATGGAAACCATAACATCATTAAATACCTGCTCTAATAAACCTGTTTTGTTCCTCCACAGCTTGGCGTTGCTGTTGGCTTCGTGCTTCCTCCGTTGTTGGTCCGAGCTTCGGGCACCATCCCGGAGATAGCAGCTGACTTCAGACTCATGTTCTGCCTCATCGCCGGCTTCACCAGTGTGCTGTTTGTCTTCATTCTGCTGTGTAAGTATTATCTGTAGTAGTAGTATATCTAGGTGAGTAGTGTAAGGATTTCCGGATACTTGGTACCGTAATGGACGTAGCGATGCCGCAAAATGAGAAGCTATACTGAATTTTATCTTTTTTATTTCAAGAAGACGTAGGGAAGGACTTACCTTCCACAATCCAATCGAAATGGAACGTGGTTCATCATAGTCTGAGATTGTAATCTGTCTTTTTATACAACAGGTTCCTAATAGAATTCAAAAGCATAAAAATCTAAAAAAGTCTAAATATTTTATTCACATAAACCTACATGGGCCCTTATGAAACGTCAGAAGCTAGGCACGGTTCCAATTGGTCGTTTCCTATGGAGAAGAGCCTGCAAGAAACTCCATGGTTACTCTTTTAAAAATAATTGGCTTTTACAATGTTTTCAAATTACAGTGTTGATAGGTATGGGAGGACAGTGTAGGCCTGTCAACAAGTAACAGGCATTTAACAACATAGAAAATGGTCTACAAATCTACAGTCTACAAGTTAGGCCTACAACTTTCTCACGTTCACAAAATATAGAGGAATCTATTTATAAGATAAATAAAATAATAAAAATAAAAGCCTATTTAAACCAAATGACATGATTGCCATCACAACTGTAACAAATCTGAATTAAAATCCTGTCTACAAAAGCCATTAGTAAAGGGTTAAAATAAGAATTTGTGGTATATAGGTAATGTCAAATAATGAGAAGATTATGTCAAAGAAGAATGTTTTTCTTTTTTAATAAGCATCGTAATTTGGGAGCAGTTAATAGATATATTATAGTGTTGCCGCTAATGAGGTACCAGGGAAGCCACATGTGCAAAAGGGATTAGGTATTGCCAAACTTCCTTGTCTTCAACGTAGTATTTAATCTTATAATTTATGCTTTTTTGATAAGGATACGTTTGATGTGGGTTTGAACTTTCCATCGCTAAGTTCTGTAACTTATTTTGGCAAGTTGTTATAAAAGCGGATACTGTTTATAAGAAATGACTTGCTTGTTTGTTTAAACAGCATTAACTTATTTAAAAATAAATTAAAGACATATTTATTGAGGAACGGAGAGATTTGTATTACAGAGTCGATGAGTTCATAGAAGATAAAGGATAGCCACAATTAAATGATTCGTGAATTATTATTTGTGTTTATATCATTTATTTTTTATTTTTAGACTGGATAATGAATTTTAAATTTAAATGCAATGTTGGTGATTATATTACTTTTTTGTTACTGAATGATTGAAATTTAATTCTTTATTAGTGATATTGTTACATTTTAAATGCGTAATAAATTTTAAATATGAATGAACAACTTATTTTTTATTTATCATCAATGTAATATTTTTAACACAATGTATTTTGTTATGATTTACTTTGATTTACCTTAGTGATCGAATCAAATTAGTATCATTTTTCTGGCAGCCTGCATGATACGAATACAATACTATAAAACAATCGATCTGAGCTGAAACGAATAAAAGAAAAACCGTAGAAGGATTACGATATACAATTTTCAAATTCATTCAGAACGACATTCATTTCAGGAGTATCGGTTGGGCAAAATTACATTTATCAAACGAGTTTTAGCAATGAGGCTTGGCTTTTTCACAGGTGGTCTCGAAAATATGTATCAATTAGATTTTTATTTTATGAATGGGTCCTTCGGGATGTCCGGGAACGGCTGTATCCGTAACAGTATCCGTATCTGTAACAGTATCCGCATTTTTAACAAGATCAAATCTGCCGATAATAAAATAAAGACGGTTTGGAAAATTATCAATAATGAAACTAACAGGAATAAAAGACATAATAATGATTTCAATCTCGAGACTTCATGTGGTCCCATAAGCACTAACAAAGAAGTTGCTCAAGAATTTGTAAATTTCTTTACCAGTATCCCACTTAAAACTACTGATACCTTAAACTCGTCCCCCTCGCGTTCTATTGACTTATTAAGAGCAAACGTTTCATCCTGCCCGATTGAATTTAAATTTAAGCATATAAACCCAATAATAATAATAAAAACTTTCAAGCAAATCAAGATCAAACTAACCGAAGATATATGGGGAATGTCTATCAAAGTTTGTACCTCCATTGTTGAGACTATAGCGCCGTACTTGGCCTTAATATTTAATTTGTGTGTGGATCAAGGAGTCTTCCCGGATCTAATGAAATATAGTAAGGTAATACCTCTTTTCAAATCAGGGGACAGTAAAGACACCAATAATTATAGACCCGTATCCGTGTTGCCGGTTTTCAGCAAGGTGTTTGAAAAGGTAATGCTGAATCAAATGCTCAATCATTTTAACACCAATAAAATCTTACATGATCAACAGTATGGTTTCACCAAGGGACGTTGTACGACTGACGCCGGTGTCACCTTATTAAAACACATATTTACGGCATGGGAAGAGGCCCAAGATGCCGTAGGAATCTTTTGTGACCTCTCCAAGGCATTTGATTGCGTCGACCATGAAACCTTAATATTGAAACTTGAGCATTACGGACTTGGAAAACTTGCGCTCAGTTTAGTAAAATCTTATTTAAATGATAGACAACAGCAAGTTCAAATAAATGGTGTCAATTCACTCGGTTTAAAAGTAAAAATGGGTGTACCACAAGGCTCGATATTGGGGCCTTTCCTCTTTTTAGTAAATATTAATGATCTATCCCATTTGTTGAAAACCCAACCACAAATGGTGTTATTTGCTGACGATACTTCTTTAATTTTTAAAATTAATAGACGTGCATCAAATCTTGACGACGTAAATAACGCCCTACTGCAGATCCAAAATTGGTTCACAGCTAATAATTTAGTATTAAATGGGAAAAAAACTAAATGTATAAGATTTTCTTTACCAAATGTCAACAGTACTAATTGTGAGATAGGAATAAATCAAGAGAAACTAGAATTCGTCGATAAAACTGTTTTCCTGGGGATCACGCTCGACTCAAGGCTTCAATGGGGTCCTCATTTAACATCCCTTGCAGGACGGCTCAGTTCAGCGGCATACGCTGTGAGAAAAATCCGTCAATTTACTGATGTAGGTACCGCGAGGCTAGTCTATTTTAGTTACTTTCATAGTATTATGTCGTACGGTATTTTACTATGGGGACGGGCTGCAGACGTTGAGTCTATTTTTATTCTGCAGAAAAGAGCCATCAGAGCCATATATGGCCTCCGCAGGCGCGACTCTCTAAGGGAACGGTTTAAAGATATTAACATCATGACGGTACCTTGTCAATATATTTATGAAAACATCATGTACGTAAGGAAAAATCTACATAGTTTTAGTAAAAGAGGTGAAAGACACAATTATATCACTAGAAATAGGGACCAATTAGTTCAACCAGGTTTCAGGCTGGCTAAAGTAGACTCTTCTTTCATGGGGTACTGTTTAAAATGTTACAACAAAATACCTCCCCATATACTTCAATTGAATGAAACGAAATTTAAATCCTGTATAAAACGCACACTATGCAGTCAAGCATATTATAAGTTGGGGGATTACATCGCTGATAAAAATGCTTGGCTCAACGCTGGTCCTGCTCCACAAGGGCGCATTAACTAATTGATTAGCATTTGGAACTACTGAAGATTGTAAAAACTGTCTTTACATTGTATAAATTCAATCTTGTAGTATTGTATAATTGCATAGCACATGTGTGAGTACTATGTACCTACTATAAAGCTACCATTTTCTAGGTTTGTCTTTCATTGACTTGAATGTGCCCTGGCGGCTGAGAGTATGTCATGCTCACTCAAATGTCTCGCTGGTGGTGGCGTGTGTGTTGGATCATTAAGTTCCCTTCAAAATGGTTGAGCTAAATGGTGCTGATCCATACGTCATGTTCGTGAACGGGCGCCGTCAGTGGGGACTGGTCATCTCTTGGCTGCCACGGCTTATTTTAATTTAATATTGGAATTGTTGTCGTCTCTTTATTACGGACGCTTTTAACGTTCTGCATCGTTCTCACATGCATAATTTCAACATGAATGATGTAATCAATCATTTGTAACCATATTTTGATTTAAAAGAGTGTCCATGGAGTTTCTTGCCCGTTCTTCTCCATAGGTACCTACTACGCTTTGGAATGGGCAACTAGCTTCATCTTTCTGACTGACCGACCCCTTGACAATTCAAAAGTGCCTGTAATTGGTTTATTTGAAATAAATGCTTTGAGTTTGAGTTTGAGTTTGAGCTGTGATAATAAATCAGATTATAAAAGAATTATTGTGATACTCAAATTTTATGTCGGAACTCTCTCTCCTAACTACAGATTACTCAGTGATCTAGCTAGGAGAGCAGCGATTAACCCAACGATTCGTTGTACCTACATCATATAATTAATCATACATACTTTGTAAGTCCCTCATGTAAGTATACAAAACCTATATGTAGGTACCTAATAAATAAAATTAAGGCCTTCTTATATTTTGTAGTTCACAGCCTGTCCTTTTCATTGTTAAAAACTGCTTTAAATAAATCGTATTTTTAACTTAAATCACCGTTTAATAACATCACAGCATATATTTAAATCCGCAGCTTGCAGATCGCGTTTAAAATTGCTTACAACTCTCAAACGAGGACAGCTTGCCACGACTGTGAGTTACTGCGCCGTATGAACAACTAACTAAGCCAATTTCGCGTGTTAACTCCTGCAATACCGGATAACTTCGTGAGACGATGCACTATAAACTTCTCACATATAGTTTGTTACTTAATCACCAACGCTATCATAGTCTTTGTCATATACAATGGCGTGCAAAAAAATCGGCCCACCCCGTGCTTTCAATTTGAGATACGATATCTCAAAAATCTTTGAATGAATATAATTTATTAATTTATATTGTGCGAAGGTAGTTAAGGTATAGTCTATTTGCACAATATTTTTTTTTTGGATAAAAGCAATATTCTTGACAAGATCGACTCAATTCTTCAGATGTCCTCATCGCTCACTTTTGCTCGGATAAAGTGCGTGACTTTTTCAGTTTTGATAATTCTTTAACTAACGTAATCTACATACTTTCAGGGAAGGTTTTAGTATACAAAATATTAGGTTATTGTTAGTAGTAAACCTTGTTGACTTCTATTGTTTCTAATCGAAGAGCACGGGGTGGGTCGATTTTATTGCACGCCATTGTATATATGCAATGTCAAAACAATAATTCGAAAATAAATTAAAACGCTGGCAATACTAATGCATAGAAGTACTCTTACTTTGGAACTATCAAATAAAACCTAGCATCGAAATTAAAAAAGGATATTTTTAAACAAACTTTATAATATATAGTCCTCCAGACCGCGTATTTCGGCCATGGCGGCCAATCTCAACGGAAACTAGTTTTCGGCGCGGGAGTTATTATAGTACAAAAGTGTGTGCGCAGACACACACTTGTACAGGTGCAGGTAACTTAATTATAGTGATGGGCCGACTGTGAATTTTGCCAAATTTTGACAAGCTATAATCATTAAACCATTGGATGTATATTAAGATTGAATTTTCGTGGGAACTGCATTAGATATACGCAGTTTAATTTATTGACGTATCGTCGTCTCCACCTTGTATAAGATCTAGGTGTTAGGAAAACGCTTATCAAGCGAGTCATCGTTAACGTGTGAACAAAGGAAAACCTGACTGCTGGAATTTCTTAATAGCCTTGTAGCTACTTAGGTTTTCCCCTGTCTACACATTAACCATTAATCTACCTACTACAGTCTACCTTTCCTTCTGACGCTGCACAGTCGCAGATTCTCTTCTATAAAATAATATTTATTGCAAGCAACTGACTGGTATGATACAAACCTCTCACCATGATTTTTTTATGGACATCGTCAATCATCAGATTCGTAGCAACCTCATGTAAGCAATCTAACCCTTTTTTAACGATTATACACGGTTACCTTTGACGTCCCCAAGAAACAGGTCAATCCCTAGTTTGGGGGCCACCGTCCAAAAAAAAGGATTGTAGAGATAGTTACAGATAAAAATAATAATTTTATAATATTATAAGGGCATCTTTGTAGTAATGAACAATATACTTATTCTCACTCTTTCGTCCAGTCTTCAAAGCCGCGCCCCCCACGCCACCATCAGCCGCCGCCGAAATGGGTAACAGCCTGGACTCCAACTTCTTCCTGTCCCTGAAGAAGCTCATCACCAACCGCAACTATTTGCTGCTCCTCATCTCGTACGGACTCAACGTCGGCACCTTCTACGCTATATCAACGCTGCTCAACGAAGTCATACTCACTTATTATCCGGTAAGAGACGAACCTCATTGGAGACAAATGCCTACTTACTGAGGTACTCCTTGAACAGGTATAAATAAAATTATCGTTTAAAAAAAAGGAAGTGCAGTCGCCATCAAAACTATAATTCAGATTCTATTTCGAGAAAGATATTTTCCTAGGAATTCTTTACGACGTACCTTCTTCTGTGATCTCGCACAAATTGTTGAATACTAAAATACGAGATTTCCCTTGTGAATATAAACGAAGTTTTACAAATATTAGTGTTGACATCATTATTCGTATTCAGGTATTGCATCATAGATTTGTAATTTGTATAGTTAATATTTTAACATTTGCCTATACGTTCCTTTGCTGCAAATTATTTTATAAGCTTCTTTTGCAACGGACTGTCATCCTAGGTTTCTTAAATCCTTGCATCCATTTTAATTGCTGTCTCTGTCTTTCCAGGGAGCTAACATAGACGTGGGTCGCATCGGGCTGGGGATCGTGGTAGCTGGCATGGTCGGCTCCGTGGTCTGTGGCCTCATCCTCGACAAGACGCACCGCTTCAAGGAGACCACCCTCTCCATCTATGCCGCCTCAGTTGTTGGCATGCTGATTTTTACCTTCACCCTGGACTGTGGTTACATTGCTGTCGTGTATTTAAGCAGCATTTTACTTGGGTAAGTTCAGTTTGGTTGTAGCGTTATCCTCAACAAATTAAATTAAAAAAAACTGGAAAATTTGAACAGAATTTGGGACGTTATCCTTAAATTATTAATAATTTACTAGTTCTGCCCGCCGAAATTTCTTGTTCCTCCGACCCACCGCGTCGCATCGCATAGCGCGCTCATGCTAGTACTTCGTTTACACTTAGAGGATTTTCTGACTTTTATCTTTTTGCTCAGCTCCTAAGAGTCGTAGTATGATGCTAAATATAATCTTCCTCAATAATTGAGCTACCAAATGCAAAAATATTTTTTCAAATCCAGCTGGTAGTACGAGAGATTATTTTCAAACAAACAAACTCTTCAGCTTTACTAAATTACTAGGTTTTGCCCGCGTCTTCGCCCGCGTGGATGTCAGAAAATATCCCACGGGAACGTACTACCAGAATTTAAAGTACCCTATGTGTTAATCCAGGTAAACAATGTATTAATTTCGTTATACATTGTTTTCATATAACTCTATTGGTTTACGCGGCGTACGCCAGTAAACCTCCCAGTCGGCATGACTTTTTCAAACATCTTCAACAATCATCGCCATATTTTAGCCGATTTACACAAAACTTTAATGATCTACACCTATGATTATACACCTAAACCTGCCTCATGAATCACTTCGTCCATTGGTGAAAACCATATAAAAATCCGTTCGGTAGTTTTTGAGTTTATAGCGTTTAGATAGACAGACAGACAAGGCGCGGGGTTTTTGTTTTATAATATGTAGTGAATCTAAGTATAGATTACAGGACTCACCAATAGATTTCGGAAAAGTTCTGGATCAGGACATGATCATCAACGCACGCTTTAATTACGGGGGTTTTGTGACTATTATTGGCGGCCTTATATTATATTGTAATGTTAATAAATAGTGCACACATAAATAATTTAATAATTACATCTGAATGGCATAAAGCTAAAATGTAACTTCTGCCATTTTCAGGTTCTTCATGACAGGATACTTGCCGGTGGGCTTCGAGTTCGCTTCAGAGGTGACGTATCCCGAACCAGAGGGCACTACATCGGGATTACTGAACGCTGTGGTTCAGGTAAGAATACTAGAATTTTTCAATGTGAACGTTAGATGGTTTCAACCAAACTGAAGTTTCCATTTACTGGGAACTTTATTTCTTTAAAAAACCGGTAGATTTATCTTAAACCCAATAATTAATTCAGCACAATTCTCATTGTAGGTCTTCGGCATAGTAACAACTCTCATGTACGAGTGGATGCTAGGCACAGTGGGTGACCGCTGGGCGAACCTCACCCTCTGTGCGCTCCTGGCCTGCGGCACGGCCATCACCGCCGCCATACGGTCCGACCTGAGGCGACAAGCGGCACAGAATAACTCTCAGAACGGTAAAGAATAAAGAGTGACGTCATTTGATCTGTTCTAAGTTTAAAATATAATGCAAGGGTTTGAGAAGCTCCTGTCAACGTAAGTTCGTGACGTCATAGTATATGTTCAGCAACTTTTAGATATTAATATGATAATTCTCGCTCAACAATCTTGTGTTGTAATAACATGAGTATTCGCTTGAGGGACACAAGGTGTGAGCAAGCGATCTTAGCATTCTCTATAGCTGCTATTTCAATTGACTTGTGACGTCAGGCTACCAGGAGTGATAATTGTATCCTGTTAAATGTAATACGTAACATACCTGCTATTTAAGATAAAGGAATATCAAATTGTGTCTGGTGAATATCAAATCTGTGAATAACACGGTCGAAACCAAAGATATCTACTTGAACTAATTTCGAGGCGCTGGATTTTTGACTCATTTCGAGGCACAATCCGCTGGTACGAAGCAAGTACAGTAGGTGAAACAAATATGTAGGTACTTAGACAGTTAAATGTTGGTAATAATAAATGTTTCAACCTACATATTTATGTTACTGTTCATTCTGTTTAAAGTAACCTAAACTGCTCCCGCCTCGATTAAAGTAGCGTCATGGTTGAGAGTTTAATCAACTACGAGAGTGCTCATAATACGAGCGATACGCGTCGACGGCAGAGGCGACTGCAGTCGTCGACGAGTGGCGACGACAGCCGTCGACGCGTCGGTGGCTGCCGGAGTCGAGTGTGTAACGTTTGAAATAATAACAAAAGTTCTACTGATCATATGAACTAATTTCATTTAATATTTAAATATATTATATAAAAAATATTTAAATATCATTTTTAATTATGACGATGAAATGATATAATGAATTATTGATATAATTTCATTTAACCTAATTTTTTATGGTATAATCAACATTTTCTATAATGCACATTTGAATTAATATTCAAATAGTATAATATTCAGTTATTATAATGTTCAAAATCTATAAGTAACGTTTGATATTAATTGTTCAGTAAACAGAGCAGTCTCAGCAGTTGTTTCGCTTTTTGATTGTTTTGTTTTTCTCGTTGTTTGTCATTTGTAATATCGAAATTCTTATAATACTCATAACATTAGTTTATCTTTATTTCTCCAAATGCCCTTAATTGATCACCACAGAGCACTTTTTATTATAATAATCACAGCAATATTGAATTGAGCATTGGACAGCTAATGTAATCAATTAATAAGCTTCCTGTCTCGCCGTAATGTTTTTTAATTTTATTTGCCGAGTGCCTGCGTCTCTTTACTTGTCAGTGTCACAGCGTTGCCATTGAGTGCCACAGACACTAAATGCATAGACAAGTAATTGATGTTACGTCGGGTGCTGACATGCGGATTATAAATAGCATTTTTTTCTATTTCATTTTTTTTTTAAATATTTTTTTTCTCTGTCTGTCCGTGACATCACTGCAGCGAGCCCTATCAGAATACCAGCGCTGTGACACTTATCTTTTTTTATATGTGCAGCGTCACGCTGCGATAGGGGCCTTTTGGCCTCGTACAGGACTTAATGTTGTTATTTTTATTTTACTTTTGTTTTTATTTTATTATTTTTATGGGTGTGTTTAGTTTATTTTCTGATAATCCTGTGCGAGTCTCAATAAATACTTTTTCTTTCTTTCTGATATAATTTAGAAACATCTGCTTTGTTTTATATATTTTTGCAAAAACTGATTAGATTTTAAATCATTTGGGTTAGGTTAGGTTAGAATAGTGAACATTAACGCGCGAAGGGGAGCGAGCGCAGAGAGCGTACCGCGGCATCTGCAGCCGAGCGCCAGATCCCCTCTATTGTTGGTGAATCATTTATTTGGGTTAGATAAGGTTATAGCAGTATGATGTTTCCTGATATTTGCTTATTCATTACAGAATTTTGGCTGAAAATGAGTAAATATAAAAATTACGTGAACTGAACGTTATACAAAAAGAGCATTAGACATATTGAAAATTATTTGACATTAACGTTATACTAAATGTTATTAGAGCAAAATAAGGTTAAGTATATGAAATAATATAACATTAGATTACAAGAAATTAGGTTATTTGTTTTTATAGCATATGACAATTATATCATGTGAACGTTATTTCAAGTGATAGTATACTCTCTGTTATTATGCCATATATAACACACCCGCCGGTGTCAGCATGCCGCTCGTGTATTTGAGCACCACACTCAGTACACGAGCGGCACGTTGTCAGCGGCAGCCGCCGACGCGTCGCCGGGTCTGGACGTCTACAGTTACCTCTGCCGTGGACGCGTGTCGCTCGTGTGTACGAGCACTAAGCCGGCAGCTAGGCCTACGATTAACATTGAGATAAAAATCTCCTCGAATGCACGTTTGACAACGAATCCAAAAAAAAACACACTTATTTATACGAATATAAAAACGATGATGACTTTTATATTTATTTTTGTATTTATATTATTATTTAGAAAACACATGCCGCGTCGACCCCAAATAAATTGGGATAGCGGCAGGAGAATGACGATTATTATTTAGAATTTTTATTTAATAACATTTATGCTCTAATATTTGAGCACCATTCCAAATAAAATATAAGTATATCTTTGAATATCTGTGTGTTATAAAATAATACAGACAATATTAGCAGTCTCAGGTGCAACAGTGAAAAAACCTTGGAGTGAGTTCAATTAATATACCAAGGTATGCTTAAGGGTGTATGCGCACCGAATGAGTACACGCCCTGATGAACTTTTCAATATACCTACCTGAAAACCTAACGAAATGGCGTAGATCCTACCTAGGATTATATTATAGAGCTAGAAGATTGGAAATCACGACAATAATTGTGTGACTGTAATTATACGGTAGTTTTTGCCACAAACTAGAATAGATTGAGATGTATCTTACGGAACGATATTATATTGTTGTTGTAGATTGGTGGAATATTTATGAAAACAAGCTTTTGGACAGAAATTGTGAATAATATTTTAAATACATACAATATACTATTAACGTAGCTAAATGTTACCTTTTAAACGAATTCTATACTTAATGTAGAAAAATCGTAGTCTTCAGTTTAGAAGGCTTATATTTTGCAAAAAAATACCCTCTAATGAAGGCGGATTTGCTTGTTCTTTTCGTATACTATTGTGCGAAATAATAACAGGATTTGTTCGTTAATTATTGGTGGATAACGATTGATATTAGGAAAAAAAAAATTTGGAACCATTCCCTTCTTGAAAACTGATACCTATTATTCCATTTGAATTAAATATTTACAACATTAATGTTTAGTATTAAAACAGTTGATGGTTCACTTACGATCTTCGATCAGATTGAAGAAAAAACGATGATTATGACTATTTAACATACATACCGATTGTAGAAAATAACTAAAGAAAGCGTCAGTGAAAACAAAAAGGCGGCGTCGCGGGACGCCTGGCAGATGTGAAACATCAAAACTATTTTGTATAGAAAATATAGCGTGGCGCCGCGTCGCCACAGTATGCGTCGCCACGCCAACAATCGGTTTTACCCGCGGCTATAGATGTTTCACATCAAAACATGTTTTAGATCTCTACTAGATTATTATGATCGCCTAAGTTTCATGCGCCTAACACGAGAATTGCTCTGAACAAGGCAGCAATAAATGGCTGCCCATTTTTAAATAAATTGAGCATGTGCCCAAAGAAATACATAAAATTCTCGGCCTAAAAGGTCAAATACAACTATATTGTTCATTTAGAAAAACGTATGGTAATATTATTACAGTAAATAAATATTTTTAAATTAAATGGTAAACCGTCCGCCATTTTGTAACATTTGAACTAGCAGTAAAAGCAGCCCTTGCGCTCTTAAGCCGAATTTATATTACGAAACTAGTTGCGCAAACTTAGGTATTCATTGACAGTTTCACGTGTAAATAGTTATTGGGCAGAATAAAATGGCGCGGAACACGGTGTTGTCAGCATTAAAAAATATTGCCAAATAAGCCAGGAATTTGATTCATACGGCCTAACCCAGTGCCAAATTTAACCCAACTATTTACACGTGAAACTAACAATGAATATCTGCTCGTAACTAAGTTTGCGCAACTAGTATTGTAATGTAAATCCGGCTTTACTGTTACGAAATAAAGGCACTGCTGTGACAAAGTCAAAATACTACAACTTTACAAAGTTACAACGGACTTGTGGTTGACCGTACCTACGTATATTTTGAGGCGGAAGTAATGGGCGCTTAGCGATAAAATCCGGGATCGGTCAATAAAGAAAGATGCTCATTACTCTGCCTGTAGATATTTAAATAATAATAATATAATTTATTTGGGATTTTGAATCCTATTTGTGATCTAGTAAGGATTTATTTTCGGCTTTTAATGTGTAATCTCTTCGTGTTAAAAGTAAATTAGTAATTGTATAGATAACAAATAAAGGTGTTTTGTAGTGCAAGTAAGCTTTAGATCATAAAAATACATTAGTTATGCAAAATAACTACCTATCTTCCGTAATTTTTCTAACCTACATTGATACTAGAACATAATAAATCGTTATAATTATGGTAAATAAAATATTTTTATATACAATTTGCAGTGGGAGGTAGTTTTGTGGTCATCACATTTTTTTCAGCAAAATACCGTGGTTAACATCGACTGACCACGCCAATCTTCAGAACGAAAATTTACTACCACGCTACAATACAAGCCACGCGCAAGTCACTGGCGCATGCCTTGAGCTGAGGCGTTTAGTGTGGCTGCCTCGCCGGGTGCGCACGTACCTTTAAAGTTTACTTGCATTTCGAAAGATTTTATATGCGTGTACGCGTGCCAATACAAGTGTAATGTAGTTGTAGGTGATATCTATGTGATTATGTTGTGAGTTACCCAGTATTAATTATTTAGATTGACTTGTGTAATTATTGTAAACGATCCTTAAATACTTATGAATAATGTTAGCTGATAACATGTACGTATTTAGATAGTAAAGTTATTGTACCTATTTGTTTATAATTTAAGTATAAACCTGTAGTTATACCTACGCAAAGCTTTTGTAGTTGTCAAGCTAGTTGAGTATTTTGTTTTGTTAAAAACGTAAATTAATATGTAATTGATTTAGAAGAACCTGTGATTGTCAACGTGTTTAGCTACGCATTTTGGGTACAGTCGGTATCAAAAGTTAATGAATATAAAATGATAAGTTCTAGGGAATAATGTACCTATAACAGCTAAGTACCTACCTACTTTCAGTATGTATGTCACAAAATTTTCGTGTTAACTTTACACAGAAAAAGTATTGACAAATCAAGATGGCGGCGTTATTTCCCATTTTGGAAACGCGCCAAAAAGAACCTTGTAGCGTTGTACTAGAGTCGATCTATTTATTAATGACTAGCAATTCGCCCGCATCTTTGTCCGCGTGGATTTCGTATATTCCTCTACAAAATTCAACACCCCTCCACCCCCTTTAAAAGTTCGTTTTTGAAAGTTTATAATAACTGTCTTTTTTGTTTATTAAGATAGGTAATCGTGTAAATTTTCAAGTTATTTTATCAAAGGAAAAATAATTTTCATAATATCTGTATCTCCCTTTTCACCCCGCAAGGGGTTTATTTTTGAGAAATCTTCGATCATGTGTTTCGTTATAAATAACGAAACACAAACTAACAAGTGATCTAAACATTTTAATGTTTAGACAAAAAAACTTAACTACCTCTTTTGCCCTGTGAGAAGTCGACTTTCGATAAACCCAAAAACTTGTTAGTCTCTATTTTCTGTCAAAAATATTAATACCAAGTTTCGAGTTAATTGGACCGCGCGTTAAGATTTTTCCATACAAACTTTAACACCCCCTAAAATTCTTTTGAGGGTTAGCTGCGAATAACGAATACATGACGAACTGTAATATTGATTTAAAAATGTATTCGTGCCACGTTACACGTGTATTATTTAACCCAAACAATTTTTTTTTCATAACAACGTATCCCCCTTTTCACCCCTTAAAGGTCGAATTTCTAAAAACCCATTCTGAGTGCTCGCCTATATTTTAAAAGAATCCTTTGTGCATAATTCCACATCCCCCGTCTCAGCAGTTTGGGCTGTGCGCTGATATGTCAGTCAGTTAGTTTCTCCTTTTATTTATATTAGATAATAGACAACAAAGCATAGCAATAAAGTTAAGAATATAAAAAAAAACCATTATGATTTACTTACCTAGTAGGTGCAAAGTACCTTCCTAATAACTTACCCAGTACGTACTACGGTCGTGTTCAATCACTAAATTACTTTTAAAAATGTAAATCCTATACAAAAACTACGCCCACTTATGCTGTTTTGATTGCTTTCGTAGGTACCCAAGATTGTGCTGTCATTCCAATAAATTTAATTTAAGTAATAATTTGTAAGTAGGTGCCTAATCGATGTGTTAAAATGTTTGGTAACTAAGTAGGTAATTGTTCAATAAAATCTGTTGATGGATTAGTAAGTTCATTTTATTTCACGTTTCCCAAATTGCACTCCTACCTACTGAAGATACGGGTTCCTAGAAGATCGGTAGCCGCCACAAAACGCAGTGACCGTTGTCATGAAAATTATGACAGCGGCAAAGATTTAAATCGTAATTAAGCGTCGTATCGGTCAGGCTAGAGCCCTCATCCGCAAGCTTATCTGCTTCAGGGGGAGGCACTCGCCCTAGAGTGACGCACTTTGTGAGGCGGGCGTTCTTGGGGACCGATATTAGTTCACGAGATTATTTGAACCGCGTCACAGAGCGTATCTCCTTCGTGAAGCGAATGACGTATTCGTCTGTACAGGCGGAGAGTGCACACTCGAATTGCACATTCCAGAGCAATGTAAAGAGGGTTTATAGGGTTTAGGAGCGACTGGACTAAGGTGTGGCTGACACGCGCCTGCCGGATGATGACGCCATGATTGGGTTCGTTCTGACGAAGCATGTGACCGGTAGCTATATACCATACCAAAAGTGATTGGACTAGGGAGATGGAGTGAGAGTGCGATCAAATACTAGAAATGGGGGCACTTACCATCAGCCCCCAAGATGTAGCTCGTGCCGTCCGTCCGTTGCCTAAATGGAAATATCCAGGGCCAGACAGGCTGCAAAACTTTTGGATAAAGTGGTTCCAAAGGTCGCACGCCAGTTTGGCATCCCAGTTCCAGTCAGCCTTAGAGTCAGGGTCGCTGCCCCAGTTCCTAACGGCAGGAATAACCCACCTGCTTCATAAATCAGGGTAGTATGGTCAAGCCCAAAAATTATAGACCCGATCATTTGTCTACCGACGCCGGTCTGTAAACTTCTTAAATCCATTTTGTGAGCTAAAACAACACACACTGTTAACAAACATAGTGACACCAACTCCATCATGTCTGCCTTCAAAAATGGATGTAGGAACTGGTCCTGCGGTACTAAGAAGCTGCTCTTCATCGATATGGTCATTAGCCAACAGGTATGTCGTCCCCGAAGGGATCTGTCGACATGTAAGAAGACCTATGACTCTGTGCCGCAAACATGGCTCATGAGGGTGCTGGAGTTTTATAAAGTACATAGATGCAACTCTGCGCACCTTCCCTGATGTCGTGTATGGGGCAGCGGAGGACCGTCCTTGCTATCCAGGATGTCGACATATTCAGAGGAATAGCGAGCCGATAAGGATCTAGCGAGGTATATTTTAGGGCGATAGTTTGAGGCCATTGGTTCTGCCTAGCCTTGAATCTAAGCACACTGCTGGAGGATTCAGGTCTAGGCTATCGATTGAAGAAAGGTGGTCAGGTTATATCTCACCTCCTTTAAATGGATGACTTGAAACTTTTTGCCCCCAATCATTCGCAACTGATGGAGCTACTCAAGGTAACCGAAACTTGTATTAGCGCCATCGGGATGTAATTTCATGTGGACATATGTACGGTCATGGATGTAAAGCTAAGAGGGATTGTGGAATCTGTGGGAACCCAAATTTCGTATTCCATACACCTAAGATCCCTCTGCTCAATCAAAACTTACAAGTATTTGGGTATGTTGGAAGCGTTAGGCACTAACGCTGCTGACACGAATCAATCGCTGATGGAGTTCTTCTTTGGCCACCTGAATAAAGTATTAAATTGTCTTTTATCAGGCAGAAACAAGGTGCGCCTTCAATGGTTGTGCCATGCTGGTTTTGATTTACTCTTTTGGTATACTCAAATGGAATCAGATGGAACTTGACGCCTTGGAAACGAGGGACCGCACACTGCTGACCGCAAATCTGATGCATCACCTACGGTCATCTGGGATGAGACTGTATTTCCCGCGGAAGTGCGGACGTCAAGGCTTCTTAAATGCTAAGATCCCACACAACCGTGAGGTATGCAGTCTCAGGGAATACTTCCTAGAAGCCGACGAGAAGATGCACCGAGGTGTGGGCAAAGTGGATAAGGGCATCATCCCTCTCTCCTTGGTTAACGAGAACTGGCGCAAACCTATACAGGGTCAAATTAAATTTGCTAGCGAAACTCCGCAAACGTGATGGGTATCGATATGTAAACACGATAAAATAAAAGATTTCATGTTTTTTTAGGGGTCAACGACTGCTGTTAGTATTGTTGCATGAAGTACGAGTTGAAAAAATATGTTTTATCATGTTTACATATCGATACACATCACGATTACGGAGTTTCGCTACCTAGTTTAATTTGACCCTGTAGTATTAGATATCTAGGTACTATAATGACCGCAGGAAGGTATGGCAGAACAAAGAGCTGTATGGGCGCTTTTACCGGGTCCTACATGGCCTACATGGGCCCGATGTAGGCCTCTTAGCGTCCGCATCCTGATTGAGATTCGATGATCTCTTTGGGGAAACCGAAGGTTTGGTCTTTGCGCGATTATGGACGAAGTTGAGATGGAATATAATATGTAGTACAAATATTTGATATTATTGCTGTGTTTATCCCTACGAGAAACCAATAAGTAGGTAAGTACGTAAAGGTAGAAAAACTAAGAAGATTCATCATTTATTAGTTGTTTGTATAGCAGAACTCGAAACAGATTAACATTTTTTAAAGGTTTTTTTATTTAATCTGTCCTTTCAAAAAATTACTTTCTTGATGGTCCCCCGACTAGAGGTAAATCCTCTCTCTAGCCGGGGAACCATCAAAAAAGTTATTTAAGGCTCTTATTAGACTATCATAGATGTATGAGTCATTTTTACCTATATGAAGAACATGACGGTACCTATAATAATTTAACTACGACGTATGATTCATACTTTGTTTGACCATAGCTAAGGGATCCTATTTAACAGCAAGCGTACAAATATGATCATATCCATCTAACATCAAAAATTGCAAGAATTTGAAAGCCTTATATATTGGGGAATTCTGGTTAGAAACTATAAGCTTGAAAAAAGATTGTCCGGTAGCTAGATATTTCAGGGTTACTGATAAATCCATCTTTTGCACTAATTGAGCAACTAAAGTGAGATTCTAGCTTTGAAATTATGGGTGCTACCTTTGACAATATATAGTTAAACACAATTTCATCCATCCGGAGACATTATTTTGCAAGACTTTTTATTTTTCAATCTAAGTTCTTCGAGTAAGGTATTAATAATAATAATTCATTTATTTCAGATAGCAAAGATACATTGGGTTAGTAACAATAGTCTACGGGTCCCTCTCTCTGATCGCCTTGCTACCCATGATCTAACTGAAATATGTCTTCATTTTTTTTGTTTTTTCGTGTTTTTTTCGTAACCGTTTTTAATGCAATTAATCAAATTCGACTTATAGCAACAGAAAATACGGCTTAATCGTTATCCATCTTGATTAAGTATGACGACGACGTTTATATGATGATAAGTGTAATATGTAAAAATGAAGAACAGCATCATTTAGCTATGATCATAGAATTTGATAGACATGAAATCATATTTATATGATAAATATATGATAGTGTAATTGGGGCCTAAACCTTTGTCGATTACGTTTCAACACCTGCGGGGTAATTGCGTAACACACTAACTGTAGGAATGGGTTTCATTTTAACAGTTCAACATCATTCATTGCGTTATTTACGTTGTTGAGCAGACAAATTTTTCGAACATACGAAGCAATGGATTAGCAATAGGTTTCAAAATCATTCAGTTTGTGATAGATAGTCTGTTACGTAATTAGAGTACAGAAGCGAGAATTTACAAAAAAAAATTTTTTGCTTTTATTTTAAATTTTTTAGAGAGTAGACTACTTACATCGATATCCTACGAAAGTTTGTGTATTTGTTACTTATTTACGCTGAAATTACTAGGCGAATTTGTACATATTTTTATTTATATAAGCATATATACTATTGTTATCGTATTATAGTTGTCGTAGTATATTAGGTATAATTATGTAAGTTTGTTTATGGTCACACTGACCAATGTATTTGTTGTTGCCATTTCACTTATTACTTGAACCTGTGTTTAAATACTAAATGATTGACTTTGTAAGTTCTACCAAATTATTATGTTAAGAATATGTCAATAGATTAATTTACTTAACAATAATATTTTTGTGAAGGCAATGTTACAATTGTTAGTTTAAAAGTGTTTGTTTTGTATTAATAGTTCAGTTTATTTTATCTGTTACAATATTCATGTTAGAGAGGTAGTAAAGGTAGACAACTAGACAACTGTCATGTAAATTGAAAGGATCGTGTAACTTTATTTTTGCTCTCTTTCTGTACGTGTCGCTGGACTGGTATTAATATAAGAACTTGTAAGTCATTGATGATATCATTTATCATCAACCTTCTTCCCAACACCTGCATCAGGGCAATTTTAATCTACATTAAGTGCACAACGTATCTAACGTATTTAATTGGATAAGGACTAATACTGTATTTTTTTAAATAGCTTCGTAAATAACCCTTTTTTTTGTAATATGTAAAACACAAAAATGGTTACTGTGGGTTATCCTTAGGAGATAGTCAAACAGGAATAATTCCAATGTTACAACCATACTGGCCCGCTAAGACGCTGGCAACACTGTCAGCGTGCCCTCACCACTGTCAAGCCCCTCCACGCACTTCATAACGCGATGACGGGAAATGGTGCATAAATAAGCTTGCACGTCTCATTATCGCTTTCTTTTTCACAATGACAACTCACCAGAGGGCCTAGACAAAGTAACATTCGACTAGCAATGACGCTAGTAAAAAAGCCAAAAAATGTATGGGGTTGATATAAGCTATCGAAATGTCACGTGATATTAGGTTAAGGAATAGAAATTAGTCAGACAATGTTAACATCATTAGCTTCTATGAAACGAATCGACAACGTCTAACGATTATTTCCATAGAGATGCGTAGACAAGTGGCAGTTTTTGACAAGCGTTAGCGCTAGTTTTCGATTTATATGATGGTAACATTAGGGAAAGCAATGGCGATTGTAGAAATAGAATCGCTTCGAAGCGATTACCATATTTGTCTAGGCTCTCTGGTCGAAGCTCTGTCAACTTACGTTTTGATTATATTTTTGTATTGCTGTTTATGCTAATACTTAAAACCCGTTACGTATAATCTTTCGATTTATATTGTACCTAGTAAATTAATAGTAATTAGTGATTGTTAATTTGACTTTCATATGACTAAATTGCAACGGATTGTATTTCAAATAAGTTGCAGTCATTTCTATGAATAACTAATTAAAGTAATTTACCATTGATCACTAATAAACTCAAACTCAAAGCATTTATTTCAAATAAACCAATTACAGGCACTTTTGAATTATCAAGGGGTCGGTCAGTCAGAAAGGTGAAGCTAGTTGCCCATTTCAAAGCGTAGTAGGTACCTATGGAGAAGAACGGGCAACAAACTCCATGGACACTCTTTTTAATCAAAATATGGTTACAAAATATTGGTTACATCATTATGTTGAAATTATGCATGTGAGAACGATGCAGAACGTTAAAAGCGTCCGTAATAAAGAGAAAAAATCAATTCAAATATTAAATTAAATTAAAATAAGCCGTGGCAGCTAAGAGATGACCAGTCCCTATTGACGGCGCCCGTTCACGAACATGACGTATGGATCAGCACCACGAAGTATAGAAAGAATTCTATACTTACTTCTTCTTTTTATACTCCGGGACCAGCACCATTCAGCTCAATCATTTTGAAGGGAACTGAATGATCCAACACACACGCCACCACAAGCGAGACATTTGAGTGAGCATGACATACTCTCAGCCGCCAGGGCACATTCAAGTCAATGAAAGACAAACCTAGTAAATGGTAGCTTTATAGTAGGTACATAGTACTCACACATGTGCTATGAGATTATACAAAAAACCGGCCAAGTGCGTGTCGGGCCACGCACAGTGTGAGGTTCCGTAGTAGCCCGTTATCACATTATAATAATATATAATAATAAAAATTATATTCAAAAATATAAGGTATAAGGTTAAATACAGTTTTTCTTAAATTTATGTCAAGTGCATCCATAATTTGTGCCTGAACTAGGTAATCCTGTGTTTCAGGCGATTGTAGGTAACATTAATTGATTAAATAATCACATATCATATTAGTCTTATTGGTAAATAAATGTAAAAGGCATATAAAATTATAGTATCTTAACTAACTAATTAAAAAAAATAACAATAATACAAACAATATTTCCTTTAGCACTAGTAATAACTTCTCTGTATCTTCATAGGACATTGTTTGAAGAGTTTCCTTAAGGATTTTCTTGCAGTTACTATAATTTAAAGAGTAGACGTTTCCTTTTTCATTTAGCCTGTTATAGAGTAGCGGTCCGAGGTACATATAAAATTTCGCCGTGAAAGCATGTTTTGTACTTTTTTGAGGGCAAACTATATCTTTCCGTCTCCTTTTAGTAAATTCAGTGCTGTATGGAAGTGCTGTGTGTTGTTTTAGTACAGTGCTCATTATAAATAACTGTCGAACTGTTAGTACTTCACAAGATTTATACAGGAGGTTAGTGGGGAATAGGAAAGGGCGGCAAGTATGCACCTTAAGAATAGCTCTTTGAGCTCTTTCAATGGGCAATAACAAAGTTTTACTTGCCCCACCCCATGAAGTAATACAGTAAGTCAAAATTGACTGACAAAGGGCAAAGTATACTTGCCTAATTATTTTTGGATTTGCAATAAATCGTAGCTTTTTGAATACGTATATCAGCTTACGAATTCTATTATTTAGAGCTTCCATATGTGGTTTGAAGGAAAGGGTTTCATCTATTATTATACCTAGGTATTTTATTTTATCTGTCTTTTTAATATTGGGACACTTACACTGGCTATTTGCAGGGACTAGGCAACAATGAGCATGCAAAGCTAAAGGGTTCTTCGATATTTGCTTGCGCATCGAAAACTTAATGTAATGTGTCTTCTCTGCGTTTAGAGTTAGTGAGTTATTTTGAAGCCATTTATTTACAATATTGAATCCGTGTTGCGCAAGATTGTAGACTTCATTTTCTGAGTCAGCCGAAAAAAGTAGAGCAGTGTCGTCAGCGTTCGTTATGATAGTGCCATGCTCTAGCTTAAGATTGCAAAGGTCATTTATGTAGATCAAAAAAAGGGTGGGCCCTAAAATACTTCCTTGAGGAACACCATAAAATGTGTTTTTTTGAACAGCGCTGAGAACATCGCCAATCTTTACGCACTGGGAACGATCTTCTAAATAACTTTTGAACATTTTCAGCTGGGTGCCTCTTACACCCATGATCTCAAGCTTGCGCAACAGAATTGGAATGGAAACTGTGTCAAAAGCTTTGGCGAGGTCCAGGAAAATTCCTACTGTGTGGTTACCCTTGTCAAGTTCTTGCGCTAGATAGTCAGTCAGATGGTGTACCGCATCGGCAGTTGAAACTTTAGGCCTAAATCCAAACTGCCGTTCAGACAGAATTGATTTATCTTCCAAATATTTCAACAACCTTTTGTTTATAATTTTTTCCAATATTTTTGACATAGAAGGCAGTAAAGAAATAGGTCTATAATTTGTCACTTGGTCTTTGTTGCCTGATTTATAGACAGGGACAATTATAGCTTTTTTGAGACACTTCGGAAAATGACCTGAAGATAAACAAATGCGGAAAATATAAGTCAGTGGTCGTACCAAAATGTCCTTGAATTTTTTTATAATTTTATTCGATATGTTATCCCAGCCAACTGCACAGTCTTCTTTCAAAGTCATAATTATACTTTCTACCTCAGTCTCGTCAGTATCTAGCAGCGTAAAGGATGTCAAAGCAGTGCTGCATGTTAAAGGAGTGCTCGTTGGGTTTTGGGATTGACCCAGATTTTTTTCTGCGAGACGCTTTCCAACATTAACAAAGAAATTATTTGCTATGTTAGCGGATTCCAGCGGTGACGAGTGTGCTTGTAATAAACCTGAAGATGATTCATATTGTTTCGTGGTATACGTTGCGTCTTTAATATATTTCCAGATCTTTTTACTATTTGTTCCAGCCGTTTCCAATGCCACTTGGTTGCTTTTAATTTTTTTAAGGAGATCATTACAGAAATTTCGATACCTTTTGTACGAAAATTGCAATATTGAATTTGCTGGATTAGATTTAGCTTTCATATGCAGTTTATCCCTATGTTTCATACAGCGAATAAGACCTGATGTGATCCATGGTTTTAGGTTTTGATTTTTGTTGCTCAACTTCGATACGACTGTGTTTTTTTGAATTGCATTTTGTAAGTTTTCAATTACATACAACATGCAAAACTGCGGGTCAGCGGAATTATAGACTGGATCAAAATTGATGACGCGTAAATCTTCTTCAAGTTTATTTATATTCAGTTTTGAAGTTAGGCGAGTGTCTTGTTTAGGTAATTTACAATTTAGGGTTAGTAGGGCAGCATTGTGATCGGTTATTGTTGAGTTAACAACAAGTGCAAGTGAAGGGAAATTCTATTTTAGCATAATATGATCCAAGCCTACACATCACAGTGGCTCCTCCACTGTGATGTGTAGGCAAGCTGTGTGCTGGGAGCAGGCCATGAAAGGCGCATAGATTGAGGTAGTCCTGAGCAGGCGCATCAGTACTTCCTGGCAGTATATTGATATTAATATCTCCAATTAAAATCGTGTTTTACATTAAAGTACGATTATGTTGTTCTTTATTCTGAATATAAGTAATGGTAAAGATATTAGAAGTTAATGGTTATAATAACAACAAAAATCGACTTTAAATTTGAATTATCATTTCTAAGAAGTGCGGGGATGTCGATCAGAAGTGCGATGGTCTTAAACGCTTAAAAACGGCTCCACAAAGGATGATAGTAGCTAAAAAATTAGCTATAAAATCTGACTTCACATGGGAAGTTAGAAAAAACGTTATCTATAAGAGAACCACCTCGTGTAGAAGCAAATGGATGTAAAAAAGATTGATAACCGGCGTCACGCATAAATTTCAATACTGCAGTATTGCACAAAGGTGTCCAGAGTAAAGCAAAACTTTAATATATAACTTAACCACGGAGGTCATACCTTGCAAGAAAATCTTAACACCGCGATCTACAAAAGTGACGTGATGGCACAAAGCCATCTGTTATCGAATAGCGATACTAAACGAATGACAAAATGTTGATTTTCGAAGATAATTATTTAAACAGATTAGACATTAACTAATAATAACCACTTTCTTCCTGCTAAAGCTAAAAAATAAGAGTACGATTGCTACCAAGTTATTATTTCAATTCCCAAAATTGTAATTCGAAAATTGAACAAATTTCTTTTGTGACTTCTATAGGTACTCGAATGAAAACGTAACCCGTTGGTACAACGCCATCTAGCGGCAGTATTGTGAAACTTATGATAATTTATTATGGTCTTTTTTGTTTTTTTTATTTCATATTTTGTTTTTCAATGTTAGTCTTTACCCGTTATAAACAAGCAACTACTTCATCTTAGTCACTTTAAAGGATTAATGCTAAGGATTTTGTATTTGGTACAAAATTATCCAACACCCAAGTTCAAAGACTATTACCGCTAAACTAATAAAGTAATCTTAACCGCTATAATTTTCCTTTAAATTTCATGAAATGCACTATCATCGTGAATTTTTCCAGATTTTTAAAGCCAGCAGTTTAGCTTTTAGAGGGGGGGGACGCCCTACTGGACCAAAAATGTGCACTTTAAAGTTTAATATTTCGTAAATAGAGCATTAAATCGAAAAATAATTTTAGCAACCCCCAAGTCATTTTAGAAAACCTATTCAACGATACCCCACACGATGGGGTAGACGACGGAAAATATATTCATCCCCACTTGACATGTGGGGGAGCTAACCTAAAAAAAAAAATATTTTCCAAAATTTTATTTTACCATTTTATCGCCGTAATTGATATACACACTCCTACAAAATTACAACTTTCTGGTACTAACGGTCTCTCAACAAAACCTCGGACAGACAGGCAGACGGACATGACGAAACTATAAGGGTTCCTTGTCAGAACTACGGAACCCTAAATAGTAAAAGATTGAATTGATACAATGTAAAGATAGTTTTTACAATCTTCAGCAGCTCCAAGAGTAGTTTCAAATGCTAATCAATTAGTTAATGCGCCCTGGTGTAGCAGGACCAGCGGTGAGCCAAGCATTTTTATCAGCGATGTAATCCCCCAACTCATAATATGCTTGACTGCATAGTGTGCGTTTTATACAAGATTTAAATTTCGTTTCATTCAGTTGAAGTATATGGCGAGGTATTTTATTGTAACATTTTAAACAGTACCCTATGAAAGATGAGTCTACTTTAGCCAGCCTGAAACCTGGTTGAACTAATTGGTCCCTATTTCTAGTGATATAATTGTGTCGTTCACCTCTTTTACCAAAAAGATGTAGATTTTTCGTTACCTACATGATGTTTTCATAGATATATTGACAAGGTACCGTCATGATGTTAATATCTTTAAACCATTCCCTTAGAGAGTCGCGCCTGCGGAGGCCATATATGGCTCTGATGGCTCTTTTCTGCAGAATAAAAATAGACTCGACGTCTGCAGCCCGTCCCCATAGTAAAATACCGTACGACATAATACTATGAAAGTAACTAAAATAGACTAGCCTCGCGGTACCTACATCAGTACATTGCCGAATTTTTCTCCCACCTTATGCTGCTGAACTTAGCCGTCCTGCAAGGTATGTTAAATGAGGACCCCATTGAAGCCTTCAGTCTCTTGTCTCTTGATTTAATACTATCTCACAATTAGTACTTTTGACATTTGGTAAAGAAAATCTTGTACAATGAGTCTTTTTTTTTTCCATTTAATACTAAATTATTAGAAGTGAACCAATTTCGGATCTGCAGTAGGGCGTTATTTACGTCGTCAAGATTTGATGCACGTCTATTCATTTAAAAAATTAAAGAAGTATCGTCAGCAAATAATACCATTTGTGGTTGGGTTTTTAACAAATGGGATAGATCATTAATATATAATACAAAAAAGAGGAAAGGAGCCAATATCGAGCCTTGTGGTACACCCATTTTTACTTTTAAACCGAGTGAATTGACACCATTTATTTGAACTTGCTATTGTCTATCATTTAAATAAGATTTTACTAAACTGAGCGCAAGGTTTCCAAGTCCGTAATGCTCTAGTTTCAAGATTAAGGTTTCATGGTCGACACAATCAAATGCCTTGGAGAGGTCACAAAAGATTCCTACGGCGCACAGTGGTTCGAAATCGACGCTCCGTCATTGAAATCAAAATTTCTTTAGGCGCGACATAAAAATCGGAACGGCTTTATTTCAGTATTATTTATAATATTTGGTAATATGACAGCTATGGACAGCAACATCTCCGAAAAAAAAAGAAATTATTTTTTTGTATGAAGAAAAACATAAAAGTCGTTTTTTCTCACAACTTAATAAAACTTAAAGTCTGCGGCTTACATGGGCTGTTGTCCCACATGAGGCGATTCCGAAATGCTATAACACGCACACCCATGCGCGCCGGTTCACTCACAGCAGTGTTGAATTTCGAGAAATTCAGTTAGAGATTTTTACGTTGATTTAGGTGTGATCTTGAATATATACAAAGTAATTGACTTTAGTTTGCTAATTTTATTAATTATAATGAGAAATAATGGAATATACAATATAAAAATACAAAAACAAAAACACTTAAATTGAGACTCATTTACAATATAAATAGGTTTTACAATATTTCTGATGATAATTTAATTCGTTGTTAGTAGATACAAAGTTTGACTTCATAATTAACATTTAAAAAAAATGTTTTTAGTACAAACACTTATAACTAATACAGAAAAATACTAAGAATAGGCAATTGTATAATTGAGAAATATATAAAATTTACACAAAAACATCAAACATTAAAATCTAGTCTACTGAGTTTCGTCATCGCTATCAAAGAATTCAAAATCAGAATCCATCATACTTGGCACCTCAACAAATTCAACGTTTTCCTTACCCATGGTATCCGGGTCAATTAAAAGAAGAGACTTCATTTCTTCAGTTAAATCATTTATACTCTTATTTGTCAGTTTAGGTCGAATGCTTGACAAATATGGGTCTGAGGATACGATGAAACCATTAAAGATGACAAAATGAAATGAAACAATGATGATGAAATGAAGACAAAATTTCCGCGTATGGTGTTCCCTGAGTGTTCTAAAATCTTTGTTTTGGGCCTCAGATGCCTCTTCTGATAGCTTTCTATAGGCAAAATGTTGAAATGTTGTATTATTTCGGCTTCACGCAGCAGATACAAATACTTTGTATTTTTATATTGTTTATTCCATTATTTCTCATTATAATTAATAAAATTAGCAAACTAAAGTCAATTACTTTGTATATATTCAAGATCACACCTAAATCAACGTAAAAATCTCTAACTGAATTTCTCGAAATTCAACACTCTGCTGTGAGTGAAACGGCGCGCATGGGTGTGCGTGTTACAGCATTTCGGAATCGCCTCATATGGGACAACAGCCCATGTAAGCCGCAGGCTTTTAGTTTTATTAAGTTGTGAGAAAAAACGACTTTTGTGTTTTTCTTCATACAAAAAAAATTTTTTTTTTTTTTCGTAGATGTTGCTGTCCATAGCTGTCATATTACCAAATATTATAAATAATACTGAAATAAAGCCGTTCCGATTTTTATTTCTCGCCTAATGAAATTTTGATTTCAATGTCCACGGAGCGTCGATTTCAAACCACTGTGCGGCGTCTTGGGCCTCTTCCCACGCCGTAAATATGTGTTTTAATAAGGTGACACCAGTGTCAATCATACAACGTCCCTTGGTGAAACCATACAGTTGACCATGTAAGATTTTATTGGTGTTAAAATGATTGAGCATTTGATTCAGCATTACCTTTTCAAACACCTTGCTGAAAACCGGCAACACGGATACAGGTCTATAATTATTTTTACAGTTTGTAAACGAGCGCTGAGGCGTCTGTACCGACGGAGCGTTCGAATTAAAAGAGCACCCAAATGTTCAAGTGGGTCTTCATTCGGTGAGGACATTTTTTGTCGCTGATTGTGTATCTCTTTATTAGTGATCGATGTAATTTACTAAGGTTGTTTGAATTTCATTTATTATAAACCCTGTGTTTAATCAGTTGTTACAGTTTCAGAATTGGGATTACTCCGCTCATCATGAAGAGGTACCGAGCTAGACGCAGTAGCAGTGAATCTGATGATTCAGATGTGCAAGCCGCAGCAAAGCTGGCAATACCGTCTACCTACGGAGAATCATCGAGTAGTAAGCTAGAACACTTGGTAAACGAAAAAGTTGAAGGTATGATGAACAAATTCTTAGCAGAACGCGTGAAAATAGAAGTGACCGTGTTAAAGGCGACATAATAATTCCGTTATTTGACCCAGATGATAAAGATAATAACGTGTTTGTTTGGCTGAAGAAAATCAACCAGTTCGGAGATATTAAGGCTGGGATGAGGCAAAGCGCTAGTATTACATGCAGACTAGATTAGATGGTTCAGTTAGACATTGGTATAATAGGCTGGATAATGACGAGCTTACGTGGTGCAAGTAGTGGCAGGAACTTTTGAAACGTACGTTTCCTAGGATGTTTGAATTTGCGGAATTCATTGAAGAGTTAGTCAGTCGTAAGAAAGAACCAATAGAGATTATGAGTAAATACTTTTACGATAAATTAGCAATGTGCCGTAGATGTAGGTTCGATGACTGCCGCGGTCTCATGTATTATTCGCGGCCTACCTTCTGAATTACAAGCTAGCGCTAAAGCTTTGAAAAGTATAAGCCCAGAAGAATTGTATTGTCAGTTTTTGGTATCAATGGAAAATTATCAGTCGTATTCATTGCGATTTCGTAAGAATGATCAACGTGCTTTGAGACATTCTTCTAATGCTAAACTTCGAAGCCGGCTGAAACAAAATCAGGCCATTCGCCTTGCAGTACAAATATATGGTACCGCTGTAATACTGAAGGCAAGACATTTGGTTAGGGATTGCACTAACCCTGACACTCGGTTATGTAAAACCTGTGGGAAGACCTGGCATATTGCAAGATTTTGTAGGCAGAATGTTCATATTGACTCGAATAAAATAAAAGAAGTGAAAGTTATACAAAGTTTTAACGATTTATACTTTAAAAATATAACGGTAGATGGGTTAAAGGCATACTTAGATACTGGGGCACAAAGTAATGTCATAAGTTATAGTTTTGCGAAATTATTACAGTGTATTATAGAACCAAGTGATACAATTTTAAAATGTTTTACTGGCAGTCCAATACCCGCACTGGGCGAAATAAGAATTCAATGTTTCCTTGGATGGTTTATCTGTAAAAACGAGTGCTTTAGTTACTCATGTCGACCAAATCAAATCAAATCAAATCATTTATTTACATAACACAGGTTCAGAGGATGTTACAAAAGGTTCATAAGGTACACTGTATTATAACCATGTTAGGTGTGCAAATATATTAGGAACATTAAGACACCATTATTCTTAATCAGTTTACCTCAGACCTGGCAAAAATTTATATATTTTTAGGGCAGCCTGCCTGTGTGAGATGATGTATCCCTTGTAATCAATGGTAATTCTGTGATCCTTTCCCAACATCACAATAATATCCAAGGCACAGTCGTAGAAAATACTGAACAAAGTATGGAACTCGTTTCTAAAAATAGTTTGATTATTCTACGTAACGAAGCAGCTATGGTTCCGATGCTAATTAACGGCGGATCAAAGGGAGTTGTAAATACTAACCCTCGTTATTTCAACCTCTCAGATCAAGAATACATTATCCCAGCGTCTGTGGCGGAGGGCAACGAAGGCTTGTTCAGAGTTTACAACCTGGGTTCAAAAGTTGTGGAGTTTGCAGTTGGCCAGATGGTGGTAAGAGGGCAATGCTGTGCCGAAATATTGCAAGAAGCTGAAGCTGGCTTGGTGAGTCAAATGATTCTTGGTTGTTGGTCCAATTCTGACGCTGGGCTTTAAAGCCAAAATAATATAGCTGTTGGTGGTTTCGTACCGAATTTTAGTGATGCAGATGTGACAAAATTGGACCAAAAAGATATACTTTTATTTGATGATGGTTTATGTGCTGATAATATGTGTATTGGTGGTGTTAATTTGGCAAACATGAACGTGTGTAATATAGGCGACGGCGATAGGCTATGTTTATTTACTATTTTGTCTCAATATAGTTCTTGTTTTGCATCTAAAACGTTGGAATTGGGACTCACAGGCCTAGCAGAGATGGAAATTAAATTGAACACTGATAAGCCTGTGTATCATCGCCCGTATAGACTTTCATTACCAGAATTTTCAACTATTCGTGAAAAAGTTAAAGATATTTTAGAAGCCGGCAGTATTAGGGAATCAAATTCAGATTTTTCATCACCCGTTGTATTAGTTAAAAAGAAAAATGGAGATATAAGATGTAGATATCGGACCCTGAATGCAGTAACTATAAAAGATAGATTTCCTTTGCCTATAATTGATGATGAAATTTTTAAATTAACAGGTAAAAACTTCTTCACTAGCTTAGATTTGTCACAATCTTATCATCAATTACCGGTTTCCGATAATTCGATTCACAAAACTGCCTTCATTTTAGTTTAGCCGAAGCACTCCTGCTGCGACATCTCCTTCCTCATATTGCGCCGCGCCCAGAGCAGTTTGGGTTCCGGGCGGAGCACAGCACGAAGCTCCAGCTGTCGAGGGTACTGCACCACCTCACAGCCGCGCTCAACAACAAGAAATATTCGGTGGCAGTATTCCTCGACATGGAGAAGGCCTTTGACCGTGTGTATCACGACTGCTTAATATATAAGATGGCCACCTCAGACGCGCCCCGTCGCGTTGTAAAAGTGGTCTCTACTTTTCTCTCCCACAGAACATTCAGGGTGATGGTCGATGGAGCGCTGTCAAGTGCACGCCCGGTGCTGGTGGGTGTGCCGCAAGGCAGTTGCGTGTCGCCGGCGTGTTACTCGCGTTGCACCGACGGCATCCCCACAACCCCAGAGGCGACGCTCGCGCTGTACACTGACGACGCCGCGTACATTACTACCTCGCTTCACGCGAAGTACGCGGCCGTCAAATGCAGCGCGCCCTCGAGCTTCTTCCCGACTGGCTGTCGAAGTGGCGGCTCTCGGTGAACGTGAGTATGACGCAGACGATGAGTACCAGGTTTGCGCCCCTCCCACCACCCTTGAAGCTACAAAGAGCCGACATCGATTGGCCGCCCCGGGTCAAATACCTGGGTGTCATCATCGACAGTCGGCTCACGATGGGGCCACATGTCCGCAAGGTCGCCGCACAAGGTAGGGTCGCCGCAACCTACTTCGACCAGTGCTCTCCTCCCGCATCCCGGCGCGCGTCAAGTTGGGCGCGTACAAAGCGTTCATGCGCCCAATATTGACGTACGCCGCCCCGGCATGGTTCGCCCTCATGAGCGAGTCGAGCCGGAAGCTGCTCCGCGCGCAACAGAACCTTGCGCTACGGACCATTGTTGACGCTCCTAGTTTCATGAGGAAAGAAGTTATTGTCCGGGACCTCAGGATTAAGAGCCTGGATGAATTTGAGCGGCGCCTCGCGAAGGGAATATTCCCGCGTGCCGACGCATCTGCTTGGCTCCATGTCAAGCAGATAGCGCCCTGGCATGCGCGCCCGCCTGACGCGAGACCCCTGCCCCGCGACCTGTTAGCGGACAACTGACCCCATCGACCGGACTGGACTCCCGAGTAAACTGCACACAGGTTACACGCGGCTTACTCGAATCAAGTGAACTCTACATTCACCAACATGCACTCGTTGCGTAGCGTGTGCTAAGTTAATATAGGCACGTTATATTAACGAACTACAGATATTCACGTCTACACAGCCGCCTAAACTCGCACGCGAATGCGCTGCGCAGGCGGCGATTCGCGTAGACACTGAGTGGTGTTACACTCACTACAATACCGCTCACACACACACACGACGGCTCCTTAGCCCGGACCGTAACCGGTTAACTTTGGAAGCGGGGCGGGCGGGACTCACACACCCTATTCTGTAGGAGTGTCGAGTCGGCACCTCCGTCGCTGGTCGTCTTCGTCGGGCCTCCCTTACCTAACTAGGGGTCTCACCTGGTGGGGACTGACCGCCGAGGTGTCGTGAAGAAAGCGGCGGTATGTATTAGCGTCGTGGCGCGCCTACAGAAAACAAATAGCAATCACTAACAGGGGCACGCGTCGCTACGCGAGCTCAATAAGCCATCAGCCGTTGTTGCGCATACAACGAGGGGCCCGTATTTACGGGTCCCAAAGATGAAGCCGCGGCCGGAGGGCATAACGCCCTGGCACCGCTCGCCACGCCTCCTTACGAGGGCGTCGCGATTTCTCAAGCTATCGTTCTCTTTTTCACAAGGACAACTGACGCTCTGTCATCTTACTTTTTGACGATATTTTTGGATTGCTGTTTGTGCTAATAATTAAAACCCGATAATAGAATCTTTTGATTTATAATGTACCTAGTAAATTGATTATAGCTAAATATTTATGTAAGTAAAGTAATTAGTGATTGTCAATTTGATTTTCGTGTGACTAAATTGCAACAGATTCTATTTCAAACAAGTTGCAGTAATTTCTATGAATAACTAATTATCGGTGACATCAGGGGAGCAGCAAAGCCACTGTTCAGTAGCGATGTGGTGGCGTAGGGCGCCATCACATCGCTACTGAACAGTAGCCTTGTTGTAATATATTTAGATTTAATAAAATAGTACCTATGCAATAAATGAATATGAATATTAGTAAGATCAATAATTCTACGAGGTCAACAGTTACCTTCTGACAACAATTGTCACCTGAAATTATTTTTAATATGTTTATGGAATAATTATGGGCTCGTCACTAATTGACGAAAAAGCGACGAAGTTTTTTTGGTATGGCAGCTAAAGTGTTTAATAAAATTCCTGATGACATTTTTTATGTCATCAGGAATTTTATTAAACAACATGACATGTATAAGTTTAAAAAAGCTCTTATTATATTAATAATTGACCAATTTTATTAGAGTGTAGACGAATTTTTGAACGACCAATTATTATTATAATGCATTTTTACCTGTTGATAATAAGTACTAAGTATGACTATTTATAGATTTAATTGTATTTGATGTTTTTATTACTTTTCTCTTTTCTGTTCATGTATTTAATTAATTAAAATATTATTTTTTCTAAGTCACATATTCTAATGACACCTAATGTGTCACTTATAAATTTGTATGTCTTATTTAAGGGCGCGTTTGCAAATCGGACAAAATTATGCTGTTTTTCGGTACATTTTGGGACAAAAATAAACCGAATCGAATATAACTAATAACTACCACATATAGACTGATTCCTCATCTTCAAAATTATAGTAAGATTTTTGTTCAAAATTATAGTTTTTATATTGAAAAAACGATTTTTCGTTGCCTTTTTCCACAGAATTAACGATACCAGGTTGAGTTTAGGTACATTTTTTGTTCTATAATCAACATATTTTAGGATTTCTAAAAATACTACAAGTAGGCAGATATATTCAATTCTAAACCTTGGAAAAAAAATTGTTTAAAAATGTCACAAATAGTCGCAAAAAAAATAAAAATCGAAACATACTTTTTCACCTATTTTGCTATTACGGATGAATCTTAACGCAATCGATTAAGGGTTATTTTATTTTTGGTCCCTGTTTTGATTTATTGCACAAACATTTCGAAAAATGTCTCAGTTACGGATGAATCTTAACGCAATCGATTAAGGGTTATTTTATTTTTGGTCCCTGTTTTGATTTATTGCACAAACATTTCGAAAAATGTCTCAGTCCGCGCTTTCAGTATATTAGAATGTACTCTGTGGTCCGCGCTCGGCCGCCGTGGTGAGAGGACCCTTTATTGCCTGTTTGCAGCGGCTCGTGTGGGAAAAGATCGCTGTACAGACACAAAATATTCGATAAACCAAATTTGATACTTTTGACAAGGTAAGATAATTTTGTATTCACAGATTTTTATTATAATATTTTATTTCGGTAAAAGTAAGTACGGTTTATAAATGCCTATTCGTATGGGACTTGATGAAGTGACCTGAAGGTGTATTTAGGTGACTGCTACTGGAACTCCTCGGCGAGTAGAACAAGGTGTGCCGAGTTTGGGCTCGTTTTGTAAGTTACGATGAGACCTTACCTCCGGGCTTGATGGAGTGACCTGAAGGTGTACCTCGGTGACTGCTACTGGAACTCCTCGATAAGTAGAACTAGGTGTGCCGAGTTTGGGCTCGTTTTGTAAGTTACGATGAGACCTTACCTCCGGGCTTGATGGAGTGACCTGAAGGTGTACCTCGGTGACTGCTACTGGAACTCCTCGACAAGTAGAACTAGGTGTGCCGAGTTTGGGCTCGTTTTGTAAGTTATGATGAGACCTTACCTCCGGGCTTGATGGAGTGACCTGAAGGTGTACCTCGGTGACTGCTACTGGAACTCCTCGACAAGTAGAACTAGGTGTGCCGAGTTTGGGCTCGTTTTGTAAGTTATGATAAGACCTTACCTCCGGACTTGATTGTTTATAATAAAGTGCATATTGAATAACTTTCATAACTCAATTGTTGTTTTAGATGCCGAGATATAAGACATTTGGCAAAACCTCTCGAAAAAGAGTTCGTGCTTGTAGACAAAACTTAGAAAAACGAAGACGGTTAGTATTTGTTTATTAAAACGTCAAAATCATAATTTGGAACCATTATTGTCATAAGTTCTTTTCTTTACAGAGTTTCTGAAGGTAGTCGCAATTCTCGTGATTCATCTGCGGTGTATCCAGAAGGATATGATCAAACGAGTTGTAGTACTTCCAATGAAAACAACTTCGCGACGTCTAACGTAAGTTATTAATAATTATACATATGAAATTACTAACTTTTGTGTTGTGTTCACTTTATTACATTATTTTGCACAATAAATAACAACTCTAACAAAAATTGTTTTCTTTTTAGACCTCCAAATATGAAGAAATAAAACCGTTCCAAGTTTCAGGAAGAAGAATCATAGAACTGGCTTATTTTATGCAACAACTTCAAGAAATTGGAAATCATAGTTCGATGTTCAATTGTAATTTAAGTACTGTTGCACTAATAAATGAAAAAAGGATTGGACTTAGCTCAACTTTTTATATGAAGTGCCAAATGTGTGGTGCTAAATTTATGTTGAAATCTTCCAACGATTCGGAATATAAAATGGACGTGAACGAGGAAGTCGTGGCCGGTATAATGACTATTGGTGCTGGGGTTACGCAGCTAAATACTGTTCTGTGTCATGTAAATATGCCACCAATATCAGTACGATTGTACCAATCTAAGCACGACATAATTAGTCAATGGTGGAAAAAAACTGCGCAGCACTATATGGTCGAGGCTGGTAAGGAAGAAAAGGATCATGCTTTATCTATTGGGAGCTCTAATGATGATGGAATGGCAATGATACCTGTAACGGGTGATGCATGTTGGTCCAAGCGTTCGTATGGAACTAATTATAGTGCCTCTTCTGGAGTTGGTGCAATTGTAGGAATACACTCAAAGAAAGTTCTATACTACGGAGTGAAAAATAAGGTCTGTAATATTTGTTCACGAGCAGAAACAAAAGGAGCACACCCACCGAAACATACTTGTTTCAAAAATTTTCAAGGTCCTTCTACTGCGATGGAAGCAGTTATAATAACGGAGGGGTTTAAAAAATCTTTAGCTATGCATGGACTTATTTACAACCAGTACGTTGCCGATGGTGATTCAAGCACATATGCTAGTATCCGGAATGCAAGGCCATATGTTAACGTAACAGTGGGTAAAATTGAATGCAAAAATCATTTATTGCGAAATTACTGCAAGGGCCTGTTATCAATTTCTAACAATACTGCTTACCACATACGTGCCAGAAAAATCCTAAAAGAAAATTATTTACGGGTACGTTGGGGCATTGATAGCAGCGTCAAATATTGGACCAGTAAGGACATTGCTTTCGAAGAAAAAGTACGACACATTAAAAATGACATAATGAATGGTCCCTACCATATATTTGGTGATCACTCCAAATGCGCATCGTATTTTTGTACCGAAGACATTAAAAAACGTAATGTGAATATGGTACCAGAATTAACAGCATACGGCGTCTTTCAAAAAGTTGAAGATTTGGCCCAGCGTCTGTCATTGCATTCATACAGTTTTGTGTACAATGAAACGAATAATGCGGTGGAAAGTTTTAATGCACGAGTTGCAAAGTTTATAGGAGGTAAAAGAGTAAACTTTTCCCAGCGGGGGTCCTATCTTGCTCGTTGTGCTGCAGCCGTTGTTTCTTATAACACGGGTGTGCTACAGTCGGCCGTACACAAATTTATTTTTGACACAGAGGCTAATCCCGAAATAGTCCACCTCGAAGAAATGCGTCAAAAAAGAAATGAAATAAGACTAGAGAGAAAAATAAAAAATAAAAAAATTATCAGGCCTACAATATCTAAGCAAGATGCCTATTATGGTGAAAATTGCCAAAAAGTTGACATGGATGAGGAAGAATATAACGAAGCCAAAATAAAATTTTTGAAGGCATTAGAACTTTCGGAGGTTGCAAAGCACAATTTAGAAAAAGATACAATATTACAGAGCGGAAGTCCATTATGGTTAGAAACGCGAAGAAAGCTTCTAACAGCGTCCTGGTTCGCGACAGTCTGCAAACGTCGCCCAACAACAGAATGTGGTCCGCTAATCAAACAAATATTGTATGGGAAAGATCTTAGCAATGTGCCGTCTATAAAACATGGCAGAAGTAATGAAGAGACTGCACTTCGAGAGCTGGAAAAGGCTTTGAATACCCGTATAGAACAGTGCGGGTTATTCATAGACGAAGAATTTCCATTTCTAGGAGCAACCCCAGATGGAAAATGTGAGCTAGGCATTATAGAAATCAAATGTCCATCTTCGGCATATTTGATGGAGCCGAACGACGCCATCAAACTTAAAAAAGTTGATTTTTGGTTGCCTACAGCTAATAATTTATTCGTAATAAATAAGAAACATAAATGGTATTACCAAATCCAAGGGCAGCTGCGTATAACTAGGCAAGACACTTGTGTGTTTGCTATTTGGACTGGCCCTGGTAAAATAAAGTACCAGTGCATAGAAAACGATCCACAATTTTGGAAGGAGAAAATGGAAACATATTTAGTTAGGTTTTACAAAAATTGTCTCCTCCCAGAATTGATTGACCCAAGACAGGCGAGAAATATGGAGCTAAGAGCATATTCTTCACATACTCAAGCAAATATTCTGAAAATAAAGAATTGATTACGTGTAATTTGTTGTTTTAATAATCATCAAAGTATACCACCAGGTCACTCCATCAAGTCCGGAGGTAAGGTCTCATCATAACTTACAAAACGAGTCCAATCTCAGCATACCTTGTTCTACTTGTCGAGGAGTTCCAGTAGCAGTCACCGAGGTACACCTTCCGGTCACTCCATCAAGCCCGGAGGTAAGGTCTCATCATAACTTACAAAACGAGCACAAACTCGGCACACCTAGTTCTACTTATCGAGGAGTTCCAGTAGCAGTCACCGAGGTACACCTTCAGGTCACTCCATCAAGCCCGGAGGTAAGGTCTCATCATAACTTACAAAACGAGCCCAAACTCGGCACACCTAGTTCTACTTATCGAGGAGTTCCAGTAGCAGTCACCGAGGTACACCTTCAGGTCACTCAATCAAGCCCGGAGGTAAGGTCTCATCATAACTTACAAAACGAGCCCAAACTCGGCACACCTAGTTCTACTTATCGAGGAGTTCCAGTAGCAGTCACCGAGGTACACCTTCCGGTCACTCCATCAAGCCCGGAGGTAAGGTCTCATCATAACTTACAAAACGAGCACAAACCCGGCACACCTAGTTCTACTTATCGAGGAGTTCCAGTAGCAGTCACCGAGGTACACCTTCAGGTCACTCCATCAAGCCCGGAGGTAAGGTTTCATCATAACTTACAAAACGAGCCCAAACTCGGCACACCTAGTTCTACTTATCGAGGAGTTCCAGTAGCAGTCACCGAGGTACACCTTCAGGTCACTCAATCAAGCCCGGAGGTAAGGTCTCATCATAACTTACAAAACGAGCCCAAACTCGGCACACCTAGTTCTTCTTGTCTCGACAAGTAGAACTACAGAGCTCCAGTAGCAGTCACCGAGGTAGACCTTCAGGTCACTCCATCAAGTCCGAAGGTTAGTAAAAAAGGTACGAAATATTTTTTGTAGGTACCTATGTATTATAAAGAAATAAGAAAAAAAAAAAAACTTCCATAGTATCAAAATTAGTTCACTTGACTACTATTCCCGCAGCTAACCGTACGTACACTTGTGTGTGTGAGCCGTGTCAATGTAGTAATTCGATTCTATACCTATCAATTTTGCGAACGCGTCCTTAAGATAAAACAGCGCACCCCCTAATTATGTAAACACCTATGTTTCACAAATAAACTGATTGTTTGATTAAGTAATTTACTAAGGTTGTTTGAATTTCATTTATTATAAACCCTGTGTTTAATCAGTTGTTCACCAATGTTTTATTTACTTACGCGTTCTTCGTGTCGGCATCGCCGTGCGCCATGGTCTTAAGCATGCGGCACATCCGCCCTCCCTCAACGAGACGGCGCGGCGCGCCGCGCCACGGTGGATCGAAAATCGGCTGTAGAAGACATAGGATCTCGATTTCTTAAATGTTATTTTTTTTGCTGGAAATGACTTCTGCTGATCATTACTATGTACAAAAATGACACCCGAGTTAATTCTGCCCAAAAACGAAGGAAATATATTTTTTTTACGAAAAATTTGTATGAAGCTAGTATGAAAAATCGAATTATCTCCTAAACGGCATGTTGAACCGTAATATCCTTGGAGGTGGTCATAGTGCTAATTATTTATGATTTTTTGGTTGCCGATTTGACGAAAAATTTAATGCCGTTTTTTTTTAAAAAATCGTCAAAATATTTTTATTTATTTTTACATGTAAAACGATCCCTTTTAGTGTCCAAGTTAAAAAGTTCGATATGTTATTAACCCAAATATTAAGAACACACAAAACAAGAAAAATTAAATAAAAAAATTGCTGTTTTTTGACACATTTTTATTAATTTAATTAAAAAAAGATTATCAAACTCTTATTTAAGTAACATATAAAGTTATATTATATACAAAATAATTTAATTTAAGGAATTAATACTAAGCATTTGTAAAATAAAGTAAAATAAATAAAAAAATAGACAAAACTCTGTCATACATGATGAAAAATCCTGAAGCAGCCGCTAAATTAAATGAAACGCTTAAGAAACCAGCGAAAACAATCATATTTACGTCAGAAAAGGCGCTTGGATTGCTTCTTTCGCTAAAACTCTCAAAGTGGCAATATATTACGTTGCGAGAGGCTGCCATTCGGGAAGGTGCTAAGGATATTTATCCATCTTACTATAAAGTGCAACAAACTAAGCTTGATTGCTACCCTCCGAAGCAATCAGTGACAGTTACTGCTTCATCGGCTAGGATTACACTTCAAGCTTTACTTGATATCACAGTTACAAGAATCCTTCAAAACCTTTCTAAGGAAGAGCATAACAAGCAGTTGAAGCTGATATCCAAGTGGGGATTTGATGGTGCTTCTAACCAAAGCCGATACAAGCAGAAAATGGAGGGTGAGGAAGATGACTCGAGCATTTTCATGACCTCCTTGGTGCCACTTAAACTGACAGATGGAGACAACATCTTATGGACGAACCCAAAACCATGCTCAGTTTTGTATTGTCGTCCAGTTCAGTTTACTTTTGTAAAGGAGAGTGAAGCAGTTGTCCTTGAGCTGAAAAAACAAATGGATGAAGAAATTGAGGCCCTTATCCCCACAGAGTGCAATAATAATAATAGGGTGACTCATGAACCAATGATGACGATGATCGACGCTAAAGTTTGCACTTACCTTTCTGAAGCTAGATCAAATGCATCGTGCTACCTGTGCTTAGCAAAGCCTACAGAAATGAACCGCTTAGATGCTGTAACATCAAAAATTGTGTGTTCTGACCTGTATGAATTTGGCTTGTCATCCCTACACGCCCGTATAAATTGTATGGAATGTCTGTTACACATTGCATACAGGCTCGACTTCAAACGGTGGGCAGCGAGAAGTGATGAGCACAAAGAAATGCTACAGACAAGGAAGAAAATAATTCAAAATAATTTCAAAGATGAGCTCAATCTGTTGATTGATATAGTAAAACAAGGCTCGGGAACCACCAATGACGGGAATACTGCAAGAAAATTCTTTGAGTTTCCTAATAAAACCGCAGCTATAACCGGTTTGGATGAAGACCTCATCAAAAGATTTGCTGTAATTTTACAAGCAATTACATCTGGAGAGCAGGTCGATATAATAAAATTTAGAGATTATGCCCGCAAAACAGCAGAAAAGTACGTATTATTATACGACTGGTACTACATGTCGTCAACCGTTCATAAATTATTAATCCATGGGGCTGACATAATTGAGAAAAATAATATTGTGCCGATTGGGACTCTCTCGGAAGAAGCCTCAGAGTCTCGAAACAAAGATTTTAGGAGGTTCCGAGAACATCATTCGCGGAAAAGAAACAGGCAGGATTCCAATCAAGACATTTTAAATATGCTTGTTGTTTCTTCGGATCCTTTGCTAAGTGCACAAAGGCCTAAGTTAGATGCCAAGAAAAAGCAGAGCTTTTTTGCTGAAACTCTCGACTTAATTCAATTTCAGAAAACTGAGTTCGAGTTTTTGGATATATCCAATCTGGATGCTGACTCAGAATTGGAGTCTGACAACGAGAGTGATAAGGAAAATTTGTAAAAAAATTATATATGTACTTATTTGTAAATTTGTATTTGAGTCTGTTTGGGTTTTTTTTTTGTAATATTTAATGATATTTTGTCTTTTTTTTTATTTATTTTACTTTATTTTACAAATGCTTAGTATTAATTCCTTAAATTAAATTATTTTGTATATAATATAACTTTATATGTTACTTAAATAAGAGTTTGATAATCTTTTTTATTTAAATTAATAAAAATGTGTCAAAAAACAGCAATTTTTTAATTTAATTTTTCTTGTTTTGTGTGTTCTTAATATTTGGGTTAATAACATATCGAACTTTTTAACTTGGACACTAAAAGGGATCGTTTTACATGTAAAAATAAATAAAAATATTTTGACGATTTTTAAAAAAAAAACGGCATTAAATTTTTCGTCAAATCGGCAACCAAAAAATCATAAATAATTAGCACTATGACCACCTCCAAGGATATTACGGTTAAACATGCCGTTTAGGAGATAATTCGATTTTTCATACTAGCTTCATACAAATTTTTCGTAAAAAAAATATATTTCCTTCGTTTTTGGGCAGAATTAACTCGGGTGTCATTTTTGTACATAGTAATGATCAGCAGAAGTCATTTCCAGCAAAAAAAATAACATTTAAGAAATCGAGATCCTATGTCTTCTACAGCCGATTTTCGATCCACCGTGCGCCGTACTGTAACTACTGTGCCGATTTATTATTGTAATTTCGGCATCAGTCTTCACTAAATAGTAATTTATTGTCAAAATTGAAAGATGAAAAAAAATCTAAGTACAGTCCGTTCACTTATTTTACCATTAAAATCACAGTAATCTGTATTGCCGTTGCAATAAGGTTGCTGTTGGGTTGGTGCCATTGACAAGTCTGTCAAATTAACAGTGATCTATATTATAGATATTAAAAAGGTTACTATTGGGTTGCTGCTGTCAGAGGTAAAATAACTGAATGGACTGTCATATTTTACAAAATCATAGAGTTACCAACCAATGCCAAGCCAACTGACAGTTGCTATGTTGACATTTCGACAACAGTTGCTATGGCGGTCTTTTCATTTTATTGGTGAAGAATTTTGCATGGAAGTAAAATTATAATCAATATCCATGATAATATCGGGCTAAAATTATGTGGCGCAAATATTTTTTGTGTGGAGATGTAATCGTGGGCGGCCAACACATCACTTTACCTGCGATGTTACGATAAACAAGCCAATAATACAGGATAAATTATTTTTGTTTGTTTGTGATTTACTTAATGTGCAAGTTTTTACCATGAGTTGTTGCAGTAAAGAGAAAATGGAAAGAAATGATTACAATAACACGTGCAAGAGTCACTCAGCTAAATCGGATCGGGGTAATTAAAGCTTTATTATTATTGTACCTATATTATCTACTACCACGGGTATACTGCTGAATCTTTGTTTTGTTTTATAAAAATAATTTTACTGCTTTATTTTAAGATTGTTCACCTTGTAGATAATAATAAGAAAATGCTGTATTCATCTATTAATTGTTTGTAACATTTAGTTCTTTATTTTTGTTGCTTCCTGTAATTTCTGTGGTGTATACGAACGTTGGTAAATGTTGGAAAACTAGTCACTTGGTAACATAGGTAGACAAAGGTACATAATGCAGTAAGGGTGACCCTTAATTGCATTTGACTGGAGTATAATCTATGCCAACCCAAATCCAAACCTCGAACCGGGAAATCACTGAGACGGAGAATTGCCTCTCTAATATAACTAATATGTATTAATAGAGGCAGCAAAGTAATGATAATTTTGGATCGGTACTTATACATACAGGTTGTAAAACTTAAGTTATGTAAAATATGGTCTTATTTGAGTTGTAGGTTCCAATAAAGTTTATTTTAAAGTAATTTAATCAACCCGGCATCACCTAAACTCAGATTTTTTTATTTCCTAGACCAAAATGACAGCTGCAATCAAATAACTTTAGGCGCAACGTTTTGAGTTCAAAAACAGAAAAACTGCCAATGTGTAGAATATGTTTAGTGAAGAATGTACGAATGTATGTAGTGGTCAACAGGAACTTACAGGAACTATTTGAGAAGATGACTGATCTGAAAGGTTGATCGCAGTTGTCATTTTGGTCTAGCAAATAAAAAATCATGAGTTTAGACACACAATTTTTTTAATGAGTACCCACCTAAAAGTTTTGAATGATGAACCAACCCCATAAACCAATTAAAACATCATTTATTTATTTAAATCAAAACTTGTTTTCGTCCTGGAATGTTTCTCTTGGAGATAAATCAAATTGTTTGTAATTTTTACTAAAATAGTTACTAAAATTTGCTGTATATTCATTAAAATTAAATATTTATTTCCAGAAATGTACAGAATATGCCCTTCAAGATTAAGTAAAAAGGAATTAGAAGATCTATATTTTACTCTCCTGGAGAACAACTTGGAACTCAAGAAAACCATCAATGGGCAGCAAGATAAGATCCGAGTCCTGTCCACGCAGGTGCAGCGGATGACCAACACTCATGACAAAATTATGTCTAAAGAGATGAAAGAGTGCTCCACTGGTACAAAAGCTTTTGTTAATGAACAGAACGATTTGTAAGTATTTTACTTGTAAACTGACAACTTATGTATGAATTTTTATATTTTTTTAAATTTTAACAAAATTGTTTCAATTTCTCATCAACAATAATGTCTTCAATAAAACACCGAATATAGTAATTTGTGTATTGAGCTAAGTAGCCTAGAAATACAAGTGGATAAATCATAAGAGTAGGGTAGGAACAATAATATGATCGAGGGTGGACATAAAACCTAAAAGACCCAAACTTATATACTGCGAAGTATGTAGATACCTATATACATAACTTTCCCCCAAGTATACAAAATATATTTAAACTTTAACTTATACTTAAAGTCAACAATTATGTATTTATTTAAATATCTAACATTAACATTGTCTATACAATATACATTGAATCAGGCCTTTCATAGTGGCCTTTTGTATGAGATACAACTTTACTTTTAATCTTACCCCCAGAATAGCCAGACTCATAATCACTGAGTACACCTAACATCTCCGCCCATTTGTCCAAACACTTTATTTCAATTATTTCGTCACTTGAGCCCGTACTTTCAATTTCCATCTCGATTTTCCATTTCCAAACTGGCCTCTTCATTATTTACTTCATACCTCTCTTCTTCTTGGTCTGTATTTTCTGTGAATTTCTTTTTAACCAGTTGGTTGATGTGTCGGTTGACAACATTACCATCACCGGTTGCAACTTGATAATTGGATGGCCCTTGCCTTTTAACCACAGTACCAGGGAACCGACATGGTCCACTACTATAATTTCTATACATCACACTTTAGCCCGCATTATTTTCTCGAGTTACATTATGAGCATTCTTTTTTTTCTTCTTCTTTATGGGTTCTGTTTTCCGCACTTAGTTCTTCATATGGACCATTGTGCGTGGGCCAAGGCGGCCTCGATGGTTATTGCAACCAGCCCACCTCCCTCCAGAAGTTGATAATGTCTCCTGGTCTGCTGAGAGCATCTTGTGTAGGATCTGGGTGCCCCGAGGGTTTGTGTCCTAATCTGGGTGACGCCAGTGCATTCAAAGAGCACATGCGCAACGGTTTCCTCAGCCTCCATGCAAGCCCTGCATAGAGGACTGTCCGTTATGCCTATTGTGTGGAAGTGTTTGTTTAGCGGGCAGTGTCCCGTGATGGTACCAGGCGCTGGCCGTTCCTGTCCAGACGTAATAAACGTCTGGTTAGCTTGCTATCTAAAGATGGCATAGCTTCCCTGGACTGCCTACAGCCTGGTGTCGAGTTCCACCAGCTCTCCGCTTGTGGGTGGGTGAACTCCTGTAGCCACCTGCGTAGCTGGTTGAAGGGGATGGGCACGAAGCAAGAAAAGAAAGAAAGGAAAGCAAGAAAAGAAAGAAAGAAAGCAAGAAAAGAAAGAAAGGAAAGCAAGAAAAGAAAGAAAGAAAAGAAAGAAAGATAAGAAAGCAAGAAAAGAAAGAAAGATAAGAAAGCAAGAAAAGAAAAGAAAGCAAGAAAAGAAAGAAAGGAAAGCAAGAAAAGAAAAGAAAGCAAGAAAAGAAAAGAAAGCAAGAAAAGAAAGAAATAAAAAGCAAGAAAAGAAAGCAAGAAAAGAAAGAAAGATAAGAAAGCAAGAAAAGAAAGAAAGAAAAGAAAGAAAGATAAGAAAGCAAGAAAAGAAAGCAAAAAAAGAAGAAAGCAAGAAAAGAAAGAAATAAAAGCAAGAAAAGAAAGATAAGAAAGCAAGAAAAGAAAGCAAGAAAAGAAAGAAATAAAAAGCAAGAAAAGAAAAGAAAGCAAGAAAAGAAAGAAATAAAAAGCAAGAAAAGAAAGCAAGAAAAGAAAGAAAGAAAAGAAAGAAAGGAAAGCAAGAAAATAAAGAAAGCAAGAAAAGAAAGAAAGAAAAGAAAGAAAGATAAGAAAGCAAGAAAAGAAAGAAAGATAAGAAAGCAAGAAAAGAAAAGAAAGCAAGAAAAGAAAGAAAGGAAAGCAAGAAAAGAAAGAAAGCAAGAAAAGAAAGAAAGAAAGCAAGAAAAGAAAGAAAGAAAAGAAAGAAAGATAAGAAAGCAAGAAAAGAAAGAAAGATAAGAAAGCAAGAAAAGAAAAGAAAGCAAGAAAAGAAAGAAAGGAAAGCAAGAAAAGAAAGAAAGCAAGAAAAGAAAGAAAGGAAAGCAAGAAAGATAAGAAAGCAAGAAAAGAAAGAAAGATAAGAAAGCAAGAAAATAAAAGAAAGCAAGAAAAGAAAGAAAGATAAGAAAGCAAGAAAATAAAGATAGATAAGAAAGCAAGAAAAGAAAAGAAAGCAAGAAAAGAAAGAAAGAAAAGAAAGCAAGAAAAGAAAGCAAGAAAAGAAAGAAAGGAAAGCAAGAAAAGAAAGAAAGATAAGAAAGCAAGAAAAGAAAGCAAGAAAAGAAAGAAAGCAAAGCAAGAAAAGAAAGCAAGAAAAGAAAGAAAGGAAAGCAAGAAAAGAAAGAAAGATAAGAAAGCAAGAAAAGAAAGCAAGAAAAGAAAGAAAGCAAAGCAAGAAAAGAAAGCAAGACAAGAAAGAAAGGAAAGCAAGAAAAGAAAGAAAGCAAGAAAAGAAAAGAAAGAAAGGAAAGCAAGAAAAGAAAGAAAGCAAGAAAAGAAAGAAAGGAAAGCAAGAAAGATAAGAAAGCAAGAAAAGAAAGAAAGATAAGAAAGCAAGAAAAGAAAGCAAGAAAAGAAAGAAAGGAAAGCAAGAAAAGAAAGAAAGATAAGAAAGCAAGAAAAGAAAGCAAGAAAAGAAAGAAAGGAAAGCAAGAAAAGAAAGAAAGATAAGAAAGCAAGAAAAGAAAGCAAGAAAAGAAAGAAAGCAAAGCAAGAAAAGAAAGAAAGATAAGAAAGCAAGAAAAGAAAGCAAGACAAGAAAGAAAGAAAAGCAAGAAAAGAAAGAAAGCAAGAAAAAAAAGAAAGACAGCAAGAAAAGAAAGAAAGGAAAGCAAGAAAAGAAAGAAAGGAAAGCAAGAAAAGAAAGAAAGCAAGAAAAGAAAGAAAGACAGCAAGAAAAGAAAGAAAGGAAAGCAAGAAAAGAAAGAAAGGAAAGCAAGAAAAGAAAGAAAGCAAGAAAAGAAAGAAAGGAAAGCAAGAAAAGAAAGAAAGGAAAGCAAGAAAAGAAAGCAAGAAAGGAAAGCAAGAAAAGAAAGAAAGCAAGAAAAGAAAGAAAGATAGCAAGAAAAGAAAGAAAGGAAAGCAAGAAAAGAAAGAAAGGAAAGCAAGAAAAGAAAGAAAGCAAGAAAAGAAAGAAAGGAAAGCAAGAAAAGAAAGAAAGGAAAGCAAGAAAAGAAAGCAAGACAAGAAAGAAAGAAAAGAAAGCAAGAAAAGAAAGAAAGCAAAGCAAGAAAAGAAAGAAAGATAAGAAAGCAAGAAAAGAAAGCAAGACAAGAAAGAAAGGAAAGCAAGAAAAGAAAGAAAGCAAGAAAAGAAAGAAAGGAAAGCAAGAAAAGAAAGAAAGACAGCAAGAAAAGAAAGAAAGGAAAGCAAGAAAAGAAAGAAAGGAAAGCAAGAAAAGAAAGCAAGACAAGAAAGAAAAGAAAGCAAGAAAGGAAAGCAAGAAAAGAAAGAAAGCAAGAAAAGAAAGAAAGACAGCAAGAAAAGAAAGAAAGGAAAGCAAGAAAAGAAAGAAAGGAAAGCAAGAAAAGAAAGAAAGCAAGAAAAGAAAGAAAGGAAAGCAAGAAAAGAAAGAAAGGAAAGCAAGAAAAGAAAGCAAGACAAGAAAGAAAGAAAAGAAAGCAAGAAAAGAAAGAAAGCAAAGCAAGAAAAGAAAGAAAGATAAGAAAGCAAGAAAAGAAAGCAAGACAAGAAAGAAAGGAAAGCAAGAAAAGAAAGAAAGCAAGAAAAGAAAGAAAGGAAAGCAAGAAAAGAAAGAAAGGAAAGCAAGAAAAGAAAGCAAGACAAGAAAGAAAGATAAGAAAGCAAGAAAAGAAAGAAAGATAAGAAAGCAAGAAAAGAAAAGAAAGCAAGAAAAGAAAGAAAGGAAAGCAAGAAAAGAAAGAAAGCAAGAAAAGAAAGAAAGGAAAGCAAGAAAAGAAAAGAAAGCAAGAAAAGAAAGAAAGGAAAGCAAGAAAAGAAAGAAAGCAAGAAAAGAAAGAAAGGAAAGCAAGAAAAGAAAGAAAGATAAGAAAGCAAGAAAAGAAAGCAAGAAAAGAAAGAAAGGAAAGCAAGAAAAGAAAGAAAGATAAGAAAGCAAGAAAAGAAAGCAAGAAAAGAAAGAAAGCAAAGCAAGAAAGATAAGAAAGCAAGACAAGAAAGAAAAGAAAGCAAGAAAGGAAAGCAAGAAAAGAAAGAAAGCAAGAAAAGAAAGAAAGAAAGCAAGAAAAGAAAGAAAGAAAAGAAAGAAAGATAAGAAAGCAAGAAAAGAAAGAAAGATAAGAAAGCAAGAAAAGAAAAGAAAGCAAGAAAAGAAAGAAAGGAAAGCAAGAAAAGAAAGAAAGCAAGAAAAGAAAGAAAGGAAAGCAAGAAAGATAAGAAAGCAAGAAAAGAAAGAAAGATAAGAAAGCAAGAAAATAAAAGAAAGCAAGAAAAGAAAGAAAGATAAGAAAGCAAGAAAAGAAAGAAAGATAAGAAAGCAAGAAAAGAAAGAAAGCAAAGCAAGAAAAGAAAGCAAGAAAGGAAAGCAAGAAAAGAAAGAAAGATAAGAAAGCAAGAAAAGAAAGAAAGCAAGAAAAGAAAGAAAGATAAGAAAGCAAGAAAATAAAGATAGATAAGAAAGTAAGAAAAGACAGAAAGAAAAGCAAGAAAAGAAAGCAAGACAAGAAAGAAAGGAAAGCAAGAAAAGAAAGAAAGAAAGGAAAGCAAGAAAAGAAAGAAAGGAAAGCAAGAAAGATAAGAAAGCAAGAAAAGAAAGAAAGATAAGAAAGCAAGAAAATAAAAGAAAGCAAGAAAAGAAAGAAAGATAAGAAAGCAAGAAAAGAAAGCAAGAAAAGAAAGAAAGGAAAGCAAGAAAAGAAAGAAAGATAAGAAAGCAAGAAAAGAAAGCAAGAAAAGAAAGAAAGGAAATCAAGAAAAGAAAGAAAGATAAGAAAGCAAGAAAAGAAAGCAAGAAAAGAAAGAAAGGAAAGCAAGAAAAGAAAGCAAGACAAGAAAGAAAAGAAAGCAAGAAAGGAAAGCAAGAAAAGAAAGAAAGCAAGAAAAGAAAGAAAGAAAGCAAGAAAAGAAAGAAAGATAAGAAAGCAAGAAAAGAAAGCAAGAAAAGAAAGAAAGGAAATCAAGAAAAGAAAGAAAGATAAGAAAGCAAGAAAAGAAAGAAAGGAAAGCAAGAAAAGAAAGCAAGACAAGAAAGAAAAGAAAGCAAGAAAGGAAAGCAAGAAAAGAAAGAAAGCAAGAAAAGAAAGAAAGAAAGCAAGAAAAGAAAGAAAGAAAAGAAAGAAAGATAAGAAAGCAAGAAAAGAAAGAAAGATAAGAAAGCAAGAAAAGAAAAGAAAGCAAGAAAAGAAAGAAAGCAAAGCAAGAAAAGAAAGAAAGATAAGAAAGCAAGAAAAGAAAGCAAGACAAGAAAGAAAGGAAAGCAAGAAAAGAAAGAAAGCAAGAAAAGAAAGAAAGGAAAGCAAGAAAAGAAAGAAAGGAAAGCAAGAAAAGAAAGCAAGACAAGAAAGAAAAGAAAGAAAGCAAGAAAAGAAAGAAAGAAAGCAAGAAAAGAAAGAAAGAAAAGAAAGAAAGAAAAGAAAAGAAAGCAAGAAAAGAAAGAAAGGAAAGCAAGAAAAGAAAGAAAGCAAGAAAAGAAAGAAAGATAAGAAAGCAAGAAAATAAAGATAGATAAGAAAGCAAGAAAAGAAAGAAAGAAAAGAAAGAAAGATAAGAAAGCAAGAAAAGAAAGCAAGACAAGAAAGAAAGGAAAGCAAGAAAAGAAAGAAAGCAAGAAAAGAAAGAAAGACAGCAAGAAAAGAAAGAAAGGAAAGCAAGAAAAGAAATAAAGAAAAGAAAGAAAGATAAGAAAGCAAGAAAAGAAAGCAAGAAAAGAAAGAAAGGATAGCAAGAAAAGAAAGCAAGAAAAGAAAGAAAGAAAGCAAGAAAAGAAAGCAAAAAAATAAAAGAAAGCAAGAAAAGAAAGAAATAAAAGCAAGAAAAGAAAGAAAGATAAGAAAGCAAGAAAAGAAAGAAAGCAAGAAAAGAAAAGAAAGCAAGAAAAGAAAGAAATAAAAAGCAAGAAAAGATAAGAAAGCAAGAAAAGAAAGCAAGAAAAGAAACAAAGGAAAGCAAGAAAAGAAAGAAAGCAAGAAAGGAAAGAAAGAAAGCAAGAAAATAACGAAAGGAAAGCAAGAAAAGAAAGAAAGAAAAGAAAGAAAGATAAGAAAGCAAGAAAAGAAAGAAAGATAAGAAAGCAAGAAAAGAAAAGAAAGCAAGAAAAGAAAGAAAGAAAGCAAGAAAAGAAAGCAAAAAAATAAAAGAAAGCAAGAAAAGAAAGAAATAAAAGCAAGAAAAGAAAGAAAGATAAGAAAGCAAGAAAAGAAAGAAAGCAAGAAAAGAAAAGAAAGCAAGAAAAGAAAGAAATAAAAAGCAAGAAAAGATAAGAAAGCAAGAAAAGAAAGCAAGAAAAGAAACAAAGGAAAGCAAGAAAAGAAAGAAAGCAAGAAAGGAAAGAAAGAAAGCAAGAAAATAACGAAAGGAAAGCAAGAAAAGAAAGAAAGAAAAGAAAGAAAGATAAGAAAGCAAGAAAAGAAAGAAAGATAAGAAAGCAAGAAAAGAAAAGAAAGCAAGAAAAGAAAGAAAGCAAGAAAAGAAAGAAAGGAAAGCAAGAAAAGAAAGATAAGAAAGCAAGAAAAGAAAGAAAGATAAGAAAGCAAGAAAAGAAAGCAAGAAAAGAGAGCAAGAAAAGAAAGAAAGATAAGAAAGCAGGTTCTGGTCCACAAACTGACGCGCTGGATGCTCTATTGAGCATTATTGGTACTACATTGTGAGCATTATTGGTAATCTGTTGATCTGTTTTATTTTGAACACGATTATCTGGATGTACAACATCTAAAAAGGTACGTAGGCTCATCAAGAGTTCAGAGGGGCTCTTGTTAGGTATTGTGCATGGAGTTACCCGCAATCCTAGTAGCATTCAAGGAATCTTAACATCCCAAGAGTTGTCATCCATTTTGCGCAACTTGTCTTTAACAGTTTGCACCATTCTTTCGGCCAACCCGTTTGTAGCAGGATGATAAGGCGCTGTCTTGATATGTTTTATTTTATTCGCGTCCAAAAATTCCTTAACTTCTGCTGACACAAAGGACGTCCCGTTGTCTGAAACCAAAGTCTCACACAAACCATGGATAGCAAATAAATTTCCGAGGTGTCTGCTGCCCGTTCCTGCTGTCATATTGTTTACTAAGATCACCTCAGGCCATCTGGAATATGCGTCTACAACAATTAAAATATATTTACCTTGGAAAGGTCTCGCAAAGTCCACATTTATTCGAGACCACGGCTTTGTAGGGGTGATCCAGTCATATTTAGGTTTCGGAGGCAAGTGCCGATTTTCAAGACAATTGTTGCATCCGCCTACTAATGCCTCAACATCCTCGTTCAGTTTTGGCCACCAAATATAACTCCTGGCCAGTGATTTCGTTTGGACGATGCCGTTGTTGACATCAATGTGCCCTGGCGACTGAGAGTATGTCATGCTCACTCAAATGTCTCGCTGGTGGTGGCGTGTTTCTATGTTTTTTCGTGATCGGAGTCAAATTAGACCTCCAGAAAGATTTAATTTTGAACAATTCATCAATCAAGTCAATGTTGTTCTTGAACCATCTTCATATCGAGAAACCATGCAAAGTACTGAAAAACACAAGTAGGTTAAATGAGATAAATTCTTTGAAAGAGAATGAAACATGGAAACTGACAAAGTTACCAAATAACAGAAAAGCGCTTAACTGCAAATGGGTATTCACGGACGAAGAGCCCTGATGGCTCGATTGACAAGTTTAAAGCGAGACTAATTGCAGTTGGCTATTCACAGAAAAAGGGAATAGAGACTACCACAATACATTAAGCCCTGTTGCGAAAATAAGCACTATCCGAGTATTATTAAGTTTAACCGCAAATGAAGGTTTATGGGCATGGTGAAGGAATATATCACCCTGAGGGATACAATGATGGATCTGGCAAGGTGTACAAGCTGATAAGAAATCTTTATGGATTTAAACAAGCGCCTAAATCTTGGAACGAGTTTATTCACGACTTATTGAATCTGGATTTACATAGAGCGAAGCAGATCCATATTTGTACGTGCGACAACGTAGAAAAATGAAAGATTTTGCTAGCTTTGTACGTTGATGATGGATTATTGGCTTCGTCTGATGACGTAGAAGCAGATAATTTTATTGAAAACGAACTCAGTACGTTTCAAGATAACGACCAAGCCGCTATCGTACTTTCTTGGGCAATACTTAGAGCGACACAATGATGGGACTATAAGACTTCATCAAGCCGCCGATACTAAAAAGGTTTTGGAGAAGTATGGAGTAAGTGACTGTAACGCCGTTGGAACACCAATAGTTAAAGATATTCCTGTAAAAAAGTTGGCGGAAAAGATCTGTGACAGTAAATTTCCCTATAGACAAGCTGTGGGAGCGTTGGCTTATCTCATGGTGGGTACAATGCCTGATATTGTCTATGCAGTCGGAGTCGTATCCAGAACCTTAGATAACCCTTCTAATACGAATGTGTTTCAAATGAGACTCTTTCTTTACCACAAAGGAACAATCGAAACTGGTCTAGAGTTAAAAAATAATGAGAAACGACTTATGTGTTACAGTGATGCGAATCATGGAGGCGACAACTTGAGTGGTTGTTCTACTAGCGTGTTGATATGCATGTTCGCTGGATCAGCAATCTCCTGGAGAAGTGTGAAGCAAACCTCAGTTGCGCTGTCGTCCACAGAACCTGAAATAGTAGCTAGCAATGAGGCGTGCTGTGAAATGATTTGGCTAAAAAGATTGTTTAAAAATTTAAGTGATAAATTAGAGACAGTACTGCTCATTGGTAATGAGTCTACAATAAAACTAGCTCATTATCCGCCTTAGAAATATCATCGGAAGACAAAGCACCCAAGCTAAGATATTTCTATGTTAGGCAATGTGTGTCTGAAGGAGATATCCAAATGATAATGATAAATGATTTTATTTCTGTAAGTAGGTTTGTGCAAACACTTTTACACGTCAATCATATTTTTTAAACTAGATCGAGGTCGGAGTTTCCTATCTGACTGCTCTGAGAAAAAAGGCCGAATCAAACTCAAGAGCTCACAGTTTCTTTTAAAGTCCAGACATAATCTTGGTCAGATCATGTGAAGACCATGTAGATTGGTATCTGAAATGGTCAAATTGAGCAAGTGCCTACGCAAGAACAATTGGCTGATATATTTAGAAAGCCATTATTCAAACTAAAACTGGTAAAGCTTTGTGAAGACCTCGGTTTGAAAAGAAGAGGGAATGTTAGGAAAGCACCGTTATTTTATGAAGTCTTCCCTTCTAGATTGAAGTATGATCAGTGTTGTGGTTGCTAGGTTACACTTGTTACTCTATGTATCTTTGATATTATACATCGCACGCAATATATATCTTATAAAAACCAAATTCCACTGCGTTTACTTTAATAAATGATAATTTATTTCTTTAATTATATCTTTTGAGACACTTTTACATATCGCTCATTTGGAGAAACAACGACGTAAATGTAATTTTTCCCAAATTGAGTTGTCGATATATATTGTGCTCTAAAAAATTTTCAGAGGAGCAGAGGCGTGAAATATTTAATATGATTTTGGGATTTACCAACATTTCAGAACGTGACGGTAACAGATTACAAAAACAAAAAAACGACTTTAAATCACTCTCCAGTAAAAATTTAAAAACAGTAGTTACGTCGATGTTTCTCCAAATGAGCGATATATGTTTTGGTAATTATTATAAGGCGCCGCATTCACAATTACCTTAAAATGTATAATATTATAGTATTGATAACGAAAGAAATATGAGGTGCGTTCAATGTATTCTCGGTATCGGCATGAAAAAAAATGTAAATTCAAATAAAAATATTTTTTATGTAATCCCCCATTACCTCAAAGCTTTTATTACATCTCGAAATTAGGTTTTCAATACCCTGTAAAAATAACTTTCCTATTTCTCTGAAAAATGCGCATTTATTGCCGCCATGAGCTCTTCATCCTTAGAAAATTGTTTCCCACGACGGTCTTTTTTCAAATATTAGGGAACAAAAAATAATCACGTGGGGTTAGGTTCGGGCTATAGAGTGGGTGGTTCAAATGAATTCATTTATTTTTTGTCAACATGGGTAGGGGTATAGATGTTATACATGTTTTGATAATGTTTTACATTCTCTGCCGTCACTTGGGCATGCAAAATTTTACACATAAATTAACAATCTACTATCTAAATACCATGCAGGATAACAATAAATATCACAAAATTATTAAATTGGAAAATCAATTAAACCATTTTATTTTTCAATGTCAAGAAGTATCTAGTAGTCAATAATTAAATAAATGTCATATTAAATAGTGAATAAATAAATAAAAGTCCAGATAAATAATAATTGTGAGTTATACATGTCATGTCATTTCTATTATTGAATATCTGATTAATAAATTATTGGGCATAAGGATTCCCTTTTAGATACTCCTTCACACTGTAATACACTTTATCAGTTCGAAATTCCTTTAACTTCCGCTTAAATGTGTGCAAGTTGTCAATGTCTGTAATATATAACATGGCAATTTATTATAAATCTTGGATGTCATGCAATATACACTGGAATCCATTAGATAAGTTCTGCAGGACACTGAACTTTATTTCTATATCAGCACTTCGAAATTTTTCATAATATGCATATTCCTTTTAACAAAGACTGCCATCTCATAAATGAAGAGGCTAGGTAAGGCAAGAATCTTAAGTGTTTTGAAATATGGTTCACAGTTATCAGTGGTCTTAAGTCATCACATTGCCCGTATGCTTTTTTTTTGGGCTTTAAAAACAGACTCCCATTCCATCGAGTTCCCCCAGAAAATTACACTATATCTCAGCGTGGATACCACATATGCATGGTAGGCTGTCATGACACTGGATAAATTTACAATTTTTGTGAGCATGTGTAGCATATAGGAATAACTATTGCATTTTAAGCAGACTGATTCCACATGTGATTTCCAATTTAAATTACAGTCTACATTCAAACCCAAGAATTTCGTTACATTTACTTCATTAATTTTTGTTCCAGCATAATTTATGTTTAAGTCCGTTGGTGGATTATTCCTGGCTCTGAAAATCATGAAATTAGTTTTATGTAAATTAATCAGAAGATTGTTTGTTCTTAACCAATCGACAATGCGTACTAATGTGGTGTTAATTTTATTTTCCAATGATGCATAATCTTTGTAACAAAATATGACTGTACTGTCATCTGCAAAAAGAGTCATTGGGAAGTCCACGGTTTTCGGAAAATCATTAATGTAAACTAAGAATAATATGGGCCCTAATACACTGCCCTGTGGTACGCCATATGGCACCTCTAAATAGCTGAAACATGATCATTTTCTTGCTTTTTAATAGAGCAGAATTTCGTTATTGATGTGGCTTGTTTCCTATTACTTAAATATGACACATTTAGCTCTACGGCTTTGCCTCGAATGCCATAAGCATAAAGCTTGCTTCTTAGGCCCGTATTACAGAACGTCACTCAATACTCAAGCATTACTTAAAACTAGATTCAAGCCATTTGATTGGTTGAAACTAGTTTTAAGTAATGCTTGAGTATTGAGTGACCTTCTGTAATACGGGACTAAGGCCCGTATTATAGAACGTCACTCAATACTCAAGCATTACTTAAAACTACATTCAAGCCATTTGATTGGTTGCAACTAGTTTTAAGTAATGCTTGAGTATTGAGTGACGTTCTGTAATACGGGACTTAGTGTTCTATAGTCCACATAGTCGAAAGCTTTGGTTAAATCCATTTATAATGCACAAACTGGTATTCCCTTTTATCAACAGTTTTAGTTACTTCTTCAAGAAACTTGTAAATTGCTTTATTAATATTTTTATTTTTCCTAAAACCTGTTCGCAGACTAAAATATTAAATTTTTCTAGGAATTGGTATTATTTTTTCGATAATTTTGGAACATAACGGTATTTGGGCAATTGGTCTGTAACATGACATATCGCCTTAATCATCTTTTTTAAAGAATGCTTTGGGGATATTTCTTTTTTAAATTCTAGGGAAGTACCCATGCTCTATGCAGAGATTAAAAATATGGCTAAGTACCGGACTTATTACAGTGCTAACGTATTTCACTATTTTAGTAGCTATGCCATCAAAGCCGGTACTGTTTGTATTTTTGAGGGATTGTATAATCTCGTGGACGTCAAATGGTGTAACAGGATTTATAAATATTGAATTACTAGCTTCTGCCCGCGACTTCGTCCGCGTGGAATAGTTACTTCGGGCTAACGAAAACTTTAACCCGCGACTTCGTTTACGTAGAGGGTGAAAATATATTTAAATAATACGTACGTTAAGGAGCTGTTTTAGGTACCTACATCACGCTTTTATCAGTACACGGAGAAAAGATTTCTTAAAATATTCCTGGCGAGTTTTTGAATTTTTAGTGGGGCTCTGCAGTAACGCGGGACCATATGCGCAAACCCAAGAAAATTTACCGGGTTACCCAGTACAAATTCTAGGGCAAAAAAATAATTAAGGTCTTAGAAACTTTACTGGGTTACCGATTAAATTTTTACTGGGGTACTGAACGTCATTTTGTCTATTTTTCCGTCAACAAAACGGTGCTCGTGCTAAGCCTGCTGGAATATTTCAAGAAATCTTTTCTCCGTATAAGAGTGGAACTTTAAAACGTTAGGTAAAAAGTACTGGGTCTTATAATCTTATATCATGTAGATTGTGGGTTATTCTAAAAAAAAAACTCAAAACTAATGTTATTTTAAAGTACTTCTGCGTACACTATATTTTTAGTTTTGTTTCCTTCCGGCATGGTATCTCGCAGAGATAAGTGGGGCTACCGCCCTTCCCCCTCATGACCGCCCGCCGGCAACATTATTTTGCTGCGATGTTATTTTAAAACTGCGATATCTCCTAAGATATTTATTTATTTATTTATTTATTTAAACTTCTCGCACACAATAACATACAAAGGCGGACTTAATGCCTTAGGCATTCTCTACCAGTCAACCAAGGGTGGTGTAGAGATAAGATCAAATGAAATCAAATGATGTAAAGGGCAATTTTGTTTTAAATTAAATACTTGTGATGAATAACGTATTTATATGGATAAGGATTAATATCATGTTTATAAAAACACCTTCGCAAATAATGCATTATTTTAGAACAAATTTGGTTAGCATAAAAAAGTTTATAGTGAGCCAACCTTAAAAGATAGACATAAGCTGTCGCAGACTTTTTTTAGAACTTTTAAAGGGGGACAATTCTGTAATACATGATTTTTGCGAAACTTTAACCGTTTACGCAGAGCACGCAGCGGAAGCTATCAAAAGGAAAAAAAAAAACCCACGATTTTGAAACATTGCTCATTGGTGCTCCGTCCCTCTTGGTCTTAGCGTGATGATATATAGCCTATAGCCTTCCTCGATAAATGAGCTATCTAACACTGAAATAATTTCAAATCAAATCGGACCAGCAGTTCCTGAGATTAGCGCGTTCAAGCAAACAAACAAACAAACAAACTCTTCAGCTTTATTATAAGTATAGATTTTGTGAGCATGTCGGTTTATGTGTATTGCCACTAGTACTGTTATTAATCGATGTCATAAGTCTGACTTGGGCAATAAAAAACTTATTAAAATTGTGAGCTATGTCAATAGGATTTGTGATTGTTTTCCCCTCAACATTTACTTGCGAGATGTAATTCTTTGGAATGTTCATCTTGCTCTTGTTAATGACACTCCAGCTAGCTTTAGATTTATAACTGGCAGTGGATATGTAGTAGTTATTTTGAGACGTTTGTGTTTCTTTAACTACTCGGTTAAGCCTAGACGCGTATATGTCAAATTTATTTTGTCTTCAGCAGACTTTGTTTGCCGATATTTCCAGTAGCAGTAGGACTCGTTTTTGCTTAGACCAACTTTTTAACCCTTTACTAATCCATTTTGGACGCCTTTGAAATGACGGTTTGATTTTTGTTGTGGGAAAACATACATTATTCAAGGTTAGTTTCTTCGAAACCACAATCTCGCACAGCAGCCTTGGAAACATGCGTCGTGTGGACCGGGGCGGGGCCTTGTCATGAAGAAGCGACGCACCGGTCGGTGGTCAGTTTACCCGCCTTTTTTCTTTAATTGCTTCCCGTAAATTTCGTAAAGTGGGTGCGAGGATGCTGCTTTTATGATTTCACCTTTTTTTGTGTACTCAGTCAGCAAAATTCCCTTTGAGTCGCAAAACATTGTGGCCATGATTTTTCCGATAGACGGAACGACTTTGAATTTCTTAAGGGGCGCAGTACCCTTCTTGTGCCACTGCATGGACTCCTGTTTACTTTCGGGGTTATAATGATGAACCCATGTTTCACCTCCAGTATCAATCCGGTCGAAAATACTTGATGGAACTTCACCACAGAGCCCTAAAAGTCTACAGCACTCGATTCGCACTTATTTTAGAGGTGCCGTGAACATTAGATATGAGATATAAGACGTTTATTTTCTCTACACAAGTTATGTACTTAATGCTAGTGTTTGACAATAGTGCGCGAACAAGGATTCGCGGCATCCATCTTGCACTGACCTTTGAAAGGTAAAGAAGGTCATGAAAAATTTGTTGGCACGGTACTAACGGAGAGGTGGCATCTCTGCTATCATTTTTATCTTCATCCGGGCATCCTCCAGTATAAGCTTCTCAACTTTATTTCACGTTTTCTCCCGTAGAGGCAGTAACCGGGCCACCCGAGTGAGTGTTGTCTTCAAATCTCTCTTTGCCCCTTTTAAATTCACTTGACTACTTTTGAACCGTAGATAACGAAGGTGCAGAATCTTGGTAAACAGCCACCATCTCTTCGTGAATAGTTTTTAGACTTTTTCCTTGTTTGGTAAGGAATTTAATAACAGCGTGGTGCTTGATTTTCTTCAACATTGTCACGTTAGCCATTCCAGTTGTCGTTGACTAAGGATAACTAGCAAAATAATGATCACAACTATATGAAATTTTACCTCTATACCCTTAGGTAATGTCATTAATTAATTAATTAGTCAAATTACCCACATCATTAGTCAATCACCCTCATATCGAGAATACATGGAACGCCCCTCGTACCTTTGCGTTTTATGAAATTCCTACTGTCAACTTTTTTTTTCAATTTCGGTTCGTTTTTTATACATTGTGCGATTTTATCGTGGATGTCGACGTCTACAATTTTATCGTTGATGTTAAAACATTGGTGCACATATAACGTTATCGTGGACGACATAATATTTCCATACATTTTACTTCCTTGTCCCTGTGTTATCGTGGTGCTGTGGACGTCCACGATAATTTCGTCACGTTAGAAATTATAAAAGCGCCCATTCTTTTGAATTTGCAGCATAGCAGAACTGAAAGAAACAAACCAGCGCATGGCGGAACGAATACAGCAGCTGAACATGAGACTGTGCTCGGCCAAACAGTTCTCGAAAATGACTCCGCCGCAGACGTCGAGTACCAGGCGTTTCCGGTCCATCACTGCTTCGCCGCCCAAAAAGTAATAATTTATTTATTCATTTAACATTTTGTGTACACCAGATATAGACAGACAAGAAGAAGAAAATATACCTACGCGTCAACTTGTGAACCACCTCCTTGTTTTCGTCGGTTAAAAAAAAGTACAAAGGTGATTCTTATTTCTAAAGAAATTTCTCCCAGCATATCTGGATAGGAAATTAGATAGAAAGAGATGTAGTCACCACCCAAACAAAAAACTATTCACTTATTTAAATTCATACAGTACTTATACATACGTACATACGTATGTATTATTTTGAATTATTTATTGTGTGAAACAAAGTGAACAGTGTTATTACAAAATACAGAGCACGGATTCGCCGCGACCCCGCGCGCCGGCATCGTCTAGAGCCGGCGCAAAATAGAGATGAGCATTTTTGTCGAGTAAACGGTAACACGCTTGGTTTGTATGTAAAAGTGTTGACAATGTCGCTTCTGGCAGCGCCTGCCGGGCGTCTCCGTGTCCTGTATTACAAAACAAGGTGTTTCGTTAGACGTGGTTTAAATCTTCAAACCAGTTTTTGTAATAAGAACCTAAACTGATCCAAATAAATCTTTGTAACGGCTTGGTACGTATCGATGGAAAGATACCAGACGGCATGACGTTGTTGCCTTGGAAGGTGGGTAGGCCTCTGGTGTGGGACGCAACCAGTGTCGACACCCTTGCGCCATCTCATGTTCCTAGCACGGCGGGCTGTGCTGGCGCCGCTACTACGGCTGCTGAGACCTTTCAAGCGGCGCAAATACTGTAACGTAACGGGTAACTTGCAACGCGGCAACTAAGTCATGACGGGCGCTCTTTTCGCCCGGAAAATATTCACGGTTCTATTCTGACGGATTTTCTTGATATTTCAAATACATTTGGTCTAGTCTAGGTGCTGGAACTAATTTGTTGTAACAATCATCTAACCTTTGATAACTGCTCTGACTCTTTTGTTCCAGAAGATCCTCACTATAAAGCTCTTAGTATTTTTGTAGATTTTATTGAGTATCATGCGCTCCCATCACAGCAAAGAAAAAAGTTTGTTTATCAATCAGCCGATATTCTTTCAATAATGAAAGAACCTGATTAGTTCGATTGGCGCTGTGATCTCGCCAAAGGGTCAGTAGAGGATGCCGTGTCATTATTGGACGTGAGAATAAATAAATTGTGTGAAACTTTCATAACTAAAATCATCAAATCTATGTCTAAAGCAGCACGAAGAGAGCATCAAAGGCGTTTCCCTAATCGCCGTTTATCTGACATGAGCGTGTTTGGTGCTACTTATCCGCGCATTTGAGAAAGGACTAGACTCAACGACGTTGGTAAACCTGCCGTTGTTATTGCCGACGACGATAATGAAATTGTTCAGTGCTTTCAAGCAGACCCTACTGTATCAACAAGTGGTACTCTAGTGGTACTTTGATACTCTCTTCGTGCTGCAGCAGCGTCACCGTCACAAAACCCATGCAAATACAAAATGACGGCGTATTCTTCATTTTGAAAAGCAGTCATTCCACAAGGAGACAGGCGTAGCGTTTTAGCATAGTTTAGTTGTTATCAACGACACAGACTGATAAAAATGTGGGTAGGTTCAGCCCGCGGCGGTGACCGTTTTTGTGTAAAAGTCAAAATGGACATTGACATTGACAAACAATAGGCAAAAATAAAACGTTTTACAGCCTGAAATGGCAGTAACCTATTTTTGTGCAAAGTTCAATTCTAGGAAATGTGCTATCCGGAATGCATCAACGACTTTTTATTCTAACTCTAACGGAAGATGATATATCAATTGTAGTTTTTAGAAAGCTCATGAAAACAATTAGTCATTTTACTAATTTGTACGCTCACTGTCATACAGTTTTTTTTCCAACAATTTACATCGGTTTACGGGAAGAATACAAAAATTAAAGATTTTTGTTACTAAAGACCTTTATTTCTAAGATTATGTAAGTTTTTGGCAAGATGTTTTTTTAATGATCACTTGTTTTTCAGCTTTCACAAAAGTATAAATTTAATGTTTACAAGTCAGAACATTTCTAAAAAATCGAAGAATCGTCATAGCTCGGCTACCATCCAGTTTTGACCCCTAGTTAACTGGACTTAATTTGTTGTTAATGACCTACAGTATAACCCCTTTCAAAGAAATTGTCGGATTTCCGTGTCACCCTGCATAACGCGCTATGCAGGGTGACAGGGAAATTCGACCAATTCCTCGCGATGTCAGAGGTTTCACATCTTACCACTGCATGAGCGCAGACGCATTGCTGATATGCCGTACTTATTTAAAATCGCAAATGGTACAAAAGATTGCCCTGGCCCTGCAGTCTCGACATGAATAGCGACAAAAATATGTCGCTAAGTCGTATCGATGTCAAATTTCTTTAATAGATTTTCAACCTTATGCTTTGGGAATAAAGTTGAAAATCTATTAAAGGAATTTGACATCGATACGACTTAGCGACAGATTTTTGTCGCTATCTAATGTTGAGACTGCAGGGCCTGAGCTGTTAGATTGTTTAGGATTAGTTAAACACTGCAAAATGTTTCGCAAACCTAGCTTGTTACATGTACCTCATTCCAAGTCCGCGTACAGACAGAATTCGTTTCTTATTCAAGCGAGCAGAAGTTTTATTAAACTGTCTGGTGAACATGATTTGGATATATTCAATACCAGTGTTTCTCGGCTTAAGCATTTGTTTGTGAAAACTCCTTTACGGAAAAGTAATTGTTTACGTCTAAATGATTTTGAGTTTGTATTTGTCGATTGTTTAAAATTTATTTTTGTAACGTAAACGAGGCAAACGGAGTGTGTAAGGATCGTAACTGGTGGCGTTCTGTAGTTTCTGCCTACCCTCATGGGAAGGTGTGAGTTTATGTATGAATGTAATATTTATTTCATAATTTATATTAAAGGCATTTTGTACCGACTTTATTTCTAGTTTTTTTTTTTATTTCTAGTGTTTATCAGTGGAAACTTGTTAATGGTCTTCAACTGCATATTGGTTAAGAACACTGTATAAGTTAGCTGTAAGTTTCCCGAATAGAATAAAATAAACTACAGTTTTGAGCCATTTGGGGTCGAAACGCTCGGGTCATGGGACCTGACTGCGCATCTCCTTTTGTACGATATGTCTCGCCGACTGATCGATACTTGAAGATGACGGAACAAGATGGCTGGGTCGCTCTTTGGCCAAAGAATTAGCACTGCCATTCAACCTGGCAATGCTGCCAGTCTTCTGGGCACGACGGGACGAGAACTTCGACGCCTAAGTGGCCTTTTGATTTTGTATTTATTCGTATAGTTAGTTAGTTCGTCATTTAATTTAAGTACCTAGTGTAAATAGTTGTGTTATTTTTTTAATATAAATATGTAATTCTTCTGTACGTCTGTATGTCACTGAACTCCTCCTAAAGGGATGGACCAATTTTGATGAAATGTTTTCTGTGTGCTTGAGTTGGATGGTTTAGATTCACAATTGGACCCAGTAGGTGGTACTGCGATCAAGTTCCAGGAAACTGAACAACGTCCGTCCGATCAGCTAGTTCTTTATAAAAACGAACAATTAAATCGGGTACAAAGTTATAATTATTTTATTAAGAGCTTTACATCATTCGGAGTAAGGGTTAAAATGAAAAAAACTGGCTCGAAGGTTTTGGCTTGTACCATAGTATGAACTCATTTTGTAATAACACCGTTAGGTTTTACTAGACTTTATGCTAGCTCCCGATTGGATTGAGTGGAAAAAGGAAAGGGAACCTTTTCCCCACGGAGGAACAACAGTGGCTGCAAATAATAATAATTATTAACAGAGTTAAAGGCTAATGCAAAGAAAATATTTGTTACAGGCACAATTGTCTCTCTAAAGACCAAGATAATGAAAAAGTCCACAAATTGTCGACCGCTAGCCAATGGGAAGATAGGTTTGTGTGAATTAAAATTTTATAATTTAATTTATTTTATTGTTGATATAATTATATTTTATTGATTAAACAATAAATTCCAGTACTCCAAGGAAAACCACCTAACCCCAAATCATTGTGCCACTTGAGAAGTGTGTTTTAATAATAAAATAAAAAAATCAAATAAAAGACGAATTAAGTACATTAGTTACCATTTACTCAACTATATACTTTAATGTTCTGTATTCTAAGTTGATTTTCGAGTGACCGTTTGTAATCAAAAGGTCCAATTTTTTTTGTATATAACGGAATTGAAATTTTGTCATGTGACACTGAGTTGTGGTTCCAAAACATGAAAATAATTTAAGATTTCGATTTCATGTTTAGTGTTGAAGACGAATAGTGCTGCTTTTTGAACAATCCCTAAATATTGAAGTGTTATTTCAGGAGGCCCTCGGAATCAGACCAACCATGTGACGAAAATAAATGTAGATCTCTCATGGAAGAGTTGAAAGTTAAAATCGTCACTTTACAAGATGTAAGAGGTATTTTTAATAAGTTGGTAAAAATTTTGAACACAATAATTATCTAGAACGTTTTATAGTTTATTGAAAGAAGATTATTTGCCATTCCCAAGAAATTTGTGCTAAGCGCCTGTCAATATTATAAAGGCAATATTACGTGAAGAAACTTCTGGCATAATCTTTTTGATGGCATAATCCAAAAGCATGGATAACTTCTTCAATAGGCTTGAGACTTTAAGAGAGATCGAATCGTTGATTCATATATAAGTAAAAACTTCGCACAGATAGTGATTGGTCATATTGATGACCAATCACATAAGTAGGTACTGGCGCACCGCTTGATTACCTTTCAAGTCCGATCGGTACAAATCTGATAGAAACCGTTTAAAATTGCGTAGACTTGTAAATCTCTAAGGACCTTAGCACACCTCCGACACGAAAATAATGATACGAAACCGCTTAACGAATTTCGCTGCGAAACTACATTAACTAGTACTACTTAATTATTTTTCGGAATTAGAAAAATAGGGGAAATAAATTGATCATCACCATCGGTAAATGGCACAATAGATCCTACATTTCTAAGTTGTTCGATAGAATTTAACAGCTTTGGTGCTTCAGCCAGCTGAAAGTTTCCTGATATCAGCTTTTTAGTAAACAGATTCTCAATTTGATCCTTTGTTAGGCCTTCGAGTAGTATTTTACCCCAACGTTCAGAGATCTCCGCAGGTATATTTTTCCCAAAAGTTTCCTCTTGACTGTTTTGCTTCTCCTAGGATTGCCAAAACTTCTAGAGGAATCGGGATTTTCTCACTTTCAGATTTTTCGATTTTTCCGGGGAAGAGATTTCAGGGACAATTGAGCTAGTTGTAGGCGCAGGTACCTCGACCACTGACGCAGGTATACGCCGCGCAGTTTTGTTTTTATGCTTGCTGGCGTCGGCACTGTCCGTACGTTTATCGTGAGGTTCGAACTCTACTTCCTCATGTTTATCGTAGGAGTCGTATTCAGGTTCTAATAGGAGATAAAAAGCTAATTAGCAAGTTATTTACTTCCTGGGTGACATCTCGTGCCATCACATTATGAAAGAAAGGTAGTATTTATTTTTGGATGACATCGCGTGACACCACTGAGAAAATAATGGTTTTTATGACCTACCGTGTCAATGAGTCGTCTTAGTATCAATTCTGATATTATTTTTAACTTTTTGGGTGACATCGCGTGCCATTACGTTAAGAAATTAGGCAAACTTTCATTTCCGGATGACATCGCATGCTACCACTGAGGGAATAAACCCATGTTGCATGCTTTAATGAACTTTATTTCGTGTGCTCATCTCAGACTATACCCTAATTTAACGCTTTCAAACTGCAAAAATACATAAAACTAAAAAGCACTAGGTACCTTCACTTTGATATGTCGCCGGCGATTTTTGTCGAAACGTTAATTCCTTTTCCAAATGTTTTATTTTTCTTCTAATCTCATCATCAGTTTTCTCCCGTGATCTTTTCCCCATTTATATGTCAAAATGCACTACAAACTCAAAAGTTTCACCTATAAACAAAATATTTTGACGGAGCTCGCGTGGATGAAGCAACACACGGAAAACGAATGATTATAGCGCCATCTCCTGGCAAGTGGTGATACTACGTAGTGAAGCCAGTCTCCAATCCTTACTTTTTGATTTTTATTAAAGATCTAAAAATTCGTGTGATGATGCAGTATAACAGAAAACAGACTACATGGTTTATTAAATCTCCTATGATGCAGCAATGTAGTATAATCTTAATTAACTTTGTATATTCTTTCATACCCAGGCGTGCCTCGGAAAGCATGTTAAGCCGTTGGTCCCGGCTGTCATTTGTAGATCTTTGACTGTCTTTATGGGTAGTCAGAAGCCAAACCGTCTGACTACCAGTCTTCCCAAGAGATATCGTATTACCCACTAAGTGAGTTGTGGAGGTCAGCTAGGCAGTCGCTCACTGGTATTCAGCTGCATCCTGTTTGCCTGACAGGTGATCCCAACATACTTGGGGCACGCACCGCTTGAGTTCTCATAGAAACCGTTGAAAGCCGCGTAGACAACACACAAGGCCTCCCTTTATTAACCCCTTTATCTTAATATTCTATGTTTTTCTTATCTAGGAGCTCTTCAACGTGCACGACGAGTATTCAACCCGCATCGGTCGCCTAGAGACCGAAGTAAAGGAAGTTCGCAAAGAGAACATTCGCGTCTGCAGCGAACGTTCGGCAAGTGAACACGAACTGCAGAACACCGTCAAGCGAACCAGCAATATACTTGCGCAATATAGATTGAGCGAAGCTAGATGTTGTAAGTGTGCTGTTCATCCATAAATAATGCTTTTGTCGTAACATAACATCACGCCTGCTTTCTCCGAAGTCTTAGGCAGAGATGTACCAATACACCCACATGTCGCCAGTTATATTTAAGTCCCATGTAATAGGGGGCGAGCCTTTTACCATAAACCGGGCACAGATCCAGACTCCGCGGAATTATTGAGAAATTCCTGACAAAAAAACTCATTAGCACTTTGCCCGACCCGAGAGTTGAACCTAAGACTTCACCCGCAGCTGTCGCGCTTGCGACCACTAACGAGATAGTTTTTGTAGTTGATGAACAAATTAAAATAAGAACAGTACCCGGGAGTTTATATGACACGTGGAGGTTTAGAAAGACTGTCACAGGTATGACTCGCAGAGTCGACACTACGCCGAACTTATACAAAGACGAACTTTATCAAAAAACGCCTTTTGCGACATTAATGTTAACATGCTAACTTTACATGATGGCAGCCTGACGACTTAGGGCCCGTACACACGGACCATAACCACACATCGCAGCGACAAAATGTCGTTAAGCAGTGGTTATGTGTGAATAGTGTCGCTGCAATTTCTTGCCGTTGCGTTGTCGCTAGTAGTTGCGATGTGGTTACGTAGTGGCCTTGGTGAGCTTGGTATTGCCCACACTGTTCATTTAAACCAGGGTTTCTCAAACTTATGGGCTCACGTACCTCTGTTAAAGTTCCCAAACGACTGCAAACCCCATCACCCCCACCCCCGCCCCAATAAAATATAACTGTCTAAGAAAATAATGTTTATTTTAATTTTAGTAAAATGTAATCCAGTGACAAAAATAAATATGTTATTAACACTAATGTGATGTGTGGGCTTGTTTCTTGTCGCAAATTGGGTCGATTTTAGGAGCGATTTTGGTAAATTTTCATCTTTATTCTGACTCAACATAAAGTCGATTTCTTTTCTTTCTAGGTTTTGGCAGTAAGTTGTTGCGAAGTTTAAAAGGAAATTCAACGCTTTGCGTGACAGTTCGGGATATTATTCCTGTGTATCTGCCCAAAAATCAATCAAAAACATCCTTTTTAAATCAACTTAAAGATTTTCATCTGTGGACATTTCTAGAAATTACTCCTGTTGCTTTATGCTCAAACCATTATTTATGCTTTCAGTTGTGAACATAAATGGTTTTCGAATCCAGCCTTCAGCTTTATCGATATCTGGAAAATACTTTTTCAGTTCGCCAGGGAGCTGAGAAAGATGAAGAACAATTTTAGCCATAAAGCCGCCATTACGTAAATCTTTTCGCGAACTCCCTACCATCAAATGGCGAACCCCTAATGGTTCGCCTACCCCATTTTGAGATACCCTGATTTAGATGGTCAAATGTGGTCCGTGTGAATAAACTATTCATTTTCATACAAATTTGCGCTTGTTCACATGTTGTCGTTATGGTGTGGTTGTAATTGTGGTACGTCTCATCGGACCCTTAGTATGGCATGCAGACCAAATAGAAAGAGCAGATTTCACGACATTGAATAATTAACTTTATTTTTAGTGTCTTACAGCGCAAACGAGGCGACGCTCGAGCCCGTTTACATGGATACTTTTGTACATATTTGCACTATAAATAACTAAAAATAAAGTATAGCTTTCAATATCGTGAGAGAATCTTCTGCGGCCTGCGGATTCATTAAAGTATCCTATCACCAATATTAGTTATTAATTTTGCACCCTTAACATTACAGCTGAGCTCTCTACTGAACTAGCAATTGAAAAGAGGAAGGTGGCTGAACTAGAGACTCAGTTGAAAGCTGCCAACATGTCGGGCAAAGTCAACAAGACCATCGAAGACCATTTGTCAACCATACAAGTGAGTAGATTATTATTATTGTTTTATTTCCTAGTCTGAAGCTTTAAAGGAGATGCGCTAAGGTAGACCGCGAAATAAAACTTTATTTTTGCAATTTTCAGAGTCAGGTAGGCCGTAACATATATGCATTTACAGAATTATGACCATTAAAATCATCAATACAACTATCTAAGTTCAAATTACTCTATTCCTAAATGACAATTTCATGAAATCATGACGTAGAAAAGAGAATCAATACAACTCTCTTAGAGTCACTTAGAATGTACTTAACTAGTTTCAACCAATAAAAAGGCTCTAAAATAGTTTTAAGCAATGCTTGAGTCTTGAGTGAGGTTCTGTAATACGGGAGTGACTCTAAGAGAGTTGTATTGATGGTAAGGTCCGACCGAAATCTCGGTCTCGGGCTCGGCCGTTCTCGGCTAAAATTCATGTCTTGGTCTCGTTCTCGGCGAATATTAAGAAATTCTAAGCCGAAGACGAAACAATATAATTATTCACTAACCTGCACTTGTCACATGCAGGTCAGTGAAGCGACGCATGGCCGCCGAGTCCCTTCTGTCCGCTATCATTAATAGAGTTAAGAGTTACATACATTTAGAGTGGGATATTAGTTTACAATTACTAGTATAATTATCACACTATCATGAGATCACCATGGATCATCATGGTCTGCCCTTGTTGTTTTTGATATTTTATCAATTCTCGGTCTCGGCCGAGTTTTTTTTCTCCGTCTTGGCTCACATAAAAAAAATATTCTCGGTCGGACCTTAATTGATGGTTTTTTTAGATAATAATTCTGTAAATATTTTGTTACAATTGCGAATCTTATTTTAATCAACATACAACTTGATAATGATCAGCAAAATGCAATAAAAGTAAGAACACTTTATTTTCGCGGGCTATCCTGGCGCCTTCACCTTAAGGGGATGCGCTAAGGTAGCCCGCGAATTTCGAATTTACTTACGTTTTTTGCAATTTGCAAGTCAGTGTCAGATTGTATGTTGATTAAAATATGATTCGCGACCGTAATAAATATGGCTTTACCGTATTATAATCATTAGAATCAGCAACACAACTCCTTAAGTTAGAATTGCCCTCAAATGTCATGATTTCATGAAATAGTCATTCAATAGGGTAATATGAACTTAGGGAGATGTTTTGATGATTTTTGTGATTATAATTCTATAAATAAATATTTGGTACAGCCGCGAATCATATTTAAATCGCCATACAACCTGATACTGACCTGCAAATTGCAAAAAACGTAAGATTTTTTTTTACGTTCATGCCGAAAGCTTTACTTTCGGCATGAACTTTGTTAGTAAAGGGGCGCTCACTCGACTGGCGTAGCAACGCCTGGCGCAGCCTGTCAGTTAACAAGGCGTGGGAATATTAGGCTCGGGCCGCGGCAGGCCTCGATAGGCGTAGCAACGCCTGGCGCAGCCTGTCAGTTAACGGGCATTATAACATAACAATGTCTCATGGCGTGGTAAAAATGCGATGCCATTTAGCAAGCTGGTAAAGGAGTTGACTGACCAGAGAGATCTAGACATTTAGGTATCGCCCACAGAGTACGAAGACGCGTCGGCGGCTGCTGCTAGAAGCGGCACTGTCAGCACTTTCTGTACAAACCAAGCGTGTCACCGTTTATTCGCACTACGTCACAAATGACGTTTAAAAACTGACGTCTTTGAAGGCGCTCCGTGATAGAAGTTTTGTACTAAACGCACTTTCGGTGCCACGAATTTTATCAGTACTGCCGTCTCTAGACGCTGCCGGCGCGGGAATTCCGTGCTACGCGGGTATCGCCACTCGCGGAAACTATTTTAATATTACCAGATTTCGTAAAACAGATGAACTTATGGTGGATCCTCATGTCGTCCTTCAGGAAACAAATGGAGCATCAGATGATTGTCTTCTGAAATGTAATTGCGGTTGTCCTCCTCCTCACCATTCTCCTCGTGTTATGAACGAACGGGCTTCAATTAAAGTATGATCATTTTATTTATGAATAGTTAGTGGATCTTTGTCGACGGCTGAGCCGGCTGAGGTTAAGTGTAGGAAACCAACTTGATTTGAGTGAAGATAATCAATATGCGCGTAGTTTGACTGAATGAATAAGCCCGCATGCTCTACGCGGCACCGTTAGCGACCGTTCACACGGCGTCGTCCTATACGATATTTTTCAGTAAAAAGTGGAGAACACACGTCACCCTCCCTCTGTTCACACGCTTAAAAACAAATGCAGTATGAAACTGCCATGTGATCCCAAAATTATACAGTAAAATATCGTACTGGTCAACGTCGTGTCTAGGGGGCGTTTTCGTGAAGCTTCATCACCATCATCATCAGCCTACAGTAGTATACGGCTAGATATAGGAGGCATCTACTATTGCACGCCATTTAACTCGATTCTCGGCAACTCTCATCCAGCTGCTACCAGCCACCCTGCGAAGACGTCGCTCCACCTAGCCTGAGGGCGTCCTACTTTACGTTTGCCGATTCGCGGTCTCCACTCAATAACACGTCTATCCCAACGGTCATCGGCTCTACTGCTAATATGGCCAGCCCATTGCCACTTCAGCTTGCTTATTCCGTAAGGTATGTCGACAACTTTGGTTCTCTGCCGGATCACCTCGTTCCGGATTCGATCCTTCAGAGAGAGAGTTAAAGCATAGGCCGTTCCATAGCTCGCTGAGCGACCTTGAATTTATGGACCAGCCGAACCCTGAGAGTCCACGTTTCGGCTCCGTAAGTCGTAACAGGCAGGAGGCACCGATTGAAGACTAGTATTTCTCGACGAAGCTTCCCAAACGCTGCCCAGCCCAGCTGAATTCTTCTGTTAGCCTCCCTAGTTGTTCTTTCCAAACTGCAGTGTTTGCCCGAGGTAAACGTATTCCTTTAGAGCACCGCCATCGTCAGCTGTCGGACGAACACGTGACCCCTAGACAACTTCATCCGGAGAGCATTGCGTACAGAAGAATCAACTAGGCCGTCCAACATCTGCTGCCATAAAGCTTGAAATCTGCTTTACACGTCTTTAGCATACAGCGTCTTTCGTACCTACGCCGCGTCAAAATGTTTGCTATGGAAATGTACTGATGTGTTCTCCTTAAAACGATCACTGTTCTGTTGGTCTAAAAAAGTAATCTGTGCTGTTTACGCTGACGCAAGACGATGATACGTTTAATAGGAAACTCCCAGCCTGATCGCAATTTTTTAAGATTTCGACAAAACAACTTAATACTCGCTATATTAAGTAGCGTTTTGTCGCAATCTTTAAATCTTTCAGCGAAAGACTATAGCTGTTTTAGTCATTGTGCTTTTACATACATATGCAGCATCTTCCTCTCTTACGATTCCGATCCATCTGTAGCGGTATCTACATCGCCACATGCGTGCTACGCGTCACACTGACGTACGCAAAATCCTGCATCGCGCAAGCAGGGTTTACCGCTCAACTAGCATATATACAACGTCCCGACATCAATCGTCGGGCAGTTGCCCACCATCAGACACGTCACCCATCTAGTCGGAGGATCCTCCCTATTCTATGGAGGTATGAGTGAACTTTTCATCCTGTTCCTCATACCTCTATACATCTAATTCATAATAGTATGTAGTTTGATATGCTTAGAAAGGTCATCTTATCTGAATGTTTATAACATAGATATCTTCGAGTAGTTCTTGTCAGTTCGCTTAGCTCAGCTCTCGACCAAGTAAAGTCGAGTCTTCATAAATATATAATTTCAGACTATGTCGCTCCTATCCCCTCCTAAGAGAAGGGACTCAGGAGATCCTTCAGCTAAAACTAAATATAGTCCAAGCAAAGGTTCTTCAAGTACCAGTCAGAAACTCAGCAAGTCCAGTCCAACTAGAACAGTATCTGAAGTATGTTTTTTTTTGTTGAATTTTGTTTAACAAAACATTACACTCGTGTACCCGAATGACTGTCATACTGAACTTCTAAGTTTCAAAAACCGATGTGCTGTATTGTTTAATATTACGAATTACGGGACTTAGAAGGTATGCTATGACGACTTATTTAATTGAGAACTTCATAATCGCGATGTACGGAACTTCGAAAGCTTACTATGACGATTAACTTAATTGAGAATGTTCAGCATCGCGATGGACGGAACTTTGAAAGCTTGCTTCTTTAACTTACAGAGTTGTATTGATAAGCTGCTGTTGCAGTCAGCTACACGGATCGATCACAGTTAAGCTGCGCTTGCCGAAGTTGGACCGTGGATTGTTGTGGGTGACCATCCATTACATACCGAGATCCCTACGTGCCTCGGAAAGCAAGCTAAGCCGTTAGCTCCGGCTGTCATTCGTCGATCTTTGACAGTCGATACGGGTAGCCAGAAGCCCGAAAGTCTGACACCCAGTCTTAGCAAGGAATATTATGTCACCCAGCAACTGGGTTGTGGAGGTCAGATAAGAAGTCGATCCGTGTAAAACACTCGTATTCAACTGCATCCGGTTAGACTGGAAGTCCACCCCAGCAAAGTTGGCAAAAGTCTAGGCGGATGATGAAATGGGAGTATGAGGACAACTGGGCCACGTTGATAGCATGCCTGAAGAAAGCCTCATCGTACGGAGTTTCATACACCTTTTTGGGTAGCCGCCTCTTGGACTTAGACAGCTGTATTGGTAAGTGCCTGTTGCTGCTTTAACTTACAGCAACAGCAGCTTATCAAAACAACTCTGAAGTTCAAGAAGCAAGCTTCGATGTTCCGTACATGGCGATGCTGAACATTCTCAAGCTTTCGAAGTTCAATTAAATAAGTCGTAATTATATGTAACTCACGTAATTTATACTTTTAAACTTTATGAATACAGGACATCAGTATATTAAACTTCGAAGTTCAATATGACAGTCTTCCCGAAGGGTTAGGTAAGCAGAGACTTATGATTCAGCCGTATTTCGCCAGTTATGATTTTAGAGCCCATGCAATAGGAGGCGAGCCATTTATGAAATGCGTATGTGAAACATAATAATTTTCCCATTCCTCTCGTGTGTTGTTCCTAACAAGCGCTTTGAGAATCGGAGATAGCTGTGCGAGAACTAGGCACCTATGTCCTTAATTAGCACCGTGTTGGCAATCTCATTTTACATGATTGTTTAGAATACTTAGTTACTTATAAAAAAGTATTTTTCTGAGCGACAACAAGTGATAGAGTTCCGAGAAAATGTGAATACGGGCGCGACAGATCTAACTCAGCTACAACACCTGAAAATTTTACATTTATAGAAAACAACGGTTTGATTACAGGAAACGAATTGTGAAACTTGTGGTTGCAAACCCCAGCTAACGAATGATCCGGTGCCGGTGCACAGTCCTACTGCGGGTGATGTAATAATAAATGATAAATAACATTTATTTTAACAATTAAGGTTGATATCGAGCTAGAAGTGATAATGTGGCGCGAAAAGTAAGGTTCTTGTTACCTATCTTAGTTTGTGGTACATTTTAAAATCATGAAAACATACTGAACAGAAGAAGAAACAGATATTGTATTTTGTCACAAACCATGTGCCCAATGGGCGTTCCCATTGGCAATAAGCGGCCAAGTGCGAGTCGGACTTGGATACGAAGGGTTCCGTACCATTGTACAATATATAACACTACATTTTTTTTATACTTGGGTCAGAAAAGAGGTTTCTTGTATGGAGACCCCTTTAATTTGTTGTTATAGCTATAGTAGTACAAACTCTGTGAACATTTCAAGTATCTACTTATTACGGTTCAAAAGATACAGCCTTGTGACTGTGACAGACGGACGGACGTACTGCCAGTGGAGCCTTTGTAATAGGGTCCCGTTAACACCCTTCGGGTATGGAACCCTAATAATGACGAACTTCCATACAAACATTCATCCCCTTTTTAACCCATTTAGGGGATAAACTTTCAAAAATCCTTCCTTAGTGCTAACCGTCATCGTCAACAGAGAACATCCTGATTAGAATTCTTGCACCTCAGTGCCTGCAATACTTGTGAATATACCCATGCAGCTCGACTAAGGACTGAGAAAAACCGTTTCAGACTTGCTCTAAAAATATAAATACGACGCAGTCGGTCTAGCTCAGCAACTCCAAACTCATATACATATAATAGTCCTTATTTCAACAACGGTGCCTCTTTAAAATTATTATTTTCTAACTGTGTGTGTCATATTATGGCACACGCCCTAATATGACTTGTCAGACCGAATTCTAAATCAATAAATAAATCAAAATCAACAGTCATTTACTCAAACTAGGCTGAGAATCAGCAGTTTTCGAACGTCAAAATTACATAAGACTGACCCAAAAACGCCCACCCTTCTGATTCCCTTCCTCCTCTTCTAATTCAGTTTTAAATAACCGGTTACAAGTCATGCAACAGAGTTGGCCCGGCACAGTTAAATTATAGGCTATAGGAAGGCGGGATTAGGCCTCCTTACGTTTTTGTTTAGTGTATCGAGCCGCTTTTCTCCGAAAGGTTTTACATTTTCATAGACAGTAGAGCGCCAAGAAGACGTATTTAAAACGCATGAAAAATTTACAAATCGACTGTTTCATTACAGGAAATGAATTGTGAAACTTGCGGTTGCAAAGGCCAGCTAATGAGTGGTCCGGTGCAAATTCCTGCTTCGACTGAAGTAAATAACATTAAATCCAGTATGATAAATAACATTTTTTTTACGTATTTATTTTAACAAATAAGTTTGACATCAAGCTCAAAGTGATTATGTGGCGCAAAAGTATGGTTCTTGCTACCTAGCTCAGTCTGTGTTATAAAAATCATGAAAACATACTGAACAGAAGAAGAAGAAAAAGATATTGTTTGTTGTCACAAACCATGTGCCCAATGGGATTTCCCATTGGCATTAAGCGGCCAAGTGCGAGTCGGAATCGCACATGAAGGGTTCCATACCATCGTACAATATATGGTGACTGGTAATAATTAGTGACCGATACTTAAACACATGATTGTACTCATAATAACAAACAATTTTCCCAAAGAAACAATTTTTTGTTAATTTACCAGGCTCAATATTCTATTGGTGTGATTGGGGTCATGAGCCTGGTAAATTAAAAAATATCGTTTTTTTGGGAAAGTTGTTTGTTATTATGAGTACAATGATGTGTTTAAATATCGGTGACTAATTACCACTCACTCTATAATATAACACTTCATATTTTTTTTTTAAATACTTTAGTAAGAAAACAGGCTTTTTGTATGGAGACCCCTTTAATTTGTTGTGATAGCGGCATTGGTAGTACAAATTCTGTGAAAATTTCAAGTATCTACCTATTACGGTTTAAAAGATACAGCCCTGTGACAGACGAACGGACGGACTGCCAGTGGAGCTTTTGTAATAGGGTCCCGTTGACACCTTTTGGGTACGGAACCCTAATAATGACGAACTTCCATACAAACATTTATCCCTTATTTAACCCATTTAGGCTCACCTTCTCTAAACAGGACGGCCTCTGAAACGACGCCCAAAGAATATTTTTAGAAAAAATGTCGTGCTTCTAGAGCCAGCGGTTTAGGCTGTGCGTTGTCTGTCAGTAGGGTTGCCAACTTTTTTAATATCAAATATAGTATTTTCGAAGCCATTGCCTGAAAAATATAGTAGATGGCAAAAAAATAAAGAAGATATGTTTTAAAAAAAACATATTTTTGCTACTTCGAGCCTTTATTAACGGGTCTTTTTTATTTCTCCTGTTATTAGACTCTAAAAATAAATAATGGTTCCAAAATACATTTATTTCACCTTTTACGATATTATTTCTGGCTATTGCGCTCATCTCGCCATTTTGTATTCATCACTGAAAATATGTGTTCAGTAATAGCTGGAGTTGCTGGTATAGAAAGAAGAAATAAAACGTAGTCGGGTCATAGGTTCCGAATTTTGAATTCGGAATGCAGACGTAAACGTCAATAAATTACGTTCGAATTATGAATGTTTCACGATTTTAAAAACATAGGTTTTGTAGACTATTCTTTAGTTTGCAACATGGAGTGGACACAAAAAGAAGACCAGAGTCGCTGTAATTGCGTTGCATCGCATCGCAAGTGAAATTTTCAAACTTCTGAAAAACTTGAAAATAACACAAAGGTTCGTATATCGCACTATTAAACGATACGAGGAAGACTCAAGAATAGAAGACAGAGAGAGGACTGGTCGACCTCGTACGGTTCGCAATCCGGCGGTACTCAAAGCCATCAAGGCGCGAATTCAAAGAAATCCCGTGCGAAAGCAAAAACTATGGGCTCTTCAGATGGGTTTAAACAGAACCACGATGAAAAGGGTGTTAAATGAAGACCTTGGGCTACGGGCTTACCGTAACAAAATTGCACACCTGAATGCTCGTTTGAAAAAAAATAGGCTTCAACGATCACGCGTTTTGTTGAGACGGTACGCGGGAAAAATACCGCGAAATCTTATTTTCAGATGAAAAATTGTTTACAGTCGAAGAGAGCTTCAATAAGCAAAATGACAAGGTGTATGCTCACATCAGTGATGAAGCGAGCAGGCGTGTCCCGCGCGTTCAACGTGGTCATCATCCCTCATTGGGGATGGTTTGGCTTGGGTTGTCGTATTTGGGTCCCAAAGAGATGTTTTTTTTTTTGTGAAAAAGGTGTGAAAACCAGTGCTCTGGTGTACCAAAATACGAGCCTCTTAAACGAACAATGTTCGCTAATCGCCTCCAGCAAGATTCTGCACCGGCTCATATAGCCAAGAGTACGCAAAACTGGTTGGACACCCATGAAATTGATTTTATCAGGCACGAAGATTGGCCGTCCTCCAGTCCGGAACTTAATCTCTTGGATTATATAACATGGCAGTATTTAGAGGAAAAAGCCTGCACAAAACCATACAAAAATTTGGAGTCGCTGCAGCTATCCCTCATCAAAGCAGTGGCCGAAATGGACCTCAATGTCGTGCGTGATTCTATTGATGACTGGCGTCGCAGATTACGGGCTTGTATCGAAAATCAAGGAGGTATTTCGAATAAACTAATATACATGTTAAACTGTTTATATTTTTTTACGTATCTTCCCATATATAAATTATTATAATAAAATTGAAAATGTGTCATTTATTTGACACTTGATATGTGACAGAACTTATGACCCGACTACGTACTTAATAAATATTTTGAAAATTTAAGAAAAGTCAGAATCACTGAACAACGCTTGTTGCCATTTTTCAGCAGTAGATTTAGTAACACAGTAATACGTTTTGGTTTCGCCTACTATATTTGTTTTTTAAATATGGTAGTTTGCCCTCTAATATAGAAGGATAATATATTATATTTACTTCAGACTGTATTTCGGCTATGGCGGCCAATATCAACGGAAACTAACCTTCGGCGCAGGAGATATAGTGCACAAATGTGTGCGCAGACACAGGTGCAGTCTCTCTTCCCTCACTTTCATAGTTCGATGGGATGGCAACCCGACACGATCGGAGAGAGATCAGATTGTGCCGCAGGACCAATGACTTAACATGCTTTCCGTGGCACGACGGTATTACACCGCCAAATTCCAAGCTCTGGGCTATTACTAAGAAATTCCTAATGTCAAAACCTAATAACACTGCCCGATCTGGGAGTCGAACCCAGGACCCCACGCTCAGCAGTCGCGCCTGCAACCACGAGACCAACGGGGCAGCTATATTATATGGTAGGGTTGGCAACCCTATCTATCAGTGAATTTAGGATTCTGATTGTCATCGTCAACAGAGAGCATCCTGATTAGAATTCTTGCACCTCAGCGCCTGCAATACTTGTGAATATACCCATGCAGCTCGACTAAAGACTGAGACGAACCGTTTCAGACTCGCTCGAAAAATAAAAAATAAACGACTCGATACGTCTAGCTTAGCAACTCCTAAAAATCATATAATAGTCCTTATTTCTATAACAGTGACTCTTTGAAATGATTATTTTCTAACGTTTGCTCTAATATGACTTGTCAGACCGAATTCATAATCAATAAATATAATCAAAATCAAGAGTCATTTATTCAAATTAGGTTGAGCATCAGCACTTTTCGAACGTCAAAATTACATTAGACAGTCCCCCAAAAACGCCCGCCCTTCTTATTCCCTTTTTCCTCTTCTAATTCAGTTTTAAATACCCGGTCACAAGTCATGCAACAGAGTTGGCCCGGCACAGTTAAATGTTTAGACTAGGAAGAAGGGTTTAGGCCTCTTTACGTTTTTCGGTTAGTGTATCAAGCCGCTTTTGTCCGAATGTTTTTACATTTTTATAGACAGTGGAGCGCCAAGACGACATATTTAAAGCACATGAAAAATTTACAAAACGACTATTTCATTACAGGAAAAGAATTGTGAAACTTGTGGTTGCAAAGACCAGCTAATGAGTGATCCGGTGAAAATTCCTGCTTCAACTGAAGTAAATAACATTAAATCCAGTATGATAAATAATATTTATTTTAACAAATAATTTTGACATTAGGCTAGAAATAGGCTACAGGTGGGTTTAAGCCTCCTTACGTTTTATGGTTAGTGTATCGAGCCGCTTTTCTCCAAAAGTTTTTACATTTTATAGACAGTAGAGCGCCAAGACGACATATTTAAAGTGCATGAAAAATTTTCAAAACTACTATTTCGTTACAGGAAACGAATTGTGAAACTTGTGGTTGCAAAGACCAGCTAATGAGAGATCCGGTGCAAATTCCTGCTTCGACTGAAGTAAATAACGTTAAATCTAGTATGATAAATAACATTTATTTTAACAAATAATTTTGACATAAGGCTAGAAGTATTCTATAGGAGGGTTTAAGTCTTCTTACGTTTTTCGGTTAGTGTATCGAGCCGCTTAAAGTTTTTACATTTTCATAGACAGTAAAGGGCCAATACCGCCTATATAAGGCGCATGAAAATTTTACAAAGGACTGTTTCATTACAGGAAAAGAATTGTGAAACTTGTGGTTGCAAAGACCAGCTAATGAGAGATCCAGCGCATGTGCACAGGAATGTTCCAGTTTTGAATAAAGTAAATAACATTAAATCCAGTATGATAAATAACATTTATTTTAATAAATAATTTTGACATCAGGCTAGAAGTGATACGTGGCGCCGAAAAGTATGTTACTTGCTACCTAGCTACTTCTCTGGCATATTTAGAAGACATGAAAAGAAAAGTAACAGATATAAATACAAGAGCGAATCCAGGGGGGCTGGGCACAGGGGCACGCCCCCCCCCCCCCAAATGGTTTAAGTAAAATAAAAATATTCCTCAAGGGTGTCGTTTTTCATGGTTTTCGAGGGTGAAAATCCAAGATCCCGGCCAACTTCATTAGAGCTTCTAAAAACTTACACTCTCTCTGTCTCTTTCTATTATTTACGAGTGTGTGTGCATGCGAATATCGCGTAAGGAACTTCGTTCCTGATGGGGCGGGGGTCCCCCGACCGAACAGGTTTTTTTTTTGTAGTGTTTTTATACGTCATTAAAAAAAATGGATCCCAAAAACAGCAAAGTGAAATACTAGATGTGTGAGACACTTTTTAACTGGCTGGCCCATGTGCCCCTCCCAGAAATAAATCCTGGATCTGCCCTTGCAGATATATATTGTTTTTTAATAATGTGGGTAGTTTGCAGCATGTCCATTTTAAGTAGAATCTAATGGCCCGATTTTGTTAGAGTACGTAGGAAACGCTCATGTAACCGTTAGCTTACCGAATCCGATATAAATCTCTCAAGCCAATAAGACACCAAAACGAAACCTTAAAATCATGAATGCGAATGTCTTCCTCCTTAAGATTTGTCTACACAAACCAAAGTATGACTCCATTTATTATTCTCACTTTAAAATTCTCGCTCTTTTCTATAAGGTGATAGTTGTGGTCTCTAATAGTCCAGTAATCAGTGCGTCAATGAGCTTTGAAGTTGTTTAGCTATCATAAAATATCAAGTTTTAAAGTAGCTTCACTCAGAAATGTAGAAAATGCCAACGGCATTATATCAGCCGTTTTAATAAATAAATATTCTTAAGGCACGATGAAAACGAAATGAAAACAGAGCTTTAGGAGAATTTAAGAATATTAAAAATGCATCATCATTTCCTTCTCGTTCTAACTAAGTCCCTCTCTGAAATCATTATATCGATTTTTTCAGAATGTCCAATGCGATTTGTGCGGCTGTGATCCTCCAATAAACACGTCTACGCCACTCAAAGTATGATCTCTTTTTATTATCCATATAGGTCTATTCTAAAGCTTTATCCACACATTCCTAGGTAAGGGCTTTTTGGCGATCACTCCGGACATAAAAAAACATAAATAAACACAATCACGCCTGTATTCCCCGAACGGTTAGGCAAATGAGTAAAGTTCATATTGACCAACAATGTTTCAGTCCCATATAATACGGAGCCAGCCTATGACCACCAAGCAGATTCTGGGATATGGGTAGTTAGTTTAATAACACTGCCCTTACTGGGGGTCAATCCCAGAGCGCACTTTAAAGGCATTAGATGCAGATGATGACTTTATGCTAATATGAGGCGCCGAAAAGAAATGTAATTTATTCAAATTAGGCTCAGAATGAACAGTTTTTGAACGTAAAAATGACATAAGACAGTCGCCCTAACGCCAGCCCTTTCCTAGTGCTTTAGCTGTGGAGATGAAGTGGCGCAACAAACTGTCCAGCAGCACACACCAAACACATCGTAAAAAAAGTGTATTTAATTTCAGTCTAAAAATCAAGACATCGAATGCTGTTGCCCTGCCTGGCTGAAGTCTAGTATTTTAAAGACTCCGGCTCAAACTCAAGTATGATCACTGTGCTACCTTTAATTATACCTCCTAACTAAATGAAAATGAAATGAAATCGTTTGTTGTCCAGCCGGTCTATTCTGTAAAATACTCACCGTGAAAACTTAGGTGAAGTGAGTTGTCATTCCACCTGATGAGGGATTGACACTATGGACAGCTCACTTCACCTAAGTTTTCACGGTAAGGTGTTTACAGAATAGGTCGGCAGATATACATCCAACTTACAATAAATACTACAAACATAACGATATAAACATAAACAGTAGGTAGAATACAATCTTACACATTCGTTTATAACGGTTTAGACGGTTTATAAACGTTGTTAACCGACTTCAAAAGGAGGAGGTTCTCAATTTATCTGTTTTTTTTTGTATGTTTGTTACGCGATATCTCTGGAAATTGTGGATCGATTTCGAAAATTATTTTTAATGGGTAAGGTATGCCTCACGGGTAGTCCCAAATTTGATTAACTTTGCTTGGATAGCTTTTCAGTTATCTTCAATAATACGTATTTTTTCCACTTAGTGTATATTGATAATGTTATAATAACTTCCTGTCACTGTTATTTACATAATAAGTAGGTATAATAAATTATAATAAATTTGTACTTATAGTATATGAATTTATGTGGGGTAGACTCCACAAAAAAAATATGAGTTTCAGAAAGAAAGAAAGGAATAAAATAGATTTATTTGGCCCAGGCTAAGGCTAAGGCACACAATATTCACTCAAAAACAAAAAATAGTTAAAACTTAAAAACAGTATTGTGTGGCTCACGGCTGCGCTAAATAGGCCCAGTTCAGCATAAATTCCATACAACTAGTGCCTGACGCTGGTTTTCAACTGGACCCTACAAAACGTTACAAAAAAAAACTACAAAGTGAAAAATAACTTTAATGTCGGAAGTCGGTGTCGGATATTTTACATTTTGTAGTGTTTTTTTGGAAATCGGTTACTTCTTTTTTAATTTTTTGGCGTTTTAAATTGAGTGAGGGATTACCGATCCTACTATAAAATTTCAGTGATAGATCTCGTAATATTTTTATTTGGAAGTTACTATAAAGTAAAAAAAAATCTGAACCGTCGAACATCCTTATCTATGTATAATTCTATACTATTCCGAGGACTAAGCTACGCTTTATAACCGTGAGTAACGGTACTTTAATTCAAGGACTATGTTTTCTGTAAACCAATGTTTAGTTATGAACCATTCCAATACAAACAAGAGAAGGAGATGAACCATACAAGCTTAGTGTTTGTTATACTTAAACCTGAAAATGGGTCATTCATTGTATTCATAAGTAATAACAACTTTTACTGTGGGAACAAAAATTTGCTGCTCCATATTTCTTTTCTCAGTTAGTTTTAATCATGATCTGGCAGTTTGAGTAATTTATGCGGCCTACCCAAATGTCCTTTCTTTGGTATTGTTCGTCGAATCGTTGAGCTCCTTAAGTTCTCAGTTGATCTGCACGATTACTGACAAATATGTGCACTGACTGGACAGGTCAACTCAATCTGTGTGGTTCTTTCCTCAAAAGACCATTTCAGACACCAATCTACGTGGTATTCACATGATCTGACCAAGATTATGTCTGGACTTTAAAAGAGACTGACCCTTGAATTTGTTTCGGCATTTCTTCTCAGAGTAGTCAGATAGGAGACGCCGACCTCACCTCATCTAGTATAAAAAATATGATATACTTGTTAAAGGTACTTGTATAAACCTACTTATTATTACTATTATTATCATTTATTTGTGTTCACATGATTCTACAAAATGTATAGAGCAGCAGATTTTTTTTAAAGTTCTTTATGAGTACAATGACCCCTTTTCAGATTTAAGGTAAACAATAACTTAGGTTGTATATCCTAATTAGTTGTTTTAATATTGTTGTTTTATTTCAGGATGAAAATGCAAAATGCAAAAAATGCTGTTTCAAAGAGAAGTACGAAGCAACCGAGTCGCCTCCATCCAAAGTATAATTATTTTATTATTACTAACTAAGCAAATAACTATAGTTCTTTATATTACTCAAAGGAAACTCTGCCTTATGTAGGGTACTAATAGATTTATATGTAAAAGAGTCTTTGCGGGAAGTATATATCGTTATATCTCGTTTATCAAATCAAATAATTTTTATTTCAGGAATACACCATTATAGAATTTACACCAGATTACAAATTAATTATTAAAAATAAATTATTAAATGAATACAAAACAATAAAATATTAGGTACATTACATTATAACAAACAATATAGATAGGTAATTATTTTAACTGGAATATTAATTGCCTTATATGTATACATTTATACAGGGTCAAATTAAATAAGCTAGCGAAACTGCAGGCGTGATGAGTATCAATATTTAAACACGATAAAATAAAAAACAAAAAATTGTGTTTTTTTTTGGGAGTCAACGACCGCTTGTAGTGTTGTTACTTGAAGTATGAGTTAAGAAAATCTGTTCTATTTTGTTTTATCGTGTTTAGATATCGATACCTATCACATCATGTTTACACAAAAAATAAAAATGGTTTTTTTAACAGATATTTCAAGTGACTACATTAACTGCGGTCGATGACCCCACAAAACATTGTCAAATTAATTTCTTTTTGTTTTATCATGTTCAAATATCGATATCTATCACGTCTGCGGAGTTTCGCTAGCTAATTTAATTTGATCCTGTGTGCCGGTATTAAGCGTGCAGATGCCGTAAAAAATATAAAATGTATTCGTCGCTACCTTATTGTGCCGTGGTATCCAATTGCATTGCACCCACGCCGCGTGGTGGATTACGGCCCGCTCCCTTTCACAGGAGGCCTGAATCCCAGTAGTTGGAACGGTATTGGTTGTATAGTTACATTATATTCTAAGTACTGTTTATTTTATTACCTATTCGTTTACTCTGTACAAATCTTTAAACCTGACTTGATGTTCGTACGTCGTTTTCGTGTGACCACTGAAAATCAGCGATGTGCTGTGAGTCCTCCAAAGCACAGCATCATGTTGAGTGGGAGCCTTTTTATCACAGTCACGACTACGGTTGCAAAATTAAGTAATTTAACCAAAAAGACGCGTAAAATACCAATAGTTTACGGTAATTTATAGAAATGACGGTCAAATTACTGGCGACCTGGGCAGACGAAATTTACCCAATTCATCCCGTTTACGCGTTGCCGCTCAGAGCATAGATTGAATTGTTGCGCATTGGCACCGTGGCGACCGTGAAATTGCTTGTCCACGCAGTGCAGACGGGAGTCGCGCGGCGTCTTCGATTTTGTTCAGTGGTGTGTGAGCTTGTGAACCGCCGCGCGCGCCATTCTATTTACTAACCCATTCGTGTTGAATTTTAGTCACGTAAATCCAGATGCCTCGAAATCACCATAACTTGTCGGATTATTTCTAAGTGCTGCTTGCACATAATGCATGCAAAACTTGGACCGAAAATATCGTATTTTACCGAAAATTACGTAAAATATTGAATTTTACCAGGGTAATTGTACCGGTTCACATTCCTAGTCATGACACGACGTGCAGCTGCTGACTATTTCTGTTCTATGCTCGTGATTATAGATACCTATGCTTTTTTAGGATTAACTTACTTTATCTTTTTTATATGCACATGTTTCTGTGACAAATAAACCAATGTTGTTTGTTGTTTTCGATTGATTATTTAAGTAATTTTTTGGAACAGTTTAAGATACATGATTTTACCAGCATTTAGTGTAGTGAAACAGAATAATTTTTCAGAACGACAGGTTTCTCTCGCCGGGGGGGGCCACTCCCAGGTGGTCACCAAGCAAGGACAAGGACAGCACTAAAACATCTAAAACCGGTGATGATTCTGGATACCAGGATACCGATGAACTGGTAGGCATGCTTATCTTGATGTATTTTTGCGTAAAATAAATTAACAAACGTATTTTTATGTAATTTTGGAAGGTGTTTCTGGTAATATGATAAAAGAAGACGTAAGAAGGTTTTCGATATCGAGAATTGGAAGTCGTCAAAGTCAACTTTAGCATTACTTAAGGTGAAAGCCCACAAAATTCAAAATTTATTCGCAGAAACGTAAAAAAAAAATTTCACGGGTCTCATTGAAGGAGTCACCTTAAGTAAAGCGTCATGTTCGTGAACGGGCGCCGTCAGTAGGGACTGGTCATTTCTTAGCTGCCACGGCTTATTTTAATTTAATTTAATATTTGAATTGTTTTAGTCTTTTTATTACGGACGCTTTTAACGTTCTGCATCGTTCTCACATGCATCATTTCAACATGAATGATGTAACCAATATTTTGTAACCATATTTTGTTTTACAAGAGAGTCCATGAAGTTTCTTGCTCGTTCTTTCCATAGGTACCTATTACGCTTTGGAATGGGCAACTAGATTCATCTTTCTGACTTACCGACCCCTTGACAATTCATAAGTACCTGTAATTGGTTTGTTTGAAATAAATGATTTGAGTTTGAGTTTGAGTAATACTAAAGTTTGCTAAGTTCTTAAATTAAAATTAAAATAAATGAGAAAATGTTTATTTACAGACCATAAAAGATTTACAAGATATATTACCTTTCCAGCAGTTTGTTGCGGACGTAGCTCTTTTTTTAGTACATTAACTTAAACTTATTGTCTTTTTAAACTGTCAATTCAGAAACCAGGTGGTAGAGTAATTAAATCACCATCAAAAGGCAGGAAAAACGTTTTGCTTAGGCATAGACTTACGGCGGTAACTCGTAAGAAATTAATGCATGAATCACTACGCTTTTGTATGCAATCGTTGTTTGGGAAAAACCTTGCCTAAGTTAAGTATATAATTTTTTATTACTACAAATTGTATAAAATTAATGCTATGATATTTTTCAGGTTTTAGTTAAACAAAATAGACAATTGGTGACAAAGATATTAGAACTCCAAAACCAGGTCGACCATATGAAAATACGGGTATGTAACAAACTCCTTGCATTTATCAGTGTAATTTTTTGCTAACATCCTATTCTTTTTACCATAATTAGGTAATGGAATTCAATTTTTAGGGTTCCGTACCCAAAGGGTGCCAACGAGGGGTGTGTAACGTTTGAAATAATAACAAAAGTTCTAATGATCATATGACCTAATTTCATTTAATATCCTTTTTTTTAATATAACTATGAAATGATATAATGAATTATTGATATACTTTCATTTTACCTAATTTTATATGGTTTAATGAACATTTTCTATAATGCACATTTGAATTAATATTCAATTAATATAATATTCAGTTACTATAATAAATTATTTGGGTTAGGTTAGGTTAGAACAGTGACCATTATTGCAGATCCTCTCTGTTGTTGGTGAATCATTTGGGTTAAAATTTATATAAAAAGAGCATTATACAAATTGAAAATTATATTAAATTAACATTATACTAAATGTTATAAGAGCAAAAGAAGGTTATATGAAATATAACATGAAATTAGGTTATAGCATAATATGAAAATTATATCATGTGAAAGTTATTTCAAGGGATATTATACTCTCTGTTATTATGCCATGTATTACACACCCGTCAACGAGACCCTATAACTAAGGCTCCGCTGTCCGTCCGTCCGTCTATCAAAGGCTGTTTTTAAAACCGTAATAGGTAGCCACCTGAAATTTTTACCGAGTGTTTACTACTATGACCGCTATAACAACAAATAATAAAAATAAAATAAAGGTTTAACATTAAAGGGTAAAATAAGACGTGTTTTTTTTTTACTAAAGTGTTTACAAAATGTAGTGTTAAATATTGGACGGTGGTACGGAACCCTCCGACTTGAATAAAAGTAGCCAAGTCCGCTTTTTTTTTAATCTACGAAATCGACGTGCGATAATAACCGGCGTTTGTTTTAGCTTTGTGAAATGTCAGAAGCTAAACCAGACAGCCTTAGTAAACGTACAGGAAGCCCAATAAAAACCAGGGATTATGCTGCGGCGGCGCCATTGCTCGGGGAGTTATCAAAGGTACTGTCAACCAACAAGTGGTTTAATACTTTAAGATTTAAATTATTTTCACCGTGCAAGGAATTAAGTTTTCTCGTTAATAGACCGTCAAGAGGTGTAGTGTCCATGCGAGACTACAATTATATAAAGCAAGACGAGCCCGCCGATTTTCTCGAACTGTTAATCGAGGTACGATTTTTCACGAACGCTGACAATTTGGAAAGGCGAGGCAATTCTCGCCTTTCGAGATCCGAGTAACGTACGAACTTTTTAAATGTCAACTTTTTAGGTTAATTCAATATAATCGCCTATTAGTCGCCTATTAGAATCGAAAACTTGTGCTAGAATCCTGTATATAATTAAAATTTATTCTGCGATAATCATTGTTAGATTTAGGTGAGTGAATTGCCTGAAGCCGTACCAGCCAGACTCTCCTCCGCGGATAATACAACTACGACGTCAATTACCTCTCGCCCCTTGCTCAGAGCGTTAGCACAGGCACCTCGTGTAATATTCCCATAGCTATCAAGCGAAGACAATTAATGATTCCAAATATAGTCCGACTTGGTTCTTATGAACTTGGCAAAAACGAGAAGTAATCTGAAATATACCATATTTTACAGGTTTTTGCCAAACAGCCCGCTAACTACATTCATTTAGAGCCATTTTGGACTATCTATTATTATTCGTGGCTCCTTTGTCGACTCGGTCTTGAAAAGTGAAAAAATAAAGTACCTATCTGGTATAAAAAAATATCAATTGCAGCATGCTATTACAAAATAGTTGTTTTTATATTGTCATTCGTTCACGGCCACAGGTTTAATTTTTAAAAATTTGACTGATATTCCTGGGTAGCAGTGACACAGCACTGCTAGTTAAATTTGATGAAAAGTATATAAGTTTCATGCCGACTTTGAATAATTCAATTCCCAGATCAATATAACAGAAGAACAAATGGAATATAATAAATCTATCGGAGGTGGAAATTATAAATTCACAAAACAGGTACCGTTACAATCTATGGCGTCTGATGAACGTGTGCGTGAACCAGGAAAAATACTAAGTATAGAAATCTTAGGCAACCCTAAAGAAGCTGAACCAACGCGAAATTGGGGCGATACGCGAGCAAAGACTACAGAGGACGCTGATGGTACGCTACACATAATAGGAGAAACCTCCACCGATAAATTTGACCCCCTGAATTTATTGAATGACGATTATCGAGAACATAATAAGACTGATTCCCCCAAGCTTAAGATTGTAGAAAAAAAGAAGCTTGAAATATCTAGAGTCACGAGCGATGTTTCAGGACTTGGATTTAACCCAGAAAAGTTAAAATACTTGGAGGCTGAAGGAATCATAGCGGAGCCGAAATTTGGGGAGGACATGCCAAAGTTAAAAGAAGACTCCGTATCTCTGACCGAAAGTGTACCGAGTAATCCTGAATTAGGATTTGGCATTCCTAGGTTGGCGAGTAAAACTAGCCAGGCTAAAACGATAGCTGAATCAGATTCCGGACAGTCTAAAAAGTCACCGGCTTCAGTAAATCTGAGCCCACAGCAAGCACGCACTGACATCAGGGAGGTTTTGCACGGCAAGTTGAAGTTACCCATGGCCGAAGCGTTAGTTGGGTTAGCTAACCACCAGACAGCACCTAAGCAGACTGACGAGAAGAAGAAGGAAGATTGCGAGGAATGTGCCGCGTTAGTGTTTACTATTCTTATTTTTTTTTTCTTCTTTCAAGTTTATAACATATGTGGAATCTCCTGCAACTTGTTACAAAAGACATATCCCGCAATAAATACATGCATACGTGATAAAAAAATAAAAAAGTATTATTGTCTTAAATTTTACTTTATATTTTGTTATTGTTACTTATTTGAGCACTTTTCAGATGTTCTTTCGACAAAGAGTGTGAATTAAAACATAGAAATACAACCAAAAATAGAATGAATACTCTTGCGCCTGGGATGCAACGAGAACAAGCTAAGAAACACGATCAACACAATAGTTTTCAAATACCAGGACCCATACCACCATCAGATATCAACAAAAGAGAAAAGATGACAAACTTATTCAGTCACTTCATGAAAGACAGGTCTAGTAAACAAAACAAAGAAGACTTCATCATAAATCCGAAGATATGCGGACAAAAAATAACCGCTACGACAGATGGGCCTGCCAACCTGCCCGACGTGCCACTTCTTGATAAAAGACAGTTTGGCACGGATTGTATTAAAATCGACAAAAAAATATTGACTCACGACAAGACAAACAGGTCTATAGAACAAAAAAATGGAAGCCCGACCAAAGAGGATTTGACCGTAAAACCGAAAACATATGCACAAAATACATACGCTACGACAGGTGGACCGATCAGTTTTCCCGACGAGCCACTCCTTGATAAGAGAGAAGATAGCAAGGATACTCTCGAAAGAAAACCACCGAGAATCGCCGACAATAACCAGGATCCTCCGCTACTTGAAGTAAAAATTCCTAATTATAGCCCGCATAGTGAAAGTATGCTGCCCACATTGTTGGCGCCGACCAATGGGCGCGGCAAAGCTACGCATGTTGAACGCAAGGCAAATGTGGTACAAAGCACAGATCCAAAGCTTGCAGAGAAGTCAAGCCAAGTACCGACTAATATTGGTGAGTTTTTATCAGTCATAAAGCAGCAATTTTTATATAATTATCGTCATCCGTTTTCTTTAAGTTTGTTAGGGTTGTTTTGCTTTCCAATGATGACCTTTTTGGCCTAGCTAAAACACTAAGGGCGAATTTCATTAATTAAACCGCGGTCAAGAGCTGCCAGTGTTCATATTCTCCAACAATGATGACACTGACAGCTCTTGACGCGGATCAGATGTGCTGATCGCGATCAGCTTAATTGCTGAAATTCTCTTTAAGAGTTGGTGAAGGGTGAGCGTGTTGAAATCAAATACAAGTCATTTTTAATTTTAAAAAAGTGCTTATTTTCAGTAAAGTTGAATAAATGTTGAATTGTAGCAGATTCGGCGTGGCTCCGTCACGCCGAGTCGTGTCGCCAGCGCGGCGTGTCGCTGTACCGGCGCCGCAGCGGCACGCTGTGCTACCGCGCGCTGCCCGCGGGCCCGCCGCCCGCCTGCACCTGTGCCGGCCAGCAGGACGGGTACTGCAGCGATAAGCCCAGGAAAAAAGGTGACACCATACCTCATTGTAAATAAGATTCAAACTAAGAATAGTAATGACCTTGCGCCATATTGAGACGTTTTAGCAAAACAGCACCTCGTTTACTATGTATCTACATCGCTACATACGAACTACGCATCACACTGACGTCACGCAAAATCCTGCATCGCGCAAGCAGAGTTTACCGAGTGACTAGCATATATATTTATATATATATACGTCCCAACATCAATCGTCGAGCAGTAGCCCACCACAAACGGCAGCCGTTTGGTCGGAGGATTCTTTCTCCCTTTTCTATAAAGGATGAGTGAACTTTACACCCTGTTCCTCATGTCTCTATAACTCATTTTGGAGAAAAGTCAGTGAGGTATAACAAAAACAAATTACAAAAACAGATGACAACAAATTGAACTAAAACAGATAACAACAAATTTTCTTTGCAAGCCGTATATTTAAAGTTTCATTTGACAGATCGAGGTCATTGTCGTTCACTATTAGTTGGGTCGCATTGTATACACGTCTCAAAACGTTTGTTTTGAGACGTGTACATAAGCATGTAACAAAAAACCCTGTCTGATCCGAAAGGGCCACTTAGGTACTGCATATACCTACTGCAATAAAATTACCAAAAAGTAATAAAACAAAATCTTATTATTATTGAACATAAAAAAGTTATTGCTACATATTTAAAACTCACATTTTGCTACCAAAATTACCCCGACATCATTAAAATTTGTAAATATTTTAACAAAGGCAATAATTTATGACTTGTAGACAACCGCTACACGGCGGCTGCCCGCGTCCTATGTGCAAGTAGGTAAAATACCCCATTGAAATAAAACTGCGGGAGTTTTATTTTACTTTTTTACAAGCTTTTATTTAACTTGCAATGTTTGTTTGTATGTATGGGCCAATCTTGCAAGTTGAAAAAAAAAACGGCTTCCTCTTATCCTACGGAGTTGAAATTTCACACGTTGATTCTGTTTCGAAGACAATGTACTTTTATGATGCATGACCTGATTCGACACCCAGGATTGGCTCCAGTAGAAGTAACTCCTTAACGGTCAACGGTGCAGACACAAAATTTAATATCCGCATTTAATTATGCTAGTTCCTTCTAAAGTCCACCATGACCTGGCTGCTGCACCCAGGATTAGCTCCAGTTGCAGGAACTCCACAACGTTCAACAGCAGAGACACAAAATTTTATATACGCATACAATTATGATAGTTCTTTCTAAAGTTTACCATGATCTGGCTGCTGCATCCAGGACTGGCTCCATACAAGAGATCTCCTCAGTGGTCAACAGCACAGGCACGAAATTTTGTGTAAGTATTCAATAAAATATGATGATAGCCCGTTCTAAAGTGTGGCATGACTTGGATAGTGCGACTCGGATGGCTTCACACCATGACTTGTGTAAAGGCGTGTTTGGGTTCTTTGGATTTGTCTTTACAAGTACCTTTCAAGAGAAGATGATAGAACGGATATTTAAAGAAATTCTAATGCTAAAAAGTACAAAATAAAATGTAAGTAAAAAACCCTTTTAAAAACAAGCTTTTAAAAAAGTTCTAAATAAAACTTACGTTAACATAAAACTTTAATATTTTCTTAAAAGCTTGAGGCGTGAACGTCCTTCTTACACTTTAAGATAAGCCGCAAGCTTCTAAGAAAATATTATAGTTTTATGTTAACGTAAGTTTTATTTAGTACTTTTTAGTTGATTAAGAGCTTGTTTTTAGAAAGGTTTTTTTACTTACATTTTTATTATTTAATTTTCTTTATTTAGGCAACCAACAGCTATACATAACGTGTGTAAAAACACACTTAACGAAGTCGAGAGTCACTTGTACTCCCCGTTATAGTATTTTGTTTTTGGACTGGACCATACCTGGGAACCTTCTGGTTACGGAGATATGGAAGGTCAAAATTCCAACTTTTACTGACGTTTTATTACGTAAACAATTTTTTATGTTATAACACAACTTTAAATACCCCCGCGACCCCTGCACCGTCGCATGGTCCATAAGCATAATGTTTTGCGTGAGTTACCTAGCGCACTACCGTAAACAGTGATTTTTTACATCAAAATTAAAGTTCGTTTCCCAGCAATTATTTTTGTGCAATGTTACTTAGTTTCATGTACAAAACGCGTAGTTGAAGGCTATGTGATAGGTCTTTTTACACTCTGTATAGTTTGTGTATTACAGTATTGTCTAGCTAATAATAGGTTTCCCTGTATAACTTGGCTATGTATAAAACACGCGAATAGACTACAGACTAAGAAATATTTAAATACAAAAGGTTCAGTTTTAGGTATATATCTTATAAGTACTTAAGTTGAAAATTTAAGAGCAAAAAAGTTTTATTATTAAGAAAAAAGAGTTTGAATATTAAGAGATTAGTTGCTTATCATTTGCCTTCGTTCATGGTTTTTATTATTTGTTTTTTGAATGAAGGTTTGTTATAGTTAAATATATCCAATTGAGAGAAATCTGTGTTTTCAATTCAAGCAATACGGGTCAATAAACAATTGTTGGTGTAATTAGTCGAGTGCCCCGTAGGGGAGTGGTGCGACCAACGCCGGGCAATCGAGGCGTCCATTGAGTATGTCAATAAAGCAAACACATATTCATTACTTTGCGCCTTACATCGAGTGTTAGCAGACCATGTGTTCGAGAACTATTTTCGTAGGTCATCGTGGGTTTACGGTAGTTAATACATTTTCTTTGAACCCGTTCTAGTTGGTTATAAATAATGTATTGGGGGGACCAGATTGGGCACGCATATTCTAAGACGCTGCGCACATATACAAAATATACTGATTTAAGAGCATCGTTGTTTTGAAATACCTACCTTACATGAGCTAATAATAAAACCTAAGTTCATGAGCTTTTGTGCTAACAAGGACTATGTGCTCTGAGAATGTTAATTTATAGTCAAAAATAACTCCTAAATCCCGAACTACCTTGATTCTATTAATGACAATTCCATTAAAGTTATATGAGTAAACAACAGGGTTTTTTTCACGTGTATAACTAATACATTGACACTTGTCACGTTTACTGTGATTTTATTTTTTATGTACCTAATAATTATTAAAGTTATTCAGGTTCTCTTGAAGGGCCTTACAGTCATAGTGTGATCGTAATTAATAAAAAAAAGTTGTCCTCAGCGTACGTTATGTGTTCAGAGTGTTTAAAATAATCAGTGATATCGAATAAATATGCGTTGTAAAAGGGAGGCCCCAAATGGGAACCCTGCGGAACATCGCCATTGATTTCAATAAAGTTAGAACGGTATCCTCCTATTACTACGGCTTGGGATCTTTTAAATAAATGTGACTGGACACATCGTAAAAGATCGCTGCGTATACCCAGTCTGTATAACTTGTTAAACAGGATAACACGATCGACGCAATCAAAAGTTTTTTCAAAATCAGTGTTGGTCATGTCAACCTGCCCACGGCCATCTGTATTCTCAAGGACAAAATTTAAAAAGCTAGCCAACTTCGACCCTATCGAGCGTTTTTTCAAGAAACCATGCTGTTTGTAAGAAATGCCTGAGTATGTATGGATAGACAGCATTGTAAACTAGTTTTTCACATACTCTGCCTATTGTATAGTAGTTTATTGTATATTAAATAGTATCGAAATTCCCTTATAATTTCCTTTTATTTTTCGCGAACCCTTTTTATGTATTGGAACAATACATACTTTCTTCCATTCATTTGAGAAAGTGCCTTCTTTTTTATAGAGAGATTAAAAATAAAACTAATTGGAGATGTTAAAGACTTTGCGCAATTCTTCCACAATACTGGAGGCATGCCATCGCGACCAGGACCCTTTTCGACGCTTAAAGCATTTAGTGACTTCTCAAAAGCGCTGTTTGAGAGCTATATTTGGCCTCAAAGTTACTGACAGTTGTGTGCCTATATTTAAGTCTCAGAAACTATTAACTTTCCCATGCCTCTATATCCTCGAATTAGCAATATTTGTTAAAACAAACCGTAATTTATTTGCCACATTAACAGAAACCAGAAAACGGAGTACATCATTAAGATCACAATATCAGAATTTACTTCACACAGGCACATTTAAAACGAGTTTATTAAAAAAAAAATGTAATTTGTATGGCTCCAGTTGTCTTTAATAAAATTCCCGATCATATGAAAACCTTGCCCTTGATGAAATTTAAAAAATGTTTTACTGATTTACTTGTAGATAAATGTTATTATTCTGTTCAGGATTTCCTAAATGATACATCTTAATAACCTATTTTGATAACTTGTATAATAATTATTGTGTTTGCATGCCAACAAGGCAGAATGTACACGGTTCTTTATTATGTTATTTACGATCCTATTTGTATGTACCTGCATTCAAAGCAAATAAAGTATATTCTATTCTATTCTATTCTATTCTCCACGGTTAACGACGTAAATTGGAAATTGGATATGATGGTAGAACAATGATCTTTTTCGTCCTCATCCGATGATCTGACGAGGCTAGTGAGAAGATTTACCAAAAACGAATATGACAAAATGAATACTCTTACAATACCTAACAACACTCTCATGTATCGGGCTGGGTTTGTTTTACATATTGTATATACGCTACTCAGAACAAATCATCATCATTCATGAACATCACTCATTAAACGGTCTACATTTTTTTTTCATTTATCGCTGTCCTTTTGCTATTTAAAAAGTCTCCCCCATAGCCTTCCATTTCCTTGTGTTGCCTTTTCTAACCAATTTCTCATTCCTCAGGCATCCAAGCTCATGACAAAGAAGAGGTGAAGTCCTCGAGAGACCAGCGCCGTTCACTTTTGACGTCGGAGTGCGGAACATACACGGTGAACACGAAGCAGACTAGCACCTCGCCTGATAACACCGACCTTGAGATGTCTGACCTCTCAGACCTGCCTATGGAGAAGGAAAGTAAGTCCACTCGTTTACTGCACTGATAATTTTGTTTTATTTCTCTTAGGCTAGAGTTTCACCTATTAAACGCAATCAGTCACACCTGGGGGCCTACTCTTTAAGTCCCTCAACGAAGATACGGGCCCGCCCTAAAGTAGTTCGGTAATTAGACGTGATCCCTACTCCCGATTAATTAACTGTTTCGGACGGGCAATAATACATCGGGAGTAAGGACAATTGTCAAATCGTTTTGCCATTATTTTTTAGTTCTGGCCCCGGACTAATGTTATGTCCAAAATTGATACAGTTTCAGAAACATTCATAACTCCGGCCGAAACTACGGATTTCGTGTTTAAATACTAGGCCCCCTGGAGTATCTCGTATCGTGGATCCACGCGAGATACAATGGCTTTTTGATTGTGTCTGTAATTACGGCATTCAACCGGTTAAAGTTTACTAAGTATTTTTAAGCTGCAATGAACTTTTCAAAGAGTACATTGCCATAGCAAAAGTTTACGGAGAGACACACATTACATGAAAAACATAACTTAACGCCTGCATGCCCCGAAAGGTTAAGCAATGTTTATTACTCCCACATTTCGCCAGTTATGTAAAAGTTATAAAGGCAGGTGTTTTAAATGAATAAACGAGTAAGATTTCTCGTACCAAATGTTTTATAAAATTTCTACATAGTGCAAAAATAACAAGAGAAAAACAAACAAGATGTGCCACGCGGCGGTAAAGAAAAACATAACAAACAGATTAAAATACAACTGCCAGTGAGCATAAACCGCGGCACTTGTAACGTTACTATATTATTCAAAGAAAATCCCATGTAAACCTTTAATACAATCAAAAAACCCGACTGCAAATAAGTAGTTCAAAACAAGCTCACTTTTCAATCAGTCTGATGCAGTTGGTGGCAGTCATTTTAGTTCAATTTCAGATGCAATACATAGGTTTTTTTAAACCTTTTTGTGTGATATTTTTCGAATCGTCTTTATTTTGATATCCTACATGATTATGGAACAATTATTTTTATTGCAAGACATTGCTTAGTGACGTCTAAAATGCACCATTTTGATTTTATTAAAACGAATCTAACCTATAACCACCGCGCAACCGAGATGATTTTTGATAGACAACTCATTGTGTCCATCCAGCCAATAGGATGCTTCGAAGGTGGTATAGAGAAACTCACATACAAAGATACATATACGTGTGAAAAACATAACCCTGTCTTTGCTGTCGCACAGTCGGCTAATAAGAGCTTTAGCGGCCATAGGCTCGCGCGTATGGCCGCTAAAGCATTTTAAACCTGTCTGTTACAGAAAAACATTCGTTTCCAAGGTTACGAATTTCTCAGTAGCAACCCGGAGTCTGGATTTGTGCCCGGCTATTACATGGGACGTAATCATATCTGGCGAAATGTGGGTGTACTATAGGTACCTACTCCTCTGCCTAACCTTTCGGGGATTACAGGCGTGATTTTATGTTATGTTACAGAAAAAAGTATGTTCAAGTCGCGGCCCTTGTCCCCGGGCGAGGACAGGACAACTACATTCACGAACACACCCTCGTACTACTCGCCGCCCATCAACTCCTGGCTGAGCGACGGCGAGATGCCCGCTACTACCAGCAGTAAGTTCCCTCCTTAGTATAACTTGCAAATTATACTAGCTTCTGCCCCCGACCCACCGCGTCGCATCTCGCATCCCATCGCCCGCCTGCGCTAATACTTCGTTTTCGCTTAGCGTTTTATCTGACTTTTTTTTTCTTTTTTGCTCACCTCCTAAGGGTCGTAGCGTGATGTTTTGAATTCTGAATCTCAGATAATTATCAAGTTCATAGGGAGTACTAAAATTGTGGCTACACATTACTTAAATTCCTGTTACCCTCTCCAACTAAAGTAGATGTAGCTGTGCTTGGTGTTGGTTCACGTCATCATTACATATTATAACATAAAGTCGTTCTGTCTGTCTGTCTACTCATGAACTACCAAATGGATTTTCCTACGGTTTTCATCAATGCATGAGGTGATTCATGAAGAAGGTTTTGATGTATAATTAATTATGGTTTTGTGTAAATTGGCTGAAATATGGCGATGATTGTTGAAGATGTTGGAAAAATCATGCCGACTGGGAGCTATGCCGGCGTGCGCCGCGTAAACCAACAGAGTTATATGAAAACAATGTTATACTGAATTAATACAATGTTTACCTGGATTAACACATAGGGTACTTTTAATCCTTGTAGTAAAGATATTTCCCAGGGGATATTTTCCGACATCCACGTGGGCGAAGCTGCGAATAAAAGCTAGTTCCATATAATTCTAACTGTTCGGTAAAATATTTGCAACCGAACAGCTCAGCACTTTTGCCTAGCTGCATTTTCATAAATGCATCTATCGTAATTATTACTAGTTAGCACGTGTTCGACTACCAATCCCATAACTCAAACCAAATCCTCTTTTAGTGCTAATTTAGTATTTACCATTTGATATAATTGTGTTCAATATAACTTTCTAAATCATAGTATTTTATAAATCATCGACCAGTGATCTTCAACCAACTATCAAATGATAACCATTTTCATAATATCAAATCATCCAACCCAGAAATTAGCGCTGTACCAGGAGTAAGTACTAAATTCGGTATTCACATACATGCATAAAACTTACGCCTTCTGCCCATGTAGACGAATATACAGAACGCCACCGATCCTTACCTACATACTCCTTTTGCTTCGTTTTCGTTAATACATCAGCTGTAATTGCGTAACACAGTATCAGTCGCAATGACTTTCATTTTGACAGTTCAACAACATTCATTGCGTTATCTAGGTTGTTGAGCAAAGTCAAAGTATTTATTAGTGTGTTTTTTGTGATACAGTAGGTCTTATAGTTAGGTTATAGTAACTCAAAAAACTACCCATTAGGGCATACAGTATTTAACAGTATAAGAATTTAAAATCAATATTACATACAAATTAACAAAAATTTCAATATTTAGAATACAATAAATTTTTATAATAAACAATTCTAAATGTTTATTATAAAACATTGTTGATTATTGATTTTAAATTATTACACTGTTAAATAGTCTATGCCCTAATGGGTAGTTTTTTGAGCTCCCACAACCTAACTATAAGACCTACTGTATCACAAAAGTCACACTAATAAATACTTTGACATTGCTCAACAACGTAGATAACGCAATGAATGTTGTTGAACTGTTAATTATTATACTAAATATTCAAAACATAATAAAAAAGTCAAGTTTTTGAATTTTTCAAGCATAAATACATAATTACATTTAGTTTATTACATTTTATCACGAAGGAATTCGTCCGTGGTATAGTAGCATTTTTCAATTAACAAATTATTTAGTCTCCGTTTAAATTCTGTCAAATTTAAATATTTAATGTTATTTGGTATTTTATTGAATATTCTCGGAGCCTTGCAGAGGATACTTTTGTGCATAAGGGCGGTCTTTGAGGCTCTTAGACATAATTCGTGACGATATTCTTGTCTTGTCGTTCTATAGCGGTGCTCTGAAGCTTTTTTTATACAGTTCACTATTTTTCTTGACGAACAACGCGGTTTCTTATATGTAAAGACAAGGTAATGTTAGTATTTTAAGAGATTTAGAATTCGGTTTGCAACTTTCCGTTAGTTTAAGACTACATATCGATCTAATGAAACTCTTCTGTGCTTTAAAAATTTTACTTTTCTCGCAGGAATTTGCCAAAAAAATTACTCCGTAACGTAATATGGAATCTACATAGCCATAATACGCAGCTACAACAGCTGCCTTAACTATTTTCCTAAGTTTATATAGAGCAAAGGCGAACCTGCTTAATTTTGTTATAAGAATTGATGCATGTTGTTTCCAAATCAGTTTATAAAGTCAATTGTCAAGCCTAGAAATTTTATATGCTCTACTTCTTCAATTCTGTTATCGTCAAAAGTTATATTTATGTCGGGACTGGACAATCTTTGCCGAAATTGCATAATTTTAGTTTTATTTATAATTTTAATTTAATTTTAAATTATTATGTTCAAGCCAGTTAATTGATTGTTGCAATGCGTCTTTGATGTCAAATTCATAATTTCTATTTTATTTATTATTTCTTACAATTATCGTGCAGTCATCGGGAAAAAGAACCATAGGAAAAGCGACATGTTTTGGAAAGTCATTTATGTAAGCTAAAAATAACGACGGACCCAATATATATATATATATATATTATATTTCTATGTAGTTTGTATTTTGTTGTGATTAATATGGGAATAATTTCCTGAAATAAAATGATTATTATTTCCTTTATTTCATATACACCGTGGCATTTTAATCGTCTTACAACGGCAGCCCACTTCATGTATCCAATGATTAGTAAACATTCATAATAAAAAAAAACATATTTATGAACATTTGAATAATTAAAAAAATGAAAATATTATTTATTATTATGACGCATGACGTAGTTTGAAACACCCTGTTATGAGCACGGTCCGAGCATTGCGTTCCAAAGGCGGCACGGACTGAAGCGGCGGCATCTTTAACAGAGTTCATTCCCCCTATTGCAAAAATGTGTTTCTTACTATTGCAATCCTGTTCTCATTACGTAGCAGTTTGTACATAAAAGCTATTTAATTCCAATTCTTCCTTCATACTTGGTACGGGCTTAGGACCGTCAGAAACATAATTCTTAATAAAAACCCAAACTAAGTTGTGTAAGATAGGTAGGTACCTAGTAAGTGCAGATTAATAAAAAGAGGTACGATTAAGTTACAAACATACGGCTGATTTCAATAACTGATCAATTTATCTTCGTTCGACCCTATTGAAGATAGAAATTTGATTCACGTTCCTTAGGTAGGTCCTACCTAACTACACAAAATCCAGAATTTCTATCTCTACCCTGGCAAATAATAACAAAAGATAGTTATTGAAATTGGCATTATGTAAATTGTTTCCGGCGTATTTAAAAAATTGGAATCAACTGAATTATTTACACTAATAAATGATCACTTTTTATTTACATAGGCAAGTACAACTTTACCTGTATTGCAGCAACTGTTCAAATTGCCTACCACTTTGTTCAATACATACACGGGCACGTTTTTGAATATTGTCTTTTAATTTATTTAAAGTCACTCTGTCTTGTTTCACAATATCAAAAGCAGCAATTATTTGCTGTTTTAATTGTTCTAAACTGCGTGCTTCTTCAGCGTACACTAGTCTCTTTACTTCAGACCACAAAAAAAAGTCTAGCGGTGTCAGGTCCGGGCTTCGAGGAGGCCAAGCCACGGGACCACCGCGCCCGATCCAGTTGTCACCGAACTCGCTGTTTAGGTACTCTCGCACTGATCGAGAATAATGAGCGGGACAGCCATCGTGCTGGTAATACAGAGTTCTTAGATAGGCGAGAGGTACTTCTTCCAGTAAATCGGGAATTACGTTCTGTACCATTTCTAGGTACGTTCCACCGTTGAGGTTACCTTGAATAAAAATAGGGCCAATTATTCTGTCTCGTATCATCCCCGCCCACACATTTACGCTAAATCGGATTTGGTGGGAATGTTCTCGAATTAAATGTGGGTTGTTTATTGACCACCAGTGCTCGTTGTGGATATTGAACATCCCAACTCGGGTGAATGTGGATTCATCGGTCCAAAGAATGTTGGTGGTTGGATGTTCAATAAGCCAGTGACACAATGCCATTCGGGATTCAGGGTCAGCCCCGTATAAGGCCTGTGCTCGCCGGTAGTGGTACGGGTGCAAACCTTCCGTTTGTAGAACCTTCCATACATAGTAGTGGCTGACTCCAAAATGTCTAGCAGCCACTCTGGTACTCCGTCGCGGGTGTCGTTCAAAGTAATCCAAAATGTTTTCTTCGACAACAGGGGAATATCGTGGGCGGCCCTGAGCTTGCGCATGCGGTGGGCTGCGAAACTGGCCGTGATCAATGAGTCGTTGTGTTGCTGCCAAAATTACTTGCAGTCCTGGCACTTGCGGGTTGATCACACCTCGGTTGCGTAACATTTCGAGATTGTTAGGTGCAGCGTATAATCGCCTTGCTCTCCGCAAATTGTCACCACTTATCGCGTACAGACGCACCATTTGTAGATACTCGATATTCGAGTATTGATAGTTCCTATCACTCATTGTGAAGTAGGTAGGTAAGTACCTATTCACTCCTTGCACTTAGTAGCCAGCAGCGATCGCGAACAGCGTTTGATGACCGGTAGCGCGCGCGCACTTACGCTTCCGGTGTTCGGCCGCAACTGAGTCACAGTGAGAGTAACCTTCACCTATTTTTTAAGTGAAAGGGGCGGGGCGTAGCACGCGCTGCACTACTCAAAGGATAGCGTTAGAGCATCTCATTGGATGACAGTCCACGTGGACTATGCTAGATTGGCTTACGATATCTTGTGTCATAGAAAATGGAGATGGAATAATCTACTCGACTCGTGCGCTAGGCAGGTATGTATACCGTTTGATACGTAAACATTATGAACAGGATGTTTCATAATTCTAATGAATTATTTATTTTTCTTAGTACCTATTATGTTAATTAATGGTAAAAAAAAAAAAATCGTGTCTGGAGGTATTTTATGTCGGATACATTGAGTGGACCACCTTTGTAAGACGATTAAAATGCCACGGTGTATATATACATATAAATTATATTTTTAAATATTAGAATATAAAAATATAAAAACATTTAAAAATATAAAAAATAGTGGCCCACCGGTATCGGGAACAGGGTCCAAGCTACCAGCGGTCAGGGCTCCAGAGAGAGAAACCTCCTAACAATGCGGGCCGTGTCCAAAAGTACCGCCTTCTGAATCAAGCCCTTGATCCAGCTACCCAACGAGAGCCTCCTCAGGTGTTGGTCGAGGCTCTTGGCTATTAATCCATTGGCTGTCACGACTATCGGTACAATGATCGCTGAGTGCTGATCCCACATGTCGACAACCTCGCGAGCCAAGTCAAGATATTTGATTTGTTTATCTTTCTCGGCTTTCACGAGGTTCCCGTCATGTGGGACCGTTATGTCAACAATCGTTGCACGCCGCTCTAATCGATCCACCACCACTATATCAGGCTTATTGGCAACAATAGTCCTGTCAGTGATGATGGATCGATCCCAGTACAATGTGATATTTCCATTTTCGAGAACTGGGTCGGGCACATACCTGTAGTACGGCACTTCCGATTCTACAAGGCTGTATTTGAGAGCAAGTTGCTGATAAATGATAAATGATAAATGATTTTATTTCTGTAAGTAGGTTTGAACAAACACTTTTACACGTCAATCATATTTTAAAAACTAGATGAGGTCGGCGTTTCCTATCTGACTACTCTGAGAAGAAAGGCCGAAACAAACTCAGAGGTCACAGTCTCTTTTAAAGTCCAGACATAATCTTGGTCAGATCATGTGAAGACCATGTAGATTTGTGTCTGAGATGGTCTTTTGAGGAAAAACCACACAGATTGAGTGGACCTGTCCAGCCAGTGCACGCATTTGTCAGTAATCGTGTAGCTCAACTCAGAACTTAAGGAGCTCAACGATTCGACGAACAATACCAAAGAAAAGACATTTGGGTAGGCCACAAAAATTACTCAAACTGCCAGACCATGATTAAAATTAACTAAGGAGAGAAAAAAAAAAGCAACAATGACCCACATAGTCTTCACATTCACAATATTAAAATGATAATCAATGTAGCCTGAATGCTTCTCACATTCACAGACAGTTTACTCTTTAAAAGTCATCAAAAATACCATAAGTTATTATATAAGGACATCATCAATTCTAAAACACTCATTCACAGTATAAAAATGGATTGTTGCTTGGGGGTACATTGAAGTGGCTTAGTTAATCCCAAGCCTTTTTGTCATCCAAGTAATCTTTAACTTTATAGAAACCTTTTTGACAGAGTTTCTGTTTAATAAATGATTTAAATTTATTGAGGCTCAGTTCTTTAACAAGACTTGGGAGTTTGTTGTAAAAACGTATACTTTGGCACTTAAATGAATTACTAATTTTTTGGAGCCTAGTCGAGGGCTCAATAAGTAATTCTTTGTTTCTAGTATTAATGTTATGCACGTCGCTGTGTTTGGAATATAGATTAATATTCTTTTTTACATAAATCAGGTTCTCATATACATATTGAGATGCGACTGTCATTATGTTTATTTCCTTAAATTTATCCCTCAGATGCTGATGGATAATCCTGGCTACAAGGTTGTGTCTATGCAAGTATTCTTCGTTAGCTAGACTAGAACATCCGGAGATAATGTGCCTGATTGATTCACCTGGACGGTGGCATGCCCGACAAATGTCAACCGTGCCGTCTTTCACAATAAATCTCCGGTAGTTGTTTGTCATCATAACTTCGTCCATAATTGCACAGACAAAACCTTCGGTTTCTCCAAAGAGATCACCGAAACGCAGCCAGGCTACGGACGCTAGTTGATCTATATCGGGTCCATGTAGGGCCCGAAAATAGCGTCCGTGAAGCTCCTTACTCTGCCATACTTCCATGCGATCATTAGTGTCAAGCACTACTGGCTTGCGCCAGTTCTCTTTAGCCAAGGAGAGCGGGGTGAGGCCCTTGTCCACTTTGACCACATTTCGATGCATCCCCACGTCGGCCTCTAAGAAATATTCCCTGAGACTGCATATCTTGCGATTGTGGAGGTTTTTAGCATTTAAAAAGCCTCGACCTCCACATTTTCGCGGGATATACAGCCTCATTATCGATGACCGTGGATGATGCATTCGATTTGCAGTCAGCAGTGTACGGACCTTCCTATCCAGGGCGTCGAGTTCGGTCTGAGTCCATTTGAGTATGCCAAAAGAGTACATCAAAACCGGCATGACCCAACCGTTAAAGGCGCGTACCTTGTTTCCGCCTGATAGAAGACTATTAAATACTTTTTTCAGGCGGCCAAAGAAGCGTTCCTTTAACGATTGCTTCATGTCAGTACCATTGATGCCCAATGCTTCCGACATACCCAAATACTTATAGGTTTCGCATGCAGAGAGGGTTCTAAGGTTTATAGAATCCGAGGGTTGGGTTCCGACGGATTCCACAATCTCCCCTCGCTTTACATGCATGACCGCACATTTGTCCACACCAAATTCCATTCTGATGGCACTACTGAACATTTCAGTTACTTTCAGTAGCTCCATCAGTTGCAAATTGTTGGAGGCAAAGAGTTTTAGGTCATCCATGTAAAGGGGTAGTATTTAAACGCAAATCAAAAAATATCCTTTTTCTATGCAATAAGATTCCGAATTCCCATCAAAATTACTGATTGCACAGCAAAATATTCAACTCAAAATATCACTAAACACACTACAATTTATTTTCGCAGCGTACAGCGATTTTTCCTAAAGCAAAAGCTTTTTCATCAATTTATTTTCTATTCCCAACGAGTACCACATTTTTTTAATTGCGTTTTACCGAAATCTAGGGTAATCTAAATATAGGGTTAGGGTTAATAAGCTGGTCGACGGAGCCCCGCTTCGCGGGGCTCCTATTTCTGTCTAAAGGGTTTAAAGGAACCTAACCAACCGAACCTCGGGATGCCACTGACGTCGACCATCTAGGGTTAGTATTTTCGGGAACATTTATTATGTTTTCGGAAACTTAGTTCATTCTGGTTGATTTGCTGTGCAGTCAGTATTTAATTTGCTGTGCAGTCAGTATTTAAATGATGGAAATAAATTGCTATGTGATTATTTATTTGATGTGCAATTAATAATATCCCCATGTAAAGGAGGTGAGATATAACCTGACCACCTCTCCTCAGCCGATAGCCTAGACCTGAATCCTCCAGCAGTGTGCTTAGAGGATTCAAGGCTAAGCAGAACCAAAGCGGACTCAAACTATCACCCTGAAATATGCCTCGCTCGATCCTTATTGGTTCGCTATTCCTCTGGATATTTCGACATCCTGGATAGTGAAGGACCGTTCTCCATTGCCCCATACATGATATCAGGAAGGTGCGCAGAGTTGCATCTACTTTATACAACTCCAGCACCCTCATAAGCCATGTATGTGGCACCGAGTCATAGGCGTTCTTGTAATCTATCCAACATGTCGAGAGATCCTTTCGGGAACGACGAACTTGTTGGCTAATGGCCATATCAATGAGGAGTAGCTCCTTAGTACCACGGGACCCGTTCCCACATCCATTTTGAGAAGGAGACATGATAGAGTTGGTGTCTATATGTTTGTTAATTTTAGCTCTCAAAATGGATGTAAGAACTTTATAGACCGTCGGTAAACACGTGATCGGTCTATAATTTTTGGGTTCCGCAGTGCTACCTGATTTATGGAGCAGGTGGGTAACTCCTGTTGTTAGGAACTGGGGTAGCGAACCAGACTCCAAAGCAGTCTGGTACTGAGCCGCCAAGCGAGCGTGCGACCCAACGAACCATTTGATCCAAAAGTTTTGCAGTCCGTCCGGCCCTGGAGACTTCCAGTTAGGCAGCGGACGGACTGCACGAGTTACATCTTGGGGGCAGATGGTAATAGCCCCCATTTCTGGTATTGGATCGCAAGCTCGCTCAACTTTCCGAGCCCAATCGCCTTCGGTGTGACTAACAGGCACCGACCAGATATTGCGCCAGAAAGAACACATGGCATCATCATCTGGTAGGCACGTGTCAGGCACATCTTGATCCGGTCGCTCCCAACCCCTATAAACCCACCTTTGATCGCGTTGGAAAGTGCGATTCTGAGTGTATCGCTCCACTCGCCGCTTATACCTACGAATACGGTTTGCCCATGCATACACTTTCTGCTTCAGGAAGTCGATGCGCTCTGTGACACATGACATATAATCCTGAGGGCTGATATCAGTCCCTGCGAACGCGCGTCTCACAAAGCGCATCACTCTAGGGCGAGTATTGCCCTCCCTGAAGCAGATTAGTTTGCCGATGAGCGCTCTGGCCCCACCAATACGGCGTTCAATTCTGCACTGCCAAGCTGGTACGGCTGGTTTCGGTCGTGTAACTCTAGAACCAGTAGAAAATTTGACGTGAGCTACACGACATGCCGCTACAGCCGCGCAGTACAGAATCGAATGAGTATCGGTGAGGTCTACACAGTCATCAAAATAATTTGATAACTGCGCATCCAGGACCGCCACCAGCGCCCTATTTTTATTATGCATGGGCAAACGAGGTAAGCGTGGTCTAAGTTCGGGCGATATGAACCGATATTCTCGAATCGCATCCTCCAAAGCACTCCTCAATTCCTCATTGCACTGGGTACTTACGTTTGTAGCCCTGTCATCACTCTCCTCGTCTACTTGACTCGTGTTAGACTGTGGTAGTATTACAACAGTCTGAGACGAGGGGGCGATGACATGACTACTCTGCATTTCATTTCGCAGGCGATCAAGTACAGTGTCATCCAACATATGATTACGTTGGATGACCCGCACCTGATCCGACAGTCGTTGTGCCGAAACGTTGATAGCTGGCTCAAGCACCTGAAAAAGAGAGAGCATCCGGACACGGTACGCGGTCAGATTGTTTCCCCCCTCTGTAGCCCCATAGTATGAGCGTGTTAGAAGAGTAAATTGGGTGATAATTATAAAAATAAGATTCAAGTAAATAATTAAGTTTTATTATCAAAACTAAACCTTTATTATTCACGAAGGTAAATTATAGTGTCACAATAATAATGACAAAAATATTCTTATATACTGCAAACAACATTATTAGGGATAACATAACATATTAGGGAGAACACTACATAACTATGATACTATATTCATAGTTCATAATATTCATATTAAAAAAAAATCATAAACATAATATTAAAATAGGTACACAAAATTCATAGACATTTTAAAATAGGTACACAAAATTCATAGACATATAACTAACAAGAAAGGTACTTAGCTGGAGATCTGCTCGGTCCGACGGTTCGACTCAGAATGCCCCCTAAGATTTTTTTTTTTTTTTTTGGAAGGGCAACTCGCAGTTTTGACCACTGGGGGTCGTGGCTGCTTAACCGGTCTGTCCTGTGGTTGCCTTTCGGATTTTACTCTAAAATCCTCCAGCCAGGAGCGGAAAAATTTAAAACTAAAACTTAAATGATAGATGACCGCACGCTAAGGGCACCCCCTGTGGGGTACGGACCTCGGCTTAGGGCGTCATCGGGAGAGGGCAGCGCGATATTGGGGACGGGCTGGATCAAAGGGTTTATAGTATCATGATTATTAAACGGGGAGTTTAAAGCTACAGGCTCAGCTACGGCGCGGGCTGAGGCCTCATCGGACTGGGGAGCCCCCTAAGAGGTTGGGCTCTCGCTTTTATAAGCAGTGACAAACAAGTGACGTCATCGAGCCGTTGGTACAGAAAACACGTGTTCAAAATTGTTCAACTAGACTATTTTACTTAATTAAACCGATATAAATGTATCAAAATATCTATAATTGAGTTACGAATATAAATATTGTAATATACATAGTGTAAAAGTGGTTTTAACAATGATTTTATGATTTGAATCACAACCGAAACAACTTCCGGAATCGAAAATATTTAAATTTACTTAAACAATTCAAAATATACTACTAAAAATTACAAAAAAACTTAAAAGATATAACACGGCCATTCTGATATGTACTTCGTTCTCGAAGTACATTTTTGATAAAACAAGTTAATTCATAAATGAGTTTTAAACTACACAATAATCACAAAACACATAGATATAACATGATCATTCTGCTATGGTATGTGGCTATGTGGTACTTGAAGTACATTTGTTGTAATCAATTACTTCGTTTTCTAGATTGTATTTAATTAACACAGCCACAGGCACAGCCACAGCCACAGCCACAGCCACAGCCACAGGCACAGCCACAGGCACAGCCACAGGCACAGCCACAGGCACAGCCACAGGCACAGCCACAGGCACAGCCACAGGCACAGCCACAGGCACAGCCACAGGCACAGCCACAGGCACAGCCACAGGCACAGCCACAGGCACAGCCACAGGCACAGCCACAGGCACAGCCACAGGCACAGCCACAGGCACAGCCACAGGCAAAGCCACAGGCACAGCCACAGGCATGAACATAGATTTTAACTAATATAGTATTAACTAGTATAATTTTATCAGTATTTAAGACTTAAATAGCATCTTCAACAATAGCGTCCTCGTAGACCATTTCGCCTGGCCAAAATCTTAGCTTGTCTTTAGAAATTATGAGATTCCTTTGACCTCTGCCACGCAAACTGTAACGATCATTATTTAGAATCTCGTGAATTTCGTACGGCCCCCTAAATTTTGGTTTTAGCTTTTCGTGACGTCTATGGTCCTGATAAACATAAACAACATCCCCAACATGATAAGTTTTTTTTTGACGACGTATTGAATCGAAACGTTCTTTAAATTTTTGAGCCACTACCCTGAGACGATTATGAGCGAGTTCTCGATCTGTTCGAACGTCAAAATCTTCTTGCGCAGCATGATTACCATAAATTTCGTTTAAGCGAGCCTGAACACAAGGTATGTTTGCATTGCTACCAATTAGTAGACGTATAGGGGAAAATCCTGTAGATTTTTGAATGGTGGTATTTATGGACTGCTGTACTTTCCATAGTTCGTTCGGCCAATCTGACACGTTACCACACCTAGTAGTCAACATATTGATTACGGTTGAAACATATCTTTCGGCTTGACCGTTACCTCGTGGTGTTCCGGTGGCTATCATGTGGTGCTCTATTTCTAAGTCTCGAAATAATGAACGAATTAAATTCGAGCTAAAGTTAGTACCGCGGTCCGTGACTACTAATGATGGGGTACCAAATAAGGTCATTGTGTCTCGAATCACAGGCACTAACTCAGTGGCTCCCAAGGTCTTAAGCTTTTTCAAAATGCAGAATTTAGTGAAGCCGTCAATAATTAACAAGATATATTTATAACCATCTGTTGATTGTGGAAAAGGCCCTGTACAATCTAAGTGGATAGTGTGGAAAGGCACCGCTGACTTATATATTGGATGTAGTAACCCTTCTTTTGGGCCTGAATGACCTTTTCGCTCTACACAAATCAAGCAATGGTATAAATATTTCTTCACAAATGCTGCCATAGATGGAAACCAGAAATTTTCTCTAATTTTGTCTATAGTTTTATAAAAACCTACATGACAATTTTCGTCATGAAACAGTCTTAACAAGGGAATTCTATTATTCCTGGGAACAAACAGTTTAGGTGAAGTGTTCGGATCAGCCTTGTAATACAACAGATTATCTAATACAACGTACTGGTTTTCATCTAAATCTCCTACCTCAACCCGTTGAAGTAACGAAAGTGTTTCTGGGTCATTCTGCTGTGCTATTTCCAGCCAAGATCGGGAGTCATTTGAAATTAGGTTAACTAAATGGGACGAACACTTAGGGGTAATTGCGATGGGTGTCTCAACAGGGTTACGACTAAGAAAGTCCACGTGGCTGATGAATTTGCCCTTTCTGTAGACTATTTCAAAATCGAAGTCCTGTAGATACGTCCACCAACGTGCTACTCTTGGAGATAAATCTTTCTTATTTGCCGTAGATTTAATAGCATTACAATCGGTTATTATTTTGAATTTAATACCTAATAGGTAAACTCTAAATTGTTTTAAAGAATTGAATATGGCCAAAGTTTCTAAATCGTAAGAACTATATCTAGATTCAATTAAAGAAGTACGTTTACTAAAATACGCTACTACTTTACCGATATTATTAGTATCTTTTTGCATTAGAATGGCACCGTATCCTAAGGAACTAGCATCAGTATGCAATTCGGTCGGCGAATCGGGATTATAAATGCTAAGTAAGGGTTTAGAGGTTAAACAATGTATCACATAATTTCGGGCAGCCTCTTGTTCAGGTCCCCATTCCCATTTTTGATTGTTACTGGTTAATTTGGTGATACAAGCTGTACGGTGAGCGAATTGAGGAATGAATTTCCGGAAATAGTTAGAAAGGCCCATAAACTGGCGTACTTGCCTAACAGTTCTAGGTGTAGGAGAATTTACTAGGGCCAAGACCTTATCATCACTTGGTCTAACTCCCTCCTTAGATATATGCCGACCTAAATATTGGATTTCATTTACAAAAAATTTGCATTTTTTTAAGTTTATGGTAAATCCGGCTTCAGAAAGTGCTTCTATTGTAAGTTCTAAATATGAAAGACCTTCCTCAATACTAGTAAATGGAATCAATAAATCATCAATGTATGTAAGTAAGAATTTTAAATGTTGAACCGCTTTTGTTATTGCCCGTTGAAAAACAGCTGGACCGTTACAAATACCGAATGGCATTTTTAAAAACTCGTAATGTCCATCGGGGGTTATGAAGGCTGTAAATTTTACTGAATCAGGGGCTACAGGAATTTGATAAAACCCATTTTTCATATCTATAGATATAAAGAATTTCGCACTACCCAATCGGTCGATTTGGTCTTCTATTAATGGTAGGGGGTACCTGTCTTTTTCTATTAATTTATTTAACGACCGATAATCGATACATAAACGATCATCACCCCCTTTTTTCTTTACAAGCAAAATCGGGCTAGCGAATGGGGAGTGACTTTCACGAATGATCTGTTTATCAAGTAAATCGTTAACTATTATGCTTACTTTTTGTCTTTCAACAGGGGCTAGCCTATACGGCCTGTAATTGATTACTTCGTAATTTTTTAATCTCAAATTTAATTGGCCAGTTTGTACATTACCAATATGAGTAGGTGTAGGCAAAACGTTAGGGTATTGTTTGAAAATTTTAATAATACTTTCTTGTAAACTTGTGTCCAAATTCTGTATAGAAGATTGAAGCTCATCAAAAGCATCATATGGATTATCATTAGCTAGGTATACAGTGGCGACAGGAGACAGTTCTTTCCATGCTAACTTACAACCTTCAGAATCTACAATAATTTTAATGTCAGGGTGACTAACCACATTCCTACCAATAAGAAGATTGTATGGAAAATCTTGGTCACGGGCCACATGTAAATCTAGCTCTATACAGACGTCTTCGAATTTAACTGGCACCGTGATAATTGCAAAAATATGAATTTTACCGTTGCCTATTCCATTAACGTATTTTGAACAAGGTAAAAATTTAAAATTTAGTCGTTTGGCAATAGATTCCTGTATAATGCTACAACTTGCTCCCGTATCGATAATAGAATCTATAGGCATATTGCGAATGGTGACACGAGTAGGCTTAAATGTTGAAATATTACAAAAGATGTTGTCTCGATCTCTTAGTCATTGATTTTTTTCAGGGTTTGATTGCTGTTTGTTCGAATTTACTCGATTAAAAAAACAATTTGTTGCATTATGTCCTATCTTTTTACAAACTGTACATTTTTTTACATTTTGAGGTGAAGAAGTCGGTTCACTAGTTTTGGTGCACTGCGAACGGAAATGTCCCTTCTCACCGCATGTAAAGCATTTTTTTTCCTGAAATTCGTCGGATTTGGGCATTGGCTTGTTACGTTTACTTGGTCCCGGCAGATTCTCAGGTGACCGATCGAATGGTCGGTTTTTAGTTTTTACGTAAGCAGAGAACAAAGCTATTAATTCCGATGTTGTCTTGACACTACTGTTGAAAGATGCCATTTTCACATTATTGTCTCGAATACCCCCACATATTAGTTCTACTAACTGAGACTCAGAAAATACAATTTTAGTATTCCTTAATAATCTAATTTTCTCTCTTGCGTACTCACAATAAGAGTCAGCAGACTCCGAACAATAAGTTACAGCTTTGTATAATCGTTCCGAGAGATTTTTCTTTTCCGGATACAGTGAATTTAATTCAGCACAGAAATTTTCCCATGATCGACCCTCCTGGGGTTGCCAGGAGTCGTACCATACTAAAGCAGAGCCCTTGAGGGCCTTACCTGCCTTTGCAACTTTAGTCAATCCGCTCCAACCGAATTCTTGTCCAAGCTGGTCAATGTCTGCACACCATGCCACTGCGCCGCTGTCGCTGGTCGCTGGGTCAAATATTGGGAGAGCCACGTCATCCTGCCGATTCTTGCTGGATAATGCTTCTTTGATTGCAGTAAGCAGCCCTTGCAGAATCGCTGGCTCCATTATGGTAGCGACCAATAAGAAACTGAAAAAATAGTAAGATTAGTATGGCACTTGGGATCCCACTTCTGATGTTAGAAGAGTAAATTGGGTGATAATTATAAAAATAAGATTCAAGTAAATAATTAAGTTTTATTATCAAAACTAAACCTTTATTATTCACGAAGGTAAATTATAGTGTCACAATAATAATGACAAAAATATTCTTATATACTGCAAACAACATTATTAGGGATAACATAACATATTAGGGAGAACACTACATAACTATGATACTATATTCATAGTTCATAATATTCATATTAAAAAAAAATCATAAACATAATATTAAAATAGGTACACAAAATTCATAGACATTTTAAAATAGGTACACAAAATTCATAGACATATAACTAACAAGAAAGGTACTTAGCTGGAGATCTGCTCGGTCCGACGGTTCGACTCAGAATGCCCCCTAAGATTTTTTTTTTTTTTTTTTTGGAAGGGCAACTCGCAGTTTTGACCACTGGGGGTCGTGGCTGCTTAACCGGTCTGTCCTGTGGTTGCCTTTCGGATTTTACTCTAAAAGGCCTCCAGCCAGGAGCGGAAAAATTTAAAACTAAAACTTAAATGTTAGATGACCGCACGCTAAGGGCACCCCCTGTGGGGTACGGACCTCGGCTTAGGGCGTCATCGGGAGAGGGCAGCGCGATATTGGGGACGGGCTGGATCGAAGGGTAAACCCCCTAAGAGGTTGGGCTCTCGCTTTTATAAGCAGTGACAAACAAGTGACGTCATCGAGCCGTTGGTACAGAAAACACGTGTTCAAAATTGTTCAACTAGACTATTTTACTTAATTAAACCGATATAAATGTATCAAAATATCTATAATTGAGTTACGAATATAAATATTGTAATATACATAGTGTAAAAGTGGTTTTAACAATGATTTTATGATTTGAATCACAACCGAAACAACTTCCGGAATCGAAAATATTTAAATTTACTTAAACAATTCAAAATATACTACTAAAAATTACAAAAAAACTTAAAAGATATAACAAGCGCATGACGTTTTCATTGATGGATCGTGTCCATCTCATGCGCTGCACACTTCCGCCGGGAGCTGGGACCCTGTCAGAGGCCAGTGGGCCTCGAGGTCCTAAGCCGTCCGGCGGCCGGTGTCCTCCACGTCGACGAACAGGTGGTGGCGTCGTGGGCGGGGAGAAATACTCGTCGCTCGAGCTCGACGCAACTACCGCAGCCGGTGTCGTCACAGCGCTCACAGTGAGGCTGGGTACCGGCGGCGGCGAGGCGGAGCTGAGCGAAGAATCCGGAGGTGGTGGGCGTGCTCGTAGTGCGGCCGATCTTGTCAACATACTCGTATCTTCATTTTTCTATTTTGTTATTGTGATTGTTTTATCGGAGGTGACAACTGTCATGTCACCTCCGATTCGGCAGTTTTTTATCAAATCTATTACATTATGGTGAATATTATATACTTTTTTGGTTTAAAACGGATTTTCGGGTTTTATATTTGGTTTAAAATGGAAAACTATTGCAAGAATGGGTAAAATTTATTTTCACTATTGATATTAACAAGAATTGAAAAACCAGACGTTTTGTTGACACGGTGTTGATAAACTTATTGGTTACTGGTTCATTATTATTATTATTTTTTATTTATATACTTATTAAATACATTTTTAAATATTTTTATAAAAACATTAAAAAAACATTTAAAAATATAAAAAATAGTGGTCCGCCGGTATCGGGAGCAGGGTCCAAGCTACCGGTGGTTAGGACTCCAGAGATAGGAACCTCCTCACAATGCGAGCCGTATCGAGGAGTACTGCCTTCTGAATCAGGCCCTTGATCCAACCGCCTAACGAGAGCCTCGAGAGATGCTGGTCGAGGCTTTCGGCCATCAGGCCATTGGCCGATACGACAATCGGCACAATGATAGCCGAGCTAACATTCCACATGTCAACAACCTCGTGTGCTAAGTCGAGATATTTAATTTGTTTCTCTTTCTCAGCTTTCACGAGGTTCTCGTCGTGCGGAATGGTAACATCGACAATCACTGTGCGACGCGCTAAACGATCTATCACCACTATATCAGGCTTATTGGCGACAATAGTCCTGTCAGTAATGATAGATCGATCCCAGTACAACGTGATATGGTCATTTTCGAGAACTGGGTCGGTTACATACTTGTAATACGGTACCTCAGAATCCACTAGTTTATATTTCAAAGCAAGTTGCTGGTGAATAATCCTGGCTACTTGGTTATGCCTGTGCAAATACTCGCCGTTAGCTAGACGAGAACAACCAGAGATAATATGTCTGATGGACTCACCCGGACGATGGCATGCCCGACACACGTCAATCGTCCCGTCCTTCATAATATGTCTCCGGTAGTTATTCGTCAAGATAACTTCGTCCATAATTGCACAGACGAAACCTTCAGTTTCCCCGAAAAGGTCACCAAAACGTAGCCAGGATACGGACGCTAAGAAATCTACACCGGGCTCATGAAGAGCCCGATAGAAGCGCCCGTGAAGCTCCTTGTTTTGCCATATCTCCTTGCGGTCATCGGTAGTAAGTACTACAGGTTTGCGCCAGTTCTCTTTAGCCATGGAGAGCGGGGTGAGTCCCTTGTCCACTGTAACCACATCACGGTGCATACCCACTTCGGAATTTAAAAAATATTGCCTGAGACTGCACACTTCGCGGTTGTGGAGGGTCTTCGCATTTAAAAAGCCTCGACCCCCGCACTTCCGCGGTATGTACAGTCTCATTACTGATGATCGTGGGTGATGCATCCGGTTTGCGGTCAGCAATGTACGGACTCTCCTATCCAGGGCGTCGAGTTCGGTCTGAGTCCATTTGAGTATGCCGAAAGAGTACATCAAAACCGGCATGACCCAACCGTTGAAGGCACGCACCTTGTTTCCGCCTGAAAGAAGACTAATTAATACCTTCCTCAGGCGACCAAAGAAGCGCTCCTTCAACGATTGCTTCATGTCAGCAACGTTGATGCCTAACGCTTCTGACATACCCAAATACTTATATCTTTCGGATGAGGAGAGAGATCTAAGGTGTATAGAATCCGAAAGTTGAATTCCCTCGGATTCCATAATCTCACCTCGCTTTACATGCATGACTGCACATTTGTCCACACCAAATTCCATACTGATGGTGCTACTAAAAGTTTCAGTTACCTTCAGTAGCTTCATCAGTTGCAATTTGTTGGGGGTAAAGAGTTTCAAGTCATCCATGTAGAGGAGGTGAGATATGACCTGACCACCTCTCCTCAACCGATAGCCTAGTCCTGAATCCTCAAGTAGTGAGCTTAAAGGATTCAGGGCTAAGCAGAACCAAAGTGGACTCAAACTGTCGCCCTGAAATATTCCCCGTTTAATCCATACAGGCTCATCGCTCCCCTGGATCTGTCGACACCCTGGATAGCGAAGAACCGTTCTCCATTGCCCCATACATGACCTAAGGAAGGTGCGTAGAGTTGCATCTATCTTGTACAACTCCAGCACCCTCATGAGCCATGTATGTGGCACCGAGTCATAGGCCTTCTTATAATCTATCCAGCATGTCGACAGATCCTTGCGGGATCGACGAACCTGTTGGCTTATGGCCATATCGATGAGGAGTAGCTCCTTAGTACCGCGGGACCCGTTCCGACATCCATTTTGAGAGGTTGACATAATCGAGTTACTTTCAATGTGCGTATTAATTTTCGCTCTCAAAATGGATGTAAGAAGTTTATAGACCGTCGACAAACACGCGATCGGTCTATAATTCTTGGGATCCGTGGGACTACCTGACTTGTGGAGCAGGTGGGTAACGCCTGTTGTTAGAAACTGCGGAAGCGACCCAGACTCTAAAGATGACTGGAACTGAGATGCCAGGCGGGCGTGTGAACTAATTAGCCATTTCAACCAAAAGTTGTGCAATCCGTCCGGTCCCGGTGATTTCCAATTCGGTAACGGACAGACTGCTCTGGTGACATCTAATGGCGTAATTAAAACTGCTTCCATTTCTGGTACAGTTTCACACGCTCGCCCGACATCCAGTATCCAGCTAGCCTCAGAGTGACAGACGGGCACTGACCAGATGCTGCGCCAGAATGTACTCGTGGCGGCATCATCCGGGCGGCACTCGTCTGTCACATTTTGTTCAGATCGCTCCCAAGTTCTATACACCCATCTCTCATCGTTCTGGAACATGCGATTCTGTGTGTACCGATCAACCCGCCGCTTATACCGCCGAATACGACTCGCCCATGCACAAACTTTCTGCTTCAGGAAGTCGATGCGCTCTGTGACACGGGACATGTATTCTCGAGAGCTGGTTCCAGTCCCCGAGAATGCCCGCCTTACAAAGCGCATCACTCGTGGTCGTGTATTGCCCTCCCTGAAGCAGTATAGTTTGCCGATGAGTACCCTGGCCTCATCGATACGACGCTGGATCCTGCACTGCCAGGCTGGTACGGCTGGTTTTGGTTGCGTAGCCACGTCACAGTTTGGAAATTTGACGTTAGCTAAACGACATGCCGCAACAGCCGCACAATACAGGATCGAATGTGTATCAACGAGATCCTCGCTGCTCTCGAACACATTCTTAAGCTGCGAGTCCAGGGCACACACCAGCGCCCTATTTTTTTTGTGCATAGGCAGGCGTGGTAATCGGGGTCTAAGTTCGGTCGGAGTGGATCTGTACTCACGAAATGCATCCTCCAGTGCGCTCCTCAATCGAGCATTGCACTGGCTACTTACTGAAGCAACCCTATCATCTTCCACTTCTACACTATTATTAGACCGCGGCGGTATTTCATAAATGGTCGATGTTTGTACCGTGGTTTGTGCCGGATTCGAGACGATATGGTTGCTCAGCTCTGAGCGCAGCCTATCAAGTGCGGTATCATCCAATCTATGACTGCGTTGGATGACCCGCACCTGATCCGACAGTCGTTGGGCCGAGACGTTGACAGTTGGCTCTAGTTCCTGAAATAGAGACAGCATCCTACCACGGTACGCAGTGAGGTTAGTTCCTCCCTCTGTAGACCTGTTATTATTATTATTATTATTAATACGCTGCCCTGTGGTATGCCGAAAGTGATTTTACATTTTCCTGAAATATATTTAAGTTCTTTTTTATCCTTTTTAGAAATCCGTCTACTTTCCGAACACTGCTTTCTATTGTCTAAATAAGATTGTATAAGAGAAAGTGCATTGCACCTTATTCCATATGCATTAAGTTTCTGTAGTAGTATTTTATGATCAACTAGATCGAATGCTTTCGTCATGTCCATAAATATAGCGCTAATAGAGGAATTTTTCATTAATATCTGTCACTAGCTTCTGCCCGCGACTTCGTCCGCGTGGAATAGTTACTTTAGGCTAACGCTAACTTTAACCCGCGACTTCGTTTATGTAGAGGGTGAAAATATTTTTAAATAATACGTACGTTAAGGAGCTGTTTTAGGTACCTACATCACGCTTTTATCAGTAAACGGAGAAATGATTTCTTAAAATATTCCTGGGGAGTTTATGATTTTTTACTGGAGCTCTGCAGTAACGCGGAACCATATGCGCAAAAACCCAAGAAAATTTACCGGGTTACACAGTACAAATTCTAGAACAAAAAAACATTTAAGGTCTTAGAAATTGTACTGGGTTACCGATTCAATTTTTACTGGGGTACTGAACGTCATTATTGGTATCTCGCAGAGATAACTGGGGCCACCGCCCTTCCCCGTCATGACCACCCGCCGCCGGCCTTGCACCATTATTTTGCTGCAATGTTATTTTAAAACTGCAATATCTCCTAAGATATTCATTGAAATCAAATGATGTAAAGGGCAATTTTGTTTTAAATTAAATACTTGTGATGAATAACGTATTTATTTGGATAAGGATTAATATCATGATTATAAAAACACCTTCGCAAATAATGCATTATTTTAGAACAAATTTGGTTAGCATAAAAAAGTTTATAGTGAGCCAAACTTAAAAGATAGACATAAGCTGTCGCAGACTTTTTTTTAGAACTTTTAAAGGGAAACAATTCTGTAATACATGATTTTTGCGAAACTTTAACCGTTTACGCAGCGCACGCAGCAGAAGCTCTCAAAAGGGAAAAAAACCCACGATTTTGAAACATTGCTCATTGGTGCTCCGCCCCTATTGGTCTTAGCGTGATGATATATAGCCTATAGCCTTCCTCGATAAATGAGCTATCTAACACTGAAATAATTTTTCAAATCGAACCAGCAGTTCCTGAGATTAGCGCGTTCAAGCAAACAAACAAACAAACAAACAAACTCTTCAGCTTTATTATTAGTATAGATTATAATATTAAGAAAATCATAGATAGCTATATTTATGTTTTTTTTTTCTGAAACCCTTCTGTTCCTTTACCAAGATGTTGTGTTTCGTGATAAAGGAATCCATACGGTGATAAATAGCCTTCTCAAATATTTTTGATATAACTGGTATTAGGGCAATAAGTCTGTAGTTAGCCCTTATTTAAAAACCATGATAAAACTGATATTAATTATCAGTTTTATCATGGTTTTTAAATAAGGGCTTAATTATAGCTGGTTTTAGTTTATCAGGATAAATTCCAGAGCAGATATTAATGATGTGGCAAATGGGGCCAGATATCACATCGGAAACAAATTTTAATACTCTTGTTGAGATATCATCATACCCAACGCTAACTTTATTTTTTAAATTCTGTATTATTCGATATGCTTCATTAAGCGTAGTCAGAGCCAAGAACATTGATTTACAACATGTATTCGAGGTCTCATAGCTCGCAGATCTTGAGGCCTTCCAAAGTAATTCTTGCTTGATTCACAACGTGATCGTTAAATGCGTTCGCTATGTCACTGGGGTTTGTTATTAACCCCGTTATTCTGTATTTCTGATAAATTATATTATGTTCATAGGGAGGGCAATGTTTATTTTCATTTATTTCAAATTCAATTTGTTGATGTCATTATCTTATGGTTATTTTTTGACTTTTGTTTAGTTTTATTATTTTCTCAAGTCTTCGTGTCTTCGTCTTCGTTTTGCTCGTAGTTGCCAAAGAAGTTGTCTATTATTTTTGCTACAGCGTCTCATACCGAATGTTAACCAATTCTGATTCCTTTATTACATTTTTTTTTTGCAGACCTATTTTTCGGACATATGAAGCTATGGATTAGCAATAGGCTTCAAAATAATTTAGATTGAGATTGATAGTGTGTTACGCAGTTAGGGTGCTGGTCATATACGCACGCCGGTCAAGAGTACTACGCACCTGATCTTTCTGAAGAATATATACCACCAATATACAGGGTGGCCGGAACATTGACGTCCAAAAATAAAATTTAGGTCCCTCGTATCGTGGGGTATCCGAATCACCCCCATGTATGTTCCGCGACTTTTCATAGTTTTCGAGTTACGAATTTTTTTCTGATTTTTTGAGAATGATCGACCTGACCAATCTAAAAAAAATAAAAAAAAAAGTACATGGTTTTGTCGAGATTTTTTTTTTTGCAACTGAATCTTCGTGAGTAGTACTTTTATGCATAAAATAATCAGCTTCGTAACTGTGATGAAAGTTATGAAAAAGTTGGTCTAAAGTGAAAAAATTACGTTCGGTAAATTCGTAACTCGAAAACTATGAAAAGTCGCGGAACATACATGGGGGTGATTCGGATACCCCACGATACGAGGGACCTAAATTTTATTTTTGGACGTCAATGCTCCGGCCACCCTGTATAATATAATATCACCAATAAGTAGTCGTCAGTAGTAGTTTAGTATGAGTAGTAGTAGTCTGCGTTCAATCACAACAAATGCTAAATCACAATAAATGCTAAGCTAAGCTGCTAATGCTAAGCTCTTTATCTCTGTTTCAGGACGGAAGCATTCTGAACCTGACATAAACATGCCGTTTTTAAACACGTAAGTCTAAAATATATTTTTCTAAATGTGCCTGTATTTACGGTTTTATAATAATACTAGTATTCTGCTCGCGACTTCATCCGCGTGAAATTTTGGTCCTCGACTAACCGCGTCGCACCCCATCGCCTATTACTTCGTTTTCGCTTAGCGTTTTTTCTGACTTTTTTCTTTTTGCTCGGCTCCTACCTTCGTCGAGAATTGGGCTATCAAATGCAAAAACAAAAGATTTTTGCAAATCCGACTGGTAGTTCCAGAGATTATCGCGGTCAGACAAATAAACTCTTCAGCTTTATTTTTTGTATAGAGTATAGATAATAGATAGATAGCACCTACCGCACACTTAGCTTTGGAATCAATAGAAGTAAATTGTTTTGATTTTACCAATTGAGTTAATATATTCTGTTTCGAACGCGCTATAACTGTGAGTATAAACTCAAACTCAAAGCATTTATTTCAAATAAACCAATTACAAGCACTTTTGAATTGTCAAGGGGTCGGTCAGTCAGAAAGATGAAGCTAGTTGCCCATTCCAAAGCGTATAGGTAACAAGCTGCAGCTTACTAGGTATAGTTGACCACGTAATTGCTTTACCACCTTAAGGTTGGATGTCACTTGCACGTCATATGACGACTAGGTTTATTTCTGATATCAGGACCAGTCTGACTGTTAGATCGTTTCAATTAACCTTATTGAAGTTTCAATTTTATATTTTTTACTAAAATGGTTTTTCTACATTTATATCTGTAATCCATATGGTGTACATAATAACGATTATTCTATTCTATCAATTACGACGTCGACTATACAAAAGACAGTTTGGGGCCAGGAAGGGCCTAACTTAACTCTGTGTGCATAAAGCCTAATTTGCTCTAAAACAACGATTTTCAGTGCAATAGCACATAAGGAGGAGATACCTCAGTCGCAGCAGATGGAAGCGGCGCTGCAAGCCATCTCCGAGGAGCTGCGGCGCTGCAGGAACATGCTGCACGCGCACCGCCCCGCAGAGGTGAGCCGCCTGCCCAGTGCCGTGCTGTAGCTACATTTTGAGGCCTCAAGTATGACGTCTTACGAAAACCTTGATCATTTTTGGACTTTATCACGTAAAACTCGTTATAGCGCTACAAGGTTCTTTTGGCGCATGGCCAAAACGTCGTCATCTTGATTTTTGAATACATCTCAAGTGACACTCCACAAAACAATTGCACAATTTTTTACCAACAGCGCCCTCTATCAACGTCATTCCAGCGCCAAATATTCAATTGAGTAACACGAAAAGTCAGACTTTTGATGTTGCCATTTGTATCGCAGAAATGAGAAAATTTACCTCTCCAAATAGTTGAATAAGTTCTTCTGAAAGGTGTTAGAATAACAAACCAGCCGCATCAAAGCGGTAACCATGGCAACGAACCCAATGACACAACATTGTTACATCGTTTGGTAGAAAAATGTTGATGCAAGATTATTAGTATTTTAAGGTGTAAATATTCAAAATAAAATTAAATCCGGTGCTTATGAATGTAACTCATTGTTATAGTGTGTGTATACATAACAATTATATGGCATTTCTTGTGGTTTAATTTTCGATTTCGTGTATTGACGAGCAAACAGTTTCGTGTCAAGCCATCGTCATATATTATGATCGTCATGAAAATCGAAAACGTCAAGAATAATCTATTCAATTATTTTGAGAGTAAGTATGGTTAAGGTTTCCGTAACTAGACCATCGGGGTAATTGTGTAACACACTGACAGTAGGAATGGCTTTCATTTTGATAGTTCAACAACATTCATTGCGTTATTTACGTTGTTGAGCAGACAATTTTTTCGAACATATGAAGTAATGGATTAGAAATATCCTTCAAAATGATTCAGATTCTGATTGATAGTGTGTTACGCAATTAGGGTGCATATCATAGAAACACAGCTGAATGGTAAGCACACCTGAAAGAACGCGGCGCTTCGGCGCGCATCGGAGCGCAGCGCGACGGATGCTCGCGTATCCGATGACGTTTAAACGTTATTGTTTGGACAACTTAGTTTCCTCTAATGAATTTCAAAATGCGCTCCGTCAGGTGTGAATCGTTCATTAAGCTTAGCGTAGACCGAATGCGTAGATAATAATGTTATTTATTTTTTATTATGAATTATTGTAAATTTGACAATTATATTTAATTGTTTTAACTTTATTTTAAACTTAATGGTGTCGGTTAAAATAAGTGTATGATTTTTATCTAAGTATTTACTTTATGTAAATACTAATTTATGTGGTTTGATGTATTTAGTGTAGATAATGGTGTGTATAGAAAATGTATGTTAATGAATAAATAGAAAAGTAATTTGTGCCTACCCGTAGATAGAATCATTATTATGAGATTAATAAATCTTTCCATATTTATCATATTTTTGCAATTAATAGATTATAGCAGTTATTATTATTTGAAATCACGTTCCCTAACATATAATAATAGCTGCACCCCGCGGTTTCGCCCGCATTCGGCTCGATCTCGTGGGAATATCGGAATATAAAATATTACCAAATTGTAAATAATGCATATAAAATGTACGGATTTACAATGAGATCCACTCATGACTTTAAGCGGATCTCTTCGTACCTCTGCCTGTATAAAACCCTAGTCCGTTCCCTACTTTAATATGACGTATCCATCTGGAATCCTTACTATGGCAAATGCATTGACATCGTGCAATGCACTACTGGTGTCACAAAAGTTATCTGCAGTATAACCAGTTGCACAGTAAATACAAGCTTTTGGTGCTCAGCTTTAGACGTAAACAATCAGAAGCAATGACATTGTGTAACATTGTTAATGGCAATTTTGACTGTATAGATTTAAATAATGTATTGTGCTATGCAGGCCCCCGAACTGTCCATAGACGACAGGTGCGTGCAGGCAAACTCTTTGCAGTAGGTACCTGCCGATCTAACACTGGTCTACGTTCACCAGTTCGGCGAATGGCAGCTACCTACAATGAAGCGTTCGCACACATAGATATACTTACAAGCTCTTTGAAAAGGTTTCGTAGCCTTTTGTATGAGACACTTGAGCTATTGGACAAAATTTTTGTTGTTGTTTTTAAAATAATATTTCTATTTACTTTTTTATTGTTTTTATAATATTAGTGTAATAGTCATGCTTAGACAGTTCACCTCCTTGTGACTTATGTGTATATATAATAATTGTCGGTCGGTGCTAGCCAAACCGCTGCAATACATTTATAATAAATGTATGGATGGAGCTGTGTTTCCGGAGAAGTGGAAGATTACCCGCGTCGTTCCGGTGCCAAAAGGAGGGTCAGGGATGACCCCTCTTTGAGGAGTGGCTTGAGAGGCGCCACGGCGTCCTCACCTTCCGCCTGACGCAGGTCCTCACCGGACATGGCTGTTTCGGGAGGTTCCTGTTTCGGATAAGGCGGGAGGAAACGCCCGGGTGTTACCATTGTGTGGATCGACCGGAGGACACGGTGGAGCATACGGTGGAGGTCTGCCCGGCTTGGGCGGAGCACCGCCGTGTCCTCGTGGCGGCGATCGGCGGCGGCGACCTCTCGCGTCCGGCCCTGGTTCAGGCCATGGTACGGAGCGAGAGGGAATGGGAAGCCGTCACCTCCTTCTGCGAAGCAGTAATGCTCGCGAAGGAGGAGGCGGAGCGCGAAAGGGAGAGGCAATCTCTGCGCCCTCGCGCCCCTAGCCGCCGCAGGAGGAGGAGACACCCTGGGCGTCGGGAGTCGATTGCCGACTCCCGGCCACCGTAGGCGCGGGCTTGCGGACGGCGAGCAATGGGCAGCTCGCCGTCCGGTAAGGACCAGGCCCGGGTCGACGGCGCGTCGTGTTCCACGCGCGCCTCAAAGAGATGTCAGCACCATTGACGGGGTCCGATAGGACCGATGCCTGCCGGGGTCGCGGATTGTTCGAAAGAGTTACCGTGGCCCTGGCGCACAGGCAACTGAAGGAACACGGGTGGGTTTTAGTCAGTAAGAGTCTGACACGCCCTTCCGCTCCGCCCAGAGCGGGAGAGAACATTTGATGATTTCCCACCCAAAAAAAAAAAAAAAAGGGATGACGGTGGATAATTATAGGCCTGTCGCAGTGCTGTCGACTCCGGCGAAGGTTTTTGAAGCGGCTATTCATAAGAGCATATTTCAACAGGTCAGCGGCCAGCTTTCAGACGTCCAGCACGGGTTTCGACCAGCAAGAAGCACTACTAGCAATCTCCTTAGCTACATGGCTAATCTGGTGCCAACAGTTGACAGTGGGGGGCAAACTGATGCCGCTTACTTCGATTTTAAAAAAGCATTTGATCTAGTAAATAATGATGTTTTGCTCAAAAAGTTAGCGGCCATTGGTTTCACTCCACATCTGCTAAGGTTTTTTGCAAGTTATTTGAGCAGTAGGCAACAGTACGTAGAATATGCGGGACACAAGTCAGAGCCATATTTTACCAGGTCGGGTGTGAGTCAGGGCAGTAACCTTGGGCCTTTGCAGTTCATTATTATGATTAATGATTTGCCAGAAGTTGTTAAAGACTCCAAATGTTTACTGTTTGCGGATGACCTCAAGCTATCGCTTGAGATAAGTGAATTGGAGGGCTGTGACAGGCTTCAAAGAGACATTGACAGAGTGGTGACCTGGAGCAAGAACAACCTCTTGCAGTTCAACATCTCAAAGTGCGTAACAATCACTTTCTCTCGCGCGCGTACTCCTATTGTGAATACTTACAATATAGACGGGTTGCCAATGACTAGGGCTACGGAAGTTAGGGACTTAGGGGTGAAATTCAACACTGGGCTAACGTTTCGTGATCACGTCACAAGCTGCTGCAGAAAAGCCTATCGTAATTTAGGTTTTATGCTCCGTATGGTGCGTGGTTTTTCTAACATTAAAGCGGTTATCGCCTTATATAATGCTTTAGTTAGAAGTCAATTAGAATGTAACGCAGTCATTTGGGCTCCACATGAATCTAAATATAGGCTCATGCTGGAGAGAGTACAAAACAAGTTTGTTAGGTACTTGTACTTGCGCATGTATGGTGTATACCCATTTTACCCGCTTATGTACCCAACTTTATTTATTTTGGGTATGGTTGGATATAACGAACTGAGGGTCAGGAGGGATCTCGCACTCATCTCGTACATATTCAAAGTACTTAGAGGGAAGTTACATAATGAGGACATTTTAGGGCACATAGGTTTATGTGTTCCGGACAGGTACGTGTGGCGACGACGACAGCCACGGCTGCTAGCGGAGCCGCGCACGAGCACCAATCTTTTAAGTGAGGCGCCACTGACGCGCGCACTCCGCACTCTCAACCTCATAGCTAGTGACTCGGACCTATTCTGTTGTTCTCTGAGTGAATTCACAAAGAATGCATTATTTGTAATAAGTTACAAAATTTAATTATAATAATAAGTTAATGATTACTTAGGATGAGACTTTAGATAAGTACACTATCGCATTAGGTTACCCCTGTAATGATAGATGTAAGTTGGACAAAATAAATAAATAAATTGTAATTGGAATAAGGTAATTAGTGCCCTTGTAATTAGGGTCGTACTAATTTGATAGTATTGTATAGTTATTTCCAGTGACTAGATTATCAGAAAGGTGTGGTAGTATGAATTAAATATTTTTAAACAATAATGGGTTTTATATTATTATATCTATGCTTTTCCTCAACTATTGGTATACAAAGGTGTGTGTTTCTAGCTACACAAAATGTTGCACAACTTTTGTTACCAGCAATACGTGGCAACCCTTCGGGATGCAGACAATAAAGAAATTGTGTCTTTAATTGCGACATTTAAAGACGGCCAAACCATACGTTCAATATGCACCCGCGTTGGCGCGCAAATAGGAACCTATACGTTCATTGAATTTCGTTCGATCACAGAATGCGCTGGTAAGTAGATAAGTAGGTAAGTACTTTTTCACACGAAAAAGTACTTACCTACAAATTCGTAGCAAACAACTGAGAGCCATCGCGGACGCAAGTTGAATGCGGGGGATCCGTCAACCTAGGACGCAAAATTCAATATTTCTTCGTTTTTTTGCAAATTGCAGCGCTGTAATCATTTTAATCATCAATACAGCTCCAGACAAATATAGGTCTCGAAATAATTTTTGATGGAAATAAAACTTTCGTGAAAATATGAGTGTGTGCAGCAAATATAATCTCGAGAGCTATAATAGTCTGGTCTTTTTTATTATTTTTGTTGGGAAATCATCAAATAATCATCCCGCTCTGGGCAGAGCGGGAGGGCGTGCCAGACTTTTGCTGACTAAAACCCACCCGTGTTCCTTCAGTTGCCTGTGTGCCAGGGCCACAGTAATCCTCTCGGAAAAACCCGCGACCCCGGCAGGCATTAGCCCTAACGGGATCTGGATCTGGGGTCTGGATCTCGTTTTTAGCGATAAGACCGCCCATTGCGTCACCCTATGTAAAATGTCTTCATTTATGTATATTTGTATTTCATATTCAGAATGGAATATTCTTTACTATGTACGATAAAGATAATTATATTCAATTCTATTCATGATTTAATGTAATTATTGACTCGATAATTGCCGTTAAATGAATTTTGATCAACATATAATGTAAAATAGCGCTGCAATTTGTAAAAAACGTAATATATTTAAAATTTTGCGTGCTACCTTAGCGCAAACACCTTAAATCTCCGTCTCCTCCGCCAGCGGACCCAGTGCGCGTCACAGACGTCGTCGCTGGACATGACTCCTCCCATCGCGCTCCGGCCCGGCGTGGCCACGCAGGGCATCGGCGATGCATATGCCCCCGTGTCCTTATTCACGCTGCACATCGGAACCGTTGTGTTGTCTGACGAGGTTCATGCTTCTTTTTATTGGTAGATACATTTTTGATGGAAAATTTGCCGTTCCGTGCCCGTTTTTGTCCAGTCGGTGTACCGAGATTTGTAACCACTTAACCAAGTTAACTGCTAGATAGGGGAGTATACCTACTTTTCTCTAAACACTGACTGTATCAACCCACACTGGACCCGCGTGGTGGAGTACGGCCCGCTGCCGGTCACAGAGAGGAGGCCAGAGTCCTGGTAGTGTGAACATTGTAGCCTGATTAAGTATGTTTGGAGTTCAGAAAACACGAGTACCTTCCTTCCCTTCCTTTCGATATCGCTACAATATGTTTAGAGAAGTTTTTTCAAGTTGCCTACCAAAACAGTAGTATTCAATGACGCGAAATTTTTAATCATTCCTTCTCATTTTCAAAGAAAACCCGTTAAAAAAGTCTGCTAATCCAGTTCCTCACAATATAGGCTGTTCTATACTCCCGCAACAAGAACCTGGTGCTAAAATGGAAGTTCTACAACCAGCCCGTGACCATGGCACGCATGCACGCAGGCCGTGTCGTGGTATTCGACTTCTCTACTGAGTATGACATCAAGGTCACCGACGACTTCTTGAATTATTTGAAACGTGTGAGTAAACTTGAGGTTATAGAATTGGTGGAAGGTACTAGGTGGGAACAGTTACAATACGTGGCCGGACGTGGCACATAGTTTACGAAAAAATAAAAAAAAGGACGCGAATGCCTTTCGAAATTTTGTTGTGCCTTATTTCGCCCCACCACTGTGTTTAAATGACACATAGGTTTGTCTCGCTGTTGTCTGTGTTTAGGAGTTTTAGAAACGAAAAGAGGACTTACAAAAATAAAGGTAGTATGCGAATATTGAAATATGAACTATGTCACTTCAGGTATGAAAAAAGTCACTTTCTGATCCCGTAGGTGGCATGTGACTTACTACCCGCAGACGCGGTTATAAAAACCCTAGGTGGATAGTAGGTAAGTCTTCTAAAAAGTGACAAGTGTCATGGATATCTGTAATACTAGAGGCATTGCAGATGCGTTACCATCCTAGAGACTACGATTAATTTCGCCTGTGCCTGTACTCGGGGCACCCAAACCCTTCAAACCGGATCACAGTAACGTTGTTAGGCGGCAAATATAGTTATGATCATGTGGAGGCATTTATATCGTCACATACGAACTACGCATCACACTGACATCACGCAAAATCCTGCATCGCGCAAGCAGAGTTTACCGCGCGACTAACTTATACACAACGTCCCTACATTAATTGTCGGGCAGTTGCCCACCAGACACGACAACCGTCTGGTCGGAGGATCCTCCCTTTTCTATGGTGGATGAGTGAACTTTACAACCTGTTCCTCATGCCTCTACTATGGTATGGTATTCCACGGACGAAGTCTTTTTACAAAGAGCTCTACTGCTACTTAGGTATAAATCTACACATAAATACCTAAACTCACGCCTTTTTTCCATGGGCGTAGGCAGAAACTACAGAACGCCACCAGCTACGATCCTTACTTAATTACACCTTTTACTTCGGTAACGTTCATACATCTGACGTCGCTTTTACAAATCTACATCATTATAAGTCCCCTTCCAGGAGGAGATGCCGATCGTCATCTGCGAGGTGGGCCAAGAGGCGAACCCCTTCGCGACCGGTGTGTTACCGCTGAGAGACGCTCTGCTACACACCAACATGAGAGCCGACATGTCACTAGCTTTGGTACGTTTACTTGAAATGCCAGTAAAAGATTAAGGCCCGCTTGTACCACTAAATCACTAGATTCGTTTAGCGCTAAACGAATTTAAAACATCGTTCTGTTTCTGTCAATCTCTTGAAGATAACAGAGTCAGAATGATGTTTTAAATACGTTTAACGTGAAATGTAGTGTTTTTTATTCGTGGTGCAAGCGGGCCTTAATCTTTTACTGGCATTTACCTGGGCAGCTAATGGTCGGACAAATGTCGGGAGTCAGTTCTACCTTGTCTATATAGCCTGCGCGAAAAAAATTGCACTGGTATTTAAATTCAGAATCTCCGATTATTATCAAATTTTGCGAATACAAACTATCATACCTACATGATAGAGTTCAAATTCCATTGCAACCCATTTTTCTTAGGATTTTCTATTACGAAGTCAATCTAATATCAACTTAGACTACATAACTATAAAATAGATAGTTGAAGTGGCCATACGTGGAAATTATCTTAGATTGGGTATTCAATCATAGTCCATAAAAAACGGACAGCCAATAACGAGAGGTAGAATTGCTGAAAATCAGCGCTTTTGACGTTAAGTTCTTCGAAAGTCAGAATTTTGCTGAGCAATGACCTGTTCTTGCACAGATGCGACGCACGCTAATTTTACTTATATTTCATATTCATTTATTGCGTTTCATATTGTATAAAATATGTTTCAAAAAGGCTTATTTGTAGCTAGGTACACACGGGTACATATCAAGCTAAACATTTTCAGTTTAAGCTGATCTCGCATTGTATAGGACTTTCGTCCAATTAGAGGTCAGCTTATACTGGAAATGTATAGCTTGATATGTACCCGTGTGTACAAATTATGGAACCTGTTAGGGCACAGAAACAGAATAAAAATTAAAACCTTAACTAGGCAATAAAAAGACCAGCTTATATTAATACATTTTAACAATAAAATAAAGAACATAGATAAGTACCTATGTAAATTTATATTTCTATTAATAATTACTAAGCTCTATTATTATTTGTTAGTTATGAATGTAGTTTTAAGTTATATTTAAACATTAATTTCATGAATAGGTACTAGGCTTTTGGCTACTTTCGATTAGGTTTTGTATTTTAGTGTATTGCATGTAGGGTTTGAATCCCGGGGCGTTTCGTGTCTCGAAGTCCCGGGACTTTTTGTAAATTTAGCTTTCGCGTTTAGACTCGAGATACTGGCCACCATAGCCTACAGTCCCAAAAACGGTTTTTTTTTTACTTCGAATTTAAGTAAAACTGCACTTATTGCTTTTGCGGAAGAACTGTATTGCAGTCTTTTTGAAAATATTAGGTCTTTACCTATGAAATTGCCGTTCTGCAGTACTGGCCATTTCAAATCAAAATAATTTTTGTTTGGCTATGAATTCTAATTTCAAATTAATTTTATTTTAAAAACATGGATTTTTTTTTCTAAAAGTAGTCATTTCTTTATTGATTAGTGTTACATTTTCATCGCATTTCAATCTTTTTCGTCATCATGGATACGTTAAAAATTCGAGTAATTATGGAATATGAGTACCGTCGTGGCAGCAACGCGCACAAGCGGCACGCAACATCAACGACGTTTACGGAGCTAACTCTACAAACCAACGCACCACCTGTTATTGGTTTGCTCGCTTCCGTTCTGGAAATTTCGACCTGAAAAATGAACCTCGCGGTCGTCCGAAGACTTTGGTCGACAATGACGAATTAAAGGCGATTGTGGAAGCTGATGCTACACAATCTACGGCTGAATTAGCAGCAGCTTTCGACGTTAGCGTCAAAACAATATTGGTCCATTTGCGTCAAATTGGCAAGGTAAAAAAGCTTGACAAATGGGTGCCCCACGAACTCAATGATCGCCAGCGCGAAGTACGCGTCGAGACGTGCCTTGCACTGCTCAACAGACACACAAATGAAGGAATTTTGAACCGCATTGTTACCTGCGATGAAAAATGGATTCTGTTTGATAACCGTAAGCGCTCAGCAAGTTGGTTGGATCCTGGTTCAGCACCTAAACAATGCCCTAAACGAAAACTTACCCCTAGAAAAGTGATGGTCACTGTTTGGTGGTCTAGCGCCGGTGTGATTCATCACAGCTTCTTACCAAACGGGGTGAGCATTACTGCAGATGTGTACTGTGAAGAACTGAACACAATGATGGAGAAGCTGGCGCATCTCCAACCAGCATTGGTCAATCGCTCGTCTCCGCTGCTCCTGCACGACAACGCGCGACCTCATACTGCACAGCAGACGGTCTCCAAGTTGCAAGAACTGGGGTTGGAAGCTCTCCGTCATCCGCCCTACTCACCAGACCTTGCGCCTACAGACTACTACTTTTTCCAGAATTTGGATAACTTCTTGGCGGGAAAAAAATTTAATACCCGAGAGGCAGTACAAAATGCCTTTGAAGAATTTGTTGCCTCCCGTCCAGCTGATTTCTTTAAGAAGGGCATCAATAAACTGCCACTGCGATGGCAAAGATGCATTGATTGCATGGGTGATTACTTCGATTAATACAAATAAAAAATTCATGAAAAAAATTCGTTTAAATTTTTTCATACAAAACGGCAATTTCATAGGTAAAGACCTATTATCTCGTATCCAAACTCCAGATTTGGAAATAATGAACGCCGAACCTAGTACATATAAGTAGCGCTACAGTGCAACGAACCCGACGAGTCGTTTCGGAGTCAAACGGAACAGGCAATAAAAAATATCGAAGAACGTGTAGTTAGGTACACGAAATTCTTGCAAAAAAAAATCAAGGGCAACATTAAAATCAAATCAAATCAATTTTATTTGTGTAACATAGGTAATGAATTTACAAAAAACAACAGTTTTTTTAAACAGTTATTAAATTAAAAATAGGTCGCTGTGTTATGCCAAGAGGCGTACAAATATATGGTTGCATGCGAAATATAAAAAAAAATATAAATCATGCGAGAGGTAAACACAAATTATTTGGTAGGTATGTCAAAATTAATAGTATGATGAATAAAAAAAAAACAAAGATTATAAAATGTCACAATATGAAGTAATTACTACAGTCAATGCTTAAACAAATAATCATATCATAAATTACCATTGCTCTCAATATTCTACTAGAAATTGTCTATTGCGTGTATTCTCCAGTCAAAAATAAATAAATAAGTCTACATTAGTTTATCATTCAGAAATTCATCAATCGTGTAATAACATTTTTCAATTAACAACAGTTTTAAATTTTTTTTTAATTGTGTAACATTCAAATGTTTATTTCTTCTGGTAAAAAAGTAGTTCCAGTTGTTTGAAGCAACCGGAAAACGTACTGAAAGTTTGGAAAACCGACATCTGTTGAAAACTAGTGTCCTCCTTGTCCGATGGTATTATAACAAAAATCACAAACAAATCACTTTTTTTATTAATAATAAAAATAATAATAATTAATTTAATTCAGACATAGTCCATACATTAATTATAAAAATAAAATGATAAAAACACATTACATTAAAATAATCAAAAACAAATTTAACAAAATTACACATACACATTAGAATTGAATGAAAAACACATTGAAACAATCAAATAATAAAATTAGACATACACAATTATAATTATAAAAAACTGTCAAATAATGCGAGGAGAAGCGCTAACATGAAGCTGCATCCACCTCTGTATCAGGGACAGGTCCCACCGCTCGGACAACACCCTCAGGAGACTGTTCGAGCTGCTTCGTAGGCGACTTAATAGTAAAGCGCTCCGCTTCCTTATGATCGCGAAAAAATGATCGGTCCGCGCCACAGCAAACATAGTCGAAGCACTACAAAACGCGGGAGCCCTAACAGTATCCTTTATTTTTATTAATACATCAGGCACAAAATTAACTCGATTCTATTAAGTCTCCAAGTCCCAGACTTTGATCGTGGGTTGTCTCGTGTCCCGAGACTTTGAGACTCTTGTTGTATGTTTATCATATAATTTGTGTCTTATTTGTGCATAATAAACAATTTTTCTTTCTTTCTTTCTTAACCGATATATTATATGTATCGTGTGCAGATGGCAGGTCCACAGATGTTAAACGAGCGTGGTAACGACAAGCCCAATACATTTGGTATGGGAGACGAGGTTGGGGTCATCGACCTTTGGTGCTTAATGCGCGCCGACGCCAACATGCTGCCCGGCATCAACCTTGCCATCGCACAGGTATGTCCAGGAGAATATACGAACAAAAAAAAAATACAAAAAAAAATGTGTGTCTTTAAATAAATGTATTTTCTTTCTTTTCTAAATAAATTCAGGTCTTTTTCCCGGGGAGAATATACAGGGTGGCAGGGATATCGACGCGCAACCTGTTACCATAGATTCGGTACTTACGGACCCTTTCAGACATGGCCCTGTATTGTTAGACTCGCTTAAAATCCTAATAATATAATGTTTGGATTTTAAAAGAGACCATGACCTTTGAGATTGTTTCGGCATTTCTACTCAGGGATGTCAGCTCAGATGATGAATTAGAATTTTTGCCAAAATTGGTAAAGCAATTAAAAGGTCAACTGTATCTACATAGGTACCTACGCCTTACACAATGTTTATGGACATTTTCACATTACATTCGTTACCTGACTCATTGTTTCGAACTTTAGGAGCTTATATCTCCCCAAATATGCACTTTAAATGAAGAAAACCACCTAATCAACTTAATAACAATCTTAAATTCACTGACAAACAACGCAAAATCGCTGGGTCTAGCTGGAAGCATGAAATATTGCATAAAAGACGAAGGAAATAGACTAGAGAGTATGAAAAATACCTTAGGAATTTTGCATTGTAATATAATAATATAAAACATTTAATTTCTCTACTCAAGTTATGTACTTACAGCTAATATTCGAAAATAGTACACGAACAAGGAGCTAACTTTGTGAGAGATTGGTGCCTGAAGTAGGTTTATAGAAAAACCTGTATTACAGGTCACCTGGGCCTTCCCGCGGCTAGATGCCTGTGATTTGGACCACCATAGCAATGCAGTAATACTTAACTAATTAACTATTGTAGAATGGTCGTGAGCTAAAAATATCAAAAACCGACTTAATTTTGTAAATGATTTGAGATTAATTTATATTTTTGAGAAAAAAAATTGTTATGTTAATATTTCGCTGAAATATTCATAATTTCTAGTAAATAAACGACCAGGTACATTACTTATTGGTTTTTAAAATCCGTCATCTAGCCTATTGTATAACGAAGGTGTACACTAAGGAAGGATTTTTGAAAATGTATCCTCAAAGGGGTTAAAATAATAGGGATTGGAAGTTAGTTTGGAAATTCGTAATTTTTGCCAATGAGAAATCCCATCTGGCACACGGCTTGCATACAACATAAATCTCGATCTTTTGACAAATCGCCATATCGGTAGATCGTAACCGTGCAAGTTGTTTTTTTGTGTTTACTTTGTTTGCCTTAACCTGAGTGAAATAAATTTATTTTCTTTCCTTCTTCCCCCAGCCCGACGCCGCGCCTTTGACAACGGGGCAGCGTCACTCGCGGGTGATGCCGCAGGTGCTGGACGACTACAACGACCTCGACCTCAGCATGGGCAACGTCAGCTCCTCCAGCCCGCTGAAACCCACCGGCAGGAACCAGACGTACGGGAGTGTGGTGAGTGTACATCATCTAAATCTGTATTGTTATTACTAGGAACTGCCCGCGACTTCGACCGCCTTAAATTTCTGGTTCCTCCGATCCACCCTGTTGCATCGCATCGCCTGCCTGCACTATACTTCGTTTTCGCTTAGCGTACTATCTGACTTATTTATTTTTGTTCAGTTCCTAAGGGTCCTAGCTCGATGTTGATGTCGTCCTCAAGAATTGGGCTATCAAATTAAAAATAATTTTTGAAATCCCTACATACAAACAAACAAATTGTGAAACTTTTTAGTTTATAACGATGTCTTCAATTTGATATTCGAACATGTGTTTTCATATAAATGACTTGTGTCATTTTGTTGCAATAAAAATATCTCTGAGCAAACAACGTTTTCACTTTCTTAACCTTGTTATCTAGTTTATTCCATCAAAAGGTTAGGCCCAGTAGCTAAATTTGCCATCAAGAACCTCAGCGGCCTAGATGACTACTGTACTTGGAAATTCGCAATTAAAATGATTCTCATACGAGAAAAGTTGTTCACATATACGTCAATGTACCCGGATTCCAAAGACTCCACCGCCATCGAGAAGGACCAAGATGCACTAGCTTTGATTTGTCTACACGTGGAACCTACACTTTATGCGTATGTACAAGATTCAAATCATGCCAAAGATGCTTGGGATAACTTAGCGAAAGCATTTGAGGACAAAGGCGTAAATCGCAGGATCACCCTCATCAACGCGTTGATGGATGAGAAGCTTGAGAGACACTCGTCGATGCATGAATATGTTGCTGCGGTTATGTCTATTTCTCAAAAGTTGAAGGATATTGCCACCGGATTTGATGATGATCTTGTAGCTGTCGTGTTACTGAGAGGACTACCTGAAGAGTATAGGCCAATGCGAATGGCATTGGAAAGCTGCTAAACATATCTTGAGATACCTTAAGGGTACAAGGGATCTATGTTTGATATTTCTTAAGTCGCCAGTGCAGGACATCACGGGATTTGTAGATGCTGACTGGGGAGGGAACGTCAAAGATAGGAAATCTTATTCTGGGTTTATTTTTAGATGCGGAAACTCGTTTATTAACTGGGAATGCCGGAAACAAGCTTGTGTGGCACTGTCGTCAACGGAAGCCGAGTATATTGCACTTTCGGAGGCAACCAAGGAGGCAGTTCACTTGCGACAGCTGAATACATTTATAAGGTGTGAATATCTTGCATCTATTTGCATTTTCATAGATAATCAGAGTGCTATTAAACTTGCGTACAATCCTGTGGCGCATAGAAGGACGAAACATATAGACATAAGGGCGCACTACGTCAGAGACTGCATTGCTAAGAATGTTGTACGTCTGGACTATGTGTGCACGGAAGATATCCCTGCAGATGTGCTGACAAAACCATTAGGTCGTGTGGCATTTAATAAATGTGTGCGCGATTTGAGTTTGGGTGTGTCTAGTGTAGTATGATATGAGGATATCTGATGATGGATGTTGTTTGAGGGGAAGTGTGAAACTTTTTAGTTTATAACGATGTCTTCAATTTGATATTCGAACATGTGTTTTCATATAAATGACTTGTGTCATTTTGTTGCAATAAAAAAAATGCTGAGCAAACAACGTTTTCACTTTCTTAACCTTGTTATCTAGTTTATTCCATCAAAACAAATACCTTTTTATAATATTAGTATAGATATAGATTATAGCTTTTATTTATTCCTTAATTAAAACTAACGTAACAATCACACAATTAATAGTTCATGCAATACAGCAGCAATACCTAAGTTAATTAACAATTTAGAGAAACACACGATACCTATTTTATTTATTTTATCATTAAAATAATTTATATAATAGATTCGCTAATTCATTAATAATAACATAAAATCATTTAAATTCATCACCATTAATATGTTATATCTCTTAAACTATAAACTATAGGCAATTGCACTCCCCCACTGTATTTGTGCACACGCATGCACCTGATTGTGACAATTTACCGAAGTGACTGTCGGTGACTGTGACTATGGTTTGGTCGTACTAATTAAGAAATACGAAGTTTACCGAAGCGCATATCTTCTCTGGTTTAACTGTACGTGGGTTCGAATCCAGGCTGACAAGCACTGTGTAATTTATTCCATCACCCTGTTTTTAAAACGACGAACGAAATCATGTTAAGGAAACCGGCATGTCCTAGAACCAAATATTCAAATACATGTGACGATCACCAACATGAATTTGAGGAGTGGAAATGGGAAGCCGTCACCTCCTTCTGCGGAGCAGTAATGCTCGCGAAGGAGCAGGCGGAGCGCGTGAGAGGCAATCGTTGCGCCCTCACGCCCCTAGTCGCCGCAGGAGGAGACACCCTGGGCGTCGGGAGTCGATAGCCGAATCCCAGCCACAGAAGGCGCGGGCTTGCGGACGGCAAGCAATGGGCAGCTCGTCGTCCGGTAAGGATTAGGCCCGGGTCGACGGCGTATCGTGTTACACGCGCGCCTCAAAGAGATGTCAGCACTAATTGAAGGGGTCCGCTAGGACCGATGCCTGCCAGGGTTGCGGGTTTGTCCGAAAGGGTTACCGCGGCACTGGCACACAGATAACTGAAGGAACTCGGGTGGATTTTAGTCTGTAAAAGTCTGACACGCCCTTCCGCTCCGCCCAGAGCGGGAGAAGTTATTTGATGACTTCCCACCCAAAAAAAAGGCAGATAAAAGGACAAAAAAATTAAAAACTATATTTACGGCATCAGACCGCTCCCACACCCCATAGCAAATACTTTTTTTTTTAAATATGCAATGTACGGTTTGACTTTGTTTCTATTTTATTTTATGTAAGTCTAGAAGATATACCTATCTATATAAGTAAAAATTAACCTCTATTTCCCTTGATCACGACATAACTCGAGAACGACTGCCGATTTTATCTATCTTTTTTTTTTAAAGATTTCTAATAGTTAGTAGAAGGTTCTTACGGGAAAAAAAATTAAGAAAGTTGCTATGCGACGGGGTGGGTCGTGGGAATAAGAAATTTCACGCGGACAGAGTCGCGGGAAGATGCTAGTAATTATATATTATTCATCGTGTAAACAATACGATTTTTATATTTTTATTTTATGTAATTGTTTTTTATTTTATTTTTTCTAGTGGGTTAAATCTATGTCCGTAGATGTGTCATCTCCCTATCAGAATACCAGCGCTGCGGTTTTTTTTTTAAATATCACAACCCTATGCTGAGTTAGAAGCCTTTCTGGCCTCGCACGGGACTTTGTTTTTAATGTGCCTTTCTTTATTTATTATATTTCCTGTGCGTGTTCCAAATAAAATGTTTTCTTACTTTATTTCAGGAGTACAATCGTACTTCGAATACGTGGGGCAACATGCACAGCGGGTGGAGGAAACAGCCCACAGAGCCCGAGACCACGCAAACAATCTCATACGATGTAAGTAACAACAACACGGCTGTATACCCAGAATAGTTTCGCAGAGGTGTAGAATAGTACACCCACATTGCGTCACATATGTTAAACCCACAGGGGCAAGCTTATTGTCAATAATTGGGTATATATCCAGATTCCGGAGCCTATTAATAAAGGCTGAGCAATTCCTAAAGGAAATATATGGATTGAGCTGCTCCAATAAATTTACACAATGAATGTTGATTTTAGTTTGCTAAACTCTTTTTAGACATGAATATTTACTATAAAAAGTATTATATTATTTTCATTATTGTGAATATGAGGACTATGTGGGTCATTGCTTTTTTTCTCACATTTAGTTTTAATCATGATCTGGCAGTTTAAGTAGTTTATGCGGCCTACCCAAATGTCCTTTCTTTGGTATTGTTCGTCGATCGTTGAGCTCCTTAAGTTCTGAGTTGAGCTGCACGGTTACTGACAAATGCGTGCACTGTCTGGACAGGTCCTTTTAATCTGTGTGGTTCTTTCCTCAAAAGACCATTTCAGACACTGATCTACATGGTCTTCAAACATTATTACCGAATCTATATATACACATTGACATTGATACATTTTATATATACAATGACATGAGTATTTACTTGTAAAGTATTATATTATTTTAATTTTGTGAATGTGAAGACTATGTGGGTATTGCTTTTGTTTTTCTAATTTAATTTTAATTATGATCTGGCAGTTTGAGTAATTTATGCGGCCTACCCAAATGTCCTTTCTTTGGTATTGTTCGTCGAATCGTTGAGCTCCTTAAGTCCTGACTTACTGAGTCGAGCTGCACGATTACTGACAAATGCGTGCACTGACTGGACAGGTCCACTCAATCTGTGTGGTTCTTTCCTCAAAAGACCATTTCAGATACCAATCTGCATGGTCTTCGCATGACCTGACCAAGATTATGTCTGGACTTTAAAAGAGACTGTGACCTCTGAGTTTGTTTCGGCCTTTCTTCTCAGAGTAGTCAGATAGAAAACGCCGACCTCATCTAGTTTAAAAAACATGATTGACGTGTAAAAGTGTTTGTACAAACCTACTTACAGAAATAAAATCATTTATCATTTAATATCCAATAAGCATCACCTTCCTACTTATTATTATGTTCTTTTCTTCTTGTCTGTTTTTTGTTTGTGTTTTGTTGTTTGTTTTGTCTGTTTGTTTTTGTGTTTTGTTTATATGTATAATCATTTGAATTCAGAATTAAGTACTTTATTGTTTGTTACGTGAAAGCAAAACAATAATAAAGTACTTAGTTCTGAATTCAAATTATTATACACGATAAATCTAATAAATGATGGACATGGAAATTAGCATTCGTCTGTATTCGGAAATGCGATGATTCGCGAGGGACATTAAGAAAATAGTAGTACTGTACCTACATGTTTAGTCTTCGATCAGTAAAAGCTCATTTACACGAGGCGAGTTTGTCACCCGTTGAGAGGCAACAAATTCCGTGCGAGTATAGTAGGTGAGAAGATGCCATGTTCGCAGATAGATTTTAATATGTATGTAGGTAAAACAGTCAAAATGTGTTCATCACCTCTAGGGCTATTTTTGAGTGCTCATTGCTCGATAGAATCTGCTTTACCGACTCAGCATTATATATTGCGTCGTAATGTCAATCCCTCAGAATGACATGAATGTCATGAAGAAGAAAATGGGTGAACCCATCTTCTTTAATGTCACAACGAATTAAAAATGTTGCACTGACAGCCTGACAATTTTTAGACAATTTGATTTATATTTCATAAAATAGCCAGCACCCTAATTGCTAAACACACTGTCTATCACAATCTGAATCATATTGAAGCCTTTTGCTAATCAATTGCTTCATATGTTCGAAAAATTTGTCTGCTCAACAACGTAAAAAACGCAATGAATGTTGTTGAACTGACAAAATGAAAGCCATACCTACTGTTAGTATGTTACGCAATTACCCCGCTGGTCATTAAAAAGGTTTGAGGTTGATGTCAACTTGACATTGGTCTGAAGTGGTGGTTGGTTTTGATCTTTGTTGTCAAGTTATTAAATATAGTTTTCTATGCAATAGTCTACTCAGTGTCGTAGCTCCAAAAGGCATTATGCCCTGACTTGATAAAGGAAAGAATTTATGACAGACTTGACCCTACCTGAAATTTATCCATCTTACTTACTTCGAACCAAAAGCCGTTTTGGGACTAGTACATCAAAGAATTCCCAAAACGTAGCCGTCAAACGTTACATTCCACCCCCTCCCATTCTTCCTCCTCCCTCCTTTTATACCTTATCCTGATAGTGGGGTGTATTCCAGTCCAGCAAATACCCGCCAATGCGTGAGCGGAAATTACCGCACCTGTCGCGACTGCCACGTCACTGTCCGCGTCGTACAAACGGTACGGCGGCGGCGCCGCGCTAGGGAGGGGGAGTGTCCGCGCTGCTGTGTGTAGTGCGGGCGTGGAGGCGCGTGGCGCAGGTGGACTTGCACGCTTGTCCAGGAACCGGCATGTCTAGAACCAACGATGTCTTTCCCTCGAGGCGCTCCTATACGGGCAGTATTTTTATTTTTTCAGTCACAATTATTCACATTGCGTTCGAATACAGTCCAAAATGAAACATTAAAAAAAACAAGCATAAATGAGAAAATATTTAGATTTAAGAAACAACATGACACATCGCGCCTGTAATCCCCGAAGGGAAAGACAGAGGTGTACCTGTGGTAGGTATACCCACATTTCGGCAGTTGTGTTCTGGCGTCTTTGTGCAAGCAAAACGTCGAAGGAAGGCGTTGTGAAGAGTTAGTATTATGTTTGAAACTGTTTGTTACACATCTACCACTTGTCTCTAACGATTCAAAGTCCCATGTAATAGGGGGCGATCCTATTGCCTATTAATTAAAGAAAACAATAATAAAATACCATGCAAACATAAATTATAAAACAAACTCCAACAAATTATTTATAATCTTAACATTAAAATAAGCGTAATCATAACCAGCCTATACCGTTCCCACAGCTGAGACACAGGCCTCCTCTCTGTGAAGGGTCTGGGCTGTAATCCACCACGCGGGCCCAGTGCGGGTTGGTAGATGTCACATGTCTTCGAATTTCTGGCTCTAGGACATGCCGCTTTCCTCAGTTTTGGCAGCAGTGGTGATGAAATAATTAACACAAAGTAAAGCGCCTGTCTGGGTTTGAACCTACGACCTACAACTCGGTAAGTCGCGGCCGCTTCCACTGAGCCACCACAACTCAATTAAATAAAAATGTAAATTTTATGAAGACAGAAATTACATTTATTTGCGGTAAAACATGACGCAAAGAATAAAACCAAAACACATAAATGAACAAGTTAAGAGAAACAAATAAATGAGAGATTCAAATTAATTCTGACAAATCAACTATTGAGAAGATACATCTTTCCAACAAGAATGTCTTCAAAATGGAATGTCTGGCATTGAATGAGCTTGTGTAAAACATGCTTTTCAACTCAAGCGGTAATTAATTATGCCATATATGGCCGTACCACTTTTCGAGAATGGCCTGGGAACACCGGCAACATTCTAAGTGCAGAAAATGTATTGCCCGGCACAATAATATTTGGGTGTACACGGGCAACAATGACTAACGAAGCAGTTCAAATAGTGATGCGGCAGTACTTGCCAGAGTGGCCGGGCGACACTCGGAATGATGAAACACTGCTGAGAATGGGAATATATTGCCAGTTTAGGAGCGCCTTGAGGGAAATAAATTTTTGGTTCTAGGATATAGCTTCTGGGCAAGCGTACACCACTATGTTGTCCCATGAAACCTTACACATCCAATCCCCCCAAAATACTTTTAGAACTTAAAACTTTTATTATTTATTAACTTATCAGAATATGATCATGCTCATGCCCTTGTCGCAGTTTATTAATGGTCGGCGCAACATGTTTTTTTCTTCCACACTTCTCCATCAGTCGTCATCTCGGTAGTCACCCCCTTTCCAGCCCTATCATCTTTCACACAGTCTATCCATCGTTTCTTGGGTGTTCCGTTACTCTCGGGGCTGCGGATTGTTCGAAAGAGTTACCGTGGCCCTGGCGCACAGGCAACTGAAGGAACACGGGTGGGTTTTAGTCAGTAAGAGTCTGATACGCCCTTCCGCTCCGCCCAGAGCGGGAGAGGTCATTTGATGATTTCCCACCCAAAAAAAAAAAGAAAAAAAAAGGGTGTTCCCTTACTCTGATAGCCATCTACATTCATACTCTAAACTTTCCTCACGTCATTTTCCTCATTCCTCCGCATCACATGCATGTGCATATGAAAATTTGATGAAGATGTGTCTGAAAGGTGGTTTGGAAATTGGTTGTCATGGTATGGGGACCATTACAACCCAAGTTTTCAGTTACCGGGGCCACTTTCAGACTTCCTCTTATGTGCTCATCAGAATCTAAGTATAAGTCACTTATATCCAAATCTGACGGTAGCTCTTTATAATTTCAGCAAACGCAGTCCGAAATAATAATGAATGAAGTGGTAAGATATTTTTTTTATTTATAAGATAGCAATTCCCGCGCGAAAATTCTGAATCTGAACTGCAACTGAGAAATACCTAACGAAAAAACCCAATGGCCCTTAACCGGCCTTGGGATCGAACCTTAGACCACATTTTGACAATATTTTCATGGTTTCAGAACCCTAAGATCAAATCACCGGCAGACTTAAGGCACGCCGCGTTGGAAGTGAGTGTGTAATTCTTTTAATGTCTAATAATATAAATTAAAATCGATTTTCGAGTCTGTCTGTTTGTTTGCTTAGTTCTTCTTAACTACACTATGGATATTGATTCTGTTTTCGGTATAATGCATTAATATTTATTTTCCGATTCTTTTTCTTGTTTTTCTTTACCTAAAAGCCTGATTCGGATACGAATATTTTAAAACAAAAATAGCCAAGCCGGCCCAGCCGTTCTCAAGTGATGCGCTTACCAACAGACATCGTTTCATTTTTAGATAATTATAGCATAGGAATCTTGGGGTTTCACATGTCGCCTCAGATTGCACTCGATCAGCAGATTGCACGCGTGCGCAGCAAGGGCGGGTCGCTAGTAACTAAACAATTATTATTTTGCAGAGAAGCAATCGACTAAGCGATTCCAGGTCCAGGATAAATAGATCAGATGATGTAAGTTTTTTTTTTTCGGTGTATCTATTTCACTACATGACTTTAGGCTCAAATACCACTGACATAAGGTACAAATTAAAAAAATTAAGCCGTACTTAATTATCAACTTGTGTATCAAAATTATTATATAGAAGATTTCAATGATTATTTTTGATTGTTACCAGCAGTTTTCGCAAGCACGTAGCAGTTATGGCTCCTTAGTAAGTACTAACATTACATTTTACAATATATTATGACAATTACTTAATAATAGAGCTTTTGGAATGAAGTTCCTTATCCCTCGTTATATTCTGCACATTTGGCGAATGAGAGCGAAACCAAAAAAAGTGTAACGTTTTGACCATCACGGAACTTGCTAAACTTGTACGTACGTATTACTGTAGTATAGACGTGTAGGATGCGCATCAGCCGTTATAATATACAGGGTGGCAGGAACATCGACGCGCAGACTGTAACCATGAATTCAGCTCATGATTCTAAACCCCCTAGCGTAGAAATATTTTGTCGGTAAACAAAAAAATTATCTGCTGTTTCATAAAAAAGTGCAATACCTACGCGGTCAAAATGTATTGAACAACAATTTTTTTGTTTAATAACCGGCGAAAAATTTCAACGTAGACAGTTTAGAATCATGTGCTGAATCCATGGTAACACGTTGCGCGTCGAAGTCCCTGCCAGCTTGTATTTAAAAAAAAAGACGATTTAGTTACTCTCAAACGTTGTTAGTTTATTTCATTGTGCCTGTTATCTAATACATAATATACAGCAAAAGGAACTTTGTTCCAACCGGGTGTCCCACGACACCTCTAAGTTTTTTATTTGTAAACCATCTGAAATTTTTTTTTTTTTTTAGAAAAGCGTTTTGTCCCGGTTACAAAAGAGGGGCAATCGATTTCCCGTAAGTATTAAGTACGTTATTAACTTAGAAATAATGTTGGTTATCAATAATGATCTGTATTATAAAAAAATATGATTGACATGTAAGTGTTATTACAAACCTACTTATAGAAATAAAACCATTTATCATTTATTCCGAACAGCAAACACATGGCGGGGATCAGCGCTATTTTATTAAAAAACTAAGGAACGCCAGTGAGTTATCTAACATCATAATAGCTTGTCGTTATTAACAAATATCTCAATTATTGTTCTGATATGATATGCATCATACAAAGATCGGAATACGTAGAGTATATTTAGGTACCTAAACTTTGAGGTAAGTAACATAGAGTGGATAATACCTCCTCTAAAATACCGGAATGATGATAATAACGTTTTAATCCCGGGATTTAAAAATCTCGAATTATTTATTGGACTTTATATATAGTTAAAAATTATTGATTTGAAGAATCATTTGATATTTTAAGGGTTCCGTTCTAAAATTGTGTCGAATTCAAATGTTTTGTTTTAAGTAGGTAAAATAAAATTAGGTTGGCTGGTTTATGTGCTTATTTGTTTAAGTGCATATTAGGTAAATTAAAACTTGTGCTGCAAATACCTACATACATTGTGTTGTACAAATATTTTGTTATTCTTACCCAGGTAACGGTGGCGGTTCCTATTGTTTCAAAATATTTTTGTTTATACAATAAAATGTGATATAATTTACTGTTTCATATGATGTAGAAGTTGCTATTTGTTATCGCTTTCAGTCAATGCAAAAACTGTGTGTAAGAGATAGCAACTATAACTATATACTTTTGTAAAATGTGTGTGAGCGCATTCCTAAATAATATTCTGTTGAGATTGATGATGTTTCTGATTGATTTTTATTCGTATCAACTAAAATGAATGAATAAAAAATACCACTTATTTATTTTTATGTTAAATGTTACGAGTTACGAGCATTTGAATTTTTACCCAATGGACAGCGCGACAGCAAAAACAGTTTTTTGTTGTGTATTCTTTTGAATATGGTAATAGGGTATGTAACTACTTTACTCTGGTTTTTTGTGTAGTGTTAACAAGAAAGTTTTGTAATTAAACATAAATATAATTTTTTTTATTAAATTTTTTGCTTTTTTTATAATATTACCCTTTTTATCGCAATATAATCAAGTAAATACACCAGCCAACTTTTTAAGAATTTATTTTCCTACATGTAAAACAAAGCACTTTAATTTAACAGTTGAAACTGTTTAATTAACGTGCTTTGTTTCCGCACTAAAGTACGGAACCCTAAAAAGTAATAAGATTCTTCGAAATAATAATTTGTTACGAATGTATTCAAAGTGCAATAAATAATTTGCAATGTCTTAAACGGGACTTAATTGTCATGTTTATGATTCCAGGATTTTAGAGGAGGTATTACCCACTCTATGTTACTTACTTCAAAACATAATATTTCATGTATAAATGACATTTCTAGTGTTGGTATCATATTTGTCTTCATAGTCATCTTCAAATCAAATTTATCAAATCAAATCATAGTTATCTTCAAAAACATTTATTGAAGTGAAACTTTTTAGCCGGTGTAGCGGCATCTACAACGCCACATGCGAGCTACGCGTCAGACTGACGTCACGCAAAATCCTGCATCGCGCAATCAGAGTTTACCGCGCAACTAGCATATATACAACATCCCGACATCAAACGTTGGGCAGTTGCCCACCAGACACAACACCCGTCTGGTCGGAGGATCCTCCCTTTTCTATAGAGTATGAGTGAACTATACACCCTGTTCCTCATACCTCTATACCGGCGCGCGGCGATTCGATAATTGGAGGAGAATTGAGAGTGAAATTTCAAGAGCGTGTCACGTTTAGGTTCATTTCGTTACATGAGAGAGACAAAAATATCTCTCTCTGTCTCTGTCTATTCATTATTTTTTAAGAAGTTTCACTTCTATCACGTTATTTATTTTTTAAGAAGTTTCACTTCTATCACGTTATTTATTTTTTAAGAAGTTTCACTTCTATCACGTTATTTATTTTTTAAGAAGTTTCACTTCTATCACGTGTACTGTGCTGAACGCGCAATTTTTTTTAACCTGCTGCTGCCCGATGGTTTTTTTTTTGCGTGTGTTGTACAGAGTAATTAATAATTGGGTGTTTTACCCTATGTAAAGACCCGTATTCATTGAAAGCAATATTTCACAAAAATAGCACAACAATGTTGCAACCAACATTTGAACAATGTTGTACAACATATGTTTGGAGATGTTCTTTTCTTTACCAGGAATACGAAACATTAACATGTTGCCACCAACACTGCAACATTTCATGTTGCCAGTAACAAACAAAAAAGTTGTTGAAAAAATGGTGCGCTATTTTTCCAATAAATACGCGGCATAACGGGTGTAAAAGAAAGCCTGTAAAGCCACATCACCGAGCAGAGAGTCACATATCCTACCCATCATTGCATTTCTTTTATTACTGGGCCATACCTGGGGACCGACCGAAAAATATTTCTCAATAAGATACATTTGAACAAAACAAGGGACCCGTGGCTTAGTAATAACAGCCGCAAGGGTCGATCGCAGGTTAAGCTATGCTTACCTGGGTCGGTCCGTGGATGGGTGGCCATCCTTACATAGTACCAAGACCCCTCCGTGCCTCAGAAAGCTCGACAAGCCCAATGGCCCCGCTCTCATTCGAATATTTTTGACAATCATTACGGGTAGTAAAAAACTCGAAACTCCGACAACCGGTCCTACCAAGGAGTACCGTGTTACCTAGTTACTGGGTTGTGGAGGTCAGATAGGCAGTCGCTCCATGTAAAATACTGGTCTCCAGCTGCATACGGTTAGATTGGTAGCTGACCCTAACATAGTTTGGAAAAGTTAGATAAATGATGACACTTGAATGGAACAGGCAGGACTAGTGATGGCTTAATGAGGAACACAGAAAAGAACGAGGGCGCTGCCATGGAAAAATTTATGAAGTATGAAAATATTAGCAATGCAGGTGACGTACTACTTATTGTTTTTTTAGTACTTTCCTAAGATTTTCTGAGACTGGCTGCTGCCAAAATTTACTGAAAAAGGGTGGATAAGAGGGCTTATCATACACTTGTGTTGGTTAGTATTAGACGAAAAATTTAAGTGTCATACGAAATGTAATGCAATTTTTCACTTTTTGCTTACAAACTTTAAACTACAGCTCACCTGCCCTATAAATGATTACGCAATGGTAGGCCCATGTCTAGCATGATTGCTCTCTGCTTAATATGTGATAGTAAACAATCAGAGAACAAACAGACTATTAGCGGATCGCTATCTACGCATCGCTGACAGATTGATGAAGCTCTTATCTGCTTAACAGAATGGAGTACCTACTTTACAACTAGCACCTTTTTATTGGTGTTATACGTTTAACGTATGTATCTGTGTGTCTGTCTGTGGCGTCGTAGTTCCCAAACGGCTGAACGGATTTTGTTTTTATTTTGTTTGAAAGGTGACCTGATCCAGTGTTCTTGGCTAAAATAAAAGTAAAAAGAAAGAAGAAAATTTGTTCAGCCGTTTTTAGAGATTTTTGATTGTATCGGGGTTTTTTTTTTAATTTACATTTATTTCATTCTTTTCTTACATTTTAGGCACAAATAAGGCAGAACAGTCAAAGAAGGTCACAATATTGCCAAAATATGTTGATTCTGAGATTAAATCGATAGGGGTGAGTTCAATATACAAATATATTGTGAGTACTATAGGGACGTAGCGGTAGGGAAACGCAAATAAAATATTATATTATTATTATTTTTATTGAAAGAATTCACTTAATACATTGACAGGCCTATTTTTGCCTGTCTACTACTAAACAAAACAACTATCTTTTTTCCATTCGAATGCTTATTCCCAATTTGCTTGACTGTTCGAACGTAACCAGAGTTAATTTATTGCCAGCCTGCGCAACATAAGGTTGACTGACACATGCAGACAACCTCTACAGTACTTATCGTCAGTCCCCTTAGGGAATTTACATTCTTACATGCCTACAAATTACGATATAATAATAATCATTTAATAAAATTAACAAGACTCAGTGTTAGTAACAATATACTTACAAACTATGTTAGTAAAACATTAACACAAAAACCATTTGTGACATCACTGCTGCACGGTGACAGGCCCAGCCGATACCCTACAGCAGTGGTTCACAAATGCACAATCTAGCCTGCTTGCTACCATAGACAGGATGATGCTGCCCGATGCTGCAGGTTGGTGCTGCCCCGCACCCTACTAACCAGGGATGTGCACGGCTTCCGCATCACAATGTAGAAGCAGTCAATGCGAGTTTCAGCAAACATCCCTGATGCGCTGCAGTATCGGGGCAACCCCATCAGCACCCTGAATGCGTTATTGTACTGAACACGAAGGGCGCTGTATGATTTTTGAGTATACCGAGCCCACAAACTGAAAGAGTAAAAAGACGTGCAGTAAGCACTAAATATAGTGCGCTTGACCTCTTTAGAGGTACGCCTAAATCTGCGGGCAATCATGTTAGCTCTCACACACAGCGCCTCCGCTCCCTGTCAATATCCTCATTATCGTTGAGGCCAGTGGTCAATAAGTGACCCAGATTTTTAAATTGGTCCACCCTCACAAGTGGCCTACCGCACAATTCCACTGAAGGTACAGCTTCTGAGTACTTACCCTTGGCCCCAAAGACCATGACCACACTCTTCTTAAGCATTATATGCCAGACCTTCATAGTCTGGCATATAATGTTAAGTCAGAACAGACGGCCGATAATCTTCATTGATTAAATCTTTGCTTGGTACACAAAGCGCACTTGCCACTCTGCATTGTCTACCAGCCAGTATTTGTGTGAAAATGAGTGTCTCTATCATTTACGGCACTGACCGCCAGAATTCACACGAACTTGGATTATAAGGGTGCGTTTCCACAGAAGCAGAGACGAGATGCGAGACACGATGTAAATTTGAACCAATGTGATTGGTCGATTCCTGTATGTCTTAACTAACACACTATCTATTTTCTCAGGATGTTTCTGAACAGCCACTTGAAAACGAAAATCAAGACCGAGACACCCCAAAGTTACAGATCACAGTTCTCTGGTTAGCTTTTAACGAGGAGTGTGATGTCATGATAGACCCCTATGTGCAGCGAGTCTTCGTCGCGTATACCTTCCTGGGAAGAAGCGGTGCCGAACTGGAGACTCCGGTCAGCTTGCCCAAGCCCAAGCATTATGTGGACAAATGTTATTACAACTTTGAGAAAGGTAAGTATCGAAGCTGAATTTTCTGACGAAATATTCTTAAGTGTGAATTGATGGCTATAAAGAAAAGAGAAAAACAACATAGATTGTGTGGAAGATGTTTGAAAAAAAGTGAACACTGAGATGATGATTGAAAGATAGGCATGGAAGTAAAAGGCGTACTGCGCCTGGAACCTTTTCAATCCCTACTATGTAACTACACCAGGCCTTTTTGAACTGCCTTGAAACCTTTATCTTCGTCAATTCCCTACATGTGTAGATATTCTATTAGTAGAGCTCTTTGTAAACAGGCTTGTTCAGGAAACTTCTACCACCATACCTCTTTCAACCAATAAGCAGCGTTATTGTGATCCGGCTTCGGCGGTGTCGGGGTAAAGCTACGATTTCCTAGAAGAGTTGTGGCCGCACTTAACGGCCGTAGAATAGAAATAGAATATAATGCATTTATTTGTCAGAATATTGTACAACGTTGGTGTTCATTGTGTATTACGATCATAATATTCTGCCGTTTCCGGCGTAAAAATATGGTTTATAAATTATAGGTCATCATTACATTCAAATTAAGTTAGAATAAAAGTTGCAAATAATCTAAATAAATTAAACAATAGTTGTAAAAGAGATTAATATTAGATAAGTCAAAATTCAATAAGGTGAAGATAAAATATGATTTATAGGCAATAATGTCAAATATTTAGGTACATTTTTCATTCATAAAATCCTCAGTCGAGTAATAACATTTGCTTGAAAGAAAGTTAAATAATTTACATTTAAATGTTCTGAGGCTGAGAGTTTTGAAGCCATCAGGTAATTTGTTATAAACGGTAATGGACATGCAGTATACATTATTAGAAAACAATTTAATTCTACGCCTAGGAACATTAAGCATATGCATTTTACGGTTGGGTCTGGATACAACATCATTTTACGAGTCAAATTCATGTCTGTTTTGGTGTACAAAGATACAAATTTCAAAAATGTATAGTGCTGGATGTGGCAGTATTTTAAGTTTTTTAAATAGTGGAACACAACTGCCCAGTGGGTAGTAGTAGTAGTAGTCGTAGTGACGGCATTAATGAAAATGATGACAGTGGCAAAGATTTAAATCGTTAGATTCGCCCTACCGCGTCAAAAGATAGTCACGTTTTTGTTTCGTTTTGACACCTCTGACACATTGACGCAGCGACTTGACTTGATTGTCATGGAAAAGCTATTCAATAACGTGTGAGCTCACTCTTCTCTGTATGGACACTTTTTGACGTGATTAAGTACAAGGTGAGCAAATCTAGCGATTTCAATCGTTGGGCAGCCGGGTTTGACATAATGTCAAATACTGATGTAAATATGGGTCTATGCCTCCCATTATTATAATATATAATATATTTTTTTAATGTAGGTATATTAAAATAAAATAAATACTGACAGATTTTCATGACGGCCGATAAAATATGACGGAACCACTTTCCTAGGAAACCAAAGCTTGATTAAACACTTTGTGAATCAAGCTGTAATCAAGCTTTGGTTTCCTAGGACGTTACTTTTTTTTCAGAGAAGGCCACGCATTTCTTGGCGGTGACCGCTTATAACTGTACCTACAACGATATTTTAGCGCGTGGCCAAAATCGGAACTAAGGCCGCCATCGTGATTTTTTTTCACAAAACTTGTACAGATGTTAACCTACAGCGCCTTCTTTCAACGTCATTCAAGCGCCAAAAGATCCTTGCAGCAGTGTTCCATAAAGTGGACCGTCCGTTTGTATGCCAATAACAAAAAGAAACCTTTTCTAGTTTTCGAGCTTTCGAATTCGGATCTTCTAAAGCTAGGCCACATGGCCCGGTGCCACGCCGCCGGCAGTCTGGGTATGGAAAATGAGAAAGACTGCATCATCTTCTCAGTCGTCAGCGAACCGGCAGACGATCCACTCGGCATTGAAAGCTGTGAGGATATTGGGTGAGTAAGCTCAAGTTTTAATTTATGTATTATGCTAATTTGTACGCTGAATAAAATATGTATTTTGTGATTCGATGACATCATGACATAAATGTTATGGTACATGGTACATGAGGTGACATATTTTGAGACGTAAATCGAACTGTCGTTTTTTCTGCGCGTATAAGATCGTTTTTGTACGGTCTTAAACGCGCGCTTCTCAGAAGGGCGCTTATTAGCACGTGCGTAACAATCAAATTAAATCAAACGAATCTTATCTCGTACATCTGGGATGTACGGTCACCAAATGTGATAAGTAACCAGGATCGTCGGATATAGTTGAAGTTTAGTAAGAAACCGATGGATGTTTTCGAATGAAATTTAATTTGATAAATGACCTGTTTGTTTTCTATTAGTTAAATTAAATTTTATTCGAAAACATTTATCGGTTTCTTACTAAACTTCAACTATATCCGACGACCCTGGTTACTTATCTCTTTTGGTGACTGTACAGTCAGGGAAATTAATTGTTAAGTATAGTTCACACCCTTAAAAGCTATTTCATACAACTGTCAAAGAATGACAGTTGTGGTTTGAATATACGAACAATTTAAGATGGTAGTCAATTTGTTAACAATTAATTTCCCTGATTTTACCTACGCTTTTATAATACGAGCGAACAAAAAAGAAAATACGCCCAATCTGTAACCGCCCTTTATTGTTCGCTCAGATACGCGTTCCTGTACCTGGGCGACCTGTTGGACTACAGTTCGGGCAGCCGGGGCTACACAGAGGTGATCCCGGTGTTTGCCGCGCGCGAGCCCGACGCCGTGTGCGGCGTGCTCGCCGTGCGGCTCGACGGGCTAAATGTCGTGCGCCGCTGTCTGCTGCTCACGCCCAATGAGGTACGTACAATCCTCTTATAAAAACCCTGATCCCTTTTGGACGTCACATTTAACTCGTTAGTTGCCAATGGACGTAATACGTCAAATTTTTACGTCGCCTTTTGATTTGTACAACATTTCAAGGCTTTAAGTATGGTCAAGGTTTTCGTAAGTCGAGCACACATACACGCAGTAATCCCGATCCGGGTAAGCGTAGCCCGGAACCGTTGAATTCTTCAACGTGGAGCGAATATCCTGACTGTAACAAAAACGCGTGGCAACGCGCAAAATTAATTAGGCTAAGCACGTACAGCGGAGTTTATATTCAGTGTACGAAATTTCATTTAACACGCATTGCGATTTAAACTCTGCGATATTAGTCAGTTCTATGCAAAACTCAGCTGAGACACATGTCTACAATGGGCAACAGAACTAAAATCCTCAATTTAACTGTAAGGGGAAGCCCGCACTGCGATAAAAAATCGCGCGATATTTTTATCGCCATTCTATAGCACATGGGTATCATATGTATCAACACGCAAACGGGATTTAATAAAAATCGCACGGTACAAAAGCTGTGATTTGATACAGATTTGATGCGATGCGGTGCGAAATAAATTCGCACGAACATTTTGTGGAGTACGGGGTTGTATATCGCTCTTCACATTGAATAATAAAATTTGCGTCGATATGAGGGGCAGGCGCACACATAGGAAAGTATAGTAATGTAATCGTAAGTGTCAATCTGTCAGTCTGCCACGTTACCGATAGTCTGCCACAGAGGTCTGTTAGGACAGAAGAGTTCGTACACCACTATAGATTTTAATTCTATTCTCCATTGTAAACATGCATTGCAGCTGAAATCTGCCTAGAACTGACAAAAATTGCTAGGAATTTTATTCGCAATGTGTGTTAATTGAAATTCCGTACCCTGAATATAAGCCGCGAGAAAAAAACGTGCGGTGAGATTTCGCACTGTGAACTTACTAGTTTATTTCGCAATGCGACGAGTGACATTAAAAAAAAATTAAAAAAATATTCGCTCGAATCAAACTCGCACGGCACCACATCAAATTTGTATCAAACCACAGTTTTTTTTACCGCGCGAATTTTATACCAAGAGTGGGTGTAGAATGCTTACAGAATGGCGAAAAAAATTTCGCGCGATTTTTTAACGCCGTACGGGCTTAGCCTTATGCTTCGTGCGATAAAACTCAGACAATGACGATATCAGTCTCCATAAAGCGTAACTATTTAGAGGTTCGCTCCTGGATTTCCGAAAATTATCATTCGTGGGCTTAAAACATTAGGTCGGGGAAAATGTTCTTTCGTATTTTATATTTATATAAGACTAAGAGCTCGTGTAGCACCCAAATATCGAGCTATTTTGTATACCCAGACTTTCAAATGGGTCAAAACTGTTTTGTGGTCAACCCCTAACTCTTCAGCTATATTGTAACTACTAATAATCTTGCTCCACGTTTTCAAAAATTGCATCGATTTTATCCATTACTGGGCGACCAAAGCGAGCTGCATCTTTGACATCATAATTCCCGGACTGAAAACGCTTGAACCAACTTTGTGCTACTCTTACTGACACTGCGTTAAGTCCAGAAACATCACATATTTTTTTCGCGGCTTGTGTCGCATTTTTCCCTTTTTGTAATAAAGCTTCAAAATGTATCGAATTTCTGCGTTAGATTCACTCATTTTGGCGGACAGAGAAACAGTTGAAAAATGGCGGGAAATTCTTTTCACTTATTTTTTCTTTTAAATGTCATCTATTTAATGGTATCAAAACCAGCTAGATACAAACAATACAGCCAAAGAAAATTGACTACAACTTTATAATTATAAAATACGAAAAATCTTTTTCCCCAACCTATTATTATGTGAAAAGAGTACATAGTGTTGCAATATTTTATCGTTACGAAACCGTATTTTAAAACATTGCTTTAAACAGCAAGACTGAACTCGTATAATAGTGATTTTCTTCACTATTTTAGCCCGTCTGTATGGAATTACAGACATGTACACCCGGATTCCGTAACATTCCGCCTTTTCATATCCGGGTTACCTCCGAGTACATACGGTGAAAGTATATTCTTAATTTCAGATTGCCGGACATTCAACGTAACTCTCAACAAGTAAATCTGTTTCTTTTGTATCCTGTTATTTTGTATTATGTAAATTAAAGTTATTTATTTATTCCATATGGTTCTATTATTGTTACTTTTTTTATTCCTTTTAACGCATAGACACAAGTTTTAGACGCCACACATTTGTCATTAGCTGTGTCAATAACGCTTGGCACTTGACGGCCAGACGGGTATTGCACACTATGCAAGCCCAAAATGGCGCTACATAGTTCACATACCACAGAACATGAAGCTCATTATCTTTCAATTGGCACAAAAACATTCCGGTATCGATTCAAGTGGATTTTAATACAAACGTGATAGGATATTGGAAGTTCAGAACGTAGTAACGGTATCAAAATACTTGCTAGTGTACGCAGTCACGGGTGTGTTTGGGCGAGAGACGCACGCGCGCGCGTCGACACCAATAGTTCGGCGATCGAACCGTTTCGTAATACTCCTGTAATAGTCGCTACCGACCCCATTGACACGACCTCTCATGTGTACATACCCACATCCCAACCATCTCGTGTGTGAAGTGAAGTGAACGTTAACAACGATTGTCTCATCACAGACGACTTACTAAACGAACACAGGATTTTTTTATAAATCTCTTGTCAAAAACAAATTATCAACATAAAATACATATTAAAACATGTAAAAATACTTCAGGTATAGTACATAACATGCTGGAAATATGAAAACTTACACTAGCATCATAATGTAAATATAAATAAATATCTATGAAAACAACGTTATAAATGTAGACCCACAACACTCAAGACAGAGCTGTCAACAAAATTAAAAGGATTCATAATAAACACATTACTCCTACAAATGTTGAAACATTTACTGAAAAATATGAAGATATTTTTTTTTATTGCGGAATATAAATGCTAGCAGTTACTGCAGAAAATAATAATGAACTAGAAACGCACGTCAATGGTGAAATTACAGATTTTTGAGGTTTCTATTGATAGTTGTCAAGTGTATTTAAAATAAGGAAATGAGGGTCTCAATAATCGATATTGATTATAACTCAGATAAAAAAAAACGATCACTTAAAACAGTCGATCGTCAAGCTGTTACTAAGTGCACATAATAGCTTGCATTGCATATACAACATTGCTACCGATTATCTACTATTACGCTTAAGTATCACGTCTGCTCTATTTACTTTTTGGGAATGTGTGAGCGCCTGTACCATACTCTTCCATCACCAAAAACTTCAGTTTCTTTCGTTTTATCTTCTACAAACGATTGAGAACACTGGGATACATTTATTGCTGTTTTTGTTTAAAATTAATTCTCTCTTTCATATAAATTGTCGTTGGAAATAAAAAGCGTCCCACATTGAAACTCCACGTAATAAGATCGATAATATTTCGTTTTACCAGTCTTGTCTCGCTAAGATTAATCGGTCAATCAATCTGCCGACTGCATAGGCGCTTCGCGTCCTTGCCCCAGTGCCGTGCCAAAGACGCGGACGCATTTAGATCGGCCTACCGGGCCTGTATTACTCCCACAAACTTTCTTCGTACACCAAACAATGAATAACGGACCTTACTACCCCGTGATAAGAGCTTCGATATTCGCAAAGTTTAATTCGCAGTCTTTTTCTTTGACAAACTTTTTCTCGTCGTCAAACAAGGGATTGTGGGTCTTATTGCTTGGATGTAAGAGTGATTGGAAGTGTGGTGCTAAAGCTGTGGTGTAGTAAACAGAGGAACGCGGAGCCGATTGGCGCGCCGTACACTGACATTTGGACGTCGAAGAGTTCTTTCGTTCTTAGTATCAACTTTTAGAACTGTCGTTTGAATGACATCATCTGTAATCAATAGTTTTTATTTGCTTCTTTTTTCTGACAATTTTCTGAATACATTTTTGCATTTTATTTAAACAATGAAGAGTTATGTTTACTCTGACTGTCATGCTGTTTCCATAGTAATGTTTCATTCGACAAAGTCTACTTATTCCACACCCGGTTTGATGATCAGAAAAATAGGTCAATGCGGTGCTTGTAAATAGGCCATCTGTCAATCATTGCGCATGGGCACCATTCCTCAAACATTTTGTCATTGTCTTTATGAATATCTGTATCCGATTCATAATAGAAAAATATAGGCCGTCACTAGATTTAATTTTTGGGAAAGTCATTTTTATTACCAATTGAAATAGGAACAATATACGATAATATTTGAAAGGAAATTCGCATTTAGTTTCCATTCATGAACTATGTTTGTAATAAAAACACAAAGAGCACACAATATCGTAGTCATGTTTATTCTATTACATGCCTACATACCATCACAGACTAAACAAATGGTGAAAAAATAATTTATAAAGTAAGATCTATGAAGCAGGAAGTATCAAAGGTAATCTTTTTAAAATGAGATGTTTTCTGTGGTGTAAAAGCAGAGGAAGCAGTAGAAAACCTGTTCGGGTGGAGATTCACAGATGACTCTGCCCTTTTTTTTGGGTGGGAAATCATCAAATGACCTCTCCCGCTCTGGGCGGAGCGGAAGGGCGTGTCAGACTCTTACTGACTAAAACGCACCCGTGTTCCTTCAATTGCCTGTGCGCTAGGGCCACGGTAACTCTTTCGAACAATCCGCGACCCCGGCAGGCATCGGCCCTATCGGACCCCGTCAATGGTGCTGACATCTCTTTGAGGCGCGCGTGGAACACGACGCGCCATCGACCCGGGCCTGGTCCTTACCGGACGAGAAACCTGCACGGGTAGAGATTCACAGATGACTCCGCCCTGGAGTGTAAATGTGGTGCTGTCCCACAACAATGGGTCACTTAATATTGTGTCCAGCGTATACTGTTGTCTGCACTATACGCTACAAAAGTTGATGAATGCCAGTGGCGAAGGTTCCATACAACTCGATTCCTACCGGCTTCCCATTGAAAAATGGCACAGTCAGTATTCTATAGACAAATAATATAATCACATTAAAGATATGGACTCCGGCTTACCTCTTACAACAATTGACCTTTCGCTACTCATGGACGCCACTGAAGGTGCCAAGCTCTTAGCCAAGTTCTGGGCTGAGTTTATATAGATTGCCATCGACACGCTAAGAAGAAGAAGTTGAAAATATGTAAAGAATGTACGTTATTACGATTCTTGTGTACAGAAATTCCTAAGTACCTATAGAGGTATGAGGAACAGGATGTAAAGTTCACTCACACCTCCATAGAAAAGGGAGGATCCTCCAACCAGACAGGTGTCGTGTCTGGTGGGCAACTACCCGACGATTGCTCGACGTCTTCTCTGCGCCCCCGGAGGGGGCGCGAGGAATCGGTGTTGGGGCTTTTGGCCCCTTACCCGAGGCTGCGGTCTCTCGGCCCCCAGACTTGAGGACCCGTCTTTAGGTTACCCTCCCCCTCCCGCAGGAGGGGGTGGGAGTGCCTTATCGCACACCTAGACGCTGAGGGGTATACCTCTCCTCAGCGTTCTGTAGTGTGTTTCTGAGAGTGTAACTGTGGGAGCGCCCGAAGTGCTTCTCGACGCCCGTGCGACCAGGCCCCTGCTGGGTGAGATCCCTAGTTCCCTAGGGAAAGCCCAGCAAGGGCCGATCGAGCAACGAGGGCGTCGGTTTTGGTTGGCGCTCGTCCACAGTGGCGGCTGTTGCCCGACGATTGATGTCGGGACGTTGTATGTATGCTAGTTGCGCGGTAAACTCTGCTTGCGCGATGCAGGATTTAGCGTGACGTCAGTGTGACGTGTAGCTCGCATGTGGCGTTTGTAGATGCCGCTACACACCTTCCTAAATATATAAGTTTTTTTTCCTGTATGTAGTTTTAGATTGAAACTAGTTTTGCAAAACCTTGATTTGTTTAATATTGAAGTTCTTAGAAACGTTTATGAGATTTTGGCGAATGACGCTTTCTGTCTGTCAAGACTCCAAAAAATCCCAGCGAAGCGATTTACGTAACGGCAAACCATCGATTGATGTAAGTACACTCGTTTTATCAGCATAAGAAACGACTGCAAGCAATTCAACTCCAGACGCTGGAGAACATGAATGGTAATACTCTACGTGTATCTAATACTAACTTATTAGTATGACGAAGTTCCTTGTCATCATGAGGCAATAAGACAATCTATCAGGCATGTTTGTCTCATCCGCAGATCTTTCAGCATGATGCTTGGTTTATAATTAACCGTGCAACGTGTGACATTTCCGGCTGGGAACTGAGCACTCAGCGATTGAGATTTATCGAACGATATCTCATTGGTGACGTGTGGGCTTCTAGTATATCTTGGTCTGCGTCATTGTCTTTTGCCGGTTCATTTGTTTCTTGGTTGACCAATTGGATCAGGATCGTTGCTGTTGTCTCTGTTTTGATGCCCTTTTTGATCTACTAACTCCTTTGATAAACTTCAGTTGTATAGTCTTTTGCGACTGGTCTTTTCATTTGATACTTGGTTCGATCGATGAGTTGGATCATGAATTGTTGTGTTTTCTATTAACATTTTTCTTGAAGTGTCTATTTTACGTAGGTCGTGTAGGCCTTTACATTAATTTTCTACGATTAAGAAACCCTACAGAATTATTTTACGATACATAAATCAAATGGTTTTTACACAATATCTAGTCGTTTAAACCGTGATCAATGATTTTTGATGTGCTGACAGTATTTATATTTTATTCTCTTTAGTCTCACTTTCGAAACTTGTGAATAAATTCACGAAAATTACAAGTATTGTCTTCCATTCTATTTTGATTAAGTGCGTATTAGTCTAACCCTTTGAATCATTCTATTGTAAGTATTTGAAATCTGATGTGAGAAAAGTTTTGAGTATGAATGTGGACAGCGGATGTGGATTTAATTTGATTCATTTTATAAGGTTCACCAACAATTCATTACACTGATACAAACACATAATACATTTTTAAAAGTAAAATAATAGTGCATTAGTTACTTATAGGTAAACACCACATGCATGAAACAATGAAACAAGCTAACTTACTAAGGAATAAGCGCTAATATTGAAAAATTGGTAACATCGGTAAAAAATTACATTTAAATTCATATTTATGAAATTCTGATTCTTTGACATTGATAACATTGGTAAAATTGTTTTTTTTTTTTTTTTAAATATAAATTGATAAGTTAATAACAATAAGTAAATTCATAAAAAATATTAATATCGGCAAGTACATAGCAAATAAATAAAAATAGGATGTACAGAGGAAGAAAGGATGCTGCTACGAGTATAACCCCCTATAAATTGGAATAACGCCAGGATGGTGATGATGGACCTGAATTTCTTAAATTCCCAATCAATAATTACATTCAGTCTGCTTGGCGACACTTTAGTTATGACTCAGTAATTCGGAGTGTATTTACACATATTTAGAGTTGCGCTTGCGTCGTAGGCGGGGCTAGGAATAGCTGCAGCAGCTATTTCAAGTTCATACATTTATTATGTCCCACTATCTATTGGGCGGAGATTCGGTATCATATATTTAGTATACACTACGCTAGTATACAGGGCCATATTAAATTAGCTAGAGAAACTCCGCAGACGTGAAGGGTATCGATATCTAACCATGATAAAACAAAAAAGAAATTAATTAAATGATTTTTTTGTGGGGTCATCGACCGCAGTTAGTGTATTCACTTGAAATATCAGTTTCAAACATCTATTTATTTTGTGTAAACTTCACAGACGTGATTAATATCGACACGATAAAACATATTTTCGTAGCTCATACTTCAAGTAACAACACTACCAATGGTCAATGACCTCTAAAAAAAAAAACATCATATCTTTATTTTTATTTTTTTATCGTCTTTAGATATTGGTACTCATCACGTCTGCAGAGTTTCGCTAACTAATTTAATATGACCCTGTATACTAAATCTATGTTCGGTATTGAACTGAGGTTATTAGTTTTGGAGGTTTCTTATTTTTGTTGCTATTGCGACCCATTTTCTTAAAAAAAATATCTATCAATATTCTTTTTGTGTACTGGACTTATATTTAATTATGCCTATTTTAATTAACTTGTCAATTAGAATCCAGAATAGTGGTTAAGATATTTATGAAAACGAGTTAGATTAACGATTTGTTACAGCGTTGGTGATGTACCTATTTGTTTATTTATTTTTTTCTATCCATTGCAACAGTGTTTTTTTTTTAACAAAAAAAATCCGGATCTTTTCCTCCTCCATATTTTTTACTTTGCATGCTTTTAAAAATTAACTTCATATTTGATGGATTATTCAATTCGAAGCGTATTATTCCCCAAATCTTCAAGTATCGAATCAAACCGCAGATGTCAGATCTAAACCTCTCAAACATCTTGATCATCAGTAATCTTTTACGACTGTTGTGTATCTTTCCACGCCTCTAATCCCAGCATTCCTATGCCAATCTAACCCTGACGTGCACATGCCAAGCTCATCCCGTAAATCCCATAAACCGGATGTCACTGAATTGCTATCATGTGTGACGTCACTCCAGCTGCCACATGCCGTGGAAGTGCAGTCGACCTTGGTGTTATTTCTGAGAGGTCATAAGTAATTTTAATTAGGTATGTTGGATTTTGAGATTGACGTAATCTGAGCTGGGATGGTCTAGATGAGTGATATGTATGTGGAGTTGAATGCGTCAGAAGAAATGTTAAACCAACTGAGGCTATGAGGTCGGTGTTTTGTCTAAGTTAGGGGAAATAAGTTTCTTAATTAAATGTTATGTTATTGGCTTGTTGTATGGTTTGGTGTAAATTATAATTATAGCAACAAATTTTTACATAAATAAATAGAAACTTAATTAAAATGATCACATGTACTTTCAGTACTTATTCGATTTTCCGGTTTCATAATAATATGATAAAATTTCCAAAATGAATGACTATTTATTAGCCCCTTTTACGCAAGACTACAATATAACAAATTATCATCGAAAAACTTTTTCAAATCAATCAAAATCAAATCAAAAGTCATTTATTCAAATTAGGCTGAGAATCAGCACTTTTCGAACGTCAAAATTACATAAGACAGTCCCCCAAAACGCCAACCCTTCACCACTTCCTAGTGCCTTAAAATATATTGTAGTATTTGTGCCCTGAATGTTTCAGGGATTTCAGGCGTAACAGTTAATTAATTAAGATGTTGATCGCCACAATCTTTGCCAGGCACCTTCGAGAGTGTTTTGATCGAAGAATGAAATAGATAAATAGCCCTTTGCAAGGTAAACAAAGATTATAATCAGTCATCGTGATAGATGGTTAAGGACATTGCAAACAGTACTACAGACTCACGACTGAATGATGCGTGATTAATTAATTTTATTCACAATACGATGACTGACGATAAATCAGTGATACTCGATAGTAAATAAACCCTGTCAAAATAGATACACAGTTAAAACAGTTGTATTTGTGCCCCTAACTGAAAATCTCAAGCCACTCAAATGCTACGAGACCCGTAGGCATCTCGTAGCGTCGTAGCAATTTCGTAACGCTTGCGGTAGAGGCCCTTCATTATTTAACTTATTCGTTGTAAACTATTATATAAGCGGAATATCGTCTGGTGTACGGGCAATGTATAATTCAACAATATAATGATTCCATTGACAAATTTCACATTAGAATTGAGAGTCTCTACCTACGGCAACTACGCCAAAGTTGCTACGTCGCTACGAAATGCCTACGGGTCTCGTAGCACTCGCGTAGTTCCATAAAAACAAGCCAGCCAAAAAATTCTAAACAGCATTTCGATTTCCGTCGCGATTTTCACTTTGCCTTTGATTTTCCTCTGTAAGTTATTCCTCGCTCGACCGAGCTTTATCTCTTTAACCTTCCTCTTCAGGACTTCAACAAATTTTCAAATCTATCGATTAAACCAGCAAGTTCAAGTATAGTCAACTATTTGGCAATGCCCTTTGGCACATTGCTTGCGCTTGCGCCACGCGTGGGCGCAGCGAACCGCGGTGCATTCGCGTCATTCTTCACGAATTAACTACGTGCAGGTGTGAAGGGGATATTGCCAAAGTGCATGTTATGTGTATGGGGATGAGTCAGGGGGAAGTGGAAATTTTGTTTGATTTAACATAATGGTTATAATGTAGGTGCTTGTCAAGCTGTATGCATAAGTAGGTACTTGGGTATATCCTAGTATCTGTATTTTTAAAGGATGTCCCTAAAAATTAGCTTTTGGCAGTATTTTCTGATTTGTTTGGCTGTGGTAGTACTCGTATTTGATGAATCAAAGGAAAATGTATAAACGGAAGTCTAGTACAAGATACAAAAATGAATGTAAATTGTTTATTCAATGTTTGAAGTTTGTTACTCTTATCGATTATACAATTTACGCGAAACATTTTTGTACGTGTAAATTAAACTGTCTTCTAAATCTGAATACGTAATGTATTTATAATGATGCGCTCACACATTCCCGAGACTGTCACTCCAATAATCTAATGATATCACTGCTACTCCTACAGTGTAACTACGATCAGCTGTTAGATTAAATAGACGAGACAGGTTCAATATTCCCGTCTGTCTTACTTTTTATTACACGTGTGTTATTTATAATCGCTGAAATCTCAATGGTTGACTTCCGATGACGTCAGAGAAACAAGTGGTGAAAAAAATGATCGGTACCAACGATGTGAGTTTCTGAATACATAATTTATAAACGTCTATAAATTAAATAAACTGAGATTTCTTGGCGCTAATGTTCTTTAAAGTTGTTGCGAAAAAATCGACAAACTAAAAAATATTTAATAAAATATGATAAAATAAAGTTGTTTGACCGAAGCTAATAGACAAAAAAAAATAAGAACAAAACTAAAAAGAAAATGCAGATTTGATTTTAATTCCAGATTATGAAAATTAGTTTAGAAAAATTCTTAAACAAAACGAACTCTCTTACGATACGCATGCTAACGAAGCGAATACAGTGAAACAAAAACAAAAGTAACAAAAGAAAGTGACAAACGAATCAGTGCCAGTGTTGCAGTGCGGTGATTACACAAACACACACACTATACATATTGTATAGCAATAGTGCACACACACAATCACCATGGAACACGACACGCACGACATTTTGACCGCGGAAGCGATAGGTCAGTGGAAACTTGAGATGAACAATGATTGCTACCTAGATGACGTAGAAAATTTAACAGTCTTCAGTAGTACAATGTTAGTATTGTACGTAGAAAAATATATTTGTGGAACTACGTTTAAAATAAGTTTTACACTCTCACTTTTAATTTAGCTTTACACCAAATCTGATTTATTTTGTAATATTGAAATATCTACTGTTATTGTATGGACGATCATAACTAAGGAAAAGAAAAACAAGATGTTATACATATTCATTCAAATTATAACATGCTTACAAGACGTTATTTCCACAAATATTTCACATAACAACAACGAATAACCACTTCAAACAAATCTTCAACAGTAGCCGTATGTGTTTTTACTTTACTTTTCTTAGTAATTTCAAAAAAACAATAGTTCAAATCATTGTTCCTCTTAAAAGTATTAATTTGACTTAATTTATTTGCTAACAAAATTATCTTCCACGCTGACCGTCCGTTAATACTCGTACATAATATACTACTTTTCTTTCCCTTCTTTTCTAGAAAAAGACTATACAAAACTAGTCTACTACGATTAAGGGCAATAGATAAATTGACTTAATTCTTGTCGAAAGTCAACATACAGTTGTTTGTCTTCAACAATATCTTGGTGTTCTTAGCCAAGATATAAATGCTATTCTCTGTATCAATATTCATAAGAACTCACTGAGATGATTCACTATTTCGGATGGCTCTTCTGAAGCCGATGCTTTTATTTATTGGGTTAAGCAGTCTACACATCAAACCCGCCGACCCGCCGACATGAGTCGTTGACACGCGCGGGTACAAGTCGCCGACATGATTCTTTTGGAATAAAGCCGCGGACATCAAGCCGCCAGGGCTGTGTCGGCGGGTTGGCAGGTTTGGTGTGTAGAGTGCTTTACATTCTTATGGAAGCCATTAACGACTATTTTTCACTTTCTATTGATTTATAAACAGTCCACTTCAAAACAACAATGTAACACAAATAAAGAGAAATAGAGAGCTAATAAAGAGTCTTCTATTCTATTCTAACACTAGGGTCCAAAAATCAAACTGTCAATTTATCTATAGACATGTCACGAATAATGCTGTAGTATTAGAATTAGAAACAGCACTGTATAACACGAACGATTTTCTTAGATTTCAATACTTACACTCTACACCAACTACACTTCTAACATTGACTTTATGTCTAATTTCTAATGTAACGGCCATATTAACTGTTCCTCTCATAATATTAATATTGTGGACTAATACGACTTGTGTTACAACTCGAAAGTGCATATTCACTATGCTAATTTTCGATCATGATATGTGAATGTACGAAACGAGATCCATACGGCATTCCTATTGGTACTGTAGCCTAGTGAATATGCTACTTATCTCTGTTCTTTTGTAAAATGTGTAAATTCTATGTCTTCCTTCTGTGTTATAACTGTATTTTCTCTGTTACGCTTTTCTCTTCCTATTGTTTTAATGTTTTGGGCCTGTTTACTGCCTTATATTCAATGTCATTGATCGTTTGAAATCAATATGCTACGTACCTTTTATGACTTGAGCACTAAAATCTGGATGCTATACAAAGCTTTGTAATCCTTGCCGTAAGTAAATTATTACCGTTTCATAGAACGTATTAATGTAGAATATCGTAAAACCGTTTTGTGAACACAAATAATTTTATTGTAAATAAATGTTAGGAGAGATTGTCGCTTAGTGTACTGTCAGAGACTCTTACAGATTCAGAGACAAACTTTTCTATAACTATACTTTTGTAATCTAGTTTAGCACCCAGGCCCTCAACATTGTCAGCCTCATTCCTCTAACTCCTCGTGCACTTTCCACTAACCACGTGAAGTCTAGTACCGGTGTGTGACGGTGTTGTATGCACAGCGTTCGGCGAGTGGTTGTCGCGGGAAGCGGTGCCGGCGCTCCGACCGCGCACGCTCAGCGAGACCAAAGCCCGGGCGCGGACACTGCGGCAGAACATGGACGTGAGTATAATATCAGTTTTTTGTACTTGGGTGATGGATTCTTCGAGATTTTATGTAATTCTTTTTTGTCGTATCGATGATTCCATTTCTATAATTTTATATATGCTTCGACCAGCATTCGGCCATTTCGGTAGCGTTAAAATTGGCCTCGCAAGGCCAATTTAGGTTGAAAATATAGTTGGTCGGTATAGGACCTAGAATATAACCCTGTGGAAGCCCTGTCAAGAATTGACAGGAATTGCGAATGCTCAGGATTATCGTGACAGCTTTCTTGTCAATTAATACATTTAAATATTTTAGTGAGTAATCGTATAGTTATAGGTACATAATGTTGAAGTGAAAGATGAAGAAAAAGTGAAAAAATATCAGAGTCGTTTAAACACACACGTCGTACAGTTTTGTTATACCACTGGCAAGAGATTGGACCTGTATGACAGATCTAGGATTAACAATTAGATATTATCAATGGGTAGTGCCGTCATATAAATACCAATAAACTGTCTGCAACAGTCCAGGTTGCAGCGGATGCCAAATCCATGCCATTCATAAATTCTTCAGATTCGATTCCAATGCTTCGTTTGCCAATGACTCAAGGAATGCATGCGTGCAAGCATCAATGTATGTTGGGAAAGTGCCGTTGGTTTGTCCTGCAAATTATTAATAGGTACAAATTAAAATATCAAATGTTGCTGGAAAAGTCTGTAGAAGCTTATGCATCAATGGATATTATGATCTATGGAATCAGGATAGGTACGTCCTGCCATGTTAATTCACCAGGTTTCTAGCGTCTTTGAAACTACGACATTCTGTGTATTTTATTGATGGTGTGATTTTTAACCAGACAGATGAGTTACTAAGGACTCTGATTGTCTATCCGATTAAATTAACTAGAAAGCGGTAAACGGTGACTGTCTTTTGTAACATTTGTCCTGACTAAAGTGATGATCCTCAACTCAACCTTATTTGAATAAATTATTCTATTTAGATTTATAAACGGAAAATTACTCATATTGATCTCGTAACTAACAGTAATGCTAATCACTCTTAATAAATAAACAACTGATGCAGTAATATTGTTGCCAAGAACCAGGATTTGTCGTACAAGCCGTAATTGTATCAGCGAAACAGTTAAAAGCGATACGCAAAATGTGACACTGCCGGATGATCTCGTGTGTTCCGTCGTAAATTCTACTAACTGCTCTTAAACGTGCAAAATACAACCGAATATTGCAAGACAATGATGAAATGAAGATTTACTAGTTTAAAAAAGAGTAATTTTTGTCTTAGATAAAAACCTAGTGTAATTTTCTTTAGAATGCAGTTTTAGCTGACTCAATGTATTTTTTAACTGAGTCAATGTATTTTTTAACTGGCTCAATGTATTTTTTAACTGACTCGATGTATTTTGTTATTTTTATGATGATTTGATGCTACCAAATGTGGATAAGGTATAGTTATGACGCCGGAAGTGTATTGAAACGGTAGGTATAAGTGTATAGATAGGTGTTATAACTATTCAATCTAAACTCCGTATTACAAGTGTGTTTTATTGTAAAAGAGATTCGAAAAGGAGGTAGAGTCGAAAGATATCTCTATTTATGTACAATTATGGTAAAATAGAGCTTGACTTTGGCGGGGCACTCCGGACACTGCTAAATCCCCAAATAAAATAAAAGTTAAACGATTCGATGAAAAAAGTCTCAATAAATTAGCTCACATTTCACATTCACGTCACATTTCTCTAGGTTACCGTGATGGTATCGAAAATAGCCGGGTCAACCTTTGTCAATGTCGCAATATTTTTAGTTAACCTAGACTACTCTGCTAATATAACATTTGTACAAGAATGCCGATAGCATTGACTCTGGGTATTTATTATAAGCATGAAATTTTAACACTAATTAAGCATTGATGAATTAATTCGTTAAGGTTAAGGTGAAATCAGTTTTAAAATAATTGACTTTCACTACGTTTCTTTGAAAGTATTTGTATTATTACAATGTTTTAAATACCCAAGCTTTAAATTAATGTAGTACTAAAATGGTTTTTGAATTGTATGCAAGTTTCTGGTTTTATGGAAAGCAACTGCAGGATTTTTTTTTCCTTACCAGCGGGTTGGTCATCTTGTCCTCTGGAAAAATTCACGAATATTAATAGCTTGCAACTCCGTAAACCACGGCAACCTTTCGATCCAGCCTGTCCCACCTTGCTGTCCTCCCCTCAGTGACGCCCTAAGCCGAGGTTCGTACCCCACAGGGGGTGCCCTTAGTGTACGGTCAGTTAATAATTTAAGAAATTCGCCCTTGGCTGGAGGCTTTGAGTAAAACTTAAGGCACCCACAGAATAGTCCGGTTAAGTAGCCATGACCTCAGAGGTTACAACTACGAGCTGCCATTCCAAAAAAAGAAATACTACGGCAGTGGTTTTCCCCCACCTTATGCTACAATTTTAAAACCAGAGCTTCGCAAAACCGTATGGCGATTTATTATTCCTACATCGTTTAGAGTTTATGAGTTAAAATCAAGACTGTTTGGTTTCATCTTCTTTAATGTGGTGTAGTTTTTAAGTAGTATGAATTTTTATAAGCCATTCTCTTGTTTAACGGTCTACCGTAGTACGGCCTACGGTAGTGCGGACTGGGCACTGTTTTACCATCTACTCTTTTTTACTTCCTCGTAAAATTGTTTATGGCGAATTTGATAGTCAATATTGTTTCTTTCTTCTAACCTAATACACAGAGCCAAGTGGTTCATAATCTTTTGTTATAGATTTAATTTTAAGTGGAGTCACATAGTCGGTTCTGTTCAAAACGTCAAGAAATAAGAATCTATACAAATAAATAAAATTGAAGTATCTGTCTGTAATGTCAAAATAACAGCTTTTTATAATACTAAATGCATATGAAAGTATATACGGCACTTATAACAAAATACCAATTTTTATCTGTCTGTCTTCTGCTTGTTCCGGGTAATCTCCGAAACAGCTGGACCGATTTTGACGGGACTTTCACTGACGTATAGCTAATGTTATAAGGAGTAACATAATATGTTACTTTTTGTACCGGCAGCACGGTCCCGTTGGATAATTTCCGACATCTACGCGGGCGAAGCCGCGGGCTGCAGCTAATAATTATATAATTATCCAAATGCATCTTATTCATACCTGGGATTATTCTGGGCTTCTGTTGTTTTGTTTACTAATGCGTTTGTGTGTCATGGCATGTCAGAAAGCTTAAACGTCGACCGACATCCATGACAAGTTATTGTAAGCGAAGCCGAATCAAAATTAAAGTCGCAGTATTCACAATTTTAGTTTCACCTTGGTCAGGGCTGCTTAAAACTTGTAGTTCGTAGAAGTAACTGAATGCCAAGAACTTTAATTAAATAACTAATAAGACATGATCTATTCCCACTCAACGTGATCATTAGAGCAATAGATGTAGCAGCAATGCTCATAAAAACCGTTGAACATAACAAATTGCAGTTATTTAATCTGGCAACATTAGATATTATGAAGTCGTTTGTCTCAGCGTCGTCGAATCCATTAATTTTATAAAATCACCTACCGTTGACGATAAATAACTCTTTATCATATGCAGACGGTGTATGTCGACGAATCAGCCGGTGACTGCCAAAACGATCTTTACAATGCATCAAGTATTTATAGATCACATTCCTATATATAAACGTCCGAATTAAGATCGCATCAATTATGGTGAGAAAGCTCCCGCCGTAGGGCGGATGACGAATCAATAAATATAGATGACGCTGGCTGCGGGAGAATTAATTGCGCGTGATACGTTTGTAAAAATAGGACATCATTTCGTTCATGGGTATCGTGAAATGTATCTAAGTATCTCGGTTTTTGAAAGCTGTATCCAACTATGCTTTTATGCTGATAAAGTTAAATTAAAAACTCTTTTAAAGACCAAATTAGTGATAAGTATCAGCTCTTAGGTCTAACAAATACGGTTATCGATATTATGAGACATTGTAGTTCTTATGTATGGCCTTTTTTAATTAAAGGAACGTATGTTACTTAATTACAGGAAAATATCCTTTAGTTCCTTCAGACTACACTAGATGGTGTACAAGGCGATGTGACGAAAACACTGCGCATGAGTTGATCTCGAACAGCGGCATCTAGCGCAACTTGTACGAAGTTTCGATGTGTAGTTTGGATCGCACATTTCAGTCGCAAAAAAGTATATGAAACTGGCAGTAGTCCAATGTGTTTTCAGAAGAGGGCGCTTCTACGCTGTTTTAGTGAATTACTGAATTTAGCCTTTGAAAATCAGATTCGAATTTGTGTCTCTCTTTCTATCTTTGCTTGTTACTTGTAAGAAAAAGAAATGACAAACTAAATGACATAAAATTACATTATATCACGACTGTAATCCTCCGAGGGGTAGGCAGAGGTGTACCTATAATACAATCACATTATTTTGCAAGTTATTTTTTCAAGACGCAAGTAATGGGCGTTTATGTACCAGCTTAGAAAACTTTTGCGAGTCTGACGACGCTTGATTGTCCTTCACTATAAATTCCAGAAATGTATGTCCTTACTAATCTTAGCCTGAGAATAAGTCGCAAAAATAAACGAGATTCGTGTGATATGCAGTTCAAAATTATAAGTAGGTTTGGCACACACCAACAGGCAGATGGCAGGGCTATCGTGTCTGCCAACCTAAATGTTCACCAACCCAGGCTGATGACGGGCAGCTGCGTCATCGGACAGCAAACCGGTTGCCTAGCGAGGTAACTTCGGAAAATACCGCCCTTTACGAGAAAATTTGTCCAGGTCCAAAAATATGGATTTAGGTATTTAGATACATATAACAGCATAATAAAAATACCATTAATTTGCGATTATGATGAATTCTTCACACGAGTAGCTACACAGCACTTACATAACATCTTCGCTCCACCAACAATCGTCTTCTACGATGTCCTTGTCACTGTTCTGGCTTCATTCATTCTTCTTTCTTTGCCCAGGCTGTTTTTCTTTGGAATGCGCTCCCTCTGGACACCAGGATGGCAACCAGTCGGTTATCTTTTAAAGTGAAGGCACGTGTGCTATCGGTCAGAAGTTGGCCGAAATATCCCAGCGCTGATATGCTGGATTATTTTTCTCCTCTATCGATCGTTATTTCTCCTGGCAAAGTTTATTTTGTTTATATGTGTGTATATATGGATTAGTATTTATTCTTGTATTTTATAGTTATTTCCGAGCTATCTATCCCGTATATTGCACCTGCCATGTTTAGTCTCTGCATCACCCTAAGGTTGACTGGTAGAAAATGCCTCAGGCATTAAGTCCGCCTTTGTACAGTATTTTTTTCTTGTGCATAAAGTTTTAATAAATAAATGAATAACAAAACTTTATTCTTAAAAATTTGTTTACAAGATTCATAGGTAAGTACATGTATTGACTTGCCTACTTCGATAACCTGTTGATGACTTAAAGTAGCATTGCATTTTCATTGTTTTTTACTCTTCTTGGAGGATGTTATCATCACACACATACGTACATAAACTCACGCTTTCTTCCCTTGGACGCAGGCAGAAACTACAGAACGCCACCCGCCATCCTTGCATGAAGGATGTAAGATATACCATACCCACCCTATTTAATATTATAGTTTAGATATGGGCCAAAGTAAAAATAATAGTTACCTACCTCTTGTACCTACGTAGGAATATGTACAATACATGCCTACAGTTGTAAAATGATGTTAACACATGACAGTTACAAGTAAGAAGACACATTGATTGATGTATTACGGTACCTGTCTATGTACTTGTAATATTTTCATATATTTTACTGAAGTAAAGATATTTCCTGCCACTCCCCAGGGTTCTATTTTGAAGTGCAGTCTATTTCTGAACGTACATTGTTGTGGCTTATCCGACAGTTGACAGATGTCCACGTAATTAGTTGCTCGTACGATTATATTGTATGTGTTTGTTCGTTTTATAAGACGAGAGCACTTTGGAATTGTAATTAGAAAGATAATGGAGGTGTGTTGTGTGGATTTACTGCAGTCATTATGTACACCAATTAAGAAATGCTGTAATACCTAAAAGATTGATGAAATAAGAGCATTTGTTGAGTAATTCTGCCTTCTGAAATCTATTACTGAAACTTCATAAACATTTACTTGCAAATGGATGCAAACAGAGCTTTTTACAAGCTATTATTGAACTTAACCTGCTTGTGACAGGAAAAGAACAAATACACATCATGTCTTAAGCAGAAGCTAGAGTATAGGTACTTAAACAACTGCTCCGGACGTTTCACGGGGTTACCCGAATTACCCACTAAAACGTTCGATGCATACGGTATGGATGTTTACCGTCGTAAAGAACCCCAAACTGCGTGTACCAGCAAATGACTAAGCGTCTGCCAGTCCAGTCATGACCAGACATAAGTGCACCATATTGAACTTAACATAAAGCGAACAGTAAATAAAGTGATTACAATTTCAAGCCTTGTTAAATGTGATACGTTTCTCATAACCGTGAATTGCGCGTCGAAAAAGATTTAAACTTGACATTACAGGTACATACATGTATACCAGAAAAGGTATGCGCTTCGGGAATCTTCGTGTTACCGAATTGGCAAGAACGTCGCGCCACAGAGTAAACCGCTACAGAGGGAAAGCTTTTATGTTTTGTACTGTCGCGCTTTGTAGTAGTGCATATTAATTAGGTATATCATTGCGCGTTTGCCATGTATGAAGATTTCTCCACCTCGTCATCTGTCACTCAAAAGTATTGGAAAGTGTTTTGGAATTGCATAGAGTTCTAGCAATCTATAATTTTCTAACCACGGTAATACAAAATGGGCAAGTACTTCATGTTTGTAATAGCTCTTTATTAGATCTCAACATTGCGCGTTCGTATTTCCGAACGTAGAGGATGATTGCCGAAGCACATCTTTCCTGATCTGTACCTATTGCATTATTATTTAGATGCATTTTTTTTTCTGTAATATTCCTCCGTCGTTTAAAACATATTCAACCTATTTTAAGATTTACTTGACCGGCAATTAATTGTATGCTTTCATTTTTTGAAAGGAGAATGGCGAGGTTGCATGTACAATGGGACCCACTGTTAGGAGTACCGTGCAGTATGGAAACTTATAACTAGTTGTAGAACTATATAAAACTAGCAAAAAAGCAAATGGGCAGTAAGTTGTAGAAGCTGGGAGAAAAAAGATATGCAAGGACGAATATAATAGTGATAATGCAATGTCTTTTTTTTGTACTAAGTAGTTTCAAAAAAGTGTTCAATCAGAATAAAAATATTTAAGTACCAACACTACCATCGTGGATCTGCATCTCTCTGGCCAAATATAGGTACTTACCTTCTCAAAATAAAAAATATATACCTACTATGTCTGGGAGCTCGGAACTATAGTGACCTGGTCAAAACGAGTTATGAAATACTGTAAGCATAGACTGGATTGATATAGGATGAAACTATAATTATTATTGGTAAAAAAGTAAGTTGAACGAAGCGTACATATCTAGCAGAATATGTAGTTTTAAGGCTCAATTGGCGCGATGTGACTAGTTGCGACCAAGATTCTTTCTAAAGTCGGGTCATACCTGCGTGTGGAGTGGCGTGCTATACACCCACATTTTGCCAGTTACATACATTTAACTCTCATCTATGAGGGGTGAGCCAACTGTCACTGACCGGGCACATATTCAGACTTTGGGCTGATACTGAGAATTTCACCTTGCCTGATTTGGGAATCGAACCCAGGACCCCACGTTCGGCAGTCCTGCTAACGATGACTAGACCAACAAAGTAGTCGAAAACGAAGTAAAGATACCTACTAGGAATCAATATCTATCTCCTGGAACTCCCTCCGTGAAAAGCAATTAAGCAAAGATGCGATTTTACAGACTATTAAGAACTTGAATTTTTAAACAAGAGGTTTGTTGAATAAAACAATATTTATATAAAAACAAATCTTTTATTTTTCGTTTTGTTTATTAAAAAAAATTGACAAGCGCAAACGTCTGCAAATGTAAGAACGTAGGCAAATCATGTAATTATTAGTTTGGAATGTAATACGAAACACGGTGCGTTTAATAACTGCATGATGACTTATTTTTAAGTAAATAAAAATCTTTTCTAACTTTTAATTCCCATCATCTAGTGACTCAATATTTTTTATATAATCCTCTTACAAACCCTTAATTATAATAAATATGAACTTGCAAGTGAATGACACTTCGTTAATTTATAAATAATCTGGGTCCAAACTCGCCATCCTTCTTTAGTACTCTTGCGTTTAAGACGCAAATTTCTATTGCAATGGGTGTCGTTGCAGATTTTTTTTAACCGATTGGTATATTTGATTAGTAAAATAAGCGAAAATTCCTCGAGTGAACTATAATTTATTTTGATTTATTAACGGTAATCAGTCGGATTATCCTAAGTTGAGCTGCTTTTGTGTTGTACTGTGATTGGTGATAACTATAATTTATTTTGATTTATTAACGGTAATCAGTCGGATTATCCAATGAAGTTATTTGTTATTCCGTTGTAAACTGCGAACGTATTTTTCTTATTCGTTAAAATGACCGAAAGCTCTGTCTCTTTGTCTCGATATTATATTCTATGTCTCTGTCATAGGAACATTCAGTAAACCATACCCTTTTCTTCGAGTGCCCTATAGCAATAGCAATCATACCTTCAAAAAAAAAAAACGGTAGGTAAATTTTCTCAAAAATTCTGCTTGTATGACATGATGGACCTTATCCTCTATTATTGTCTTGTTGTCCTCGTGACCTTGTCTCTATGGCACACGAGTATTGGTGGATGTTCCAGGTATTTATATTTTTACTATTCTAACTCCACTCCTGCAAATTCTTTTACTCGTAATATTTTTTAGCACGCGTTACTATTGGAAGTCGTTTTTCTTCTTAATTTAACACCGTACAATGACCACGGTTTAACTTAGCGCCGTCTCTCAAATAATACATTTTCTAGAAACCTTATATTTCACGTGCGCTTCCTTAGAATACCGATTGCAATCGAGCTCTTTCGGACGTATAGCAAAAACAAGACTAAAAGGTACTAACGATCTTGTGCGTCTAACTTTTTCTCGTGTAATTCTTTTAATAGAAGAAAAAATATCGACAACCCTTTCAGCAATTTCTTTTTGATTATGATTTGTTTGTTTAAATTTTGATTGTCTTTTTAACTTTTTATATATTTGTAATTTCGGTGTATTTTTAATAAAATTATACGTATTACGAGTGGCGGATGTGTTTTCTTCAATCTATTTCGCCACATTATGTCATGGAAGTTTCTCGTCATAAAGAAACCACAAACAGAACTCATGCGCACATCTTCAACATATGACTAAGCGTCTGCCTGTCCAGTCATAGCCAGACAGAAGTGCTCCATATTGATCCGGCATCATAAACGAACAGTCGCGCTTCATTACAGTAGGTAATCCATTTCTCGAAGTAAACAAAGTGATTATAGTTTCAAGCCTTATTAAATATGATACGTTTGCCGAAACCGTGCATAGCGTGTCAGTTTTGAGAACAAAATCGATGCCAAAGATTCAAACTATATAGACTCCGGACACAGCCATCAGTTTGCGAGAAAGTTTAGTTGATAGTTCAGTCACTGGCCTTTCATTGACCTCATGTACGAATACATTTCAAGACAGTTCAGTGAGTACCTAAGTCAGTGAGAAGCCTTTGTGACATCCATCATGAGGGAACCACAAACAGAGCTCATGCGCACACCTTTAACATAATGACTAACAGTCGGCCTATCCAGTCATGGCCAGACACCATTGCGCCGTCATAAATAAACAGTAAGATAAACTGATCGCACTTTCAAGCACTATTTCATATGATATGTGGCCCGCAATCATGCATAGCACAACAGTTTTGAAAACGCGGTCGTCGCCAAAGATATAAACCTACTTTAGATGTAATGGCTGAGAATAAGTTCATCACATTCTTACCTCTTTTCATTGAATGTGTGTTTAGTGCTCTACGTCTGCCTAACCTTTTCCATGCAACTGAATACCAGTATTTTATATGGAATGACCTATTTGACCTCCACAACCCAATAACTGGGTAATACGATACCCCTTGGGGAATACTGGTTGTCAGCCTTTCAGGCTCCTGACGAGTCGTAACGACTGTCAAAGATCCACGAATTACAGCCGGGACCAACGGATTATCGTGCTTTCCGAGACACGGAGGGGTCACGGTATGTAAAGATGGTCACCCATCCACAGTCCAACCGCGACAAGCGTAGCTTTACCTAATCTATCGACCTGTGCGGCTGTTATAAGTTAGACACGAATCCCTCAATTGAATCACGGCCAATACTTTTAAATGGGTGAGAGCACAAAACAGCAATGATACATTCTGGAAATCGTTGTGCTCGTATTGAAAAGTGGTAGGGAAAACCAATGACAAGTTGGATGGATTCTGTAAAACTGAGATGAAGTAAGAAGATATAGAGATATCAAAAAGGTCATGCTGCGTCTAACACAAATAATTTCTTTTAAGAGTAAGAGGACGATGAAGATGATTTCCTTGTTGACAGCTGTCACGTGAATGCAGTCAGGTGCAAATGTAGTCATTTAAAGGAACACCTGCGAAAGTATTCTGGCATAAATCAATTTGCACACATGGACGCCGTGGGTGGAACTGTCAGACTATTTAAAAGTTCTGCCATTTTATTTTAGTAAATGCCGCATTCCAACGGGGCGCCGCGATTATATAATAATTCGTTTCTTATTAAACGCTAGGCCGTGACCGCGAATTTGTTTGCACAATTCTGTGTGATAGTGGCCATTTTTTTTCACTGAATGAACTAAGGCCAATTTTTTTGTCTAGATTTCGAACTCCAGATTTTAATGCAAGCGATCTTACTAACGTCCTTTTTATTTGGTATCCTACACTTACGTGCTGTTCAGTTCATAATCATATTGTCAAGTGTACAAATGGGTATATTCATCCAGCTTATATTAATCAATTTACCAAGACCACTAAGCAGATATCATTATTTTTCAAAGGTGTAATTCGTCGCTTTGTCTGTAATAGAAAAGAAAAAGTATTTATTGTGACTCGCACAGGTTTATCACAAACGAAAATAAGCACACTTATAAAAACAAAAAAAAAACAAAAGTAAAATGAAAATAACAACAGAAAGTCCTGTACGAGACCAAAAGGCCCTATATCAGCATGATGCTGCGACGTTTAAAAATAAGTGTTGCAGCGTAAGTCAAGCAAGGCAAGGCAGAAATATTCTTTTACAAATAATAGTTTCATACTCTCCAAACTTCAACGGACCAGCGTGCTAGTGACATTAAACTAAAACATTTATGATTATTACTCGTACAACGTGTCAAATCTAAGATCCAATTACATCATTAAAAAAAAAAACTTAAACCTATACAATATATCGATAATCAATACAAACTAAACAAACGACGACGTCTCATTACATCGATGTCAACAACATTTGGCAATGTCTGCCAGGGGTTCCCAGAACTCCAGCTCGCCTGAACAACCACGGCTGACGGCCCTGAACCAGTTACAGAACGAGACTGGACATGTTACGTCACGGAAAACTAACGGACACAGGGAAAGTCGGACTGTTTGTGTTATGTTTTGAGTGAGCTGGAAAAACCTGTGCAGGTGGTAGAAATAGGTTTTTTGTTTTTTAGATGCGTTGAAGAAATATTGTTTAAAATCACGGAGTAAATAAGTGTTTTTAATAATATAGCCTCTCAACATAAATTCCGTTTCACTTCCCTCTGCATGTAACCCAACAACCACCATTTGCCACCGACATTTTTGCAGAATGCCATACTTTGGTAGGCTGTTGGTCGGTAAAGATTGATTACGAACGAAGTGAAAAGATATTTCTTTTCGTCTCGCCAGCTTCAGCGTTGTCAATGCCTTTTTCATCGCAAAGAAATAAAGCTTTTAAAACAGACGTTTCCAGTGTTTTTCATGAAGCTTTCAGTTTTCTAAAGCTTAAACTCAACCATAAACCCAGCAATATAATTAGGTAAACGCGTGTTTCCCAACGGCCTGCGCTTGCCAACCGGTGGCGTAGGGATCCACATTAATCAAGAGTTAATCGTTTCGACGAAATATACGTACTAATGGGATTGTTAAAACAGTTAAGATTCATAGGGAACAATCAAGCTTATTTTATGTTATTTGTGGCTTTCTAAAACTACTTAACTGTTGGTATTTTATTGAAAAGACACTACACAATTTTTTTTTTAAGTTTTCAAGAAAACATACTTATTTAACTTAATATGACTAAAATAAAATAATACTTAGATACTTTTCTTTCGTGTAATCAAAGTTGCAAAGAAAAGTAAAAAGTTACAATGTAACAGCTCCACAGACTATCATATCTATTCCTACATCTTCCGCCAAGCGTTGCTATAATCTAATGAAGGGTAGACAAGTATACCATGCTAATAAAATAACAGGCATTTAAGACTTCATTACTTATAAGGTGGGAAAACCCTTTTGTTTTGAGGCGGTTAAAAGTTTTCACCGAATTTCTTTGAATATGTCTTACAAAACCCGAGTTTTTATTTTTATTTCCTTAACCAGATGCAAAATAGGTCTCAAGAGGCAAAACAAATAATTTACAGCCATATTTAACCGTCGTTTTAATAAACGTCTGCTAATTTGAAGCGCGTAATAAATCCATCACATTCAAAAGTAATTCTGAATTTTTTAACTCAATTTGTTTTATCTTGCGTCTTTTATATTAAAAATGTTGGCCTTAAAACTTGCTCAGCGACCAGAAGGCAGAAGGAACCCAAGTTTACTCGAAATATGTTTTGCATAATAAATAATGCTGCAGTAAACAGTTTGGGGTAGCGTGGCGAGTGATGTCCGAACCAGGATGCCACGTTTTCACCAAGTGATTATTTATATAAAAATAAAATTTACGACTGTTGAATATCTGAATGATTTTCAAAAGCTCTTGGGTCATGTTGCATAAAATACAAAAGCTGTGCATAATTTAATATTGAGTCGTCTGTGGGATGCTGTCGGTCTAGACAACGCAATTTCTAGTTTATCTATGCGGGTGACAAAGACAGTTGCCAGAATCCACACAAATTGCATCGAATACGAGTCCATTTCTACATCAATTCAAAATCAGGAAATGCCCCAGCCTGTCACAGCGTAACTCCCTCATAAATTAATTTACCTAACAGCACAGCACATTAACAACATTTGCACATATTTGTCACCCGGCTTCCTTGTAACGTCCAAGTTTGAATTAATGTGCTGTGTTTCGAAGGGCCGCGTGAAGTATGGTGGCACTCACAAATTTACGGGCTTATAATTAGTTTGGAGGCGTCCCAATTCGGTGCAGTGTTTGTAAATGCATCGTGTATGTTGTTATAAATTATGCTTGTGTGGTGGATCTTGGCGGACGATTTTATGGCTGCCTAGTGTTATGAAACTTTGAAAAGTAAAAGTTATATTTTTCAGTATCTCCTTCAGGTGTTTTCAGAAGTTTGTTTAGCAGTAGGTAGTCAGAGGATTTACATGAAACGATGTGTAATTACTATACAATCAATTCAAATTGTTTAGTGTGTAGAGCAATAGTTATCATAATGTATCAACCAACCACCTGCTGCAGTGCTATCCTGACAAAAAGAGGCAGCCATTTTCTTTTCGTGTTAAGTCTCAAGTCTCAACAAATAGGAACATTTGTCCAAGTGAAGCTGAACAAACGTTGGTAGCTGCGTCCTACAGCCATTTAATAAATAATTTATGTTATGTAACATTCAATTAGTTATTAACAATCTCCAATTTTACCCACTTTAACCCCAATAATAATCTCTAACATTAGTCAAACTCGAACTGGGAGATTGGCCAACTTCTCAAGCATATTGTGTTACTTTTGAACCTGAACTACGGCTAACTCCGACGGTTATAAATATAAAAAATCTTGGCTTTAGTCGATGCTTTTTATTTTTTACTAATCGACGTCTTGACAGTGTTCTTAGTGTGATCATCGTTTACTGTCGCTTTGTTCTGAAAGATGTATTGATCAATAAGACGTAGAAATCATGTTTTCAGTAACTCTTACGTTGGCAATTTATGTTGGTATTCCGGGACCTTATATTCGTTTGAATATGTTTTTGGAGGAAAGGCACTTTCCTCATTGTTGTCTCAATCCTCTCCTTGCGGGTTATTCATGTTTCTCAAAGGCCAATGAAGTTTCTTTAAATGGTAATTCGGTCATTCAGTTTGTATATGACGCTTGTTATAACCGATGTAGTGTTTATCAGACTACTTCTATGATGATTTGAAAATGGTACAATATGTTATCGGGGTGTTTTAAATTGTACAATTTTACGTATAGGTATTTGTACAGATCTGTTTGTCCGTCGCGTGAAAAACATTACCCTCCTTTCTGCCCCGTGGGAGTCGGGTGGAAAATAACGCTGTAATGTAACCGTCTTTTATCACAGCAGTCAGAACAGTCGATTGAAACTGTCATTACTTCACGTTTTTAAATGTCCCTCCTCGAAAAATATTAGCGACATTTTTTACAACCTGCTAAAAGGACGGAATGACCTAAATAAATGTATCCTGAGTGACTTATAAAATATCCATCAATCGTGTACCTATGTCTCTATTCCTACGACATTATAATTTCAATTTTATAAATAACGTATCACGATTTCCGCTGGTTTTGTTATTTCAGTCTGCATCTCTCAAATGTCACTATGTTTATAGTTGTCACCTACCGTTCTAGGAATAACCCACGAATTATACAGTCCAGAGCAATGATTTATTAAACCAAACATATTCCTTTCCCAAGAAGCCATTACAAGCAGCACTTTCACAAAGGATATTATTGCGCACTTAAATCTGCCAGTACGGAGAGGTAGGTACTCCGTTAGTTATTGTGAATTTACAGCACCAGATACACAATAGAGGTTTGTTGTCATTTCAGTAGGTAATAATTTTGGAAAACAAAGAGACTGTCGCGTGGTGAATGATTTAGACATGACGCGAACGAGAGAGGTGCTGGTGCGCATGTACAGTCAGTGCTCTGCATTACCTGATCCCTCTTACAAAGAAGAGGATTCGGGTTATGCAGGTCACTGACTGTACATACACTGCTACAAGGGTCTTTTAGCGTTCGAATTTGTTCATTTCACAATTGTTTAATTGTTTTGTGAAAAGTATTAAAAAAACAAGATGGCGTCTTAGTACCGATTTTGCCCACGCGTCATAACATCCTTGTAGATCATCCTACTGAAGTTGTTTTACTTGTAAAACTTTGGATTACTGCCTAAATTACTCTGTTTTGGCTGTGGAAAAGAACATCTTAGTTGGTATTAGTATTTAAATGCACAGGCTATGCACATTTATGTATTGAAACCCGCGAAATCGATAAAGAAAAATGAAAAGAAAATACGTTTATTTGCGGTAGACTTGAGTGACGCAGAGAAAAACATTCAAATACAAAATAGAACGAGTTGGAAGAAAATTTGCACACATCCACGCAAAACGGCAATCGCTCAGAATAATGCTACGACCCTATGCGAAACAGAGCCCCAGCGCTGGTTTCAAGCTCCAAAGCCCTGTTTTAACTGCAGACTACACATACATTATAGACTACTAAGGAAAAAATATTGTAATTATGTTTATCTTCATGCTGGTTCCAGATAAAGTGAGTTAAGGGCAGGGTAATAATGAAGGTTTAGATTGTTTCAAAGTCGGTCACAGAATATTTTTAACTTATGGCTAGCTTATGGTAGCTGAAAATTCTCATGGCATATCTAGTGAGTATTTATCTAAAATGAAAAATGGCTTTCTAAAGTCCGTCGTCTGCCAATGGATCGGATATTTAAGCGCTAAGTGACGTTCGTGTCACATCACTCAACACGAACACTGATGCAACCGCCTAATGTTTACCTACTGTAACGTTATTGCAGTCTGTGACAGTGTTTATGTAATGTGGCGCCCCGGTGGCTGATGTCTACTTCAGGATTTCATAAATAGATAAATACCGTGTGCGTTTTTTATTTAAATAAAGTTATTATACTCGTACGTACCTATACCTCTGTTGTGGTTCTCGAGGTTGTGGGTTCAAATCCGGGCAAGTACCACTGTGTGACTTTTTCAATTCATGTGTACTTTCTAAGTTTATCTTGTACATTATTGGCATCGGTGAATTTAGACTATACGTCTGAACTTCGAAGTTTAAAATATCGATGTATTTAATTGAGAATGTTCATAATCGCGATGTACGGAACTTCGAAAGGATGTCTATTCAAACTTCGAAGTTCAGTATGACATTCTTTCGAAGTTCCGTATATCGCGATTATGAACATTCTCAATTAAATACATCGATATTTTAAACGTCGAAGTTCAGTAATACAGTCGTGAATTTAAACACTGTGAGGAAACCTAGGCTTATAGTTAATATAAGTCTGAACTCGCCAACCTGTGTTGAGCAAACGTCGTGATCAATGCTCATGCCTTCTCCGTACGAGAAGAGGCCGTTGCCCTGCAGTGGGACAGAAGTAGGCTGATATTATATACCTTTACTAGAAGTAAACTCACCGATCTCCTTATTTTTATGCTAATTATTGAATAAGTGATGGTATAGAAATAAATAACGTGACAGAATGCTATTTTGTTTAGTAGGTACTTACCTAAAAACCTAGTGTGCATTCTTAGGTCTTACTTTGTCGTTTCCACTGCAGCTTGACCCACGGTAATCCGGCTCCAGCGGGGTAGTTGCGTAACACACATAAAATGACACTCGATCACAATGCCTTTCATTTTGACAGTTCAGCCACGTTCATTGCGTTATTTACGTTTTTGAGCAGACGAAATTTTCCAATGCAGCAATGGATTAGCAATATCCTTCAAAACCCCCGGAATGTGATTGAAAGGGTGTTATACAATTAGGGTGCTGTTTAACCTGGCACCCCTTATAATCTGACATGCCTATAACAGTACATACAAAGCACATTTATTACGACAAATCTTCGTCAATGCATGCTTAAACATATGACTTTATAAGTATGTATTTTGTCGGATTACAAGGTACTCCTTTTCAATAAAGTTCCGACCAACAAGGAGTCGGTGGCAGTTGTCTATAAGTAGTCCGACGAATTCTATCATCCGAAGTCAAAATCAGAGCATTTATGTCAAATAGGCACATAAAAGGCACTTTTGAACGTCAACATTTACATTAAAATAGAATTGATTCTAGTCGGGGCGACTAGAATCAATTCTATTTTAATGTAAATGTCCCAAAAGTAGTTTCATATGGAGAAGAATGGGCAAAAGTCTCCTCCGTTACCTACTCTTTTAAAATGTTTCACAATATTTTGTATACATTAATTATATGTGATGACGATGCACCTAGAACAAAATTACTTTACCACAGTAGGTAAAAAGAATTAAAAATGTAGCAATGACAGACAAATTAATAATGTGATAGATATATGGTGCTCACATATTTACATTGTAAAACTCCTATTTTTTTTCAACAAGTATTAAATCAGTATGCGGGTTAAAGTAATCACAGAATGTAAATCAATATCATGAAAAATAATAAATTATACAATTAAATTGACACTGCCTTAATTGCATACCGACTCGACTATCGGATTACCTCGGGACTACTGGATTAACGGGGTAGAAACATTTTAACATTTTCATAACTAGGTTTGAGTCGTGTCAAGATTTGATACTAAACTAGATTCAAATCTAGATTAACGACTGCGCACTGCCATCGAATATAAAATCCTCCTTTTACTAATGCCAGTTAGGTCTGAATATTCAGTTACTTTTGCTTTTTGTCCATCCTTTCATATATCAACGTCGAATGTAACCCGGGGTAATTCGTAATATTTCTCTAGATTGCTATCATATCTTTTTACGACACTTTCTAATGAGTACTGGCCGGATCTATCTTGCCAAAATAATATATTATTACATCAGATTAACCTAAATAATATTACAGTTGTGAAATAAAACATGATTTTCAGCACTATAGCTGTTCCACAAATGTAGGTAGGTAAACATTTTACATCCTGTAATATCTTAGAAATGTTATAAGCTTTTGATCTAAATCACAATTCATAACGTGTTCAATAACCTAAACAACTCGACGGTTTTCAAATGTTATTAGAAACTAACGTATCACCACACTGTTTTTCTTGCAAAATAAATACATGAACAGCAAAATTAAATGTTACAATGCACAATGCGTTGGTAGAGACTACTATATTTAAAATAAGGCACCGGTACAATTTTAAAAATAAAATACTTAGACGTATAAGTTCTAGAAATAAGTACTAGAAACAACGAAATAGAAACGTCATTTTCTTAGAATCCTTTAAATAAACGCACTAGTTTTATGTCTGTCTGCATTTGTTCTCGCCAAGCAGGTCTCTTTGAATCTCATCCAATAAGATAGATACTCCGCCCAAAGCCAGTGTCGCTTTAATTTTGTAAACTCAAAACATTGTCTAGTTTTATTTAATGAGTTCTTTCATCTCCCTTCTGATCTAATTCATTGATCAAAACGTCTCCGCAATTTTATCGATGTTCTAAATCACGATGTAATTTGGCTGTAAGATTTACTTGCATGGCTCGTCTTTACACTTATCTGTGCAAATTAAATGACATCTGTTACACTTTCCCGCCCACAAGCACGACTGGGGATTTCCTAAAAAAACGATGACCGTGTGACAAGGAGAAGAAGAGACATTTTTTCATTATAAATGGTGATTATAATAATAAACATTTTTCATGTAACCAGGGTGCGCCCTCGCGACAATCTGTATTTATTTATTTAAGGATTACCAACGAGATACATTACATTTATCGATTACAGAAATAAAACTTGTATAATAAATACGTTATCCTGTAATGCACACTCAAATGACAGGTAACCACAGCTTACACATTATCGAGTACACATGCTCTGAATACATAATTAAATCAAGAATACTTTAAATAAAAAACATTATAGTTATGTACATCCTACTATCCTACTAATATTATAAATGTGAAAGTGTGGATGTTTGGATGTTTGTTGCTCAATCGCGCTAAATCCTACTATCCTACAAATATTATAAATGTGAAAGTGTGGATGTTTGGATGTTTGTCACTCAATCACGCTAAAACGGCTTAACGGATTTGAATAAAATTTGGCACATGAGTAGACTATGACCTGGATTAGGACATAGGATACTTTTTATCCCGATATTTCCACGGGATCGAGATTTCTGCGCGTGAAACCGCGGGGCGCATCTGGTAATATTATAAATGTGAAAGTTTGTGAGGATAGATGGATGGATCGATGTTTGTTACTCTTTCACGCAAAAATTACTGAACGGATTTAGATGGAGTTTGGAACACAGATAGTTTATAACCTGGATTAACACATAGGATACTTCTTATCCCGTAAGTACGTTCCCGTGGGATAATATCCGAAATCCACGCGGGCAAAAGCTAGTGCTATTTATTATAAAGGATTTACATGTTTTACAAAAGTATTAAAATTGCGTTAATACAAATTAATTATTGTATGATTTACAACTTTTTAATTACGAAAAAATGTGACACGACATCTTTGTACGCAGGTATTGATTAATGTAATCAAAGTAATAAATCACGTCATGTAGCGGGCCTTTGAATAACGAAAATATTAAAATTACGATACTAACCTACATTCAGCATAATAATAGGAGGCATTATAATATCAAAGAAAAAGACAATGTGTCCCAAACTTTATAGCATTACCTCTTTACGTCTTCCGTAAACAAATGGCTCAAATCAGAGAAATGAGGTTTTTATCTCGATCTCTCCGTGTCCCAAGCAGTTATAATTTAGTGCCAAAATCACCGTAATTTTTCTGTGAAGATGATCGTCGTAAAGCGATTCAGAGAAGCGGTTAATGACACGACGCGACGTCCATCATAGTTACACGGGAAAAATTGTGTGAGTAATAAAAATTGTAATTGTTGACGAAAATCTGCCGTGTGAAAAACTATAGAGTTCTCGGTAAAGATTTTCCTCATATTATTGTGAAGTTATTAAAAGATTATGTTGCAATCTTTTGTAATAAGTATAGCTTAAACTTAAGAGTAGACATTTACATGAAACAATGACACTTTAATGATGACAATTTAATGATAAGTATTTTTCGATAACAATTAGATAAGAAAGCGCTGCTAAGTGTGTATTTTACCCACGTCTAGTTTTTGAACTGTAAAGAAAGAAAAGAAAGAAAGAAAGAAAATACGTTTATTTAGCACAGACTACAAAGCACACAACACAACATATACCTACAAGTAAAAAATAAAAATAAAACAAACAAAAAGTGTAAAGGCGTTATCGTCATTCTTGAGGAGTTCAGGGTTCGAATAGTATTGATCTCTAACCTAGTAAAGATTTCCGTGCACTCGTCATAAAGCCGGAATGCCAAGGGTTACTTTATTTTGGCAAAATATAATTAGCATGTTAATTAACAGTAACGTAAATGAGCAATAAATTTTGAAGAAAAGCAATCACTTGTATGTTTAGGCGTTTATTTGAGGTGCTAACATGTTTAATGCGTCAAGGCGGACATTAGGCGATACATTACGAGCGTGTCTTATCGCTGTAATGCTGTAAATAGGACCGTTGTATAAATGAGACAAATTGCCAACACTGGATAGAGCTGATGCATGACTGCAATAGACCAAATAATATCAATGTGATTATAATGACTTATAGAATCAATGGATGTAGCCCTTTGATAGAAAAAGTTTCACACTACCTAGTCGTTTTTAGCGAGTTAAAAATACGCAGGTTCTTTATATATTTTACTAGGTACTGGCGATCGATTGCCAATAGGCAATAGTTTCGATCCTTGGCATCAGGTGGAATGACTGCTCACTTCAAACTTCCTTCACCTATGTTTTCACAGCGAGATTTTTACATAATAGACTGGCTGTTCTTGTTGTGACCTTCAAAAGGCAACTCGGACAGACTGGATCCGGAAGGTGGAGAACCGGCACTCTAATTGCGTAACACACAATCTATCACAATCTGAATCATTTTGAAGCCTATTACTAATTTATTACTGCATATGTTCGAAAAATTTGTCTGCTGAACGACGTAAATAACGCAATGAATGTTGTTGAACAGTCAAAATGAAAGCCATTCCTACTGTTAGTGTGTTACGCAATTACTCTGCGGGAGTTGTGACAACTTGGGAGAGGCAGACCAAGGCATTGATGATGAAATAATAGATTTATTAAACTAAGACTTATCTATCTTTATATCCTACAAGAAGAAAACAAAATATTATCGAGGCGTGAACTTATTGCAATAAACGATTTTGGCACCAATCTCTAGTTCACACTATTGAATCTAATCTTTTTTTAAGAAAAACCGTTATTTATGTACTTACATTTTTTTGGAAAAAAGATGTATTATACCCTCCCCTTTTTATTTCCTCTCTGTGAGTCAAAACAGTGACTCAATGCTGCCAATGAAAAGTGACTTGTCATTTAGGTGAATAGGCACTTTCCATTTTATTACGTGATTTTATTTTTCGCGGTTCTCGATAAAATCTACGAAACCATTTTCATTCCGATACAGTTTTCTTGGAATTTAAAAACTTTATAGCTTACCTACCTATCCGGAAAGTTTTGAATTTATAGTCTGTTTTCCTGGGAAGTCCCAAATTCCCAAAACTCGGGACGGGGTCTACAATATCGACGAAATATGTGACATTTGGCTGCTTGATACTTTTATATTTCTCTCTTTCACTCTACTTTACTGTGATTAGTAAGTGAAGTAGTAAGTAACCATCAATACGGATCTTATATTGATGGTTTAAATAAAAAAATTACGTGTAAAAGTGTTATTTTAAACCAATTTACAAATTAAATACCATTTATCAATATAAACTTACATATATAAACTCACGCCTTCTCTCCATATGGGGGTACGCAGAAACTACAGAACGCCACCTGATACGATCCTTATTTACTCCTTTTGCCTTCTTTATCAATTTATATCTATGTAGTTTAAATAATTGTTAAGCCCAAGAAGAATTGAAGAAACAATTATAAACGTCCCTTTTCAATTTTCATGATTCATCAAACAATTTCAGCAGAAAATCCCCCTTCTAGATTGAACTTGATACGTCCAGCAATGTCGTCTATTATTACCTCGGCTGGCACCTGACGTCTGCCGGAAGTGGCGTGTGCGCAGGTGTCGCCTACTTCGAGCTGGGAGACGTTTCCGCTTTCTCAATGGACGCTCGATGGCAGAAACTTTGGCTCTTTGGCTCGGGTTAAAATAATAGTGAGGTTTTCAGCTTTGTTCTCGGAAATGTTAGAGGTTTTATGCGAGTGCAATCGTTTTATAATGTAGGTGGATAGAATTCCCGGTTTCACAGATCCAGTCTTGGCCAGGTTTTTAGAAACCGGCATGTCTAATGTAAGCATATTAATAAATAAGCGACTACTGTTTAAATATTGACTTCTTACTTAATAAGTAAAAATGATTCCGCAAAGTATACACATAGCTCACCTATTTTTTTTACACTTGACACACAATTGTTTTTTAAATTGTTTCCTTTGGTGATATTAGCGCGACAATATAGTGAAATATGGAATTATTGCACGCCTCATAAGCGAAGCGCGTGAGGTTCTACTCTCGCCTCACAAAGAACAAGTAATTTCTTGAGCTAAAAAAGTCTCTATTTACTTCATATCGCACTTGTAGAATAATATTCACACACAAACGTCAAGAAAAAACACACTCATGTTATTTTTTAAAGACATTTTGCTATTTAAAATAATGAAAAAACTGTTTAAAAATGTTATTCTGTGGACGTCCGTGTGTCTGTATGATTCTGGCGTGGTCACGATAACTCCCGAAAAACTTAACTAATCCGTTTTTTTTAAACGCTTCAGTATTATCGTAAACTAAGTCCTTTCGAAAATCACGGTCTAATTCAATGTAGTTTAATTGTAATTAGTAATAATATAAAAATACGACTGGACATTTCGTTCGTTGTACATCCATATCTACTTATACAATACAATAATAAAGGAAGGTTCGTTTACAACGCCTGCGCAGTATTGGTTTGTCAGGAATTTAAAAAAAAATGTGGCGCGTAACATTTATTTATTTAAATAAAATCAATATATTTCTTTTTTCTTAACTATAAATGTTTTCTATCTTAATTTTTTTTTTTTTTTATGTTAGGTAGTTTTCAACTTTTTCATAAGTAAACCCGTAGAGTTATAAATTCAGAAAAAAATTGCTGAGTAGCTGGATATTACATCTCACCCTCTCTTTTAATCAATTAATTCTCTATTCTCAATTCTTTTTGTTATTTTTTATAGAATTGAATGAGATTATGAGGCGTGTTGTATTTTCCACTTGACTATACTTTTCCACCGGCAAATCTTTGCAGTAAACAAACAAACCTAAAAAAACCCAGTCCAGCCAAGTCCCCTTATATATTACAATAAGACAGGCAGATGACAAATATCCCGGTAACAACTTATGTGTTTGTAACCTCACCCGTCCGCAAACCGACCAAGGTTACTTGATCAAAGCATTCGATACAGTATGGTAGCTTTCAAAAGGCTATCAATTGAAGTTCAATCGCCTGATATATGGCCTTTATAGCCTGCTCTGGCTTTTGTGTCGGAGTTTATTGATTCAGCGAATCGTGTAGGTGTAATGGGCTTTTAAAGGGAGTAAAAAGCTTTTTTTGTATTTACGATTTAAGGATAATGGTCTAACTATACGACATGTGGAGATAGCGAGGTCTTATGAAATCATTCTGTAAACAGAGTTTGGAAAGTTTTCTGAGCTTCATGTTAGTCTCTATCAAAGTGATTAGTTAGTACACACATCAAAAGTGTCTAGGGATCAAGGTATTTAAAAATATATTTTATTGCCTTATTGAAATTACATAAAAATGTCTATTTAGATTGATTAAATAAAATGTTTTCGCATGTGTAGATCGACGAAGTACTCGCAGCTTTTGGATTAATAAAGACGTCGCGTTTTTTGCTTATGCTGGATTTTTCACCTTAGTTAATCAAACATACATACATAAACTCACGCCCTCTTCCCATGGGGATAGGCAGAAACTACAGAACGCCACTTATTACGATCCTTACATACTCCTTTTACCTCGTTTACGTTTATACATCTGGTCATACACGCACGCACACACACAACACACCTTAGTTAATCCTGACATTAAAATGTGATACAAAGATAAAATAAAAGTTTTAAAAGGTTTTTATTGCGTAAAATAAACAATTAAGTTATAGTAGTCTATATTTCCACCGTTAACGCGTATAACACAATCGCTGTAGTGATTCGGCATACTCAATTTCATCCAAATCACGTTGCGGAATGGCCGCCCACATACGTTTTAACAGGCGAAATAGATTTTCTGGTGTGTGTGTGTGTGTACGGCATCCGTATTTGGCAGAGCTCTTCTTTGAAGCATATCCCTTGCGTGCGCAATGGGATTCAAGTCTGGTGGTTGAGCAGTCCGTGGTAGGACGTTGATATTAGCTGCGGCAAGCGTGTTCGCAACGACTCTGGCAGTGTGTAGACGTGCATTATCATGCATAAGTAGAAATGAAGCACCCAATTGGGTCCACAAAGTAATAACAACATCTGATACAATCTTTCCAGGGTAGATCTGTGCATTGCCTGTGATCCAAATCAGTTCGGTTCTTCCGCCGATCCAAATATCCACCCATATCATAATTGTTCCACCACTGAATGCATGGACTTCCTGGCATGATTTTAAACGTTTTTGGCGTCCAAGAGTCCTTCAAAACCGTGTACGTCTAGTGTCTGGCCTTATACCAAAGCGCCAGAGATTCGTCAGAAAAAAACACCGCCACTAACGCCACTTTTCTGCCAAACTTCTGTGTTCGGGAGCCCATTGTAAACGGGCTCTGCGATTGCGGGGCTCAATAGGTGGTACACGTAGCGGCCTTCGGGAACGGAGATTGACTTCATGTAAGCGATTTCTTATGGTTTGATCGCTTATTGACATCCCTGAAGAGCTATGAAGCCTCGTATCCAACATCATCGCAGTCATTGTACGATTTCGACGAGCAGTAATCTGTGTGTAAAGATCTTGTCTGCATGTGGTGATGCGAGCTCGTCCTGCATGTCGCTCTACCACGTTGCCAGTGATGCGGTAACGTGTCGAAAGTCGACTTATAAAACTCTGCGTAGTAACCAGAGCAAGTGCCACAGCACGTTGCCGAGAACCAGCTTCCAACATTCCCACGGCTCTGATCATTTCTTCTCGATTCAAATTACATCTTCTCTCCATAATAACGTTCTTTTGTATTGATTCCACTCAGAAGTATGACAGAAATTTTTACTGATTTGGCCTCAAACCCGTTGCAGGATTATATAGGAATAGGAATCGACAGAAGATTTTCATCTTTTGACCGAAATTCAAAAACTATTCCCTTTTCAAATGACGAAATTTCCTAAAAAGTATCCATAAGAGTTACAATATTTTTATTAAAAAGCGTGTTTTTTTGTACCTAGTTAAAACGTGCTTGAACCCTAGGCACTTTTGATGTGTATGTGATATACACATATATCTAAATGCCTCGTTGGTCCAGTGGTCGCGTGCGCTACTGCTGAGTATGAGGTCCTGGGTTCGATTCCCGGGTCGGGCAAAGTGTTATTGGGTTTTTCATCTGGAATTTTTCAGTAGGAGCTCAGAGTCTGGATTTGTGCCCGGTTAATGGCAATAGGCTCCCCCCTGTTACAAGGGTCTTAAACATAACTGGCGGGATGTGGGTGTACTATAGGTACACCTCTGCCTAACCCTTCGGGGAATAAAGGCGTAATTTTATGTCATGTAACGTTGAACGTAAAAACGAATGCATGGTATCTCCTAACATTTTTAGAAGTAGTCTATTTCTTTTCTTCGTTACATTCTTCTTTCGTCGACAATTTAAACGTTCGATCAGTTAATTCCCATTAATCTCATAATCTAAAAATCTTACTGCCACTCACAGTGACGTAGCATCTTCGTGTATTTACCGTGCTCTCCTCAAAACCTCATGTTTTTATTGGAAACACGACCTAACACATACTGCACCTGACCCAATTACATACAATTTTTCTCTATTTATTTTTATAAAACTGAAAATAAAATATATTCAAGGCTCTACGTCAAAACTCAGGTCACACAAATATAAACAGACTAGGCTAAGTAGTTGTGATGTGCCTAACACATGGTTTTCGGTGTTTAGAGTGTAAATGTAGAACACACAATTTTTTAAACTATTTTTTGTCTGTAGGTATAACGGACCTACGATATAAGCAGCGATATTTTGCAGTGATTCAGTAGCGCGTTTCGTCAAAGCGTGTTTGGCCGTTTGTCGCATTTGCATCGCGCGACAGAAGCAATTCAGCAATGATACAGTATCGCTTCTACATCGATGTAACGCGCGACTGTATCGATTCCGCATCACCATTAACTCGCGACCATTTTGGGCGACATCGGGTAAAAAGAGCGCAATGTTGAATATGACATTCTATAAGATTTCTAAATTGCTCCTTGTACTTTATTAGTTTTTGAAACGTTGTTACATAATGGCCATCACGTAATCTTTTTTTATTTTATGGGTGCACTCAATATTTACAATGTCCACGCCTACGCTGTGGCTGTTTCAGTAAAAGCAGCAACAAAGAAAATGCGACCAGCTTTGTCTCGACCGAGTCATCTTACAACTGTAGCATTCTACTGGCATTCATAGGTAATCACTACAGCGCACGACTGTATCGATGCTGAATCGCGACTGTATCGATGATGCATCGTGATAGTCTCGATACAAAATCGCAGTTACATGAGCGAACGTATACGAACGAATGTATCGCTCCAAAAAGTCGCCGTGGCCCTCCCTAAGGCCCTTTGTACACGGCACGGTTTCTTTACGGTACCGGCGTGATAACCGTGCCGTAGAAAAATTATGTGACCTTGTATATGACACGGTTCTATGGTATACGGCGACGGCGCCAAGCCGTAGTGCCGCGCGGTCGTCAACAAACTTCCATAATCACTATGGAAGTATTACCATATCACCATAACCGTATTCACCGTTCAACACTGACGACCGACACACGGCGAATAAACCGTAGTTTTTCACGGCAAGAAAAACTTGTGTGTACAAAGGGCCTTCTGACGATGACAATTAAGTGTTTCCATTCCCTCTTCTTTCTGATAGCTACCATTTTTAAACGATGTTTTGTCGACACTGTTTTAATTTCCGAAAAGAAATACTGGCAGCAGCAGTATGGTCTAAGTATCTTTTTCAATTAGTTTCTTTACAAGCATAAAAATCTCAGTCAATATTCAGTGAAATTGGCCTCAACCACAAAGCGCCACCAAAAATAGAAGCAGAAGAATAACGACGAAGTATTAAAAAAGTTATGAGTGATCATACATTAAAAAAAAATAGGGGTCGACTTGAGAACCTCCTCCTTTTTTTCGTCGGTTAAAAAGAATGATACTTAATCAAATCACTGTATGAAGCCCATGTGCAGAGGTGATGAAAATATATTAATCTAATTAGGGCAGTAATAATTAGCGATGCCTAATTTAATGTAAGTCAACACGATGGAAGTTTGGCACTGCACGATACAAATCATGCGGATGTATCAGGTCCAGCTGCTCTGTTACAGATGAATGAGCAAATACCTGCATACCTACATATGTACCTGGATAAAATAGTAAGCTTATATGATATAAATGATGTTCTCGAAGAAATAGAGATAGAAATAGAAATTGATAACTAAAGTCAGTAAAAACTTATAGAACCAGAAAAAGACATGTTTAAGGTAGGGCAATGGCCAGTGGATATAAATGCAAACGTAGCCCAGCAATAAGTCGTTACATTTAACTATGGCTATTCCAGTTAAATACCTTTTGGAACGAGGTATATTACCATTGCAACATTACTTTACCATTGCTTCCTCATGTTAAATTCGAATTTCCTTAGAAATTGACGCAGTGGGAACTAAAATAGTTTCACAAAATAAAACCGTTTTATATAACGTTACAGCATTTATCAAAAACTCATAACGAATCTTATATAAAGTGTTTAACATTTCTCCTCCATTATATCGGAGCAGAAAAATTGCAAGTGATTTGTCAGCTGTGCCATCGGAATCTGGTGTGAAATTATATAGGATTGTACACTCATCTGTTTACTGCCAACATTATTTTGCGACCCCATTTGTTAAACGGTTCGTGAAATGACCGCCCACGTTGATATTGTTAAGCCCTTTTTAAAGTAGGATAGATTTCACGAATACTCTCGTTATTTCTAGGTTAAGTGGGAAAGAATAGTATTCCAGAGTGTGATTTGAAACACAATTGACAAATGTTTCGATGATGATACAAACCACACTGAATTCTCATAAAAGTTGTATGGTAATATTCGGGTAGAGCCTGGATGAGGCTGGCACAGGAGCGTGGGGGATTGTCGCATGCAAAGTTCACATTCAAAGACAATAATCACGTAGGTAACAAAAGAAAACTAGGTGAAAAATAAAAAGAACTAAGTACTTACCAAAATAGTTTACTACAAACACATTCAGTAGCCGTAGTAAAAGTTTACCGGTTTTAAATAGTTTGTTTTGTTTCAAAACATTCACTGAACGTCTTTGAAGAGCAATACGTGTGTTTTCAATAACTGTTTGGAACAGGAAACTGTATTATGCGTTATTATATCAAGGTGAGGTTATAATAACGTATATCGGTTATAAAATAAAGCTGATTCTATTCTGAAAATAGTCAATGTCATAGGACATGCGTCGCTACGTTTTCATGATAGACATGAAAATATTTTAGGTAACGAATTACATGTGGAATGGAGTCTTCAAAAAGGTAGTAACGGTTTTGTATGTAAATTTGTTTTCAGTTTCATAAAACTGATCTTCTAAATACGTTCGGAATTCCCAATATTCCTGAATAAAACAGATTGGAATATAAAAGGGACGGTTTTGTAGCTATATTTTGGTTCTTAATCTGTCTAGCAGTTTTCGTTTAGTCGTCAAATTATCGAATAATTATAATTTATACTGAAATTATTGAAAAACGTTACGTATTCCTTGTATATTTCAAAATCATTAACATTTGTACTTCACCTACATTTTGCTGTCGACTTTCTATTAATTTCTAAAACAAAAATAAACAGTGTATGTGACCGCGTCGGTTTGCAATCACCGCGAAGGTCCACGTTTAGATTGGAAAATTAAAAATAACCGTTTGTTGACGAGGTTAACAACTGACTGGCGTGACAAGAAGACACTCAATGAGATTTGGTTTATTAACTCGATGAGTTTTTGTGCGAATGACAAGGCTTACATTATATTTTTGAGTCTCTGAAGATTTATTTTTTTATTTTTGATCGACTACGACCTTCGTTACTTGGACCAGTTAAACTTTACATAGTAAGAATACAGAAACTACTAAAATAATCAGCAATTTGTAACTGCCAAAGCTACTCCTAAAACTAAGCTATTCAATTCGCCGCTTCGTTGTTTTTAACGTGGAACTGTGTCATATATTTTGGCTTAAAGAATAAATTCATCTTTCTTTTGTTTATAAATAACCTGTAACCGGAACAAATATACGGCACACCGTCTGAGCCGAAGGTGCGAATCGATGCGCGGGCGCCTAAAGCTCAGCCACAAAACTTCGCGGCGTTAGTCGCCCTGCACACTCCGCTCAGAGCACACGCGCCCAAACGCGCACGCGAATCTCCCGCCAGTACGATCGCGATTATCAAACAAAAATAAACTAAGTTTCTAAATAATTTTATAAACAAATATGCCTGCCTGAGAAATCAAGATGTCGTTCTGTAGAATAACTGGTCGCAGTCGAGGGCTGCCAAAGCCCAATTATTTCCCGCTACTCGCCCCTATCTCGCCGGCTGACGCCAAACGATGCTGCAGGATCACCGGTAAATCTTACGGGCTGCCTACACACCACTACATTCCAGTACTTCTAACCGCCCGCTCGTCGAAGGCAAAATGTAAAATTACAAACGTTTCCGGTGAACTGGGACCGCATCACTACTCACCTGAAATAAATTACGGCAATAGAAAACACGAGATTCTTCCAGACTTCAGGTATATTTTCCCTGTACTCGATGGCTCTACGGAAGCCCAGAAAAGCTTAATGGAATTGCTATTGGGTAAACAAGTGACTGAAGACAAGCGTTATGTGTATACAGTGCAAGAGAGAAGATGCAGCTTAGTGTTCTCCGCTCAGATGGAAGCGGCAGTGCGAGACGGTGACGTGAGAGACGTCATGCTGGCTAAGGACTCCGATACTGTTTTAATCAAAACAAAACATGGTCGAAGTGTCTCTATGGACTTTAAGGATTTTACTGAAGATATTGAAATGTTTGAAGGCGAAGGGCCGAATGCTGAAGTGTTGAAACAAAGAGAAATCGAAGAATTAGAAGAAAGAAAGAAGAAAAGGAAACGTGCTGCCGGACTGTCTTCTATGAAAAAAATATTTGAAAACAAAGAGAAATTAGCAGAAGTTCAGGAGTTAGAGGAAGAAAAGCAACGTGTTGAACGGAAATCGAAAAAAGCTAAATTTGAAGAAATCAGACATGAAAAGCACGATGTCAAAACATTTAGTTATAATAGCTTTGATGCGCACCATATGCGTTCAAAGTCAAGCATTATCACGTGTTCTGGTGAATGGAGGGACCAAATGCATCCACTTGTTGAGACGTGGGATTGGGAAACATTTGAAAAAGATGTAACGGACGAACGTATCGTACCTAAAGCAACAAAACTACCAACTCCGGTAAAAATAACACCACACCACTGTGATGCGGAAATTTATGAAGTCGACCGCAATGTCGGCGAAGTGTCCATACCGTTAGAAATCGTGCCTTGTGTGAATCCGCTAAAACCGATAAAAACCCGTCCAACGGAAACAGTTTTGAGTGCCGTCAAAGAAATACCTAAAGAACGTTTAACAGATACAGCAGATATAATTGAAAAGTTAGTGGAAAGTGATAAAGTTGATCTGCTTCCTACAATGGAAAATCTCTCCGAAGTTGTTAAAAATATCAAAAAAGGCAAGAGAGAAAAAGTGGCTAAGATATCCGGGCTTACGTTAGACATAAATAAGGCGAAGACATTTATTCCTGGCCAAGTAGTTAACACGCCTCAAGGACCTATTTTTGTACCTGGGCAAACAGTGGATACGCCTATCGGCCCCGTATTTGTTCCTGGTTTAAGCGTAAACACTCCTGCCGGTCCGGGGCTGATACCTGGACACATTGTAACCAATGAAAATACAAATGAACCGTTCTTCCTTGCCGGTCAAGTACTACAAACATCAAACGGTGAAGAATTTGTTTGTGGGCAAACAATAAAAAACAAAGATGACACGTATCGGTTTGCTGAAGGACAAACAGTGCTGTCTGAAGAGGGACTCAAATTTGTACCCGGAAAACTTATTAACACTGGACCTGAAGAAGTTTTTGTGCCCGGTCAAACTATTATGACACCGGAAGGAGTTCAATTTGTTCCTGGTCAAACAATAACAGAAAATAGTGGCATTACTTTTACCCCTGGACAAAACGCTAAAATTAACAATGAGTGGCAGTTTGTGCCCGGCCAAGTGCTACATCAAGACGATGAGTTACATTTCGTACCAGGAGCCACAATAGCTACACCGAATGGCCTTAAATTTGTTCCGGGTCAAACAGTTGCTATTGATGGTGAAACTTGTTTTATCCCTGGTATCACGAAAACAGGTAGTAACAATAAACTGGAATTTCTTCCCGGTACTACTGTTGAAACTATTGACGGGCCAAAGTTTATTGAAGGGCAAATAGTACACACTGATTCTGGTGAAAAATTCATGCCAGGAAAAACTATTGTTCAAGCAAATGGAAACGTTGAGTTTTCTGTTGCCAAGTCCATAGAAGATATCACGTTTAGCGAAGGTGCTCCGGTTGGTCTGCCGATTGATATAAAGACATGTTCTCTTTCTGAAGAATCATTGTACGTGTTCGGACATATGGTACAAACAGCAAAAGGAATTGAATTTTATCCTGGCCCAAGAATGCCAAAGTTAGAAGGCAAAGTTGTCCCTGGAAGACTTGTAAAGAACGAAGCAAATGAGTCTCGCTTTGTTCCAGGAATGATGGTCGAGGGCAATTTCGTACCGGGACAAATAGTGTTCACAGAAAATGGAGAGCAATTCGTGCCAGGACAAGTAGTGGACACAGCTGAAGGACCTAAGTTTGTTCCTGGTCAAGTAGTAAATACAAAATCTGGACCTAAATTCGTTCCCGGTCAGACAATACACACAATTGATGGCCCACGATTTGTACCTGGCCAAATTATTGAAACCAAAGCTGGTCCTACTTTTATTCCCGGCCAAGTCATATCTACGGAAGATGAAGGATCAAGATTCGTGCCTGGTCAAGTGGTTGATACTGAAGAAGGTCCAAGATTCGTTCCCGGTAGAGTCATAGAGACAGATGACAATGGTGTAACATTTATCCCTGGACAAATCGTACAAACACCGGAAGGATTGAAGTTCGTTGCCCCTGACCTCACTGAGGGCGATGAGGGACTAGAGTTCTCTGTTCAAAGTTTCGTCGTTACTCCTGAAGAATTGAAACTATTAAAAGTAAAGACAAACCCAAATGACACCACTTCCACGAAAGGAGAGTTGACTATTGATACAAACATGCTGCGTCAACTTTCTGAAGCTGGAATGTCTATTGGCAGACAAGTGCCCGCGGAATTACCCGCTATCAATGTCGTATTAAATCAAACAAAAAATGCAGAGGCATTAAAAGCCTTTGTCACAGATTTCGGATTAAAAGATGATGTAGCAAATCAATTAATGGATGTTATTACTTCTATTATTGAAATGAGTGTCCATTTGAAATCGGAAATTCGTGAGAACCACAAAGAAAATGGAACGACAAATGAAACGAAAAAGAAAAGTAGCAAAAAACGCATGGATATGCAGGAGCACGTTGGTTTCACTGATGGCAACGATCAATCTGCTCACCAAGAGCATGTGAAAAACTCTATCGCTGCTGCTGTCCTAGCTGCTTTAGTTACAGCTGAACAGTTCGAAGAAGTCAATAATAATAACAGTAAAGAAAAGTATCAGATGATTTTGAAGTCTATTGATACCATCTTAGGGAAGACCATTGATGAAGATCTCGTATCTGCTATGTTTAACATTCTTCAAAAAGAAGAAGACAAAGAAATCCTTCGTGAAGAAATTCTTGAAAACTCCTCTCAACCAAAGGTAGAATTGATCAGAATTGCCGTCAACAGCGCCTTGCGCAAACGTTCTTTTACTGAAGATGATATTATTGAGAAATTCGGAGACTACTTGAGTAGTGAAAATGAAGTTTTAGGCCCAGCATTTAAAAACATTTCTAAGATTGACTCTGGCTTACTTCAACATGTGCTGGGCCGCATTTCAGAATCTATTTCATTCGTAAAAACAGACCGTGAAGTCACTGAAACTCTACAGAAAGCTATAGTATGTGCAGTGCAAGAGGCAAGTAGCAAGGAATTGGAAGTACTGTTCCAAGACAAAGATAAACAAAACCTAAAGGAGTTAATTATACAGTCAGTTGGACTCGCTAGAATACTCGGAATGAGAGATGTTGCCGCTAATTTGATGTCGGTCGTAAACGACGAAGACAGCATGTCTAAAATAGCGTCTGACCCCACAAGCCTAAATATCCTAAAGAGACTAACTGTCATGCGGAAACTAGCGGATAAGACACCGAGCTTGCATTCCGCGCTACGCAAACTGGAGACTGACCCAGCACTAGCTCGCACAGATCCTAAACTAAGGGATTTAGTAAGAGAAAGTGCTGCGTTAATGATTGTGCCTGAAGAAACTCCTCTGATGACTTCTGAAGACGTTCCATTGAACTTGCTTGACCCAGAAAATAGTCTTGCCATGGAAGACTTTTTGTTCCAAAGAAAAAAACATAAAGGAGCCTTATTGATTATGAAGAAAGGTTTGCAAGCGGTTGTACCTCGCGAAGCTAGTCGCGCCGTATTGACTGGCGAAGTGGCATACACAGTTCTTGATGAAAATGGCATCCGACACTTTGAACCCATGCATGTATTTTCAGCTTTAAACCTAAGTCAGCCTACCGCCCATCGTTTCTCTATGTACAGTTGTCCAGTCGTTGACGATGATGACGAGGACTTACAGTCATTCACCGGATACTGCAACATTAGTAATAGTCAGAAGATCACTAGACTCGGTGGCTGGTCGCGCAGATATAGCGGCGTTTTATTAGACAGAGAGAATACTAGAAGTCGAATGAATAGCTTAGAAACAACACCAAGTTACAAACGATACCCTTCTCGATCAATGTCCAATTCTAGATCCCGATCTAGTTGTAGTAGGAGTCCGCCTAAGGTAATGTTTTGAAACAACTCTCGAAACGAAATGGTTATTGTAAGAACGTATTTTAATGTTTATTTTCTTTTGTTACAGGTAGAAGATGTTGTGGTAGCATCAGCTGACTATTCAGCTGTTGCCGATGATGAAGTATCTCTAAAAGCCGGTGATATTGTAGAAGTTCTCGACACCAAGTCAGCCCTTGGATCAAAGTGAGTACATATTTATTATTGGCATGAGCTTTGCACAACTGTGCCCTCATTGATGTATTTCGTAAATAAACTGTACGGACATGCGCGCGATGTGAAACTGATCGTTACCCCAGCTAAATTCGGTTACCAGAATAATATTTACTTAAATAATTTCTGGACACACTAACTCATACTTAACATGCATCTAACTTAAAATAACTCCAGGACGACAAAAAATATGTAACAATTGCTCATTGTGACAATTGATTTACCCTTTTTAAATAACTGTCATAATCATACGACCATCATACCTCTTATTTTCTAAGCGTGCTCCCCGATTTAATAATACTCACGAAACCATTCGTAGCCTGATGATCTACAGTATGCTTTTCATACTCCCGATCCATAAATACTTGTAACACCACATGTTACTCCTCCAAGTCATAAGCTACTGTCAGTGGTTGAAACTTTCACTGCGGTAACAACTGTAACACGATACACTTAAACTCCACATGTAAAACATAACAAGCCAGAACTGACAGCGCGAAGTGGCAGTATCATATTCGCCAGTGGGAATGTGTTGCGGAAGGAGTATAAATGTCAAGAATGCATTTTAATAGCTCCAATGCGTCCAGCATTCCTCCTGTGACTTCGATACTGTATAATTTTAGCAGCGGGTTCGTTGCACCGCCGTTTGCGCAACGCACTATAATATATCTTAATTTACACGTTTGTTTTTTTCTTTTCACGTTGGTACACATTAATCTCCATTATCATCTCGATGCCTTTGACTAATGACTTCTGGATTGAATCGTAGGGACAGCTTGTTGCATCGCGAGATTTGGGCTACAGTTTAGAAGCTCATTTCAGAACTTTATTGTATCGAAAGCTAAATAAGTTTCTTATGCAAACTATATACCCTATATTTGGAAAATAAATCCTATAGCCAAAAGTATGCACTCAGCTGCCTACTCTAATCTAACACTTCAACTAAAAATCATGACCATTGTTCTAAACAATAATAAAACCAACTCATTCATTACCTCTAAACAATCACCATCCACTGCAATCACATTCACCGCTGATGACGTAATAAAAGAAAACATTATTGATGCAGGTACAGAGGCCGCGTATATTGTTACGAGAATCATTTCTTCAAAACCAGAGGTCCATACATGGACTATGTTTTTAGCGTTCCGACCTACAAAATGTACTATCATTGATTCTGAAGACAGAAGATCGGACTCATTTTGCATTGTATATAATCTTCGCTTGCATATCGTCATTTATGTTGTATTTATCATTTTATGTTGTGATCGACATATTACTGTATTGTGATAACTTTTGTATCATTAGCCGACATGGCTCTACACATGTTTAAACGTTTGTGTATCATTTAGGAACTTATGTAATAAAAGTAATAAAGTACTCCGAGTTTCTTTTTTAAATATATTTCTATAGGTAGGCTAGTGTACAATTTCATTATGTAAATATATCACTCTTATTTAGTTCAAGTGCTATAATATTTGTCAATCTGCTCGGGCTACATCAACATTGCACACGACAAAACGCCAACGTATTTTATTGGACGTTGTTCTAGAATGTTATTTTATGATTTCAATTTATGATATAGCTCACTTGATGTTAAATGGTTGTCCTATTTAAAACTAACATAAATTAGGCAAATGTAATGTATCTTGTAATAAATAGCTGTGGTTATTGCTCTATCATCTATGGTAGTGGTACCAAAGAGTGGAATATTAAATAGATGAACCAATGTAACATTAGAAATATTTTTGTCTAATGAAGTCTTAAAGACTTTTCCCTTGGATATTATCAAGTTTTAAACTAAGAGAAAACATTTTGTATATTTACATAATACTTAACACATTATTTGTCGCAATAATATATTATTATAATTCTAGCACCGTCATATAATTATTTAAGGATAACATACTGAGCACTTGTGATAGAGTATAAATAAAGTGTAGTATATTTAGATGATTTTATTATTATTCTTATTTATCATAGAAACACACCTAAGTGCCGTGTTCGTGTCTCCTCGCTAATATTTAATTTTATGGGTGACCTTTCTGAGTACTCTAGAATTCTCTGTGGGAACTGAGTCACGTAGTACTGAAGAATATCGTTTTCAAAATAACCTTATGAATTCATATTGTCCTCATCTATAAAAATACCTTCATACTTTGTTTTATACAACGATACGCACTATCTATTCCACCTAAGTTGTAATATACAGGATATCCCAAAAATCGACCGACATACTGTAGGTGGTGATAGCTTTGGTTAAGCACTCCCAAAATAACAAAACACATATTATGTTCCGCAAAATCTTATAGTTTTCGAGTTATAATAACAAGACTTCAAAAAAAAATTACCGCCATGCGTCATTCTTTTACTCTCATTCGTAAATAAAATCTTTTTATTAATAACTTTTTCCATCAAAATATTATTAAATAGTTACTCTATCCGTAATTACTTTTGATTCTCCATAAAAACTTACGAATTCTACATAAATTCACTAGGTATTATTTGATTTTTTTCCTCAAATTTTTTTTTTATTAATAAATTATATTAATTTTAATAACTAAGATTTTACGGAACATAAGTTTTGTTATTTTGGGAGAGCTTGACCAAAGCTATCACCACCTACAGTAAGTGGTCGATGTCTGGGACATCCTGTAGAGACGCACGTCTCACATTTATAGGAAACCAATATCTTTTTGAACACATAAAAACACTATCATTTCTTTCTCAGAAATCTTGTGTCTGGAAATTCCAGCAGTCGTAATAAACTGATAGATATCAAACATTTAAGAGGATATTAGGCAAAATATAGGAAAAACTCCAGACAAAGCCACAGGCAGGCACTAAGGAAGAGTAGTTCCTGGCTGGCTGCCAAGCACACTCGTCCAGGTAACACGTTGGTAATGCCACTTACATTTATAGTCTCGAATCAAATAGTCGGTGCTCAAACACATCACTGTAATGGACATTCTGACGTTTTACTACTTTAATGTCTACATGGAAATTAATTGCCATGATTAATTATTAAAGTTTTAAGTACTACGTTTTAATTTGTCGTGTAGACGGATGCCTAACAGTATAAATCTTTTATTAGCTACTATTCACCAAATAATAAGGAAACATCCCAAAAATAAATAGTTAAGAAGAATTAAGTCCTTACCCATTTCTGCACTGAGTGAAACCTTTGGATCAGATAAAGATGCTGTTCCGTTACTTTTGCACCTCTACTTTTCAATAAGAAAAATGTTCATGAAGGAAAACGCAATTCGGAAAAATCACTATAAAAAATATGTGTCATACACAATCACGAACTACTTTTTCGAATCCGTCTATCCACACCCGAAGCAGAAAGCAATATATTCCTTAGTGACTAAGTAAGTAGATAAGCCAAAAGACCATTGAGGAACTAACCTAACCCAACCGGATCAGTCAAACCAAACACACCATGTCCTCATTTACTGGCGTTAGTAAACTTCCTCTGAACAAGTATCTCTCATGATTGAGTATCTACTAGTACTGTTGATTTACTGTTCAACTGATTTATAGAATTCGGTTTTGTAATTTCTAACATAGAAGGTCTGGTAGATGAGGATGACGCAAAGAAGGGAGTGATTTCGTTATCTAAATATCCTCTGTTATGGTTTGGTGTTAAGAACTGGTTGATTGCCTGGACTGTTTCGATGAAGGTTCAGTACGAGCCTAATGTATACAACAAAAGCATTTAGTGAAACTGACTTTTGTAATTTTGACGTTTAAAAAGTCAGCAATAAAAATAAAGAAAAGACGTTTCAATGAAATGCTTTTTTTTAAGGTATAATGAGATAATGCCCTAGAACTATCCTATATAGAACCGGTATACTGCTTATACGATAGAAACCATACATTAAAATAAAGCATAACTAGAAATAGCTACTAAACAATGTAGTAAAACTAAAACAACCTCAATTAATATTATATTGTGCAAGTTTATTAAGGGGAGGTGGTCCAGAACCAACAGCTATGACTTAACCCCGTTACAAACTGTGTCGTATTGACGTCACATCGTTTCTGGGCCAGCCCGAAATAACCGCACACGCCAACTTAGGATGTACGCTGTGCCTTAAATGACTGCTTACACTATTTGACGTGTGAGCTGGCGTGAAGACAAAATGAAAATGTGTCAGCTACCTTTTGACCCGAAACTAGAGGAAAACTTGCCAGGAGATGATTACTAATAAACAGAAAAGATTAATGATGAAATTGGCGTCAACGCAATTTTTTGCCTAATTAGTTAGGTTTTTTTTTGGTTTTTTCTTTACTTTTACACGCCTGCAGAACTGTCTTTATTAGACACGAGCTGAAATAAAACAAACGTTTTGGATACAGAGATGTTATACTTTAGTTTAACCCACTATTAGAAAGACTATGAAGATTATGGAACTCTGTAACCAATTGAGATATAGGTAGCGACCAAATTGAAATAGTGGTTAATCCACAGTCCACAGTCCATGATCCAGTTGATTGATCTAGAAGCATAACTGAAGTGATATTTATAATAGGTGGTACATTCAATGATTTTTTTATCTAATCTGATATCTCGTCAACTTCCCGAAGTCACCGATCGTTATCGCACCAACCTGTAGGAAAAGTTTCACACATTTGCCTAAACGTGATCTACGAGTTAATATTCGACCAAATGCTAACATACTTTCTTTGTTTTAAGAGATATAATAATAAGCCGTGGTGGTATTTGACGTAAAGGCAATAAATCCTAGTCACTATTCGCATCACAATTTGACACAATACAAAATATTTTTCATGAAAATGTGTTTGATTGACATATTTAAAGACATTCAGCACAGCGATCTTAAAAGAGTTCATTAAAAATAGCTACGGATCAACGTCCGTCAAGACGAGATGATGATGATCTATGTCATGACGCCCTTAATAACTACATCAATGAAGAATTTACTGGAGCGAGCATCTAGGAGCAAATAACGTTCATCTGCTAACAAATATAAGATAGAATATTGAAACTTGGAACAGCTTGCGTATTTCGCCTACAACTTTATCGAAAATATGAAAAACAAAGCATCCCCGCGTCCTAACTAAAATGATCGTTGTGCGAATACGCGATCGACGCGTTCATGTCAGTTTTTTTTTGCGGAATACCGGAAAGCCCGCCCTCTTTCGGCGCAACCACGCGTTCGGGTTAGCCCATAGATAATACACTAAAAACGGTTAGCCGAACAAAATGAACACGACAGTCGCGTGTTCGCGCGACTATCGCTTTGATTAGGACGCGGCGACATATCCCTTTTTTTTTGGGTGGTAAATCATCAAATGACCTCTTCCGCTCTGGACGGAGCGGCAAGGCGTGTCAGACTCTTACTGACTAAAACCGACCCGTGTTCCTTCAGTTGCCTGTGCGCCAGGGCCACGGTAACTCTTTCGAACAATCCGCGACCCCGGCAGGCATTGGCCCTATCGGACTCCGTCAATTATGCTGACATCTCTTTGAGGCGCGTGTGGAACACAACATGCCGTCGACCCGGGCCTGGTCCTTACCGGACGGTGAGCTGCCCATTGCTCGCCGTCCGCAAGCCCGCGCCTACGGTGACCGGGAGTCGGCTATTGACTCCCGACGCCCAGGGTGTCTCCTCCTGCGACGACTAGGGTTGTGAAGGCGCAACTATTGCCTCACCCTCACGCGTTCCGCCTCCTTCTTCGCTAGCATTATTGCTTCGCAGAAGGAGGTGTTGGCTTCCCATTCCCTCTCGCTCCGTACTATGGCCTGGACCAGGGCCGGACGCGCGGGATCGCCGCCGCCGATCGCCGCCACGAGGACACGGCGGTGCTCCGCCCAAGCCGGGCAGACCTCCACCGTATGCTCCACCGTGTCCTTCGGTCGATCCACACAATGATAACACCCGGGCGTTTCCTGCCGCCTTGTCCGGAACAGGAACCTCCCGAAACAGCCATGTCCGGTGATGACTTGCCTCAGGTGGAAGGTGAGGACGCCGTGTTGTCTCTCAAGCCACTCCTCAAAGAGGGGACTTACCGCCGCAATTGTGGCGTGCCCAAGGCGACATATCCTTGAGTTCCACTTTTCCTTCACTTTTTTCAGATATTATTCAGTTTTTTTTGTTTCGTTTTAGTCTCTATGATAAAAATATATAAGTAACTACGGAATTTCTTCTGCCAAGAAATTAGATAAAGTGTGAGTGTCACATGATGCAACCTGATCTAACAGAACCCTGACAGTGAAATTTCCCACCACTTCATGACGGTGACACTACTTTTAACTAAGCTTTGAAACGAGACGACAGGACACGACCTTGCCTGTCACCCGATGGTCATTATTTATCATAATGTATTGTTTGTCAAAAAGGTGCCGTTAATCACAATGTTTTATGAGCATTCGTGTATGTTGGTACAACCCACCATGACACTGCCCTCGGTAATGATTTAGTGCAATAAACTTTTGAGATTTCAAGGAAATAACTGATAAATAACAATTTAATTGGTTTACCTGTAACTTTTCCAATGAATGAAAATAATATATAGTATAGTGAATGGAAGTTGGAGACATTCGGCACAATCATGAATATGAAAAATGCTACGCTGAAGCCTGTACTCAGCATGCAGGAGATATATAATTTTTTACAATAATTGTGGATGGACCAGTAACTTGGTAGTTACAAAACATAACATATTGATAGGAACAAATTAAAAATGATAGGTCAGCCTAGCGTCATGGAGATATCTCCTCTTACAAAAGTCTTTTACTTTTCTATTTGAGAGACCTACCCTTGTATATTCTTACTAAATTCTTACAATAAGGCAATATATCTGGAGCAAAATATTCCACACAGTATGAAAAATGTTTTTCTATTAGTATCAATCAAGGTGTTATCGATGCTGTGGAGCAATCTAGAAACCGCATAGTTAAGCAATAAGATTATTTCTAGAAACAATGATCTAAATCATCCAGTAGGTACACGTTATTTTGATTTATATTTCCAAACTTCAGCTGAAAATTTCAAAGTATGTGTAAATGTTTACTATCTACCTCAAATAAATAAATACAGAGACCAAGGTACAGTGAAAAGAAATTTCAAGAAACTCATTTGGCATGTATATCGAATTTTTCTTCAACAATAACTGTTTTGAAAGAATTTGGTTTTTATTTGTTGAGTGCGTGAATCAGCTAATGAAATGCACACGGGACCTATGGTAATTCCGAGTACAGCGTACTTATGTTGCCTAGTCATCCTTCTTGTGAATAGTGGGAGATAATTGTTGTTATAACAAATGCTAAGAGAAAAGGAGGAAAATTTTATTAGAATTAGTCACAGCATAACTAACTATTTCGTCGAAAAGTTGATGTTTGGTTTGGTCCTAATCTGGTAATTAAACTAAGGGAAATATTTAACTGATCCCCTAAATGCTTATTGACCTTCCAGTGATGCACATTTTTTAACTTTCTGGCCTTTTTTCACAGTTGGTTGCTGTAACTAAGATAGAGTAGGTACCCCGACCAAACAGGTTAGCTTAGAGCTGTGACCACTCATGCGCAAGCCGAATTGGTCGCAGTAAGTAAGCTAGGGCATCCTGACCAAATGGATTAGGTTAGGTTAGAACTGTGACCAAACGCGCGCGAGCCGAGTGAGCGAAACGACCAGCGAGCGCTAAATCCAAGAAGCTCGCAGGTTTTTTTGGCTGTTTAGTATTTTTAGGATCCCAAAATAGAAATTATTTGAGGTTCACAAACAGAGACGTATCATTATATTAAGAGTGTTCAATAATATTTTTAGGAAAGCAAAACGGGAATAATTTTTTGAGGTTCGATTAAATACGTGCCTTAAACTTACAGGCATGTCTTGGTTAATGCAAACGTAGTGGCGAATAAAGCTTAAGATCAGTCGATTCTGTAACAATATCACCGTGAAAAGTTTCGTGGACTCAGGAGTGAGCTGTCAGTGTCATTCCACTGATGCTAGGGATTGACCAAGCATAACATTTACAATCATATTCGAGATTTTAATAATATTTTAATGCTATTATTTAGGTGTCTAAACGTTACTATTGTAGGTTTTTTTAAATAAAACAGCAGAACAGAAATTCCGTCAGAAACACAATTTTGATTTTTTATGTCTAGACTACTCCTTTTATAGCCTGTGAGGCAAACGCGTCACGCACGAGCAATAAATAAAATAAAACATGCACGCTTAAGCTAGCAACTAACGAAAATGCGCATATTACGAACCATCGATAACTAATTAAATAAACGCAATCCCAAAACCCAATCACGATATGTTTTGAAGAAGCGATTGTCGATCAAGTCAAGTAAAGACTGTACGACGTTATTAAGCGTTGTTATTAGGCATTTAAATAAAAATACATGTGGATTATAAGTACCCAATATTTTATTGTAATAAATACCTACTTTTTTTCACTATCGGCTTTAGCACCCTCAAAAACCATGAAAACGACACATATGAAAAAAAATATATAAAAAATCGCTGCCGCCATCTTGGATTTTAATTTAGACCTCACTACCGGCTTTAGCACCCCCAAAAATCGTGAAAACGACAACAATGGTGAAAAATACAAAAAAATTCGCAGCCACCGTCTTGGTTTTTCATTTTGACCTCACTATCGGCTTTAGCACCCTCGAAACCCAAGAAAACGATACCTATTCATGATGTATTGGCAGCCGCCATATTGGATTTTAATATAAATGTGGTAAAACCACATTATGGTTGATGTTTAAATAAATAAAAAAAACAATGTGATATTAATGACAGCGCCTCACGCGCGGCGTGATCTTATCACTTCACCCGATTCCCGTAGGACCCATTGCAACCACTCGAGCCGAAGTGATTAGACTAGGTGAAGTGAGTCGTTAAGCGCGATGCGTGAGTATCGTGATCTTATCTCTTCGTCCGATTCTCGTAGCCATAACAACCACCCGCGTCGAAGTGAATCGGCTAGATGAAGTAAGTCGCTGAGCGCGATGTCAGTTGAACTGTTGAATTTTGTAATGGTATGATGATGATTTGATGAATATAATTTTATTATTAGCAACGACTCGCTAAGTAGGTAGTAATCTATCTACAATAAAATATTTGGTGCTTAGAATCCGCACGTCCTTTTATTTAAATGACTTAGATACACACACACCGTTTAGTTAGGTTTCTCCATAGTTTGTGTGGGGTTAAATTCTATCGTCCATCAGCCAGGCACACTTTTAGCACTCGGTCACTTGACACGCTCAGTTATCTCTTCTTATTGAATAACTTAGGGTTAATAACATCGCTGAACAACGTCGCACAGTCTTTACTCGACTCGATCGACAATCGCTTCTTCAAAACATCGCCATTGGGTCTTGGGATTGCGTTTATTTAGTCAGTAAGCAATGGGTTCATAATAACAAACAATGTCCATACCCATTTATTTAGTAGCTAGCTTAAACGTGTTAGGTAGTATGTTGTTCGGGCCTGACCCGCTCGCCCCACAGAATAATGGACAAAAAAAACGAAACGAAAATTTGAAAAAGAACAAAATTGAGTTTCTGACTGAATCTCTGTTAAGCTGTTTTATTTAAAAACCCCTTAATAGTAATGATTAGACACTTAAACACTAGGATTGAAATAATATAAAAGGATTTATTGAATTAGCATAAAAATTAAATAAAAATCTCGATTATGATTGTAAATGTAATGTTTGGTCAATCCCTAGCATCAGGTGGAATGACACTGACAGCTCACTTGACCTAAGTATTCACGGTGAGTAGCGTTGGATTTCGTAGTATAATTATACAAATGTAGAAAAATTCGATGTAGTATATAGTATCGCAATGCCAAGATTGTACGCGAAAATACCATAATTTTACTTCCAAATATCATATACAAAGTTTTACGTCTTACCCAAATCTGAGCAGTTTTTTTTACGTTAGCAACGTCAAATTAGAACCAAGAAGACAATGCTCAATAACTCTGAACCCAAAACATAGAAAACACGATTTCAATAATCTGTGGAAATCATTTTAGCGGCGCAAATTTTGAATTTTGTTGCTGCCGTAAGCAAAAATATGGTAAAAACTAATCGAAATGTATGAAAAACTACTGCGTTTTGCAGCAGAACGTAAGCGTCAGTGTGAAAACAATTTATTGGAACAAAATCGATCTAAAAGAAAACGCAGTATAATTTTACTACCGTCACCCAACATAGGCACTATACTGGGTACACCACTTTCCGGCTTCGCTACTTGTCTATGTCTGGGCGCTCCTTGCGCGGCTCCGCATCGCTGCCAGTGCGGTGAAGCTGTCGACTGCCTCGGACACCATGGCCTATCTTGCACGCCAGCATTAATGACATAATCCGCCGTGCTCTTGTCACCGCCGGGGTGCCAGCTGTTTTGAACCAAACGGCTTGACACGCGACGATGGGAATAGACCAGACGGAATGACTAGAACACCCAGGAGGCATTTGGTTAGGTAGACCCGGTAGACCTTTGGTGTGGGATGCAACACGTGTCAATACCCTTGCGCCATGCCATCTTCCTAGCACGGCGGGCTGTGCTGGGGCGGCTGCTGCAGGTGCGGCAAATCTCAAACGGCGAAAATATTCCAATCTTAAAGAGAGTTATATGTTCGAGGCGTTTGGGGTTGAAACACTAGGGCCATGGGGTCCGAGTGCCCACTTGGTTTTTCGAGATATCCCCAAGCGGTTGTTCGACTCTTCACACATGACTAGAGGGCTGGCCAATTGTTTGGCCAAAGAGTCAGCATCGCCATACAATGTGGAAAGGCTGCCAGCCTTTTGGGCACTTTTCCTGTCGACAGCAGTAAGGACGAATTTTTTTATGCCCTATGATTATTTTCCCTCTTTTTGTATTTTTATTTACATGTACATACTATTAATATTACTTTAAGTCTGTCAGATTGGCGGATATTAAACGGCAAATAGTATCTTTTTACGTTTCACAGACATTAATTTTCTTAGAGCCCAATTTCAATACTGACGATGAGATTGATACAGAAATAGCACGAAAGGAAAAATTACCCAATTTATCACTTTTATATCAGGGAAATCTAGGGCAAAAAGTCATAATTATCCATAGGGTTAATAACCTAAACAAGAATGTAGTGCATAGAGCAATAAAGCAGCCATTTATCATCAAGTGATCCCAAAAACTTATCTAATCATACATTTTATTTATTTTGGAATATACAACCAAACATATCTACAACTATATCTTTCCAAATACAACAAACTAGGTATTACTTAAACAAACAAACCAACACTATACAAACTCCATATCTTTCTCTATATGTAAATCCCCTCTTGCGTGTAAACTAACCACCATTTCATCCAATAACATGATCCCTACCCGTCCAGGAAGCCCCGGCTGGACCCTGACCTGGACATCAAGGCTCTGGCGTCTGAACTCTTGGACGCCAGCGCTGCCAAGCACAAGATAGCCGTACGACCCAAGAAGAACCATCCAAGGAAAAAGACTGTAACTTCCAAGACTGACGAGGAAGGGAGGTAAGAATATGGCATAAGTATATATAAGAAGGGTTAAAAGTAAACAGGCACCTTGTAGACATACATCATGAAGGGATAAAACAGGTAGGTACGAACACAAAAAATATAACCATCTTTGGCGACGTCACAGATGCCCAATAGAAAAGTACTGTGTTCACTGAAAACCCCGAGACGTATCAATGTAGCTTAGAAAAGTTGAAGAAAAATGTATTTTAAGATCTATCTACGATTACTTTCTCTCCTCACAAATACACTGGCATGTTACTTACTTTTCACTACACAAAATACTCGAAAACATAGTGAAATATAGATTCCTTGGTTCTCTTTTTGAACTTGACCTATTTTCACCTGGTTTCCCATAATATTAAGAGGGCGCAGCAAGACAGAAAAAAATCAAGTTTCACCCGCGCCTCTTTGCCTACCCCTCTCATCAAACACGACAAAAACAAAACACAATCCCTTCCCGCCAGCAAAAACTTTTCGCCCAGCGTATATTTAGGCATTTGAATTTGAATCTTGTGTGTAGTGTGTATACGCAAAATAATCAGATGAAACTGTTTTATTCAATTTACCTATGTGTACAAGTACGTATATTATTAAATATTATTGTATGTCTGTGAATCTGTTACCGATGCTGGTGGAGACTAGACTGAGATTAGACTGACTTAAATGAAATAAAGACTAAATGTTACTTCAAGATACGGCCTGTAAATTTTCGATTCCGAATTGAAAGACAAACCTAACGTTGTAGTTGAAAAAATATTGTTCCATACATTATGTAACATAACTACAATTTAACAATTTTCAGATACTTTCCTGTACCTATTCCTGTACCTTGCTTCTTGTCTAATTTCATGATTCTAGGTCAACGACATGTATCTTATGGGTTTTAATTTATTTGCGAGTGTCAAGATATGCGAAATGAATGGCAATTTATGCCAAGATACTAAGTCAACGTCTTAGAAGCTCGTTTTTTTTACAGCTCCAAAGGACCGTTTGTCTAAGTATTTGATATCAATTTCAACTTGATACCTACGCATTCCTGAGATAAGCGGTCAGATAGATGGATAACAAAGTGATCCCATAAGGGTTTCGATTTTTTCTTTTGAGGTACCGAACTCTAAAAAGCAAAGCACTTCCATCAAAGTACTATAATACTACATACTCATGATACTACCTACATGATAGTGAAAACAATTTCGATAAAATTGCTTTTTTGATTATATAAAAGCGTATAATTATAATCGCATCACTTACCTTCCGCTTTTTTACTTTGAGAAAATGAAATCAATTGAACAAAAATGTCAATAAAATAAGAAAATAAATATGCGCAAATAAATTAAAATCCATATGATACATCCCGTTGACCTAGAATCATGATTTTTTGGCAAGAAGCTAGGTCTCACAGCACAAATAGGTACCTCGAATGGTGTTTCAATTAAAATATTTAAACGAAGTATGACCATTGTCCACTCCCTTTATTTTCAATGAAATTCTTCAGTAGGTAAAACATCTGTTTATTTTGCCTATACTATACGTTAAGCTTGAATTCATAATCTTAGATCATAGTCATGTTTTGGAACTAAAAACTCAATGCTGGCATGACAAAGTTCAAATTCCAATGTAACCAAATTTTATTTAGGGCCTTGTACAAGTTGGACGTCACGACGTCTTCGTGGAAACCAGTGTTAACCAAGTAAAAAAATATAATGGTATATCGTGGATATTGCATTGCAGGATCGTGCAAATTCAATTAGCAACAGTGTTACCAAGTAAAAAATTATATTGGTTTGGTGGATTTTGCACTGTATTGTGCAAAGTCAAATGGCATGTGTCATGAAAACCTATCCTGCGCGGAGCGTGAGTAGAAAAAAGTCCTCGCCGAAAACATTTATGAAAAACAGGCCAATTTCGGAACAAATAACTAGGGTACATTAGTCGGCTTTACCGAAAAAATAATTGGCATCTAATTATATGTGTGCCAAAGAAAGTCGAAAGTTTATTAGGTTCCTCTTTTGTAACTGTTGAAACTATAGCTTTGAAAAGCAAGCCGACAGTCCCAAACATTGTGATCCGTCACAATCTTTACTCATCCCCACCATAAGAAGGGATCTAGTCACGAGAACACTATCCGTATGAAAACTGTCATGTCCCGTGCACACCGTTTCGTACTTGTGTCCGCAATAAACCCTATTTTAGCTTTCCGATTTATTTATTTTGTAAACTCCAATAATATTATTATACCAAGAACCTACCCATATGTTAAATTTTGAGTTTCAACTTGATTCGGGGGTTTTGGTCAAAAGTCGCTCGAAATGGGTCGTCTAAGGTTACCCTTACCCGAAGTTTGTCAACGAAAGTGGGAGTAAACGAATTTGGTTCTTTATTTAATAGTAATAAGATCTAAAATCTCCAGCACGAACCCTATGTTGTAAATTTTCTCCGCAAGAAAATTGACTGAAGTGGAGAACAATGGCGCTAGTTGTACTATACCAGTCAAAAATCTGTCAAATAATTGTATGTCATCTTGAGTTTTCAAATATCAACATTGAATTATTATAATATTTTTATTTTATAGTTTAGCCGTGGTATTTATTTAGTTTATCAATTCTTAACGATTTTAATAATCGTTTCGGAAGTGGTTTTAGTGATTTTTTCATGTTTTGTATTTCACAGTTTCATTCCAACAATGTGATAAATTACGAAAATATTATTTACGCAAAAAAATTAAATCGCAGAGCAGCAGAAAATTCAAGCGCAGTCCTCTCGTCTCAACAGAGCGACGGCGACTGATTTGTGAAACAAAAATATGCTTGAAGTTCCCGCAACGTGCGACGGAAGATGACTTCTTCCACGAAATAAAAACGTCCTAAGTGCTTAAAGCTTGTAGTCGTAATAACACCAAAACTAAAAGGAATTTCAAAAAATGCCTGCACAATTTTTTTCGCCTTTTCTTGTTACGGATAATCATTAAAAAATTATCCTATTAGTCATTAGCATATTAAGTACAAATTGAAAAAACTTAAAAATTAGGGGTAACTTCGTGATGTTATTTTATCGAGAAAATTTTAACGTATTGTGTTTCTGTCCCACAAAAAGTTTCTAAATATCATGTAGTTACTCATATTATTTTTATTTTATATCTAAGTCTTATGAATTTCATGAAAAATTCAATTGAAGATAGGCAATTTTGGTTACTACCCGCTCTTAATTAGGTACCTACAATAACAACGTCACTACTGGAGCTACCACATCGAAAGATCCCGTGGAGCTGTCAAACCAATTTCGCTCGAAAGCAAATTATATGGCGTGACCGTGTTAACAGCTGGACGTGTTTTTTTTTTGTATATAATTCAGTACATAATGTAGCCCAGCTATTATATAACAATGATGTATATTAGTGCTGCGGTTAAAAGCTACGCGACCTCATTACTCGCTGTTACGAAATACGTGATTTGCGAAAAGGCGCGCTTAGTGGAGTCGCGCGTTGTCTCTTGGGTATTTTCTTTTGTTGAAAATACAACTAGGAGTGGTTGATTGTATTTATTATAATGTTTTTTTTTTTTGTTGAAGCCGCATATTAAAAGTTCCTGCTGAGTTATTCTTACTCGAAAGCCAAGTTTTCAATTTGAGCCTTTTTGCTCTAACGGTGAACCCAAAGATGTCGTCAGTTGACATACCTACAGGAAAAGTCACAAATGTCTAAATCTTATTTTTAAAGACAAAATTAATTTCGTGGACGAACCTACAATACAATTCCGACAATTTTTAGACACCAACGACATTTTTAAGAATAAGTAAAAACTGTATTCTCTGCGTACAACAATATCAGAGAAAGTAAAACTGTAACTAAGCAAAGGCATAGAAAATACAGGACTTATAAATCTGTATTTATGTATAAAAAAGAGTCTGTGTGCTTATGGCAACACGATAGAAGTGAAAACTTACGATTCACTGGAGCCGAGTATACACGATTCAGCGTCAGCTACCGACTGGAGCCGAGTATACCCGATTCGTCCAGTTTCATTTACTGTTCAGAAAAAGCGCAAAGTGCGCTGAAAGAAGTATTTACTTTAAAAAAATGCAATGTCAAAATATCTTATATTTTGGAACAAAAGTAAAATAAAGTAGCAGCAACATAAGTCTACCCATTTCTATATAGCTAAGCACCGTCTAGCCATCATTGACAACCTAGTAATGGTTTCCGCTCCAAACTGTTTGACATAAAAATATGAGAACACGAGTAACCACTCCAGTATATCGGTCAAGATCCGAGCGTGACCGGCCATGCCCGATGCAGTTTTTAATAGTCTGTCCCCAATAACTAATACTGAGATATAAAATTGAGAATCTGGCTTTGATCTCATTTATTTGATTGCTAACAAGTTTTGCAGATTGTTGAATATTAATGCTCCTGTCATCTAGTGGCTTTTTTGCGCGCGGAGCTTCAATATCTGCAGTGGCTAGGTCTCCAAAAGTAGAAGGGTCAACTTTAGTTACCAACAACTTCGTATCTATACAACTTTTTGTCTGTTGCGGCTATTTCAACCTACCCGTCTATTCCTGACTGAAATTGATTGGCATATTTGATTTTCGTGATTTTTTGTTTGCTTCTGTTAAACCCATCAAGTAAACTAATTATTTTTCTATCAATCCCAAATCCCACCTAGATGTTTATCTACGTCAGTCATCAAGGAAAACGATTCTGACTTGGTAGGTTGTTCAAGTTCATTCAACCAAACAATTTTGAATATTCTCCCACATCTTCAAATTCGGACTCTTCAAAAAGCTTACCTTTTTGTGCGGCAATGTCAACTAGGATGATTTTTTTATTGCAATTGCAAAACTTTCTGATGATATATATTCAAAATTAAACACCAACAATATGACGAGCCATAAAAAATTAAACAGTACCAAAAGTGAAAATGAATTTTAATTAATTGTAGGTATTGGGAATTCAAAGTAGTGTTGTTACATTCTAAGAAGTATTGACTATTGCTGGGTTCTATTTACGTGTGTGTTCTAGTTAATAGTTAACCGTCTGCTTATACCAGCTGTTACTGAAAAACAATGTAGCAGCCTGCTGTTGTAATTAACTTTCATTGTTTAATTTAAGCTTCAAATGATTACTTTGGGAAGATTTACGACAGCGTCATTTAGTAACCTTATAACATCAAACTAAGATTAACGTAGTGATTACCGTAATTTTTCCTTTTTTCATTGTAACGGTTGTAGCTTCAGCAACTGATGTTTACAAGCTGATACTAATGATGGATGAATTTTCTTTTATATTACAGACACAGTAGAGAGCTTGAACGTTAAAGTACTATATACAAATAAAGACAGACGCGTATTTTCCCCACAACACACTGCGTAATGTTAATTGATAAAAACCAGACGGCCAGTCGCCTCGTGCGTAACGGCTGGAAGGAGATCCAGGCGGGATCTCCATGAGGAAAGGATTGATATACACTCACATACCTTTTGAGCAATGCAGGCTTCGGTAGCCACCTAAATACCTAGATACATCTTTGTGCAAATGTACAGATTCGAGTTGACAGTTCGGAGTTAGCAACAGTCATTTTGTTTTTGTAGATTAGCGTCACAGTTCATGAATAAGGGCCCGATTTTCAATCGTCAGAAAAGTTATGCGAAGAATAAATAGGTCGGTTTGAGATATTTTCTACTATACAAAAGCTGACAAACCGCAATTTTTACTCCTTAGATAAAAGTTAACTGAAGATTGGGAAAACGTCCCTAACTCGTTTTATTTCGAAACTTGTAGAAGACATTGATAGCACCAAATAGGAATTTGACATAGTAGTCTGAGCGTCGTCTTGTGAAAACGCCAGCCAGGTGCGTTGGCGAGTCCTCATAAATGTAATCAACATGCCATACCATTGATTGTGACTAATATCACCGTTCATTAGTCAACAATTTCATTGAGTAGCTGAAGGGCTGACATGGGTTATTCTGTAAGTATTTTACTACCCACTCTTTAAAATGTCAAAAATTTACATAATAGTGCTCCTAGATATACCTTCAGATTTTGTCTAACCTTAAATATTTTATGGTATTGTTCATTGCATAACGAATAAACTGGTTACGTAAGATTTAATAACAGCAGTTTCAACAATATTAAAACAACACTTCACTCAGGTAAGATATACGAGTAGGTCGATACGTTTTCATCATTTCATCGATGTTTCTCTACCAAGGTGAATAAGAAAGCTTTATCTGTATCTACTTCTCATAATTTTATAGTAATGTCTACATATATCATAGTTATGATCTGGCTACTTGCCAGCGTCTGCTTCCCACAAAATGTTCCATTTGCCCAATTTTGATCATGCTGCTTGCAATTTTCCACAGTCATAAAGATTTAGAAGACCTCTAAAATTATAACACGCTTGAAAAAATTTAGTTGCAAAATATTTCCCGATTATCTACTTTTATTATAAAATAAAACTATAACTCAACTTTATCGGTGCCTAGTATCGTGTCAAAAAAAACGATTACAACAACATACACTTTCCGTTTATAAGCTAATGTATCATATACAACTCATGCGCGTAAATCTGTAAACTAAACGAAACATGAAATGCATTTTTGTGTTGCATAAATAATCTCATTATTTCGATACTTCATATCAGGTCAACGTCCTCCCGCACAAGAAAAAAACCCGTAGGTAACTACATAATCATTTCGCGGATACGTGAGCAGCCACCAATTTCAGGCGGCCTGCCAACTTGCATGAAATCTCGACTGACACTTCATTGTTATAAAACTTCAAAGCAGAAGACACAGGTCCACGTAAATTGGTCTTAAAAATTGGCGTGGACGCCGCTCTTAAAATATTCCCGGTACATTATTAGCGTTATTAAGATGGCCTGCACACCCACTCGCGGACAAAACGTTCTGTAATATACAGTTTCACTACTCTCTTATTGTCTGCCCCAGTTACCGTCCACCTATGCGTCTAATTTGGGAACGCTGGAGAAGGCCTAATTTCAACTTTGGACGCTCCAACATCTAGAATGTCATGTTTATAATTTGCAGTCCATCGCATGCTGGCTCGCCCTATTTCTTTTGTTTATAACTAACTCGTTGAGTGCAGTCGTGATTTCCTGATGTTTTGCCTGTGTATTTCGATGTTTGTTATCTCGTTTTGATTGTTGCTTTACGCGTTTTGTTAATACGAGTGTATTTTATTATTATGAAAATCTGTCTTGAATTTTAAAGCGACTAGAATTTTCATTTTTTATACTTTAGATGTAGTATTTTTGATTTGTGGGTTGCGTATTGATAGATTGATTTACTGGCGTCATAGCAGCTTCTAGCATTTTCATGCTTAAACTTTATTTTACTTTCATCAAATCTTCTTTCAGGTTGCCAACTGCGCCGCCAACTGAATTAAATCTTAAAAACTGCTTGGTATCTATTTATACTCTTTTCTTTTTATAGGTCCAAGCGGTCCAAATGTTTCTTTAGGTTCTCTTTTTATAGTAAATTCAGAGTCTCGAACAAGACACTGAAAGCATAGTGAATTAATATAACTTTAGCGAACAAAGCCACCTGTCTTCTATTAGCACGGTGGCTACTACTAACGCTTTATGCGATTTTGAAAGAGCGCGAGAGAATAATGGCATCGTTATCTTTTATCGCTTTGTTAAACTCAGATCTGGTAGCGGTGGTGTGTGGTTCAATACGTGTACCTGATATTATATTTAGTTCATTCTAGTGGTAGTTAAGTTTAATATTTTCGTTCGGTATGTTTAGATTTGCACCTCGTTTACGAACTTGACTCTTTGTGGTCTCAATTAGTTTTCGGCAATACAAATTTAACTTTATTGGAAACCTTGTGTTACTATTGAAAAGCTATCTTCGTTAACAACACTATAGTGGAAAGCATTATGCAAATCACTTTGGGGACTTTAACTATTCGCTAAGAAACAACTGCTTGCAGATAAACTCATAACACCCACATTTCGTTTTCAAGGTTAAAATTCCATGTAATAGGGCAGTATACTGGCAGATAAAATAACAGATGATCTTCTTTTATGATTGAAAATCCTTTCAGGTGCAATAAAAAAGAGAAAATAAAATTCAAAAGACTAGCAACAAGTTATTTTTTCAAAAAAATAGGGCAAGAGGCCAGCCGCCTACAAGACGAAAGTTCTAGCCGAATAAGTTTAGCGTTCTTTCTACGTGTTCTAATTAAACAGCTAAGAAAAAGCTTGACTACTGGAAAAGTGAAAAAACGTGCAGTGAAGCACATAAACTCGCGTAATTTCGGACAGCTCGAACCAGTCTAATTGGGACAGGCCATGTTCATGAATGGATTGCTGTAGTTTGTTGATGTAGGTAAATAAAAGAGCTATTTTAGCATCATCATCATTGGCAACCTATTTCCAACCAGTGCTGAGTATAGGCTTCCTCCCTTGAGCTGTTTATTCGTGGTTTATTGGTTTCTACTAGGTCACGGGTATTTTACAGTTGCTATACATGTTATGGATTTTTGAATTAGACTCCCACAAGTTCTTGCATTGGAATTTAAAAGTAACCCTTTCTGCAAATGATCGCGAGTCGACCGTGAGACAGACCGGGATGACAGTGATTTAGACAATTCAGAAAAACAACGCGAAAAGGTGGTTAGAAAAAAGAAAAATATGAAGATCCTGGTCAAGGAACTATGTCACAAATAAATCATAAAAATGCGAAATAAAACCATCCAGATCTAATTCACTCAACAAACCCAAGTGAACACACAAAAATTGATTTCGATATCAACATAACCCAGAATTTAGCACACTAGCACACGTTTTCCGTCTCAGTTTATTATAAATTATCGTTCGGAAAGATTTATTGCTGGTTTCTTTTGATGACTATTACGTGGGATCGTTTTTAGAGGTTATTTTCCTAACCCTGTGCCATGAACCCAAATGAGATAAGTAGAAGACGAATGTGGCACGAAAAGTTATACATATAACGGAATGGTGTTTCGTAAACAGTAGGATAATTGGGAGCGTTTAATTAGAGTTTCCAATTTAAATTGTTCATGTGTTTTCTTTTGGCGTGTGCTTGTTTTTGTTGCTTACGTATTTGGAAAATATGCGTTTTCTAAAAAATCTCTCCTCGGTCCACACTACCGATAAATTAACCAGAAGATTTTATATTCCTCACTGGTCGATTTTGAGGTACCGTGTGTACAACTTATATGAGTATTATTTACAATCGACACTCTCAGTAAACAATTGTAGGTTTGGGCATTGCAGTGTGAACAAGGCCCGAACCTACAATTATTTACTGAGTCTGTCGAATGTAAACAATTCTCACATAAGTTGTGCTCGCGCACAAATTTACGCTTTGTGTTTAGGTCGCATTCGATAAAATCTTTACATGTATACAATGGATGATTCGCGTTGCATTTTGCGCATGTCAACTTACCGGGCTGTTTATTTAATTTACTCGGCCCGCTGGAAACATTGCAGTGTGACATAGTATCTATGAAGTTTTGAGTGTGGTTTTTTGCTGTCAGTGCTTTGAGCTTCTTTGCTATTTGAACGCTGCAATGCCTCCATCATGTCTGCTTTGTTGCACAAAAAGTTATTCAAAACATCCACTGCTGTACGTTTAGAATGGTTCTCGTCAATGGCGTAACTATACCATCTGAGGCCCATGGCAAATTCATTGGATGGGGCCCTGTAAAAATCGTCACGTTGTAATTAAATTTTAATAAATCACTGAAGTAGTTACCCAATAGTGTTACTATGTGCATTTTAGTTAAATATTTAATTTTTAAAAGCATAGGTATTAAGTTCATATTTATAATAAAATAACAATATATTTATTGCTAAAATTCTTTTCTCCGAGCTTGCTGTTCCGCAAAAGTATCAAAAACATGATCATAGTTTAAAGATCGGGCCGTAGAATTTTCAATAGCCTGTCTTGTCTCATAGAGTTCCTTAATTGGTTTTAAGTACTTACCAATATAAAACTTATATTTTTTACAAAATTTTGTTAAAAATGTTAGGTTACTTCTGGGCTCGCGGCCTCTGAGGCCGGGGGCCTCTCGGGCCGCCCCCCCATCGGGCCGTTGGCCCGAGGCATTTTGCCAGCCCTGCTACCCTATAGTTACGCCACTGGTTCTCGTTTGGGAGGGTTCGGGAACAATGTGCACTTATGAGACCCCATTCTCGTTCAGTTATCTTATCTAACTTCGACACCATGATATTTATAGTTAAACTATCCTAGTAGTCTGGGCTCACCTAGAATATTAAGTGCTCGTAAATTTGTCAAAATAGTGTCTGTTAATTTTCTAATCGAAATAAGTGACTCTTTAGTTACTGCAGTTTTATTTAACAAAGTTTTGGTATGGTGATCAACTAAAAGTCCTAAAAATCTTAAAAATTATATTGGTTGAGCAACAAGTCCCAAATAACTTGATATTGTCAGAAGAAAATTCTGTGGAATATATAACTAGTTCTGTTTCTGTCTTTTAGTGACTATTTGAGATAGTAAATCTTTATTTTTATTTGAGATGGGTTTGCTCTTGACTCTAGTCTAGGTCAGAGATGACAAAGACAAAGTCGATGATGGAGTGAGCTTACCCAGAAGAAGCCTGTTCACTCACACTTTCAAGAGATTTGATATTGGAAATATTTTTAATTATGAACTGGTACGGCAATTATGTCTCTGAATTTCAGTTAGTGCTCAAAGGAACTGTCAAATGTAAGCATGGAGATGGTGGGTAACTTCACAGAATGTATTTGATTGTTATTATGACTATGTCATGACTTGAAGTAGTCAGCAAACTCATCAGTGTTCAGCATAAATTCAGCAAGTAATATTAAATTGTAGTAACTATCTTCAAAATGTTCTCTTTGATTTAATTGTTCGCCTAATTCACTATCAGAAACTCTTTCCGGATGACAATGATGCGGACGAGTACTTCAACGCCTAGTTTTTACGTTTATTTGTATAGTTATTAGTCACTAATTTAATTTAGTACCTAGTGAAAATAGTTAGTTGTGTTAAATACGGTTAAAAAAAATCTAATGCAACTAAAATAAAAAGTTAACTTCCGCAATCTTAACTCTTTATTACCACTTTTAATTTTATTATTGTTTTAAAATCCACCCGAAAATGCTTTAATTGGTGTACTATTATAATATTTTGTTGGAAGGTACAAAAGATATTTTGAACAAGCTTGAAAAATGCTGTTTTAATCATAAACCTGAATCTCATTAAAGTAAGTACTGAAACTCTGACTTTAGCCAAGATCATAATATTCCTTAACCTGGTTGGTAAGTAGGTACCTAATATTTTTATATTTCTGTCAAAAAAACCGAAATGGGGCAAAATATTATGATTGGCGTAAATGTCACAAGCGGATGGGCAGCTCAGTTGTACAAAATAAAGGTACATTTAGTAGACATCATAAGTTGTCGTACAAACAAGTGGACTGGACATTTGTATGTCTAGTCAAACGGACAGACAGTTTGGACATTTCCGGATTCTTACTAATTTAAAAGTGCTTATACACATTCAATTTGACTAATATTATTTATAGAAGTAAAAATGTGAGGACAGTCGCTTAACTTGCAGATTCTTTCCATCAACGATTTTTTGGATGGATAATTGTGGAGGTTGTAAGAAGCGTCTGCAGTTTATAAGGGAACATTCAAGAAATGGAATATAAAAAAAAACTGAATATTAAATTCACAAAATTAAACTTCAACAGCCAAAAATTTGCATAAAAACAAAGCTCTTGTGGCGTAAAGTTATATTTTTCGTTTGAGTTCAGTTTGTGCTCGTTATTTCCTTCAAGCTTAAATTATTTGGGATAATATTTTATCCTGAGGGATTAACGAAAGTGGGATGCGTCTACACACTCCACACGATTTCGAAACTCTGCCTGTGAAATATGGGCGCTTTTGTTTTAGTTGGCAAAATCTTATTCACGACTCCGGAGATATAATTCTTCCTTATTCTAATACACAACGCCTCTTTGTCTGTATGTCCGTTAATAATTCGAGAACGGCTTAACCGAATGATGTGATTTTTATATTTAAATATATTTTCAACCGGCCAGGTAAGGCAGGCAGGTAAGGTAGGTTAAGTATAATTAGTATAAATTGGTCCACGCGAACGGAGCCAGGGGAAAAACTGTATCTTTATGAACTCCACCAAAAAAGATAAAAAGTTTATGCTATTTCAGAATTGTAACAATAGTAAACAGTTTCGATAGGTCAGTTTTAAATCAGTTACTAATTATTTAAGTTCATAAAAACAAAGGCTTCAAAAATCGTATCAATAAATCCAAGTTGTAAAAGCGTCAAAGAACACGCGTTTAAAATAAATAAACATAAAAAAAGCTAAACTCGACCTAGTAACAAAGTAATAAAAACTAATTTTAGCAACGCGAAAGTAGCTGAGATTTTATTTTGAAGTGTAAAAAGAATCTTCCGATACCGGGAATCGAACCCGAGCCTCCTGGGTGAGAGCCAGGTATCCTAGCCACTAGACCATATCGGATCTTGTAACTCAAGTCGAATTTATGAATCCTAATCAACAAATTTCAGGAAATAATATTATTTTATCTGTAACTGCCAGTTATCCATTTTTATCACTATTAATATTTATGACAGTTATTATGATAATTAAATAACAGTTGATACCCGTGGTTGATACTAATATTTTATTTTTAAGACCATGTTTTTGGATTACTACGTATCTTTTAGTATTGTTTACTTTAAAATGACGACCTGCTATAAATAAGTCTAGAATTTAAAAGAAATATTGATATTTTTCTTACCTTTTTCATTGAGTAAATATCGCTATAAACTGTTTAATACTCATTTTTTTTTTGTGATTGGTTTACTCTTGACTCTAGTCAAGGTCAGAGATGACAGAGACAAAGTCGATGAATGGAGTGAGTTTACCCAGAAGAAGCCTGTTCACTCTCACTTTGAAGAGATTTGGGTTGCATGCGTTCGGAAACACAGACGCAGGTAGAGTTCCACTATTTTGCTGCGCGCATTATAAAAGACATTTGGGAACGCTTAGTGCGAATTGGTGGAATAGCAACTAGGCAGGTATGGTAACTTGCAGTGCATCTAGATGTCCTATGGTAGAAGGGGCCGGTGGAAAGATGTCGTGGAGTTTGTCATAATGAGTTTGTCCTATTACTTAATTAACTATTGAGCGATTAAAGATATCTATGGTAGACACAAACAAAACAACAAAACATAATAAAGAGTATTGTATTCTATTCTGAATCAATCACTAACCAACCCAACTAAAGCACGACAGTTTGCCGTTTTCGATTTAAGAACCCTATCTGCTCGTTTCTACAATGAATAATAGTTACGTATAGTGGACGTCGTAATTGGTTTATCACTTTTGACAACAATTCCCACTAAATTGGAACTTCACTAAAGTTGAAACTACTGTCGTGTATGTCGTGCCAGTGACGTTTAACCTGGGGGTGATGAAGCAGTTACGAGGCCAACTATACTTATAAATCCTGTAGGGCAATTCTTGTAAATGATTTTCTTTATCCTAATCTAATGTATAAAAATATCGTGTCACAGTGTTTGTTATCGAATTACTCCGAATAGGCTTGACCGAATTTTATGTTTCTTTTTTGTGTATATTTGGTAGGTCTGAGAATAGGTCGTTAGGTATATTTCATACCGCTGCGGATGAAACCGCGGGGCGCAGCTAGTTAATATTATGAATGCGAAAGTAAGTTTGTTTGTTTCGCTTACGCGCCAAAACGGCTGACCGTATTGGAATCAAATTTGGCAAACAGATAGGCCATGACTGGGGTAGGGACATAGACTACTTTTCATCCTGGATCGTAGACAAAGTCGCGGGCAACAGCTAGTCTTCAATAATGTCCTAATTTGTGTGGAACTATCTGCGCCCCGCGGTTTCACCCGCATAAGTCGCGAACCCCTGGGATTATCGGGATATTTATTATCTTATGTCCTTCTTCAGGTCATGGTCTACCCACCTGCCAAATTTCATCCAAATCCGTTCAGCCGTTTTAGCATTAAAGCGTAACAAACAAACTTACAGACTTACTTTCGCATTTATACTCATAATAGTAGTTGGATTAGGATAAGTGCCTATCAGAAAATTTAATTTCTTCGCTAATAGTTCGGCAGTTCCAGTGAGTGAGAACATAAGGTAACTTAAGCATTCTAAGGGCTGGATTAGTGTAGATAAAATACACATAAAACGTTGATGAAAAGCTCATTGAAGACAACACCCTAAATCCAAGTATACCAATCAGCAGTTCTGTACCTAATTAGGTCCCGAGGCAGCCACATTAGTGCTTTCATCACATAAAACATTTGTTTACACTTTATTCGTCTCGCTCCACATTACAGTCGAGTGGGTGAGCAGTAACATTACTCCAACATGTTTCGCTTTCCTGATATAAAAAATAATCAGTGTCCTGAAAAACTTTATTTTATAACCGACTTCAAAAAAGGGAGGAGGTTATGCATTCGGCAGGTTTGTTTTTCAATCTAATATTTATTCATTTAGTCAAGTACAAATGCATAGAGGCGGGACCTAATGCCATATGCAACTTCTACCAGCCAAGCTTCTAGTATATTATATTATTAGAACGATCTCCTCAAGCCCTTTATTTTGATACCCCACATGATCCTGCAGTACAATTGCGTAACACACTTTCAATCGCAATCCGAAAGATTTTGAACGAAATTCGTAATCCATTGCTTCAAATATTTTGAAAATTCGTCTGCTCAACAACGGAATTAACGCAATGGATGTTGTTGAACTGTTAAAATAAATGGTATTGCCATTGTTTCTGTGTTATTCAATAACCCTGCTGGTTTAAATCCCGCCATTTTGATTATACAGGGTGTTTGGTGCATCGTGTGCCAAATTAAAATGGTCGACTGAAGGGGTCATCCGCTAGCCTTTCAGACCCCTTAACACCCCTCATGCTCTGTGGTTTTTTTTTATCGACTTTTTATTGTTTTCCAAAAAAAACACCCAAATTTTACATTCAAATACAGATTTTAAAAAAAATACAAGGCGTAGACTCTGAATTTTAATTTTATTTCGATGTGTATTGTTTAAGAATACTTTTAAATACAAAATTAGTGATATTAGTCACCTAGTTTTTTTTTTAATTCACTCGCAAAGGTAAAACTTAAATTAAAGTTGTACATGTTACAGCTATTTATAAGGCTACAAAAAAAAAAACAAAAGCGACCGGGACCTTCCAACTCCCTCATTAATTCTCCAGTCTATCTTCTTTCTAATGATGTGCCACATGCCATAAAAGTATTTTAACAACTTTGTGAATTCGCTAGAATTGTGAATCAAGTCACATAAAACTACATTCCAAATTCTAATGAAAAAATATTTATTGCGGAACTGTTACTTGAGAAAGAGGTAAAATTTGTTTTCTCACTCTTTCACAGTAAAATCTATCTTCTATCTCTTTCTTGCATACCTTAAATCGGTTTGAACAAATCGCGCCGCCCGACCCGCCATTTTTTTAGTGGAGACATGACTGCCCCTGCTACCTAACGTGTGTGCTAGTTCACCATACTCCGCGATTCTTTTATTACTTTGTTATCGTTAAGTTTTGCTGGTTCTTGTTACATTTGTTTAATTTTTGTTGTTATTGTTAAACTTTGAGTTTTTTGTTATTGCAATGGCGACATTCTCTAACGAAGAATATGCGGACATCATGATGGCTTACGGAGCCGCTAATGGCGTCGCTCGTGCAGCGCAACGACTTTACCAGGAACGCTTTCCTGGTAGACGATTACCTGGCCGCAGAGTCTTCCAAGACACATACCGACGCATACGCGAGACTGGTAGTGTTACTTTTAATGAACCAAGGGGCCATATTGTGCGACATAATGTTGAAGTAGACGAGAGAATACTGGCACTTTTTGAGGAAGACCCTACAAGAAGCATTAGAAATGTGGCATCACATCTTGATATTTCAATATGGAAAGTGTGGAAAGTACTTCGTCAAAACAAAAAGCATCCATTCCACTACACTCCGGTGCAAGGTACGTAATTTTAAACTAACTTTAAACCCGTGCAAGCTTTATTTGACCTTGCCTTTGTTTAGCAGGTAATGGGTATGGTATGGCGTCACTTCCAGGTAGTGAATCTATTAGCACGAACAGCGGGTCCTTTCTTGTGCAATTACTTATTGCCCAAGAGAAATTTAAAAGAGTTTTTGTTTGTTGCAGGTCTTGAGGGTGGCGACTTTGAGAAACGAGTGGCTTTTTGTCAGTTTCTTTTACACACGGATGTGGATGATCCTGATTTTTTAAAAAGAATACTGTGGACGGATGAATCCCAATTTACCAAGGATGGGATCCTCAATTTACACAATTTGCACCACTGGACAACGAAAACGCAAAACCCACGTGTTAAAAGACAGAAATCTTCTCAAAGAAGGTTTAGTGTAAACGTTTGGGCAGGAGTGATTGGGAATCAGGTAATTGGACCGCATTACCTGCCCGATAATCTCAATGGCGAAGACTGCCTGGAATTCCTACAAAATGACCTGCCCGAATTAGTGACCGATGTGCCCGTATTTAATGAACGTGTGCCCATTGTATTTCAAAATGACGGCTGTCCCGCGCATTGGCGATTGACTGTGAGGGAATATCTCGACAATGTGTTCCCCAATGCATGGATTGGACGCGATGGCCCTATTCCATGGCCGCCACGTTCCCCAGATCTAACTCCGTTAGACTTTTATGTCTGGGGACGTGCCAAAGAGTTGGTATATGCCACGGAGGTTCCAACTAGGGAGGTATTAGTCCAACGCATAGAAGCGGCATTCAATACTATTAAGGAGGAAATACGACTTCGTACAACAACTGTTGAAATACGAAACAGGTGTCGGGCCTGCATTCGCAACAGAGGCCAACAATTTGAGCAAGATTTGTAACAATGAATAAATAAATGTTAAAAATGCAATTTTGTTTTTTTATTTCAAGTAAATCCCACATATGAGACACGAATTTACCTAACCATAAGAATGAGATAGCAGATTTATAGGTTTGACAGGTATCATTTAAGAGATTTTTTTTTAAATCATAATTTTGAATATTAGCCTTAGGTGACTTGATTCACAATTCTAGCGAATTCACAAAGTTGTTAAAATACTTTTATGGCATGTGGCACATCATTAGAAAGAGGATAGACTGGAGAATTAATGAGGGAGTTGGAAGATCCCGGTCGCTTTTGATTTTTTTTTTGTAGCCTTATAAACAGCTGTAACATGTACAGCTTTAATTTAAGTTTTACCTTTGCGAGTGAATTAAAAAAGAACTAGGTGACTAATATCACTAATTTTGTATTTAAAAGTATTCTTAAGCAATACACATCGAAATAAAAATAAAATTCAGAGTCTACGCCTTATATTTTTTTTTTAATCTGTATTTGAATGTAAAATTTGGGTCTTTTTTTTGGAAAACAATAAAAAGTCGATAAAAAAAAATCCACAGAGCATGAGGGGTGTTAAAGGGTCTAAAAGGCTAGCGGATGACTCCTTCAGTCGACCATTTCAATTTGGCACACGATGCACCAAACACCCTGTATAATGAAAACAAAACCTACACTATAACCATCGCACGACTGTGTTAAAATCCATCCAGCTTTAGGATGCTTCGACGGCGATGGTATATCCCCTGATGATGGTAGATCCCTTATGCAAAGATACAAAGATACTTATGTAGATACGCGAGGAAAACTTAACCCTGTCTTTAATGTCGTGCAGTCGGGTAAAAATATCAAATATTTTGATACTTACTAAGCTCATTGAAGACAGCACCCTAAATCCATGTATACCAATCAGCAGTTCTGTACCTAATTAGGTCCCGAGGCAGCCACATTAGTGCTTTCATCACATAAAACATTTGTTCACACTTTATTCGTGTCGCTCCACATTACAGTTGAGTGGGTGAGCAGTAACATTACTCCAATTTCTTTCTCTTCCTTAATATAAAAATTAATCAGTGTCCTGAATAACGTTCTTTTCCTGAAAGTCTTTTTTCGGGTTTCGTGATAAGTCACGAAACCCGAAAAAAGAAAAATGAACTTACCCTTAACTTACCCTTAACTTAAATGACAAAATTAACTTACCCTTGAAACTTACCCTTTACAAAAATTCTAGGCCCATAAGCATGCGGTTGGTACGTTTATCCCTTAATTAAAAAGATGATGGTGTTTCTAAGTGAGTTTTTTTTTAATTTAAGTTAATAATTTGTAAGATATAAGATGTGTTCGGGTCCTACCCCAAAAATAACTTTGTTTTCGAGAAATACTATGAAATACAAACTTATTTTTGCGGTCGGTTAAATCAAGACTGTGCATGCGTAAATATATTTGTCCTAACTACGCAACGCTTCATTGTGCGAGGCTCGGCATTTGGCCGGTTTTTATGTTTATATCGTAATTTTTACTAAGGGCGCTTTAGTGAGTTTTCTTACTAGATATTTAAACAGATCTGGAACAGTCTGGATAGCTGATGCCTACTGGACAGTTAGGTAAGTCTCAGTGCCAACCTTGCGAACTGGCGTATCTGCTGTGCGCCATGCCATCAATCAAGTTTAAAATAGGCCAGTGTTACAAAAGCTTTAGTTTGTCTTTTAGAAACAATCATTGTTGTATTCTGAATAAATATTTTAAATATAGTTTTATTAACATTTCTTCTTTAGTATCTACCCTTGTTTCAGTCTGCTAAAAGACAAAACATTGTTTTTTTTTTTCGTTTTTGAGTGTGTTTAGTTTCGTTTCTGATAATCCTGTGCAAGTAGCAATAAATACTTTTTCTTTCTTTCTTTCTTTTAAAACGGCTGGTTGAGTCAGAGTAACGTAGTTAAAAATGTGTACGCGCAGAGCGTTCTTTCATCATTCAACATGTCCGTCATTTCATAATCCATCTGTCATAGTATTTAGATCATTAGTACTGCATCTTTTTACGTTACGTCATAGCGAGCCAGAAATACTGCCGTTTTCCGACTGCGCGGAGTTGTGTAAGACTCTGCATCATAACATTGCATCCGGTGTGTTTGAGCAGCCTTGTAACGTCGTAAACGGTGACGCCATTGACTATGGGTCGTTGGACTTTCAGGGTAACTTTTTGCTAGGATTTAGGGAAAAAATCCTTTGGAAATATATCGATTTGGTAGGCAGGTATGGAGTAGAAAAGACAGAAAATAGATGTGTTCATCTGGGTCTTCTACTATGAGTGCAAGATACTATTTATTATAAAGATACAAATACATTATATTGACTTAGATATTTCTTTAAAGTTTTAAATAATATTATGTAACTTTCAATTTATTTTGCTAATTAAATACCATAATTATGCATGGTTTTCAAATATATTTTTAGAAACTTTAATTTGTAATGTTGAGCTAGATGCACACCATATTTGTACGCCTCCTGGCATAACATAGCGCTCTTTCATCAAATATAATATTTGTATCTCTTTACCTGTGTTAACAAATAAAAGTGATTTGATTTGATTTGATCATGTATCTATCAGAAAGATGTGGTCATATTTTAATGGTGTGGTACAGACCATTAAACTAAACAGCTTTTCCATGAGCCCAACATCGTAAACCCGCAAAAATAATCGGTCGTCCCATACATTTGGGTCGAGTAGGTATTGAATTTTTGTATGGAACAGTTGATAATGTTTTCGGGATTACGATGTTGCTCCCATGGAGAAATTTGTTCACTTTGATGGTGTGTACCACAACTTTAAATATGACCACACATTTCTGACACACGCTGTAGGTCTTTTGTGTCTTTAGTGGTTTATGTAAATATAATAATTTATGTTAATCTTGAGTAGACATAAATCGTTAGCCACCTCTTTTGTTGTTATTTTAAGTCTAGCTTAAGCTATGTAGGTTCAAAGAAATAAGTGCTATTACGATGAAATATTCATTGTTATTACTCTATTTTTGATAACATTTTCATTAAATTATACAAATATAAGTCAAAATCCATTCTACAAAACATGTACGACCCACTAAAGTACACATCAAGATGTTCATACAAAAGTTATGAATGTTATAATATAACGAGTTGGCGATATTCCACCGCTAAGATAAATTGGTGGATAACTAAAATAATTCCAAATGTAATAGATTAGTACTTATAAATTCTTTTATGTTTATTTTGTTTGAAATAATTTGAAAGTATGATAATGGATTGTAATTCGTGGAAATTTTTATTAGGAAGAGTTTAAATGATTTTGGCTAGTCATAATAGTACATAATAGGTAGGTAGGTACACATTATAGGCCATCGTTCCATGTATGCTTGCTTCAGTTTTCTTTGTTTTTGTACCGAATAAAGTTACAACATACAGGACATACTTTATGTATATTAATACATAGTTGATATCTATACTGTAATATTAGGTCTTTACCTATGAAATTGCCGTTCTGCAGTACTGGCCATTTCAAATCAAAATAATTTTTGTTTGGCTATGAATTCTAATTTCAAATTAATTTTATTTTAAAAACATGGATTTTTTTTTCTAAAAGTAGTCATTTCTTTATTGATTAGTGTTACATTTTCATCGCATTTCAATCTTTTTCGTCATCATGGATACGTTAAAAATTCGAGTAATTATGGAATATGAGTACCGTCGTGGCAGCAACGCGGCACAAGCGGCACGCAACATCAACGACGTTTACGGAGCTAACTCTACAAACCAACGCACCACCTGTTATTGGTTTGCTCGCTTCCGTTCTGGAAATTTCGACCTGAAAAATGAACCTCGCGGTCGTCCGAAGACTTTGGTCGACAATGACGAATTAAAGGCGATTGTGGAAGCTGATGATACACAATCTACGGCTGAATTAGCAGCAGCTTTCGACGTTAGCGTCAAAACAATATTGGTCCATTTGCGTCAAAATGGCAAGGTAAAAAAGCTTGACAAATGGGTGCCCCACGAACTCAATGATCGCCAGCGCGAAGTACGCGTCGAGACGTGCCTTGCACTGCTCAACAGACACACAAATGAAGGAATTTTGAACCGCATTGTTACCTGCGATGAAAAATGGATTCTGTTTGATAACCGTAAGCGCTCAGCAAGTTGGTTGGATCCTGGTTCAGCACCTAAACAATGCCCTAAACGAAAACTTACCCCTAGAAAAGTGATGGTCACTGTTTGGTGGTCTAGCGCCGGTGTGATTCATCACAGCTTCTTACCAAACGGGGTGAGCATTACTGCAGATGTGTACTGTGAAGAACTGAACACAATGATGGAGAAGCTGGCGCATCTCCAACCAGCATTGGTCAATCGCTCGTCTCCGCTGCTCCTGCACGACAACGCGCGACCTCATACTGCACAGCAGACGGTCTCCAAGTTGCAAGAACTGGGGTTGGAAGCTCTCCGTCATCCGCCCTACTCACCAGACCTTGCGCCTACAGACTACTACTTTTTCCAGAATTTGGATAACTTCTTGGCGGGAAAAAAATTTAATACCCGAGAGGCAGTACAAAATGCCTTTGAAGAATTTGTTGCCTCCCGTCCAGCTGATTTCTTTAAGAAGGGCATCAATAAACTGCCACTGCGATGGCAAAGATGCATTGATTGCATGGGTGATTACTTCGATTAATACAAATAAAAAATTCATGAAAAAAATTCGTTTAAATTTTTTCATACAAAACGGCAATTTCATAGGTAAAGACCTATTATTATAAAGAGGTTAAGTTTTTTCGTTTGTATGCAGGGGGTAATCTTGGAAACTCCGATTTCAAAAATTCTTTCACTGATATAAATGTACGCTATTTCCGAGTGCCATAAGATATAATCAGCCTATAACGTTCCCACTGCTGGGACACAGGCCTCCACTCTGTGAGAGGGAGTGGGCCGTAATCCATCACGCGGGCCCAGTGCGGGTTCTATTTTTGGTTCTAGGACATGCCGATTTCCTCACAATGTTTTCCTTTACCGTTTTGATAGCAGTGGTGATTAAATAATTTACACAACGTAAAGCGCCTGTCAGGGTTCGAACCTACGACCTACAACTCGGTATGTCGTGGTGTTTACCACTGGGCCACCACTGCCCACACGCGGACGAATTTGCTGGCAGAATGTTGGATAAATACATTCAGCAAACTGGGAATGGTATCGTCAAGTTGACTTTGTCTAGTAAGTACTGTACAAACGGGGTGAATAGGGATGCAGGGGTGAATCGGGACGAAACTTTAAAAGGGATTTTAACATTGAAATAATATAGTTTGTTGCCAACAAGGGCACTTGAGCAATCTTTAATTATAAGAAAGAAAGAAAGAAAAATACGTTTATTTGTCACAGAAACACGTGCATACAAAAAAGATAATTAGCTCTGGTAACAATGTAAAATAAAAACATACAAAATAGATCTATAATCACGAGCACAAAACAGAAATAGTCGACAGCTGCACGTCATGACTGTGACAAGAAGGCTTCCACTCAGCATGATGCTGTGCTATGGGAGACCCACAGCACAGCGCTGATTTTCAGTGGTTACCCAAAAAGGACTTACGGAAACCAGGTCGGATTTAATTATTGGTAGTATATGTAACAAAATAAAATAAAATAAACAGTAAGCACGAAGAATAGAAAGCAACCACATAAACAACCAATTATATGAATAAATATTATTAAATAACATAAACATATAATAATTTATATTTTATAGGCATTGCCGTGTGTTCATAACCCATATTACACAAGAATATTCAGTGTTTTGCCGTTTTGCGTTTTGTCTCGCTCCCACCCTTACCTCTGCGTCGCCTGCGCACGCGCTCACAAAATGTTGCATTATTGCAAAATGTTGTATATAAATACAGTAAACACATTAGAGTCCTTTCTCTGTTAAAATCATTCAATGTCTTTCAAATAAATACATTTTAAAATCGTATTCTTTTTATTTATTAATGTAATAGATACTAGGTAGGTACTAAGCTACCTAGATATCTTGCAGAGCTGTGTTGTTTACATTTTTACGATCGGCGTAAATGTCATCTCGGAGTCGTAGTCACAACAGTGTTTTATGTTTTACTGGTTTTAAATGAACATAACAATTGTGGAAAGAGTTTAACGATGCTGCTTCGTTTAAAAATAACTAGATAACGACAAAATAAAATAATGACAATAATTTTATTAATTAATAAAATGCAGTAATTATTGCTTGAATACACTTTATTACGACTTGAACAAAATAATAAAACAGCTATAAAACATTTATTTTTATAATAAACTAATGTAAATTCCTTATTTTTCAAAAACCTCCAACCATAGCTACAAGTAGAGCGTCCGAGAAATAGACAATATATCATTCGAAATAACTTTTTAAGAACTCGAACAAATGAGGCACAGATTTCTCCGATATGATCCGGATGACATATTCATGCATTAGTTTCTTCGAATAAGGTTACCTACTTCGTTTTACCGCCATTTCTTCCAAGAATCGAGTTCAACCATTAAGAATACAAAAGTAACAAATGTTCCGAATGATTATCTCAATAATCACTTCAGAATAAAGAATGACTTGTAAAAATAAACATACAATTTATAGATATGTAATAAAAATGTAGAGAAAAACTGTTTCTCTTGAATTTCTGAAGTTCTCTTGTAATATTTGTGTGTCGTTGAACAAGATGTTGAAAGAAGTATTCTTGTCTGTCTTGTCTGTTTAAACATTTAATAGCATTTAATGTAGTATTTTATGTAAGCGATTATCAAATGTGTGCTTAACAGCTTTGTGATCATTTGTTTGTATCAGGAAAGATGCGTGATTTCCTCTGGCTTCAATAGTCGGCTTTTCAACTCGTTTGCTAAGCTTGGTGAATACGGCAATTTTCTTTCCTCATTCATTCCGTGTATTCGTAATCATCACATAAATATTAATCTACAACTACAGTACTGCCAAATTATTGAGTAATTAACTAATAAAAGAGGCTCATTTATCCATAGCGATTTTTTGCAATCGACGTCTTCTCAGTTCGGCAGCCGCAACCACATCCATCATCGAAGCCGAATAATTTGGCTATTGGTTTAAATTTATATCTTGTGGCGCGAATAAACATGCTAGTGGCACGGATTATTAAGGTGAGGATTCCTGATCTTAGCCAATCTCTATAGCCTTAGCGGTCAATGTGCAGAGCAAGGGCTCTTGTTATTTCTCTGGCGACAACTCAACATAATTCAATTTTCCCATTGCGTAGTCAATATTATCTGTTTATGATGGTACAAGCCTTTAGGTCCTGGGTTCGAACCCAAACAGGCACTTTACTTTGTGTAACTTATTTCATCACCACTGCTCTCAAAACGGTGAATGAAAACATCGTGAGGAAACCAGTGTGTGCTAGAAGCGAAAATTCGAAGACATTTGTGATTTCCGTCAACCCGCACTGGGCCCGCGTGGTGGATTACGGCCCACTCCCTCTCCCAGAGAGGAAGCCGGTGTCCCAGCAGTGGGAACATGATAGGCTAATTATGATTAAGTTATAACGGTACAAGCCGTCGTCGGCCTGATGGAATTTCCCATCGCCAAAAATTACGAACTTCTATACCAACTTTCATACCCTAATCAACCCCACTATCGAAAATCCTTCAATAAGAAACTCTTGTGTAAAATATCTTGCTTCTAAACCCAGCGGCTTAGGATGTGCAATGTCTGTCAGTGAGTGAAAAAAAATAAGATTTTTACTAAGTAGTTGTTTAGGTCAACGACCATTCAGGTCGAGGATAATAAAAAAACCGTCACATCACTGCCACTCAAACCGGCAGACAACATTTAATAACCCTGTGTCACGGTACAGCAACAATTTAGGCTATAAACATTCAGATTTTAGACAAAGACTTTGAATCTGGACTGTGCTAACGAACCACAGGGCAATGCTCGAGTGACGTCATCATCAGATGAGATTGACAGGCGAAAAGCTTCCGGGAAAAGTTCAGCTGATATTTTCTTCTATTTTTATCTTAAATTTTCTGTTTTGTTTAATTTTATGGCTTCATACTTCTGTGATATTTGAGACAATAATTTAGGTTGATGGGTGTCTAGATTGATCTAATGAAAGGAATGATGGGAAAATAACGATGAAATTGAGACCTAATAACTGGTGGTAGACGAAACCTAATTAATGTATAGTATAGTCCTCCAGACCGCGCGTATTTCGGCCATGGCGGCCAATCTCAACGGAAACTAGCCTCCGGCGCGGGAGATATTATAGTGCACAAGTGTGTGCGCAGACACAGGTACACTCTCTCTTCCCTCACTTTCATAGTCCGATGGGATGTTATTACGGTATACCATGCTGATGTCTAAATACGTTGGACAAGATCATGACCTACTTGAGGAAGACTAGGCTATTTTATTCTTATCCGCCTACCCGGACCCTATCGATCTCTTTGCTAGCAGTCTTACAAAACAATAACAAATCATGATTTCAATGTCACAAAAGATACTTCAAACGTGCGATTTTGATGATCATTCTGTATGACAACATTGAATGAATCACTTAGGTACATGATTCAATTTGATTATTCCATCCAAATGTAAAGCCACCACCATTGCACCATTTGTGTGTGTGTGTGTGTCCATGTGTACCATTAGTGACCTATTAGACGGGTAATAGTTTAGAGGACAGACGAATGTATGACGTAGGTAATGGTTATCGTTCTTTGAAGCGATACATAAGGAAGACACATGCCTATTCCGACTATTACATTAATTTATAATTTATTTTTGAAAGGCCACGTTATAAATAGTTCAAAAGGAGTGCTACTAACTCGTGCCTATGTCAACCGTCGCTCCAGGTGCCGCCCTTCTAAGAATACATCTCGTTTTGAATTTATTGTTCCGTGTGGGTTTCCTGTGCTAGACGAACCTAAATATAAATTATATTCCTACGGGTGGATAAACTTATGTTCCAGATGACGCGCAAAGAAATAAGTAGTAACACTTTTATTTATGACGCCATTTGACACTAATTGCAGACCCTAGAATAAGTGTATGTCGTCTTAGAACACAGTTCACAGACCCTAAAACAATTTTTAATTATAATTTTAGGTGACACTACTCTTACATGTCTTATCATTTATCTGAATTTACTTCAATGACTCCATCAAATTTATTTTCCCGCAAAAAGTCTGAATTTCTCACAGAAATAAATTGTCTATGCTCTTTTCTTTTACATCTTATTTAATTCTCAGCATTCACTATGTCTTACCCTGTTTCCAGATGGCTGGTCCGGGTGATAGAGGACGTGCAGGGCGGCGAGATGCGCACGCGCCAAGGGTACGTGCCCGCGGAGGTGTTGAAGGAGAAGCAGACCGCAGAGAGGGACCAGAACGCTATGGCTGCGAGAAGACAGTGAGTAGACCGCTTTACTTTATCATACAAATAAATCTTTGTATAAGTAAGAATATTGCGGACATCGACTAGTCGATATGAATTGGCTCAAAACGTAATCATTCACATTCAAAATATTTTAGTTCACCTACATGGGTACTTATGAAACGTCAAAAGTTAGGTGCACGGTTCCAAATGGTCGTTTCATGTGGAGAAGTAGCGGCAAGAAACAATCGATCGATCACAGCCAGCTGCGATGCAATATACAATTTGATAGGATGATCACAAACTCTGACGCACAGTTAGTGAATATTTTATATACAGATCTTTCATCTTTAAAGAGCAAGGATCTTCTGCATTATGTTTGTTGTCTCAGCTCATGAATTCCTTTTAGGATTTTCTGACAACAGCCAACATTAAATCTTACAGCCGACCTACTTATCAGATAATTGATCAGACTTCCAGAAACCCGAAGCTAATTCCAAACATAATTAGCATTAAGTCCGCCTGTGTACAGTATTTCTTTACTTGTGCATAATGTTTTCATAAATAAATAAATTAGCCCAATAAGAAAGCTTTCCGCTCTCAGTTTACATTTCAAGTCATGCGCAGATCGTGACTTAATTCCGCAAAGTTTTCCAAAAATGTTCTCAATTGACGTAAGCACGACACCAAACCTTGTTTCAACATGTTCATCATCAAAGGGAACCTGGACGTTTGAAAGGAGATCCACATCGAGTTTTATTGTCACTGCATGAAATTGGATCGTCGACTTTCATGCCAATGTGTAAAGATTTTTATCGATGTTCTTAAGTCGTTGACCAGTGTGTCACTGTAAATCTTTGTGCTTATGATCGTTAGCATTTGGGGCACATTTATTTTATTTTTATTTTACTACGTCTTAGTTAATTATCAACTACTTTAATTAAGTATTCCATGGTTGACCATCATTGATTACCATTGCACCTTCGCCTCGTGCAAAAGGCTGATGTTGTCTCTCTATGTCATCACATATATAAATAATAACTCCAACGAACACATGTCTTCCTGCTTAACAATATTCTAATATAATCAACCTTGTCCTCCCTTCTATTGTTACTTAAAGGTCAGTTTCACGGAAATTCCCCTTTTCATAGACCTTGCACTTGAGAAAAGCATGTTTATAATTATATCAACTGTAAAATATCCCTAAAGAATTTCACACCTGTGAGACATTGTTGCAATTTATTTTTGTGCCAGACTAGTAATGTGCAAGAACGTGAATGTCGTATCATTGAAAATGTTGAAAGTGTAATTGGATTTTGTTGTCTATTTTCTTTAAGAGGCTGACAACAGCTAAAGGGCGGTCACTTTCGTACTGCATAGAAAAGAAAGAGAAGCCCGATGACACAAAGCTGGTAATTTATTGCGAAATATGAAGCAATTATCTATTTACAAAAAAACTATTGATTGTACAACAAAAAACACTATTACGTTAATATGTTGCTTGTAGAATAATCTGACAAAAATATTAGTATGGTTTTTAATCGTTAAAAGAAACTTTTAGAGGTATTTTCGTGACTTTTTTTCATCGTATCAAATTAGTTGTATTATGTTTTCAACACACTATCTAACTAGCATATATCCTGAAGAATATCATAATTTTTTTGTTTTTTTTTTTGTTTACTGCAGTGGATCTTTTACTTCTAGGTATTATAAAACTTACGTTCAGGTCCTGTAGTCCCCTTAAGAAACACCACTCTCTGTCTTTGTAAAGGACATACTCAATAATTTTACACCAACAGCAATTGCCCTGTTACCTCCCCAATGTCCAGTGTGCCTAACGCGAACACGAAGTAAACGTAACGTAATTTCGAATAATTATAAAATTTAAAAACTCGTTTTGCACATAATTATTTGTTTACTTTTAAGACTATTCATATCTATGGGTGATACCAATGCACTTGCCTCATTTTATACCAAAATGCTATAGGATAGTTGTATTTTCGATTCCATTATCGTTCGAATTTCCGTTGTTTACGTCACACGATCGTGCTGAAGACCTCTGCGGTGTTATTCTGTTAAAGTCTTACACAGGTGAAGTGAGCTTGAAGTGAGTTGTCATTTCACATGATGCTAGAGATTGACACTATTGACAGCTCACCTTCAAGGTGAGATTTTAACAGAATATATTAGCTGATCCCTGTTCGTTATAAGTGAGATCCAAAATATCAATGCTAACCACCCCTCCCATTTTTAAATTTCATGGAGTAGAGAGAATAGGACAGTTATGTGTCTATCCTAGTCAAAGGAAAATGCCCAGTTTTCTACTGACCGTCGTTGCGCATTTTTTTTTTTGTATGATCCCATAAATTGGATATAAAAGAGGGGTGATGTCGTATTGTCAAAGGAAATAAAAATTATCCATTTATTTTGTGGGATTTTCTGTTGGTCTTTGATTTTCTGTTCAGTTTTGAGGTTAGTGTTGCAACATGGCTTCCACCAAAAAAAGCAGTCCTTTACAACAATATGATTTGAATTCACATAAGACAACAGAAAATAGTTCCAACAAACCAATGTATGATCCCAAATAAAAAGTATTACATAGGTAAGTCATACTAAATGTATGTTTGTATAGGTAGAAAATAAAAATGCTTGATGAAAGAATGAAATAGTTTTATTCGTCCATATCTCTACATAGTATAAAAAAGTCGTTCCCGCTGTCTGTACGCTTAGATCTCTTAAACTGCGCAACGGATTTTAATGCGGTTTTCATCAATAGACAGAGTGATTCAAAAGGAAGGTTTATATGTAGAAATACATGCATATGAAGACAAAGAGAAAATTAAAAAAAAATAACAAAGAGAAAATTCTCGGCTTTTTGTAGACAAAAAGCCGAGAATTTCAAAGATTTGTAATGTGATGTCGTAAAAAACATATTTTTGTGCGCTTACATTGGCAACGCTGGCTAAACCTTACGAGATAGATCAGAATAATGTACTACAGAATTGTATATCTTAAAAAGATTTACAAAATATTCCGCGATGGTATATGTCTATCTCCTAAGGATAACCCACAGTAACCATTTCTATCTTTTACATATTACTAAAAAAGTATGGGTTATTTACGAAGCTATTAGAAGAAGTTATTTAGATGATGACTGCATATACGGGCACTAGCTGGTACATACAATTTATGCTCTAACAGTAACATTTCCTTTATAACAGATGGTACCAACAAACGTTCTGTATTCCTACACTCTCCAAAAATACAATGCCGTGATGATGCAGCAGCTCTTTTATAAATACGTGAGATTATTTTAGGGTGGTGTACAATATTATGATCCTGATGTAATTGCTGAATGGGTTGGGGTGGTGGTGTAGGTATTGAGAAATTCCTTGAAGTCGTAGATGTTTCTGATACATTGACCGCCTCGTGTCTTGATGTAGGAACATCCATATTATCTTGTGCTGCAATAGTCTCTTCATGACCAAGCTGCTGTTGCCTATCCTGATCATACTGAGTCTGTCTCTTTACACTTCTATAGGCATTAGTCCAACAACGTAAGCAAACTCTTTCAAGTCTGTGTACCTATAAAATAAAAATAAAAACCACATGACCACCATGACCATGATGAACCCATACATGCTAGACTAACATTTATATAGAGAGGGTCTAAAACAATTGTGGTATGTGAAATAAAGGACAAATACACATGAACAACTTGGAAATAGCATGCTCCATATTTCATGAGGTGTTTGTGTATAATCCGAGAACTATTACATTATTTTATTGCAGCAAGTATTATTAAAAGTATAGATACCTGCTGAGTAGGTATGCACGACATGATGACATTTCCTTCAGGGCTATCAATTGAAACTTTGTGTGTCTTAGCTCTTAATATGGAAGATCCACTGACAAAGCACATTTGTTAATGTTCATAAGCTCTTACCTACAACTGTTGATCCACTTGACAAGTTTTGAGATGCTCTTTCTAGTATTGCAAAACATTCTTGACAAAGGACATCCTCTACTGACATCTAAAAATAAATATAATAGATAAATAATATAATCTGTTAAGATATTAATCTTAGCCTTAGTTTTATAGAAAATATACATATTATTGTCACAGACAGGCCAAAACAAAACAAAATAAACAACCACAGAAACTAAGAAAACTATAACTGGTGGTTCTCATCTCATCATGATGCATTTACATATATATTTGAACACAATTAAACAGTTTCTAGTATCAGCTGTAAAACTTAACTGTAAACAAAAAAATATAAATAGTGCTGAAAGACTTGTGGCACAGTTTCTTAGTATTCATATTATCTATATTATCAATACAATATTATTGATAATATAACATAATATACCTATCTACCTTTGCACATACGTCTAAAAAGTGTGTGTTTTGAGAAAAGTGAAAAACAATTATAATAATACATAACTGAATAATTAAGAGATACTAACCGTTTGCTGGAGTAATCCAGAATCGTAAAATTCTAAACATTACATCAGTTGCCTCCCCGACTTGACGACGGGGTAGAGGATGTACCATAGAAAGGGAACAATTCACACAGCGTGACATTTTTAACGGAATCGTTGGTGATTTACTGCACAGAGGACATGGACCGTAGTCGTAAAAACGTTCTACACAATCCACACCACCAGCACAGAAACAGTACAAATGGTCTTCAAAAGAGTTCTTGGTCTTCAAAGACTGAACACGAACTTAACGCAATGATAATATAATTATTAGCACAACAAACTCAACAACTATCAATGCATAGGTAAAGACAAAAGGTCGCTGCCGAGTGACACGATGCTTTGATTGACAAATTAACAGTGACACTTTTGACAGTCCACCTTTCACAGTGCCCGTGATAGTGTTACCAACAGTTAATCTAAATCACCCTGACTATGAGTGATTTGTATACTACAGAAAGATTTTTAATTAGTAAAATAATATTATTTTAAAGATTTTAATTAAAAATGATAATATTGTAATTATCTTTATTAGAAATAAAAATATTAATAACGAGGAAAAATGTCATAGTTGAAATTATTTTTTAAACTCAGCGTCTGCCCTTATACTTCCGTTATGACCGAGTATGGGAAGATTCTTAAAATTGACAACACTGCTTTCACTAAGATACGCCAATAGAAAAGTATGCAATAATATTCAATAAATAACTAATTAAATACAAAATATTAACCCCACATACGATTTTGATCAAATTAACTAAGAAAAGTTAAATAAATATTTTATAATTTGTGAGTATATTTTTATGGCCATACTCTTTTACTATAAAGTGATTATGATTTCGGTCAATCTCCTTTGCTTATTACTAACTTGAGTGGCATATTCCACTAAAATGGTAGATAAAGATATATTTATTACAACTGTACAGGTACATTTGTTCTTATTTTTAATATAACTTTTTAGGCTCGACAGTCTACCCATGTCGAATATGCAACACTATTAAAAGGAATTATAAATTACATACAAACTTTTTTTTTATCCAAAAGCCTAACGCTGATTATAAAATACAGGATCAATTGACAGTTTTATTTTATTTGGTTTTAAACATTACCATTAAATTGCTTAAAAAAAAATACAGTCGAATTGAGAACCTCCTCCTTTTTTTGAAGTCGGTTAAAAAGCTGGCGGTAACTGATTGTAAACACAAATAGCAGTAACATAGGTACTTTTAATTTAATCATATTGTTAATAAGAGGTAAATGAATGCCATATTTATGGTTTTAACTTTTGGCATAATTTCAGGTGCCACTTTCTCCATATACACGTGTTTCTCCTTATCCACTTTACTACCAGACTAACTTCTTGGCGAGAAGCTAGTGAAATCCTATTAAATGCTTGTTAAACATTCTGAGTGTCGTGAAACTGTGACAAATCCTGAAAATAACACTCAAAATGTTCATTGTTTTTGGATGGATTTCGATGTTAAATTGGTGGTTATGGCGCTCTTGATGTATGTAGAAATGTATGGATAGTTTTTCAGTGTCGAAAATGGATTTTGGATGGTGATGGAAAATAAATTGTAGTCTAACTTTGATGATAACAAAATGCAGAAATCAGGATTTTCAAAAGAATGAGAAAAATAATGTTTTCATAAGGTCCTTACTAAAGAAACCTCCTTAACGACCAGATTATTCTATGTACCAGATTATAATATGGTTATAACTTGATCAAAATTAAGCCTCATTTGATGATACACACATATTGTACAAAACCAAAAACTTAATTAAAACAAATCTCTCATGATTACATAAAAGAAACCACACATATCATAATCCGCATCATTAGCATCCTTCATTCTTATCCAAACATTTTGACACCAATCAAAACGTCGTCAAGATACAAAAACGTAACGAAAATATGAATGTAACCCGCGGATATGACCATGTTATCCAGGCCGACGCATTAAGTTATCATCAGCAAATAATTTGGCGGGAGCTCTTTGCTTCCCTTCCGTGTCAACAAACTGTCTTCGAAAGCTTCTCTCATCTTTTGTTTTTAGGTGTAAGGATAATGTTTCCTTGTTTCAAGGATTCCATATTTAGATGCTTTGGCTTTTGTGTTTGGCATTGGCATTATTGGAAATGTATTCATGGAAGGTTCGTTGGTTTTGCTTTTATGGATCTTATTTTTAGATGATTGGAAAGCGGTAGTCTGATTCATTTGAATATCCATATGCTGGATTGCTTTTTTGTGGTGTCATCGACTTAACACGCATTTGACTTTTAACGAAAGAAGATACATTTTATGAAGTTACATGTTTATTTATATTGTCTTGATATAAGACATTTTATCACTCAATTATCTGACCCCGACATTGATTTCTTCATAATTATGTCACCGGTAGCAACCTGTGATTACTTGGACTGTTGCCGACCCTAATGTTCTTAAAGCCATATTTTTATCTGATTAATGGTATTTGTTCGTCGAACATACCTGAGACATGTATTCAATAAATATCTATCGAATCCGAGCCAAATTGTCATTATTTATTAAAAATGGATGCTCTCCGTATTCATGAAATTATAGTTGTTGTATATTCATGAAATATTATGAAAGTTCAAATGTTATACGGTCCGTAAAATTGACAAATAAAATCAGTTGATAGTTTTGGCACAAGTGTAGAAAACATACACAAGACCACATAGGCACATATATATATATATATCTCGAATCTTTCTTCTTATATTCTTTAAGCCCTTGCTTTCCACAAGGCCTTCAGGTATATAACCTTCTGTATTTTAATGAGGTTGCCTGAAATTGGCAGCCATTTTTTCATGAATCAACCCTTCATCATTTCGACCATGTGTCTACAATTATGTACCTATATTCATTCTACAAGTACCGTAAATTGGGGTGTATTGCAACTACTGGGGTGATACATTCTTTTTTTAAAGTTTGTCTGTATAATGACAATATTTAATGACATTTAACTGTCTCTATAATAAAAAATAATATGGCCATATTTGGTTTGAATAAAGAGAATGTAGATGAAAATAAAAATAAAAATAAAAAATCACCCCAGTTGTTGAAATACTCCCCAATTTATCGGTAAGGGCCTATGCACACCACGTTTTTTAAACGCGCCGTCGACGCGCGTTTGTAGCGATACAGACGCGATACGCACGCAAGTCAGACGCGGCCTGTAGACCTTTGCACACCTGTATAAATTCAAACACGCGTTTGAATCGATACAGACGCGCGTGTGTAGCGATACAGACGCAATGCAAACGCGCGTGTGTAGCGATACAGACGCGATGCAAACGCGCGTGTGTAGCGATACAAACGCGCGTGTGTATCGATACAAACGCGCTGGCATTTTGCGTTTTTAAGCAGAACCTCATCAACAGTAGCAAGATGGCGTCGGTCGAGACAGCATTGATTGCATGCGCTTTGTTATTAAGCTTCGCTTTTTTATTATTGCGCGTTTGAATCGATACAAACGCGCGCGTGTATCGATTCAGACGCGCCGGTGCAGCGCGTTTGAATCGATACAAACGCGATGCTAACGCGCGTGTGTATCGATACAAACGCGCCGGTGCAGCGTGTTTGTATCGATACAAACGATAACAAACTGCTCTGTAGGATAAAAGCGCGCCGTCGACGCGCGTTTCTAAAACGCGCGTCGACGGCGCGTTTAAAAAACGTGGTGTGCACAGGGCCTAAGTCACAAAAGCTCGTAAATTTTATTCTTTCAAACTTAACAGCTTTCAATAGCCATCAGCTTTATTACAATTTGTTTCTACACCTACTGTTAGAAACAAAATCCTCAAGTGCGCAGTAAACAGATCATATAACATCTGATTGTGGAAATGCACGTCGGCAATAAGCAATATATCAGAAGCTTGTCCAATTATTCCCACTTGTCTTACCGAAGCATCATGCCAGAACAATATTGTTAGGTGTTTAGTCAAAACTGCCAACAGCTTGTCCAGGTGGATTTGGCAGGATTTAAGACCTGCCTTTGGTTGAGTAGTTGTAAATGTAATGACAAGTTGGCCGTCTATATTTAGAAATATTTTGCTTTGCTTTTCTATTTGCAACCATAGCCTGGCAAGAATCGCCGGTTAAAAGCGTCCCAAAGGGTCATGGCCATCCGGATGGTACGGGGATACCGCACGGTCTCCTGCGAGGCGGCGAGCCTCCTTGCCGGATTGCCGCCGTGGGATCTGGAGGCAAAGGTCCTCGCGCACGTTTGGGAGTGGCGCGAGGAGGCGAAACGCCGGGGCGTAACTCCGCTGCCGCGAGAAATCACGGCACAGCGGACAGAGCTCCGGCGGGATCTCATGGCGGCATGGAGAGTGCGACTGTCGCAACCCAGCGCAGGGCACGCCACAATTGCGGTGGTAAGACCCCTCTTTGAGGAGTGGCTTGAAAGGCGCCACGGCGTCCTCACCTTCCGCCTGACGCAGGTCCTCACCGGACATGGCTGTTTCGGGAGGTTCCTGTTTCGGATAAGGCGGGAGGAAACGCCCGGATGTTATCATTGCGTGGATCGACCGGAGGACACGGTGGAGCATACGGTGGAGGTCTGCCCGGCTTGGGCGGGGCACCGCCGTGTCCTCGTGGCGGCGATCGGCGGCGGCGACCTCTCGCGTACGGCCCTGGTTCAGGCCATGGTACGGAGCGAGAGGGAATGGGAAGCCGTCACCTCCTTCTGCGAAGCAGTAATGCTCGCGAAGGAGGAGGCGGAGCGCGAAAGGGAGAGGCAATCTCTGCGCCCTCGCGCCCCTAGCCGCCGCAGGAGGAGGAGACACCCTGGGCGTCGGGAGTCGATTGCCGACTCCCGGCCACCGTAGGCGCGGGCTTGCGGACGGCGAGCAATGGGCAGCTCGCCGTCCGGTAAGGACCAGGCCCGGGTCGACGGCGCCTCGTGTTCCACGCGCGCCTCAAAAAGATGTCAGCAAAATTGACGGGGTCCGATATATAGGGTTCGACCGATGCCTGCCAGGGCTGCGGATTGTTCGAAAAAAAAAAAAAAAAAAACCTGGCTAGAATGCACTTTTGTCCTCATGGACTTGATTGGTCTTTATGTACTTGATTCTGGCTGATACAAGGACGTAGATGTTCAATAGTTTTGATGTTTTACGTCCCATGCAATATTTACTGATTCAAACAATCAGGCTCGACACTCTTTATGGATTACGTTGGTTCTGCATTTTCATTCCCGTATGTGCTTACTTTTGTTAAATCTTTTAAGGAAGAAAACAGGAATAGTCAACAATAAGCTTCCATACCTTGACATCCAGAAAATCATGACCTTCCAATCCTCGTGTTACCTCTCCATTCACAATTATAGATGCTCCCACGCTCTCACCTCTTGGCAACTTTACCGCGCGCTGTCCAGCTGACTCAGGAGCTAGGAAAACACTCTCTAATTTATTATAATGTTTATCATCTGAACCCTCACTGTGACGTCATAATCACATGAGTGCTGATCGAAATATGTGTCTATTGATCTTGAAAGCTTTGGTTGTTTCTTGTGAGGCACCTACAGGAAAATATAATTATTTACTTATATTTTGCGCAAATTTATTGTCATTATATTCATATGGATAACTTTGAAAATTTATCCAAAAGTGTCTCCTGGTCTTAATGTAATTTTCTTATGATGTTTAATTAATTTTTCAAATCGAATGTACACTAAACCCGTCGTCAAAAGTCTTAATTATACACAGCTAATAAAATAACATCGTTTATTTGTTTACAGTTTCCGCCTGAAAACTTAATTCTCGAAGTTATTATAAATTCGTTAGTGATTATGAGCCATATCAAATGGAGAAATAGAAATTCATTGCTACAAATGACTTCCGAGAGACATAGGGTGGTCCAGAATTTACGACTCCGACTCATTGTTTTTTTTATCACCACTGCTCTTAAAACGGTGAAGGACTAGCATGCCCTAGAACCAAAAATCAAAGACATCCTAAGCCGCATAGGGCCTGTCTGATAGATTACAACCCGCACCATCCCACAGAGAGGAGACATGAGTCTAAGCACGAGTCCTGTACAGGAAAAACCTTATCTACTTTCAAACAATCGAAGACGTTACCAAATGACAGTCTTAAAGAAAATTTTACATCAATCCTAACAAAGATTTTTATCTCCAGGGCCGTGGTACGCGAGCTGGTTGAAACAGAAGAGGAGTTCGGTCGCGACATGCAGCAGGTGGTCTCCCGGTACATGAAGCCGATAGATAAGGCTACCACGCCGAAGGCTGTGTTCGACAACCGAGAGCTACTGTTCTCTAACTTCAGGCAGATCTGCGAGTTTCATAATACGTAAGTATTGCTACGGTAATTTTAAAGTAACTCATAATTATTATGATTGTTAGATGACAGCAGGTACACAGCATCAACTGAAATGCCCACATCCTACACCTACACACTACACACTCACACCCTAAACTTACACACTACATACACGCTTCATCATACGCATAAACATTATTTTTATTTTTTTATCTTCATATAAATTATAATTCTGTTTTCCACCATTAATTGTGAACAAACGATTACTCGCATACCTGGAACATAATAGATTATTGTCGGAGAATCAATACAGTTTTCGGGTTGTTAGGTGCACGGAAGATGCAGTAACCAACTTAGCAGATTTTATAACCCTCAATCTAGGTCAAGGACAGGCATGTACTGGCGTCTTTTTAGACCTCGCCAAGGCATTTGATACAATATCTAGGAAAATCTTGATTGAAAAAAATTCGCTTTTGGGAGTTCGTGGTACTGCCATGGACTGGTTTACCTCATATATCAACGATAGAACGCAAAAAGTAGTATTAGGGGAATATTTTAGCGTCCCAAACACAGTGCAATTTGGTGTGCCACAGGGAAGCGTGCTGGGACCTACCCTATTCGTCATATATATAAATGGACTATGCGACATGAATAACCCTTATAGAGGTATGAGGAACAGGGTGTAAAGTTCACTCACACCTCTATAGAAAAGGGAGGATCCTCCGACCAGACGGGTGTTGTGTCTGGTGGGCAACTGCCCCACGATTGATGTCGGTATGTTGTATATATGCTAGTTGCGCGGTAAACTCTGCTTGCGCGATGCAGGATTTTGCGTGACGTCAGTATGACGCGTAGCTCGCATGTGGCGTTTGTAGATGCCGCTACATCACTCCCCCCCGGAGACCGGAGGTCGATAGTGGGCTGAGTCGTGTATCTTGCGATGCTTGCCAGAGCCAGGTGAGGTTCCAGTGAGTCGGAACCGGGTGCCGCATAGTTCACGGTGAGTCGGAACTGTCTGCGGTGGTACCCCAGTGAGTCGGGGTGGCGCTGCGTTATGCTCCAGTGCATCGGATGTGGTACAGCGCCGGGTTGAGGCTGACTGCTGGCGTCGACCAGGAGAGGGTTTGAAGGCTCTGCTTGTGGACCGGCCGAGAGTGCAGTGTGCTGTGCCAAGGTTGCTGATGAGGCTGAGGGTGATGACCAGGTATGCGCGGTCGCGGCATTCTGGTGGTCAGGATACCCGTTGAAGCCGTGGGTGCTGGCTGGCTGTGTGACTCGCCGCTCGAAAGCTTGAAGGAAGTGATGATGACGTCACGCTGATGTAGATGCACGAAGGCTGCGCTGACGTTCATGTTCGGGGTCACCAGTATAGAGGTATGAGGAACAGGGTGTAAAGTTCACTCACACCTCCATAGAAAAGGGAGGATCCTCCGACCAGACGGGTGTTGTGTCTGGTGGGCAACTGCCCCACGATTGATGTCGGGATGTTGTATATATGCTAGTTACGCGGTAAACTCTGCTTGCGCGATGCAGGATTTTGCGTGACGTCAGTATGACGCGTAGCTCGCATGTGGCGTTTGTAGATGCCGCTACACCCTCAAGCTAAAATGTTTACGTATGCTGACGACACCGCAATCATATTTTATGGGAAAACTTGGGATGACGTTAGGTGCTCGGTTGAAAGCGGGGTTAAAGCTATTGTGAACTGGCTGCAATATAATCTTCTGACGCTAAATATAGACAAAACAAAGGCAATCAACTTTGCCATCTCGAAACGTTCCGGCCCTAACTCTGTAACTCGTATTCAGCTGCACTCCTGTTCAAGCCCAGAAAATTGTACTTGCCCATACATCGTACAAACACATTCGATTAACTACCTGGGAGTTTTTGTAGATAACCGTTTGTCATGGTCCTCACATCTAAGTGCTTTAAGGGGTAGGGTTCGAAAAATGCTTCGTATTTTTAAGCAGCTGGGGAAAAATGCAGATGACTCAATTCTAAAGATGATATACTTCTCTCTGTGTCAATCAATCCTTGTCCAAATCCAAATCCAATAGCATGGGGCGCGGCTGGTAAAACCTAGTTATTAAAGGTGGAAAGAGCTTAACGAGCTCTGCTTAAAGTTGCATATGGAAGACCATTTCGGTACCCCACTAACATACTCTACACCGAAGTGGGAGTTCTTACAGTCAGACAGCTTTACATCCTATCAGTCACTCTAAGATTTCACAAAACCTTCATGTGCACTTGTATCCTCTCAAGTCGAAGGGTACAATGGGAAAAGGTTCGATGTCTTAAATCAATCGGTAGAAGATCGTACGGTTTTATGGGACCGCACATGTACTCGAAACTCAATAACCAACTCAAAATTCTACAACTCACTCAAAATAAATGCAAAATTACGGTTACAAAATGGCTTCTCACTATGGTCTATGATAGTACTGAAAACTTCTTCTTAATCTAAAAAAAAAGGTACTGATACATATCTCTATTACTTACTGTATTATTTCATATTATATTTATTATTTTATTTTTATTTTATTATATATTATTAGTATTATTTATTATTCTGTATCACAAACATCCAAATTATTATATACATCCTCAGATATCTCATTCAGACACACTCTCATCACCAACACAACGTTCTTAAATCATTCACCCACACAAATACACCATATCACACATACACACACCTCATCACAATCACACACAACATACATACATATTTGGTTGTGATTAGCATTAGTCTTAATTACTTTTCTTTTGTCAATTAGTTTTTATTGTATGTGTATGAAATTGAAATTGACTGTAACGAATACTTATTAAACTTATAAATGTAAACGGAACGAAGGAGCCTGGGTCTCACGACACAGGGAATCCCTAGTGTGATTTCCAGGAATCAACGCATTCGATTGTAATTTCTTATACAATAAAAATATTCTTATATTCTTATTCTTAATTGTATTTTTTTTCCAAATTACTTATATTTTAAGGGTTTCATGCTACGGAGAATCACTGACTCCTAAGAAGTTACACCTAGTTTAGGAGTCAGAGTATTAAAATATTGACTTTTGTATTAAGCTTTTTATGTTTTAGTCACAAATATACTGTTATGGGCTTTTGGTGAAATAAAGAATTTATTTAGTTATTTTAAATAGTTATATGGTTTGCTGCATATGGTAGTTGCCGACCAACAATTTTTTTAAAACGTCCCTTTAATGGAGTGGAGAGATCTATGTTTGGCAGTGGCCTGTGATGAACCAGACAAAATGAGCAGAATCAGATTAATTTAAGTAGGTACATCATACAGCTCAAATGTAGGGCCCGCCACTTTTTTACCCAAAGCTTATGCAAACTTTAAGGTTAATTAGGTACATTATACGTTAGAAAGTTTGGAAAGAAATATTGTAGTCTAAATAGTTTGTTATTATTTGTTTAAGATATTATTATCCAATTCTAACACTGCATTATGCTTCCAGGGTCCTGCTAGAAGGCATCAAATACTACGCCGGCGAACCGAAAATGCTCGGACGAGCACTTTTACGAATGGAGCGCGAATTCGACAAGCATGTTTGCTACTGCCGCGACGAGTCACGAGCACAGCATCTGCTGGCCAGCGACCCTGTGGTCAACAAGTATTTCCAGGTCAGAGAATTTTAATACTGTAGTTGTGGGTTCGTAAAAAATCCAGACATTGCAGACCAGTTTTGTTGAACGCTCTTTGAATTGAGTCGTTTTCTAAGAGCTAGATCTGGTTCAAGCTTATCGATTTTACTAGCGACATCTGTGCTTACTTAGTGATACTTGCAGGAAATCGCCAAATTATGCGCCATCTACCTTACGGTTAAGATACTACGTGTACCCACAATCAGCGCCATCTATCGATCCGTTTTATAAGTAAGCCGGAAAATGGTCGCCACGTTGGATTTCAGTCTGGGTTATTTCGGAAAACTTACATTAGAGGGCGGTTATAGTTTCATCAGATCGTCTACCAATCTAATTATAATTCAATTGATTCAGAACGGATTACCGTTACCTATTGACTTATCAATACAAAGCACCGATTCAAGATGTAAGCAGTGTCAACAAAGTAAACCGAACTATTTTCATCTCTCCAATGTTATCCGCTTATAGAATCAGTTCCCAAATTATCTAAATTCCGACTCCTCCTAAACAATTGATCTGTCAGCCTCAGTGTTTGTCGGCGTGAGGATAGCCGGGCGCCGGCAGGCTTGAGAGTTAGGCAATCGGCCAAGAACTAGAATAGTTCGGATGCCACGTCGGGCCGCGGTATGAGTGCTGTCAATTCGTCCACTCATATCGAGGGCAATCACACTATTTCGCCTATAAACACGATAATATTAGAAGACTTTGGCTCGGAAAATGATAAATAGTTCGAATAAATCAGCTGACTGCTTTGCGGTTGCGTAAGGTTTCCAGATAGATCTGCTTGAAATGTGGGGGTTTAGAAAATAGGAACAGTTACGAACTACCAATTTGTTAAAACATTTGTAATTTTGTAGCACTAATGGCCAGTGGATCACCTAGCTTGTCTTCTATGAGGGTTATTATTCATCAACTTTAAACTTCTCATTTTTAAACTTTAGTATTCTCGTTAGTGTAGGGATACACTGTTCTAAACCACCGTTGAACCTATTGATATGGTCTATCGCGCACCATCACGAGCTCCGGGTTAGTGCTGAAAGTTTTAACAGTTTGACCAAACTGCGTATCAAAGGACCAATGCAAAAGATGCACACTTATTTCTTGTACAGGCATCAAATTCAAAGCATTTATTTCAATTAACCCATTTACAGGAATTTTTTAATTGTCAAGTAGTCGGTCAGTCAGAAATGTGAAGCTAGTTGCCCATTCCAAAACGTAGATCTCTATGGAGAAGAACGGGCAAGAAACTCCATGGAAACTCTTTTAAATCAAAATAAAAGAATCTTCCAGATGCCTATCAGTCGTCTCCTCAGTATTCACCCCCCTTTCTATCCACATCGTCTTTCACAAGATCCATCCATCGCATCGTTTAGGTAGACTTCCCTTTCTCTTATGGCTATCCACATGCATACTTATGTCATAACCCGAAATAACTGTTCTAAATGGCAATAGTGGAAAATGGAAACGAAAAGCGAAAAAACAAAAATCGTTTAGGTACGTTATAAGCGGTGGAGGTGCGAAATGACAAGACTCAACAAACTACGTAACCATCACTTTCGTAAAATATGTTGTAAAAAACTTTAAATGTATTTTAAACTGTTAATATTTTGTGTTGTTTGAACTCAAAAGATTGGCAGTAAACTGTATGTGCCGATGTACAAAATAACTATACAATACAGAGACGACAATAAATGAAAATACTGGCATAGTAGTCTTTCGAGGGGCGTTCGATGTGTTCTAGGTATCGGCATGAAAAAAACGTAAATTCAATTAAATTTATTTTTATTTTTCCGTGTAATCCCCCATTCTCTCAGCATTTATTACATCTCGAAATTAACTTTTCTTTACCCTGTAAAAAGTAACTTTCCTCTTTCTCTGAAAAATGAGCATTTATAGCCGTCTTGAGCTATTCATCGTTGGAAAATCGTTTCCCACGAAGGCCTTTTTTCAAATTAGGGAACAAATAATAATCACTTGGGGTTAGGTCCGAGCTATAGGGTGGGTGGTTAATTTCTTCGAAACCACAATCTCGCACAGCTGCCTTGGAAACACGCGCCGTGTGGTCAGTTTATCTCGTCGTTTTTCTTTAATTGCTTCCCGTAAATTTCGAAAAGTGAATGCGTTGGCTGCTGCGTTTATGATTTCACCTTTTTTTGTGTACTCAATCAGCAAAATTCCCTTTGAGTCCCAAAACACTGTGGCAATGATTTTTCCGGCAGACGAAACGACTTTGAATGTCTTAGGGGGGCGCAGTACCCTTCTTGTGCCACTGCATGGACTCCTGCTTACTTTCGGGGTCATAATGATGATCCCACGTTTCATCTCCAGTAACAATTCGATCGAAAATACTTCATGGAACTTCACCACAGAGCTCTAAAAGCTCTCTACAGCATTCGATTCGCACTTGTTTTTGAGGCGCCGTGAGCATTCGCGGCACCCATCTTGCGCAGACTTGTTAAAGGTAAAGAAGGACATGAAGAATAGTGTGCACGGTACCTACGGAGAGGTAGGTTATCTCTGCTATCTATTTCATCTTCATTCGGGTATCCTCCAGTATAAGCGTATCAACTTTTTTCACGTTTTCTTCCGTAGAGGTAGTACCCGGCCCCTGTTGAACCGTAGATAACGAAGTTGCAGAATCTTAGTAAACAGCCACCACCTCTTTGTGAATAATTTTTTGACTGTTTCCTTGTTTGGTAAGGAATTTAATAACAGCGCGGTGGTCGATTTTCTTCAACATTGTCACGTTAGCCATTCCAGTTGTCATTGACTAAGGATAACTAGCAAACTAATGATCACAACTATATGAAATTTTACCTTTATACCCTTAAACAATGTTATTAACTAATTAATTAGTCAAATTACCTACATAATTAGTAAATCACCCTCATACCGAGAATACATTGAACGCCCCTCGTAAAAAGGAGTATTTAAAGACAAACAAACATAATCACAACATCGACTTAAAAACTTATAAAAAATCAAACCTGAATACCTACATAGTAGTGATAGTCGACTATGGGTTTTGCCGATCAGCCGGTTGATCGGCAAAACCCATAGTCGAGCTTTAGTGACAACATCAGAGCAAAGAGGGATCCAGCTAAGACCGCAATTTCAGCAGTCAGTAAAACTTGGTAATAGTCAGTGACCTGCATAACCCTACCCCTCTTCCCCTCTTCTTCTTTGTAAGAGAGTCAGGTAATGCAGAGTATTGACCGTACATGCGAAGGAATTATTGTCCCACTGCAGCCCATATTGTCCTATTGAGCATAACGCTTGCTCAAGGTAGATTAGCGAATTCAGACTTGTATTGATTAAGTCCAAGTTTCCTCACAATTTTTCCTTGACCCATGTCAGTGATGTCCAAGATAAATTAGAAGGTACATTCATAAATAATCCTCCCGACCGATTTCGGCCACGGTGGTCTATCAACGGAGATTAGCCAGGTCAGTATTAGTAGGCCATATTTGATTTAATTTTTTTCTCTGACTGGGAATTTCACTAGATTTACGAAGTTTTGTATAAGCATAGGAACCTCAATTACCATCATTTCCGCATCGCTTAGATATTTTTTGTTCTCACATTTCAAACTCAAATATCAAGGTCTACTAATTGAAAACAATTTAAACTTTTCAACAAATACATAATTTTAAATAAAATAAGCTTAATTCAGGACAGTAAAAGAAATATTTACAACAGCAGATGACACATTGGATATGAGGGAACGTATATCAAATGCCAAGAACTGACCCTGAGGAAGACTATTATTTACTGAAGGAGTCGGAGCGTGATGTTTTGAAAATGTTTTTTTTATAATATCGGACAGTTTTAGAAAAGTTCAACCAAGATAAGAACTTTGTCGACTCATACTCCATTCAGGTCGCCATGACAACGGCCGCAAAAACGTCCTCCAAATGGTATTCTTAGTCGCAAGTCTGAGTGAATTTGGAGGTACCTCGAATTTTTACCTCAGCTATGAGTCAGGGATTTGTGTGACGTGGCCACCGTTTTTTTTTAAATGAATGAAAGAATGTGGATGTAAGTGAGTCTGAGTGATTGCGTCTGGAGTAATCTGCAGGGAGTTCCAAAAATCTATGTATGTCAATGATGTTATTATTATCGTGCTTACAGGTATTAGGATTGCAAATTCTTTTTTTGATAGTACTAAATGTAATTGCTTAACATTATATCGACGATAATGATAAAAAACCAATAAATGATTAGTTGGTCTAAAGGTACATATGTATATCGGTTCCACTGGACGAGTAAATGATGGCTATAATGTTTTATAAAAATAAATTGACCTGTACCATTGCTGTACTTACTTCTTCGTCGTGTCGCTGGCACGACTTTCCTCAAATTTTGTTCGCCCAAAACTTCGCCACTTCCACGGCGTCGTTGGTAGCAGCGCAAAGGTCACTTTGACTGCAAGTTTTGGGACACAGAGGGCAAGATAGAAGAAGGAGCATAGTGTACTGTTGTGTACTTACTTAGTATCAAAATCAACTTAACCTTTTGCTTCTTTTTCCAACCACAACATTTGTTTCTCATTCTTCGACCTCAGAAATTCTGAACAATCTGAAATTACCACAATGGCCCCACTCCGTCCTACAAATTACCCACAAGTCATTAATTTTTTAGGGTTATTCCCAACAACTATGAAAATCGTACTGTTTAAAACAATATACGGTTTTCGACGCTCGTTAAAGCAGACATGGCCGGTGTTGTTGTGCCAAGTACGTAATCAGTGAGGTAAACTGCACTGTTTACAGAGGCCGGTGGATTTATGCCAAGTGTGGAACTGTGTTAGCGTAGCCATAGCTACGCTAACACAGTTCAATACATACAAGAAATATAAATAGAAATAGAATATAAAAGAATACATTCAAGAAGGACATATCCTTCTTTGACTTTTTCTGGACGTATTTAGAACGGTCTTGCGTTATCCCAAGACCGTTCTAAATACGTCCAGAAAAAAAGTCCATTAAAAATACCTACGTAAGTAGGTATTTTTGATGGACTCTTTGACTAACGTAAATTCGATTGAGATTGACACGTTTCATCAAGTAGCATGATAATAATGTTGGTCTTTATAGAATCCAGTTTTCACTAATTACAAATTAATGCATAAACAGTGGGAATAAATGGAGAGCAGTGGTGGCACACAAATAAAGTCCCGAACTTACGAGTCGTAGGTCGTGGCTTCGAATCTAGGCAGGCGCTTTACTTTATGTAAATAATTTTATCACCACTGCTCTCAAAACGGTGAAGGAAAACATCGAGAGGAAACCGGTATGCCCTAGAACCAAAAAATTCAAAAACATGTGGCATCTACCAACCCGCACTGGGCCCGAGTGGTAAATTACAGCCCACTCCCTTTCAAAGACACGAGGCTTGTGCCCCAGCAGTGGAAAACATTATAGGCTTATTAAGCTATATGCTATGAATAAACAGTGGTCCCATCTAAATTAACAGCGTCCTGCTTATTTCGAAGGGGTATCCTCTCAAGGAACTGTCTACTCAAATGGCTATCAATTCATGGACAGTACGGTGCGCCGACTGCCTTATCAAGCTTTGTCAGTGACTTCAGTGTTTGTTCCAGTCAATCTCGACAAGAATCCCGAATCCATTTAAGAAAATTCTTGACAGCGACTGTATCGGCCCACTATAGTTTCAAGTCCACCACACCACAGCCCACGTCAAAATTTCTCTATAACCATCTTTAGGCAAACGTTTCAATTGGTGGGCAGCATAATATCAGCTGACGTGTTATTCTGCTGTCAACTCTTCCAATAAGTACACTCACATCAACAGGATATGAGGGGGTGGCAAATACGTCACAAATATTTCTCCAATACCATTACTCTGTATTTACTCGTAACAGGGCACTCACATTTCAATCAATACCATTATTATAGCTCCTAAACGAAACATTTCAAATGCCCCACCTATGACTATTTAGTCAAAATAAGCAGCATCGATATAAAATCCTACGCATCTCATATTCGTCATGATTGAGTCAAACCCAGAAATAATGTAACAGCGGCATTTATTCTCATGTATCTGTGCTTCCTTTGTGCGATTTTTATGCCAGGCATAGTCATCGGTTACAGATGACGTATGATACCCGGTTACTAATAGCACCGAATGGTTTTACAAACAGATGATGCAAGACTCGATTAGAGAATTTAAAAAAGAAAATTGCTATTATCATCAATAACTGCCTCTTTATTTGTCCTAATATTCAAGCAAAGTTCAATACATTTTTGGGAGTACTTTGTCTTAAGTCATGCTGATGATCTACCCAAATAGTTTGTATATACTTTTTTATTTTTAATCATATCAAGAAGATTTTCTTCCGATGGTAATCAAATCGAAAGGATTCCGTTATCGAAACGCCATAAATTAAAGTCATCAAAGTATAACCGACTTCTTACAGAACTATGACCAGCTGACCTTTTAAACAACAACTAATCCACAGTGATGACATGAATGCATGACAATATCCAACTGGACATTCTTTGATTTCATTACTTGTGTTTCAATTAGCTGAACGTTGAAGTCTAGCCAAAATAGGCCACAGCTTTAATACTGAAAGCGTCCAGAATTCAGCTATCAATAATTCAAACATGTTATTTAAGCACGTGATTATTCATAGTTTCTAATTCAGTGCACTTGCCTGCATTGCAAAGATGTCTAAACTACAAATAGATGTTCAACTGCTTTCCGTGGGTGTTGGAGTAGACGACAATATTGTTACTTTAGTAATCGGGAAAACAGACAGTTACATCTGTCCTCCCCGTCTAAATAATTATCATCGTACTGCTATCAGTAAGTGTAATTAATTGAAAAGTCACTGCTCCCGGAATGATTGGCTCTAGAGATTTTTATAGAGTACCAAGTATTTTTTTTTAAATTATGGAATGGGCCAGCTCTTGGCCACGATCTCGCCTGATGGCTGCGATGGATGAGAACTACGATGCAATGGGCGGTCCATGAAATTATTAGAAGATGATGATGAGAAAGAAAGTGGGTCCGTGCCTGTTTGTTTACTCTTGCTTTGAAGACTGACGGGTTAAAAGTGGATAGAACAAAAAATTGCATGTAATTCAAATAAATTAAACAGAGGATGTACTAGATCTGAAAACCAAAAATATATAAAGTTTAATCCCACTTTGTCTACTGTCATGACATGTGTGTTATGGTTTTAGCAGCATTCATCTGATAGAGGGTACCTCAGCTGTTTACATGATAATATAGAACTTGTTATCCCACGAATATTTTTGAATATTCCAGAACGCGTGTTCTGGAATCGCTTCGCGGTGCGTCCCCACGCAACGTATAGGGCCACGAAATAAAAACTATGTGATAATATTTCAACCAATTCCAATTTAATTTCAGTGAAAGGGTCAGTAACAGTTGTCCAAAACAAAACGAAGCTGATTTATATGTATCACAATTTATAAACAGACTTCGACTTGGCATCTCAATCTCATTCGTGTCAATTCAATTAATTTGCTAGCCTGCTACCTACTGTTGTTGTTAACCTGCGACAGTACAATATGCTCGCATGCTTTTCATTTTCATAACAGAGGGGACACTGCTAACACCGCCCACGGCTCGAAGTTCTCTTATCAAGGATGTTTCAAGGTTTGTTTGTCGACCTTGCGGCGAGAGCTGTCCCGTGTTCCCCGGTAGATAACACACCACGTCACCGGTGAAATGGCGTTATCCTCTAAAAATCATCGTGTGTGCGGGTGTTCTATGTTTAGCGGGCGGAGAGTACAGGGCCAGGAGAGGAGCAGTCGCTTGGAAGACGCGGACGCGACCACCTCGCTCGCTCCAGCGCATGTACGACCTTCGACCACTCGCCCGAGTGAAGTGTGTGACTGTGATTGTGTTCTCGTGATACCTTTACCGACCGCCTCGCGCTCAGGTACGACTTAACATCGCAATTAGCATTGGACGCTTTATAATTAGATCGGCTGTGGGCTGTGGCGAAAATATCGTGATTTTTTCCCCCTCGTTTCAATGTTACGGGTGTAGTGTTACCAGCAACGCGTCTGGTTTATTTCTAGTGCGGCGTGGGTGGATGAGTTTCGCGGCAATTTTATATGTTTCTGTGCGCCGCGCTGTGTGCACGGTACAGACGAGAGCGGCGTGCGCGCAGGCTCTGCGCTAAAGCCGCGCGAGATGACCTTGACCCAATTTTCGCATATGTTTTTAGGGATTAGCGGATCTAATTATATCTTGGAGTTGCAACTCTAGCGATTCGTATAAACGTAGCTACTTAACTGACAACAAAACAATGATTCTAGCTACAGTTCTTACTGAAAATTTTGATGAATAAGTAAAGTTTATGATGTATGCTCATCTTCTGTTTACATGTCTCTTAATCCATCTACAACGATGACTTAAAAATGATTTAAAAAAGAAAATATCAAAATAATCTTGTTGTTAGGCAAGCTTATTATTGCATAGTGTTGTGCAAAACACTATAACAAACAGTTATGAAGCTCATGCTCTGTTACATGTTGTTTTGTTGTCTCTGGCTGGCTTCCATAAACATTGAATATGGAAGACTAATCAGATCTTTCTGAACCACTTTTACTTCATTGATACATATAAGCTTTTACTGAAAGCTTGAATGTTCAATTTCAAATGTTTTCTTTTCGCTTTCAAGTACCTATGGAGTTTTCTGTCTTTCGTTAACTTAATTTAACGCCAATTCTGTTGGGCGTTTTCTCAGTTTTTCGATTAGTCTTACATCAAATCATTGACAGCATACGTTAGTTCTTCCAATATATTATTTTCTAATGCAAAAAACATCCTTTTAGCATTTACAATGCACAATGTTATATCACAGTTCTACAATCCATTTTACGCAAATCTTGAATTTCTTACAAAAAACATTTGAAGTGTCACCGCAAAGCCTCACACAATTCGTTTCACATCATTGTTATACTGACAGAACGTCTCTAATCAAAGGCTGTCGAGACGTTTGACAAAAAATACAATTTTCTTTTAAAATATTTTCTTCTAAGCCTTGGATCGCAACTGTTATTTGTACATCGATTGAAATAGTACGATTGTAAACTTTACTTCATTTACATACAGCATATAATGGCTTGTCGTTACATCAATGAACATACAGTCATTGCCCTAATTATTTACAGAGGTTACAACATCGCGATTCTTACGCTAATCCTGCACAATTAATTTTTATTACACTTTCAAATATCAGTTGGATAGTTCCATATGCTTGAGAGATTAGGAATAAAAGCAACGACGAATTGTTTTCAAAGTAAAGCCATGGTGCAAAATAAAGCTCTGATGGATTCAAAATGATCATTTACCAAGATAAAGGCTATGCCTAGTATGGGACCGGCTTTTAACTACTAGCTAACAACTAGTTTCATTTTTCTAACTGACCGACCCCTTTACAATTCAAAACTGCCTGTAAATGGTTTATTTGAAATAAATGCTTTGAGTTTGAGTTTTAAATCTGTGAAAAGTCTTCTGTTAATTAGTATTTTATTTTGTTACTTGTTTGGTTAAGAACTGTGTAAGTAAAATAAATGAATTTTAATTTGGAAATCTAAAGAGGAAAGAAATACGTGATGGAAAAATAAAGCCATGTTGGAAAATGGGTAGGTATTTGAAATCTGGAGAAATTAATATCATTGCAACATGCAACTGCAGTCATTATGCTAGGGCAGAGTTTGAAATACCATGCCACCTGCTACAGCTGTTTATCAAGCGTTAATCCTTTGGAATGAGGATGGCAAATATATTTAATTTATTGACATTATTTCAATATCTTTGACAATTTAACTATAGGATGCTTAATCATAGGAGCATTGAGATTGTCACAAGCAGAGAGAGCCTATACCCAGCAGAGGGCTTAGTCGCGTTGCGATTGATAATGGTGCTTATAAAGATATTTATACAAAATAAACACCGCAAATTGTTCAACGGAAACTGGCCACGCAAATATTTATTTTCAAACCAATCTTTCTGCTGAAATTCAATCAAATGAAACTGAAATGTTTTCAGTGCCAATCTTGCTTTCCGCTCTTGATTTTTCAGTAACAATTATTGCAGCAGCAGCTTGCTTGCTATTAGCGAGGCAACGTTAGCTCAATATGTCAAGGTGCCCTAAATATATTCACGACTGGCGTATGTGCGCTACTTTGATTTATCGTCCGTTTCTATTTTACTTGAAATGCTGAATTCTCAGTGCCTTTTGACCGAGTATCGTTTTCTTTGTAATATGCGGGTCTGTTGTTTGTTTTGCTCAACGAAATTGTGGGTGCATGCAATCAAAGCAATGCTAAAAAATCTACTACATCGAACTCGAAATAATTAGTCACGACTTATGTTGTGTGAAGAACTCAAATAAGTTTGATTTGTTTATATTGTTCAAAATGTTTTTCAAAATTGTATTGTTAAAAATTTTATTCTGGTGCTTCATATTCATAACATTTATAACAATTTAATCGAAAAGTTTTTATTTGGCTTTCCTTGAATTCATGAATTAGATTCCTAAATTGTTTTGTTTGAAAGTGCAATCTGTTTTATTTCTTTTAGGAGATGTTGTCTAGTTATCCATACCCATGTGCTATTTTTTATGCCTGCTCAATTTGCCATTTTAAACTGCAATAAGCTCTTGTTCTTTGTCTCTGTCATCTCTGACCTAGACTAGAGTCAAGAGTAAGCCCATCTCAAATATAAAAAAGCTTTTCTCTACCTCACATTTTTACGAAGACCTTCAAAACGACTTAATAATGTGACGTTAATCTTTCATGCATTAGCATCTCTCCATGCTGTTGATCTTCACTTTCATTATTGACGTCATCACCATCGCTGTTTCGATGAAATGTTTACTGGAAAGCTTTAGTGAAACTCAATTTATTTAGAACTAGCCTGCCTGCGGCTTCCCCCGCGTGGGTGTTGGAAACTATCCCCGGGAACGTGCTACCGGAACAAAAAGTAGCCTATGTCACTCCTTATAACATCAACTATCTGCCAGTAAAAGTCCCCCATATATACTTTCATATGCATTTAGTAAAAAGCTGTTATTTTGACATTACAAACCTATTTTATTTATTTATTTGTATAGATACATTTCCGATAACTTCAGTAGCCTTAATTTAATGGCATTGTTATGACTTTTTTGAAATTGGCATTCATTTTGACGTCCTCCGAGAAATTGATTAGAAATATAAAATGCTTCCTAACAACATAATTTGAACAAGGTCTCGTCTTATCATGATAATCATCATTATTTTCTTAATTCAATTTCAATTCGTCACTGTCCGCCCCATGATCACCACCGAAAGTCCTGGACCGTGACCACCAAAGGGTCTTTTCAGAGCCACTACAATCGGAATACCTAAATTCAATTCACATAAGGTAGGTACGCGATGCATAACTTCTTTCATATCTCTATGCCGTCAACTCAGCAAGTGTCGTCTATATAGGTTTAATTTATGTATGGGATAGGGGTTAACAGCTCATTTATTTGTAAAACAAATCGTAAACACCACCTGTATATATTCTACGCGAGAGCTTAGATCTGTCACAAATTTTTTACTTTCTACCATTTTATGAAAGCTCATGAACCGCAAAGTAAATGGTAAAACAGACGTAAAAGCTACTGCTAAGGATTGAACTAAATATTGTTTACACTGAGTGCAACTGAAGCGATTTCAGAATACCTACTTGAGGTAATTGATGACTCAGAGAAATTGTATCTTGATCGTGTCTGCTACACAGACGCTACATTATAATGTGAAACAACGTGGTTTAGTTATTTGTTTTTCATAAGATCTTCCACATTTTGCACTTTTATCTTGTTATCGTCGTCCTTTTGTTTTCCTCGCATTATTCTCATTAAATCCTATAGTTTGTCCCAACTTCTACTGTATTGAAATTTCCATTTCCTCAAATCATTTACCCTCTTATAAATTACTTTCTAAATGAAAACGAAATTATTAATATGCAAAATTACTATGTTTCACCTTTGCGATTGTACTTTGTTTTTATTAGTCATCATTTCAAATGAGAGTTGTTGTTATTACCAGCAATGCAATTAAGCCAGCTGATTTCAACAGCCAAATTACCAATGAGCATTCGTTTAATACCTAGGCCTACGAATTATTGCACATTAAAGTGGTTCAATAAACCTAAATCTTGCAGCAATTGAAATATTTTACAACTTAGCAACGAATAGTTTACCGGAGCGATACAATTGCAACGGTGTCAATATTCTCGAGTAGGTATTGCTTTTGAGTTGGTGCCAACATCGACGAGCAATTAGTGTGACATCCGATGAATGTTTCTGACACAGGTCTATTAATTATGTACGTTCGATTTGATTAGTACGTAGTAACAGTAATAGTAAATTAGATGTGTTATGTTGAAATTAATAGAAAGAGAGATTTTTTGCAATAGACAATTTAGTCATTTCTGTAGATTATTGAATCGATGTGGCGTTTTGGTACCATCGGTATTGTAGTACTGTTTTTGTTCATCTGTGGGACAATGATTTTTTCAAGGGATAGCTTCGTTTATCTCGGTCAGCTACTGCAGAATAGAGTCTACTGGTATTTTAATATGCTAACCTCTTTGTCATATTAATCTTACCCTCAACTTCTACAGTTACTGACCAAGTATAAACACTACTTCTTTTCACAACTTCAGAAAAATCAAAGATGCGATGGTACCTCTACCGTTACAAACTACTGAACCATAACATTACTAATGATGGAAACTATAAACTATCTACAATTTTATACCAATGCGTGAAGCGAAGTAACAGAAAAGCTCGATGCTAACGCACTACGCCCACGTGAGCAAATTTTATAGCAAAATCATCAAAATCATGTCTAGAACAGTCAACATGATGACCAGTAAGTCTACGACCCACAAAAATGTTATTAATGTTGTCCAAATGTCGTCACAAGGCCAATGGTGGGAACGTTTATAAATAAACTTTTATATTTAATTTTATCGTCCGCATGAGATTCATGGAGAAATGGAATGGTGACCTTAAAATAACGTGATCAGCAGTAACTTTATTGTTTTTTTTTTTTTTTTTAGTATCTTTTGGTTCAAATTGTTTAGTCAATACTTCGGCAGCAATTGACAGATCTTTATTAGAATTGTTTTGATTTATAGTTTAAATAGCTTACTTGAATTAACTACTTAAAAGAGGAATAACAGTTGAAAAGCATCTAGGATTGGCTATATATTACCTAGTCAATTTATATTTCTTAATCTCCTGAATTTTATCAAAAGCACGGAATCAAATACTCCACTTTCATTTTTAAATCGTAATGTTTATTTGTAATCTCGAAAAATATAGAAATATCCACATTGTCTCTATGTTATCAAAGTAATACGAGTTTTACTATGTCTGTTTCATCTCAACAAGCTCTTTTGGCAGACATCTTGATGTTTTTATTGTTCTCTGCCGTGTCGCCAAAATGTGGCTTTTTAATAGGTCTAAAGAATTCTTTATTTATTTATGGATTTTATTTTCTTTTGATGATATAATATTGAATGCTTTAATTGTTTTATTTCTTCTTAGGATTTAGCAGACAACCTCAGGGACGACAAAGGTATCGCTGAACATCTGAAGCTTCCAATTCAAAGAATCAACGACTACCAACTACTGCTTAAGGTTTGCGTTACTAATAACAAAATTAAATTAAATTAAATTTGATTCAAACCTCCTCATTTGATATGTGATGATATTTTAACAATGTTTACATAACAGCAATAATAAGTCCCAAAATAGACAAAACTCAAACAAACAACTAATAATAATGAATGTCAACATTTCTGTAATTTATAGTCTATGTTTAAGGGCGAGCTTAACTCAAAGTTGAGTTTTCTCCCACCAAACCTTTAAATGATAGAGAGATCTTATCTTTCATTGTTAAACCCCTTCAATTATTTAACACTACCTTATTATCTACTTCTGGATAAAGACCTTTCCCAAGTTACACCACCACGTCATCCCTTTATTTTTCTTTCTGATTTTGATGTTCTCATATGCAGGAACTAGTAAAATACTCCAAACGGCTAGGCGAAGACTGCACCGACCTCCAGAAAGCATTGGAACTCTTCCTCAGCGTTCCAAACCGAGCTACTGACAACAAGTTCATCGCTAGCATCGAAGGCTTCCGCGGGAACATCTACAAGCTTGGACGTCTGCTTACCCACGACTGGTTTACTGTCACCGACGCTGAAGGGAAGGCTCGAGAGAGATACGTCTTCCTCTTTAAAGCTAGAGTCCTCATCTGTAAAGTAAAGAGGGTCTCGGATGACCGCTCTGTTTTCGTGCTAAAGGATATTGTCAAGGTTAGTACCTACCTACCTATTATTGTCTACTATCGCATGTCACAAGTCATTCTTTTCACAAAAGTAGAAGTTTCTGGTGAAAATCATGTGTACTACATCTACTTCCAATTTTGGAGCACAAATGTTTTAGACAACGGCTCCGATGTTTAACATAAAATTGATTTGTACTGCCTGCCACTAACGAAATTTTTAACAGTCCATACATAAACCATTTCCAAGAAACGGCCTACACATTCTAACTATATCTCCATTCATTACCAGTCGCACGATCTTGAATACAATTCCAAAAATAGGTCAATTCGAAAAATAACTGTTTGGATATATTCCAAAACTACGTCTGGAATGTACGAGTATTATGTAGTTCCTTTATCATTGCGAATTAAACTTTCTACATTTTAAGTGAGAATTATATTTTATACACACGTTGTTTCTATAAGACATTGACATCGTGTCATTGAAATAGCAGCTTCTGACGACATTGGAGTCGCTATTTTAGAGCAAGGCAAGCTCGCAACATCTGAAATTTAATTTTCTATTACGTTGAGAATTTTTGATTGGCGTAATAAAACTGCTTATAATAAAGCAAATAGAATTCTCGTAAACAAGAGTGCGTATTAAGTAGATAAATAATTGACTTTCATGAATACACTGGATCCTATATTGAAAATAAAAACCGTGCAATGAATTTAGTTTGCCTCTCCCAGTTACGCGTTGCGGAAACCAAATCAAAATAAAATAATAATAAATAAATAAATAATAATAATCAATATATCAAAAATATCTACTATTGTAACGCTAAAAAATAATTTACTCGACACAACACAATATGATGTAATGATTTTTAACTTCAAGACTTTATAAATAAATTACCCAATTCTTCTTTCCCAGCTACCGTTGGTCGAAATCAAGGAGAACCCTGGCGAGCCGAACAAGTTCGAACTTTGCCAGAAGGACCCACCGCTCAGTGTTACTCTAACTGCCCATAAAGAGCAAACCAAGACCAATTGGCTCACTGAAATCAGAAAACACGCTAGTGACGCCGGTAAGATGTTTTGTGCTATCTTGTATTTCCTGATAACCTGGTCTATAATTGCAAAAGGACGAATGTACATGAATGCTTCTATAAAACGGTGTCTCTTTCTCCTTTCAGTTGCTCTAGCCGAACACGCAGCTGACGATCTCCAGCTAGAACCCGAAACTGCCCCAGAAGAACCAGAAGAATTAGAAGACAAGAAGAAGAAGAGAGAACACGCAGAAATTGCGCAAGAAGCAGTAGATACCAAAGAAAAACGGTCCCGCGTAGAAGAAACTACGCAAGTAGTAACTACAGAGGCAGCTCAACTTAAAACTAAAAGAAAAGCGTCACTAGAAACTGAGGTTGCGACTAAAATCTCCAAGTCTGAAGTAACTGAAGTTTCTTCAGTAAGCGAGGCACAAGATTCCGTTAAAGTCAGCTCAGTCAGTGCTGCTAAGAGTGAAGTCATCAGTGGTTCGGAAACTAAATCATCTGTGACTGTTGAAAGCTCTAAGGTCACTGAGAAGACCGCGTCTGCTTCTGAGCAAACCAGCCAAGTTACAGTAGTAGCGGCTGCATCAGAAGTCAAGGTTGCGCAAGCGACATCCGTGCAATCAACACAACAGACATCTGTTCAAAGCACAACCGTTGAACAGTCGTCTCAAGAGACAAAAGTACAGGCAAGCTCTCAGAAGACATCAGTTTCTGAACAGTCTGCAGTACAGGCGTCAGTAGAAAGTACAACACAAGTTGCTCAAAAAGCAACAACTGCTCAACTATCTAAAACTCAAGCAACTAGTGTAGAATCAAAGACACAAGAATCTACAGAATTTAAGACACAAGCTTCTGTTAAAGAGACAACAGTTCAAGAAACTGTTGTAGCGTCACAAAAATCTACTAATGTTCAAGAGGTAACAAGTCAACAATCAGAAGTAGAGGAAACTAAGGAGAAAACCGTACAGAAGGTCAGTTCCGGTGGCGCCGAGTCTAAGGAACAAAGTGCTGGTAACGGTCAAACTGTAACCGCGGAGGAAGTTGTTGAAGACGAGATGTCTAGGTATAGCCGCAGTTCGCGGCTCTCTGGGGGTAAGGTTTACTTTTTAAAAACTCAATATTTTTCCTTTTGGTGAAGTTTCATCAACCGTAGTGGTAACAATTGACAGCGCCTTTATGTCGTAGTATTCAGGGCGGTAGTACAAGTGTTACCACTGATACCTATACGGTTGACTGTTCCTAGTTTAAATATCATAATTACACTGAGTTCCTTTTGCCAATAGCTTCACAGAAGTAGTCACATTCAAAAGTTTGTTGCCGAAGAGTTACATAAGCTTTATTCACAGAATAAACAATACCATTTTACTTTTTACAGAGTACTCCAGTAGCAGCCGAAAATTATCAAGTGGCGGTCGCTACGAGTCGTCCTCTACCACCGACGGTAGTGGACTCACGTCTTCCTACTCGCGACGTGAAAGTGGATCGCGATTAGAATCCTCCAAGTACGAGTCTGGAACCGGCATTGAGGGAACTGCATCCTCTCGCTATGAGTCCAAGTACTCATCGAAAACCGATGGAGGATCCAAATATGGAATTGAATCCAGCTATGAAAGTAAATCTGAAGCTGGATCTAAATATGGAATTGAATACGATGCCGCCAGCAAGATAGACAGCATTGCTTCCAAATACGGCATCGAATCTAACATTGAGAGTAAATCTGAAAGATCTGATTATGCTGCCATTGACGGCGACTCTGTGAGCAAAATCGACAGCATTGCTTCGAAGTACGCTTCGAAAAGAAATAGTATCAAATCTAGGTCTGCGGGTGGCGTTGAAGCCAGTCTAGAAGCCAAATATGAGAGTAAAACAGAAAGCTCTTCTTACGGACTCGAATCCGACTCGGTTAGCAAAATTGATAGCATCGCGTCTAAGTACGCTTCAAAGAGAAATAGCATTAAAGCAAGCATTGATGGTGACAAAATCGAATCTATTTCTTCCAAGACGGAGAGTAGCTATGAGACCGTTAAGAACGGAGATTCCTCTTATGAGAGCAAGTATTCAGCTTCAAAGAAATCTATTGCCAACGGTTCAGTGAGCACTGGCTACGAAACAGCCAGGTCCATCTCCAAATCTGACTCTCAAGAAGGAAAACCAATATTCTCGAAAACCTTAGAAGGCCAGAACATTGAGCGTAAGTACTTGCACCCGAACGTAGAACACATCACATAGAAGTAGACACACTATTAGTGCTTGTACATAATGCTTTTAGTTAATTAACGTACACTACACATTACTTTAACAAAGCTTAAAAAAATATTTCCTTTCTTTAAATTTAAGAGTTCGTACGGTTAACTTATTCATAAAAGAATAATTGTAATCTTGAATTATAATCGAAGAAAATCATTCCCACCTTAATTTCACCAAACATCGGTAACCGAATTACCAATTTGGTGAAAATAAGTATCTCTTGTTCCATTTAATAAAATCATAATACTAGCAAATCATCGAGGTAAACAAATCCGTACGAACTCTCTCGTAACCATGCTCTGAATCCCCAGCTGGTGAGAACGCTATCTTCGAATGTCTTCTGAGTGATACCGCTGACGTCAAGCTTACATGGCTGAAGGATAACAAGCCCTTGGCCGACCGTCTCATGGACCGTTGCTCCATCTCCTATGAGAATGATGGCAGCTTCAAGCTGGAACTGAAACACTGCAGGGAGTCTGATGCAGGAGTTTACTCAGCGATCGCTGAAAACCCGAAAGGAAATGCCCATTGTACCGCTCAGTTAGTCGTGCACGAGTGTGAGTGTTGTTTCCCTATTTATTTTTGGAGTTTGAGAGAAATAGTTGCATCTGGTGGAAACCTGGAGCTAAGTCCATAGTAATGTTCAAATTACAGATTTGGTTTTTGAAATTGCGAAAACTAGTTGTTATAATCTGTTTCTCGAAAGCAAATTACTGAATTCTGTAATATTGTTGCGGACATTTTATAAACGCGATGTCCCTCCATTTGTTACCAATTTTTCTTACACTCAATCGTCAATTTATAAACGAACACATTTTCACAAATGATTATGATTATTCAAATAATATGTTTTTATTTATTCTCTTGAAATTACTGTATGCATGCTCATCGCGATCATCGATTAAGACATTGTAAGGCGTATAACACGTAGTTTGAAATCTGATCAGTTTACTCTATTAAATAATTTTCCTGTATTTTGCACTTATCAGTATTGTTGTACACCTATTTACTTACATAATAAATAACATGAATAATATTAATCTTATTTCACAGTGGGTGTACTATAGGTGTGCCTCTGCCTAACCCTTCGGGGAATATAGGCGTGATGTTATGTTATGTTCACATTTGAGGCACGATTCCTGAAAACATTTTAATAACTAATTGAAAGTTTATAATATTCAACCGAACATCGTTTAGTGACATTCCAATTTGTTAAGCAAAATCTTTGGCAGGTTCTATTTACTATGATTAATTATTATTTTATATAGTCAATCCAACGACAAAAAAAAACATTCTCGAAATTATTTCAACTGCCTCAAATGGTCTTACTTGTCCTAACATAATACTAATTTTGAATATTACGCACAAATTATAGTGACTCCTGAAGAACGCAAAGAGAGGAACGCTCTTAAGGCACCGTACTTCTTGGTGGCCTTGAAGGACACTGAAATTATGGAGAACACGTACTTACGCTTCATGGTCCATGTCAAGGGCGACCCTAATCCTGACGTTAAGTTGTAAGTATTGATAAATTGGAAACTTCTTTAGATAAGATAAGATAAGATAAGATATTCTTTATTTGTCTAAACATGGTATACATACAAGAGCATGCAAGATTAAAATCAATTGTTTAAGTCCAGTCATGTTTAGCCGTAAGTATCGGCGTACAAATATTTCTATAATATTGAAAACTATTATTCTTTTTATTGACAACTAAAAAATTATAAAATTTCTTTGTGTTAACTCTTTTGTAAAAATAACATTATTATCGTGTCCAAAGATTTCAGTTCTTGATAGAACAATACAACTCTTCACTGTATTCTAAAACTGAAGTTTAATGGTTATAATTATATTTGGATATTTCAATTATGTTACTGATAGGGTATCAGTAACACAGTTGAAATAGCCTTTGTTTACCGAAATAATGTTTTATTCGTTTTTGCCAGCACCCAATCAAAAGAAAATAGACATATGAATAAAAATGACAGAAAAGGAATGCACTGTTAATGGCATGGTCCAAAATAACTAATTATTACTCTTCTGCTTTACCCTAGCTACCGCGACGACAAAGAGATCCTCACCACCTCGCAATCAGAGCGCGTGTCGATCATCCGCGCACGCGCAGACCGCGGCTGCTACGAGCTCGTCATCGCGGACGTACTGCCGGCCGACGCCGGCAAGTACTCGTGCAAAGCCATGAATATCTACGGGGATGTCACCTCGGAAGCTATTGTCACTGTTGTTGGTGAGTTTACCGTAATGACTAGGAAATATTTAATACATCAGATAAGTAGTTGCGTTGATTTTGTTTAAGTCTTCGAATACATAAATTATTTCAAAACGTGCGAGTTGAATGCAATACACAGTACTTACATATACTGTACAACTATTTTCTTAATGTCCCTCAGGAATCATCGCATTTCCGAGAATTTTGAATTCAAATTATTATACACGATAAATCTAATAATCGATGGACATGGAAATTAGCATTCGTTTGTATTCGAAAATGCAATGATTCCCGAGGGACATTAAAAAAATAGTTGTACTGTACCATGGTCGATTCCATTTTGTGCATTTACAAGTTCAATTTAAATGAGAGCGAATAAAATCGAACAATTCGAATCGATGATACTAATATTCCAAAAGTTTATTTCCATATAAATTACGCGACCATTACAATTTATAACCGTAATGAACTATAAATGCTTTATGCAATACCCATTGATCGTATATCTACTCTAAAGATTTCATCAAATTATGTAATGCTCTGGAATTTTGCCATCCTCCTACTATAATTAAATACCCAAAGTCAACATTATGTACGTAGTCATTAAACCGCTCCAATAATCAACAGTTTAAGCATAATTTAACATTATTGGCAATAAAATCAACATCATTAATAATGTCGTAATAAATGAAGAATTCGTGTGAAGGTCTATATATAAAAGCCTATAATTTTTGTAAACAGTTGGACACCCTCCAGCGCTTGTTTACAGATCACTGTGCTATTAATATCGTTTACTAGAATTAGACTGAACTTGTAATAGTTTTGGCTTGTTGTTGACTTACATTGTTCATGACTCGGTAGGTCTGATTTTGCTGTTTTTAAAGACCTTGGACTGATTATTATCAGTCATAAGCTTTTGTATTGTATGGGTTTAGGTACTCTAGAAATAAACTTATAATAGTTTTAACTTGTTGTTGACTTACATTGTTCATGACTCGGTAGGTCTGATTTTGCTGTTTTTAAAGATGTTGGACTGATTATTATCAGTCATAAGCTTTTGTTTTGTATAGGTTTAGGTACTCTAGAAATATGATACGCAATTGTAACTACAATATGATTGATCAATTCTTATAGCTACTCAAAGACATTAGCAACTATTGTGTTGATAACTACTGTACGGGTTGTAGTAGTTTATAGAGGTATGAGGAACAGGGTGTAAAGTTCACTCATACTCTATAGAAAAGGGAGGATCCTCCGACCAGACGGGTCTTGTGTCTGGTGGGCAACTGCCCGACGATTGATGTCGGGATGTTGTATATATGCTAGTTGCGCGGTAAATTCTGATTGCGCGATGCAGGATTTTGCGTGACGTCAGTCTGACGCGTAGCTCGCATGTGGCGTTGTAGATGCCGCTACATCACTCCCCCCCGGAGACCGGAGGTCGATAGTGGGCTGAGTCTTGTATCTTGCGATGCTTGCCAGGGCCAGGTGAGGTTCCAGTGAGTCGGAACCGGGTGTCGCATAGTTCGCGGTGAGTCGGAACTGTCTGCGAAGATTCCCCAGTGAGTCGGGGTGGCGCTGCGTTATGCTCCAGTGCGTCGGATGTGGTACAGCGCCAAGTTGTGGCTGACTGCTGGCGTCGACCAGGAGAGGGTTTGAAGGCTCTGCTTGTGGACCGGCCGAGAGTGCAGTGTGCTGTGCCAAGGTTGCTGATGAGGCTGAGGGTGATGACCAGGTATGCGCGGTCGCTGCATGCTGGTGGTCAGAATACCCGTAGAAGCCGTGGGTGCTGGCTGGCTGTGTGACTCGCCGCTCTAAAGCTTGCGGAAGTGATGATGATGACGTCACGCTGAAGTAGTTGCACGAAGGCTGCGCTGACGTTCATATTCGGGGTCACCAGTATAGAGGTATGAGGAACAGGGTGTAAAGTTCACTCATACTCTATGGAAAAGGGAGGATCCTCCGACCAGACGGGTGTTGTGTCTGGTGGGCAACTGCCCGACGATTGATGTCGGGATGTTGTATATATGCTAGTTGCGCGGTAAATTCTGATTGCGCGATGCAGGATTTTGCGTGACGTCAGTCTGACGCGTAGCTCGCATGTGGCGTTGTAGATGCCGCTACAAGTTAACTCCGTACACCGGTATGTCATGAAGGTTTGTAAGATCAGTTAGTATAGAGAAACACATTACACTAAGTAGTTAAGTTTATTAGAACAAGAGTGAAAGGCGATTATTTTTCTCAATTGTTGATAGCTACACATTTATAAGTTCACTATATTTAAATACGTTAGTCATATTATTTTATTATGCTAAATTATGACGCGCATCGTTGGCGTAAAGTAGATTTATTTTTCTGCTTACAGAGTAAGCAGAAAAATGTACGGCGATGAGACCGTACAACTACATAATATTAGCTAGGTACAGGGCGGTGATTTTGGTCACCTGCATCCGTCAAGGGGGTGATTCTACAAGTCATTTTAAACAACTTTCTCTACGAAACTCTTATCTGATTCGTGAAAAAAATATTAAATTCCTATACAACAGTAGACAGACTATTTTGATGAATGTATAGAGGTATGAGGGACAGGGTGTAAAGTTCACTCATACTCTATAGAAAAGGAAGGACGACCAGATGGGTGTCGTGTCTGATGGGCAACTGCCCGACGATTGACATCGGGATGTTGTATATATGCTAGTTGCGCGGTAAACTCTGCTTGCGCGATGCAGGATTTTGCGTGACGTCAGTGTGACGTGTAGCTCGCATGTGGCGATGTAGATACCGCTACATCACTCCCCCCCGGAGACCGGAGTTCGATAGTGGGCTGAGTCTTGTATCTTGCGACGCTTGCCAGGGCCAGTTGAGGTTCCAGTGAGTTGGAACCGGGTGGAATCACTCCCTTGACGGATGCAGGTGACTAAATCGCCACCCTGTATATTAAAATGTCATACACGTATGAGGTCACGGTCGCGGTTGCCTGTGGAATGCTGGCTTGTAAAAGCCCACATTTTCTTTAGTACCACCAAGCGATTACTATTCCAATTTTCCTAGGACACCCGTTTCTACACATTCCAAAAAGTTTTACAAACCTTCAGTTTTACCATCCATCAAATATTGGCCTTCGGTAAATATTTTTTAGTTCCAGCATCTAAAAAGTCGGAACATAACGTTTTCTGCCTGTTTAAAATAGTATCTATTCGAACTCTTGATGAATATGTAATAATATGATATTATTTTACGATACAATATCTGTTATTCTTTCAGATGACAAGAACATCTTCGGCGAGCTCCTACCCGGCGGAGAAGGACTGCTGGCCAAGGGAGAGAAAGCTTCCTTCACGTGGAAGCGAGATGGAGAGGCTTTCGACCCAGAAGAGAGATTCAAGGTATTCCAACAGCCTATTTCTTCTATAAGCGATCTATTGATCGATCCTTTTGTTTAGAAATAACGAAGCGCACCCGTACAGCTGTTTTGGAACATAACATTACATCACGCTTGTATTCCCCGAAGAGTTAGGCAGAGATGTACTACCGATAGCTGTTTTATGTAGATGATAATTCCTAAATTTTCTTCTTCTACTTCTATTCGTCACAGGTGTTTTAAGATCGGCAGGTGCCGCTTTTAGGTGAAAATTCTGCTGCTCATAAAGTACATAGCTCAGTTCCTTGATTTTTCGTCATATTTTCTGTAGGAGGCTAGCAATTCTTGCCAAGTCAAAGTCAAATCATTTATTTCAAATAGGCACATAAACGGCACTTTGAATGTCAAAATTTACAAAAAAATAGAATTGATTCTAGTTGCCCCTTCCAAAAGGTAGTTTGGTATGAAGAAGAATGGGCAAGAAACTCCACCGTTACTCTTTTAAAATTGTTTACAATATTATATAGGTATACATTAATTATATACTTATATGTGAAGAAGATACACCTAGAATAAAATTACTATACCACAATAGGTAAAAATAATTAATATAATGCAATGACAGGTAAATTAACTATGTGATATATACATGGTGCTCACGTATTTACAAATATAGAACAGTAGATGATTTTTCCAAAATTTTAACAAGTTTTAATTTAGTGTGTGAGTTAAAGTAGTTAAGTAAATAATGTAAAAATCAATGTCATAAAAATTATAAATTATACAACTAAATTAGCAACCAGTTTGATTTTGTCTAGACTCTATAATCTAGAGTCTAGATTGTCCTATGGAGCAGGACCAGCATGTTTCCAAGCATTCTTATCTAGGATATAATCCTCTAATTTGTAATATGCTTGTTTATAAAGTGTAATTTTTATATGAGTTTTAAATTTTCTTTTATTTAATTGCAATATATCACAAGGTGCAATAAAAACTTCCCTTTTTGTCCAGGTGCTCCTGGGAGACGACGAGGACTCCTTGGCTCTGGTGTTCCAGCATGTGAAGCCAGAAGACGCGGGCATCTACACCTGCGTGGCCAAGACCAGCACCGGCAACATCTCCTGCTCTGCTGAACTTACTGTTCAAGGTAATGATAGTGATTACATGTTATTTAAGAATCTAGAATTGCGATATTTATTGTAAATCATTCAATAATTAGCAATTAGATGAAAAAGAGAGAAGGCCAGTCATTAACTGAATGTACAGAATTGGAACGCACATTAAGTTTTATAAAGAGACAATTATATACTCTACAAAGCCAAAAAAAAAATCGGAGACGATAAGATAGCCCGATTTTCTTACGTTTTTTGCGATTTGCAGGTCAGCGTCAGGTTGTATGTTGATTGAAATATGATACGTGACCGTAACAAATATGGTTTTAGAGAATTATAATAATAATACAACTACTTAAGTTAGAATTGACCTCAAATGTCATGATTTCATGAAATAGTCATTCAACGGGTAATCTGAACTTAGAGGGTGTTACTGATAATTTATATGATTATAATTCTATAAATAAATATTTGATACGGCCGCGAATCATATTTAAATAAACATACAACCTGATACAGACCTGCAAAATTGTAAAAAAGGTATTTAAAAAAAATCGCGCGCTACCCTGACGCCTTCGCCTTAACGCCGCGAACTGTTCTAACGTTTATTAAAGACATCAATGGTGCTCTTCTACATATAAATGACATTATCAAAATCTACATTCTCTTTAGGTGCCGTTCACGAGCTACACCGCGAGCCAGAAAAGCCGACCCTAGTAATAGAGCACCGCGAAGCCATCGTGTCAGCTGGCGGCTCCGCCATGTTGGAACTGACCTGCAAGGGCTTCCCCAAGCCTACTGTGGTCTTCAAGCATAATGGACAGGAGGTTGAGGCCGATACGAGGCACAAGTGAGTTATACCATAGAGCTTATTAAGCGACTCATATTTTGCCAGCTTGTGCTCCTGCTATTGACAAAGATACTTGCAAGTACTGGTCATTTCATAGACTATAAAGAACTAGCAGGTCTAGATTAGTTGTCACAAGGACTTAACTATGAAGCGTGTCTTCTCATCTATTTTTCACCATTCCCATTAACATTTTTTTTTACCCGACTACGGCGAAGCAAAAAGAAGGGTTATGATTTTGACCCGTATGTATGTATGATCATCTGTCGCCTCATAAGTTCTAAACTACTTATCATAACTTGACTAATAAGGTATCGTTGGAAGCGTCTTGGTGGTTCGCTAGTTTATGGGCAATGACGTCACGAAAAATTCAACATGGCGGCTTATAGCTGATGCAAAGTTTAGTCGAAAAAAAAAAGTTTAATACTGGATACATTTTTAACCAGTTCGGATACTGTAACCATGAATTCAGCACATGATTCTGGACTCTCTAGCGCAGAAATTTCTCATCGGTTATCAAAAAATAATCTGCTGTTTCATAGAAAAGTGCAATACCTACGCGGTCAAAATGTATGGAACAACTAATTAAAAAAATATATAACTGACGAAAAATTTCTACGCTAGGGGGTATAAAATCTTACGCTGAATTCATGGTTACAGTTTGCGCACTGGTTAAAAATGTATCAAGTATATTGTGTAGTATCTGATGAAGGGTCTTAAGGAGTACTTTGTAAAAATATATTGATTACCTGTAATTACATATACATAAACGCTAAATTTTACTATTGAATTTTCGCAAACCACAGAAGTGGGTAGGCACCTACCCTCAATGACTCCAAACTCCAAACTAATTAAAATAAAAATAAAAGTTAATATAAACTAAAACTCAACTACGACAAAAACAACAACTAAAAAGGTATAAACAAGACATCACAGACAGACGTAATCTGTTCGATTTATGCCTTAATTACATGACGTGTGACTCCGGATTTTTAATTTGTCTGCCTTGTTTATACCACTTTAGTTGTTGTTTCTGTCGTAGTGGGGTTTTAGTTTTTACTAACTTTTAAATTTTGTGATTAATTTTATTCAATAAAATTTTCAGCTAGGTTATGTCCTAAGCAAATAAAAATCCTGCTTCAAAAGGTTTATTTTTATTATTTACCATAATAATACCGTCTCCTTCCAGATTCCTCTACGAGGACGAAGAGACCATGTCCCTGGTAATCAAGAACGTGACCCAAGCAGACGCAGGCGACTACCACGTGACAGCTTCCAACGAGCTGGGCGAGGACAGCACCACCCTGCACCTGGTGGTGAAGGCAGCTCCCAAGATCAAAAAGAAGATTGAGAACCAGACTTGTATGGTAAGTGACGGAAATATAAGTCTTTCTTAAAAAATGCTACTTGTAAATGGATTTTTAGTCCTTCTGACTCCTACAATGTCAAAATACGAGTTCCGCATTCTAACTCGCCTTTGGTTCGCGCGCTCGCAATGCTGAATGCTCTACTGGCATCGACTCAGGAGTGTGATTTTTTTGCCGCGAGATTGATGGACGTATGTCGTGCACGTTTTGATTCTGTCAGATGATGGACGAAAGACGAGTTTCTTTTTGCCCCTATATTATTTGCTTGTTGTTTGTTAGTTTTACTTATTTTGTTAGTTATTTTTGTGTATTATGTCTAATTGATTGAATTGTCTAATTGTTATTCCTTCCTTATTGTAAATATGTCTGTTTTTATTGAAATTTAACTGTGCAATAACTTTGATCTGGGTCTGTAATGTTGTGCATGTTTTTACCAAATATACAAATAAATAATAGATACTTCGATCACGAATGCTAGTGGTGAATCGACTTGATAGTTAAATGGATAAATGGACCTTTTTTAACAGTTGACTTTAATTCTGAAGCTGTTAAAAGCCCAGCCCTTGATATATCTTTATATCATATTCAATACGACTACTAAACATAACCAAGTATTTTAAATACTCAACACTCGGGCACTCATTTTTGAGTAAAATAGAGCTCATATAGAAAAAAAAGAAAACAGAGTTCATATTGGGACTACCCCGGATTTTAACCCACAACCTCATGAAAAAAGAAAGAAATATTATTATTCTGCACAAAAAAGACAGCGCAGCTTATGACAAACAGGGTCTATTTTACAAAAAATAGGATGTAATTAATGTAGTAATGTGTAATGTATGTATGTGTAGTAATTATTGTTTGAAGGAAATAATAATTACTACACACACATAGTTTCATCAATAAATTTTAATTTTAACTTTTATATTTCAAAACCTTTTATATTTTCAGGTGTCCTCGACCCACACAGTAACAATCGAGATCGAGGGCACCCCGGCCCCCGACGTGACGTTCTACAAGGATGGCAACGAGATCAAGAGCTCAGACCGCATCGTCATCGTCAAGGAATCGGACGAGATCTACAAGATTACCATCAAGGATACCAAGCTGACCGATACCGGGTCTTACTCTGTTGTTGCTAAGTAAGTTAAACAGATTAATACTTAGAGAAACATGCGTTCATTCAATTGATTGCTAGATGTTTTTGATCATTTTTAGGGTTCCGTACACAAAGAGTGCCAATGGAACCCTATTACTAAGGCTCCGCTGTCAGTCCGTCCGTCTATCTGTCAGCGGGCTGTATCTCATGCACCATAATAGCTAGACAGTTGAAACTTTCAAGTGTGAAATATTCGAGTGTGTATTTCTATTGCCGATATAGCATCAAATAATAAAAATAAAATAAAGTTAAAAACTGAAGGAGGTCTCCATACAAAAAACGTGTTTTTTTTATTATTATCATGTAGATTGTACGGTGGTAGGAACCCTTCGTGTGCGAGTCCAACTCGCATTTGGAAGGTTTTTAATAATAGATACATAGTAATAATAATAAACGTTTATTTCGACCAACAACGGATCATAGTAGGTCCAAGACAGAACACAGAAATAAAAAGAAAACTGCCTTTATTTACTTACCACATAATTTTGGAACTAGGTTATTGATCTTGCTTTGTGTGATTCAGGGAGTAAGCATTTACTTTGAAGATTTACTACTCATTTTATATTTAAGAAAGAGTAGAGGCGGCCTTGCTTACAGCTTGTCTGAAAATACTGTCTTAACCTAGTTAATTTAGAAAGAAAATACATTTAATTAGCAAAGACTTAAAGGCACACAACACTACATAAACAAGTAAAAAATAAATATAAAATAAGAGAACAACTAAAAAGTGTAAAGTGCGTGGTGAGAAATTAGCAGGAAAGTGTGTCTCACGGCTGCACCAAATGCCCCAGTTCAGCAAAAATGCCAGACAACTGGTACCTGACTCTGGTTTTCAACTGGACCTGAGTAGTAGAGAGAGAGTAGTTAAGAAGATTTCTGTCGCTACCTACACCTTAAACTGGCTGACACAGCATAATACTTAAGGGCCACCTAAAATTGTCTTGTGTTTTAAAAGATAGTTGTCATTAAGTGCGGCCAACCCGTCATACTTTTCAAACAAACGCTCGTACGTGATTATGGCGTCATAACACATCTTTCATAGAAAATTTTGAACTAACAGGTATCTTTTGCACTTTGTCTAGGTTTCTATGCAAGTAAAAAATCTAAATTTGGAGAAACAAATTCAGTATAAGCCTCCAAACATCTGCTTTTTTGCACAAATTTTACCTGAACTTTGGCCGTTCATAATGTAGTCATAAATTGTAATATTTTTCCAAAAACTTGTAAGGCTTTTTCAAAAACACGTATTTCCTGGAACAAGTTTTGTGAAATCTTTGCGCGCCAATTTTCGTTCGATGTTATCACGTTCTCACTCTTGCTTCTTTTTCAAACATTGCGTTTGATGAAACAACAAGCTTTTCAATCATGCTCACGTTGACGATAGACGGACCGAGAAGGGCCCTCTTAAGATGAAAAGTCTTGAAGAAGATTCATTTTCTAATTCCAATCCGTCTCTTTCAGAAACGAAGTGAACCAATGCTCGGACTTCTGGCAGTGGCACGTGACGTCACCTCCCAAGGTCCTGAAGAAGATGGGAGAGAGCAAGGTCTGCTCTGAGAAGGAGACAGTCACCTTCAAGGTGGAAACTGAGTCCGAACCTGCACCTACTGTGGCTTGGTATGAAAGAATTAATAATTTCCAAGCTTGGCATAAATTACATTTAACCATGACATTTTTAGGTCAAAATTATCTTGACTACCAAGATAATGTGTATGCATTTCATTCGCTCTTATTAAATGCTTATATTTATAAACAATTATAGTCAACCTCATAATTGCTTTATCATATCTGGCAACAATTCTTCACTAAGAATGAAACTATCTAATTGTAACGTAGACAAATAGACCTTAAGGAATATACAAAAGTGGTATTCGCTTTCAAAGCGTTTCGTATTTATAGAATTACTTTCAACATGATTTTTTAAACTCGTCTTTCTCTCTTTCTCGTTTTTCTCTTTTTTATTAACTGTTTGTCATTTACTTCTTTTGCGATTAAGCGCTCTTCTATGTAAAAAAAAATATCTTGTGATCTAGAATATATCTATGTACAGGTTCAAGAACAAGGTGGAGCTGTCAGAGTCATCTACGGTGAAGATCTCGTCAGTAGGCGAGGCACATTCACTTGTTATCACGTCTGCTGCACGCGCAGACGCAGGGGAATACTCCTGTGAGGTGAGTATTTTTCGCTTCGTGTCAATAGACCACCTAAAGGACATCAGTTATATCATATCCAAAAATGTAAACCCAGCCTGAAAGAAAAAGTACGGCATTTTTACGATAAAAAACGTTCCAAAGTTTCGTTCCAAACGTTCCAAACGTCTTATCATTACAAGGAACAGTAATGATAAGACGCCAGCCACGAAACTTACTTTTTAGGCAAAAGTAAGTTTTAATACATGCGCTGATATTAAAACTTACTTTTGCCTAAAAAGTTACATTTTGGAGTTTCGCTGTAATACTAAAAAATATTCAAGTTGTTATGCCGTAAGAATACAGTATTTAAGTTTCTTTAATTTTTGGGTGCGAAATGTTAATCGTGTTGTCATATTTTCCAAGTTTTTACAACTGTCACCTCAACTGTCAATGCGTAGCATCAAAATAATCTCTATCTCATATCTCTTTATTATTTATATTACAAATCTATCTGTTTTCAGATCCGCAACATCCACGGCAGCACATCCGACTCGTGCGAGCTGAACGTGCGCTCCGGACCGCTGTTCACCCAGAAACTAAAGGATATCTCTGCCAGTGAAGGAGACGTTAATGTTGAGTTTACTGTCGCTGTCGAGGCCTTCCCTGAACCCACTGTTAAATGGTAAGATCATTTTATGATCACCTAGTACTGGCCAGCATAATATTACGTATCGCAACTCTTTATTGCTGTTTCTCAAAGTGCGGAATAACCGCCACATAAGAAAGAAGAGAAAAAAAAAGAAAAATTGGGTTATTTGTCACAAAAACAAGTGAATGTAAAAAATATAAATAAACTTATAAGTTAACCTAATAGTACTTAGTGACTATTGGTAGCAGTAGTTTTGAAGATAAAACCCGTACAAAAATATAATTCAAAGATCATACACTAGCCGTAACCAGGTAACCTCACTGATTAAGCACAACGTTTTGTAACCAAAAAGTTCTCAGATCAATTTCAAAGTCTATGAAAACGAAATTATACTCAATACTAATAAGAACTTCCATGAATCTCTTTTCCCCAGGTACCTCGGCGACGTAGAAATAACCGAGAAGAAGTCGGTGTTCACCCGCGTCGACAGCGGCAACACTCACAAGCTGATCCTCAAGGAGGTGTCCGCTGAGTACTCCGGCAACTACTCCTGCAAGGTGTCCAACGTGCTGGGAGAGGACTCTTGTTCCGCTACCTTCACTGTCAACAGTAAGTGATAAGGATTAAGTACTCTTTTATCACAAGCATATGGAAGGCGCACTTTCTAAACTGGAGTCAACATAGAGCAAATAGTACTTTGTCTTGTTCATTTGTCATTCATGTAGTTATTCCCGGTTTTTTTTTTTCTGATTTTAAATCTAAAGATGAGAACTAAGTTTGGAAAAAATAAAAATTTTCGACAAGCACAATTATATAGGGAGGGTTTTTAAGATGGGGCAGTAAGGGCAGGTAACTTAACCCTTGTAGCTACAAGAAAACGATCAGAGACTATCTTTATTTTTTTTTTTTGATAAATTTTTATCCCCATTCACAGATTTGAAAAATAATACTTTCAGCAAGAAAATGGGCCATTTTCACAAAAACTTTTGCCAATCGATCCTGTTGCTTATAAGGATCAAAAAACTTTGTAGGACCAACTGAGGTTTGAGTACTGGAAAAGTCAGAAATCGCAAAAACTTTTCCCATACATTTCGCAGAAAATGAGACTCCCAACTTACTTTTTTATGATGGATACAACAATACACTCATTTAATGCGTGCAAGAATCAATTAGCTGAATATTTAATCGCTCATTACACCTTTCCTAAAATCGAAATGCATTGGATGGGTGTCGCATAATTGATGCAGTGACGATTGTGACGACCTTCATATTTATCATTTAGCTTGAGAAACATTGTTCTCAAGTGACTTTATGTCTTTTTGAGAATAAATATCTTTAAACCTAAATCTAATATCGCTTTAAATTGGAACGGTGTTGAGGTTTCCATTCGCGACGTTTATTTAAACACAAATGAGTTTACTATAAAAAAGTCGGTCATTTGAGTGTGACTCGAAGTAAACTTTAAAGGATAGCACTAAGATTTAGAAGAAGCAGTAGTATGATGCTACCATATAAATCTTAGTGCCGTTCAGTCGAACTGCCTTGTTTTTATCTTGCGACCCGAAACCGGTAAAAATATGTTCCGGCACTGAACAGTACAGTGGTGCCCAACTGATAAGGCGCGTCGTGAATCTTCGTTCGCACAGAAAAGAAAGTATGGCCCCGAAGATTAATGAAAGAATGCTTAAAACTTACAATCAATCTTAGATCAATACCATAAGGTTCATAATACACTGCAGCTGTTAGTTCTGTCTCACTCGCAAGACACGCCCCTCCGCACAATTACACTTCGTACCAATTTGATTGGGCCAGCAGTTTTCATCAAATATATATTTAATTAAAAATACAAGTTATTTAAAATGTACGATTTATTTAATAAACAAATAGGTATATTTTTTTAAAACAATAGAATAAACTTAATCTAAAGGCCGCACGCCTGCTAACCCAATATCACTCTGAGCGTCGCTACTATTACCATCACTATCACGACTCGGAACTATCCGATGAGGATGATGTATCTTCGTTGGTGTTTATTACAAATTGGTCCAATCTATCGTCGATGGCTTCTTCCAATGTCATAAATTCATCTTCGCATTTGATGGCATGATCTACAACTTTTTGCCACTCGTCTGGCCCGATGGATGCGAATTTCTCAGACAAAAGACGCTGCACTTCGATCAAATTCATGGCAACATTGAATTTGCTTACGTGACCTTTCACCTGCGACCAAATGTTTTCTATCGGATTGAAGTCCGGATGATATGGAGGGAGCCTTAACACTGTGTGGCCGTGAGCTTCCATTATGGTGTCAAGCGAGTACTTTACATAGAGATGCTTATGGCGTTTAATTATATCGTACAATTCCGGTTTATACGCTTTGATATTGAAAGGTATGTTTTTATCTTTTAACCAATCCTGCATATTCTTTTTTGCTGAGTTACTGTTCGGTGCCCTGTCCTCTAATGTGCTATGGTATGACGCATTATCAATGACAAACGCAGAATTCGGTTGGAGGTTGGGAATTAATTTCTCTTGCAACCATTTCTCGTAATTTTCTTTGTTCATCTCACTGTGATAGTCACCTGTGTTCTGAGCCGATTTGTACATGAGCAAAGCATTTGGTACGAATCCATTAGCACCTCCAGCATGCACTATAATCAACCTCGGTCCCTTCGAAATAGGTTTTTTTATGCCTTTGCCTTGACCGTCAGACCAGGCTTGTTCCTTGGTGTGGGTCGAATGAACATAAGTCTCGTCGCCATACACAATAGGTCTCCCTTCATACCGATACTTCTTTATTTTTCTTAAAAATCGTATTCTTAATAGCCTTACTTCGTCTTTTTCCGCCAGCAACTTACGGTTCGTTTCCGTTTTGCTAAACTTAAATCCTATCTCTTTTACGATTCGGCGCAGAGTTACTCTGCCCCCTTGGAAGTCGATATCTCTTTTTAATTTCTCCAATAGCGCTTTCAGTGTGACTACCTGTTTTTCTTCGCGGTTAAAGTCATAAATTTTCCTGCGTATGGCTTGGTATGAAAAGTCATCCAATTCCTTACGATAAGTTTTTTTCAATTTACCCTTTTTGGGCGTTCTAAAAGATGGCCCCGCAGTGTTTTCACTCGTATGTTGATCCTTCTCTTTAAGAATTCTCGTTATTGTTCGTTTTGAAATTTGTGTAGCTTCGGCCGTTCGGTCAATAATTTTCAAAAATCGTTCTTTTATAAATGTTGTGTTCTTAGACTCCTGAGCTTCTTTCTTCATAAACTCGTGCACATTGAAAATTATTTCCCGAGCTTGACTTTTAAGTGGTTGTCCCCTTTTTAAAGAACTCATTTAAAAAAATAAAAAAGAAAACAATTTTGTTGCCACTACGTGTACTTTTGCCTGCTGCGCGTGCACTCGATCAGAAGTATGGCGGCTGACTAACATGCCACGTGGCGCGCGCTAACATGGCGGCAGCTGCCGACCAATAGCGGTACAGGAAAAAGAAGCGCCGTGCGTGGAGCGTGCCGATTGGTTAATAACATTTCCCGCGCTTTGAAAATTCATCTTCTGCGCAGGTAAATCGGTAAGCCATATCAGTTGGGTACTACTGTACTGTATTTAACCTACATGTATCATCTTTCAATTGCACCCTACTTTTTAAACTTCATTTTCATTTTAATCCACCACTCTTATCGTTTACTCAACGCCAACACTATTACTTCCAGGAAAGCCTCGTTTCACCAAGAGCCTAATCGACATGACCGTGGACGCCGGACAGACGCTGAAGCTGGACGTGGAGGTGGAAGGATGTCCCGAGCCCAGGGTCAAGTGGTACAAGGATGGGAAGGAGGTCACCACTGATGCCAGGATTAAGATCGAGAGGGATACCAAGAGGTGAGACAATCGATAATCGCCACCATCCAAGTCCACTGGTGAAATTAAGCTTCTCCCAAAAGCAACGTCAGCGTAATTAAATAGAGAGTAACAAAAAAAAATCTCTTGAAGTAATTCGTAGGAAGAAGTAAATTTAAATTCATGTATTGATTGTCACAGGTGGAAAGTCAGTTCTTATAATTATTACATAGATCGCTGTAACATACCTATATAGGTACCTAACCTTCAATATTCTTGCGTAATACATAATTTATTTAAAGATTAATATTATTATTCATAGTAGGTAGTTACTGTCCATTATCATACATTATGATATTTTTTTCACATAGTCCAATTCGTACTTTATTTTTATAGTTATTCATACAATAATCGTTCATTTAGTAAAAATGCCTCATATAGTCATCATCATATTAATTTTAGTCAGAATGCTTAAAATAGAAGAAAGAATCGTCACACCTTAATAATCCACAGATGCATAAATCCTCTCATCACAAAATAAACTTCTTACCCGTGAGCGATTTAACTGGAATGCTAATTTAACCATTTGTAACTTCCCATCATGATAAAAAAATAAGCTTAACGTAAAGTAATTCGTTAAAGTTTTATTATTACGTATTGCTTTCCTTCAGGTTGGAGAACTACCACCTCACAGTAACATTGGTGAAGGAAGAAGATGGCGGCGACTACGAAGTGAGGGCCGAAAACGAGTTTGGTAGTGTCTCTTCTAAGAGCACGGTCACCGTACACAGTAAGTATTGGCAACCACAGTGATATCAATCTTATGCAAAAGGTGTAGGGACCATTTTTGAAAATTATTGTCCGAGGACATATCACAAAATTTAGTATTAGAAAATTATCTTTGTGCACCAAAAATAAGGTTGAAATTCAACGTCAATTTAGCACTTCCGTATGATTTGATCACGAGTCAGAGTTCCAGTGAACACTACACATAATGACACAAACACACACTCAGGCACACACATATACTACACAAATACATGGTAAGCCCACAAGAAACCCTTCGATAAGAATCTGTCAAGAAACGAAAGAATTGGCACTTCGATGGAAAACTTACGGGTAAAGTAGTTTGCATTAACGAAGTAGTGATATTGAACCCTAGATTACTAGTACTACCATATTATCCGCACGTTAGTTTGTTTTTTTGGTGTCCCTAGATACCGACCATTAGGAAATGGTAATTAAACATTGAAGCATTCAATAGACTGGAATGCTGACGTAGTCACTCACGAACATCGATGCACTTTGTCTTGCACAAACCTATACTTACCATTTGTGACGTCTATAATTTAATACATTTGCCCATTTTAATAATTCATGTTTTATTGTTACCATTTTTTTCATTGTGTTCAATAGCGCGAGAGATTCATTCGACTTTGAATAAAGAAGCCATTGTTGAAAGTGAGGTTGATGAAGAAAGCAAAAAGACGAAGAAACCTGTTGAAGATGATGTGGATAAGGGGAAGAAGTCTGGAAAATTAGCCAAGGTGGAGACTGTTGAGGAGAAGTCTATATGGGATGACGAAGAAGACGGCAAAGCAAGGAAATCAAGCGTAGATGAAGTAGATAAACCATCACCCCGCAAAGCTAAGAAATCAGTGACAGAGCCTGAGGTGGCCGAGGAAAAGTCCTTCTGGGATGACGCAGAAGATGACAAGAAACCCAAAAAAGTCTCAATCGAAGAAGTAGAAACAAAACCAGCCAAAGGAAAGAAATCCATCACTGAACCAGAGGTGGCAGAGGCGAAATCTTTCTGGGATGACGCCGACGATGGAAAGACTAAACAACCTATTGTAGAAGAACCGGAGACACCCATCATTAACAAAGGTAGGAAATCCGTCACCGAACCGGAAGTGGCTGAAGAGAAATCATTCTGGGAAGACGATGACAAAGCAAGCAAACCAACAATAGAGGAAATTGATTCAACACCCACCGACGCTGGAAAGAAATCCTTCTCAGAACCCGAGACGGTCGAAGACAAATCTTTCTGGGACGAAAACCACAACGAGCAGAACAAGAAGCCTGTCATTGAAGAGGTAGTTACTAAAAAAGAAGCTGGAGAAAAGAGTGCAACCAAACCTGAGGTCATCGAAGAAGTGCCTATTCCTGAAGATCTCAAATCCCCCAAACGTAAATCGGTTAAAAAACAACCCGTCGAAGAACCGTTAAGTGCTGAAACTGAAGGTATACACATTAAACGCTTCGACGCTTTCTCTTCAATTCAGCAAACAGCTTTTAGTACTATGCGAGAATTCCATGTTTTCGCGCACACTATGCATGCTTTTAACACCGTGTTTTTAACATCCCAAGTGTGATTTGTTATGTTTAGGCCGAGTTTTCGAAACTGTAACTACGTTCAAGACAGGAGACAACGGAGCTATTATAATGTCTAAAGTCAGCAGCACAAAGTCTCATGGAGCTATAGTCACAGGTCAGTATCCAGCTTCCTACCTTCTCTTCCCAGTCTTAACAACCATCGATCATCAACTAACTTTCCACCATTAAACGAGATTGCTTAAAAACTTCAAACTAAAGATATAACGCATTAGTTTCATCTATTCTAATCCAAACTTCTAAACCGTTGTATGACCTAAAATCAACATAATACTATTTTAACTGGTAGGTCCGGCCGAAACGCGCACTTTACACAAAATGACGTCAACATCACTTTATTATGATGACGATGACTTTTTCGGAGGCAGACGGTTGATACAACCAAACAAACCGCATACAACTTCTTTGGAAGTTGAAGAGATTGCTAGCCATAGTTATTTCTTGACCGAGATGGGCCATTATAGTATACCTGATCATGTGAGGAGAGGTACTTACGGCATCATTGAAGAGCCACAAACGGACTCAGATGCTGATACCGGATCCAGATGTGGGCGCCAAGGGGGGAACCGTACTGTTTCTATCATGTCAGTCTCGGAAGACGAGATGAGCTGGCAGAACGAACCACTCTCTAGAGAGATATCGATCGAGGACCTTTCAAAATCTATATTCGACATTGACGAAACGAGGAAAGTATTCAGTAAAGATTCGTACGTCCGCCAATCGTCTTTCAAAGAAGACTACGTCATCGGCGAGGACGAAGAGGAATCTTTAATCGTAAAAGAAAAGTCGCAAAAGATATTCGAGAACGACATCACCGAAAAACTTATACACATTTCGAAGGAATTCGACGAAAACGAGTACAAATCCGTCGATAAAAAAATAGATATGGTTAAAAATAGAATTATAGAAGAACTAGTATTAAGCCCCATTAAAAACTTTGATAATATTACGAAAGATGTAACAGAGACTACTGTTGAGAGAAAGAGAAAGAATGATGCTAAGTTATTTAAACTTGAAGAGGAAGTGGATGACGAGTTAGAAGCCCTTCTTAAACGAAGCCAGAGACAAAGGAGCATACTAGATGATATTCTAAATGTGGAAGATGAAAAAGGTAATTGTTAAATCAAAATATTAAACACACGGGGAACGTTGTACGATGAAAGAGGCTGGCATTTGATGATGTAACGCTACGCAGTGTATGTCAGGGGAGAATAACATGAAAGTAAACGCTTTGAATCCGAAATCGGAAATTGCTGATGTTGGCTCCATTCAATCTGTCATTTTCTTCTTTATTACAAACTAAACTGATTCTTTAATTTCTTCAAACTTCTCATCCTCTAAGAAAATGGCAGATTATTTCCATATAATTGTCCTCTAAATGTCTGTCCACATTTGACTAATGCTGTCGTATATTTGTTTTAGCACGCATGCGTAATAACATTCCCTTCTGGCATACTAATCTTTGGGGCCAGGTGCGGCAGAGGTACTAGTCCCTTCAAAATAATCATCACATCATCAAGGTAAGCGAATTTTTTTTTCAAATGTAGTGCGTCGTTTGCATGGTACTTATGCTTTTAATGTTATGGGCCTTATTTTATAAGCGAAACATCGTTTATTGGTAAGTATACAAACACTTAAGAACAACAACACACGAATTTTTCTGTGTCCTCCTAGATGCGGGCAGCTGTAAGTATCCACGTCTATGGTCGAGTAAAAAACTTTTAACTGCTGTATATACTGCGACATTGAGCAAAATTTTATGTAAATACACAAATCTTTTGTTAAAAAGGCTTCGTAAATTTCTAGGCGATGCGATGTCAATGAATTTTCGTACTATTTTGTTTCTGTACATATTAAACGTTAAGTTATAACATTCAATTTGTTCCTTAAGTCACTTTCAATCCTTGCACTTTATGGCCTACTGCTAAAGTTTAAATAAGTCTTGTCAATTTAAGTAAGTAAAGCCTTGCTTATTATTAGCATCTTAAATAGATAATCCTTTAAATTCAACTTTTCTTTGTAACTTCTTTGTGATTGTGAAAAATCAAAATTTTCGATATGAACTATTTGTTACATAAACATAATCTTTCTGGAAACAAACAAATTGCTGTAACTTCGATCATTGTTAGCACCCCACCTCTTTTTCATCCTGTTATTCTCCCAGCCTATCTATCGCTACGCTGTTCTCTAGCTTTAAAATTATCTAGTCAGACTTCATTCACAGCCCGACCAAAATTTACACAACCTATCTAACACAATGCCTCTAATCTTACAGCACCACCCGGAGTCAAAGGCAGCACTATGAAAGACGGTCACGCCTTCGAGTCCCTGCCTCTAGTTTACTCAGTAGAAGTTTCTGGAACGCCGAAGCCGACCATCCGTTGGCTCCACGACGGTAAAGAAGTCAAACCATGTGGCAGAGTTCACATCACCAACGATGGAGACCTGTTCAAGCTGGAGATCGACAGCGTTAATATGAAGGATGCTGGTAAATGGCAGTGCGAGATCATTAATGATCTTGGAACTCAAGTGCAGACTGCTATGCTTTCGGTTTCGCGTAAGTATTTCAACATTTAAAAAATCTTCTTTTTCTGAACCTCAAACAAATATCTCTAGTCGAATTAGTAAATCTGCTGTCAAATCAAATTTTGCTCATTGGGGCATTTGACAACAGATAAATTGAATGTGTTTTTAGAAACAGGATTATAAGTTTTGAGCACCCAAAAATGTTTAAATGCTTCTTTTTTAAATACAATTTTGTGAGTTTAAATGCTAGTCCTGGTTATCCTGTTGACAAAACTTTCTAGAATATTCATCTTACCACAAAAAAAATACTTTTTAACCAATAATTTTGAATTACTTGCATTATAGCCAGTGTCAGTTTGTCAGAAATTCTTTCTGTAAACATCAATAATGATCATATTTAATCTTCCAACAGCCGAATCCGAGCTCCGCAAGCCTAAGTTCACAACCCCCCTGGAAGCCCAGCGCGTTCTCCAGAAGGAACCAGTGACCCTGCAAGCAGTCTGTACGGCCGACCCTCAACCCCATGTGTCCTGGCTGCTGAACGGAGTGGAACTGCAGCCCAGTGCTACTATTGTGACGTCGGCTGATGCCAAGGATCTGGACCACGGGTTAAAGGAATGCACTTTTACTTTGTCTATTCCTACTGGTATGTTGTGTTTTAGATTCTATTATAATTGTTTCCGATTTTTTATAAGAAAAAAACTTATTCCGACTTCGCTAACCGGTTTTTGTCTACACAAGACTGCTGCATTAAATTATTATTTGCTTAGGTTTAAATAATATAGTTTACTCCTCCTCGTTAAAGCCAGAAACAGAAATGGTGATTTGCGATCGATTTTTTGTAAAATGATTATTTTCACTACTATTTGAATAGACATAAGAAAAGATCGCTTTCGAAAAAAAATCGCCATGCCAAACCTAAAAGTCCTTCATTAATTTATTACTTCAATTTGAAAAGCCATTTATGCGCATTGGCATTTTCTTCTTGGAGATCTTCGACAAATATATTTTTTTGCCTTTGTAACTTCTTGAATATTGCAGCCATCACCTCCGAAATACAATGCGTTACTCCATAATTTATTTATACCACATAACCACTCCTTTCGTCCCCAGGTCGCCACACCGACACTGGTGAATACACAATCCAGGCTAAGAACAAATACGGCGTGGGCGAGAGCTCCGCGCGGCTGGACATCTTACTGCGACCCGAGATCGAAGGCCTGCATGACGTCACCGCCGTGCCCTTCGAGGAGACCACCTTCATCGCCAATGTTAGAGCTAATCCCATTGCTGAGGTTAAGTGGTGAGTATTTTGGAATCTTCTGTATGTAAATAATATTTTAGAATGCCATAAATAAATACCAACTTTCTGTATAGTGAACCTCGCAATTTCTTACCACTTTTGACAACAATTTCCAATAAATTGAACTTTCACTATTGTTGAAACTATCTATGTAACTGATACACAAATAGACCTTGTCGTTTTATGACGCGGGCTATGGAACGAACTATGCTTAGAGTCTCTCTGAGGGATAGAATCCGGAATGAGGTGATCCGGCAGTGAACCAAAGTTGTCGACATAGCTCACAGAATAAGCAAGCTGAAGTGGCAATGAGCCGGTCATATTAGCTGTAGAACCGATGACCGTTGGGATAGACGTGTGAGTGGAGACCGCGAACCGGCAAATGTATGGTAGGACGCCCTCAGGCTAGGTGGAGCGACGATCTTCGCAGGGTAGCTGGTAGCAGCTGGATTAGATTTGCCGAGAATAGAGCTAAATGGCGTGCGATTGGAGAGGCCTATGTCCAGCAGTGGACTGCTGTAGGCTGATGATGTTTTATAACATACAAAGGACATTCAACCTTATGGTGATACACCAATTCGAGGTCGCCTGTACAAACACATTGAAGCAACATGTTATCTACTTGTAAGTCTCGCATTTAACAACAATCTTATGTATACTCAAATGTCCCTATCACAAGTTAACAAAACTGATATGTGAATTGCATCGGGGATGTTCGCGCTCATTCGTTTCGCACTGATGGCTTTCATGCCATCATTCGCAAAAGGACGATATTCCTGGTCTGCAGAATGCGTGGTAGCCGTAACGAAATATTGAACACTGTGGCTGATTGGATCTCATACCCGCTTTGGAGGTCCTTTGTGAAATCAGTCATTTAATAATAATTTTAATTTACATTTTAATTCTAATAAACGTTTCAATTTCCATTTTAATTTCAATTATAATATTCATTTAAGTTTTAATTTTAAATTTAATTTTTGTAGGTAATTGTTCAATCTTAATATAATGTTGGATGGACCTAAGGATCATGGTTTTGTTGCCCACATATTTACTTATCCAAGAATTGATATGGCTTTCAAAAACTTGATAATAGTCCACAATATTCAGTGCCCAAAATTTGACTCAACTAACTACTGACGATGAAATTATTACAAAAAGAGGCGCGTAATTTAATAAGAATTTGAAACTGAGATTTATATCACTTTTTTTTTATTTTTCAGGTATAAAGATGGCTACGCAATTCAACCATCCTCTCGCCACGAGATAGTGGAAGACCTGGCCACCGAGACATACAAGCTGACTGTGAAGAAAGTCGGCGTGGAGGACGGCGGAGTGTACACACTCACCGCCAAGAACGAGGTCGGAGAGACCTCGCAGCAGGCCAAGCTTAGTGTGCACAGTGAGTAGAAGTACTTAATGATGTTAAAATAGTAGCGCAAGCATCAAAATAAAGAAACTGACTATACATAGATCAAAGAACAGTAAAGAGACCAAAAATCGAAATAATTAATTTCATTTATTGTGAAACTTTCTATACTAGGTCTGAAAGAAGAAAACGAGTTCTAGCTACGGTCTAAGCTTAAACCACCGAGCTAGCTTTTGTATATGGATCCTTATTCTGGCCGCGGTAAAGTTATTTATGTTCAAAATTTACAACCTGGACTTGGGTGTTGTATTTCTTACATTAATTTAGTGGGAATAACGTTCAAAATTAAAAAACGGCTCGATGGTTTAAACCTGAGTCTAAACATAAATCGTTTTTTGTAACAAGACGGTTGGAGGTCCGCCGAGCCGACCGCACAGTATTCTCTCACAGCAGTTATATTCTTTTCAGCCGTTAGCTTTATACAATAAAGCTAACCCAAACATTCCACTTTCGTTTTGTAAGTTAAATCTTTGCTAAAATTTGTCTCATTTACTTAACCCAATAAACCCTCTCCACAGCCGGCGTACCCGTGTTCACAAAGCCCCTTCAGAAGCAAGCCGTGAAAGACTACGACGACGTGACACTGAAGGTGCGCTGCGACGGCGTGCCCAAGCCCGACGTGCTGTGGTACCGCGACGGAGACGAGATCCTCAATGATGCGCGGCATAAAGTTACTACGGAAGTCGGCGGGCAGGTAGACAGCGAGCTCGAGATCAAGCATTTCGACGCTAGTGACGCTGGCAAGGTAAGAATGTTTACTGAAATCTCTTTACTCCGTTTGCCCAAAAGAAAATGATAATGTAGGTATAATATATAAATATTCGTAGGTATTTATTATATTTTTCTCATTTATTAGTAAGCACATCCATTTCGTATTTACAATCATAATTATCTTTTTTCGGGATATCAGGCCTTGTTTTGGGCTTAAACCAGAAACCATTATCAAAAGTGCCAGGAGATGGTTTAATTGAAATAAAATGCTTTGAGTTTTAAATGGCAATGATAGATAGATAGATGATAGTATTTTATGATGTGACTTTCTTAAAGTTTTTAAACATATTGTATACTTCTTCACAGTCACGAACATTAAAGCCCCACAATCTTATCACGCCTACATTCACCGAAGGGTCATTATTTTTATTGAATTTTATTAAATGTTTTAGAATGTTTTTACGCTTGATTGGTTGTATTTCTAAGTGAACATTTTGATGTGCTCTTAATTTATGGTAGAATAAAGGCTTTTTTATTTTATTTATTATTTATTCAGAGGTGTTCGCCAGTTATGTCAATCTATTTCAATTCAATATTTAAAGTAGCCTCTCTCAAGGTGCGCTTCTACTAACGTAGTAAAGTTGTAAAACTATTCTAAATATATCTAACAGACTAAACATATGAATATCAATAACACACGTTTTTACTCCCTCACAGTACAAAGTCCGCGCCGTAAGCTTAGCCGGCGAGGCAGTGTGCGAGGCGGCCATTACACTGGAACAGAAGACGCCCGGCTTCACACACAAGTTGGAGCGACAGAAAGATGTGGATGAGGGAGAACCGCTCGAACTGAAGGCCAAGCTTGATGGCAGCCCTATTCCGACTGCCAAGTGGTAAGATATTTTAGGATTCTCTTGCGCCACAAAGCGCTAAATACGCTTAGTAATAGAAACGCCTTGGTACAAAATTATCACTTTGAATAAATCTCGTTTACTTTCTCGGCCGTCAAGAGCCGAGAATGTTCATGCCAAGACACGTCTTAGCTATATTAACTCGAAATACGATTGTTTTGTTTTTACGCTGTTAACTTTGAAATGCGAGAAGATTCTGGCCTTTCGAGATGCGACCACAGACGAAAGTTCTTCGATTTATTTTTGTTTTTCTTCTACAGTAAAGGACGAGATATGAATACGCACAAACTGGCCCCATACTATTTTGCTTTTTATGTAAAAAACATTGAGTATGAAACTTATATGCATAATATTTTTATCGATTATAAATCAAAATAAGTAGTTTTACATGTGGTTTCCTCCAGTGAATATCAACACAAAGGCCTGAATTCCTCCTACGTTGATGACGGTGGCATACGGTTTGTATCGTACGATCATTCGCGTACGTCTGCGAGATATAAATAATAAAATACCGACCGCTTTGCGGTATAGTCGTCTGCCAAGCGTGGCATTCAGCTGATCGTCGGTGACAGGCTGAGGGCGCTCGCACAATTCCATACTTGTCAGTCGACCGACGTACGCGGCGCTGACGAGCGAGACCGATGAGCGCGATACGCGGTGCGTAGCAATGTACGCGGCGCTGACGAGCGAGACCAATGAGCGCGATACGCGGCGCATAGCAACGTACGCGGCGCTGACGAGCGAGACCGATGAGTGCGATACGCGGCGCGTAGCAATGTACGCGGCGCTGACGAGCGAGACCGATGAGCGCGATACGCGGCGCGTAGCAATGTACGCGGCGCTGACGAGCGAGACCAATGAGCGCGATACGCGGCGCATAGCAACGTACGCGGCGCTGACGAGCGAGACCGATGAGTGCGATACGCGGCGCGTAGCAATGTACGCGGCGCTGACGAGCGAGACCGATGAGCGCGATACGCGGCGCGTAGCAATGTACGCGGCGCTGACGAGCGAGACCAATGAGCGCGATACGCGGCGCATAGCAACGTACGCGGCGCTGACGAGCGAGACCGATGAGTGCGATACGCGGCGCGTAGCAATGTACGCGGCGCTGACGAGCGAGACCGATGAGCGCGATACGCGGCGCGTAGCAATGTACGCGGCGCTGACGAGCGAGACCGATGAGCGCGATACGCGGCGCGTAGCAATGTACGCGGCGCTGACGAGCAAGACCAATGAGCGCGATACGCGGCGCGTAGCAATGTACGCGGCGCTGACGAGCGAGACCAATGAGCGCGATACGCGGCGCGTAGCAACGTACGCGGCACTGACGTCAGCGTCGCAGTGTGGTATTATATAGAAAACAATGTATATTCGTACGCGCGACCGACGTCCGCGACCGACATCAGCGCAGGAGGAATGCAGGCCTTATATTCTACCCTTTGTTTTTTATCGAAAACTACGCACCTTCATAACCTTAAACCTTCGTACTTCCCAGGTACAAGGACGGCGCGCCACTGTCCCCGGACGACTCGCGCGTGTCGCAGACCGCGCTGCCCGACGGCACAGTGAAGCTCAACATCGAGCACGTGACTCCTGCGGACTGCGGAGCGTACAAGCTGGTCATCTCTAACCCGCATGGAGACAGCTCTGCGCTCTGTGCGGTGGCTGTTAATCGTGAGTATTTTATACTAGTTGTAAGAAATAACACATAGCCCCAAATGGGTAATTGAACTCATCACTATAAGTAAATTTTGTTTACCGTAATCTCGAAAAATAATTAAGAAAATGTATGAAAGACCGAATTTTTTTCCACGAAGGCTGGTGGTTGAAGCAGAGGTGTACAGTATAAACGCATTTTGCCTATTGTTTTTTGTAACCTGTCTTATGGCAATAATTTTTAAAATTTATTTATTAAAGAAATTTTGCTATAAATCAGAACCCAGGACCTGACGCTATGCAGTCGCTTGCTTTTATATTCGTCGTAATTTGTCTAAATGTGAAATAAAGACAGAACGTTTCTAAAAATTAGAAATGTAAGTCTTACAAAAACTCATTAGCTTCATAAACTTAAATCTTTTCCGCAGCCACACCAAGGAAGCCGTCGTTCAGCCAGGAGTTAGAAGACGTGAAGGCCGTGGTGGGGCAGCCACTCAAACTGGAGGCCAGGGTCATGGCCTTCCCTGCACCAGAGATCAAGTGGTTCAAGGATGGTGAGTAGCCTATTAATTACAAAAGAAAATCCTAAATACCAAAAAATATCTTATGCGATGATTACTACTGGAATGTTTGCAAATATTCCACTTCTTATCCCATATATATTCCAAATAATTGTAATAATATTAATATGCAACTTTTTGTTTCGGAAAACTGGAAGGCGCCTCTGTCGGCGTGACGCGTTCCGGTTCACCGAACAAAAAGTGGCATATGATCCCGACGAGCGTTTTTGGTTAGCACGCGGCCATATGCAGCATCTTTGCCCGCTTCATTAAGACGCTTCCTTTAGTAATGGACAGATTCTCTGACTAAAAAAGACCATCACTGAAACGTTCACTATACAGTAAGCTGTTTTGTAGTAATAGCAACATTGAACATTTTCTTCCGCCCGCAGGTCTCCCCGTCCGCCCATCGCAGGCTGTTAACTTCATCAACCAGCCGGGTGGCGTGATCGGGCTCAGCATCGACAGCTGCAAGCCTGAGGACGCAGGCGTCTACTCGTTGACCGTGGCCAACAAACTTGGAGAGGTATCGCATTTGTTTCATCTGCTTTTAGCTATCCAAAGCTACACACTGACTTAAAAAATTACCGTAGTTAGCACGTTTAATAAACGAAAACTCGTATCTATGAACATATACTCGGACAATAAATGGATTGAACGATCGATTGAACAACAAACGGACACGAGAAATCATTGACTTCTGATCAAACCCTTCATGATTATGTAAGAAATTATTCTAAGCTATTCAAAAGAGTCTGCGCTCAAGCTAAATCTAAATGAATAAATAACAAAATTAGTCTTTCTAATAATAAAATAAAAGCTGTGTGGCAGGTAATTAACCAAGAAACTGGAAACACAAAACAGCGAGATCAGAATGAATTGTCTCTAAAAATTGATAAGGAAACCATTTCAGATAAGTTAAAAGTTGCTGAGACACTAGAACATTTATTTACCAACATCCCAATAGAGGTTACGAAATGTCTCCCCTCATCATCTATATTAGCTGAATCACTTCTCAAAGAAAACTTCAGTAAGGACATTCCAAGTTTTGAATTCAAGCACATTTCTATTGTCACAATTAAAAAAGCATCCAAAAGTCTTAACATAAAAAACACTGAAGACTTATGGGGGATTTCCGTTAAGGTTCTTGTAGATATCATTGACACAATTGCCCCTGTCCTAACAGGCATATTTAATCAATGTTTAGACAGCGGTACGTTTCCTGATTTAATTAAACATAGTAAAGAAGTACCAATTTTCAAATCAGGTAGTAAGGTTGATCCCTCCAATTATAGACCTATATCTGTGCTACCAGCTTTGAGTAAAATCTATGAAAAAATCATGCTAGACCAGATGTCACATTTTAACTCAAATGGGATTTTACATAGTCGCCAGTTTGGTTTCACGAAACGTAGGTCGACGACTGACGCGGGAGTAAAACTCATCAGTCACATTTTGGAATCCTGGGAGAAGTCCCATGATGCAATTGGCATTTTCTGTGACCTCTCAAAAGCGTTTGACTGCGTTGACCACAATACACTGATCTGTAAATTACACCACTACGGGATTCGTGGACAAGCTGCTGATCTTGTTCTTTCCTATCTATCAAATAGGCAGCAAAAAGTAAACGTTAACGGGGCGACGTCCTCGGGGTCCTTAGTTAAGATGGGCGTACCTCAAGGTTCAATTCTTGGCCCTTTCCTATTTCTAGTTTATATTAATGACCTTCCTTACATGATGGCTAACTTATCGGATATAATTTTATTCGCTGATGACACTTCTCTAATTTTTAAAATAGATAGAAAAGATACGGATGTCTTACATGTCAACGATAGTCTGGCGGTTCTTTCGAAATGGTTCGCAGCTAATAATCTTTTACTCAATGCGAACAAAACTAAATGTCTTAAGTTTTCATTACCAAATGTACCCCAATTGGGTCTAAATTTAAAACTTGACGGCAAGAAACTAGATGTTATTACGGAAACTGTATTTCTAGGAATTACTTTAGATTCACAATTGCAATGGGGCGCCCACATTAGAGCAATTTCAGGTAGATTAAGTTCAGCTGCATATGCAGTAAGAAAAATAAGGCAGTTGACTGATATAGCCACTACTAGGTTATTATACTTTGCTTATTTCCACAGTATTATGTCTTATGGCGTTCTGTTGTGGGGATCGGCAGCTGACGTAGATTCAATTTTCATTTTGCAAAAGAGGGCAATCCGCGCGATCTATAATATGGGTCCTCGCGAGTCTCTTAGAAACAAATTCAAAGAAATTGATATACTAACTTTACCTTATCTCTATATCTTAGAAAGTATTTTGTATGTTCGCAAAAACTTAGGACTTTTTAAAATAAGAAGCGATTTCCATAATATATATTCACGTAGTAAAAATTAAATTGTGATACCGAAATTTAGATTAACTAAAACGAGCAAGTCATTTCTTATAAACAGTATCCGCTTTTATAACAAGTTGCCAAAGTCAATTACAGAACTTAGCGATGGAAAGTTCAAAACCCACATCAAACATATCCTTATCTTCCTTATCAAAAATGCATATTATAAGATTAAAGACTACGTTGAAGACAAGGAAGTTTGGCAATAATTCCTTCTGCACATGTGGCTTCCCTGGTACTTCATTAACGGCACCCCTATGTAACTGCTCCCAAATTACTAATATATAAAACAAAAAAATTTTTTTTACTTTCTTCTTTGACATAATCTTCACATTATTTGACATTATATACCTCTAATTCTTATTTCAACTCTTTTCTTATGGCTTTTGTAAACAGGATTTTAATTCAGATTTGTTACAGTTGTAATGGCAATCATGTCATTTGTTTTAAATAGGCTTTTATTTTATATATGTAGATTCTTCTATATTTTGTGAATGTGAGAACGTTGTAGGCCTAACTTATAGACTAGATTAGTAGACCTTTTTATATATTTTTATTTTATTTTTATATTTTGTTGAGTGCCTGTTACTTGTTGTCAGGCCTACACTGTCCTCCCAATATCAACACTGTAATTTGAAACATTGTAAAAGCCCCTTATTTTTAAAAGAGTAACCGTGGAGTTTCTTGCCGGCTCTTCTCCATAGGAAACAACCAATTGGAACCATGCACCTAGCTTCTGACGTTTCATAAATGCCCATGTTGGTTTATGTGAAATAAAATATTTTGATTTAGATTGATTGCATTCAAACTGCAAACTTTCTACAGCAACTGTCAATGAAATTTGATTTTCAATCCCTATTTTGTACTTGTATTACACTTGTGATGGAGTTGACACAGAAAATACTGTCAATTTCGACGTTGTTCATTACTTTTTCTTTTTTTAAAACGTTGCCCCACACTAGGAATTTCTCCTGTATTGTGGGTGCGTTTACAAACATTTAAACTCACATACACAAACAACCAGACCCGGAACAACTACTTGCAGGTCATACAAATATTTGCTCCGTGCGGGAATCGAACCCGCGACACGCAGCGCAGCAGTCAGTCGCTTAACCACTGCGCCAACCGTGCCGTCAATCACACAATCACTTATCGATGATTAATGCTGTGGCGGCATCTACATCGCCACATGCGAACTACGCATCACACTAACGTCACGTTAAATCCTGCATCGCGCAAGTAAAGTTTACTGCATAACTAGCATATATACAACGTCCCGACATCAATCGTCGTTGCCCACCATCAGACACGACACCCGTCTGGTCGGAGGATCCTCCCTATTCTATGGAGGTATGAGTGAACTTTACATCCTGTTCCTCATACCTCTATAATACTAAGGAATTTGAGTGTCATGCGTCAAAGATTACAATTTCATCCAAAACTTTTATTTGAATGTCTAACAAATCTAGATGTTTTGTAGTAAAAGATGGTCAGTTTTTTATTACCTATTTGATTTATCAAAAAAAAAAAAAAATTGCGCTTCTTCCTAGGTCGGCTCTAAAGCGACGGTAGAGGTAGCGCAGAAGGAGCGCAAACCAGCGTTCATCGCTGAGCTACAGCCTACCAAGGTCATCGAAGGGTTCCCCGTCAAATTGGAAGTCAAGATCCTGGGACATCCACAACCTACGCTCAAATGGTAAGTTGTTTAAATATAATTTTATTACGAGTACATAGGATACCCACAACGGTGAATAAGCATTCTAATTATATTGGTATTGAGTAATTTTTTATCAAAACCCTTATGAAATACTATCTAATAATATAATTTTAAATAATCTGTATATTAAAAGAAATAGAAACATGTTTACAGAAAATGCAGTCACAATTTAAAAAAGATTCTACTGGTCTATCATGGACAATACGATTTTAGTTCATGAATAAAAGAATAGTGACTTCTCTCCGGCTCCTTCATCTTGTCCACCCATCTAAGCCAATAATTACCAAAACTCTTCCCACCAGGACCCACAACGGCAAGGAGATAGTCCCGGACGGCGCGCACGTCAAGGTGGTGTCGCAGCCGGACGGCACGCACGCGCTGCTCATTGACCGCGCGAACGCAGCCGACGCCGGCCTGTACGGCGTTGTAGCGGCCAATGAGAAGGGAGAGACCGCCAGCAATGCTGAACTTACTGTAGCTAGTGAGTATTGGAGAATTATTTATTTAGGATCTCAAACAACAAAAGTTATACACATGAAAATCTTAAATTCATTCATTCACTGACAATGCACGGCAATTAATAAAGAAGCAGTTACTAAAAGAAGGAAATTATTGAGGAAGCAATGTTGGAAGTTTGTATGCAAGTTCGTTATAAAGGATAATGCTCCAAAAAAAACCCAGAGCGAACGGATACAGGATGTAGCTCAGAATTTTAGTAATATTTAGTGATATCATTCTGTAAATATTTCACTATAAGATTCGATGGCGAAATGTGTGATATTGTGCTATTAGTTTTTCATCAGGGGTTATTATTTTTCTTTAATATATCTTCAATTTGGGTATACCCGACGATATGAATACATACATACATACATACAAACATATAATCACGCCCATTATCCGATAGGAGCAGGCAGAGACTGCAGATTGTCTAAATCAACTAACCCGGCCCACTTTTCGCTGCTTTTCTGCAAGACTCAGCATGATGAATGGCGAACTCTGTCGCCGCCGTTTGAACTTTAAGTCTCATCTAAGTCTCTTAGGCGACTTTTATGACACGAAAAGAGGGCGTTGGTGCTATCCTAACCGACACCACACGGCTTCTAACGTTTCATAAGAGCCCATGTAGGTTTATGTGAAATTAAATATTTTGATTTGATTTGATGAGTTCGTCATTTTTGACGATGGTAAATCCCATCGGGCACAGCTTGTTACTTATACAGCATGTATCAGAAAAGTATGGTCACACTTCAGGGTGTGATACAGACCATCACACTGAACAACTGTCTCCATGGGACGAACATCGTAATCGCGACAAATAATCAGAAAATAATCGCGAAATACATTTGGGTCGAGTAGGTATTGAAGTTTTGTATGGCATAACTATATTTTTACAGTAGTACCTTCCTTCACTTCGCTCGCAGACCACAGCATGCGCAATCAAGTTAACAACTAAGCTAACAAAGTTAAAATATTAATAATTTTAAATATATTAATAAATAAAAATATTTTTTGCAGATCATATGATACCATACATACCATATAAAAATAAACAAACAATTTAAAAATAATAAATTAAACAATAAAATGGCACAATACACATACATACAAATATTAAACCGAGAGAAAATCAACAACATAAAGAGATTTAAGCTTTTTTATTTGGTAGACGTTAATTTTTAGAAGATATAAAATAACATTTATTTTTATTTTTTCAGTATGTATTTATTTATTTATAGTTAATTAATATGGTACAATTCCAATTACATTAACTAACATAGAACGAAACAAAACTATACAATGCAGACAGTTGTGTCATATACAATTATTAGCTACTTACTAACATAAGACTAGAACTTTTTATCTATCAAAATAACCAATTTGATTGACCCGTCAGGCCGCACGGACGACTCCACCCCACAAGAGCGCCCTCGCTTCATCCACGGCCTGCGCGACCTCACCGCTGAAGAGGGCCAGCCCCTCTCTGTGTCCGCGCCCTTCGTCGGGAACCCCATCCCCGAGGTCACGTGGACCAAGGATGGCTTGCCCATCACGCCTAATGAGAACATTCGGCTGACGTGCGATGGGAAGAGGGTCAGTTCACTCAGTTTTTAGTAATAACATTGTATTTAAATTAAGGCTAGAAAACGAATCAGGAAAAATATTTATTTTTAAGTAAGGAAAGTGATTTTTGGGACATGAATCGTCCTTTAAAAAACCACCATTATATTTCCGCCTCCTATCTCCTTACTTGTAGAGGTATTCCATTGCTGGAGAGATAGACTTCGGACTGATTTTTCCAACGACAGATAACTTTAATCCGTGCCATTAAATTGACGTCTGACAGATTTTGTATGGAAAATATGTCAAAAACTCAAATTTATTCCTCTACCTGGCGTTGGGGAAATTTGCCCTTAATTTTGTTCATGTCTGTCTTAATCTTCTAAAAACATGTATTTCTGTGATCCACCCAGGTGGGTCTCGAGATCAACTCGGTTGAACTCCCCGACGCGGGTGTATACTCCATCAAGCTAGTGAACCCTCTGGGTGAAGACTCGTCTGAAGGCAACATCAACGTGCGCAAGGTGTACTCCGCACCCACCTTCTCGCAGAAGTTCACTGATCTGCAGCAGGTAAGCAATATGTCCAAGAATAGTTGCTTTGTGCTTTTCTATGCGTATTATAAATTGAAGTCGCTTTTCGTGTCTGTCTGTATGACCGCGTTGTTCTTCTAAATTCGCCAACGGATTTTGATGCGGTTTTCCCCATCATTTAGAGACTTTATTCTGAAAGGTTTATGTGTATCATTCATGAATATTCAAATACATAATAATAAAGAAATGTAGGGTTTGTCACGTCGTAAAAACCGTGCGAAGCAGGGGCGGGTCATAAGTTTTATTATAAAGTAAAATAGTTACAAACCTAGACCTTAGAAACCTTAATAGGCCGGGGAAACCAGGTTTGAACCCTGCGACAACGCGTTTCTTTTTCTTGAATGATCCTATGTTTGAACTTAGCTCTTCAAACAATAAAAAAAATTAAACACTTTCCAGGACCGCACCAAGGTAAAAAACAAAAACGAGTTTTTGTGAACAAAATAAAATGGTTTTTACCAATTTGGTATTATTTTTTGTTCTGTTAATATTTTTACTAGATAAGAAAAAGATAGGTACTAGAGAAGAAAACTACGGTTACGCGTACTTCAAAAGTTTAATTTACTGACCTACTTATCTGACCAATCTCTTCGACAAATTTTGTACACCATACCATAATCATATCTGTTAATTAATTTTTCTACTAAGTAAAATTTAAATTAAAAGTTTACAAAAAAAAAAAACTTTTCGCGTGATTCATTTTAACATACCTACTCCCATACACGTTAAATAAATAAAAAATACATAATTTTATATTATTGCAAAGTTAGCCTAAAATTTGGCGTAAATTCTCCGGGCTGACATATTTCATCAACGAAAAACAAATGAGGTCCCGGTGAGTAGAAGCCCACGAATATGATGACAGAACTTGCGAGCATCGTGACCGAGTTCGCGAACATCGTGAATCGCTTCTTTATAATAGAACACCCCTACCAGTCGAGACACCGTCTGTAAATCCCAAAAAAATTGTTAAGTCACCCAAAAACCGTTTCATCTTTCCAGCTACCAACATTCGATGCCAAATTCCCAGCCCGGGTATTCGGCATCCCGTTCCCGGACATCACGTGGTACAAGGACGGGTCGCCTCTACGTCACAGCGACAAGTACAACATCAAACGAGATGGCGACGCGTGCTGTCTGTATGTGCGCGACCTCACACTCGGCGACGCGGGCCAGTACAAGTGTGTGGCGAGGAACCGCGAGGGCGAGGCCAGCTGCGAGGCTAGTCTGGAGGTCGTGGATAAGATGTGAGTATATTATGGTGGCGTCACAGGTCCAAAGTGCCGGCTTACCATCTCCAGAGTTCAATCGTCAATTATTGGTGACATCCGAACGTTGGATTCCGGGCCACCACCTTCCGACAAATCCAGTTATCATTGACCTCCGTGCCGGGTACATATTTTACCCGTGTTGCCACGTCGTGCTCACTACGGGCGTCTTCAGCAGACAATGTAATATTTTTTACAAACAAAGAAAAGGATAGTAACTCCTGACAAAAGCTGGTAGCAGACACGATACGCATCGGCTATAGGCGACGTGAGGTTTTGAAATCTGCGAAACATGGCTCTATGCTTAATTGTTTGATCACGGCCGAATAAAGAATCGCCAAAACGCGATGCAGCATTGATGTAGTCACCAAATCGATATCCGATGCTAAAAGTATTGTATCTTCTATGGCGCAACTGAATTGAAATGGTTATAGTCACCACAAACTGTCAAAAAAAACACCTAAAAACCGACTTATCTATTTTAATTTTTTCCAGTGCCCGCAAACAGAAGGTGGAACCTCCCGAATTCCTGAAGAAGATCGGCGACATCGAGGTGTTCCGTGGCATGAGCGCCAAATTCACCGCCTGCGCCACAGGCACGCCCGAGCCGGACGTGGAGTGGTGAGCTAATAGTTTAGTTCACACCCACGAAGTTGTGTCTGCTTAAAGTATGAAACAGCTGTTATAAAAATGCTCAAACAGCAACTGCGTACTAAAAAGTGCAGTGTAGTGGTAGACCCGTGACTGGGTAAAGGTCGCGGAAAATCCACCGGATACGAGAATAACTGGTTGTTGTGGCTTTCCTGGGGAAAGGGCTGTGTAGCTTTTCAGCAGTAATTTCTCCGAAATAATGATGAAGTACCCAGAAATTAAAAGAAAAAAAACGTTTTTACAGGTTCCGCAATGACGAAAGGCTGTTCCCATGTGAGAGAATCCGCATGGACAAAGAGACCACTGGTCTTCTACGTCTTACCATCAGCGGAGTAGACCCCACTGATGTAGGCACCTACCGCTGCAGGATCTACAACCCGCACGGAGAGGCCTCTTGCAGCGCGCAGCTTACTTATGACAGTGAGTATACAGTTAAACCAAAATAAGTATGCGCTTCGGTAATCTTCGTGTTTCTGGATTAGCACGAACATCGCGCCACAGACTAACCACCCAGAGGCAAAGCTTTTAAATGTTGTACTGCCGAGCTTTGTAGTAGTGTACCATTGAGCGTTGGTTTGAAGTTTCTCTTTGTTGCATTACTTACTCCGGTCGCAAATCGTCACCTGTCAGTCAAAAGTTATGTTTTTTTTTTGGAATTGCATCCCCTTATAGTTCCGACATGTCTGGAATCGAGATTCAAAACTGTATAGTACTTATAGAAAATAACCATAATTAATATGGTTTAATGAACAAATTTTGATCATCAAATTACAGGGACATAATGATGCCACGATCCCTGCCAATATAACATGAAATAACAAAACAACAACGCGAGGGCTCGCGAAATATGGAAGGAGTGTAGGGAGGCGTTTTCCCAGGAGTGGGACAGCGTAGGCTAGTAAAAAATATATATAAATGTAAAAATTTCCTCACCAGCCTTGGAACCCCACACCAGCAAGCGCCCCATCGGCGACCAGTACTCGGACTTCGACAAGATGAAGAAGACCGGCATCCCCATGCCGTTAGCCGACAGACCCATCATCAGGAGCATGGCTGATAGGCATCTGACTCTGGGATGGAAGCCTTCCATCCCACATGGACCGAGATTCCCTGTCACCTATCAGGTAAGACATTCCCATGCCACTAGCAGACAGACCCAACATCAGGAGCATACATGACAAGCATCTGACCCTGGGAAGGAAACCGTCCATCCCGCAAGGACCGAGGTTCCTAGTCACCTATCAGGTAAAGTCTTGGACTAAGAGTTTCTTGTAAAATATGATACTCTTTTGTCGATGCTGAATTACAAAGCGATGCAACAAATTAAAGAGCTGATAAAATCTAATCATGAAAAACTTTATTGCCCTTTTCTTTTTGAACATGGTTTGTCACACTGCCGTATGTCTACATTTCTAGAACACAAAAGTCTCCTAACAGAAACGGTAAATCGCGTTTTCTAAAATCTTCATACATGAAGGTACTGCCTATTTTAGTACATGTGCATTTGACGAAGAATATTGTAGAAGGAATATGGTCTGTTCTTAATCAGACGTTCAATGAATTCTCTTTATTTGTAATAGCGATTAATCTCTACCAATTTCCTATCTAGGTGGAGATGTGCGAAGTTCCGGACGGCGACTGGTTCACGGCCCGCACAGGGCTCCGCTCGTGCGTGTGCGACATACGCAACTTGGAGCCCTTCCGCGACTACAAGTTCCGCATCCGCGTAGAAAACAAATATGGCGTCAGCGACCCTTCACCATTCGCCATCACACATAGATCGAAACTAGAACCTGATCCTCCGAAGTTCATCCCGTACTTAGACCCTGGTATCGATTTTAGACCAGAAACGTCGCCTTACTTCCCGAAAGACTTCGATATTGAACGTCCTCCCCATGATGGCTATGCCCAAGCTCCTAAGTTCCTTCGCCAGGAGTATGACTCTCAGTATGGAGTCAAGGGTCACAATGTGAACCTGTTCTGGTTTGTCTATGGGTACCCTAAGCCGAAGATGACATACTTCTTCAATGATGAGCCTATTGAGATTGGAGGGAGGTATGACTGGAGTTACACTAGGAATGGACAGGCTACGCTGTTTATTAATAAGTGAGTATTTCAATTTACATATAGTTTAGTACCTATTTGCCTGATATTTGAGGAAAGTGACATGCAAAAATAAATAATAATAGTAACATGCTTGAGCAAAAGTATCAAATTTCAATGAGGGCGGGAATTCGATACTGTCAGTGTCATGTTTTGGTCATGGTCAATAGTAGTTTGTTTTATAAGAATAGCAACCTTATACAAGTCTTTTATATGTAGTAATTATTATTTATCGATTTAGAAACAGAACATTGAGATTTTAGGTCAGTCATTTAAGACACGTAAGTCGCAAAAAATTGCACTGCACAGATTTTTGGGAATGTTAGGATAGATACCAGTAGTGTAAAACCAAGTTTGGAGTTTTGAAAGACCTGTGCTAACTGCGTGGTACTCGAAAAACCTCGAAATTTTCGGACTTCATTCTATTTTTGACTTATGACTTCTTAAAGGTTGCATACTACGTATAAGTCACTCAGTACATTTTTAAAGTATTCAAAATCTTCTACAATTTGAGCGCAGCCGTAGCTCTAGAAGTCCAATAAAACAGAACCGAGATACAGCACTTCCATCATAGGCACTTTATCCAAAAAGTTCAAAATTATAAATTTGAGCAGATATCGGCTAAAATGCGCATCGTACGAGGAAAGTCTCTCGACAGAAACACATCAAAATGTAAACTGACTCAGCCATGGCTGAGGCAGGAAGTATTCAGGCAGGTTTTCCCCTAACAAACTTTGCAGAGAGCAGAGCATTTCAGCCCTGCTCTCTGGCAGGAGCATTTCCTTCCTCCGCACCCTTTCTGGCTACTGCATGACAGGATTTCAGCAGGGTTAGCCCTTGCTTGCTTCTTGTCCCCCCCCCCCTGGAGGGATCTTTCTCTACCCCCAACCACTTCTGCACCTGTGGTAGGTTCTTTAGAAATGTTGGGCTGCAGTCTCTTCAGTTGGGGCAGATGTGCGAGGTGAACTTTGGCGTTAGCAGCAAATTGGACAAATATCGCGTAACGCAGGGCGTGGAGAGAGTCGTCGTTTTCCCTACCATATAGTTTCATAAGACATTTGCAAGGCTATCTTCTCATGAGTGACGTCATGTTTGAGAAACGTGGTAGCCGCGTTAAGAAGTTCTGGCTGTTTTGAATGGACGCCTAACATCTTACCATGACCATCTCTACCACGATATGGGTGACAGTTCAAAGTTGACAGTTATAGGGATGCGCCCTTGATCTCCCGTGACTTTCTTCGTACAATAAGTACCAATATCGTGTTCGGACGACGAAGTGAAGTTTTTGAAGTGCGGTATCTCAGGTTTTATTGGACCTACAGAGCTTCGGCCGCACTCAAATAGTAGCAAATCTTATATACTTTAAAAATGTACTGACGAGTGTACACTAATGCGTGACTTATACGTAGGATGCACCTTTTAGAAGTTACTCGTATAAGTCAAAAACTGCAAGTCCGAAAATGTCTAGGTTTCTGAAGCACCACACAGTTAGCACAGGTTTTTTGAAGCTGCAAACTTGGTTTTACACTATTAGTATTAATCCTAACAACATCCCAAAAAATCAATGCAGCGCAATTTTTTGCGACCTAACGCGGTTTTTGTGTCTACGTTGACTGGTCTAATTTGGGTCTACTTTGCAGTTAAAATTAAAAATACATCCTGAAGTTTTAGCCAAATTAGCACCTTAGTTAACTAACAGTATTTTTCTAAGTAAAAACGTTAACTACAAAATCATAAACAAATCACCTCCTTCCCAGGATGTTAGAACGCGACGCCGGCTGGTACGAAGCCGTGGCCACTAACGAGCACGGCCAGGCGCGCCAGCGAGTGCGCCTGGAGGTGGCCGAGTACCCCTCCTTCATACGCAGACCTGAGGAGGTGGTGGTGCTGCAGAGGAAGACGGCCAGGATCGAGGCGAGAGTTACTGGCGTGCCGTATCCTGATATTAAGTGGTATAAGGACTGGCAGCCGCTTGCACCTAGCAGTAGGATCAAGGTGAGAACGAAGGATGAAAGTTTTGAATTCATAAATTTCGATAAAAGAATCCATAAAAATGCGGACAGAAGTCTATTAAACCAACTATACCATATAAAACATATCTTATGGCACTCTGCAATTAAATAGTGTAGCTTTCTATCAATGAAACAATTTTTGTATTCGGTTCGGTATTCCAAAGATTACCTCTTAAAAACAAAGAAATAATTCTACGTCTTTATGACATTAGCTCACATAAAAGTATCAAAATCTCATCACTACTCGTAATTTTATATTTTTAGAGGTTATTGGTATGTCTCAAAAATGTCGTTACTTGTTACGTTGCCGTACAATAAGTCGACTTATTGTATGAGAGGATTAAAAACTCGATCGATTACGAACGAGCGGGTCAAATATTATAATTTGAACCTACCTACATAATAACAAAATAATAACAAAGAATTTTTATCCGTTTGTCTTTTTGTGAGGATGTATGTTCCGGCGTATTATGTATTGGCGTAAAAAGAGCTGAACGGATTTGGATAAAATTTGGCACACAGATAGTTTATAACCTGGATTAACACACGGGATACTTTTTATCCCAGTAGCGCGTTCCCGTGGGATACTTTCCGACATCCACGCAGGCCAAGCCGCGGGCAAAAGCTAGTAGCCATTTAATAACTATGCAAGACATTGACGTAACTACGCTTTAATAAAAAAATATCACATGTAAATCCATAATTTCGAAAGTACACCACTGTCCCTGCTTTTCAACCTAGATCCAGTTCATCGAGCCGGACACATGCCTGCTGATAATCCACGACGCAATCCTGAAGGACGAAGGTTTATACTCCATCTCCGCAAGGAATGTAGCCGGAAGTGTCAGCACATCCGTCATGCTGCATGTGGAGGAGTCCGAGTACGAGTACTCCAACAGGTAATGTTTTTCTGTTTAATGCTCATGTAGTGACAAGTCCTCACCTCTCACTACATGAGCCTTTTGATAATAACTGGGCACAAATCCAAATTCCGGTAGCTACTGAGAACTTCACAAAAACCATTATCACGATGCGACCCAGGGATCAAACCTAAGACCGGTCAAGATAGATCGATAATAATTTTATTATTACAACGATCTTAGGGATTATCGCGAGTGGTCGATCGACAAATAAATTAAATTCAAGACAATTGATGTTACGAATCAAGTGCAGAAGCATCAAAAGTTTCACCTGGTGATCTTTATATCCTCTTTTTTTATTCAATTATATTTCTTGATGTCACAGAATCCGCGAGCATCCTCCTCGTGTAAAGCCGAGCACGAAGCCGTTCGGCGACTTCTACGACCTCGGCGACGAGCTGGGCCGAGGCGTGCAGGGCGTCGTGTACCATGCCGCTGAGAGACTTAACGGTGGGTCAACTAGGATTGTTTAGTTATTTGGCATATAATTTTAGCAGAGGAGGACTTGATGCACTATTTGCTTTAAACCAGCCCGAAAAACCGCATAGTTCGCTAAAAGGAACAGACGAGAGTGCTTAGAAAATAGATTGGTGATATAATGTCAATAGAAGTTGTGCAACGTATAATCAATCAAGGCAATCAATTGCTGAGCAAATTGACACCACATGTCAGTTACCAGTCATTTGAATTCAGAATTAAGTACTTTAATTGGTGTTACGTCAAAACACAACAACAATAAAGTACTTCGTTCTGAATTCAAATTATTATATACGATAATTGATGGACATGGAAATTAGCATTCGTTTGTAATCTGAAATACGATGATTCCTGAAGAACATTAAGAAAGTTATACGGTACCGTTGCGTTGTAGCCATTTCATACAACTGTCAAAAATAACAGTTCATAAATACACGGACAATTTAAGTTGACGTTACGTCGAATCGGGTCAACTACCATTTTTTTTTCTCTATTAGAACAGGGAAAGCAAGACTGTTTTCAGGGACAAAAAAATTTTCAAGCTAAAAATGCAAAAAAAAGCAACAATAAAAGGGTTCTACTTCAACATTGTATTGGTATAGTCAGTCGGTGGATCAAGTAAATTACAAGGTTAGGTAGACATTGATCTCGTCCACCAACAATGTTTGCGGACGGGATTTTGTTAAAGTTATAAGTATAACTTTAACTAAATTCCGTCACTTTTTACTCCACAGGCCGAAACTACGCCGCAAAGATAATGCACGGCCACTCAGACTTAAAACCTTTCATGAAGAACGAGTTAGACATCATGAATCTGCTGAACGACCGTCACCTCATCCGTCTCTACGATGCCTATGAGCATGAACACACCCTGGCTTTAGTCTTCGAACTGGCTGGGGGCGGCGAGCTGGTCAGGGACCGGCTGCTCAGGAGTCAGGGGTACACGGAGAGAGAGATCGCAGGGTATATCCGACAGGTGTTGAGAGGGGTGAAATATATGCACGATAATAGTGTCGCGCATTTGGGATTGACGGTGAGTTTTTTTTTTTTTTTTTGCTTGATACAATATGTCGTAAAGATTTTGTTTGTATGATCTTTGTCTTCTGCAAAGATTGTAATTGTCTGGTCTAATTACTTGAAACAGTATTTGTATATTTCATATTTTAATGTTCCGATTTCGATGTTCTAAAATCAACTAAATAGAGTAGTTCTCTTATTCAGATATCATAATTGGAACGAATTCATTAAAAAATAAATTGTTGCTTGTTTGAAAAACTGTTCAGTTCGCAAAGTCAATAAGTCAACAATACAACTTACGGCCTTATTCAGCACCTCTGCACATGTTTTTTTATGCTTTATTATCAGATTTTTTTAACTAGAAGCCCTTATCCTCCAGATCGGCGAACTCCTCCTCTCCCACGCCGGGAGCGACGAATTAAAACTCTGCGACTTCGGTCTCTCACGCCGAATCCAATTCAACAAACACGCCTCTTTAGACTACGGCATGCCCGAGTACGTGGCGCCCGAGGTCGCGGGCGGGGAAGGCGTGTCCTTCGCAGCCGACATGTGGAGCATCGGCATCATCACGTACATCCTGCTCAGTGGGCACTCTCCCTTCCGAGGAGTCAATGACCGGGAAACCCTCACCAGAATCCGTGAAGGAAGATGGGAATGGCACGACGAAGAATGGTGGTCGAGGCTAAGTACTGAAAGCCGGGACTTTATCTCCAAGTTGCTGGTCTTCAATTGGCATGAGCGTATGGATGTGAATAGCGCTCTGTCTCATCCCTGGTTGGGATTGGCTGATAAGATCTATAGGGAAGAGTACCAGATTACTACTGATAGGTTGAGGAATTACTATAACTTGTATCGGTGAGTATATTTTTTTAAACATATTTTTCTTATAAGCCGACTAAGACAACTCAAGACAAGACAAGACAATTTGGGTGATATTCGGCCTCCGTGCCCCCTTACTGTCTCAGGTCTCTGTTCATTCTTTGAAAAGTACAAAATTAATTACAAATCACGAAGTGCAACATGTGAGTTTTAAATAGTCATTGACATAAGATTTAAATTACAATGATTGATCCGCGCTCTTGAATTGCATCAACTATACCTACCTACCATATCCGTTCCCGAAATAATTGCGGATGACGTCACGGCTACCAGTTGTCTAATACACATTTACTTGTAGTCTTGAGTTCGACACGTTTTAAAGTTTGAAGGTAGGACATGCTCTAAGAATGTGCATTCATCGTATCAGGCCATACATGGCTAGCTGGACATATCAATGAAACGGCTACGATAGAATTTCTTTTTTTAAATATCCATCTAAAAATAGCCCAACGCTGTCAAAGTTTTATAGATCCAAATCTCATGATGACATTTCTGGCCTCAAAAAATATATCGCAAACATTTTGCATGTGTCGAGATTCCTTTCTTAACGCGTGGGCGATAGATTTACTACTAATTTATCTGTAATTATAAAGGTATATACTCATTAGGTTCACTCATTCTGTGTGGTATTTTTTTCCTCAAAAGACCATTTCAGACTCAAATCTACATGGTCTTCACATGATCTGACCAAGATTATGTCTGGACTTTAAAAGAGACTGTGACCTCTGAGTTTGTTTCGGCCTTTCTTCTCAGAGTAGTCAGATAGGAAACGCCGACCTCATCTAGTTTTAAAATATGATTGACGTGTAAAAGTGTTTGTACAAACCTACTTACAGAAATAAAATCATTTATCATTAAAATTGCGCGGCAAATGCGAGATATTAGTTTGTAACGCGCGGGTAGATTTTGAACGCCCTGACAGTAGCGTGCGAGTCTACTGATAGCAGCTGCTTTTTCGGCTTTAATTTCTACTATAACCAAAAGCTATTTTGACTTCAACTATGATGAACTACGACTACCGACCGACTACAATGATTATGTATTTTTCATAAGCCTAGCATAAACAACACCCATATTTCACGACGTTACTTTCACGGAATATTTTAAAAGCGCATGCATCTCCGTTCGCCGCGCGATCAACCATCAGTGCACACCCTAACTTAAGCCGGAAAATCACAATGATTCAATGCATTATGTCACATATATATATTTGGCACTGTCCTCAATCAATTACATCGAGCCAATAACTAAAATAAAATTGGCATCATCCCTCACGCTTGTCACAAACGTTGGTAAACATTTTTATCAATGACCATGCGATGTTACTCCCAACGCATTGGACGTGACTTTGAGAGGAAGCCAAACAGTAGTATGTAACCTCTTGAAGGGAAATTAAGTGGACAAAAAAACTTTAATAAGTTCAAAAAAGTGTGAAAACTTGTGTAGTACAATGAAGGCTATTAAAGGGGTGATTGATTGGATCAGGGACTGGACCAGCAATGCACAATGCCGGAATTGGTTCCGTCGCAAGCCGCTCAGCGGGGCCTACGAGCATCCCTCCAAGATGGTGTACCCGCCCGGAGAGACTTACACTCCTGAAGGTTAGTTCAGTGCTTTATATTTCCTGTTTCACCTTGATCCTGGTCTTCATCATCGTAGAGGCCAAACATGGTCATTTCTAACTTCAGATCCGTCTTATCTAACGTAAATTCGTACCATTTTCACGCATCCGGTCAGATTGATCTGGCGCAGATTTGTCTGTTCAGATTAATTTCGCCTTATATGGGCATTTTGGACTAGGTATGCTGTTGCCAGTACTGCACCTTTCAGCATTCTATTGGGATAGAGAGAGAGTTCCTTGATCTCCTTATACGTCCCCACCTTCACTTTCTCGCTTATCTGTGTGACGAGGATATGTCTTTTATGGTTATTTAATCTCGTTTAATCTTTACGTCTACGAAATTTCTATTAACGGTGGGATTTTAAATCTTCTTTCAGTTTCAACCCCCGACTGAAAATAGAGGTTTATTTTGTCATTCTGTGGGATTGTGGCTCCTAAATGTATGGACTGATTTAAATTCAGTTTTTCTATAACCTACGCCTTTTTTTTCTTTTAACACTCCGAACTTGCAGGTATTTTCACAAATAATTTATATAAAATTAAGTCTATAACTATGATGTAACTATTCCCTAGCGACTCCGGAGCGCCCTAGCCACGAGCGCGAGCCGGGCGAGCACGACATCAACTTCAAGCAGTGGGACCATCCCGACTGGGAGGTGTCCGCCAAGTCGGAAAGCCAGTATGTACCACATTATTACTTTTATTAATTGTTATATTGTTTGTAGTTGTTAAAAATAAAAACCAATAACATGATCCATGCAGATTAAGATTTTTTAAGGTTTAGTTCAGATCACGTAACCTGGTATAACATCGACCTTAGAATTTCATTATGTTTTTTTTTATGAACTCTTTTACAACATTTTTTTCAAGAAAATATAACTATGAAAGTTGAAAACTGGTTTCTCCCGATACTGAGCCAATAGGCACAAAAAAATATTAACTAGAAAAGACTGAAAGATAAGGATCAGGTGGCGTTTTGTTTCTCCCACCACCATGAGAAAAAGCCCTGAGTTTATAATTATAATGTCTTAACAACCTATCTACTGAATCCACGTTCTTTACCATGTAACCAAACCTGTTCCTTCTCCCCTCAGCTACCAGAACGGTCCAGACACGTATCTCCTCCAGCTCCGCGACACGCAGTTCCCGGTGCGCCTGCGCGAATACATGAAAGTAGCATGTGACCGCTCGCCAGGGTACAGCCTCAACGTGTTCGACACATACGATCCAAGGGTACGTATGATATTAGGTATACATGTATTTTCAGCTGAGTAGCTGAATCCTGTTCAGGTTAACCGTAATGGAATGTTCCTGGGGAAAATTGCACTGGATAATCAATCAAGGCGGCATAGTTCCAGGGTCAGAATAACCTAAATGTCAAAAAAAGCGACCAAGGAATCATCTAAAAAGGATGGGCAACGTCCTTTTTTGCGCTCATTATCATCATCCTTTTGTTTTGATCTATGAACAAATAAAATAGTCTGCTTATTATAATATTTGTTAGGAGACCTATGGTTGCAATAGATTGTACATCATTACTCTTAAAACAAAACATTTGCTAATGCTAATTCCGTAACCTCCACAGACCCCCATAATCCGCGAGCGTCGTCGCTTCACGGACATCATGGACGAGGAGATCGACGACGAGCGTCGCGACAGGATCAACAACTACGGCTCCGAGTCTTACACCATCCGCCGCCTCAGGCACGAGCTGGGCACGCGCCTCGACTCCTACGCCGAGGCACAGGCCCTCATGGAGTCCAAGAAAGACGGACAGTTACCATTCTTCAGGGAAAAACCTCAGTTACTCCCAGTCAGGGAAGGAGAAAACGCTCAACTCACCTGCTTCGCCGTAGGAGACCCTAAACCCACTATCACCTGGTTTAAAAACGACATGCCCATCGCTGAAGGACAACGCATTAAGATCATTGAAGACGAAGAGGGCAGGTCTACTTTAAGCATGGAGCCTGCTAAGCACCACGATATCGGCTTCTACAAGGTCGTAGCCAGAAACAAAGTCGGACAAACAGTCGCTAGAACAAGGATTGTGGAAGCTACCACCCCCGATGCTCCAGACAGCCCAACAGCTGCTGAAGTATCCGATACTGAGGTGCTTCTGAGGTGGAAGCAGCCGAAATACGACGGTAACTCCACCGTGATCTGCTACAGTCTCCAATACAAGGCGGGAGACAGTGTGGAGTGGCGCGACGTCGCCAAGAACATCGACCACGAGTTCTTCGTCGTCCGCAACCTGTCCCCGGACACCAGCTACCAGTTCCGGCTGTCCTCCTGCAACAGGATCGGTTGGAGCGACAAAGGCATCCCCACACACTTAGTGAAAACTAAAACATCTGGAGGACCCAAAATAGAAGTCACTAAAGCCATGAGACATCTTCAGCAAATCACTGAATCTGGTCAAGAAGTCACGCTAGATGAGAACAGACCCAAGCTGGACTATTCTATTGAGGATAGACCAGTCGAATGGGTGTCGAATCAACAGTTCACTGAACGCTACAGCTTTGTTTCCGAACTATGGCGCGGAAAGTTCTCGATCGTCGTCAAAGGCATCGACAAGACGAACGACAACGTTGTCGTGTCGAAGATTCTGGAACAACGGCCGGACACTGAGGTACAGATTCAGAGGGAGTTTGAATGTTTGAGGAGGCTGAGGCACGAGAGGATATCTAACTTATTAGCTGCTTATCAAGCCCCTGGATCTTCCGTATCTGCTTTGATCTTAGAAAAACTCCAAGGTGCTGATATCATGACTTACCTCTCCAGTCGTCACGACTACACAGAACAGATGGTAGCGACCATCGTCACTCAGATCCTGGACGGTCTACAGTACCTCCACTGGCGAGGCTACTGCCACCTGGACCTGCAGCCCGACAACGTGGTGATGGCATCTGTCAGGTCCATCCAGGTCAAACTGGTGGACTTCGGCTCTGCACACAAAGTTACTAAATTGGGCACCAGTGTACCGCAAGTTGGTGACTTGGAATACAAAGGTGAGAGACAAACATTTTAATTTATTTTCTTTTCAGAGATTTTTCCGTTATAATATCGAATGCTAAATTCAATTCAATATCGTTAGTTAAAAAACCTTATACGTACAAATAAAACTCCATCGTGCTATCAATTTATTGTTTAGTTTTAATCTGCGTGCAGTTAATTTTTTGGTGAGTGGTGTTCATTGTTCTTTCTTGGCCCAGAACTGCGCCTTTGTAACGGATACTCCTTTGCATCATCAAATTGAACAATACAAACATCAATCCACACATCTTATATTATTGTGATAAGGTTCTATCTGTTTTATCACGGCTTAACCTAAATCAATTTTAACATTTGGAATAGAGAAACCTTACTGGAGAAGTATCTTCCATTGCTTTCAGCCATTTTACTATTTAATCACCAACTTAAAACTCTTTTCCTACCCACAGCACCAGAAATAATAAACGACGAGCCAGCGTTCCCTCAGACGGACATCTGGGGCGTGGGTGTGCTGACGTACATCATGTTGTCCGGCGTGTCGCCCTTCAGGGGGAGCGACGACCAGGAAACCAAGCAGAATATCTCCTTTGTCAGGTTCCGCTTCGAGCATCTTTATAAGGAGATTACACAGGTATGAACCACAATCCAGTATTTTTCTTCTATCACCACACTGGGCAGTCAAATCATTTATTTCAATAAAGCCAATAAAAGGCACTTTTCTATCAGTAATATAATAATATTCGAATTAATAATCTACTTGTCCCTTCCAAAAGGCAGTTTCGTGTGGATAAAAATGGGCAAGAAACTCCAGAGATACGCTTTTTTTTACAACGGGCAACCAGACTATCCCTAGCAAGGACTGGTTCGATCTACCAGTTAAATTAAACTGCTAGTTCGACTGTTGGATAAAAAAAAACACGTGTGGCACTCGGGGACTGCCGCGGTAAAGCTATTGCATAGCATTTTTTATCAACTTATGCAATTATAATTATATATTTATTTTTTATTTATGCAGCAATTTTTTTTTTTTATATTAATTCAAGTACAGTCGTACCATATACATACACGTTAAGCGAACGCTCGGCCGAGCTACATGGTAGGCGGAGTGGGGGGTGTTAGGTTTTATTTTCGTTACGGAATTTCTTGATTCGGTCGCCGCGCTCAAAGCCCGCGATAAAAGCTATGGAATAGCTTAAAAATACTAAAACATAATGAACTTTCCAGGAGGCGACTCGGTTCATAATGTTCCTCTTCAAGAAGGTTCCCCTCAAGAGACCGCTAGCGGAGGAGTGCTACGAGCACCGCTGGCTCACGCAGAGCGACTTCATGAACAAGAAGAGAGAGAGGGCGCGCTTCCTCGGCAACAGACTGAAGGTACGACATCGGGCTAAGTTGATGTATTTTGTTGGTTGAGAGTCGCTGAAAATAGGCCGGAGTCGTTTTTTTGTGATCAAAATCTTTGCGTTTAAGTTCTGGAGAACTGGAAGTCATCGAGGAAACATATAGATACTTTATTCTTCTCGATATCAGCCAGTATTTCAGGGTAATACTTCTGAGCATGCGCCTCACGGACTGATTCTGTGAAACAACCTTCATGACAGTTGGGCACCCTTCGTTTTCTTTTCTTTTTTTATATAAAACGTTGCCCCACACTAGGATTTTTTTCTGAATTGTGGGTGCGTTTACAAACATTTAAACTGACATACACAAACAACCAGACCCGGAACAACTACTTGTAGGTCATACAAATATTTGCTCCGTGCGGGAATCGAACCCGCGACACGCAGCGCAGCATTCAATCGCTTAACCACTGCGCCAACCGTGCCCTCGTGCCCTTGAATTTTTACTAAATATTTCACTTGAGTCATCACTCAAGTGAAATATTGATGATACCTGACCATCATTAGGGTCAAGCATCCGTTGAATATCTGCTAGCCAGGAGATAAGTTGGGTAGTATTAGCCTCGCTGCCGATTTTAGCAATATACAGGCTGGCAGGTACATCGACGCGCAACCTGTAAACATGATTGTGAACCCCCAAGTTGAAATTATTCACCGGTTTAATAAAAACAAATTTGCTGTTCCATACACTTAGACCGCGCAGGTATGGCACTTTGTGCGTCGATAACCCTGTCACCCTGTATAGCTATAGAAGGATCTTTTGGCGCGTGGCCAAAATCGGAACTAACGCCGCCATCTTGTTTTTTTAATACATATCACTGACTAATGTTTACCAACAGCGCCACCCTGTCAACGTCATTCGAGCGCCAAAAGATCCTTGTAGTAGTATAGACTAAAGTGAACAATAAGTACAGATAACCAATATACTTTCCTTCCGCAGGAGTTCTCGGACTCGTACCACGAGCGCAAGTCGCGCGAGGCGTCGCAGGCCGACACGGTGTCGGCCGCGTTCGGCGGCGCCAGGCAGCTCGCGCGCTCCAACAGCATTCAAGACGAACTACTTACCACCTTCTCCACACATTGAGCTACACGCACACTTGGGGTTTTAAGCTTTAATGCTATAAGGATAGCGTCGATATTACTGTGTAGATGGATGAGACTTGAAGTGAGAATTTTCTTTTTTACTAAATAAAATGTCTTATTTCACTTTTTGTTTAAAGCCGATTATAACACATCATTAGGTATTAACTCAATTATAAACTTACTACTAACTCTTAAACGGTTAATTTTGAGTCCCATAGATTTTTTACTTTCAATGAATTTCATATTTAGTCATCTGGACTCCGATTTGACTGTAAGGGTTAACAGACTATCCATTTTGGTTTAAACTAAAAATCCAAGTGTGTCCACAAAATACATTTTTCACAAAAATCATGTACATTTACGTCATCCAAACGAAAATCTAGTCATAATGAAAAAAATGTTACGACGGTTTTGTTACTGTTAAGCTATTTATTGTATACAAATTTTTACTATTTATTTATTAAATTATTTATACTAATTGGTATATTGATGCTCCAGTATTAATTAAACTTAATAAAGAGCATTGATTTGATATCGTTGCATTTTTATTTCATTTCAGAAACACCAAAAAATATATATTGCAGAAATAAATATCGAAAACGGGAAACGTAAATAGAAAGAAAAATGAAACATCTCTCAAAATGTGGGTGAACTACTTGAATCTACCTACCCTTTCGGAAATACAATATAGAAAATGGTCGAAAATATTAAACTGCACCCCAACAAAGGGTGCAGGGTCACCTAATGAAGAAATGTTGGACTCACATCGGAAAGCTTGGTTCCAGACCGACAAATTTATGTGACGCTAACTGAAGGTCACGGTCACGGTCAAGGTCAATTAAAAGTCATCAATTTATCCTTAGACAAAAATCCTAGGGGCGTTATTCAAAAGGAGATGAAAATATCATTATTTTTTACCTAGGACGTGTAGTTTTTGAGATATTTGCGAAAAACACAAAAGTGTAATCGTAAAGTTACGAGGAGTCGGACGAGTTACGAATTGCTTTACGACTACACTGTCATGATTTACTTTTTACTATGGAAAGTTAGATGCAGTAGGTATGCCATTTGGCAGTACCCAGTGTTGCTAAGAAAATCAGCGAGGTAATACGTAACAGTCGCAATCCCAATCATATTGACAATTCAACAACATTCATTTCGTTATTTATGTTGTTGAGCAGACGAATTTTGAAAACAAATGGAGCAATGAATTAGGTATTTTCTTCAAAATATTTCTGATTGTGATAGAAAGTGGGTTACGCAATTGAGGTAGGTACTGGTCATACACAAGGAAAGCTTACGCCTGTTGTTAAGTTTGATATAACTTTATACGATAGTTGATAGAAATGAACGACACATCACACAGTTATTTTCTTGGAGCAACACAGTAGGTAACTGTAACCTCCATGAAACGGTAGGTACTTATAAATAATAATAGCTACTATAAAACATAGATAACTAAACAATCGCATGCAATAAAATAACTATGAATTCAAACAAATTACAGGTTTCATGATCATAGTAAAATTGATTTTATTTAAAAACCTATTCAGTGTACATGCACAAATTACATATAATTTTTAAATAGACGCGATTCACTCGCTATCAACTTTCTATGGTAAATATTTACTGGTGTATTTTTTATGGTATTCCTTTAAAGTACAAGGATATTAAATATATAATATTAGGAAGACTTGATTATATCACATGTATCAGAAAGATGTGGTTAAATTTAAGGGTAGGGCCACTCCTAACCTTAAATTAGTTGTTATTTGTCATATTTATTAGTTGTTCAAGTTTGATGGTAAACCCCACGAGTTTACCATCAAACTGAACAACTTTTTCCATGGGACCAACAATGTTATCGGGAAAAAATTACTGATTATTTTTTCGCGATGACGACGTCGGACCCATGGAGACAGTTGCTCAGTTTGATGGTCTGTACCACAGGCTTAAATTTGACCACACCTTTCTGATACGTGCTGTATTTTAATCACTATCGGAAGATGATAAAGTGATAATGTAATATATTACTTCAAGTATCTAGTTGCCATAGATTTTGAAGTACGGTATGTGCTTCTGAAATTGTAGTTGGAGTCTACTGAGATCGTGACAGAGAAAATACACAAGCATCTAAGAATATACAAAGTTAAAATCGAAGAACAATAATAAAATTAATCCCTGTTAGATCATATTTATCATAGATCTTTTGAGAACTTTCCATTTGCATCTTTCCTTGCCAGGATTATTATAAAATCGCCTAGAGCTTTCACAGTTTTTTCAGTCCCTAAAAATACACCAGTTTCCAAAACAAATTCATAATATTATTATCACTGCTTTTTGGAGTATTTATTACAATAATATATGTACATACTACGATTGGGAAATTTAGCACGGGAGATAGGATATAAGTTTTAATTTAATAAATTATATATTTATTAGGCAGCTCAAAATCTAGAAAATTGTATTGCATTGTTGAGAGCCTTAATTGTTTCAATTCATTTATACTATTTTGTACAATATACAAAAATTTCATAGAATATAATGATTTTAATACTTACATAATATAGTATTTCAGCTATATCTCACTATTATTGATTGTTTGTTTTATTAGTCAATAGTTTAAAAAATACTTCTAGAAAATGTCTAACTATTTTTACTATTTTTACTGTTATTAATTTATTATTTACATATCTATGAACACTAATAATATTGCTTGTTTGGTGTTACTACATTTTATAAAAAGGTGTCTTCATCGCATACGATATAATTTATGTGAAACTTGAAGCATATTTTTGAACTAACTTAAGCATCAAGAAACTGTCCAAAAAATATTAAAATCTCATTCCCTAAATACATTATTTTATTAATGACAGGATTGATAGTAAATGATTTATACAGTTCCTCTTCTAAAATTACATTGGAAGCACTTAAAAGCAGCTATTCAATTACTTTATGTAATGTTTCCCATGCTAAATTTCCCATGTGATAAAAACCGTTGCATCATTTTTAAGTTTTCTAGCGATACAATAGTGTCTTGGTTATGCAAGTTTCATCTTTTGCCTTTAGCAATATAGTCTTGAACTTTAGCTTGGAATTCCGTTTTGTTCTTGTTGTACATTTCCGCTGCTTCTATGTTTAATGGGTCTTCGAAATTTAAGAGATCCTGAAAAAAATATAAAAAATCTTCACCATTTTTCCTGTTTATAGATATGACGGCGGATGATATGATTCTCGTTTTTATCAGCCATATTCTAACTACTATGGGAAGTGTTGGTTATTGCGCAATAGGAAAACCGTTTGCAGTTCAATACAAATTATAATTTAGGAACAAATTAATCACAGTAGCGAATCACACACTGTAGATACACGACACAACTATACGGAACGCGCGACTGTTTCTAAACGTGTTCACTGCTTAACCGCCAACAACAAACTGCTTTTACTCTGGTCAAGCGCATGGTCTAAAAAAACAAGGTCTGGCCCTCCGAGAGTGACACAAGCTTACGTCACTATCCAGTTGCCACTTTATTGCAACAAAACAAGAAGTATGGAAACATTTTCAGTCACCATTCTGTTAAAAAATATATATCAAGCATTTAAATTGTCGTTTTGTTTTTCTAATCTAACGAAACAATTAAATTTAAACTTATACCGACGTAATTGTTAGTTAAAACCTCATTCATAATAAAGGCGGTTGGGGAGTTATTATGACACACTACTGGTAACACAGCGGTGATGACGTACCCTTGTGTCAACCACGTGACCACTGTGTCTCGGAATGCTATACCTGGCGAAGTATATTATTATACCATGGTCATGCGTTATGTTATAGACTCTGTCAAGCGCCACCCGGTGGCGTTGGCATCCCGATTAGTCAAAGTCAAACGATTGATTTAACCTCTTTCCAACAGATATATATAAACGTTCAGGCTGTGATTTAATAGCCAGATATTACTCAGGTACTCATAATTAATTAATTATATATAATACTATCTGATTGAAGAATGAAGATAATCAGATAACAATAGCAAGATGTTGTAATGTACATAAGTAAGTATTTTTATCGAGGAAAATGTTGTTAATTGCTTTTCATAGATCTGATATAATTAATTGATAAGTAGTTACAGTAAGCACCTGTAACAGTGTAATAGGGCTGATCGGTTGACTACCGTTACATGTAAAAAAAAACAATCAAAATATTCAGGGTGGCCGGGACATCGACAAGCAAACTGTAACCTACCTACAGTACCTGATTCTAAAATGCAGGGGGCATCGATATTTTTGTTAGTTATTAAAAAATACAACATGTAGGTTTTGCACTTTCCTATGAAATAGCAGTTTTTTTTTTATAACTAATCAAAGCTTTCTATGCCCCCACATTCAGAAACATGTGCTAAATTCATGATTACAGTTTGCGCGTTGATAGGGCTGCCACCCTATATTTGTGAGGCGTTTGCCCATCAATGGAGCAATTTATGTAGGATATTATAAATAACTTAAGCCAAATTTGTTTTCAGAGTAGTACTCACAGTAAATAAAGCATTTAGCCCCCACACAACGTCCTTCAATCTACGAGTGGGTGCCCAGCCGTGCTCGTCAACTGAAGTCTGTCGTAGGAGTGATAGACATACATCACCATCCACATTAATATTTGGGTGCCACAACCTTGTTTGACATTTTACTCTTGGTGGCTGAAAAAGACATAAAAATTAATTACGCATTTACACATATAGAACATAATTAACCAAATTAGGTATTTCTTAGGTCAGTAATTAGAACTAGTTAGGAAATTAATTGGTAATAAGATTGTAGAAAATATTTGAATGACATTGTTATTTACAATATGGCCAGTCCGAACTTTGCAGAGAAGGCTGGGGAATAACATTTTTCCCAACCAAATGGTGACATGAGGGGAATGTGAGTGAGAGGAAATGTGCGAAAGTTCAGAGAGCCTATGTTCAGACCGGCTATGATTAGTATGTAAAACCATCAACATTATTGATGAGAAGTATAAAGTGACTTCAATACTAAAACAGAAAGAGAGAAAGGAAAGAGAAAGCGACTGAAATACATAATGGAATTTATTGTGATGGCGACAGCAAAGACCTTCATAGACCTTTACTACAAAATGAATTGTAGAAATGGTCTACAGTAAATAATAATTATATGTATACAATAAAAAAGAAATAGATGTTTGACATGGAATAGGAAAAACAGCTGTTTAATCACGCTCACTACACACCCACACCCACACACCCTACTTTGCTGTCAAATTGTTTTTTTTTTTTTGTCTTAAATTGATTTTTTGTCTTCCATCCCAACATTATCATCTATTAGTAGATGTTTGTATTACTGTGACTTCTCCAAGTACTTTGAAGGCCTGTAGACCTGTAAAACAGGTATTCCTAGTACAGGCTCCAGTCTCCACAACATCAATATATTTTTGTAAACACTATTCTTCAACTAAATGAGAAGAAATTTAAAACATGCATTAAACACACACTATGTAGACAAGCATAATAGTTGGATGATTATATTGTAGATAAAAATGCTTGGCTTAATGCAACAGCCACTTGGGCTCTCTAGTTAAAATTTTAATGTTTGGAAGAGATGCTTCCCTTTTATTTAATTTTTGATGTTACAAACATAATGGTTATTTCTTATTAAATAAGTTTTAATTATTGTATTCTTCAATAGAATATCTAATGACTATCTTTAAGAAACCGATGGATGTTTTCGAAAAAAAAATAATTTGATAAATGAACTGTTTGTTTTCTATTAAATAAATTTTAATTTTATTTGAAAACAACCATCGGTTTCTTACAAAACTTCAACTATATCCGACGGCCTTGGTTACTTATCACTTTCGGTGACCATACATTGTTCTCAGATATAGAACCAACAAGAGTAATGTACCCAGGATTTTGTAATATCTTGATTTAAAAGAGTGTCCTTGGAGTTTCTTGCCTGTTTTTCTCCATAGAGATCTACGTTTTGGAATGGGCAACTAGCTTTAACTTTCTGACTAACTGACTTTGACATTTCAAGTGCCTGTAAATGGTTTAATTGAAATAAATGCTTTGAGTTTATTATGTATTGTACTCATTTTGCATTATGTGGTGGAGAAAATAAACGTTTTTATGATTATTATTATATTATTATTAATCAAATGATCACAAAACAACTCACATCATTACAGAAAAATGCTGTTCTATTTGAAGCTTAATGAACATGATGATATTAATTTGCATGATACTATCAGTTATTCAGAAAGATATCTTTTAGAAAGGTCTAGAATAATTTATGACCTCTTGAAACTCTGAAATTTGGAGCCCAATAGATAAGGTTTTGTTATGTCTAGTGCTCTCAGTAACAAAATATTGTAAGTGTATTCCAGAATTGCTTACTGAAGACAAGTAATGTACCTATTACAAATCAATATTGAAGATTTTTTCTTATGAACAATGGGGTTTAAGTTAGAATTTTAATAGTGATCTGGTTGACACATTAGAACTTGTAATTTTGATTGTATTATACGCTACCTATAACACACAAATGATTGAAATAGATACTTACAGCCATATTATAGTCATCTGTTACAAAAACACTAAATTTGAACTTGCCTCCCTGCCAATACCCCTCATCAGGTGCAACAGTCAATATGAACTCACTCAACACGTTAGGGTCTTCGAAATGTACACTACACGTCGCAGGGAGGTTCTCATTCATCTCCTGCACTTCCTTTATCAACAATTTATCCCTCACTGATATTCTTCTCACCACCGACTCCTTGGTCGTCAACCCATTCGTCATATTCGTAGGCTCTGGGACAGCTATAGGCTCTTTTTTCAATTTCCTATTAAGCGTAATCATTGTTTAAATCTATAAAGAACTTAGTTTGAGAGAAACTATAACATAGCAGAAGTAAAAAATAAATTAGAAATACGACTTTTTGCAGCAAAGCAAAACGCAAATTTTGTACGCGTTTGTCAAAATTATGACAGAGCATTTTTTAATTTTCAGTGGTTTATGGAAACTGCTACTTTGAATATTCACCTTTTAGCAAATTTATATACATTTTGCCTGTTGTCAGAACTAGACCCTGGAACGTGATTTTATTCTGTTTAGTCCGTTCATTGCATCTGTGATAACAGGGTATAAGATATCTGTCAGTTCTGTCATTCTGTGCAACTGTCAAACAAAAACGATTAGTCAGGTCAGCTGCGAGTCGTAGTGTAAAATAAATAATTGCTTTAATATAGACTTTTAATTAGTAAAGTACGATAAATATTAGTGTATCGTGATGGCAGATATATCATGGCCCTGGCAGTACAACTTTCCTCCCTTTTTTACGTAAGTAAAACTTGATTATTTGAACTGTTATAAAAACTTCCTAATTTGGACCAGAAAACATGAAGTTATTAGGAAAATCTTGGAAGTATATAAACGAAGGGAACGCCCACATCGTGGTTCAAATATTAGACACTGATTACGTACTACGACTCATTAAAGAAGACGAGAAAACGGCGCATCAGAAGAATGTGTACGACTCTGTTAATTTCGTGAATTTGATCATGGTGCCTTTGCTAGAAAACAAATTCTATGGCTGCGAAGAAGCAATAGAAATACCTCAACATGATTTAGCAGAATTAACCAAAATTCTGGTACCTTTTCGTCCAGCAAATAGAATATTCAAGTCAGTACTCAGTCAGATTGCCATAAAAGCCACAAACTTGTCCATAGTCAGTCCTAAGTGCGAAACCAACTATTGTATAGAGATCAAACCAAAAGAAGGTTTCATATCATCTAGTCTTAGGATGTATTCCAAATGTTATTATTGTTTGAAACAACATTTAAAACTACAAACAGGAGCCATACCAGAGACCAGTCACTACTGTCCACTAGACTTATTTTCAGGAGACAAAGAGAGAATGAAACAGTCCCTGTTGAATATGATACACAATCCACAGAATAACTTTAAACTATTCAAAGATGGGACATTGATCTTTCATGAAAAATCAACTTTAAGCGATTTGGATGGTATTGTGAAAAATATGAACTATTTTAGTGACACAAACTTATTTTTGGATTTTATCATAGATATTTTATTGAATGATAAAAATGTGTCTCACATTAAACTAGAGAATTCTAAAAAAATGGACATGAAAGATCTATCGAATCAATGTATAGAAAGAAATAATCCAACATGCAATAACAAGTCATTTCTTTCCAAGTTGTTGCAACTACAAAAACTATCAGAAACAAACACTTTTGACTTAAAAGATATCAAAAATGAATATACTGATTATGTTTCTAAATTAGTAGAAGAACTAAAATCAAATAATTTAAATTTAAATATTCAAAAGGACAGAGACACCTTTCTCAAAACTGCAAATCCAATACATCTAGCCTTAATATCGGCAGTAGCAAAAGACTGTTCAATAATGATAAGTTTTTCAACTAATTATGTTGAAAATTTCCCATATGTTGAAGTAGGGGAATCCAAGATATTTTACAAACTGGCTCTGACTGACTTGGAACCAAAATCTCCTGCAACATTGTCCAAACGAAAGGATACAGAGAAGAAATTGATAGAAATATATGAGAAGTACATTGAATCTTCTATAATTAAGGAAAGAGAATGTAAGTATTTAATCAGATCTGGAAGATATTTAATTATAATTAATGGTGTTATTGGTAATCATTTGTATACAATCTCCTGTATTTGTTTTTTGTTTTACTACTACTGTATCACCATTAGGCACAAAATATCACCATCAAATGGTTTGATAAGGATATCAGACATATGAAAACAATTACAATAACTAGATTGTTATTTGTTACAGAATTCAACCGCACACAGAAACGAGAGCAAAGCAACTAGAAGCATGGGAGCAACTAATCACGGAATACTTGAAAACAACTAAACAATCAACCATAGACATAAGAGAATCACAGAATAGTCCACTATTTAATAACACAGAAATTAACAGAAAGTTGTCTCAGGAAGCTATTCTTACTATCTTGGAGGATATGGCAAAAACTGGCAGGGCAGCACCCATGGATAAAAGTAAAAATGTATGGGAGGTATACTGGCACTCATTGGATGAATGGGGCAACTTGGTGTACAACTGGGCCTGCAATAATGGAATGAATAACTCAGTTTGTACTCTGTTTGAACTCAGGGAAGGCGAAAATACTGTTGACCAAGGTGAGCCATTTTATTTTGTAACAGGCATCATCATTCTACCGCCTTGTTCCAATTCATTTGGGGTTGCCGCAACATTTTTTTGTCTTCCATACTTCTCTCGCGGTAGTCACCCCCTTTCTAGCCATATCATCTTTCTCACAAGTAATAAATTTCCAGGTAGGGTATTTTCTGCTGTATCAATACTGTTGTCGCTTCTCATGGTATAGTTGCAAGACGCAAGTAAAAAACTGTTTATTGATTGTATAACGGGCTGGTGTCCCAATTCCACGTCCAAGCGCGTGTTTCGCTTACGGCAACTGTTTACCGTTTATTGAGACAACATAATATAACCAAACGTCTTTTTTAAATAGGGTTTATTTCAATTAATTGCATCTTATAAAATAAGGATTTTTTTTTTTTTTTAAAGGTGTTTATTTCCGAACTTTGGGTACATCTTTTGTTAGCAGAAAGTATTTGGCCCAAAAGCTGATCATAATATGTCACGCAGCTTGGTGTGCTTTTTAGCATAGGCCTCCTCGAACTGTCTCCATTGTGATCTATCCTTTGCGACTCTGGTCCAGTATGGCCCCAGGGTTAGACGTATATCGTCTTCCCATCTTGTTTTTGGGCGCCCCGTTTTCTAGTCCAGTCTCTTGGGTATCACAGGGTCACTCGTTGGCTCCATTTGTTTGATTTGCATCGAGGCATGTGTCTGTACTATAAGATCCAATATATCCTTAACTTTGGTTTTTCTTCTTATATCTGTGTTTCTGATTTTGTCCCTTAGTTTGACTCCTGAAATGCTTCTTAACATGTTTCAATTGCATCTTATAACTCATGGGTAAATAATAACAGCTGCATGGGTCGATCGAAAGTTAAGCTACGCTTGCCGCGGTTGGTTCGCGGATGGGTGACCATCTATTATATGGTATCCGTGCCTCGGAAGGCACGTTCAGCCGTTGGTCCCGGCTGTCATTCGTAGATCTTTAACCTTCGTTACGGTAGTCAGACGCCCGAAAGTCTGACAACCAGTCTTACCAAGGAGTATCGTGTCACTCTGTAACTGGGTTGTGGAGGTCAGATAGGCAGTCGCTCCATGTGAAATACTGGTATTCAGCTGCATCTGGTTAGACTGGAAGCTGACTCCAACATAGTTGGGAAAAGACAAGGCAGATTGAGATTGCATCTTATCATAACTATGTTTTATTATTTTTCAGAGTTCCACGGCCTCGACATGAGCGTGTTACTGAAGGCTTTAAAGAATTTGGAACTGAAAGGTAGATGTGAACTGATGGAATTCGAGGATAGCCAAGGCGTTAAGTTTTTCTGAGACCACTGTGAGATAGCTAGTTCTGTTTCTACGTAATTATAATAAGTACACAATTTTTAATACAAATATGAAAGTGTTATAATGCATTTTGTTAAGTTATAAGCATTTTTTAATGTTGGAATATTATATATAATTCGTATTTCTAATATGTGGTTTGATTATGTCTAATTTCATTTACAACTAGCTTCCGCCCGCGACTTCGTTCGCGTGGAAGTCGTAAGACACCAAAATATATTAAAATGACAGGCCACATTTTTATAAAACTTTTTCTGTATGCTACGTTTGTAGTTTTGCTCTCGGCAGCCAAAATATGAAGAGAGTCAGGACTGGTGTCGCGGGAGCAAGCGACGCCGACGTACTGTTGTCCGTGTGAGAACCATCTCGTGCTGAGTACTTCTGGGGTCGACACCCGCAGCCTTCAGTAACAATTTCTCATTGCTTGCTAAGTTTTGGTTTTTAGTAAATTAATGAACGCCTGCGTGTACTGCCTAATGGCACAACACCGATACACTGACTGATACATTCTTACAGATTATTCCTGGCGAACAGCTATCACTAAAATAATATTACAACAGAAAAACACACCGAAATTCTCATATAGGCACCTAACTATAGATATTTATTTTTATTAAAACCAAAGATTACATTAGAGGCCTAAACGTAATATTTTCCTGGTACTGTTGCCAGCAGATAAAGCTACACGAAACTGTCAAATTTCTCCAAACGATTTTAAACCTTAAAAAGTTTGATGGTTAAGTTCAAAATGTAATGAGAAAATCTGACAAATTCTGGTAACTTGATGTACTGGCGACTGTACGTTCTACCAACTATCATATAATAATTTAAGAAAATGTAAATAAAGGAAGCATAAAAAATATAAATTGTTAGGAATCGGACATAGGTTTGCAAGGCAGTCGTCAAACTTAGCTATTGCATCTGTAGCGGCATCTACAATCGCCACATGCGAGCTACACGTCACAATGACGTCACGCAAAATCCTGCATCGCGCAAGCAGAGTTTACCGCGCAACTAGCATATATACAACGTCCTGACATCAAACGTCGGGCAGTTGCCCACCAGACACAACACCCGTCTGGTCGGAGGATCCTCCCTTTTCCATAGAGTTTGAGTGAACTTTACACCCTGTTCCTCATACCTCTATACATCAATATATCCATCAAAACAGCGCCATCTATTGGCTACTAGCAAGAAAACAGGAAATTAAGTGATTTATTTCGACGCCAGCACCGTCTAACGAGCTTCATAGAAATCCAAAATCCTTAATTTGTGGCATTACAAATCGTTACAGTTTATTAAGATTCGTTTAACTGCGCGTTGGTTTCAACGATTAATCATGTTTTTTTGTATAAGGAATAGGTAGCTATTAACTGTACATCCACGCCGTAAGTAGCGCAGTCTCACTTTTGGTGGTTTTTACAATTGAAACATATTTATTTACTTGGACAAATGTTCTATAAACATATTTGTAATTTGCTCGACAAGACCTTTCTTTTGATACCAAACATTTCAGGGTTTATTTATTAAACAATGATTAAAGATAAGAGACGTTTAAACGTCAAATATGTATGGTTAAAGTTATGTAATGATTAGCGACTGTTTAAGCAGCGTTTTTATATAAAGGGGTTTGAGATTATCTTAATTTTTGTTTTTTGTAGGTCAGAATTTTACGTGTAACGTCCACCATATTAAATATAGGTAGAATATATATTAATATAAATATGTTGCCCATAGGCACATATCACCTGGTCCATTATTACGAATCTATTGATATCTCATTCATCAACATTGGTTTAGCAGTTTAGACGCTACGGTGAAAAATACGTAAATACAAACATACATACATAGACTGTTAAAATCATAACCCGTCCTTCTGGCGTTACCGTAGACGGCTAAAAAAAATGCGTGAATGTCGTGGAACGCTCGGTTGGAACGAAGTTCCTAGTCGTAATATATTTTTTTTTAAGTTAAAAATAAATAAGACTATACCGGCGCAGCTGATGCGAACTTACTGGCTGCCTTGAACCAATAAGCGCGCACCTATGACTGGGCACAGCCAATAGCATCCGCGCTATGGATAACCGTCTACACTAAAGAAAGGGTCGTGACGGAAAACTCTTACACTTTTTATGGCCCAGCCCGCATCCGCCAATTCCGTACCGTGCGATAAGGAAATTCGTTCCAAAAATATTCAATGTACAGTGTTGACTTCGTTACGATTTTATTATACAGTACAGTTTGAATACAGTCGAAGCTAGCCGATGGGCGGCAAATATAAAAACGTAGGTATGGAATCCATTAAAAGAACCCTTAATGAATCCCCCCTTCCCTTCCCTTTTTTGTTAGTTTTAAATGCTCCTTTTTTATTTTTACTCTTTGTGTTTCCTGTGCGTGTCCCAAATAAAATATTTTTCTTTCTTTCTTTTCTTTAATGAAATCCAGGTTTGGGACCCAAAACTAAAATTTACGGGAGGCGGTAGAACCAAAATAATAGACACATTGTTTTATTATTTTTATTTCAATCAATCCGTGTAAAATTGTACAATTTCAAAATTGATCACCTACATTATATGATACACAAATTACATTAGAAAAAATTGTAAAGACTTTACAAATTGTATTTTTATAAAAATCTAATTACTATTGCATATTTTCATAGTTTTATGGTAGTTGATCCATTTTGGGAGTTTTGGATTCCATGTAGAAATCTAGGATCCATTACTGGAACTTGAAATCCGAAATCGATCGAAACAGTCTGGGATGACATTTTAGGCCAAATGCAGTTCATTGATTGTTTTTATTTTTAACCGACTTAAAAAAAGGAGGAGGTTATATGTTCGTGTGTATGTATTTTTTTAAATGTATGTTCATCGATATTTTCGTCAATTGTCGACCGATTTTTTTAATTCTTTTTGCATTTGGTTGAGAAAGCTTGCGCGGTGGGCCGGTGGTCCCATATAAATTTTATTAACTTTGCTTGGGTAGTTTTTGATTAGCTTCGATAATAAGTATTTAATCCACTTTGTGTATCTTGATGATGTTATAATACTTCCTGTCAATGTTGTTTACAGAGCAAGTAGTGGTATACGAATTTGAGTGGGGTAGGTACCACAACTAAAAAATGACAAACTAAAACTTTCTTACAAAAAAAAAAAAACAACTGACTTCCAAAACTGACTGACTTCCTTAATTTCGGAAGTCGGTGACAAAAAACTGAAATACAAATACAGCGACTTCCGAAATTAAAGTTATTTTTCACTTTGTAGTGTTTTTTTTTTTTTATATGCAATGTGTTACTACCTACCTACAGCCTTATTTATAACCAGTACCTACTAGCTTCTGCCCGCAACTTCATCCGCGTGAAATTTCTGGTTTCCCCGAACCACTCCGTCGCATCGCATCGCATCACCTGCCCCCGCTATTACTTCGTTTTCGCTTAACATTTTTCTTTTTGCACGGCTCCTTAGGGTTATAACCCTAAGGAGCGTGATGTTAAATAGTTCCTCAAGAAAGAAATGCAAAAAGAATTTTTGAAATTCGACTGGTAATTCCAGAGATTACCTCCTACATACAAACTAACAAACAAAACATTTTACTTCTTTTTAATACATATTAGTATAGAAAACATCCAGTAGGTGTCTATCCGATTTTTCAAGAATTAAAGGATTGTAAAGATTGGTCGTAATGTCTGGATTATCTTGGTGCGATGTTTGCAGAATAATACTTTTGAAAATTTTGTAAGAACTTTTGGGTCAGTTAGGCAGTCTCTCCATGAAAAATACTGGTATTCAGCTGCATCCGGTTAGACTGGAAGCTGACCCCAACGTAGTTGTGGAAAGGCTAGACAGACTGATTTATTAAAAACTTTGAATCTAATACTTCTGGGCTTAACCTCTCCTACAAGTACTCGTACAATCCTTTAATTCAATAAAAGTACAGTCACAGAATTATGTTACACATACACTTAATATTTAATTTAATTATTACTAGTAAACAATCAGTCTTCAACCAAAATACAATTTTAACAACTATTGATTTTGCATTAACAAAAAATAAGTTAGAAACTATGTACAAGTGTACCTAAACCGTTGGTTTGATTATATTAAAAAATTTAAAAACAAAAATATTTTAAAAATTGTGCCTTCCCGAATTGTACTCTACTTAATTATACATACACACTACGCCGGACTACGTACGTTTTGCAAAAATAACAAGTAGACCTACTTATGTAGGTTTTTTCCAGAAAATTTGTGTGGCTAGGTAGGATCGGTACTCTGCATTACCTGACCCCTCTTACAAAGAAAAAGAGAGAAGAGAGTTCGAGTTATGCAGGTCACAGACTGTTATTTTTTTTTGGGTGGGATATCATCAAATGACCTGTCCCGTTCTGGGCGGAGTGGAAGGGCGTGTCAGACTCTTACTGACTAAAACCCACCCGTGTTCCTTCAGTTGCCTGTGCGCCAGGGCCACGGTAACTCTTTCGAACAATCCGCGACCCCGGCAGGCAAGCAGGTCACAGGCTGTACTATCAATGTTGATAAACCTAAAAATAAATGAATTCCACGAAATACTTTCTGTAGGTCAACTACTTAGAATTCTGCAAAACAATACGTAATCCATTTAATACTTAAAAAGGTGTACCTACAAATCTACAGACACCTTAAGATCTAAGTGTAGGAGGACCTTACATCGGCGATATACTTACAATTATCTACAAACTATTACATCACAGATATTTTACAACAGAACTATTTATATTATTATTTTGGAATGTAAACAATAATTTCATTATAATTATGTATAATGTACCTATAGTATCCACACAACTCATAAGTAAAATCATAATTTATAATAAACAAATAAAATAAAATTGGAAATCAGAATTTTTTGTTAGTTTTTAGGTTTCCGTACCCAAAGGGTAAAACGGGACCCTATTACTAAGACTCCGCTGTCCGTCCGTCTGTCTGTCCGTCTGTCACCATGCTGTATCTCATGAACCGTGAAAGTTAGACAGTTGAAATTTTCACAGATGATGTATTTCTGTTGCCGTTATAACAACAAATAAAATACTTATTGAAGGGGGCTCCCATACAACAGACATGATGTTTTTACCGATTTTATAAATAATGGTACGGAACCCTTCGTGCCCGAGTTGGACTCAAACTTGACCGGATTTTTCAGGTAGCTATGGTTCGAACTGTACCATTTCATCAAGTTCAAAATGTCCATACAGTCGCAGTTATGCCCCATAGTTGTCAACAGTAAAAATTTTACTTACATCGAAAATTCGAGACTCACCAGAAGTAACATCTCAAACTTATGGCCTCATTATTAGCCTCTACAAATTTGCAGTCGGCCTCACTGCTAAACCCGTTATTGTGAACCAGTAACTATCCTCTAAACATTAGGCTAGTCATGATCGCTGACTTTATTCTGCATCCAGTGTTAAACAACGAAATCTTTGATGATAACTTACAAGTGATCACTACATTCTAAAGCAGCATTGCAGTATCCATTGCTGCCTCGTTCTGCCGTCCCATTGGCTACATTAGTCACGTTGCCATTGGTCTTTTCCGCGCATACCACGAGGTCTACTGATGGAACGATGGCGTTCCCGTTCTTGCTTCCCGGTGGGCGGTAGAACCACCACGCGAGGAAGAAGAAGAGAAGAGAACAGAGCTTGCCTACCAGTGCGATGCCTAGCATGTACCTGGAAGAAAATATCACAAGATTATTTAGTGGCCAAGAGATAAACAATCTAATAAAAAAAACATGTTTCATAGGAATTCCAAAAGTCAAATGGATGGCCTTGAGGAACTTGGAGAACTGTTTTTCTATCACTTTAATAATGTGGTCCGAAAAATATGTATTTTGGTCATAATTTCGGCTAACATCTTCTAGACAGGCAATGCCAAGTAATGGAAATAGTCGATACTCGGTCGGTAATAGTCGGTCGGTCAAAGAAAAAGAAGGAATCTTCTATACTCGATCCTGGCCATAACATATTCAAATGCATCACACATCCTTACCTGCTCATATTAATGTTATCATACTGCAGACAGGCGCCAGTCTTGTTGCAAGACGTAGACCACAGCGAGCAGGACAGGTCGATGAGATACCCAAACAGCAAGGGAGCCGGGATTGTGCCCAGCAGACGGACCTTGATCCACTGAATACCTAGCGCGAATGAACGCTGGTCTTCGCGGACACATCTGTTGAGGATAGAGTAGGTAATGGTTTGAGCAGAACGCACATTAAACACAGAGGTTGGCTTGCACTTATCGGGAAGCAACAAGCACTTTGGGTTGGATGTGTCTTTAGAGAGTCGGTACCATCGCGACTCTCTAATGACAGTTTGGAAAAATCACAATCTCTCTCAAAATCACTTTCGAGCTAAGTTTTGTTGGCCCGAATTTTTTCCGGTTCCTGTCGTGAAAATTATTGCAGATTTTATTTAATACCAGCACCGCCTTTTTTTTGTAATTTTGTGGAAATCCTCATGGATGTCCTCCGCCCTAGCGCGGGCGGACGGGTCTGTCAGGCTTCTACTGACTAAAACTACCCCGTGTTCCCTCGCACACTAGCACCGAGGGCTACGGGGGCACTTAAGCACTCTTCAACGCAGCACCCGGCCGGTGCCGGCCTCTGCGGGCCCCGTCCGGTCGAGCGGGGGGAGTGAGGTGTTTGACTCCCCCCGCGACGTCTAAGAGGGGCGCGCGTGGAACACTACGCGCCTCGACCGCGGGTCTTATGTAATAGGGGACGGCGGACGTCCCCGAGTCTGCCGTCCCTGGACCCATTGAGGGGGGCCGGAAGAAGGCATCTGCCCTCTGCCGACGCCCGGTGCGCCTGCTGCGGGCCGGTAGGGCACTCGACATCTCCCTCTCCCTTTAATACCAGCATCACGTAGCTTAACTGAACATGGATAAGGTGCTGGTCCATTTTGGTTGAGTCATCTACCCATCATAAATGTCTCATTTGTGTCACTGAAACAATCACTCATATTCATTGGTAGAGTACCTATGAGTGTTAGTGATTGTGAAAGAAAATCAAGTCTACTTTTCTTAATGAACATACCTCAAGGTAGCCGATAACGCAGGCATGGTAGCCAGGAACGTGAACAGCATCACTCCGAAAGACAAGCAGACGAACACCCAGAGGAACGGACAGTCTGTTTTGCAGATACTGTTGATGGCTTCGTACGAGATCGTTGAGTTTGATACTGGAAAAATGATTACCATATATTTTATGCGTTTAGTTAGATTCCTACACGAGAAAAAAAATTGAGAGAATACAGGAGTTGTTGTGAGGAATTTACTATCAATCTTTCTATTATGGCAAGAACTATAGTTTCACTTTCTTCAATGTTTAGGGATGAAGATGAAAAGAGTATGAACTTGGTAGGACTAACTCCTGCGTGATTCATTTTTTAACTTTACATAACACCACTTGCTTGCACATCAAAGGAGAGCTGACAAGCGTAAATCGACGTTTCTCGGCCCGGACTAACCAGCGTTTCCAAAATAAAATAAAAATCTACTGCACCTATAAATCGCGGCATGGTTGATGAAATAAGCTACACCTTTCCGCTTTTTTACCACACATCTCATCAACACTCACGTCCTTGAAGTTCATAAGTCGGCAGTGTCATATTCTCCGCGGCCGTGACACAGGAGCAGTGGTGGAACAGCTGCGCGGCGCCGGCCAGGCTGCGGCGCGTGCAGCCGGCGTGGCACGCCGAGTAGTACACGGCGCCGTCCGCGCCGCACACGGGCGCGTACGGCGCGCTGCTGCACGCGCACGCAGCGTTGCACACCGCTGTGAGGCGGTCGGCGCTGCAGAGACAAGACTGGAGTCAACGGAGTGCTAAAGTAGAATGAGGACTTAATACTGGCCCTAGCGTAGTTATTTTCGAAATATTATTGAATTGAATTATTGTCGAATAATGATACATTTTCAACTATTAACTTGCCTTGCCCCCGACACCAAAATAACTGTCGGAAGAATGGCGGCCATCTGTTTGATTTAAACTGAGAAATTTTTCGAGTTTTAGATTTATGGACAGCCTCTATAAGACTTTTGATAACATTGATTGACATTCGATTAGGCACGGAAGCGTAGGTATCGAACGGTTGTAAATAGCTGTGCTGGTCCAAAAATACCCAATGAGTTTGTCATTAGATATTCAGTGCAGAAACGAAATAAGCATAATTTATAATCTTTTCCCCGTGGGAACGTGGAGCTATATTTCGGCAGGTATAACATGTTAAATGTTTCCTTGGCGTCGCGAAAAAAAGCAGCGTCCAGGTACTGTGTTATTATCACGTAAGCAAATGATTTACGAAGAGGAAGTCCTCAATTAGCTTAGCCAAATGTATGACTTGAATTAAGTACCTAAAGCATCCGATTTTAAATTTCACCTAATCTATGGTGACATATTATAACATAAGCAATCAGACTACAGAATAGGTGTTCCACTCACCCCGGCACCGCCGGACTATTGTACATGACGGTGACGCCCGCGAAGGGGTAGTCGTCACAAGTGAGCACAAAGCTGAAGGTGAAGGCGGCGGCGAGCAGCGTGGCGCCCACGCACAGCTTGATGATGCCGCCGCACGCCAGCTGCCAGCGCTTCACCAGCCAGCCGCCCAGGAACGTGCCGCCGCCTCCCGCCGGGACCGTGATCACTCCTGGGGCGGAAGGTGGTACGTTAACACTTATGCTAGCTTCAACACATTTTGGAGCTTCTTCACAACAGGAAAAAGTAGAAGAGCTGATACATTCACCAATTTCTGACTTTTTGTGTTCAAGAAAAAAGTTGTTGGGAGTTTGGGGCTCGAAAGCTCTACTTTAGATACTGAGATAGGGCTAGATTCATAGACTGCTCTTTGACTTTGTATAGTAAGCGTCTCATACGAATATATACCTTATTTTTATAAAGTTAATGTTCATATTCTTTTGAAATGCTTGCTCACATTTACTTAAACGAATATGAACTTTATTAACATAGGAATAAGGATATTCGAATGAAACGCTTACTTAGCAAAGCAGAGTCAAAGTGCTGTCTGATAATACTGCTACTAGACTCCAAAGTTCCTGCTAGGTTTCGAAAGTAATTCATCATACCTACGAAAGCTCAAGCAAGTAAAGATATTCCGTTCATACTGGACGAAAACAAACTCGGTACTTACCCAAAAGCAAAGCAGCTTCTGAAGCGTTGACAGCAAACTGGTTCTCAATAAGCTTCGGCAAGAACGCAGCGAACCCAGAGATGAGCATGCCCTCACTGGCTCCAGCCAGGTTCAGGAACAGGAAGGTGGGGTTCCGCAGTAGGGCTGCCGCGGCTTGAGGCAGCTCATGTAAAGCGCTGAAGGCTGCAGACTTGGAGGCAGCGCCCTCGTGCGCCTCTGATACTTTCGACGCCCGGATTTCGGCTGCACCTGAAATATGGTGAACTTACATTTACTGAAATTCTAAGTTTACCACCTTGGGCTGCAAACAGACTGTTTTCTGCCGGCTCCCATTATTTGAAGGTTTTAAAATCATCTGCATTCTACGATATAAATTATTTACCCTGGTTGACAGAGGTCTATTCGTTCTGTTTTCTTCATATGATTTCTATTAACACACCTGTACCTAGATCTGTCTGTCTGCCTGCCCAAGATACGTTGAACATGCTCTCGAGGCTATAGTAATCCAATTTTGAACGATTATAGTAGGGCACTCACCAGGCAACTCATGTGGGAAAGCCATGAGTGGTAACGACACAATGAGGCACAGAAGGGCAGACAGGATGAACCCTATCCACCACGCGCCGATCCACACAGAGCTCACGGGAGTTACACCTAACCTGAACAGACAATAGCAGAGAATAATGTTATGAAGTCACATAAAATCTAACATGGCGGCTTATAACAGATGGAAAAGGGTACGAAATTTCTTTTTTTTAATATTAACTTGTTTAGTATCTAATGAAAAGTCTGAAAACATATTGGTTACTTATGTATAATTATTTATACATACATCCCAAATAAAAATAAATAACTACGTATTTTTTCCACATACTGTAGGTATATTGATGATGTTATAATCACTTTCTGTGACTGTTATTTACATATCAAGTAGTGGTATACGAATTTGAATGGGGTAAGTACCACAACTAAAGAAAAAAAAATCTGCTTTCAAAAAAAACACTACAAAGTGAAAAATAACTTAAGTCATTTTGGAAGTCGGTGGCAAAAAGTGAAAATTCAATAAAATTTTACAAAAAAAATAAACAACCGATTTCCAAAAAAAAACACTACAAAGTGAAAAATAACTTTAATTTCTGAAGTTGGTGACAAAAAATTAAAATACAAAACCAAAGACACCGATATTCTAACACTTGTTCGCAATAAACGTTTTGATTTTGACTTTGACTTCCGAATTTTAAGTTATTTTGCACTTTGCAGTGTTTTTAATTGGAAGTCGGTTGTTTTTTTTTTCAGGTGTTTTTGTCGTAGTTGGGTTTTATCTACAATGTTAATGTTGATATCATATTTATTTTTGTGAATTGGTTCAAAAACACTTTTACACTTCAAAATTAAATTGTTTTAAAAGTAGATGACGGTGTATTTTTTATCCAATTACTCTGAGAAGAAAAACCGAAACAAACTCACAACCGCTTTTAAAGTAGGTACGGACTCGCAATTAACATCACCAAGAGATTCAATTTCCAATAGCGTCTGAGCTGAGCAGAGATATAAAAATTCTGGTATCCACAATGGATCCAAGTAATGACTTCGTACCTACCCTATCTACTAGTGAAATGTACAGTGGGCATCATGGGAATGAGGGTGTGTTAAGACAAAATGCAGTACCTAAACATTGTTTCAAGCGGAGGTCAAGAGAAGATGCGTAAATAACGCGCCCACATACTCGACCAACGCAAACACTGGCTTGCATAGCTTGGCCAATAATACCCAAATCTACAACACAAACGCCTGCATACGAATCGAGATAAAGGTACACGTGTCGCATCCCTAAAGCCATTTTACTGTGCAGAAATGACGTCCCTACGGGACTCATTTTCTGGCAAATTAACTCCTATAAACGCCGTAGCTAATTTTCATTCCCATAAGCACACAAAGAAAATAACTCAACAGCTTAAAACCTGCCTCGAATCGCGTTAAAAGTCAAACAAAAACTCCATATTATCGCTTTCATACTCGTTTAACTCACGTTACCCTTTTTTGAATATGTCCCTAGACAAAAAACGAGCAACAGATCTGAAAACTCCGTTATTGCTATAATAACTTTTGTAGGCGCTATTTTCGCGAAGGTTATTAGGTGGGTAAACAGAGGGGTAAGTACCTATATCGTGTTGCGAAGTATACGTTATTAGGTAGCTATGCCCAATTGTTTTCTTATGCAAATCGGACGTTTACTCAACAATCTAACGTTGCTCTGCGGTTCGCACCGGTAGGCTTGAGTGGCCAGGGTTGGATTTAGGAATCGGTTTAAATATTAATTGTTTAATTTATAATCATTCATTAGTTGCACAGTTACATTTGGTTTCGAAACCTAAATGTTCTTATTCTGCTTGCTATTAAGACAAATTTTCTAATCATCTTGAATCCTTAGAAATAATTTAGGCACGGAGTTTTGATAATTTGCTCTGATAATCTTTGGAAGCTAATAAACTCATAGGGAACCCTGTACTGTATTTGCGGCTGTTGCACCCCTTGCACCTTTTGCACCCCCGTATCCGGGCCTGTACCCACACAACGAGAGGCTTCAAGTGGGCTTGCTACTCTTAAAATGAATTAAAATAATAGAACCGCTCTTACTGCCTGCCTTTTGATTGAATTATAATTTTTATGTAAGTAGGTACTGTTCTCTGGCGTATTAGAAGCATATGATTCGCTTCAAAAGATCTGATTTAAAAGTAAACAAGGAATTTATTTATTTTTTACCACAGTTACCACAAATAGTTTATTACCTAACTAAGGTAGGTATGTAATAATACTAATAACGTGATTGAGTGTTCGTTAGGTTTATAGACATTTAAGAACATCATTGTGTTCATGTTCAACAGCTCAGAACAAGGTAGCAACATAAGTAAAACGCAGGTATTAGGGGAGCGCAGGATTATGAGAGCGGTCGGGTAATGGGAGCGATGGTGATTGAACGGAAAGCATACACATTTGCGCGATCGTAAGCACTCGGCCGCTTCCGTCAACCATCGATAAGCTTCGCTACTGCCATGCTTTTTACTCCACGGTTATAAAAAACTGCTGATTGCTAGCGCTAAGGTTAGCATGAAGTTATATTCTTATTTTATTATGTTTACATCCCTAGATTCATTTACTAACAAGTCCAATTGGTTAAATTGTGATTGAAAGTAGAATTATATATTTACTAGCTTCTGCCCGCGGCTTCACCCGCGTGGATGTCGGAAATTATCCCACGGGAACGTGCTACCGGGATAAATTATTCCACGGGAACGTGCTATCGGGATAAATTATCCCACGGGAACGTGCTACCGGGATAAATTATCCCACGGGAACGTGCTACCGGGATAAATTATCCCACGGGAACGTGCTACCGGGATAAATTGTCCCACGGGAACGTGCTACCGGGATAAATTATCCCACGGGAACGTGCTACCGGGATAAATTATCCCACGGGAACGTGCTACCGGGATAAATTATCCCACGGGAACGTGCTACCGGGATAAATTGTCCCACGGGAACGTCCTACCGGGATAAATTGTCCCACGGGAACGTGCTACCGGGATAAATTATCCCACGGGAACGTGCTACCGGGATAAATTGTCCCACGGGAACGTGCTACCGGGATAAATTATCCCACGGGAACGTGCTACCGGGATAAATTGTCCCACGGGAACGTGCTACCGGGATAAATTGTCCCACGGGAACGTGCTACCGGGATAAATTGTCCCACGGGAACGTGCTACCGGGATAAATTGTCCCACGGGAACGTGCTACCGGGATAAATTGTCCCACGGGAACGTGCTACCGGGATAAATTGTCCCACGGGAACGTGCTACCGGGATAAATTATCCCACGGGAACGTGCTACCGGGATAAATTGTCCCACGGGAACGTGCTACCGGGATAAATTGTCCCACGGGAACGTGCTACCGGGATAAATTATCCCACGGGAACGTGCTACCGGGATAAATTATCCCACGGGAACGTGCTACCGGGATAAATTATCCCACGGGAACGTGCTACCGGGATAAATTATCCCACGGGAACGTGCTACCGAGATAAATTGTCCCACGGGAACGTGCTACCGGGATAAATTATCCCACGGAAACGTGCTACCGGGATAAATTGTCCCACGGGAACGTGCTACCGGGATAAATTGTCCCACGGGAACGTGCTACCGGGATAAATTATCCCACGGGAACGTGCTACCGGGATAAATTATCCCACGGGAACGTGCTACCGGGATAAATTATCCCACGGGAACGTGCTACCGGGATAAATTATCCCACGGGAACGTGCTACCGGGATAAATTATCCCACGGGAACGTGCTACCGAGATAAATTATCCTATTATCCAATTCCATTCAGCCGTTAAAGCGTGAATAGGTAAAGCACAGAGAAACAGGACACAGGAAACAGAAACAGGTAACGACAGACGGACAGATAATAAATGCATATATAAAATCTTTTTTATTTTTATTGAACACGTTTTTTTTATTCTAAATGTCTAACTTTATAAGTTCTGCCCGCGACTTCGCGTGGAATAGTGGGCTAACGCTAACTTTAACCCGCGACTTCGTTTACGTAGAGGGTGGAAATATTTTAAAATAATACGTACGTTAAGGAGCTGTTTTAGGTACCTACATCACGCTTTTATCAGTACACGGAGAAATAATTTCTTAAAATATTTCTGGGGAGTTTATGAATTTTTACTGGGGCTCTGCAGTAACGCGGGACCATAATATGTGCAAATCCAAGAAAATTTACCGGTTTACCCAATACAAATTCTAGAACAATTTTTTTTAAGGTTTTAGAAATTTTACTGGGTTACCGATTCAATTTTTACTGGGGTACTGAACGTCATTTTTGGTATCTCGCAGAGGTAACTGGGGCCACCGCCCTTCCCCGTCATGACCACCCGCCGCCGGCCTTGCACCATTATTTTGCTGCGATGTTATTTTAATACTGCGATATCTCCTAAGATATTCATTGAAATCAAATGATGTAAAGGGCAATTTTGTTTTAAATTAAATACTTGTGATGAATAACGTATTTATTTGGATAAGGATTAATATCATGTTTATAAAAACACCTTCGCAAATAATGCATTATTTTAGAACAAATTTGGTTAGAATAAAAAAGTTCATAGTGAGCCAACCTTAAAAGATAGACATAAGCTGTCGCAGACTTTTTTTTAGGACTTTTAAAGGGGAACAATTCTGTAATACATGATTTTTGTGAAACTTTAACCGTTTACGCAGCGCACGCAGCGGAAGCTCTCAAAAGGAAAAAAATAACCTACGATTTTGAAACATTGCTCATTGATGCTCCGTCCCTATTGGTCTTAGCGTGATGATATATAGCCTATAGCCTTCCTCGATAAATGAGCTATCTAACACTGAAAGAATTTTTCAAATCGGACCAGCAGTTCCTGAGATTAGCGCGTTCAAGCAAACAAACAAACAAACAAACAAACTCTTCAGCTTTATTATTAGTATAGATGTTATTACTTTTCAAAATGGTGGTCAGCTGGTAATGGTAGCCTAGCGTTCGTTCGTAGTTTTGTTTGTATTTTAAAAGTAGATATTTTTATTGGTATTACAAATGGTTTTTTGTATTAATAAGAAAGATTATATTTAAAGTATGTTTAGTTAAATTTTCAGGATAGAGTAAATATGATTGCTCCAATTTCCCATGTGAGCGCTAAATGGGCTCTCATTACCCGCATGTGTCGGGTAATAGGAGCGAAATACTTTTTTTGTTAAATCGTTATTGTTTCTTAATACATGACTGTAATTGGTTATAACTGTGATTAAAATATACTTTAATAACCAAGGTAAGAGTTCCTAATTAAAAATTCTAAGAATGTTAACAAATGTGGTTTTTATCAAAATTTTCCCCTAGTAGGCTCCCACTACCCTGTTCTCCCTTAAACCAACTTGGCTGTAAATATTTACGTCTTTTCATTACTTAATTACCTTTAGGTATAATCTTGCTTTTCTAAGTATAGGTAACGAAACATGAATACCTTTTATGGGCGTAATCAAATTAATCAAGTAATAATACCTACATAATAAGGATTCCGTTCGGTTATACATATTTTAATCAGTAAACGAGAGAACTCATGAATTAAAAAGTAAAGCCATGGCAAGGAGGTCATTCAAAACTCGTCCCGCGGAAAATCATATTTCGTTTCAGAAGCCATGAAAATATAAAATGGTGGAATTAATTTGGCTGAAAAGTTGCCTGAGCAGCGTACCTGCGTGGTTCACAATGAGATGAAAGCGAGAGGGCAAGTTGGCTGAATGAAGCCGTGTCGGTGCCGAGATGAAATATTAAAAAAATGTGAACAAGACGCGGCGTGCGGCGTGGAAAGCGCGGGAAACGCACAGTTGAGGTTATTGACGTTTACTTAGCAAAAACAAAGAATGTGGAATAGGTAGTTGATTGGTGCACTTGTAGGGTAAAGGAATAGGTTCTGGGAATTTAAACGAGTTTATTTAATTTTAGCTTTTCCCTCTTCCGCCATAGACAAAACGAAACATTAAGAAACGAAAGGTACCTTTCTAATATGGACAACAATATGGCAGCATTCTAACAGCTCCATATATATACTCGTAGGTCTTAAAAGTACCTACTAATTTGCCCAATAGAATTGACCTAGGAATAATGAGTACTTACGTTTCTGAGTCTACACTGAGGAAGTCAGTGTAAATGGTGAGCATCTGACCTCCGATCACGTAGCCCATCGCTGGGCCAACCACCGCCATCGTGTAGTATACACCTGGAAACAAGGAAACCAATCAAAACAGGTACACTTACTAAGAAGTGAAGGCATGTATTACAAAAGAACTAACAAAGATTTCCACAATTTTCATCGTCTCCCAGAATAGCATAATCAATCAGCCTATAACGTACCCACTGCTGGGACACAGGCCTCCTCTTTGTGAGAGGGAGTGGACCACAATCCACCACGCGGGCCCAATGCGAGTTAGTGAATGTCACATGTCTGCGAATTTTTGGTTCTAGGACATGCCGGTTTCCTCACGATGTTTTCCGTCACCGTTTTTAGAGCAGTCGTGATGAAATAAATTACACAAAGTACAATGCCTGCCTGGCCTTTGCATCTCCCATGCCATCTTCCTAACTTATAAATAACGTGAAACCATTGAGTTCATTGAGTGAACCAAAGAGCCAGAGATGTCCAGCTCTTTGGCCATAGCCGGACACGGCAAAAATCCACTAAACCACAACTAAGGACACACTACAGTTTCCCTTTGCCATTAAAAACGTGAAAAGAAAACCACAGAAACAAAATCTCTTTGTCTCCAAATTCTTTAAAAAAAAAAAAAAACAATTTAACCTCTCACCTTCTCGATTGCACACAACACACATGTCGATGTTTCCATACCTCCATTACACTTACAACACATTACGCCACGGACAAACACAAGAAAATAACCCGTGGAGTGTAAAAAGCATAAGTATCGCATTTCTTAGCGGGCGCCCTGTTTCCACAGTTAAAAGCTGCGACTTAGAAGTGGTAAGGGGACAGACGTAGAGCATGATTTTTGTAGCTTCACATCGCTTTACAGGTGAACACCTAGGTGTCAAATATACGTAAGCTAAATTAATTAACGAATTTACGATACCTGCTACGACAGAAACTGGTATCACAGTTTTTTTAGGTCATAATATGGTATAGCAGCTTTTAAATGTCTAAGGCCCACTTGTACTGCCAATCATCTAAACACGTTTAGCGCTGAACGAGTTTAAAACATAATTCTGTTTCTGTCAAATGTTTAAAGATGACAGAGACAGAATGATGTTTAAAACTCGTCAAGCGCTAAACGTGTTTAGTGATTGACGGTGCCAGTGGGTCTTAATATCAACCGTGAAAACGGACCTCTAAATTTTATACAGGAAGGTTAATTTTATTTTCTAAGGCCTGCGAAGAAAAAAGAAACGGTTTGGCAAAAGAAGTCCAGTAAGAATTTGTAACTAGAATGCTAGTGAAGATCCAAATACGAATCGGAGATAACGACCATAATTTTTATTCGAATTCTCAAACTTTTCGGCTGGTCTACGTAACCGACAAAGGTCAAAGCGACACATCTAAAAACGACCGCTGTTCTCCAGACGAAATCTTCCCTTTACAAATCAAATTACAAATCACAGTTCCAACATCTCTTCCCAACTGCCCAGGTCTCCTCGTGTGCCCAATCCTAACCCTCGATATCTCCAGTGGGGCACACATCGCGCCATCCAACGGCACTCTGAATACGTTTCCTTGTCCTCCGAGACTCTCCAGAGGGAAGAGAGTGGAGGATCGACCGCCAGATTCATTCAGTCTGTTTGTTATACGAGATTGGAACGAAAAATTACTTTTTTCAAGTGGTAAACGGTTTAAGATTGAAACATTTTGAAGGGTAGATAAAAACTCGTGAAGTCTTGACACTTAGAAATGATGATAACACTTTATTTATAAGATAGATACTTGAGGAGTCCTTAAGCAATAAGGGTCTCTCTAAACAAACAAGGAGATAAGGTATAATAAAAATTTGACACAAAAAACAATTTCTACTTCTTTTCCTTATCTGCGAATTCGTCAGGTTCCTTCTCATTTCTTTGATTTTAAATGCAAAAACCATTTTTGAACTTCCGCCATGGCTGTTGCTATCAAATTTGTATCTCGTACCTTAGGCCTGAAGTCCTCCTACGGTGATGTCGGTCGCGTACAAGTCGTAGCAACGTGCGCGCCGCTGACGTCAGCGTCGCAGTGTGGTTCTATATCGAAAACAATGTATAATATATTCGTACGCGCAACCGACGTACGCGACCGACATCAGCGCAGAAGGAATGCAGGCCTTACCTCACCGAAGGCAAAGCTACAAGCGATCACAATTGTGGCTACTTATAACATACCTTGAGACCGATAAGTAACTACTAGGCTCAAATTAATTAGACAGCAAACACCTTTAACCGTAAAAATCAAAACATAACAAGCAAACAAGCAAGTAATGAAAAATTCTTAGCTAAAATTCTATTATCTATCTATCGATCAGCAACACCAACATCCCATGACATCTGAACAAACATCCCATCGCACCATCACTTAACAGAATCCCATTAAAGATGAAGTGTCTGGCAAATAATCGCAGCTTCCAAAAGCCTATCGAGTGCAATTAATAGAGCCAGACCACGGAAATGCATTAATACGTTTCCGACGCATGTGTACTTGGAGAGTGGGGTGGGGTCTCGATGGTTGCGACTTGCGACAAGTAGAGAGAGCGGAGCAACTCAACGCTCACACATCGCACATTTTGAGCGGCTGATGGAAGTTAACAAGTGGATTTTGTATGTCCGCGTACACGTAACAACATAGCAGTTGTCTGCGATTTCATTCGTGCAACAAACACCAACACCCGAATTGAGCCGCTCAAGCATTGGGTCTTGCCGTTTAGGTTGTGTTTTGTCTGTCAGTTAAATACAATTTATGCATAACTGCAAAGTACTCTCTTAAATAGATGTTGTACTCTCTTAGAATGTTTTAAGCTCTATTGTTTCTTGATTGTTCCCAATTCATCCCGCTAATCGCTTGGTTCACGCTTCCGCTACTGATGTGACCCATTCCTTATGTGGATTATAGACAATGAGCTGTATAGGTACATAAATGAGTTTTCTCATGCGATATAAAGTATGTATTGATGATTCTGTTACAAGAAATTAAAAATAATTCCCCACTGTAATTAAATTTGATAATTAAGAAATAATTAGTTATTGTTGTGATTGGGGAGAAGATAAAATACTTAGAAACAGAAGGCTCAAGATAATCTGGCATACATGACCTGAATTACGTTAACCTGTTTGGAACGAAGTTCCTTATCGCACGGTACGGACTTGGCAGATGGGGGCTAGGCGAAAAAAAGTGTAAGAATTTTCCGTCACGAGTTTTCGTCACGACCCTTTCTTTATTTGTTTGTTTGGTTGAACGCGCAAATCTCAGGAACTACTGGTTGGATACTACAACTACTTTTTTTTTGTGTTGGATAGTCCATTTACCGAGGAAGGCTTTAGGCTATATAGCATTACGCTACGACTAAAAGGAGCGGAGCATAAATGAAAAATGTTGCAAAAACGGGAAAAAAATATTCATTTTGAGAGCTTCCGTTACGTGCGCTGCGTAAACGATTAAAGTTACGCAACAATCATGTATTACGGAATTGTTCCCCTTTAAAAGTTATAAAAAAAGTCCGCGACGGCATATGTCTATCTTTTAAGGTTGACTCCATATAATCCATTTTATGGTAATCAAATTTGTTTTATGGATGTTCTAAATATACTACGAAAGGAACTTCGTTCCAACCGAGTGTTCCACAACACTCACGCATTTTTTTATTTATTTTTTGTACAGTGTGATTTCCTCTTTCACACTAGGCAGGTATTGTACCTTACTGCTAGACCTACCTATAGACAAAAAATTCAAACAGGCATAAAATATGCACCCAAACCCCGAAAAGAACCTGTCAGTTCTCAAACAAATAGCTAATCACTTAACCCTAACATAACTCAATAAACTCCATAAAACTAAAACAATTTTTCTCAACACTAAACTTCCCAGCGGTGGGGTCCATTCGACCCATACGTTTGTTATAACGCGGCTATATCGGAGAGTGCTTACTTGTGTTTATAGCTGGCAACCCCGCGCAGTGTGTGAGGGTTAATAACTTTGAATATAGAGCCGTTTAGAAAGCTTTTGTTATAATATTATTTTCATGGGACACGTGAAAGGATATCGTTCGTGAAATAGTATGGTTCCTAATTTCTCCAAATGTAATCGAATCGATCCTTTGCACTTACGAAAAAGGGGTTTGGATTAACCGAGGACTGCTATTGAGGGACTTATGAAAATTTTCCCTTCTATAGGTATCTACTTATATTCAACTGCAAATACCTACTGCAATAGGAAAGTTCTAACGGTTTTTCACGATTTTATTTTGTCTTTCCCTCCCGCCCTTCTTGGTACGTAATGAGTTACTTAGTACCTAACTTTTGTACACACATAAGTATAACATAATTGAAAAAGCTTCCCTTCTGAAGACTTTCAACCAGTAGATAACCAGTAGATATAGGTATAATAACTAATAAATTCTTTATTGAGAGTAACCATAAGACTCATACAGCGTTAGTAACAATAAAATAAACTTACAACTATGTTAGTGATACAATTACACAAACACACACAACAAAATAATAACTGCTTCAACATTCCAGCTGAAATACTGGAGAGACGACTTACAATACAGCGGCTGCTACAGTCAATCTGGGTAACTTAAACCTTCAATATAACATTAAATAAAAATTAAATAATCTTTACTTCGAATAAGCAACATCCATATGGGTTAGTAAACAAAAAAATAACTTATACCTATGTTAGTAAACTTACTATCTATCTATTTGGAAACCAGGCTGTTGTTCAAAATGCATCTTCGAACAACATCACCTAACAAAGGAGAATCGTACCTCCCCGCTATGGTCTTCAGGATGGAGTTGGAGCTTTCCCGCACTCTGCAGAGCAAAGAGGCAGATTTCTATCTAACAATGGCGTGGAAGCCATCGACGTGTACTTGTGCAAACATACCTGATGCACTGCAGAAACGGGGCAGCCCCATCAACATCCTGAACCCGTTATTATATTGGATCCGTCGGGCGCTGATAGCCCGCTGAGTACCTACAGTTGGTCCACAGGCTGCACGTTTAAAACACTTGGCAATAAGCTTTAAAATACGTTATTTTTACTGCGCTGCTACAGCGTGCAAACCTGCGAGCCAACATGTTACATCCTAAAATTGTAATTTTCCAAACTTTATAAACAATATGTAGAAGGTATGGAGGTACCTTCTACATGTTGTTTACAAAAGCTTATAAAATTAAATTTTTGGGCTAATCTTATATCGAAGGTTTAAGTTACCCAGATTGACTGTAGCAGGTACGCTATAGCAACATAATAAAATTACAACTAAAATAAACTTTCATCGAGGTCTACCACATATTTTCCCGTTACCACTTAGTTGAATGGCATACCAAAGTCACGGTTTCAAATGACGACGGTTCACCGAGAAATTGATATCATTAGCTATGGTTGGTTTCATACAGCCTTGTTATAATGTGGCCAGTTACTTTTCTCATGAGAAATTTCCGCTATCGTTCCAATTCGTATGTAATATAATGCTATATAATAAATAAATAAAATAAAAATAAAAACGCCTATATTTCTTAAAGAATCTAGGTTTACAAAGTGGTGGTGTTAGTAACATAAAACATAATAAAGTGTAATTATTTTGAATGTTTCCTTTTTTTTAAATTTTGTGTTGGTATGTGTTTTTTAATAATTTACTAACAAGATTAAGCTAATGCTGTATAGCTAACACTAAAACCGAGAACTCATTTTAATCGTGGTACCTCTACCTAGATACGTTCTTTGTATCATTTGGATTCTTTTTAAGGTTCCGTATCCAAAGGGCAAAGGGTGCCAACGGGACCCTATTCCTAAGGCTCCACTGTCCTGTCCGTCCGTCTATCACAGGGCTGTATCCTTTGAACCCTATTAGGCAGACCATATATATTTCTACTGGCTTCTGCCAGCGGCATCGCCCGCGTGGATGTTGGAAATTATCCCACGGGAACGTGCTACCGGGACAAAAAGTAGCCTATGTCCTTCCTCAGGATGCCATTTATCTTTTAGTAAAATTTTATCGAAATCCGTTTAGTGGTTTAGGCTTCAATAGGTAACATACAGACAGAGTTACTTTCGAATTTATAATAATTAGTATGGATGAGGTTGAGGTAGATACTTGACATTTTCACAGAGTGTGTGCTGCTATTTATCTGATAATAAAATTAAAATAACCCCGTACAAGAAACGTGTTTTGTTCGGCGTACCTAAGTATTAAAAAAAATGTGTTAAAAATTGTACGGTAGTGCGGAACTCTTCGTGTGCGAGTCCGACTCGCACTTGGGCGCTTCTTTTCACAATTGGTGAAAACGCGTTTTTTTCCGATATAGGATTTCCGCTTAGTTTCCTGTTACTACAGAAATCAGAAATGTTTATTTGCAAGAAAATACATACGTATTACAGGGAAAGATCTTATATCCCAAAAGACATTGTATTCTGTCTGCAAGTAAGCGTGCAAATTATTTCCTTACATCTATTTATGTCATTATTATCATGCAATTAATATTATTATTACAATTATTATAAAATCAATGATTAATTTTCATTCATTATTAACAGAAATTTTTAAGTTCCATAAATTCCTTAATGCTATAGAAACAACTATTTTGTAGCCACTTTCTACTTACTTACCTATGTTTTCGTAGATTTTACTTTTGTTTCCGTACAAATAATAAGTTCGTCTCACTCCACTTTTCATGAAAACCTCACTTCAATCTCGTGTCAATGTGATTGTTGTTATTTCGGTCAACCAATCAAAACAGTTTAATATTATTATATGAAGCTTTTGCCCGCGGGTTCGCCCGTGTGCAGCTCGGTAATTATCTCATGGGAACGTAATATCTGGATAAAAAGTATCCTTATCCTATATCCTAACGCAGGCCATGGTCTACCTACCTGTGCGCCAAACATCGAAATCCGTTCAGTCATTTAGGAGAAAAAAGGTAACAGCTGACAGATAGAGTTACTTTCGCATTCTAAATGTATGGAGTATGGATTTCAAAGACTTGTGGAAGCACAACACACGGAATGGCCGGCGCTCCACGCCGGCAGAGTTACTGCCGAGCCGTCTCCGTGCCGTGTGTGGAAGTTTTCTGAAACGGGGGTTCCTCTGAGTAATTTCTACTTACCCAAATAAACAGAAGACATCTTCTTGGACACGTTCTCGTCGATGTAGGTGACGCCGAGCGTGAAGAGCGGCGTGGCGCCCGCGCCGTGCAGTAACTGCGCGAACACAAACACTGCAACTGCCCACGCGCCGCCTTCTGAAGGCACGTTGCCGTCGCAACTGTCTGTCAACTGAAATAGAACACGGTTTTAGGGAAAATTGATAAAAGGCTTCATAAATAGGATTCTTAGGAGATGGGGCGAACAGGGTTCGTCCTATATAAGACTGCCCATTGTGTCAAGCTTTGTCAAATGTCTACATTAATCTATCTGCCTCAACTGCCTGCCTCGTTGGTGTAGTGGTCGCTAAAGCTACTGCTGAGCATGAGGTACTGTGTTCAATTCCTGGGTCGGGAAAAGTGATATTTGTTTTTCCATCTGTAATTTCCCAATAGCAGCCCGGAGTCTGGATGTGTACCCGGTTGATGGCGATAGGCTCGCCCCTATTAGATACATGGGACTAACCTGCACCTAACTAGCACCTGCCATCTTATCTCTACACCACCCTTGGTTGACTGGTAGAGAATGCCTAAGGCATTAAGTCCGCCTTTGTATGTTATTGTGTGCGAGAATTTTAAATAAATAAATAAATAAAACATAACTGGGAAAATGTGGGTGTGTAGGCCTCTGCCTGCACACCCATATATCGCCAGTAACGTTTACACCTCTAAATGAAAAATTCAAAATCAAAAGTCATTTATTCAAATTAGGCTGAGATCAGCACTTTTCGAACGTCATAATTACTTGACAGTATCCCAAAACGCCTGCACTTCACCACTTCCTACTTAGTACTGTAGCGGTATCTATCGCCACATGCGAGCTACACGTCACATTGGCGTCACGCAAAAATCCTGCATCGCGCAAGCAGAGTTTACCGCGCAACTAGCATATATACAACGTCCCGATATCAAACGTCGGGTAGTTGCCCACCAGACACGACACCCGTCTGGTCGGAGGAGCCTCCCTTTTCCATAGAGTATGAGTGAACTGGGGAGAAGAAGTGGCGCAACAAAGTCCCCAGCAGCACAGCTCTCTCTGTCTCATCCTTTGGGGAACACATGCGTGATGATATTTTATGCTATCTATGTATTATCAGCTAACACCCTGAGATTAAAATTGGTTTTGATGTTCTAGGTACAATAATGATGATATTTGGCATCCTGTAATAAAGGGTAATTCTAAATTCACTGATTTAGCTAGAGTAGTTTTGTAGTTAGATACCTTACGATGCGTTAAAATTACAAGTAATTTTATAGAATACCCTAATTAAATACATAATCTCATAAAAGATGAATTCGATATTAAGAATTAGGTAGATACCACCAAGAGAGATCTTGCACCAAAAGCCAAGAATACCTAAATAAGCACAACCTTACTATAGTAGGTACATAGGTAGGTACGTACCTAGGTAAATCACGGGAATTAAACTTGAATATCGGAAACTGTAATCGAGCTGCATTTCTGCGTATTGAAAACCCGTCTGGAAGTTTGCTAATTGAGTAGAATGCGCTATAGGGGTTTCGTGTAAGTACCTACAATTAACAATTTATTTTGTACCGACTGCTGTTGGAATATTGCATGCAGACTAAGTAGTGCTAGTTTTTAATCCAAACGACATTGTTTTATAGGGGAAATACTGTCCAAAATTACATAAACGGTCCAAAAGTACCATGGCAGTTCATTTAGTCCCTCCAAGATATTATGATTGCACTTTGGAGCACATAGCACCTGTCTTCCTGCCATCAATACTTGATGTTGATTAAAGCCATTCCATCCTTCATTCAGCCTTTTTCAATAATTTTCTTGTTATTTCCTATGTTGGGCCGACTCAGGCAGCTACTCCGGTGAAATCATTGTTGCAGTTGTCAGCAATCAATCATTTCCATCCCATCCTTCACTTAGCCCTCTTCAATTCCTGCTTTTTATTTGTAACGGTTAACCTGCTATGGCTGCGTATAGTATATCATAATTTGTGACTGCTCTTATAGCAGAGTTATCAGCAATCATAGGTAACAATTACTGCCATTCCATCCTTAACGTCTTTGCCCTCTTTAACTGCTGCTTGTGATTTCCAATAGAACCTATAGGTACCATGACAGTTCCTTTAGTTTAGTCCCGTCCAAGATATCTTGATTGCGGACGTTGCAGCATAAGATCAGCGGCTGTTACACAATATATCCTCCTATCAATGCCAATGCCTTAAGCCTCACGTATTCCGCCTCCTCCTTCGCGAGCATTACTGCTTCGCAGAAGGAGGTTACGGCTTCCCATGCCCTTTCGCTCCGAACCATGGCCTGGACCAGGACCGGACGCGAGAGGTCGCCGCCGTCGATAGCCTCCGCGAGGACACGGCGGTGGTCGCCCAAGCCGGGCAGGCCTTGACCGTATGCTCCACCGTGTCCTCCGGGGGATCCACACAATGGTAACACCCGGGCATTTCCTCCCGCCTTATCCGGAAGAGGAACCGTTCGAAACAGCCATATCCGGTGAGGACCTCTCTGCGTCAGACGGAAGGTGAGGACGCCGTGGCGTCTTTCAGTCCACTCCTCAAAGAGGGGACTTACATAATCTGTAAAGTATGGAATGTCACAGAAACTCGCACACTGTTTGCGCACTGCGATGAAAAAAGCACTTGCGGTTAATTCATAGTGGGCTTCCCGCTTCTTGCAGTGAGTTCACCGCACGTGTTTTTGTATCGCATACTGATATATAGCCAATATATTTTCAGAAAGTTCTCTATAAGACTTTTCATTACATACCAAACATGATATACCTATTATCTAAAACATACAGTCCCAGATACCTAAATCGAGGCATCCTGCCTATTTTTGTTCAAAGAGACCTGCTTAAATAAAAGTAGTACCTACAAATAAAAAAAAACAGGTGGTTTTATACGCGCCATTCTGTGAGCTCGTGTCAGTTTGGGACCGGCTTATCAGGTTTCAGGCGACGTTCTTCGAGTCTCCTTCTAACAATTCGAATGCAAACAGTCAATCCATAAAAGTCTCAAAGCTGTTCTTTGACCTGCAGGCTTAGCATGACGCTTTCAATTTCTACGAAGAATAGACACAGCTATTTCTGTACAAACTGACATTTCTTTTCTCCATTTTTGACATCGCACCGTAGAAATCCTTCTACAATCTCTCATTTTGTCTTTCGTTTCGACCGATCGTTGTCTAGGTCCTTTTTAATGTAGACTATTTCAGAAGAAAGTTTTCTATCACAAACTGTCAAAATCACACTGACAACCAACAGTTGTCTAAGGTAGTGAAGACAATTTGATTTTGTAATCGCCATGTTAAAGACAGTAAAAAAAATTTAATCGACGGCCACAAAGTATAAAAATGGAATATCGCACTTTTTGTTTGCAAAATGTGTTTTTTTTATTACCTACGGGGTTTAAGGGTTTCATAAAGGGGGTCGAAATTTTCATAATATTTGCGATACAATACACCATTTTTGAGATATAAGCAAAATAAAAGAAAAACGGGAATAAACAACTGAATTTCGTAAAAAGTGCAGTTGACTCTTTCTACTTTATTGCCGTCGTACTGTCTACACGGAACGGCATTTTTGTCTACTCTTCCGTCGAAAAAACGGTGCTGGTCCTAAGCCTGCTGTACTGACGATTACGCAGGCTGGTGGTAAAGATAAAATGATCTTCTCGTGCTACAGTGACCCGGTTTTGTGATCTTCCTGGACGGTGCACGGAACCGCCAGGTATCGAAGGCAAATTCTTTGAACGGCAGAATGACTTGCATGAAGTTGTGCACTTACGTTACGCTGACTAAGCCCAGACTGAAGAAGTACAGCTTGCGCTGCTACTTCAGGTGCAGTAACTGTGGCATAATGAGGGGTATTAAAACACGAATGTGTGTTTAAATACGAGTTTAGTATCATAAGAGTGTTATAATACCTATTTATGTCCAGTTTCATATACTAGTTTATCTACTCTCACGTATTGGGATTGAACCTACTCAATAAAAGATCAAAGTTTCCCACGAAATTCAGTACAACAAAACGTATAATGGCGCCAAAACCTGGCACATCACCGCGCATGCACTAAAGCGACACACGTCTGCGCGCTGCCACAGACAAGTAAAATCTGGATTCAAACCTTTTCTGTATTGCTCTATAAATGGCGTGCCCCGCATATTATGCATTCCATAATAAAAAAATAAAATAAAATATGGAAACTCTTTGGTGATATTTAACTTCTTGGATTTGCCCTGTATCGTATTGGTAAAAAAAATGTTTTATAACATTTGTTAGAGAATTTTTTTATATCAGGATTATATTTTAAAATTTCGGTATTGTATTAATAAACTCGTTTTAAATAAAACAATTTCGATACTCTTTTTATGCAAAACAAAACAAATAACCAAATAACTATTGACTATAGATGCTATTTTTGTTGCTTCTTCAAGAGCGACAAAACTCCAATTTTCTCTTTTTCAATTTTGGAACAATACCTACCGCAATGATGGCCAATGAGTCAGCTTCAAACCTGCATAAAAACTTTAGCTCAATTTAGAAGTCCGGGAATGTATTGTGTTCCTTTACATTCGTTAAAAGCCGCCATATTGGATTGTATGTGAAGTCATTATATCCTAAAGCTTGCGGAACAACATGACGCTTCCAACCATACCTCGTTTGTCAAAATACGACGAGTAGTTTCGGAGTAGGACTGTTGGAGTTGTTGGACTGCCGCATCGTGCCTGTCTGCGGGAGCCTTTATGAGAGAGCAGATGACCATACATTTATAAATACATAGCATGTTAAAATTTAATTATAGCACTCCTTTAGCTTTCCCGTAGTCGGGTAAAACACAATGAAAACAACTATAGTCATGTTAAAGCACTCATAGCGGCCTACCCGTTGTTCAGACGATATTTTCAGGCAGATATGGATGGTGATTCAATCCGATTAATCACAGAGATCGGTCGCATTGTGTGACGAAGGCCGCATATTGTCGACCGCCTGGCTGAATGCACCGCGCCTGTGCCCGTGCCCACATTCAAGTTCATTCATTCAAATATAGGATCCATAGACAAGAGACTAAAGTTTGCGTTGAACGGTGAACGTAAAATTTAATGAACATTTGAGCAGCAAAGTTTGGATTGGAAATGGACTGAGAATAGTACGGTACCAATTTATTCTTGTGATCTTAATTAATTTGAAGTTTAGATCTACTGAGTTTTGTTGGTCTCTATTAATTCAAGTAGTTCGGGTTACAGACCCTTTATTAACTTAAACTTTACCATAAGATTAATTGTTGTTCTTAGATCAGCCATTCACAAAAGTCATGGACATGAAACTTCACAGCAGATTTAGCTTTCAGGAACCTGCAAAGCTATTCACAACCGTTCGATACGCTTCCGTGCCGAATCGAACATCAATCCATGTTAACAAAGTACCCCTCTAAAAGTTGTTGACAAATCCTAAACCCGAAAATGTTGTAAATTTAAATCAAATAAACGACCGCCATTCTTCCAACAGCTATTTGCTGGCAGGGGCAAGGCAAATATGTAGGTAGGTAAATAAAAATGTGTAATTTTAGATAAGATAGCCTGTCAAATGGTTGTGAATAGCTATGCGGGAATTGTTATAAATATAACTATATTAATTGTTATATATGACGGAGAAGGTACGTCTCTTTCGTTATTATCAGCCACATTTTAAATACTGTGGCATACTATGGGAAGTGTTGGTTATTGCGCAATAGAAATACCGTTTGCATTTCAAATCAAATTATAATTTAGGAACAAATTAATCACACACTGTAGGTACACGACACAACTATACTGAACGCGCGACAGTTTCTAAACGTGTTCACTGCTTAACCGCCAACAACAAACTCTTTGTTTTACTCATGGTCTAAGAAAACAAGGTCTGGCATTCGGGGAGTGACACATGCTTACGTCACTATCCAGTTGCCACTTTATTGCAACAAAACACGAATTATGGAAACATTTTCAGTCACCATTCTGTTAAAAAATATATTTATAGCATTTAAATTGTCGTTTCGTTTTTCTGATCAAATGAGACAATTCAATTTAATCATAAGCCAACGTAATTGTTAGTTAAAACCTCATTGTTATATCGGATTCGCACAGGTAATAAAGGCGGTTGGGGAGTTATTATTACACACTACTGGTAACACAGCGGTGATGACGTAGGCTTGTGTCACCCTGTGTCTCGGAATGCTATACTTGGCGAAGTATATTATTATACCATGGTTTTACTCTGGTCAAGCGTTATGTTATAGACTCTGTCTAGCGCCACCTGGTGGCGCTGGCGTCCCAATTAGTCAAAGTCAAACGATTGATTTAACGTATTTCCGACATATATATTGTTGCATTTCGAGAGCTTCGAAAGAAGTTGCTGACTCACTTGCATTTTGAATATTTTTTATAATTTTTAGAAAAATTATAAGTAGATAAGTACCTTTCTGCGAAGATATGAATTGATCCACAATTAAAACGAGAAAACGACAGAAACATATCTTCCCATGCGAGCAAGTGCCGTTTCCAACCAACAATCCAACTCACCGTTCGATTAGGCGTACAAAGATCAGCAGCCTCATTGCCAGCTATCTTGTAGTTCGGCACCAGGAAGTGAGGCAGCGCGAACAGCAGGGAGCCCGTCCCCATTAGGAGTACTCCCAGACCTAGCCAGCGAGGCTTTGAGGACCCGGTGCGGCCCCCGAGGTACGTCACCGGGGCTAGGCACGCGAAGGAAGCCATGTCGTACCTGAAACAATCAACAAGTTCTGCTAGAATAAAAGTCGCATGTGATAGGACCACATAATGTACCATACTAAAAAAAAATGATTATGATTATTATAGGACGGACCTTTGCCATTTATTGTTATTTATTTATTTATTGGATATCTCTCACAGAGGCTATACAATTAGGTACATGAAACCACACAAGAATCGAAACAAATACTAGTGTGCGCTTCCAATTCTAGGAGGCCACATCGTTTACGTTATAATTTTGGTACCTACCTGCAATAAGTTTAACATAAACTAAAATATTAAAAGAAATCAAAATACATTAACTACACGAAAATTATTGACCATTTTATAATGGGAATACCCAATAAACCTCTTTTTCCAACCCTGGGAGCAAACTTAGGAGCGCAGGCTCAGATTTCCCACTTGCGATTGCAACCATTACACCAATAGCGTCCATTAGAATCGCACGTTGCGAAAAATGCGCCGAGCGTTATGAAAAGATGCGCTGGAGTTCGATGGAGGATATTCAAGAGTAACACTCATTGACGTGAAATAGGTAAGACAGCAGGATAACTCACCCTCCAGCGATGACCCCCGTCTGCATGGACCTCAGACCGAACCTCTTCTCAATGGTGGTGATCACCACATTCACGAAACCATTCACCACCATACCTGGTGACAAATAAACATACTAATTGAGATATACAACCTACATATAAACTCATGTTTACTAACTAAATGAACACGGATGGAAATTAAGGGTTCGCAAAAGGATATTTTTTCTAATAAAAACACATTTAAATGACATACGAAACAAAAAATCACAGAGACATTATTAAAATAACAATAATAATATATGTACAAGTATACATATATAAAATGGGAGGGGAAATAATCATCCCTATGATTATTTGATAATGTTTTTTTAGAATTGATGCCCTCATCAATTCTTTTTTTATTAAATATTATGTTTAATTTAATTTAGTGACGATGAAAAAATCTTGTTATGACATAAAAGAGGATGCATAATTTTCTCAGAGTTATCCATATTTTGCAGACAACAACATAAGTCATTTAGGCTAATTACCAGAAACAATGAAACACCTAGCATAAAATAACAATGCAATTAGTAGGTATCATGTATTAAATTTACATACATAATAAACAATACTTCTTATAAGAGTTTTCAGTGCACGTAAACAAGTCGTTCCGAACATTGTAAAGTATCTCATTAGAAACAATCATGAAAATATGTTTCACTTGGTCAACTAGAAACGAGAAGAAAATTGCTATAAATACGTATCAGATGATTTCAGTGCAAATATAAATAAGCAATACGGAGTATGTAAGGATATCAGATCGTAGCAAATGGCGTTCTGTAGTTTCTGCCTACCTACCCCCATGGGAAAAAGGCACCCTTTTATGTATGTATGGTATATTGTATTTACTTGTTGTATCGATGAAAAGTTTACTTCTACATACTCTATGGTCAATTCAGATTGATTTAACAATTAATTTTCAAACATAACAATTAAAATCAACTAATATTTTATGTGCGTATCAAAATCAAAACAATTTTCTGTTACCAATACCGATTATCAGAAATAGTCGTACAGAAATAACCGGCCGAGCTAGCCGAGCGTCACGTCGATTAAAGTTTCATGACGTTCCGGTTCGTATCCGGCGCCGGACGGTGACGGACGGCCGGCGGACGGTCCGTATTAACCGGAATAGACACACGTCGTTTTCCATTATGTTCCTACTTGTTTTATTAGGCCAATCTAGATTTTGATTCAGTTTATTTGGATTCAGTCGTCGCGTGTCGGTCTAGAGTTAAATATAGGCAAATTCTTCTAAATGTCTTCATTGGGATTTAAAATAAAGGTGTATTGGTTTATTCAGAATTAAAATTAAATGTACATAAATAACAACTTATACCTAATAAATTAATAAAATATAATATCATAACCTAATTAAAACTATTAACAAAGTAAAATAAATCTATAAGGGCCAGGTTCACCTTACTGTGTTTATTCTAAATGTCCCGTTATATTTGAGGGATTCAAATAATCCGTCAAAATGCTTAACATGGCATTTAGTAACAGCAGAAACTCAAACTCAAAGCATTTAATTCTAATAAACCAATTACAGGCACTTTTGAATTGTCAAGGGGTCGGTTAATCAGAAAGATGAAGCTAGTTGCCCATTTCAAAGCGTAGTAGGTACCTATGGAGAAGAACGGGCAAGAAACTCCATGGATATTCTTTTAAATCAAAATATGGTTACAAAATATTGGTTACATCATTCATGTTGAAATTATGCATGTGAGAACGATGCAGAACGTTAAAAGCGTTCGTAATAAAAAGACAAAAACAATTCAAATATTAAATTAAATTAAAATAAGCCGTGGCAGCTAAGAGATGACCAGTGCCTACTGACGGCGCCCGTTCACGAACATAACGTACGGATCAGCACCAAAGTCAAAGTCAAATCATTTATTTCAAATAGGCACATAAAAGGCACTTTTGAACGTCAAAATTTACAAAAAAATAGAATTGATTCTAGTTGCCCCTTCCAAAAGGTAGTTTCGTATGGAGAAGAATGGGCAAGAAACTCCACCGTTACTCTTTTAAAATATTATGTAAGTTCACATTAATTATGTAATCATATGTGAACACGATGCACCTAGAATAAAATTACTATACCACAATAGGTAAAAAGAATTAAATATAATGCAAAGGCAGGTAAATTAATTATGTGAAGATAAATGCTGCTCACATATTTACAAATATTGAAAAGTAGATGATGTTTCCAAAATTTTAACAAGTAATAATTTAGTGTGTGAGTTAAAGTAGTTAAGTACATAATGTAAAATTCAATGTCATATAAATTATACAATTAAATTAGCAACCAGTTTGATTTTGTCTACACCATTCAGCTCAACCATTTTGAAGGGAACTTAATGATCCAATACACATGCCACCACCAGAGAGACATTTGAGTGAGCATGACATACTCTCAGCCTCCAGGGATTGGTGAAATTGGTGCTAATTCACGTAGACATCTGAATCAGTTAATTCCAGTGAAGTACCGAAAGCATTAAAGACGACTAATAATAATATTATGTATTTTTCTGTATAATAATAGAATCAGTAAAGTAAGTACCTCCTTTTTAACCGAGTTCAAAAAAAGGAGCAGGTTCTCAATTCGACAGTTTTTTTTAAAATGTTTGTTAGCTCAGAACTTTTTTCTGGGTGAACCGATTTGGATGATTCTTATTTTTATTTGAAAGCTGGTGCTTCACATGTGGTTCCATTTAAATTTGATCAAATACTGACGAGCAGTTTTTTAGTTATCGCTAATAATGCGTATTTTTTCCACTTAGTTTATATTGATGATGTTATAATTTTTTCCTGTCACGGTTATTTACATATCAAGTAGTGGTATACGAATGTATGTGGAGTAGGTACCACAACTAACTAGGTTTTTATTACACTTCTACATCAAAAGTTCAAAACACCACATCAATTACTGAATTCAGCCTTGGAAATGCTGAAAATTTTACATTTGACGTGAAAGATAAAAATCTATAATTATGGCTTTTCCTTATCAAGACTACCATCAGTTGAGCACTGAAAAGTGCCCACAGGTACCTATGTGCCATTATAAATTTATCAAATAATATGTAGTAGGTACAGCCATATATAATTATAATTACCTACCAAAATGAAAAAAACAAGTGAATTCTGGGTCAATGTAGCGTGTAATGATTTCCTGTAATTTGACATAACCCCCACATCTAAGTATTATTGCCTGGTGCTCTATTTTTAGTAAATTGTATAACTTTTCCAATTTTTTGATGGTCAATAAAGATATCGTGTGCTACATTGAAAGTTATGCTATCAATGTCAAACGCATTGGGGGGACAATTTGGAATATTCTGGTGTCAGCAAAAGTAGATTTACCTAAGTTTTGTTTGGTTTCAGTACCTTGAACGTTTGTTTGAAACTAATTACAAAACCAGTACAGCAACAATATTATGGGTACCTTAACAGAGGGATCTTTCCTAAAATTATAAAATCGTTGGTCAATTTACCTTTTAGGTTCATGAACTTTTCGTAGAAGCAGTCAACGTTCCAGGGAATTTAATGGTTCGACATAGTAAATAATAATTTACACAAAATAATAGCCATTTAATAAAAATATCTTTATCGTGTAACGGTGATTAGGGCAGTAACCTTAGTTATTATTAAAGTTTTGCAGACCTTGAAAATTGTACACAACCAGTATTGTTACTTATGTCATTTTATGGTAGAGACTGTAGGTTAATTATTCAGAATTAAAATGGAATGTACATAAATACTAATATGACCAGATGTATGAACGTAAACGAGGCAAAAGGAGTATGTAAGAATCGAAGCAGGTGGCGTTCTGTAGTTTCTGCCTACCCTCATGGGAAGAAGGCGTGAGTTTATGTATGTATGTATGTATGTATAAATACCAACTTATACGTAATACATCTAAAAAAGTCGTCTCAAAGTCGAGAATTTTTGTATCAAATCCTGGTACCTAATTGCAGAAAAAGACGTTGTTTTTCTTGTTAAGTAGGTAGGTATCATTTGAAATAAGTTCGTATAGAAGTAATGTGTATAAAAACTGTCCTTCACGTCAATCAAATGGATATTTTAATTAAAGCGAAAATTTTATTTTATTTAAAGCGTCCATGTTAAAACAAAAAGTCTATTGAATGTTAATTGGTATTGGTAATTGCACCAAAATTAATTGGATAATTTTGTATATAAACAAAATTTTAGGATAATATCATGGATATATTTACTCCATTCAATAGTAATAAATTAGAGGTAAACTATAGAATTCGCTCATCCCATAAGTTATTAACAATGTGCACAGAATTATCCCAACTTTTTCTTCTAAATTTCCTTAAAAAGGTCGTTTACTTACCAAGAATGTTACGTAATAAAATTTATAATAACGCTAAATCGCGGAGGGCAAGCACAAACAGAGGGAACAAAACGTTTATTAGATGCGTCACTTTCATGCAACGTCACGTGCGAAGCCGAAAATATTGTCTAGGGCGGCGATACACCGAGATTATTAATATTTGACCCTATAATGGGGCATTAGGGCAATACTTTAAGGCACATAAAATTAATAATCGTGAGGAAAAGTGTGAAAAAGACGCAGTTTTAAATTCTATAGCTAGTAGGTACAGTGATGACGATGAGGGATACCTAATGATGACGATTGTCTACAAAAATAATAGAAAAAAAAATACATAATTATTTATTTATTAATCGAGACACGCCATTGTGTAGTGTGAGCTCCACATAGATATACCTATATATTAAGTATGTATATCGGCTCCAGTTATATGCGAAAATTCTAAACAAAACTACTTTTTAAATTGTCAACATCATTACCTACTAAATTATCTAGTAAACTTGACTTTCCTGCTATTAATTACTTAAAAGGCAAAACGTGCCAAGACATAAAAATAAAATTTTCTAACAAAAAACGAGTTTTATCATCAATTTCCGAAACGAATTAATTAGATATTCAATAAAAGAAAGACAGTAAAAAATCCTATTCGAAACCAGTTTACATGTAAATTATTTGCTAGTGAATATACAGAAGTAATTAGAATTAGCATTAAATTATACGAGCTGAGGTGAACGACATTATCACATGATTACTGTTGAAGAATTACGTACTAACGCGAAACTAAATGACTGTAAATTACCGTTATTTATATTAGAAATGCAAATGCTTCATTTACGTAGGTATTTCGCATACATTTTAAGTGGTTTTGGATTTTAAAGTAAGCAAAAGGAAAATAAAGTAGACGTGTTTTACAATAGAGAAACGTTTAGGTCCATATTGCAGAACCTCACTCAAAACTCAAGCATTATTTAAAACCATAGCTTAAAGCCATTTGATTGGTTTGTAAGAAATTAGTTTTAGGTAGGTAATACTTGAGTCTTGAGCACATAAGTACAAAGAGAAAAACACATACTTAACGTTAATCGTACACTAAACATGAGTGTACAAGTGGAGGTCAGAAAACAGCTTGCACAGGTGGCTTCTGAACTAAGTAAAAAAACAATTTTACAAAAAAACAACAGACGTCCAAAAAAAACGCTAAAAACCGTGAAAAATAACTTTAATTTCGGAAGTTGGTGTCTTTGGTTGTGTATGTTCGTTTTTGGCCACCGACTTCCGAAATTAAAGTTATTTTTCACGGTTTTTAGCGTTTTTTTGGAAGTCGGTTGTTTTTTTTGCAATAATGTTCTTATTTTACACTTTTTAGTTGTGGTACCTGCCCCAAACACATTCGTAAACCACTAGTTGATATGTAAATAACCGTGACAGGAAATTATTAACACATCAATCACAACACATCATCATCAATATAAACTAAGTGGAAAAAATATGCAGTATTAAGGATAACTCAAAAACTCCCAGTCAGAACTTGATCAAAAAATGGGACCACATGTGAAGCACCAGCTTTCAAATAAAAAAAGAATAATCCAAATCGGTTCACCCAGAAAAAAGTTCTGAGCTAAAACAAATTTAAAAAAAAATACAGTCTACTTGAGAACTTCCTCCTTTTTTGGAAATCGGTTAAAAAGATACTTGTATCTGAGGACCCAAAATATAATACGGACCTTATAGTTGTCTTCTTGGACGATGTGTAGATACCTATGTAGGGCGCATTCTAGACAGACAGCCCTGCTTGGGTATTCACAACACAAACTAGGTATTTAAAATCCTCTATCAAAAGAAACTAGCATTTTGGTTGATCTCAAAGAAGGTAGAGTCGAGAACTCAAAGTTAAAAATAAACAGTAGAAAAGTCTGTGCACAGCATTGTTTTGATTTTTAGGGCAAAATATTATTGCTATGCAAGTAAGAATAAGAATTTTCTATTTATGTTGAAGGCAACCCAAACCTTTTTTTGAAATCGTCATCTTCAGCACTGGCAGCCCTATTCCACTCACTGCTGAGTATCAATTTTTTGTCAATTTTTCTATGTAATTTTTTTTAAATAGTGTTGTAACAAGATGTTGTTCTTGTTAAAAAGTTCAGTGTGCACCCAATTTTATCCATTTTACAAAGTTTCTTAAATTAATGCCTAACACCGGTTTGCCTACCCGCTGAGCCATCTAGTTGGCGTGATTAATAGGTTCCATTGAGGAGATGAGAAGCGCAGAATCATCCTAACTGGCCTGAATAGTGGATTTTAATTAAACAAGAGCTTTTAGAAGATTTATGTTTAAGGATGGAACATTTTCAATAGATGATGAACAATATAAGGTGTCTAGGTTAGCAAAGTGTTGCTCTTGTTCCCATTAATTAAGAAAAGCTCGTCAAACACATACACATACACACATAAACTCACGTCTTCTTCCAATGGGGGCCGGCAGAAACTACAGAATACCACCTGCTACGATCCTTACATACTCCTTTTGCCTGTTTTACGTCCATACATCTATCTGGTCAACCTCGTCAAAATTATTATCGTATAAATCTTTACTTATGTCGACTTCTTACACAGACAACTTAGCCCCGTAGACACCTCATTAAGAACATTTTGTTCGAATATACTATCGTCAAAAGTCAGGGGGGGCCGAGGTGCAAAGAGAGCTGTGATTGGCTATTTCAATGTCACATGTCATACGTCAAATGACTCATAGGACGGCTTAGGGTTGGTATGAGACTCGATATTTTTTATCGATAAGCAACATTTGTAAGTACTTAGATTTATTTATCTATTGAAAAAGGTACACCGATCAAATACTAATCTCACATTATAGCACAGAGTATACCGTACCGTAATTCGTTATACCTAGTACTTAATTCAGGAAATATTTTTGCATCAAACAGAAAATAGTTTTGGAGAAGCACGTGCCACATTTGCGCCAAATTCCATGCACTGAGTGTATTAATTAGTGCCAAAATATTTCGGGAATTAGAAAACAGAAGTCGATAATATCTGACAATATTGACAAGTGACCCACCAAAGTTGGTAACAAAAGCGTTGGTACAGCAGTAATAAATAAAATTTGTCGTTTCTTTTTGAGTTCAAAGCAATCCGTCGTAAAATGACGGGAACATATAACACTATTTGTAGTGGGACACCAATTTCCATCTCGTTTTGTAGCACTTAAACAGATTTTCTTTAATTCTAGGCATTTAGGAAACCTTTAAAATAAAATAATGATTATTTATTTATTTTATATTTGTGGTAACATATCGATATTTTATTTGTAGATTTGTTATCGATTCATCATCACTAGTAAACTGTTACCGATGATAGAGCGAGATAGTCATATATAAATTAAAACGTGAAAGAAAGAGATTTTTCAAAAGACATCAACGAGCGCTACTCTACCTTTGCATTTGTTTCGTATTCAAATATTGTCGTTAAATTATTTTTTTAAATTATTTTATGCTTCTAGATAACTTATCGGTGAAATGTAATGCCGTCTTTGTGTAACCTCGAAGTTCTGCTACATTTTCCGCACCAATTCACTGCACAAATACGGCATTTTGAATATTCTTTTCGATTTTTAAAACCTCAGAACAATAACTAAAACACGTCAACATTCAGTAACGGACTGACTGGCGCTTCCTAGACGAGTTGGAGGCGTGGCCATCACATATGAGGCCGTAGAGCTAATGCTTGGCGAGCGCGGTTGCCCTCCTATGCGGTGTCTACGGGGCTAAGTTGTCTGTGTGAATTACAGGTCACTTGGATCTCTTAGATAGGAAATGTGTTTGTTACAAAAAGCATTACAGGTAGGGTACATAGGTAGGTCATTACCGAATTGGGGACGTAACATAAAAGTAAGTAGACAAATTTCTTAGGCCAAAAGAGTGTCATGATTCATGAAAGCTAAATATTTTACTTCGAAGATCCCTCTTGCTTTGATCAATACGAGTACATCTTATCAGAATTTGATTTAAAAAAAAGTGCAAAAGTAGGTAAGCTACGAAGGCTCATTTTCACAACAGTTTTCTTCAAGTAGAGGTAGAGGACACAGGTGTGTAAAGACAGCGCCATATGTTCAAACATACAGTTCAATAGCTTTGCTCAATGCCATTTGTAGATTGGTACATTATTTGAACATTATACAAAACTGTTTTTGCATTGGTTTAAAGCGACCATTTTTGCACAAGAACAAGGTATAAATCAAATTATTTATTTTGCACAGGAACAAAAAACACACAAGTTTAATTGTACGTCAATTGGCTGCTAAACAAATATTTCATTCTCAAAACCATGATTGCGTAATACACTAGCACCATAATTGCGTAACACACTATCAATCACAATCTGAATCATTTTGAAGGATGTTGCTAATCCATTGCTTCATATGTTCGATAAAAATTGTCCGCTCAACAACGTTAATAACGCAATCAATGTTGTTGAACTGTCAAAATGAAAGTCACCCCGCAGCATCAAGCACCATCCAAAGTTAATTATTTAGGTATCGATATTTTTATACATATTTAACTAACCTACACAGCCTTTTCTTAGAAAAAGTTGTAGCAATAACGGTATTGCTACAACTTTTGGAGACGTATTTCCGAGAGACAGAAGACTAGTTTCCACCATTAAGTCTTAGTAAATAAGCTACATTTATATCTGTAATTTTTATGGTGTACATAATAAAGAGTATTCTATTCTATTCTATTCTATTCTACAAGCTCTCATCCTTGCATAACAATCGATTACCCAACTCGTCCGATCATTCGAGAGCTCATATCGATTACATTGTGCAGTCCACTCCAATATCAAAATGCATCTTTTCAACGTCGAGTAATCCTCTGTAATCGGATTATGAAGGATGACATGCGTGGTCTGCCCGAGGGTGGGAATCATACGAATTTATTGTAAAATGAATGAAAACTGGATGAATTAGTTACCAAGACCCTTCGGAAGTGCCTCGGAAAGCACGTTAAGCCGTTGATCCTGGCTGTCATTCGTGGATTTTTGACAGTCATTACGGGTCGTCAGAAGCCCGAAAGTCTGACAACCAGCTTTATCAAGGGGTATCGTATTACCCAGTAACTGGGTTGCGGAGGTCAGATAGGCGATCGCTTCATGTAAAATACTGGTATTCAGCTACATCCGGTTAGACTGGAAGACGAACTATCCAACTATCCGCCGAAAATGAAAAAAAAAAAAAAAAATGCACATGAGAATTGAAAATGCTAGGCAGGTGATGATGGAAGCCAGTCATTTTACTAGAATGACAGCGACACAAAATTGGTATAAAGTTTATGAACGGTAGCGCAGAAGCGAGTTTCAAGTTAGAGAAATGAAAGATCTTTAAAACACTTTTAGTTGTCAATATTTTAAAACTAGATGGTGCCGACATTTCCAGGCTGACTGATCCCTGAGAAGATATGCTGCAATAAACTCAGAGGCCATGGTCTCTTTTGAAGTCTGAACATTATATTTTTAAGAAATTATTGAGACTGCACGAATCTGGAACACACACAGACTAGTCGCCTCTACAAAAATAAGAATTAGTTAAAGTTATTTGAAGAAGAAGAGAAGAAGTTATTTTTGAAGAAGAAGTTATTTGATAGTCTTTTTTGTAGACTGTTAGTCAAAAGTGGGCTAACCACAGCGGCCACACTTCTCAAACACGTGGTGACAATTAAGTTAATCATTATCCACCAATAATACCATCAATAATAAAAAGCATTACATCACACATTTCCAACATCAGAGAGCTGAGTCTCAGGGAACAGATAGTCAATGTAATCTATACAGATAATAAAAGCGTAGGATAACCAGCGGGGTAATTGGGTAACACACTAACAGTAGGAAAGGCTTTCATTTTGACAGTTCAACAACATACATTGCGTTATTTAAGTTGTTGAGCAGACAAAGTTATCGAACATAATGAAGCGATGGATTAGCGATATTCTTCAAAATTATTCAGATTTTGATTGATAGTGTGTTACGCAATTAGGGTGAAGGAGTGTAATTGTTTAAAAGTCCGATTTGCGGAGTATTATGGTAAAATAAGATGATTTAACAGAAATCTTGTACTAAAATGACGGCTTCATTAGCAAGTGGTCGGTAAAACGTTCTCTTCTACATAAAGTTGAGAGTAAATCGTTAACTCCACCATCACACTTTATCAAACACTGATGATTGCGCAAGAACAGTAACAGTTGCAGGAAATGTGTCATTATGGTGTGCTGGCCAGTTTAATAACCCGTTGTTACGTTGTGTGTTGCATACTTGCATAACTACATACTCGATAGCATACGCCTATGATCTATGGTGTTTTTTACACTCGCTACTACTACTAGTATTTTACAAGGAACAAAGGCTGAATATGTTAGTAAAAATATCTTCATCTTAAATTCCCTGACAGACAACGCACAGCCAAAACGCTAAGACAGGCTCTAAAAGCGTGAAACTTTGTATAAGAGTTCCTTTTATAGCGAAGGTGAGCACTAATAAGGTTTTTCAAAATTCATTCCCTGAAGGGGTTGAATAGGATAGAAAATCGTTACATTTTTCTGATGGGAAATCCCATCAGACGCACGGTCGCACTTTACTCAAGCAATAAAAAATAAAAAAAACTTTATTTCAAAACAGTGATAACATTGTTACAGACAACATACCTTCAGTAGTATATCTTAAACATAGGTCCCTGACTCCCAAACTAGGTTTATACGTGTGACTTGGGAGTCAGTGTACCTCCATTATAAAAGACATTACGCATGCCTTTATATCTGTCGTATGTTAAGTATTATTGTATATATTATATGTAGATAAGTATATGTTTTATTTATGTATGTATTTATTGTATATGCAAATGGGACACCACTGACTACCTGCATTATTGTCTCTCCTTCTCCCTTTAATCCATCCAAAAGTTGTCTGTAAAAGATCGCTTTAGCGATAAGTCCACGCATTGTGTCACCCTATGTACAATTTCTACATTTATATCTGTAATTTTTATGGTGTACATAATAAAGAGTATTCTATTCTATTTTCTATTTTTATTTAATAATTATGAGAGTCCCTGCTACTAACGCTTGCAGCAGCAGGTCGCGCAAAAGCAGTCCAGCCTGCCCGCGATACACCGCAGTATAAAGCCGGGGCTAGCCTGCATAGGGATATTCGATATACATCGATGCATTGAAAACATCGATGTTTACAATGCGATACATCGAATCGATGCGATGTTTTGAAATGCTTTCGATATACTCGATGTATCGATGTTTGTTCAGTTTTTAGTAGGAAAACATCAAATCGATTATAACCAATTAATTTAATTAAAACTCCAGTTTGACCACTAAAATTTTACCTAAAATCTTTTTCCTATTTGTTCATTTAAAGAAGAAAAGTTTATCATTCAATAGTGGACTGCCAATATAATGCTGTCGCGGCCAACGGGTACTAAAAAATTATGTTGGCAACACTGCGCACGAGTCAGTGACAATAAAAAAAAAACTGTTTATGTCGTGTCGGCCGGCGAGCTTCTATGTTTAAAAATAACGAATTGAATTACATTTGGTTTTGTGGACAAAATAGGATTGAAGTAGATTGTGTATAATTATATATTAATATACCTACTCATTACAATAAAATTTCATCTTTTTGTTTGCTCACATATTCGATCGGACTGAGGTAAGTAAGTAAAGTTTAATCATGTTGTAGTTTATTTATGATCATGTCAACAAGAGTAACAGTAAAATCCGTAATTTACTGAATGACAGAAAAAACAGTGTTAGTAATTAATTATTAGATTAGTAAATTACTTTACCTGTAACACAGACATTATTTATTAACCTACTTCGTGACATTTAGCTAGCAAACTCATTCGCCAGATTGTATACCTATATTCATTAATAAAACATTGGGTATATTAATTGTTGAAATCAAGGAATCTATTCATCATCATATTAGTCTGAATCATTCAAATTTATTTGTGTGTTTTGATAGTGATGTGACATGTTTGATTAACGAATTTATCGATTGTAACTACTTTAATGAATGAACTATTTTTATTTCAGTCTGACAAAACACGTACGATGGCACCTTCCAAGAAAAGTGATGTATGGAGGTTTTACGATAAAACTGAAGGAAACAATAACTCTGCAAAATGTAGACTCTGTCAAAAATTTATAAAATCTTGTGGCAATACAACTAATTTGATTGGTCATTTAAAAAATATACATAAGGCTGCTTTTCAAGAGTTCAATAATGAATGTTCTAAAAAATCCAATATTCAGAGCAACACAATTAAGAAAAATATACAATTAGTCCCCAATAGCTCTGATCCACTACCATCAACATCAACGAGCTCTGTTGGCATAATGGAAATGGAATCGACTAGTGATGCCGAAAAAAAATGTGACTCTTCAAAAGACGGTGTATGTGTCTCTATCCCTCCTGCTCCAAAACGTCAGAAGTCTATTGTGTCAAGTTTTGAAGAAATTAACGCTTTTTCAGAGAGAGGTGATAAAACATTAAGAATTAACAACGCCCTAATATATATGATGTGTAAAGACAATCAACCATTTACAATTGTTGAAAATGAAGGCTTTCGCAGCTTGATTAAAGTTCTTGCGCCACATTATAAACTTCCTAGTAAAACAACGTTGACTCGATGGGTTGATGATAAATACGCAGCATTATCAACAGTCTTCAAAGCTAAGTTGTCAAATATTGAATACGTTACCCTTACTACTGACATGTGGTCTGAAACAATGAGCATGAGAAGTTTTTTAGGAATAACAGCACACTTCGGTGTAGGTAATGATTTTTTTTCAATCACTCTTGGAGTGTACGAGTCAAACGAACGCCATACTTCAGAACACATAGCTGAAATGCTGCTGAAAACTTGTGCTGAATGGGGTATAGATAGTGACAAAGTTTCAGCTGTAGTCACAGATAACGCAGCTAACATGGTAAAAGCTGTTGATTTAGCTTTTGGAAAAAAGCATATACCATGTTTCGCACATACATTGAATTTGGTTGCACAAAATGCTATACAGCAGTGTACTAATCTGCGAAACTTGATAACCAAACTAAAAGACATAGTAACTTGGTTTAAACAAAGCAATGTAGCCAGTATCGAATTACGTGAAGCAACCCACAAAGAAACGAAATTGATACAAGAGGTCCCAACGAGATGGAACAGTACTTATTACATGATCGAGCGATTTTTGGAGCTTCGCAGCGTCGTCAATAATATAATCATTCGTCATAAAAATGCACCACCGATGCTAACTGCGTCAGAATTATCTATTCTTTCTTCGGTTTTACAAATTCTGCGACCGATTGAAGCTGCAACTAAGGAAGTGTCAGGTGATAAGTACTGTACTAGCAGCAAAGTAATACCACTTATCCATTGTCTTCTTTTAAAAGTTAAACCTCTTAAAGTCGAAGAGTCTCTTGCCCAAGAATTGCAGTCATTGATCATGAAAGAGATTGACAAGAGAATGGGTGTTATAGAGAGAGTAACTCCTCTCGCTATAGCCACAATCTTGGACCCCAGGTTTAAGAAAATGCATTTCACGGACTCACTTGCTTGCTCCGTAGCTGTTTCAAAAATCAAGGAAATTATGAAAAGTAGAGTACAAAATGAGTCCGTGGAATCTGATTCGTCAGATCAGTCTGACAAAGCAGAAGAAAAATTTTCTCTGTGGGAAGATCACCACAAATTAGTCCACAAAAGCTGGAAAACGATGAAATCTGACGATTCTATTTCAGATGAACTATCTATTTACTTACGTAGCCCAGTAGGCAGATTAAATGAGAACCCTTTAGAAATTTGGAATGATCTCAAAATTCAGCTTCCTAAACTTCATACAATTGCATACAAATACTTAACCATGGTAGGAACTTCAGTCCCATCTGAACGTTTGTTTTCTAAAGCGGCACAAATCGTCAATCAACAACGAAATAGACTGAAAGGCAAACGTTTAAATAAACTGTTATTTTTGCAAAGTCTCCCAAAAGAACATTGGCAATAGGACATTTATGTCCTATTGCCAATGTTAATTTGTTGTTAATATGTTAATTAATTTTGCTAAGTCTGTTATAACAGACTTAGCAAAATTATTGCGATGTTTGTTTTTGTTCTTACATAAATTTATAATAAAAAAAATTCACATACATGGCTTTTACTTTTTTTAATAAAACAATGTTTGAATTAGTGCTGGTTTGCATGAAAACTTGTATTGCAGTAGTATATCTGGTCTGTGTCCTGTGAATTCTATTTCTTAGTAATTGTTGTTATAGCGGCAACAGAAATACATAATCTGTGAAAATTTCAACTGTCTAAATATCACGGTTCATGAGGTACAGCCCGGTGACAAACGGACAGCGAAATCTTAGTAATAGGGTTCCATTTTTACCCTTTGGGTACGGAATTCTAAAATAGTACTCGATGCTTACAAAATATCGATGATTTCACCCGATACATCGAAAGACATCGATGTACAGTTCTGATTTATCGAATCGAAAAACACATCGATGTTTTTTCAAAGTGGACACCCCTAAGCCTGCATCCGGGTCCCAAAAAGGCGCATCTTTTCCGCATCGCGTAGCATTTTGTGTAGCACGTAGCAATCGGTAGCATTGGTAGCAAGTGCTACGCGAAATATAGAGGCCCTTTACCATCCTTATAGAAGCTGGTTATTGTAACTTAGGATTAATTTCTTAACTATTTGAATTTTTTGAATGACCATAATGGCGACCTAAGATATCGACTTATAAACTCTATAATTTAAGATACGCTCGTAGGTACCTACAGCATTTCAGTGGTGTAAGTAGAAACCAAGCAGGCAGAACGATATGTTAGCATACCTGCTTTTAAACCCTAAAGCCATTAAAATTTAACAAAACCTCTCAACCTTGACCAAGAGTTCTTTTTAATTCTTTCTCATTTCACATTTTACTGGGGTCTGTGAATTCAAATCTCCCATACATTTTCAAATAGCACCATCCACTTCACCTCAAGGGAAGCATTTAGTAACACACATTAATACTAATAGTAGGAATTACAAAGAAAAGTCGCAAAGTACAGTAATATATCCGTTTGAAATCCAAACTAATGTTGGGTATTACCGGGACTCGGCGGAAATCCCGGAAAACAATGGGACTGTCCCGCAGAGGTCCCGGACGGCGCGTGATGTATGTCCGCGGTCGCCGAAGGATTTGCTAGTCTTCTTTATAATTGGAACTATAAAGAATGATAGCTAAGGTGGCTTACCTAATAGGAATATGAGTTACAGTTAGATCGAATGATTATTGAGGCTACCAACTCGGGTACATACAATGGTTCCCTATCCATTTGCATAAAATGTTAAGACCTAATATAACTTAGCATAATTTTGTTTGGCATAATTATATTTTCGCATAATATAATTACGCATAACAGCTTACACATAATTTTTTTAAGCATAATTTCTCTAACCATAATAATGATTAAGCATAATATTCTAAAGCATAAATTTATTAAGCATAAAGTTCTAAAGCATAACTTTTTTATGAACACATTTGTGGGTTTTTTTTTTTCGCTGTAGGAAGCATGAAGCAAGCAAGCATACAGCATGCAAGCAAGCATGCAAGCAAGCATGCAGCAGGCAGGGTTTCTGTAACGGCTCCGGCGCTGCGGGCCTCCGGCGGCCCCATGCGTGCTAATCGTCGCAGACGGCTTTCGCTCACCGCCGCAGCTTCGGCTTGTTGGCCGGCTTCGCCGGCCAGCCTCAGCCGCGGCAGCTCGCTCGCAGCCGCCTGCTCCTCAGCCCGCGGGCCGCCTCGCCCCTACGCGCCTACGCGATTTTAAATTACACTCTAGGGGTAGGACAAACAAGACTACGTGAAGTCGGTTTTGCAGCAATTCGGTTCTGTCACTAACTTTTGTTGCACAGCATATTAAATTTTTTACCAACAATATTATGCTAATAGTCATTAGGCCTACTAACGTTATGCGAATCAAATTTATGCCAAAACAAATTAGTCTTTAAGATGATTATGCCAACATAAAATGTATGCCTAAAAAAATTATGCCGAAGTATTATTATGCCAAAACAAATTGTGCCAAAATCGTTATGCCGAAGTATATTAGGACAAAGAACATTATGCGAAAAGAAGGGATCCCACATACAATACAACTATTTTCTTAATGTCCCTCGGCAAAGTTCATGTTTCGTCAGTCGTCGGATTTCTATCAGTAAAATACATTAAGTTAAAAGAGTATTAACAACTCCATATACTTATAAGTCGATTGAGAGCATCCGGTCTGCACCAAGTGCAAAGGCAACTGGTAGAAGTCCGCCGACTGACGAAACACGAAGTTTGCCGAGGGACATTAAGAAAATAGTGGTACTGTACATAATTATTTATCAGAAACGAGGAAGCCAGAAAGTTGGACCAAGTTGGAGTTTTACCAAGGGGTATCGTGTAACCAGTCACTAGGTTGTGGCCTTGTGGAGGTCAGATAGGCAGTTGCTCCTTGTAAAATACTGGCTTTCAGCTGTATCCAGTTAAGCTGGAAGCTGTCACTAACATAGCTGGGACAAAGCATGACAGTTGATGAATGAAGGAACCAAATCTGCCTAAAATAATATCAGTAGGTACTGAAAAATTCACCACAAATTCTAAAACTAAACTGAAGGTATACAAAATTTGACACAACTGAAAAACCTGCAAAAAAGTAAACAAGCTGTACCTAATAACGCGTACACAAACTTCCTTCCCGAGTGACATATTTACCAACGCATAATTTTACCCAGTTTTACTTTTACTTTACCCCACCCGTCGCCAAGTTTACCCCGCATTATTCAGGAGTGAAGCAAACTTGAAATTAGTTTGAAAATGATCTACTCTGTAATAGAGTTCCTGACGATGTTTTGATGCAAGTCGTTTAGAATTTTTACGCTTGAGTAAGTGTAAAAGTTTTTCTTGCAAGTGAAGTTACTGGTTTATTTTTAGGATAAGATGCTTAGAAAATAGAAGAGCTTGGAAGAAATGAGAAACTGGTAATCCATTCGAATCTTATCCTACTAATATTATAAATGTGAAAGTTTGTGAGGATGGATGGATGTTTGTTACTCTTTCACGCAAAAACTGCTGAACGGATTTGGATGAAATTTGGCACACATATAGTTTATAATCTGGATTACACATAGAATACTTTTTATCTCGGTAGTACGTTTCCGTGGGATAATTTCCGACCTCCACGCGGGCGAAGCCGCGGGCAAAGGCTAGTATTATAAATGCGAAAATAACTCTGTCTGTAGTGTGTGTCTGTTACCTTTTCACGCCTTATCGGCTGAACGGATTTCGGTAAAATTTGACAAAGGTAAATCATCAGTCACCCTGAGGTAGGACGTAGGATACTTTTTATCCCGGTAGTATTTCCCGAGGTATATTGTACGACCACAGTAAGCAAAAGCTATTTAGGTATACGTTATCTAGTTCAGACTGGACAGTCATGCTTTTAGGTATCAATAGTTCCTAAAAAGTTAAGCCTTTCAGGAGCTTTTGAGACCAATAAGCGTGATTGTTTTCTTTGTTTGCATTACTCTCTGGCACTAGCACTCTCTGGCATCTAGCATTGATGACTTTTACTTAAGTTTTTTTTAAAGTTAAGTCGTAAACAATACTTTATTCTAGGCAACTAGCTTCATCTTTCTGACTGACCGACTCCTTGACAATTCAGAAGTGCCTGTAATTGATTTATTTGAAATAAATGCTTTGAGTTTGAGTTGAGTTTGAGTTTATACTCATCATCATACCATCACTCATACATCACCATCACCATCATATCATTACTTTGATATCGATTTTTTTTTCGCTAAATACGTTTACCGGCTGAATAAAATGATAAAAGCTTCGGAACCAGTGAGGTCGTTGTCACTCAATTCAGAAAGCTCTATTTATATCCGACAACGACCTCTCCCCTATTAACAAGAATACTAAAAAGAAGTAAGTTAATCAGAACAAGTTATGAAGTAAGTTCACGGTTGAAGTGTCTTACTTCAGCGTGCACGGCCACTGAGCACGGTGAGCACGGTGAGCATAGCACATAAGCACGCCCCGATCGAGACGCTATTAATGCTCGCGAGCTAATTTACCTGGCACTGGGGGCACTTAAACTAGCGGGAGAACTCGTATTTATTAATGAAGGGGGTCTCGGAGTGATTAGAAGAAAGACAGGCTGAAGAAACGAACCATATTTTATTGGTATCAAATTGTCAGAATTACCTTTCGAATATGGGGTAACTCGTACGTCACACACTGGCCAAATTAAGTAATAACAGAAATCATGGCCAATTACAACTCAACTAAAAAAAAAATGTTTATTGTTGAAACTTGTACAACTTTTATAGAAAATATAACATAGATCCCGCTCTCCAATGACAAAATTACAAGTAAAATCTCAAACTAAACAAGACAAGACTTAAACTATAACTAAATAAAAGAAAAAGAAACTTAGAGATTTATCATAAAATAGTGTGTATGTGAGTGTGTGTGTGTGTGCGTGTGTGTATCTTTTCAATTCATATTGACGATGCTTGCAACAATAATTCAATGCCATCATAGGACTTCAGTTTTAGCCAAGGAAGGAAGGATTAGATTGGATTCCCTTTTTTACTAAAGGCAGTTGCCAATGGAAGTGTTCTTAAAACACGTGCTCTTTGCGATTTCTATTTAAAAGTTAAATTTTAGGTTTAATTAATTATGCTATGATGACACGTGCAAAAATAAAAAACATGAATTCAGAATGATTTAGATCAGCATAGAATTGAACATCGTTTCGAACAGGTAGTGATGACAAGACATTCATGTTGATCACAAAACTTTTAACTTCTTAGCCCGGAGCTCCGCGTATTTCATAGCCCAACCGACGTATGCTTATAATCAGTCTTGCGGGAGTGTCGTTAATTGCGGAGTAAATAACATGTAATTAGCTTCAAAGGATCAAGATCATTCACTTGCCAAATTAACACGATTGTATTATGATATTAGTACTGGAAGGGGCTCGTGGCTACATATCAACAGCGGCACGGGTGGATCGAAGGTTAAGGTACTCTTGCCGCGGTCGGTTTGTGGATGGGTTCATCCATTACATATCGAGCGCCCTCCGTGCCTTGGAAAGCACGTTAAGCCTATGGTCCCGGATGTCATTCGTAGATCTTTGATAGTAGTTACAGGTAGTCGTAAGCCCAAAAGTCTGACAACCATTTTTACCAAGCGGTGTTACCCGCAGTATCTGGGTTGTGGAGGTCAGATATGCAGTCGCTCCATGTAAAATACTGGTATTCAGCTGCATCCGGTTAGACTGGAAGCCGACCCTAACATAGTTGGGAAAATACTAGGCAGATTGATTCTCAATGATAATATTAGTATCAAGTCGCAGTTGTTCTGGCCCTTTTGTGGCGATATATCGTCGTGACTTCTTTCAAAATGTCGTCGTGACTTCTTTCAAAACATTGGATGTTTGTGTTTGGGACGTGAGCTTTTGATTAATAAATTGTTTTTTGTAGGTGTTCAAGATGACTGGATCTGGTTCTTCGTATTACCTTGCCTAGAACGTGCTTTTTGGTGTGACGATGCGTCTTGCTGATTTGAAGACACACTTTTTATATCCGACTGTCGAAGCATAGATCAGATTGAATCAGATATAGAACCTTATGTAGTCACGTCCAATGTATGTCTATTTCCAATTAAAACTACTGTTGCTATTGTAGCCAAAGATACCTGTCCTCAGGTTTGTCGCATTCCATCCAAACTCCTTTTCGTTTCTTCCTTACCAGGGTGAATCATTTGAATATTTCTGCTCTAAGCCCAGTCTGCAATCAAACCTTACCCTAAATAGTTTTGAAAATCCTGTGCAAAGTGGCGCGGACCTTATCACATTAAATTATATCACGTATACTACATGGTATACTTAGACGGTATACAAAATTTGTATGAAACCCATTACATTTTGTTACACGTAGCTCGACAAAATATGTATACGGAACAGATGATTTTTTTTGTGAATGGATTTCATTCAAATTTTGTTTACTGTCTAAGTATACCATGTAGTATACGTGGTATAATTTAATGTAATAACCTAAACGCCACTCTTTATAACATTTTAAGTCCTATCCAAAAGTCTTTACAGTAAATCGAGACTACACAAAAAGTACAAAAGCTCCTGTTATGAGTTATGAGAAATTGTATATTGCAATGAATAGCCTCACAATCTGTGGCCGTTCTCCGGCTATCCCCGATAGCCTGGATAGCCTGTAGTATGTAGTACGATACCGCACAATATTAGCTGCCAGAGCCGCTCGCGTGTGTTCGACACTTTTAAACTGTTTGTGTCGCCAACTCGATACACTCCATCGAGAGTGGTTGAGTTGAGGTCACACTGGGTACTGGAATATTAGAACAGTAGTCGTGGTGTTCTTCTCAAAACGGACGTTTTGGAAAATCTGACTGGAAGGTAACTTATTTCTTATGACTGTTAAACAATATTTTTTCTCAAATCTGGTGAGTGATTATAATTATGTTGTAAGTTTACCTTTTCTTGAAAGGAAATGTCTGTTTTGCTATAGCTATTTTCGTGAAATGATTTGCACTATGATTGTTAAAGTAGTATGGGACCATCCGACTTAACAGCTCTGTTGATAAGTTTCGTGCAGGTAAGCTTTAAATTAATCCTGAGTTTCTGAACATAGAGTTAAAATCCGATTGGGATATTTTATTTCTTAGCTTTTATGAAACCATCTACTGGTTTTGATATTATAAATGATGCACTACCTACTACAAAAACAAACTAAAACCGGTTTTTAAAGTCAATAAAACGATGTTTCCTCCCGGTGTAGCCCCAGTGCTCACGGTTCGCTGGTCTCATACAAACACAGCCGTCTTGTAGCCTCGTATGTTAGTATTAGGTTCAAACACATTTGTGAATAATGCCATTAGTTGACGACCCTTTAACACCTTTTGACCTTAGCGTGGTGTGATTTGTGGTGCCAATTTGTATGGTCTGTCTGCCTTCACGTTATAGTAGAAAAGGGGCTTACTACAAACTAAGTGCTATGGAATAATTAATTACATGGTCACGAAATTCTTTTTTCGGGAAACGGATGTCCCGTGGATGATTTGTAAAATAAAGATTCTTTAAAAAAAACTTGCATGAAAACTCCCTAATTTTTTAAACTAGTATCGGCAGGTGACAGGGCGTGTACCTAGTGCCAGTCTAAGTCGGATTTATAGAAGTTGTGCAGTTGGTGAACTTCAGACTTTTTTCAGGAAGTCTGTTATAGCTAACACAGCTAAATAAACACAATATTTTCCCTATAACTTAATTTCGAATAACATACTTATTCACACCTGAACAAGCACTAGCACGAAACTCCCCCTATACAACTCGCAACTCACGTTCACACAGCCCAGTGAACCCAATCATACCGAGGAGTACTCGACTCATACACAGCACTTTATTAGACTAAATCAGAAATCACGGTTATTGGATCGTACAATGGATATGTGTAGTACGGGGTTTATTACTTTGCGAAGAAGTTGGATTTGTTTACCAGCATGTTATATCGTCAAGTTATAAGTACCCTCCTTTTAGGCTGAAAGATTCAAGATAATAATAACTAGTGGCTCTGAGAACTGTAGACCTCTCGAGTCTGTCTTTTCATAGCTTAAAACTGAATAAATGTTCACCACGCTATTTAAAACAAAAGAGCGCGAAGTGGCTGAAATATGTTTTTTTTTTTACGTTTTCAACCCCCATATCTCCGCCATTTCGTAAAAAATCCAAAAACTGAATCGACATCCGGACATACGAAAGCATTTTTGCCCAAGCTGAAACGGAGACGCTTCCCTCGCGCTTCGTGCTCGCTCGGTCAAGAAGCAAAAACTATGTAATACAATACAGTACTTAATTTTAGTGGAAAAGATCACCTGTATCCTGTATTATTTAAAAAAAACAAACTGTATCACAGGAGACAGGGTCTTCTGTTTAAAATGAGTCAGAGTATTGACATTGACAATGTATGTAAGCCCATGTTTGTTGGAAAAAGCTAATAGGTCATAAAAGGATATAATTAATATTATGAAGAAGTAGGAACAATTTGAAAATTAGAAAAAAAATACTGTAGGTGTGAGTGTGCTGTGTACGTGTGTTGTGTGTGTGTGTGTAGAAGAAAACTCGTTACGGATTATTATAGACTAACGACCCGCCCCTGCTTCGCACGGTTTTTCCGACAAGACAAAACATCGAGATTCTTTATTATGTTTAGTTTCATATTAATGTATTACTCGTATAGACATACCTATACCTTGTGGAATAAATTCTCTAAAATATGATGTGAAAACCGCATCAAACTCCATTGTCTAGTTTTTAAGACTTGAGCGGTCCCACAGACAAACACAAAAAGCGACTTTAATTTATAATATTATGTATATATACTTTATAGATAATGTAGGTATTTTTTTTTTTTTTGGGTGGGAAATCATCAAATGACGTCTCCCGCTCTGGGCAGAGCGGAAGGGCGTGTCAGACTCTTACTGACTAAAACCCACCCGTGTTCCTTCAGTTGCCTGTGCGCCAGGGCCACGGTAACTCTTTCGAACAATCCGCAGCCCCGGCAGGATCCGCAGCCCCGGCAGGATCCGCAGCCCCGGCAAGATCCGCAGCCCCGGCAAGATCCGCAGCCCCGGCAGATCGGTATGGATTACGAATAAAAAGGGTCATGCCCAAGATACATAGTGATTTTGGCCTGGAGTGCACACTTATGATATGACGTGTTAAACGTAGTATACATTGTCAATATGTAAAATAAAAAAGAATTGGTTAAATAAAACTTCGGATTTGATGGTAATTTTATTATTATTAAATACATTACTTTTAATGTTACATTAATGACTATGGTGGTGAGGTTTAATAGTTTATACATAGCTTACTCGTCATCAGTATCGTAAACTATTAAAACCTCATCCAAGAACTGAGCAGGTGCATCAATATGACTTTGATGCCGTGCCCATCCCAAATACCAAATAACTGACATGACGTGGGCACAGCATCCAACTGTTCGACGACCTACAATACAATTACAACAGTATTGCTTTATTGCTGCTCGACCAGTATTAGTTGTATTTAACAAAATGTAAACATAATATATTTTTCTTGTTATATGGCGGCTAGATATTTTTGTTCTGAGCAAATAACAATTACTGCCAAAAGCCGATGCTTCCATAAAACTTCTCCTACGATCACTACACACTTCAATCCGGTAACTACCGTTAAACCTAATGTGCTCCCCATAATACGACCGTGCTTGTTTTATTTGATATGTCCCACAAGCAATTAGGACCAAATCATTGTAAGTGAGGATTGGGAATTCTCTTATATTTTCAATATTCACATTAATATTAGTAAAATGTGCCCTAACCCGGTTTAAATTATGTTCCCTCGCAAAATCCGATAGGTCATTATTGACATTCATATTTTGGGTAACAATTTCTAGTATTTGACTTGCATCTTCCCTGTCCCTTATTTTGGTGTGGTATTTATTTATTAAGCTAGCCGCCACAGCAAAATCTTGCATGAGGTGTTTCGACGCTCTGTTGAAAAAGTTTTGTCGAAAGATTTTAAAAGATGATTTAAAAATTCCGTTCACGACCTCAACCACCCAGCGACATAATGTGACAGCCCTTGATTTGTTGGCATTCACTGTTGTAAGCTGTGTATCTCCATCTTCTGGGGACAGGGGCACATGCACATGATACCCGCAAGATTCTAATAAATGTAAGGAGTCCCTAAATCCCCGATCCAAAATAAAAACATCCCCCGCATGAAAATACTGACGATAGGAGCTGTTTTCGCTCTGAAATTCATTCACCATTATAGTTGCGTCAGAGGTTGTTGCAGGATAGGGGCCAAGGATATCTATTATGTACCCATCCGTACACACAAGCAAAAAAGGCTTTACTAGATTTCGATACTTATGCAATGAGTAAGTTTTCTTTTGAAATAAATAATTCGAGCTTTTCTCAATGTAAATATATGTACCATCAGCAATGATTATGGGACTCCTATCTTCACCTTGGTATAATCCACCTGGAATAATCAGGTTTCTCTCAGCTATTTCTGCTCGGGTAATATGGCTTATCCCCAGATTTCTAGGAACAAAATCCTGCGTTAATAATTCGCGTGCCTCATTCATATGACGTTCTAGGGTACTTCTAGGTACCTGCAATAATGTTGCAATGCGTTCATCGCTATCACCTGTTCTTAATTTAATTAAATAAGCAGCAAGAGCAAATGACCCCCTATGCTTATTGGAAAGCCTGGGAACATTGGATAGCATGTCCAAAAATTGTTCTTTATTAAAGCCTAGATAGTAATGAACTATATGATCAGGCATATCATTTATGTTATTAAAATCTAAATGATTGAACATATTGTTCTTTAGTAAGGAAGCAAATTCTTCTACTTGAACTGCACTAAATGTTCTAATCGGATTCTCAAGTGAATCCAAAAGTGAGTCCCATGTATTATTCCTTAAATGATAGAGGCATATTCTGCATTCTGGAGGTATATAATAATTATAGTCGCAAAATAGCCTAACCCTTAAATCATTTGGGACTGTGAGCCGTTCGGACCTAACACAGTTTGGAAAAAAGCAGCGACTTTGTGTACCTGGTGCCCGAATATAATTAGGCAGCAATATGCAGTTATCAGTGGCTACACTTTCCTCTTCGGTTACTGATACAGTGGCAGTGCTTTCCGATTGAATTGAAGATGGTTGAGCCGGAGAATCTTGTTGTGAAATTGTTCTTGATGCTGCTCTGTCAATTCTTCGCCAACAAGTATGACAGACAGATGCTGATATTGGCAACTGTAACAAAGAAGAGTAATTAATAATGGGATATAAGTATTTTTTTTGGGTTTCATGTTTGTTGATAACAACTACTTACTGTCAATAACAGCATCATACTATATTATGTTGAGAGTGAAAAGTTACAATTCCAAAACGAATATCTTACCTCACGTGGAGCAACTTGACGAGCAACCTCATTTCTAATACGGTTCTCACGAGGTGTGTCTGTCCTTAATGTGTGAGATCTTGTACGTAAAAGCGAGCGCCCACAGGAGATGCATACATGTGAATGCCCGACAATTGGTGTACTTTGTTCTCCTGTAGGAGTAGGCTGTCTTATTACACTCCAAGCTGACATCCAACAAGAATGGCACACCAAGTTGTCACTTGTTAATTGGACCTATTGAATTAAAAGTATACAATTAATAAGAAAATCATCTTGTATTCACTTTTTGATGATAAATTATAGATATTACAGGTACCTGTATTATATATATGACTTGTAATATTTACCTGCTGTGGTTCAATCCATGTTTGAAAAAGACGTCGCACCTCTGCGATAACCAATGGATGTCTACGCATTCTCGATATATTTATGTCACAATTCACACAACGTAAATGTATGTTTAGATCCATTGTTGATGTTTGCGAAGAACTCGACTGTCCAGTGTGAATGCCAGGGTAATCATCATAGCTAGTTATCGGGTCCATGTTCGTGCGAGGAGTTTCGGATGAAGCGGAAGCAGAATCCATATTCAAGCCAAGGTCGTTCAGTTTAGAGGGATTATCGGAGTCCATTTTAATGCAAAATCGTTGGTTATACGTAAAATCCAGAACTATAACAACAAGTCAACAAACACGAGCAGCAACAAACGAGAGCCGAGAGTTGATGTGACGTTTGTTTGACAACATGACTTTTTAAATCAGGATGCGGTTGCCAGTGCAATGAAATAAAAATCGATAATCGATTTGATCGAAAATAATTATTTATGTGATTTTACTTTATGGCACTTTGACACTGTCATTTATATTCTAAAACTATTAATAAAGTACAAAGCAACACCTGATTTTTCACAAAATGTCATATAAAAAGTTGGTTTTGATGTCGTTTACTACCGTCCGTACAAAATAAATATATCGATAACTGAAATAAATTGGCTTCTCGTTTTAAAATGGCAACTCTGCTATGCCGGCATTTTGTTCATTCTATGTTTCAATCATTTCAAAACTTATAAAATACGATAAATATTTCTATCTTTTATGATAAAATGTGTATGTTGATAATTTAACATTAATTATGACTTTTTTTTTTACTTAAATCATTTTCGTGTGCCTTCTTGGCCAATAATGGGCAATTGCCTTTGTGTGGCTCGTTTGTCTACGGATCGCAAGCGTGACCTCAGGTCAAACAGTGTTGTTAGACGTCGCCTTATCCATAAGGAATGAATTTCAAAGACATTCTTGGATTCTGAATATTATTTTGCCTGCACACTGAATTGCGTAACACACTAGGTATCGATCAGAATTTGAACCATTTTGAAGGATATCGCTAATCCATTGCTTCATTGTGTTCGAAAAATTTGTCACGTAAATAATGCAATGAATATGATTGAACTGTCAAAATGAAATCCATTTCTACTGTCAGTGTGTTACGCAGTTACCCCGCTGGTTACTGGTAATTAGCTCGCCGTCTCTTAAATTGCTGGTGTAATGCGGCAGAACTATACTCTCCGGGGAAAACAGGCATTAATGTATAAATTAGTGTCGTCTTAGGTGTTAGATTGAGCTATTTACAGATGACAATAACAAATAGCATTCCTCAGTGATCTGTAGATAGCAATTAGCTATCGTTCAGCAATGACAGCAATGCACTTTTACATAAGCATCTAGTATTAATCATGTTCATGGAAGTGATATAGGGAGGAACACCAGTTGATAGCATTTCGCACATGAGTATCAATATAGTCATAACTCCATCGATATCCGTGCATAACTCAAAGATTATTTTCCGTACAAAAAACGGTAAAACTTTTGTACGTATTTTTTTTGTTCCTTTCTTCTCGTCTGTTTATATATGTGTGCACATAAATGGTTAAATAAATAAATAAAACAGTCAGTCATAATTGTACCTAAGTCATTTAGTCACCGGCAGATGACACTAAAGGTCTTTCTTTCTACGGTTCATTCCCTCCCTCTCGCGTACATGTTAAAAAGTCCCATCTTAGTTGATTTAGTAACCACTCAGAGTTTTCCAATGCTGCACGTCATTCTGTGTTATCATTTTTCAAATCTTTAAAACGCAATATCTCGAAAAAGCGTTTTTTGAGACGATGCGGTGTTAAAAATCATGTGCATTGTAGTAGCGAGGTACCTATACAAGGGTTCGCTTTTTTCTTCGAAACCAAATTAGGTATACTCTATTTCCACAACATGACTTGTTTTTGTGCTCGTGCCTGTTCCTCTATACAACCAGGGCCGCAATTCTCCTGCCGGGGCTGCGGATTGTTCGAAAGAGTTACCGCGGCCCTGGCGCACAGGCAACTGAAGGAACACGGGTGGGTTTTAGTCAGTAAGAGTCCGACACGCCCTTCCGCTCCGCCCAGAGCGGGAGAGGTCATTTGATGATATCCAACCCAAAAAAAAAAAAAAGTCCCCTATTTCTGTATGAAAATTATTATTCCCCGGGTAATCTTACCACGTCAATATCTTGTAGAAATGGTTTCATTTATTGTACCACAGATAATAGGTATACGTTATTAGCAGATGTCGTGGGTAGATAAGGAATTGACGTGGTTTCGAAGTAAGGAATCGTCAAGTGGTCATAATGAATTAGGGCCCTAAAGTTATTAATAATACTTTGTATTAGTCTCATATAATATTCCGAAAATCACTTATATAAGGACCTTGTATTACCAAATTGCATTCTATCACTACCTACATTGCCGAACTTCTCCGAAGTTACCTGAACGCTGAGTTTTCGGCTCATAGCTACAAGTTGTGCTAAGTTGGGCTAAGTTGCATGCTACATTAGCCGCTAACACCTGTCGCTTGACAAATTGCTCGGTTTAACTTACACTCAACTTGACGCAACTTATGCTGTTAGCATACAACTTTATATTAAGTGCATATTTCGGATCCTTGGTGGAGGTAATTTTGTGTTTAATTATTTAATGATTTTCCTTCTTTCCCGAAAATTCAGTGGTGGAGTTTTGATATTTTAGATTTGTTTTTTTTTCATATGTTTTCCTTTAAATTATTTAATACTGTTTGCTTTCAGTCCAGCTAGTTACTGATTGATTTAAAAAAAAATATACAGAATGCCAGGGACATTGACGCACAAATTGATACCATGGTTTCATTACACGATTCTGATCGCCTCTGCGTTGAAAATTAACGTCGGTTATTAAAAAAAATAGCTCTTCCTTACATTTTGACCGCGCAGGTATTGCACTTTTCTACGAAATAGCTGTTCTTTTTTTTATAGCCAGGGAAAAATTTCTAAACTACTGGGTCTAGAATCACCTGCTGAATCCATGCTAACAAATTGTGCGTCGATGTCCCTACCACCCTGTACACTGCCAAGGTAGAAAGTCAATAGAGGCAACCGTTAAGGGGACTACAGGACCTAAATATAAGTTTTATAATGCCTAGAAGTATATGATCCACTGCACTAAACAAAATCAGAAAAATATATGTTATTCTTTAGGATATTTGCTAATTAGATAGTGTGTTTAAAACATAATACAACTAATTTGATACGATAGAAAAAAATCACGAAGATACCTCTAAAAATTTCTTATAACGATTAAAAACCATACTACTATGCATTAAATCATTCTGATTTTTTGTCAGATTATTCTATAAGCAACATACTAACGTAATAGTGTTTTAATTTTTTAATCCAATCAATAGATTTTTTGTAAATAGATAATTGCTTCGTATTTTGCAATAAATTACCAGCGTCGTGTCATCGCGCTTCTCTTTATTTTCTATGCAGTCCGACAGTGACCGCGCTTTAGATGTTGTAAGTCTCTTAAGTAGAGTTATTCGAAATTTCCAACTTGATCATAGATGCTACCTGAATTTGAGCCGCCCAAGGTCGTAGGGTTTTTGTTAACACCAAAGGAAGCAGCTGCCAATTTTCGTAGTATCTATTAATTATAGCTTAGACCTAACTTGACCTGATCCATGTTTTATGACGGTCATCGGACTAGAAGTTAAGAACAAATTACCAACTCACCTACAGAACACCCGTGTGTCAAAACTTACATCAAAATGATTAATTCCACAATACATGATCAGTACCTACCTACCTATGACTTGCGTCCACAATCTCATCAAACTCCCAACATGGTTGAATAATGCAAGTTATTAATCATAACTTTGACGCGAACATTTACACGCGCTAATTACTTGGCACCTTACTTAGGTACCTTTGCCCGAATTAATTAAAAAAGTTGTGATGTACCCTGTCGCGTCATGTTTAAGGGATTATGTGGATTTTTACGATGTTACCAAGTTTAATTTGAAACAAGTTAGACGGGCTCAGCGGGTTTTTGGTGCCATAATTGAGTTTTTGAGTTTTCGTTTTTGGTATTTGACTGACTTTTTTGGGTTCAGAAGTGACATGTTATTATTAATTGTGTTTGGGACTTTAATTTGATTGCCAGAGCATAAAAAATCTTCTTGTGGGTAGGAATTTTATTTTTATTTTCCTATTCAGTTAAGTGCGTAGGTACCTACTTAAAGGTATCAAAATGGAATGGAATACTTTATCACTGTAGTTTTTACATCAACAAAAAACAAGCGTCTAATTTTGTACCTAACTATTGGTTAGAAAAAAACTCTTCGATATTTTTCTTCGAAGTACTTTCAACAACAAAGCTGAAGCCAACAAGCCTATCTACAATCAAATCCAGGAAAAACAAAAGAAATCTAGACAAAACTTTCTCGAGACTGGCTTTAACATGAAGTTGTTCTAAGTGGGCTTCACCCAAGTAGGGCTACCATTTCGAAACGACATTCGCATTTACCTTAATTGCGGTCTTGTATTAAAAGTTAAAACCTCACAATCTCATTTCAATTTCAAAGTCAATATTTAAATGTGTTTTGCAAGCTAAGTGTACAAATATTGATAACTTATGTTTTATTAGTACTCATGACTTAGCAGCCTTTTGCAAGGATTTAGACTCAATTCCATACAAACCATGTCAATTTTCTTTTAACAAAATCTTTATTATTAATTTTTCTAAAGCAAAGTCCGGACGGTAGACTACAAAACCGACCATGTCCGGATAAATACGGTTCGATGGTGAGTTCTACGTCGAAGTTCGTACGACAACAGGTGTGCAGCGTGGCTCGTTTAACTTTAGACATTTTTATAGCTTCCTAGTTTTAAACTTTAGCTTAACAGAGGAGAAAGATCTATATTTATTGCTTTTGTTAATTAAAAGGAGTTTGTAAGTGTTATTTATTAGTTGTAATTAGCCATTTGCTTGTTGTTTCTTTGTGTGCGCTACCAGGTGGAGTTTAAAAAAAAAGAACACAGCTTTTATTATGGTTATAAATATTGTTCTGTTTATTCACATAGATTGTATACCCAGAAAAAAAGAGTCTACAAAATAAAGTGAAGAAATGTTGAAATTTTTATGCGTTTTTTCTTGTTATTTTTTTATATATGTAATGATTAATTTTCTAACATTATTTTATTACTTACTTTTAATATATTTATTTTAAGTACACATTTTCAAAACACAGAATGTTTGTCACAATTATTTGAATTTATTTTTCAACTTTATTTATTTACCAGCGTGCAGCGTAAGCAACCAAACATGCAAATAATACCTACAATAATCACAAACAGCAGCTATGAATAACGTAAAACATTATAAGTTGCTCCCCCAACAGGGCGCGCCCACAAATCATGGGTTTATAAAATGTACGCGGTGAGCCGCGAGCCCCGAAAGCATTTGAAGGTGCGTTTACATTGGCAGAGTAGGTTAGGTTATCTAGTATTAGACTGCATTCAAAGTTTTTCCACGTCCAGTGTCTTGGCCATACAGAACCGTCGCAAAAAAATCGTAACCCTTCCTTTTGGCTTTGCCGTAGTGGGGTAAAAAAGAGGACATTTTCATTGCGTAAATCATAGGACATGCATAGGTTCGAAAACTAATATGAGTTACGCAATAAGACAGTGTATGACTGCCACTGTCAGCATACCTACTTAGCTACGTTACGGGTGCATTGCATTTTAGATACTAACACCTGTGGAACTATGGCGATAGGTCCAAGTTGCCGTCCTAGGATCTTTAAAATGCATTATCGGTTCTTCAACTTATCTTACGACCTATGCACTATTGCGGGTGCGTAATACATGGCACAATAACAGATAGTATAATATCAAAAACAAATTACCTAATTTCATGTGATCTAATGTTATATTTCATATAACTTTCTTTTGCTCTAATAACATTTAGTATAACGTTCATTTCACATAATTTTCAATTTGTATAATGCGCTTTTTGTATAACGTTCAGTTGACCTAATTTTCATATTTACTCATTTTCAGCCAAAATTCTGTAATGAATAAGTAAACATCAGGAAACATCATACTGTTATAGCCTCTTCTAACCCAAATGATTCACCAACAATAGAGGGGATCTGGCGCTCGGCAGCCGCTGCCGCGGCACGCTCGCTTCGCTCGATAATGGTCACTGTTCTAACCTAACCTAACCCAAATGATTCAATAACAGTAGATAGATGGTATCTGACGCAAGTCAGGACCAGTTTTTGCAAAAATATACAAAACAAAGTACGTTTCTAAATTATACGTATATTAAACGTTACTTATAGATTTTGAATATTATAGTAACTGAATATTATACTACTTAATTGAATATTAATTCAAATGTGCATTAGGTACCTATAGAAAATGTTCATCAAACCATACAAAATATGGTAAAATGAAATTATATCAATATTAATTATATCATTTCATCGTTATGTTAAAAACATTTCTATTAAATTAAATTAGGTCTATGATCATTAGAACTTTTGTTATTGTTTCTAATGTTATACACCCACATTATTGCACAGTTCCTACTAACCCAGATCACATAATTTAGAAGAACATTTATGCTAGATCCGAATTATATCACTTTTTGAACTAGTGAGTGACCCAATGTAAATGCTCCCTAACACGTGGATATATCAATGTAGGGGGAGGGTGCGTTATTGCATTCACTTAATAAGATTACTTTGTGCAATGGTTTCATAGTGAGGTGGAAATTATTAAAACTCCCACAGACAGCCGCGACGCGACAGCGCGATGCGACTTTTGTAGATCAATTTCCATGAAGTTTTCACAGGAATTGTTTTACTAGAGTCGCGTCGCGCTATCGAGCCGCGCCTGTTTGCGGAAGCCTTTACTACAATATTATAATTTTTAATGAAGACAAATAGCTTATGTTGAAAATAATGTCTATTTATCTCAGTTATTTATCTAATTAAGCTTTATACATAAAAGCTACAAAGGCCGACTGACGAACTTATAACAAAGTCTAATTGAAGTTAACGTTTAACCTTATTGGTGATGTTCTTCAGAACGGGCAGGTGCGTAGTACTCGCAACCGGCGTGCGTGTATGACCAGTGTCCTAATTGCGTAACACACTATGTATCCCAATTTGAATTAAAAATCTTGAGTTTTGGAAACTGGCATGAGCGACAGAAACTTTAACGCTTTGCATAGTTGAACTTTTTAAAAACTTGATGAGCCAAGCTTATTTCTTATTGTGTGCTGTGGCCAGGCAGGACCACGACAATAAATACTCCTTCCACAAGCACACATCATCAAAAAAGCTGCGTATTATAACAAAAGCGGCGGTGTACACCTGTTGGCGATACTGGCGCGCCATAACTCCTCGCGCACACCGCCACGCAAAACTTAATGCAGATTTATGGGGAACAAAGTTTTTTACAAGGATTCGGTTTTGCTAGATGCGGTGACGGTGGACGAACCGCTGGGTGAAGACATCGGAACCAGCACCCTAATTACGTAACACACTATCTATCACAATCTGAATCATTTTGAAGCCTATTGTTAATCCATTGCATCATATTTTCGAAAAATTTGTCTGCTCAACAACGTAAATAACGCAATGAATGTCGTTGAACTGTCAAAATGAAACCCATTCCTACTGTTAGTGTGTTACGTAATTACCCCGCTGAATGATGACGAAGACGAAAATGAGACAGAGAGACATAAATATCTAACGAGAAAATACTAGAATGGCACAGGAATGGGTGATAAAATTACCTAACCTTGATAAACTGTATTGAAATATGTTCATCAGTTCAGTAGGTACGCTGCTACAAACCCAAATGTCTGTAGAGTGCAAACGTAGAACTTCCCATCTATAAAATTCGTTAATATAAAATGACTTTGAAATGTAATATTACATTATTTATTTATTTTATTTAACCATTTATGTACTTACACATATAATATAAACAGACAAGAACAAAAGAATAGAAGAATACATACAAAGGTCATGAAAATTATTATTATTTAAATTCTATTTCGTTTGAAATAGAAATTTAAATTAAATTAAATTTTCAAATTCACCGAAAATAAGTTTCAAACGAAACTTATTTTCGGTGAATTTGATACACTCATAGAAAAACTCTGCTCACAAAAAAAAATCCATACAAGTGATCAGTTAAAACAATAGCAGTTCTAGTGACCCTACAATCCTACATCCATGGTGCATGGCGGGATGGTGTCGTGTTCCACCACGTAATGGCTTTTGAATGCCGCCATGACCGGCCACTGTTGCCTTTGTCTATACCAACTTTTTACCCACTATAATGTGGTATATTTTATTACACGTATGCTCAGTGTTTGTGCAGTCAGCAGGACATATTATACTGGGGACTTGTGGGAGTATTTTTGAGAGTGTGTTTTTTCTGAATACCGTGATGGCCGCGCGTCTCATGCACAAGGTTGTGGGTTCAAATCCGGACAAGTGCCAATGTGACTTTTTCAATTCATATAAATTAACGACATAGTCGTCGTTTTTTTTTTTATGTTGCTGTTGTATTTTTTTTTTTTGACATTACTGACATCGGTGAAGGAAAAACATCGTGAGGAAACCTGGACTTAGTGAATATAATTCTGAAATCGCCAACCCGTCTTGAGCAAGCGTGGTGATCAATGCTCATGACTTCTGTGTATGAGAAGAGGCTTTTGCCCTGCAGTGGGACCATAATAGGCTGATATTACAGCGGTATTGTAGTTTATTGTGCCCGATTTTTCCCACGGTACCTATGGATAATATTTTTGGTTCTTATGCAAATAATTCGTCCAATTTAACGTGTTTTTGTCTTGAATTGGTAAACCGCGGATTCTGATGCCTACCAGGAATTATAATCTGTGGTCACATCTAATGCGCAAGTTATGTGATTAGCTGTGATTGTTTCGGTCAAACAACCACAGCAGTTGACAATGACATGAAAATAATGTATAGCTCATATATTGTTACAATATCGCAGCATTATGCAGAGATAGGAGTCTTTTTTTGTTGTTTTTGTTTTGACAATTCGAAAAAATAATAATTTTGTTAGTTTTAAATGTTTCTCTTTTTAGGTACTGTTTGTATTTCCTGTGCGTGTCATGTTGAATGCACCAACTACAGTCAAACGATGCCTTCCATAGCATTTTGCACTAATGACTTCTTTTTGGGAATTATTTTAATAATCCTCTAAAAACTTATCAAACTTCTAATGATGTACACGTTTTTTAAATTAATAATTATTTATATTTTTTTTCAGACAACATGATCCATTTTGTGAGTAATAAAAAATAGCAATTAAAACTATGTTAGTTCACACATAAACGCATGTACAATGTTTGAAGAACGGACGAACGGACCTGTCTGCAATTAATGAACTTCAAATAACTTTTTGGGCTTCTAATGATACACACTTTTTTAAATAAATGAGCCTCTTTTTAATTTACTGGCTTTTTCTCACAGTTGGTCGCAGTAAGTAAGCTAGGGCACCCCGACCAAAAGGGTTAGGTTAGGTTAGGACTGTGACCAACGAGCCCGCGAAAGCTTCCGCTTTAAGTATATCCAACTTGGTCACAGTTATAGTACAATTCAAACTTAATGGCGGCTGTGAAGTGCGCTATTCGGTGCGCAGTACTTCGCCCCTCACCCCCACTGACACGTGAATTGGTTACTGCGCAGCGACTCGCCTCATGATCAGAGCCGCCATTAAGTTTGAATCGTACTATACTTGGCTCTTTGGTATTTTTACGACCGCAAAATATGTGTAGATAGATAGATAATAATATGTCTAGGGACACAGGCAAGTCATTCTTAATTACAAACTAAAACAACAAGAACTAAAACTACTGTCTTATAAATGACTTAATGTTTTTGTATTTGAAAGTAGATACCCGAAAAAATCTTCCTACCTAATCCTCTACTTAATCTTGTACCCTAAGAAGTCTTTGTATTTTAAAAAAGATACCCTACAAACACACTTATGTGGAAAGTTCGTGAAAATTAATCCTGTGTGAAAAATTTATTTTTTGCATTCCGAAAAATAATATTTAAAAAAATAGCCGCCGCTTTTATAAACACAAATGAAAGAAATGGAGGAAAAATATAATGCATCCCCATTTGTAACGTTTAAGAAGCCGAGGCTGAAGCAACAATATTAACACTTTGCAGGTATTTCCGCGAGGCTTTTAACCTTTTTTCTGCGAAATGACTATAGAGTGTTTTTGCATGGTGTTATGGGTGCAAGTCATAAGAGATAGCGAGGAACGCTATTTTGTGAGAGACCTATACGAAGAGTGAAGAGGTCAAGCCAGGCTTCTCGCTATCCAGCTCGCCGTCCGGTAAGGACCAGGCCCGGGTGGACGGCGCGTTGTGTTCCACGCGAGCCTCAAAGAGATGTCACCATAATTGACGGGGTCCATAGGGCCGATGCCTGCCGGGGTCGCGGATTGTTCGAAAGTGTTACCGTGACCCTGGCGCATAGGCAACTGAAGGAACACGGGTGGGTTTTAGCCAGTAAGAGTCTGACACTCCCTCGCGCTCCGCCCAGAGCGGGAGAGGTCATTTGATGATTTACGACCCAAGAAAAAAAAAAAGGCTTCTTGCTATCGGTATTTTGGCTACAACACTAATTCTTTCGAATGTTACTCACATCTCCGCCGTTTCTGCCGTAGATGCCTTACTTGTACCTAACGCTGAGAGGACCTTATCCTACATTTTAATATAGAAATCCATTGGGTTACAGATTCTACAAAGTAAAAGGCAGTCTAGAATGCTGTAGACTACACAATTTAAGTCTCTGGAATCGGGAATGACGAATGACAATCAACATTCAGGAAACCTTATCTTTGCGATGACCGTCCCCAGTCACAAGTCGCTACATCTCATAACTTGAGACCTCCAGTTAATTTTGTGAGCGAATCGCCGTGTAAATCTAGTTATCTGGCCCCAGTGGGCCGAGTTGCTGTTTTTTATATTAATTAATGTATTTTATTATTTCATTAACCCTTTTTCCTTATTTGTTTGGGGTTTACAAAGGCTTCCTGTGGAACTTAAGTGTTTTTGTTGGAAGTCGACGAACTGGGTAATACGATTATGGTTTCGTGTTTTGCTCTGTATAATTTGTTGTTTTTTCGATGTTTTGCGAGTGATGTGTTATGTTTAAATACCTCATTAGTATTTCTTATATTTTCTTATTACATTACCTGGGTAAACGGTCGGCTTTTGAAGACTGATTTGTTACGGTTGTTATGGCAATCATGTCATTTGGTTTAAATAGGCTTTTATCTTTATTATTTTATTTATCTTTTATATAGATTCTTCTATATTTTGTGAATGTGAGAACGCTGTAGGCCTAACTTGCAGACTGTAGATTTGTAGACCTTTTTCGATTTTGTTGAGTACCTGGTACTTGTTGACAGGCCTACACTGTCCTCCCACACCTATTAATACTGTAATTCGAAAACGTTTGTAAAAGCCAATTATTTCTAAAAGAGTAACTGTGGAGTTTCTTGCCGGCTCTTCTCCATAGGAAACAACAAATTGGAACCGTGCACTTAGCTTCTGACGTTTCATAAGTGCCCATGTAGGTTTATGTGAAATAAAATATTTTGAAACACCGTGGAGAAAATTCTATACATTTTGAAATTTTGCACAACAGCTCCTCATACAACGAAATAACGGAAGTGACCATTAAGAAAGGGTTTTTGAAAATTCATCCCCTAAATAATTAGGGGTTACATACCTAGGAGATAAAATTTCCTATGAAAGTTCGTCTACTAACAAAAGGTAATTTACAAGGCAGATATGAGCGGAGCAGAGCGGTCGGGTGATTTTCTTCAGAAAGGTCAGGTACGTAGTACTCGCAACCGGCGTGCGTGTTAGACCAGGCCCTGCAGTCTCGACATTAGATAGCGACAAAAATCTGTCGCTAAGTCGTAACGTTGTTAAATTCCTTTAATAGATTATCAACTTTATTTCCAAAGCATAGGGTTGAAAATCTATTAAAGAAATTTGACATCGATACGACTTAGCGACAGATTTTGGTCGCTATTCATGTTGAGACTGCAGGCCCAGGCCCTGCAGTATCGACATAGATACCGACAAAAATCGGTCGTTAAGTCCAATCGATGTCAAATTTCTTTGATAGATTTTCAACCTTATGCTTTGGAAATAAAGTTGAAAATCTATTAAAGGAATTTGACATCGATACGACTTACCGACAGATTTTTGTCGCTATCTAATGTCGAGACTGCAGGGCCTGATGTATGAACGTAAACGAGGCTCGTATCGATATAAGGATCGTAGCAGGTGGCGTTCTGTAGTTTCTGCCTAACCCCTTGGGAAGAAGGCGTGAGTTTATGTATTTATGTATATATATATGAAAGTTCATCATTTTTTTCAATGGGAAATACCATCGGGCAAACGGCTTGTGATCCTATAAAAATGTGATATTCATAGTTTCAGTACATCCTTGATCTTCATACGTTTTACATTATTCCCAAAGACGTAACATCCACTTCCGATTCAAACAACCAGTGCATAACCGATAATACCATAAAACAATAGTAAAATGGTGTTGTGTTGTAACAATTTCACCTTGAGCTACACAAGGTAAAATTGTAACAAATATAGCTAGGGCTGCCGTGACTATCGAACGATTATAATAATACATTATAAGTATTGCGTCTTAGGATACAGCAAGGTTTATGAAAAAATGTGAATTTAATATCCAAAATAACTTATAATATAATTATATCAGCCTTTAGTGTAGTTGTCAAACTGCAGGGCAAGGTAGTTTATATGATCTGCTCAAATCCTTGTTTCCAAATGATGTTATTTCCACTTAAATAAATATCAACTTTACATACCTAAGTATAGATTAAGTAGGTAGCAAAAATAAAAGACAGGTGTATCACAAACTGAACTTTATGTCGTTATTAAAGTAATTTTTCCAAAAACACATATTTGGAAACTAGATTGCGAACGCAGGATAATACAGGGACCTGCCAGGATCGCGGGTTTGTCCGAAAGGGTTACCGCGGCCCTGGCACACAGGCAACTGAAGGAACACGGGTGGGATTTAGTCAGTAAAAGTCTGACACGCTCTCCCGCTCCGCCCAGAGCAGGAAAAGTAATTTGATGATTTCCCACCCAAAAAAAATAGGATAATACAGGGAACTGTGGGTCCATAGGTACATAGTTCGTGCCGATCCGAAAGAAGTATACCTACAGAGAAGGGATGAAACATGATAACCATGCTTGCACACTGCGTGTTGAACAACTCTAATGTTTCAACCATAAGTCAGTGTATGTAAATATAAAACAATAAATAACACTTCAACGCACTGCTGTGTGGTGACTCATAATTTCATTCAATATTGAAAGCACTGTAGCGAACGATCGATATGTGAAGAACATTTTTGTTTTTTTCTCGTGCTGAAATACCTCGTTTCTCAAAATACGGCGAGTATTTTAAGAGTTACGACTTTAGTAAGGAACAGATGAACATACAAAAGAAGCCTGTTAAAATCATAACCCTCCTTTGGCTTTGCCGTAGTCGGGAAGAAATAGGAGTTTATTTTTTACTTGTTCCTATTTCTAAACTAGCTCCTTTTTCTTGAGTTTTGTACTTTAAAGGCTATCATTTCTTAACTCCTATTTGTGGAGTTTAGCACATTGTCCTTGTTTCAATTAAATCTCAAACTCAAAATCTCCCCTTCACTTTATAAACTTGAACATAATTCTAACATCTACCTACCCAGCTGTTTTCAGGTACTGCAAAGTTCAGGCCTGAACTGAGTAAATTATATTTGGCAAATTGCGTTCACACTAATAATTAAATTAAGTTCTAATACATTTGGTAATCAGTTACTAGCAGCATGTAACCCATTCCACTCAATTAGACCCACGTGGCGACCAGGCACGGGGATGTTTAATTAATTTAATTATTGCTTCATAATGGACTCGCCCGGCTCATAGGCAACCCCTATTACTGTATGAGATAATATCATAATTGCATCCATAAGGGGAACTGCTCTTCCCCAAATTGTAATGTCTTCAGCTGCTGTGGGCTATAGCACTGCACCGGCGGGAATCATCAAATTGTTAAAGTAAGTAACGTTACGGTTATATTTTACATTTAAGCCCGTACTTACCATAGATGTGTTAAGTAAGGTACTTAAAGTAAAGGTGCTGGTCACACCACCCACTTAGGGGAATTTAAAAAACTTTTTTAAAAAGCGACTTCTAAAAAGAAAACGCTAAGAAATTGAAAAATAACTTTAATTTCGGAAGTCGGTGTCTTTGGTTTTGTATTTTCGTTTTTTGCCACCGACTTAAGAAATTAAAGTTATTTTTCACTATTTTGAGTTTTTTTTTTAAGCCGGATGATTTATTTGTAAAAAGTTTTTATTTTTCACTTTTTAGCTGTGGTACCTACCCCGCACAAATTCATATACCCTTACTTGATATGTAAATAACAGTGATAGGAAATTATTAAAACATCATCAATATAAACTAAGTGGAAAAATACGCAGTATTAAGGATAACTGAAAAAGTACTGGTCAGAACTTGATCAAATTTATATGGGACTACATGAGAAGCACCAGCTTCCAAATAAAAAAATAATCATCCAAATCGGTTCACCTAGAAAAAAGTTCTGAGCTAACACACAGAAAAAAAAAATACAGTCGAATTGAGACCCTCCTCCTTTTTTTGAAGTCGGTATAAAATGTAAGTTGGCAACCCATCACTACTTTTATGATTGTTTCTAGAAGAACATCCATTATAATTATTACCCGATAAATATAAATATACAGGGTCGCAGGAACATCGACGCGCAACCTGTTCCCATGTATTCAGTAGTTCTGTACATGATTCTGGAATCTGAATCCCCTGCGTAGAAATTTCCCGTAGGATATTTTTTTTTAAAAATTGAACGCGTAGGTAATGCCGGGAATGAGGTAGGTGTTGGGAATGTCGTTATTTCTCCTGACAAAGTTTATTTTGTTTATATGTATGTATGTCTGTATTAGTATTTATTCTTGTATTTTATAGTTATTTCCGAGCTATCTATCCCGTATATTGCACCTGCCATGTTTAGTCTCTGCATCACCCTAAGGTTGACTGGTAGAAAATGCCTCTGGCCCTAAGTCCGCCTTTGTACAGTATAGTTTTACTTGTGCATGGAGTTTTAATAAACAAATAATAAATAATGCAGTTTTCTATGAAACAGCTGTTATCTTTTTGATTACCGACGAAATATTTCTACGCTAGGGTGTTTAGAATTATGTGCTGAATTCATGGTTACATTTTGAGAGTCGATGTCTCTGCCACCCTGTACAAATGTTTTATTTCGGCTAGACCGTGTACAAGACTAGGTACCTACACATCACTTGTTGTGTTCCATCCAAAAACGCTCTCAATACTTATAAAAATATTCCTACTTTAGCAGCTAAAGTATTAGTTATGAAAAATTCGTTAATTCATCATAAATTAACCAGATGTAGACCAATTATTTTTCTCTTTTCTTCTCACAAGGGTGAAACAGACAAAATACCTCGTGATGCAATCTCGTGAGTCGTGATACTCCCTTTACTTAACAAGAACAATATAAAAGATTTGCCTACGGAACCATAGAAACACCACTGTTTGTTCTAGAAACGATTTTACACCGCACAGTTTCATGTCGGATGCCAATTTCATATGGAAAGTGTGTGATCCGCGATCGCAGTGATCGTGCGGGTAGCACAGTTTCTCACACTCACAATATGCGTGTGCTTTCTAGCAGTGAATACTGTCTCTAGATCATTGGTTATGCTCATTTGCATAGATTAATATCTGATTGGTTATGTGGAGGTGTCGTGTGTGGAAAATTTTATAGTTTTTAAATAAATATGTAGGTAGGTATGTACGTCCATACTTGGAACATACCAAGTAGATACACACATATTGCCACCACCTCTGCCTAACCCTTCGGGGATACAGGCGTGATAGTAAGTTATACTTAGAATGGTAATATTCTTTAAATAAAACAAAACTTTACGTCACTGACAACGTACAGCCTAAATACTTACTAATGCTTCTACCAAAGTCAGTTCTATGAAACTTGGAAGAGATTAATGTTCCTCAAAGTAGAGGATGTCAGGTGCACTAAGTAGGGGGTGTGACGTGCACTAAGTTGGGGATGTGAGGTGGACTAAGTAGAGGGTGTGAGGTGCATTAAGTTGGGGGTGTGAAGTGCACTAAGTAGAGGGTGTGAGGTGCACTAAGTTGGGGGTGTGAGGTGCACTAAGTAGGGGGTGTGACGTGCACTAAGTTGGGGATGTGAGGTGGACTAAGTAGAGGGTGTGAGGTGCACTAAGTTGGGGGTATGAGGTGTACTAAGTTGGGGATGTGAGGTGGACTAAGTAGAGGGTGTGAGGTGCACTAAGTAGAGGGTGTCAGGTGCACTAAGTAAGAATTTTCATAACAGCTAGTTTCTAAAGGTATAAAGTTAAAAGCCGCTAAGTAGTATGTAAAATAGCATTGAAGAAAGTAACTGCGTAATGTAAAAGTTGTTCTAATTCCCCGTATCGTTGACATAACATAAAATCACGCCTCGATTCCCCGAAGGGTTAGGCAGAGGTGTATCTATATTACACCCACATTTCGCCATCCATGTAATAGGGGGCGAGCCTGCTGAGAAAGTCCAGATGGAAAATCCCAATAAGACTATGCCCGACCCGGGAATCGAACCCAGGACCTCATGCTTAGCAGGCGCGCCCTCGACCACTAGACCAATGAGACATTCCAGAAAGTAACTGCGCAGTCTGAAAGACGTTCTAATTCCCCTTATCAATGACTCATTCTTAAAATATGCACATGTGTATTTAACTTAATTACATCATAAGTAATTAATAATTATACTTGATTGGAACAAAAGATTGAACACAGGCGGCGCGTGTAGAGCATTCTAAATTAATTGTTATTGTTTTGTTTGTGAGTCATAGAACCCTGCGGACCCTGCCCTATGTCTATATCTTGCAGGTACTTAAGTTGTTACTGGTCTGACGTATAATTGTGATATCATTAGGACGCTTGCCTATTGTGTACGCACTAAGAATTAAAGTCATTGAACTCATTGGTTTTCATTTGGGATATGCTCTTGCGCAGCACCAGTAGAGCTTCGTCTAAGCCACGATGCAGCATCGTGTTCAAGTTTAACAAGAAGTATGGATGTCGGTAATATTTTGCACACAAAACTTTTTTATTTGGTCGCAATGTACCTACTCTTATTATAGCACATTCTAGAAGACATGAACTATATAAGGACAGAACACAACTGGACAGAAAGATGTGTCACTCCCTCAATGTAAACTACCGTAGCGTATCGTAAACAATACTTCCCAAAAAATATATAAAAACATAACACAATTAAATACAAAAAATACGGTTTAAAAACTGTTAGTGCCGCATAAACAAAACGACCTTCACATCAGCTCAATACTGTCAAAAATACGAATAGCTCAAATGACTCACCCTGTATAGCTCCTGCCCAGCATAGCCAGAAGAGCGCCCACTTGGCAGTGCGGAACCGCTGCAGCCACAAAGGGCGGAACATGCCCCAGCCGCACTTGAGCGACTGCTCCTCATCGTGCGCTGTTCTCTTGGGAGATACCGGTGCAGCTTCTGTCGTGGCCTGGTAAAATCAGAAAAATGGTTGGTTACTACTCGGTCTTTTGCTGATTTCGACATCAGTGGAGCGAGACGTTTGATTTTTCTGGAAATGATGAAAACTTTAAAATCTCAGAAAGCTATTCTTCCCACTGTTTTGCGGGTAAAAGTATAGATACCTACTGTTTCCTACAGCGTTAAGTGCTTACAAGAAACCTTGACTTATGCTGATCGTTTTCACACTCTGATCAGTGCAACCACTAAACAATACACTTCTTCGTAAAAAACATTACATTAAAACAGTGCTCATGGAGTTTTTTGCTCGTTCTTCGCCATAGAGATCTACATTTTGGAATGAGCAACGAACTTCTACTTTCTGACTAACTGACCAACTCTTCGACAATTCAAAAGTGCTTATGGAATGCTATGACTTTGATAAAATACTTTAGCGAGACCCTCGATCCTATACTAGCCTTGCTTTCTCCGCACAAAGTTGGTGTCGGCTTCTAGTCTAACCGGATGCAACCGAATAGGTACCGGTATTTTACATGGAGCAACTGCCTAACTGACCTCCACAACCGAAGACCCTCGATAATCTTACTAATTGACATAACTTCCCCATATACGATTAAATTTCTAATAAAACCATCACAGACCGGAACATCTATCAGTCAAATAAAGATTTAGTACAAGCATTAAATAAATTATTCAGTAATAGAGACAGAAGTTAAGAAATACGAGACAGTGGGCGTTTCTAACTTAACGGATTTGAAGCATACCAAGAGTTATGGGCGGGTATTAATAAAAGTGATTTATTTGACAACTAAATAAAATAATTGAATGAAGTAGATTTAAGATAAACAGTGCAGTGATTATTTATTATGTATGATCTATTGCTTGAATATTCTAGTGAGTGCCAATGAATGAAACTTGTAAAGTTATTATTTTTGGTTATGAGTAGTCAAGTTCTCTTTGTCCTCGTGACGAAAATGATCAAATTTGTGACATAAAACTAACAAATTTTATAATTTTTGGCATCATTTAGCCGTGAAAACTTAAGCTTAGGTTTCCAAGGAAAGCGGTTCCATCATATTATATCGGATATCATTAAAATCTGTAATTTTCACCAGTTTTTGACAGGTGTCAAAAAACGCTCTGTATTTGGACAGCCGTTATTGTATTACTGTTTACCGCTTTCTTAAGAACCCTAAGCTCTAGCAAACAGCCAGCCAGTTTCGCATTTCAAAATACATGAATGTCATGTTGTACTTGTAATTTCGCTACTAATAAATTCTAGTAGGTCGTAGAAGTTGCAGTTGTGCTAACTGGGGCAATGCACAATCGTGTCTATAACCTTTACCACATGTATCACGAACCTTAGACCTGGATGTCGTAATGCTGTGCCTTTTCATCAAAACCTACCATTAATTTATTTTTTCAAGCCTAAACAGTTGGCATCATATAATTTATTGCTCGTACATTACATGCAATGACTGGGTTACCTAGTTCTGTGGTTTTAAACTTCAGTTTGAAGCTTAGCCTACGCCAGACTATGCGGGGATGCTCTTGTTGTCATAATAAACGAGAAAATCAACCGTGAGCATAAACATAGGGTCATTGAAAATGTTTTCCTTACAGCTAGGGCTATAAGGAAAAGGCATGTATTTAACGCGGCGACAAATTAATCTGAATTTGGGATTAAAAAATAATTAAAGCCGGTAGCAATAATAGTAGGTTGGCAGCTACAGCGGAGGATAATTTTAAGTATGTAGAAGTTGTTAGCTTTGTTTTAATTTAAACTAGCATCGAGTTTTTGTTTTAGCGAGGCCTCCTATTTCTGAATAGCAATAATAATAGTAGAGAGTTTAACAACCAATCAGAAGTTGTTTCAAACTCAATTCGTGGAGTTTGTAGACAAAGGCTATTATGGGAGTTTAACGACTAATCAGAAGCCACATTCAAAACTCAGTTGGTGGACTCTGCTTATATGCGTCGGGGTGCCCCAAGTCCCGAGCTCGCTTCGCTCGCTCTTGCATCCTATCTCACTTTTAATATTAGTCGCCATGTCATTATTTATAGTAACTCGCCTATGATTTCTAGTAGCAAATAGTGAGTCGCCCTTTAAGTCGCTAGTCGCCTGGAAAATAATTAGCCTAAGGAAAACAGTCCTACTTTTGATAGATCTAATCTAAGCTTTCTGTGTAACAGCTGATGATGATGATGACATCGCTTTTAGCGATAAGACCGCCCATTGTGTCACCCTGTGTAAAATGTCTACATTTATATCTGTTATTTTTTATGGTGTACATAATAAAGAGTATTCTATTCTATTCTATTTTGATGCAGCTGAATATCTATACTCATTTTACATGTAGCAACTGCTGCTCCTGTGCAATCCATCCAAATGAAAGATACTACTAAGACATGACGGATACTACTAAGGTTACAGCGGTCATTCGCCAGCATCTCGGGTTTCTGACTAACGACCACCACAGATATTTGTATGACAACTGGGACCAAAGATCAAGTGAATCATGGTGTAAAAAGTGATCACTCCTCGCATGGAGTCATTTTGACAAGCTTAGCAAATAGTAGTAGCATTTTAGTTATGAACCCGTACAGTTCAAGTGTTAAAAGTAAAAAACAACTAAGTAAATCACAAAGACCAAAACGGGACGCAGTGGGCGTTTCCGACTTATGAAACCGAGTCCAGTTTGAATCATACCTCCGCTGATACGACAAAGTAATTTATTAAATTAGATAATTTTGCCCAAGTTCATTGCAAGGCGATGACTCCTCTTGTCGTGGATGCCAACGATTAAGTTGATGCAGCAAATTGATTACTATTTAATTCATCAGACCGATCGCCATCGGTTTAACAACTTGTGGACGCTTTCGTTCAACTTAAGTGGCTGAAATTCTGAATGAGACTGGGTGCAGCCATGTCATGTAAACCGTTTCTGGGATTTTTACCATTTGGTACGTTTTGTAAACTTCTATGGTTAGTTTAGTTTGGTTTTCCCAGGATATATCCATCTCATATTTATCATCTCTCATGTCAGGCTTCTATTGTCAATATATCAATAACACAAGCCGTGCGCCCGAAGGGATTTCACATCGACAAAAATTACGAGCTTCTATACAAATTTTGATCCCTCATTTAGGGGAACAATTTTCAGTAATCTTTCCTTCGTGCTCACTTTTGTTATCTAAGAAACTGTTATAAGCAATTGGTACTTCAATTCAGCAAAGCTTGCATCCGTACTTTGAATCCAAACTTAATTTTCCATTGTCTATTAAAGCTGAAATGCAATTTTTTTACTTGCTTATAGAATTTTAATATTGGACGAGTTAGATTCTGGACGCTAATTGAGAAGGCCATACTAAACTCTGTGTACTTAGTTAATCTTGTAGTGTATTTTAGTGTTAAATACTAAATGTAGTGTTTTGTGGTAATTAAAAGTGTTTGTGCATAAACGGTTTTTTTTTTAAAGGGATTTAAGGGGTATTCCTTGAAACCGAACGAAAAGACAGTCACGACACAAACATGGCTTTCATCTCACACATCATGCGATATGATTTTAATTCAAGTCTAAAGTCGAATCTATTGCAGGGCAAAATCTCTTCTCCCTATTAGTCCGTCACGTATGTGCCATGAATGGCAGTAAATGGGTCCATACAGGCCACACAATGGGCTCGTAGACCAACAATATGTCACAACAGCTTGTATCCTGTGCTTTGTGTTCAAGTACTTAATACTTCGCCACCACTGCTGCCAGGGTACTTCTGCAGCTATTGACTGAAGAATGGGCTCGAATTGAACGTGTATCGTTGGTTTTAATAAGGAAGTTTCATGAGTATTGTTGGTACTTGGTTTTAAATCAAGGAGTTGCTATGGAAAATTTGCTTCGCAAAAAGTGCTCTCATTTTCTACAGCTTCTAAAGAAAACTAAAGTCCATCGCCTGGTCTAGTGGTTTTCATGAACTAGGAGTTCCTGGTTGGTTGGTTGGTGTATAATGAGGATATACACAGGATGCCAAGTCCTAGTCTTACACAATGGAACCATTTATTAACCTTCCAACTCTTGTCGTGATAAATCAAAGTTCTTCCTAACCAAATAACCCCAATTAATAACCATAAAAATAACCTAATCACATGTCAAGTTGACAGCTAAATTATACCATGGTCCAGCCTTTCAAGGCTAGGTCGTTACCTTTAGGTATCAAGGTCTAAGTTCGAAACAGCCTGTGTAGGCTACACTTAGTTGTCGGTAGAATACCTAATTAATTTTAGATTAGTAATTGTAGTTGAGTTCAATGGTTTTGGTTGTGATTAATGGATTGAAAAATAGTTACGTAGTGCGTGCTTAAAACATTTTTAGATTAATTTTCTGTATAAATAAAATGAAATGCTGTTCGTTGGTAAGCGCATCAGCTGAGAACGGCTGGACAGATTTGGATTTTTTTGTTTTAAAATGTTAGTTATAGTCCGAATTAGGTTTTTATTGAAAGAAAAATTAGAAAAGTTTCTCGGAAAGTTTTCAAATTCGGGTAAAATCTGAACGTCCGTATGAATTATTGTTTGGACAGGACAAGAACTAGGTTCGCTAGTATAAAATAAATTCAAATTCTGATTGATTTCTGGGATAGAAAATAAGGTGAAGTTAAAAATTTTGGTACGAGAGCGTTTACCTGGAACTTCTTGAAGACTCTGTTTTTTTTGCAAAATATCCATGTTATCTATCCTAATATTATACAGAGGTAAGATTTGATTGTAAGTTTGTTTGTAGGGGTAATCTCTGGAACTAATCGGAATTAATGTTCTCATGTAAGTGACGATTGTCTTCATGAGAATAAAGTTCTTTAAACCGAACTAGGTACCGGTCGGATATGAAAACTTCTTTTTGCATTTGATAGCCCAATTCTTGAAGAGGGCTATAGGCTATTTCACATCACGCTAGGACAGTTAGGAGCCGAGCAAAAAGAAAAAAATCAGGAAAGAACGCTAAGCGAAAACGAAGTAATAGCGCGAGTAAGCGATGCGACGCGACGGAGTGCGTCGAGGGCACAAGAAATTTCACGCGGACGAAGTTGCGGGTAGAATACTAGTCTTGAATAAGTATAACAAAACATGATACGAGCATACTTATTAACCTATTCCTACAAATATGATTAAAATCTACATTTACACACGGTATAGAGCACTATAATAATCCCTTTAATTATAGTGTTTAAGATACAGGAGATAACGTAAATCATTTATTATTCACGTTAGCATTCATTACCGTCTTTGTTTCAGACTAGCGAAAGATATTCACAATCTTTATTTCAAAAGAGGGCGACGTTCAGCAGTGACTTTTACGGCACGTGTAGGTACAATGTTACAGCACGTGTAGGTACACTGTTACAGCACGTGTAGGTACACTGTTACAGCACGTGTAGGGACACTGTTACAGCACGTGCAGGTACAATGTTACAACACGTGTAGGTACACTGTTACAGCACGTGTAGGGACAGTGGTACAGCACGTGCAGGTACAATGTTACAACACGTGTAGGTACACTGTTACAGCACGTGTAGGGACACTGTTACGGCACATACAGCACGTGAGGTACACTGTTACAAAAATCTTTTGGCATACCAACGACGTTGACAGCTCGGCGCTGCCGGTAAATACACTCGAGAGCAATGAATCCGGGTCACTTAAAGAATGTTAAAAATCTCGGAAACTAAAAATGATAGGTTAATGCAATAAATTGTATTTAATAGACAATGTAATACTCCTTAAATGAAGGTATTAAAACTTCTTAGTTATTGTAAAGTTATATCATAAAAAAACATTTCTTTTCTTCATTTTTGACATCGCGCCGAAGAAATCTTTCTAAAATCTGTTATTTCGTCTTTCTTTTCTTTTCTTTTTATGATGGCCATACTACGCGTTCAGGTGGATATGATACAAACGGAGGTATGTCTAACCAGAGGTGGCAGTTCTGAAGTTGGTGAAGAATTTGTGATAGATCACGTAATTTACACCATCAGATGGCGTTCAAAATCCAGTTGCAATATCACATCCTCGACCATTAATGTCAAAAACATGTTTTAAATGTAATTAAAGTAAATTAGAGGTATTTTTGACAGACTGAGACTTAGAAATGCGAAAGTTCATAAAAATACGGGAATTCCCCCTAAACAGATTGCATGTGCAATCTCTTTGTATTGAGAAAAAATAGAACAAACATCTTAAGGTAGGTACCTATATCTAAGCTGTACATTTCAGCACCATTTTATGAATTTCGTCATCGTCACCTAGATGATTTTGTTATTGACCTTTTAATATTTAGTATGGAATGTTTGCAAACTTTATTTGAGTAATTGCTGAATTGCGACTTTGATTACTCCATCTTTTATGACAATGTATCTTGGCAAACTTTGATTAATTTTGTAGCTTAATCATCACTAAGGTCAATACGTAGTCCTGAAGATTTTGGAAGAATCTTTGTTGAGCGGCTTAGCCTAAAAATTATTGTACCAGTACCTACAGTGATAAGTTAAGATTGCAATGTGACTTTTTCTTAAGTAAATAACCAGTTTTGTCCAGTTCAGGTCTAGGTCGCGTTCATTTATAGGAGAACATCTTCGAAGGTTTCTTAGCAAGCAATGTGGGTAGGCACAAATTGTGCTTTCATATCGAATCTAAGTAGGTTGACTGTGTAGGAGGTAACTCATCTTAATCAAATAGCTATTTCTAAATATATGTAACAAAGGTTTAATTAAAAAAAATGTGTAGGAGTGGGAGAACGAGATGGAGATATAAGGGAATGAAGAGTATTAATAACTAACTACTGCCCGCGACTTCAGCGTGAACTTCAGAATAGGGTCCAGAGAGAAATGAAAAATGTGTGAGTAATAAAAAAAATATTAAGCCATTTCATTTATCGGGAGTCTCCTAATGTGTTTATACAGGTTACAAACTATCCCTGTGCCTAATTTTTCTCCAAATCCGTTTAGCTATTTTTGCCAACATCCCAACATCCAAACTTTCAGAAGTGAATATAGTTACACCTACAGCATCGTTGTAGGGATATAAGATTAGGTGATTTTTCTAGATTTTAATCTGCTCTAGCACAAAGTAAGCAAATACAAATAAATTAAAAACACCGAGCATAAAATCAAGAATGTTACGTAAATAGGATACGGCATGTTCTTTATAGGTATATGAATAGGCACCGTCAATGTTGGGGCAAAGTACCGCACGCAACTTAAATATTACTACAGGTATCCATATTTTATGAGGGAACTTCAACATTATTTCATTGTTTTTTTCTTAAATCATGACGCATACTTTTTTATTAGGATTCACTTCTATTTGTCTTGAATTTCTCTTAATACGTACCTACAGTTTATTATTTAATTAAAGGTAAGGTAAGGTCCGTGAACTTTAACCATAAAATCATCCTTTTTCCTCTTTGTTTTTAATTTCTTGTGACACGCATAATAAAAATAAATATTCGATGTCCACGAACGGACATGACGGGCTTCAAAGCTAAGCTCGTTTAATAAAACTAACTTTAAAAAACTCACTGATCTCTCTCACTTTTCATTTTTCACTTCCAAAAAATATCAACCTAACCTAAAAGAATAATATCAATTTATCAATTACCATCTTGAAACCGTTTTCCACTTTCACTTCTTATTTCAAACCATTCCGTGTTCAAATTCAAACTTCGTTCGCGTTCGTGAGTTTTCGTAAAAGTTTCGTGACACGGAGCGACGCGCGATCGCTGTGGGCGGGCGGGACGACCCCACGAAGGCAACTGAGGGCTACACCGGCACACCACCGGTTATAAACAGGGAATGTAGTATATGCTAGGTTTTGAGAAGCAGGAAGAATTTGGTGTCATATGTGGGAAATGCAAAATGTTTGGAGATGTGAGGTGAAACACGATGAAATAGCTTTTACTTAAATTTGTATGTGTCGGTCGTTCAAGTTTCGGGGATTTTCACTAAGTTGAATTAACAACACAATTAAAAACATTGTTAGTTAACAAACAACATTATGTTAACAAAGAACATTATGTTTCTAGGAACTACTTTAGATTCAAAATTGTAATGGGGCGCCCACATTAGAGTTATTTCAGGTAGATTTCAGTTATAGGTAGATAAGTTCAGCTGCATATTGCAGTATTATTCCTGCTGTTACATACTTTTTGCTCACAAAGCGATTGAATACTTTTAACGCGTCAATCGGCCAGCTTATTTTTACTCGTAATTTTAAAAAGATTCAAATCTACAATTGTTTCAAACAAGCTTGTCAGAAAATTTTCAAAACTTCATTCTGTCGTTGTTGACTTCTTGAACGAATCATGAATTTTTAATTATGTTATTTAAGCAAAGGACCTATTTAATATGAATATATATATCAAATGCTAGATTTTCAACAGTGAAGTTTCCGGCATGAAGCAATAATAATAATTTGTAATCATCGATCCCAGGATTGTTCTTCTATTTTTTTGGGTATGTATTCCCTTCGTTGGTTCGGTATTCCTTTTTTTAATTTTCGCCTTGTTCTTTGAGCTAAGAAGAATTCCTTTTGTCATAGATTTAACAAAAGACCAAATTTTGGCTTTACCCACCCACCTAACTGTCCGCCTGACTTCATCATCATCTGCCGGCTATCGAAGTCCGGACCGATCCAGTTACCACGGAGCTGTTGCCGTGCGAAGTCGACGGGTGTGGTTCATCTTTCCTTTCGTCAGGTGGGACATCAGGTGTCATTTAACTAGTCTACAAGACGCTATCACGCGCAGAATCTCAATAGACGAGGCGTTGAGTACTACATCGTCAGGATACATTTTCATTCTAAATCTATCTATCTATCATTTTAACTATTTACCCAATTTTTTGTCTCCAGATCTCTAAGTGTCAATTCACAATATCTGAATGTGTGATGTAACAAAAAACTTAAAACTTTCCGCTTATTTTCATATAGTTGTTTAAAGAGCGACACGAATCCATTACGATTGCGATCGAAGTTTTAATTCGTCAGAGCGCATTTAACACAGATTATATTTGGTAGCATATTTTAAGTTTTTCTACCTAAAATTCAAGTTCTAATTATTTAACCTTTATCATATTTTATTCTTAGTTCCAACGACCGATTTCATGAAATATTTGTACCCTTCTATGTTTTCTCTTTATTATGTATTTCTTATCTGATTTAATATACCAATAAATTGTACGTATTTTTGCGGTTTATGAGTGTTTGATTTTTAGCTACCTCACGTCGGGGTTCGATTCCCGCTATACACGATACACAGCTAGGTTAGTATATTGTTTATTTCCACAGTATTATGTTTTATGGCGTTCTGCTGTGGGGATGTAGAATGAGCTGACGTAAAATCTATTTTCATTTTACAAAAGAGGGTAATCCGCGCGATGTGTAAAATGGGTCCTTGCGACTCTCTTAGTAACAAATTCAAAGAAATTGATATAACAACTCTGCCTTCTCTTTATATCTTAGAAAGTATTTTGTGTTTTCGCAAAAACTTAGAAGTTTTCAAAATAAGAAGCGATTTCCATATTATAAATACACACGTAAAGATGAAATTATGATACGTACCCAAATTTAGATTAACTAAAACTAGCAAGTCATTTCTTATTAAAACACTGTCCACTTTTATTGCCAAAGTCGGTTACAGAACTTAACGTTGCAAACTTCAAAACCAACACCAAACGTGTCAAACCTAAGTGAATTCAATGATGCTGAACACACCTAACATACCTACGACATATTACCAATTTCCTACATTAACTTTGAAGCTGTCTCCTTTAATAACGAACGGAAGTATAGACTAACGAATTAATTTCACCTCCTTGAGTTTGGAGAGCACTCTAGTTTTTAATCTGTACTCCGTCGTAGTACTGCGCACGTGCGGACTTGACGTGACTTTAATTTGAATTTGGAACATAATGAAATTCGCGCCATATTTATGGCTTTAGGAGGGAAATCGAGAATGGCTGGCGAGAGGTACTTACTTCTCTACACGTCTTCTCTAAATTAGGTACTTTAAGAATTTTAATATTCTAAAAAGAATTGTTTATTATTATTTCATGGAGAAAGTATTGAAGGAATCCTTACTACTTAGGTACTTAATATTGCTTGCAACAGTGACAAAATGACGATGCCCAAACTCGGTATTGTTATTTAGAGACGAAATATTCAAATGATTAAATAAGTGTAGTGTGTAAGATTCTAAGTTGACGGCTCGTTAGAATCTTCGAATGAGCCGTTACCTTACCACCTTGACGTAACGGCTCAAAATAAAGAAGTTTCGAAGACAAAAGGAGGCAAGCCAGTTGGACACAAGATCATCTGCCCAATTATGATATGGAATTTTGGAAAACGTGTTTGACGTTTTGGAAAAACTAGGAGCGTAGTTTTTTTCAGTCGCAGACTTAGCGTAGATGACTTAGTAGTAAATTTGCTATCAAATAATGGTACGACTCCTCTGTCTAACCCGTCACCCGTCAGGGGAAGCAGACGTGATGTTACGGAATACTTATGTTACGTTTTATACTGGTAAATTTACCTGTGGTCGGGTCTGGTTGTCGTCTTCCCTCCTGCCAGTCCTCAGGTCTATGGTGTGGAAGCCATCGTCAGCGCTCTCGAACGCCTTGTTCACACACCCCCCTGTGTTGTCCGTCGACATCGTATTCTGAGGGTAATGACACGATGACATTAATACATTGTCCATACATATTTTAGCTAATCAATAGTCCAGTGATAGAAATTGATGATAAAGAAATAAGTCAAACATCTGACACAGTGACGCTTTCGTTGAAAGGTGCTCGATCATTATAGCCTTTCATATGATTATTTAAAAGTAGACTTTACTTGTTAACTGTGTGTATGTATCTGTCGGAGATGGTCATTAGTTTGGACACTAAACGAAGCGCAGCACGAGTTCTGGGAGATAGCAGCACCGTCGCGATGACGAGCATACTCGGCTAACTTCGTGCTATGACAGAGCCTGGCTGATGGAGGAGCGCTGGGACGAGTGGACACTTACTATTCTGCCTTCGAGGAGGTCAGTACCTTCACCCTAGGAACTGTCACGCGTTCCGTATAGTTGTGTCGTGTACCTACGGTGTGTGATTCGCTAGTGTGATTAATTTGTCCGTAAAGTATAATTTGATTTGAACTGCAAACGGTTTTTCTATTGCGCAATAACGAACACTTCCCATATTACGCCTACAGTAGTTAAAATGTGGCTGATAATAACGAGAGACATGACTTTTCCGTCATATGATTACCAATGTTTATCTGTAATTAATGCTGTTTATTTATTAATTTATTTAATACTTTAAGCACGCAAATTTAGAGGCGGACTAAATGCCCTAGGCATTTTCTACCAGCCAACCTTTGGATGGTGCAGAGAAAAACAATGATAGGTACAATAATGAAAATTGAGGAAAAAATATTTTTAATTATAAAGATACGGAGAAACCTATTAAACTATAAATATATTATATACCTAATTATAAGCACAAATAAATACACATAAATAAACGAATATACTAAACAAAAATAAGACAAGTAATTGTATTGTACGTTGCTTATAGAGCTTTCGAGATGCATTAGTTAGCCTGAATTACGTGGGGTAAAATAAGTCTGGCGAATATTGGGCAAAGCCGTTACCTTACCACCTTTCTGACTCGCTATACTTATTTTTAGCACCACGTGGGGTATTCCCATAAGATTTAAGTGTCAATATGTAAGAAAAAGTTCCCCAAAGTTGAGTTTTTCCACCAGGCCCGATCATTTTCAAGAAACCTTTTTCAATTCTACTCTTTCCTGACAGCGCAGCTTTTTATAAAAAGCACACATACCTACAAACCACTTTTCTAACAGTCTACATAACATCCTCACAATGATTTGACCCCAATATAAAAACCTTAATTTATAATCACCGCATCACATGTCCAAACATCAACAATACGAGAACTTACAATGAAGGACTCCATAAAAAGTGTCATTTGGAAACTATACCCACAGGCCACAATACAACAATGGCGGCGTCATGGGAATCGACACATTCCATGAGAGCCATGATCAGGGCTGCTTATTACTGCTTATCTATTCTGAAAAATCTCACCGTCAAAGCTTAGGTGAATTCAATAGTGTTAATCCCTGGCATCAGCTGATGTCAACGCACTTCACCTAAGTTTTTACAGTGAATTTTTAACTCAATAAAACGGCAGGTTACCATGAGAAAGCCAATGGATGGAGATGCTGGTTATAGATAAAGGTCGCTTGGTTTAAGCCACGGATATCTATGGTTTAAGCCGTTCTAATCCAGGTAAAATAAAAATTAAGTAGGTAAGAAAACAATTTTGGCAAGCAGCCTTATTGTTATAAGAATATTTTTATATACATACGAGTAGTTAATAATTTATTATAGTTGATCAATCAAAGGGCAATTGATTTGCCATTGCGATTGCCCGTGAGTTACGAAATAAGGACGCAGGTTGGGCGCCAAAATAAGCTATCAACAGTAACAACCAAGATTAAAATATTGGGTATTTTGTTTTTATTTTTAAGTAATTTTTGTTTGATTGCTTTTTTATTTAATAGATTAAAAGTGTTTAAGTAGTTAGTAAGTCTCTAGAATTAATCCTTTTAAGGACTTTCCCCTTTTAGGGTTCCGTACCCAAAGGGACTTTACGGGACCCTATTACTAAGACTTCGCTGTCCGTCTGTCACCAGGCTGTATCTAATGAACCGTGATAGTTAGACAGTTGAAATTTTCACGAATGATGTATTTCTGTTGCCGCTATAACAACAAATACAAAAACACAGAATAAAATAAATATTTAAGGGGGCTCCCATACAACACACATGACTTTTTTGCCGAATTTTTACCCTTCGTGCGCGAGTCCGACTCGCACTTGGTATTAAATTTAGATGCTTTTATTACACAATTTCAGGTTTTTAAGTAGGTACCTAATCAGATATAAAGGTATAGACAGCTTCATCACATTTATTTCTGTAGATTAATGTCGACTGAATAAACAAAAAGATAATTAAAAAAAGCTAAGCATTGCAATTCGCGACGAAGATTTTAGCTAATTTAGAGCGGAGTTAACAAGCAAACCGTTAAGAGTGAAATCTACCTATAAAAAACAAATAAGATCGTTTCCTCATTGATCGGATATTTGCGATGATAATATCCGCGGCACACTTTCTATATACTATCCGCGGAACAGAGTTGCGGTAAATACTAATGATTGGCTTGTTTAGTTTATTAGTAACTATATTAACTAGTCATCCATCTGCATGGATTTCCAATGAAGTAATAGGGCATTCGGTTTTTGATATAGCAACATCAGCATTTCTCTTCATCATGGAGGAACGCGGGAATTTCATGTGTTTGTCATCATTGATGCCCCAGAGCGCTTTCTGTTAGCTAGTCATTCAATCAATCAGTCGCGGAACTGTTAAATAATATTATATTATGTGATTTTTTTTATAAGAGATAGTTACCGGTGGATATAAAAACAACTGCTTGAATACACTACGCCAACTACATATACCTACAGTCAAAATGCTGCCAACGCGCGCCGTGCCGCCAAGCGTGATAAGCTAATATTTTTCATTACAATATAAAACTAACTCCCTTTTGCATTAATTGCGTCGATCAATAAAAGAGACATTAATCACAGTGCAGCAGTGTTGCCAGCCCTACCGCCACTTCCGAATGGGTGCGCACGCGCCAGGCGCACGCCTTTCTACGCGTGACGTCACATCGATCCGGTTCTGTGTCACTGCACAAGCACAACACACCTGTTACTGTTGTAGTCGTCTGTTACCTGCGTTATGTAAGCTGACAGCTCACTTTGGGCCCAAAGGCGAGGTATTTTAGCTAGTGGTTTGTTTTGATCATAGTTTTTGAACAGGTTGTAAATTATAAGGCATTATGGCAATGATGTTTTGGGTAAACTTTAAGCTACCTGTTATTTAATCTTCTTTGTTCTTTATTGGGTCAAAGGGTATGTTGAACAAAGAAGAAATGAGGGAGGTGTACCCATTTTTAAATCCTGTCATCGTAACGGCTAAAACACGTTTTGGCTATGTTGACTTATATTTTAATAACATTAGCTCAGATGGCAGCAAATACTGTCCTCCCATTATCAACACTGTAATTTGAAACATTGTAAAAGCCCCTTATTTTTAAAAGAGTAACCGTGGAGTTTCTTGCCGGCTCTTCTCCATAGGAAACAACCAATTGGAACCGTGCACCTAGCTTCTGACGTTTCATAAGTTCCCATGTTGGTTTATGTGAAATAAAATCTTTTGATTTTGATTTTGAATCTAGTTTTCTTCACTCAAATGGGGACGAAGTATTCATTTAGGAATAGCTCACGCTGTGCAAAGATTAGCCAGGCAGGAAGGTGACTAGTTCAACACGATTAAAATACGTACGCGCCGTGGCCTGCTGGGCGTAATTTGGCTTGTCTTCTATGTCAAAAGGTTCAACACTGATATTAGATTTCATGTTTAAAAAACCTTTATGAATGGTTTACAGCTAATAATTTAATAATAAACACAAATAAAACCCAGGTTATGTTGCTTAAAACAACGTCACGTAACAATGATAGCATAGTTGTCACGCTCAAAGGGGATAATATTGAACTAGTAAACGAAGTTAAATTTTTAGGAGTTTATATAGATTCCCATTTGAATTGGAAAAAGAGCTCACCGCCATTGATTCCTCAATATCTTCAGCTTGTTACGCGCTAAGAAACCTCAGGGACGATATTAATCAAAAGCAGTATATTATGCATTGGTAGAATCCAGGTTACGATACAGCATTATGTTATGGGGAAGCAGTTACGGGTATAATTGCCAAAGAGCATTCATACTACAGAAACGTGCATTAAGAACGATTGTTAGAATCCCACAACGAGAGTCATGTAAAGAATATTTAAAAAAAATTGGTATATTAACAGTACCAAGTTTATATGTTCTAGTTGCACTCAGCCACTTTGTAAAATACTTACACGAGCACGAATCACAAGAAGAACGTGAAGAGAAAAAAGAAGACACGTTATAAAAAATAAAATTGCACCTAAACAATGTTAGTAATATTAATTACTGAACATTGCTCTAAATACCAAGCAGTAGAATTATTTAATAGGTTGCCTACTGACTTAATATCATTGATTTACAAAAGTACTCAATTCAAAGCTAAACTTAAAGCATTCCCCTTAAATAAATGTTTATACTCTGTATCTGAATTGGTGACGAATGATAGTAGATAATTTTAATATTTATTCATTAGTTTATGTCATTAAATATATGCAATACTATTAGATTTTATACATTATAGAGAATAGTTTTTTTTTATCATTTGACATAATAATATTTACAATCATTTATATAATAACTATTTAAAAATGTATTGACATATTATCGATTTACCATCTATGGACATAATTGCTTAATATTTACTACATATTATTGATTTACTGTTTGAAACCTATAATTTATTATTTTTAGTTGTATCTATTATGTTAATTAATGTAAAAAATATTTCAGACACAATGCGAATTGTTATATGAATATTTTTTTTTTCGAAAATTCGAATTTCGAAGTCGAACCCCAAACCAGATAACAGACCAGATTTATCTCCAACTCGCATCCTGCCAACCAGAACCGTGTCACTCAACACAAAAGCCGGCTACCAACGATTTGCTATCGTTTTCCGCAGATGCAGGCTTGACCTGCAGCGATGCGTGACATCGATTCTCTCCACTCAGCTAAACATTATTGTACTTATCGCCGATTATTCACGGTTTCTCTATGTGGGATCAAGTCGCATATCGATTGATGTGAAAAAAAAACAGGAATAGTAGACTTTTCAAATCTGCGTACATTGTTCTTGTCTAAAAATAAAATAATCCAAATCATCAACTACATAGGACATGAAAACCCGCCGCTTTTGGGTATTATCTAATCATTCAAAAATATTTTTGCAGAAAAAAACATATAAGTCAATTAGAAAAAATCTACGTGGTTTTTATAACAGAATTTAATCATATTATAAAATGATTATTATTCAATGGTTGCTCGTCAAACCACGATGACACCGATTCTCCGAAACTACGATATCTTTTTTTTAACTTAAACATAAAAAACATCATAGGAACACACATTTTTACATAAATTAGCAATACATACATTACTAACTACGCAAGGCAGGCGTACACAAGAGCGTATTTTACATGCCTCTGTGTGACCTATGCATATTCATGGTGTGCTCAAGTCGGTAAAAAATAACTTTGTAATGTTATGTTGTTTTTATTTTACCCGCTACCTGACAAGCTGGCAACTTTTTGTAATGTCAAAAGGCTTCGGTACAGAGAAACTCATTACGTGCTGCTACTTGGGTTACGGAAAAGCAATTTTAGTATTAATTTTAGTGGCGAAAAAACAGGGTTAGGTAAGGTAACATGTATAATAATAACTGTGCCAAATGCTTTATATTCATATATTTGAAATTGTATTTTATGTGCGTTTCAATGAATAAAGAAGTGCCCTGAAACTTGACAGACCCTTTTAAGTCTTACACCCTCACCAGAAAGGAATCACAAAAAACAAAAAAATTGCGTTCTATGTCTTAACACTGGCAATCAGTTTCGCAGTTCAATAATCTATCAGATTTTTAAACTACGTAAACAACAGCCTTGGGACTTAAACATAACTGGCGAAATGTGGGTGTACTATGGATACACCTCTGCCCAATCCTTCGGGAAAATAAAGTCAGATGGCGAGTGTCATACAAAATTAGACTGCGCAAACAATGACACGTATTTCCTTAATTTAATTAATTTATGCTAATTAATTTACAACAATATCTTCAACGTCTTATGTTCAATGTCGTCGACTTTTATTAGATTGATAAGACGAGCCAGGGAACTCATTAAAACAATCACTTTATGACTTCGTAAATAGTTGTGTATTTATTAAAGATTATAAAAATAATAGATCAGGGAAAAAGTTTTTTCGTATTTTATAGGTATAAAGTTGTAGTAAAATCTCTTTAGCTAGATGACATTTAAAAAAAGAAAAAAAAGTACAAACGATTTCCCGCCATTTTTCAATTGTTTTTCCGTCCGCCAAAATGAGTGAATATAACGAAGAAATTCTATACATTTTGAAATTGTATTACAAAAAAGGGAAAAGCGGCGAAAAAAATATGTGACGTTTATGGATTTAACGCAGTGTCAGTAAGAGTAGCAGAAAGTTGGTTCAATCGTTTTCAGTCCAGGAAGTTTGCAGATGTCAAAGATGCAGCTCGCTCTGGTCGCCCCGTTATGGATAAAGTCGATGCCATTTTTGAGAAAGTGGAGCAAGGTATAGTAGTTACGACATAGCTGAAGAGTTAGGGGTTGACGACAAAACAGTTTTGACCCATTTGTAAAGTCTGGGTATACAAAAGAGCTCGATATTTGGGTACCATACGAGCTCTTAGTCTTGAATTTGTATATAAAATACGTCAGAACTTTTTCCCCGAGCTAATATAAATGACACTGGATAAACTTCTTATTAAATTAAGTAACAAACTAGACCACTATATCAACGGAATGTAGATAGATTGTCAAAATGAAAGCGATTGTGATTGCGAACACGTTACGCTATCAGCGAGGTAATTACGTAACACACATAAAATCATAATCGATCGCAATGCCTTTCATTTTGACATCCATTGCTTTACAGGTTTGGGCAATTCGTCTGATCAACAATGTCGATAACGCAATTAACGTAGCTAAACTGCCAAAATTAAAGGAATTTGCCATCGATTGCTGTTCTTTATGTGTGTTACGAAATTACCCCGCATGTTAAAGGTTTAAGAAAAATAAAGGACCTGCGCCATCGAAGTTTAAACGTCAATGACCAGGTGGCCACCTTGCTACTACTTGGAATCGTGCCCATTTCCTATCCGATCGAATAACATGAATGCATTAGAATCTGGTTACTTAAACGTTATCAATCGAGATGTGTAATCGGCACGTTTACCTACTGATAAGAGAATGCCTGAGCCTATGCAATAATAATTAAGTATAATGACTTTTAACAAGTCGAGATTAAAAATCTGTGCTGCGTCTTTCCTTTCAATTGAATCAGGGCATTTAGCCCTGACTACCACCTTGCTAACTGGATTATCAAAATCAAAAGTCATTTATTGAAACTAGGCTGAAAATCAGTACTCGTTGAACGTCAAACTTACATAAGACAGTCCCTCCAAACGAGCGCCCTTCACCACATCCTAGTGATTTAGTGGAAGAAATGGCGCAACAAACTCCCAAAATATTTTACAACAGCATGGCCGCATCAACGGTTCTCATCCTGACATAGGTATATCAGAATGAGAACCGTTGTACCAATACAAGACAAGAAGAAACCCTCGAGGCCCGGCTCGGGGCTTTAGTCCCTGGCCCTAGCATCAAGCAATAGACAAAATTGACAAACTTTTATAGCTTGAATGCGAGGCTTTTGGCTATTTTGTATGTCTCTATTAAATTTATGTCATTCATTTGTAAGGTGCATTTTGTTTGTGCAGAATAAACTATTTTTCTTTCTTTCTTTTCTTTTGTTTCGAGGCAGATTTTATGAACTTCATTTGTGGAAATCGATGCCATAACAGGTAAACGAATGATCCAATATGGAACAAACACCCCAAAGGTTGAAATTGAAATAATTTTCATCCTCTAGTTATAGATAACCGAACATACTCGTACATCTAATTAGTACCTATCTCTGTTATCTCAAGTAATGTTTGAGCACCTTGTAGATACTTTACCTACACCTAGCATTAGTCCTACTTCACAAAACGAAGTAGACAAATAGGCATTATTTGTCACCTTTAGTATGCATTTCTATAAACGCTTAATGTATGACCAGATGCAAGTAAGCTGCTATAAATTGTACATATTTTCAGCATATAATAAGGTTGGAAGTCAAACCTAAACGGCTATAATAATGAAGATTATTCTATTATTAATAACTGATATATATTAATAATTATGCCATGCCTCCACGTCTCTGAAATAGCTTCCTGCAATAATGAAAATCTAATAGTAATATCCATCTACCTATTAATAATAATCTTCCGCGTTTGCCTTGCGTAAGCGTAGCACACGCCTCCAAGATGGCGAACGTGAGTATTTTTATAACAACTATAACTGGCGCAGAATATTTAATTAGTAGGTATTGACTTTTACTTAAAACTTCACCTTTCTGTTTTCTCTGTCTGTTTGTTACTCTGGGCACGAACTTCATTAAAGTTGTGTTCAACTGTCATACAAATTATGGTTTAGAAAAGTTTTGGATTCTATTTTGAATGAAGATGCAACTGGTCGTAAAAGTACACGATGTTACTCTGACGAAGGGAATTCATTATTCTGCTGGCCATCAAACAAAATATGGCCAAATAGGGCATCATCGGCCCATCCCAAACACAGTGTAAGTGTAAGTCCCAAAAACGATTATAAGAGAATTGTTGCTTGCTTCTGCATCATTATGAAGGCCAATTTGTTGGAAGTGACAAAGCCTTGGTTCAGTTCCTTTAAAAGCATTTCAATGAGTGTTAACTTCAAATTATTGGGGCTATCAAGAGAAACTTCCGAAACCCTGATTTTACTCAGGTAACTTACCACCCATAGAAGTCTTGTGAAACTACTTTTGAACATACATTCCACATTCTTGCAACAAATTTGTAAAAGTTGAAACAGTTTAAAACAAATCACGGTATTGTTGCAATGTGTTGCAACGTGACTTTACACCGTGTATATAATTACTTCAAAAGCAAATAAATAAAGATTAGAATGTATATATCTACATTAGTGATAATATCATCGTACAGTTTATTTTAGAGATCACGTTTTGAATAGAGTCGTGTCAGCCGTTTTTATTATGAGTGAATGGTTGTAGAAATTAGTCGTGAGCTAGGCAATTAGAGTTAAAACATAAAAAATACGTATCATTAGAATTATTAAGTTCTATTAAACTTTCAAATTAATTTAAGAGACAAATCAATGAGAAAGAAGGCCGTGGAAATCTTTTTGGTGGTGAAACTAAAAGAAATCCTCCTTCAACTATATTATTGTGCATTGACCCTTTTGCCAAGCCTGGTCACACTGAAGTCATTCCTTATCTTCTATGTGTTCTTCTTCTTTAGCAATCGACATAGGCTGTGCAGAAATATTCGTCCAGTCTTGCTCGCAAATTTATCGAACGTTCACAACTTTAAGGACCTTCCCCACGATAACTAGTGATCCGTAAAAATCTCACGGTGAACACTCAGATGAAGAGAACTGTCATTCTACCTGAAGCTAGGGATTGACAGCTCAGTACAAGCCCACTTCACTTAAGTTCTCACCAAACATTTTTTAGAATAGACCGGACGTTGAACCCTGCTTATGTCATGAAGTTTATGTATACCATTCATTAATAACTGGCTACAAAAAGGCCGTGTTTTGACGACACGTTAACAGCGATTGGAAAGGCACATCAAGGCTGCAAATAATTGCAAATTGTGATGTCCACGACACGATTGTGATGGCAATATGGACATTATGGTATTCTCTGTGAGAGCATGTATTCAAAAATCGTGATCCAGAGAGATCATCAGCATCATTTTAGCCCGGAATCGCGTCAGCTTTCTTCTGCCATACTTTCATCCAGGTATAGGTATGTCCCGCATCTTTGACAATATCGTCAACCACACGCGTTTTTGCACGAATGAGAGCCAGAGAGATGAATATTATCAATGTTGTCTTTTACTTTGGACTGTCTTATCTTTTATATTTGATGGCTAACATTACGCCTCTCTTAATATAAATTCAGTCATGCTGTTTACGGTAACCAGTTTGAAAATATGTGGCTAGAGCAGTAAAGAGCGTTGAATATTAAAATAATGCCAGGAATGTCTCACCTCCTGATAATGTCAAAAGAACCCTTATTATTTCGTAACGCAATCGCAATGACTTTCATTTTCACTTTAATTGAATGCAATTAGTTCAACAACATTAACAATATTATTGCATTACTTATGTTTTTATCTCATAGTGTAAATAAAACTGTTAAATATGTTCGATGCATATTTTACGTAAGTATACCTACGGGTCACTGTTTTATGCAATTTCTGGCAGAACCAACTTTGGACATTTTTCATATTTTCCGGATCGTGCAACATGAAGCAGCGTATGTGGTTGTGATTTAAAGATTATGTTATTCTATGTTTCTATTAAACAGCAAAGATCGCATTACAAGCTTAGACGAAGAAGATGGCTTTTAGCACCATCCATGCAGGGATGCCTTGGCTGTACCAAACCTAATTAATTCATTCATTCCAATTCAGACCAGTGTCGAGGCTTCTTTAGTGCACTCTGGACATTATAATATAGACATGTAATACAACTACAATCCATTTCATTTGACAGGCCTTTCTTTTCCTGCATTTGACAATATGATAATTGCGTTTTGTACGTTGTCGAGCATTCGAATTTTTTAAACATAAGAAGCAATTCATTATTAATCCCTTTCAAAATTAAGGGCATTGTGATTGTGACTGAGTTACAGAAGTGGGGATCTGTAATTAATATAACATATCATCACATCTACGTTCCCCGAAGGGTTAGGCAGAGGTGTACCTTCCTCTAAGTACACCCACATTTCGCCAGTTGTGTTAGAGTCCCATGTAATAGAGGGCGAGCCTATTGCCATCAACCAGGCACAAATCCAGACTCTGGGCTGCTACTGAAAAATTCCAGATGGAAAACCCAATAAAACTTTGCCTGACTCTGGAATCGAACCCAGGACCTCATGCTCAGATAGCGCTTCGACCACTAGACCAACGAGGCGGTAAAAAAAAAACATAATTGTACAGTTCAATATATGAAGTTGCATCGAGTTTAGTAGAACGCCTTGGCCCTTGATACAATCACCGCCCTGACTTATTAAAACAGCTTTTGCAAATTAATTGCTTCGCATGACAACGCTCATAAACTGGTAATAATTTTCAAATCATTAACTAAGTACCGCCGTTACTATATTATGGCACTGATCAAAGAACAGGTGTCACTGCCAGCAAAGTTACTTAGCGGTAACTTAATATTTCTTGAGTCGACTTGTAGGTAAAAAAGTCGGGCTGTAGCACGTTTAGTAACCAAGTTTACAGCTGCCTGTGAAGTAGAGCAAAGCCGGTATCAAGCCAACAAAGTATAGCAATTATTTTGACCTTGATATAAATAAAATCTCAATTACCAAATTAATTAAACTTTTCTCCAAGAAGCTTTTTTAACTTACATTTTCTTTACCAGTCCAGCCAATCACAGTTCACAATTCCATCTTAGAACTCACAAATAACTTAAAAGGAACCACTTCACTTGCACTTAAAGCACTGTTGCGTCAGAACGGCCGGCGATTACTAAACGTAACACGACTGTGACGTAACACAAAAAAAAAGAAAGTAAAAGTTATCGTGCGCGGGATATGCGATGCGAATTTTGAATTTGGAAGCGTTTGTGACGTGCGCGCGCTCACCTGGCGCACGGCAGACTGCGCGCGCACCGGAGTGTTGCCAGCCCTAGAATTGTTAACTTCCATGGAATAATATTCTAATCTCTATAATGAACTCTGCAAATAATCGTATTAATTGTAGTATTTTATGACTTAATTGTTCTAAAATGTTAACTTTTCAGAAAATACTGTGACTCTTAGATTATAATTTTATAGGTTCAATTATGTGGTTGAATAATCTAAGAAAATTCTTAGACAAACAATTTTATTGTTCCAAAAGTCCTCATTTGTGTGCATGTGTTATCTACAATCCTTATAAACTTACTCACCTATTAACAAATTAAATGATCTCTAATTCTCTATTTGTCCCTCTACCTACATTAGTAAACCAAACAACATACATAGCTTTATTTTACATACCAAGCCAACTACATAATCATTAAAAACAAAAGACTATGCAACCAAGGGCCCTGCGATTGGCTGTGATAAATCATTCAACCAATCACAGCAGTTTACGCGCGCTTGACATAGATAATTGTCAATAAAGATAGAAATAGTTTAATAATAATAATTGACAATAGATTCCTATCCTTGTCACATTAATTTTGCGATACATTTCGTTCGAGAAACTGGTCATAAAACAATTGTCACCTTCCCAAAAAGTCAAAAATACCCACAAACAGTGGTAAAATTACTCCTGACAATAGAATCTTGCGTTAACGCTAGGTAGTGTTTCCAAAACCAGTAGCGAGCGGTCAACGACCTACCATCCAGCCTAGCTGACCGGACGCCATGTTCGTAGGGTTACCAAAGGGAAATAATGGGTGGTGGTGCCACGCTCCACCACCCAGAAATGGTGGAATAGTGTGAGTTAATGAATTCTGTTCGATAGAGCTTGACTTGTGACGTTGCAATGTTGGGTTGATAGGGATAGTTTAATTATCTATATTCTATAAATTTTTATGATAGTTGTGGACTTCCAAGTTACATGATTGTTTAAGTGATATGTGGTGAATTCCAGGTTTAATAAAAAAATAAGTACGACGATCAAAAGTGCCTTTTAATAATACTTGAAATATATTGACTTTGACTTTTGTACTTAGTATAGGTAATTACAACAAAATCACGCCTAGAACATAAAAAGCGTTTTACAAAAAAAAAATGTCACTCGTGAAAACCGTGTCCAACCACATTTTCCACGCATTTCTAAGCCCTATCCATCCAAAACCACAGATTACCCAAAACCTTGTTTAAACAACATACTCTCAAGTAAGAAACACAATGTAATCGTACGAACAGAAATTATGTACAGTTTAAACGCCTGCCTACTTGGTAATATGACACTAATCTTCTAAAATTAACGATGATAATATCTCAAACTATTTTGCATAATTAGTAGGTATTGATGTCATTATCAACCACACATCTTAATGCTTAGCACCTAACGGCTTAATGACAGTAATTGATTAACTGTTAAACAGAGAAGATCTCTAGATGGCGGGCGGCGGCATGAGACGTGGTTTTACCAAACCACGAACAAAAAAAACACATGCACAGCACAGCACGAAGACAAAAAGAAGGATGCTACCATCACCACTGCCTAAAGAAAGATATTAAAGGGGATGCGCTAAATTGATAGTCATTAGAATCATCAACACAACTCTCTAAGCCAAAACTGGCCTCAAATGTTATGAATTTTCATGTCATTCAATAGGGTAATTTGTACTTAGAAAGTTGTACTGATGATTTTAATGATTATAATTCTGTAAATACTTACGGACGCCATTCATATTTTGATCAACCTAAAACCTGACATTGAACTGCAAATTGGAAAAACCATAAGAGTTGTTTTATTCCGCGGACTACCCTGGCGCCTTTGCCTTAAAGAATAAAAAATATGAACTAATTACTACAAGTTTCAACACACCATAAAATTATAAGCAATAGAATATTAATGTAAGAACTAACTAATTGCTTTATGGAGCATTGCATAGAAATTGCAAAGCGCAGGTAAGATGCCATAAAATAACACGAAGCAATCAAGATTTTTTTTGTTGTTATCCGTTTAACTAATAATTAGCATGAAGCTAATCGCTTACAACGTAGTAGGTGAAAATTTTACATTATGAGTTGGAATAATTGAGTGGATTCGGAGATTTAATATTGCTTTGAAAACGACAAAAGTGCTCCTTTACCTAAGTGGCACAGCACCCTAATTACGTAACACACAATCTATCACAATCTGAATCATTTTGAAGCCTATTGCTAATCCATTGCTTCAAATATTCGAAAAAATTGTATGCTCAACAACGTAAATAACGCAATGAATGTTGTTGAACTGTCAAAATGAAACTCATTCCTACTGTTAATGTGTTACGTAATTACCCCGCTGGTCGAAGAAAGACAAGCTTGAAATCAGCTTAGCAAACGATGATCTATTTTATACAAGGCAAAACATTAAAGCAGTAATAAACATTAATAATTGTTGGCTGTCATTTCGAGAGTCTATGAAGACTTATGATTTTGAAAACAACCATTTTTTGCTATTAGATACCTACCTATACTTTGACACACCTAACTATCGATTTAGAAAGATTACTCTACATTCTATCCGACTTCTCATATTCCTATCTCTACTCACTTTTAGTTCAACAAAAGTTACCGTATTGTTAACAAATCATTTGAACTCTGTTTAGTATGTGTGTAGTAATACTTAACATCGAGGTGGCATACTAAATTGTGAACGTGCTCATATTTACGATGCAATTCAGATTCGATTTCATTTTCGGCTTCAAACTTGTGCACGTACTTCCAATTCTCCAACTATTGTAAGTCTTTCTGATTTATTGTAATGCCTAATGCTTTCCGTTTCTACTAGAATAACGTGTAATCAATGCATTCAACTTTGAAAGTCTATTCACCTATGCAAAATTGATCTCCAAAAAAAATAGGTATTTTACATAACCACATGAGGTTTTCACTAAATAAATTTGATATTTAAAAACAACGGTAATATATGTCTATATGTCTGCTGTTCTTATTTCTAAAAAGTTCACGCATCATCGTTGGATGTCAAGTTCTCATCGCTTTAGATCCGGTTCTGTTCCTGCGTCGAGCAAAACTGGTTGTTTCGCGGCGAGCACCGGAAATTGCTCAACAATGAGCTAGCCTGAGAAATGAGAGAAGCCTTCGCTGCACTCGCGCTTTTATTTAATTGTTTTAGAACTGGTTATAAAATATACCGTGTACCATATGTGTATATTCTTCAGGTGTGCGTTGTAATATGTTTGTCTTACTGCCTCGTTGTTTTCGGGGTAGCAAATCGTAGTTGGTCTAGAGAGCGTGGGGTTTTGAGGTCGTTCTTCCTGGGCCCAAATTCTGTATAGTAATTATTATTCTCCGCATAATCTTACCACGTCAGTATCGTGTCTTGTAGAAACGGTTTCGTTTATTGTATCATAGAGAATACGTTATTAGCAGATTTCGCGGTTAGATAAGGAATTGATGTTGTTTCGAAGTAAGGAATCGTTAAGTGGTCATAGTGAATTAAGGCTCTGGTTAAGTGAAGTGTTCGGTAATGCATATTTTTTACATTAGGCTGTTTTTATTGATAACCCGTAGCGTCTAGTGCGAGTGCGGTACTCTTCAACAGACTATGCCCCAACTGCAAGAGTGTCTCAAATATCCGTTTACCTGCACCCTTGACACTCTGAACAACGCCTCTGCCGCCTACTGGACCCACACAGTGTAAGCAACATGAATGTACCGTCGAAACTAAAAGAAGAAGAAGAAGCACGTAGAGTGGATTACTGTTCAGTAGACGACAATTTAGGCTCACCTCCATGTCTTGGACTATGCCTTGGACTTACTTTTCTGGCAAAATGTGGGAGTCTTTCATCTCTGCAGACCCCCTTCTGAAAACACATGCGTGGTACACCTAATGTAACGGTGTAAGTAAAGCTTATCTAAGTTTTCCTTTTCCAACCTTAACCCTTAACGAAACACATCCACAAACATCAGCGAACATTCTCGAATGTTAGACAAATATGTGCCATGACATGAAAGCGGTTCATCTCTCCATCTCGCAGCCTTTTCATACCTTTGTGTAGCTCGTATATGGGGCACCTGGCCTTTGTTCCCGAGCTGGCTAATATACCGTGCTGTGTGCGTCTATTAATGTGAGGGTATTTTGAAATGATTTGTTGGTTATTGTAGGGTAGAATAACGTGAGTAAGTGGAATTGGATTGTTTGGTTAGGTTTTAGAGGATTTGAAATTATGTACCCTGATTGCGTAAAACACTATCTATCACAATCGGAATCAGTTTGAAGCCTATTTGCAAATCTATTGCTTCATATGTTCGAAAAAATTGTCTGCTCAACAACGTAAATAACGCAATGAATGTTGTTGAACTGTCAAAATGCAAGCTATTTCTACTGTTAGTATGTTACGTAATTACCCCACTGGTTTAAAGTTGGTGGTTCCAATTTGTAAAGTTGTTTTCTAAGTTTTAGATTTTAGTTTTAGGCTTCAACGGCTCTATAAATGATCTAAATAGATCAAATCAGCATATATTGCAGTTCACTATTTTCATAACCCTCTCCCATGTTGGTCTACCCTTCATAGCAGAACTTTTCATGTCATAATATTATTTTGCATAACAGCAGATAGCATTAGTTAATGCTAAACTATTTTCTGCGAAACGAAGTTTCATTTCGCAGAAAGTAGTTTGGCAAACACTCATTTATCATACATTCAAAACTTATAATTTTGTAATAAATTTCATATCCATAATAATTAAAAAGGAGAACCATCATATCGCAGAAAGTTGACAGTCAGAATCATTTCATAAGGATAGTCATTTAAAGGCAAAACTATCATATCTCAGAGAGTTTTCAGTTAGAGCCATCTCCTGGCATACATTTCATATCAATAATAATTGAAAGACTCATCTATCACATAGAAATTCGCATTGTCGCATAGAAATTAATAATCAGTCAGATTACACTGAAACTGGGTTTATGAAGGCAACAGGACCTAATTTAAGATTAGTTTAACGTAAATTGTCTATGTGTTTTATTTAATCCGTTATTTAATTATTTATCTGCATACTCAATAAAACATATTTGTTGTACACCATGCATGCAGCATGCAAACATGCAAACAAGCATACACCATGCATGCAGCATGCAAGCAAGCATGCAACATGCTGCAGGCATGGTTTCTGTCACGACTCCGGCGCTGCGGGGCTCCAGGCGAGCTTATCATCGCAGATGATTTTAAAGCTTACCACCGCAACCTCAGCCGCAGCGGCGAGCGTTGAAACCACCTGCTCCTCAGCTCGCGGGCCGCCTCGCCCCTCCGCGCCTACGCGGGCTTAAATTACACTCTAGGAGTAGGGCAGACAAGACTACGTGGAGTCGGTTTTGCAGCGATTCGTTTTGTCACTAACTTTTGTAGCACAACATATTGACTTTTTAAGACAATACGAGTATTTTAATTTTAATTTGAGGTTAAAAATTGCTAGTTTATAGAAATGGCAATATGCCTAATAAAATGATACCAAATGAAATTCTGCCATTTTCCTTCATAGTATGCCAAGTGAAATTGTACCAAATAATCGTCCCTCTAAATAAACGTTATTCTAAGTGAAAATACGCGGAATTTTAACTTTGCCAAAGGTAATTATGCCAAATAAAATTCTGTCATCTTAAAAGAGCTTGCCATTGTAAATTCGGACATATAAACATCCGGCCAAACAATAATTATATTAACTACATTTTATGTCTTAAAAAGAGGGATATGGCTTGGAGGCGTGGCACATGTCGCCTCGACTCGGTCAAACTGACCTTAAATACGCGTGACTGCAGTGAGCCCCGTTTGACAGTGCGGTTAAGCAGCCACGACCCCCAGTGGTCAAAACTGCGAGTTGCCATTCCAAAAAATGAGCCCCGTTTAGTCATATGTTTGCATCGGAATGTGTACTGTGATTTCATATTTTTACGAAATGCCGAATTGTTCCGTCCTTATTTGCAAAAATAGCACAATTACAACAAACCTTAGTACAAGTGGTTTGTCTTACCACCGGTAACTAAAAAATCACTGCATTAATTATAATATTTAAGTATTTTACAAATTATCTAGTTGTGAAATATTTTTGACATGCGACAGCCTTTGCCTAGTGACTGACGCATGTCAAAACGATGCATTAGTGGTGCGCAGCACTGAGATATGGATATCGATAATTGTTAGTTGCTCTAATAAGAAATTGTCACAAAAATATGAAAATTGTGAAATGTCTACATTTATATCTGTTATTTTTTATGGTGTACATAATAAAGAGTATTCTATTCTATTCTTGTATTAAGAATCTTGAACAAGAATTAATACATTTTATTTCAGTTTCCCGAAAGTTCCAGAAATTAAACATAAATGGGTAGATGCAATATGCAGGGAAAATAATTGGTTTCCTTCAAACAAATTTCAAGTGACTTCAAAGTTCATAAAGACGTTGCTAGTCCCAAAAGCTCTTAGACACTTTATCGATACAAATATTTTCTCATCAACTGATTTTCACCAGTTTGAGCAAGATCCGATGGATAATAATATTATCCAAGTGACAAAATGTGTAATGGAATAACATATTGATGTTTGCTTACATTTTTTGGCTAAGAATGTAACACCTGAATTATGAAAGCGTCAGATATAATATTCAATAAGTACCTATTTGAATTGTTGTTTTATGTGCGATAGTTGAACAGTTTTAAGTTAAGTAAGGGAGAAACTGAAGAAACTGATTTACTTAAATGTTATTTGCAAATGAAAATATTATATTTAACTTGATTTGTTGTTATTGGTGTTTTAATATTCCACATCGAAAAGCAGAAAAAATAAACGATACAAAATACGTCCAAAAAACACACCTCTGCAATCGGTTTTCATCGATATTTTTATCGATCAAATATTTATACCAACCCCTCTTCCCTAGTTGGTGCTAGATTTGGATGTGTGCATTCAGTGACTGTATCTATACTTTGTAGTCTCCGCCCCTTTTGAGCATATGTGCAATAAAATAGCACAAAAGTGTTACGCATATTTTCTTGGTTGCGTGCGAAAAATTCATCATGTGTGCTGTATCTATTTCTTTTGTTTATGTGTGAGTTTCAGGAGTGGGGAAAAGGTGGCGACACTTAAACTTGAGCAAATATAGAGTGAAGGCATACGAGTATCTCTAGGATATCTAGATGCTTAAAAATATTCGTTTAAAGAAGATTATGCCAAGTGTGTTATCTATACATCTATACAAATAAATAAAATTGAAGTGTCCGTTTGTAATATTAATACAAATAAATAAAATTGAAGTGTCTGTTTGTAATATTAATACAAATAAATAAAATTGAAGTGTCTGTTTGTAATATTAATACAAATAAATAAAATTGAAGTGTCCGTTTGTAATATTAATACAAATAAATAAAATTGAAGTGTCCGTTTGTAATATTAATACAAATAAATAAAATTGAAGTGTCTGTTTGTAATATTAATACAAATAAATAAAATTGAAGTGTCCGTTTGTAATATTAATACAAATAAATAAAATTGAAGTGTCTGTTTGTAATGTCAAAATAACAGCTTTTTACTAAATGCATATGAAAGTATATACGGGACTTATAACAAACGACATTTTTTTTTCTTTTTTTAGTCTTTCTTTTTGTTCCGGGTAATCTGCGAAACGGCTGGACCGATTTTGACGGGACTTTCACTGGCATATAGCTGATGTTATAAGGAGGCTACTTTTTGTACCGGCAGCACGGTCCCGTTGGATGATTTCCGATATCCACGCGGGCGAATCCGCGGGCAGCAGCTAGTGCCAAATAAATTTCGGAGCATCAAGATTCGGCCTGATAGAGAGAACCCCTCCCATGTTACCGTGTGTGACAATATCATTACTCAATACCGAATGGACTTCCTCCTTATTGTTGAATGGATGATTCTATTTCTATCACAGTTGAACCTGGGTGCAGCCAAGTTTCTACATGTGTACTATAGTGAGATCATGACTGTGGACTGCAGGCTGAACTTTATTGTCATATGGAATTATACCTACTCTCCAAGAATAATTTTTGAAATACCTATAAAGACCTTCTGTTTAACACGAACTACAATACCTGGTAGGTACCTACTTAATAATCGAAAATCAGCAATAGTAGAGTTTTTCTTTCAAACAATGATTTATTTTAATTAAGTACAATGAACAGTAAGCTGCTGACGCCACCGATAATACTGACATAATCCAAATAGATTGATTGTAGGTAGTAGGTAACTAACTATAAACTTATGGTACACGTACATATACAACAGCACAACTATACTTTTATTTAAAATTATGTTAGGGGGTAGAGAGCAATAAATTACTTTTCGAACGAAGATGTATAAGACGATTTGCAAAATTACAATCTTACACCCAAAATTTTCCACTAGAATTGGTTTATACAACTTGCCGATTCTTGTGGTGGCAGCAATATGTTCCGCCCCTAATCTTCTAATAAATTGTGATGACGTAACGAAAATTATGACGTTGTATTCGATAAATTTTTTTTCGAATTTCGCCACGTAGATTACACAGATAGATAGAGAATCAAAAACTGAGTAAGAATAAGTAAAAATGTCCAAAATGTGTTATACGCCCTTCGAGCCCACAGGTATCGATATTTACTATAATATACACTTATAGTAAATATATACATACATACAAATTCAAGGGTGAGAGGTTTTCAGATAATCTACGCTACTTTTTTTGAAAATAATTCTGCTATTTCCTGCAAATTGATGCAATACATAGAACTTATTTAAGTAAGTTATATACAACTAAGAAACTGTGTTCTGCAGTTAAAGAAATCTACTAAAACTTAAGTAGGTATCACTTTTTAAACGACTTCAAAAAAAGGAGGAGGTTCTCAATTAGACTGTATTTTTTTTTTAATGTGTTTTAGCTCAGAACTTTTTTCTAGGTGAACCGATTTGGATGATTCTTTTTTTATTTGAAAGCTGGTAAATTTGAGTCGTGCGTATTTTTTCCACTTAGTTTATATTGATGATGTTTTAATATTTACCTATCATTGATTTACATATTGGTATACGAATTTGTGTGGGGTAGGTACCACAACCAAAAAGTAAAAATAAAAAAATTACAATAAAATCAACCGACTTCCAAAAAAATACAAAAAAGTGAAAAATTGCTTTAATTTCGAAAGTCGGTGTCTTTGGTTTTGTATTTTCGTTTTTTGCCACCGACTTCAAAAATGAATGTTATTTTTACTTTTTTTGTGCTTTTTGGAAGTCGATTGTATTTTTTGTAATTTATTTTTTACTTTTTAGGTTTGGTTTTTTGTATCAAGCCGGTTGGGCAAACGTCTTATTAAGAGCCTTTTTTGGTATTGATCGAGGTTCTTGGCTTTTTGATCTTATGAGGTATATTTACCCCTTGTAAGTAGATACCAAATAAAAATACACAGAAGTACACATTGTGGAATGCAAATAAAGTATTGAGTATTCCGACTTTATTCCTTTTCCTACCTTTTTCGGCATTCAAAGTTTTGTTAATTCAGTATATAACCTATTAGTACCTATGGTTTTGTTAATTTAGTTATACCTACCGGCCTTCCGGCTATATTACTCACCGAGGCGATAAATCATCGATCGTCAGTTGTTTTGCGACATCGTAATAAACCCGTGTTCCTCGCCAAGTTGCCACCATGTTGCTCAAGCGCCGGTCAGTCAGTTTCAGCCGCTTCAGTTACAAACTTGTGAAATTCACACCCGTCCGGTTGGTCAACATCCAATTATTGGGAAAACTCAGTCGTACCGGGAAGGGCGAAGTTTTGAAATTGTATAAAATTGAATTAGAAGTGCGTTACTTACACATTGGCTGAATTGCCTTGTTATACAGGGTTATTGGTGATACGTCGGCAATCCATTAATGGGAGGTAGCGGAGGTCATTTGCAACCAAATGACCCCTAATGACCTCTATGCAAATGTCAACCATTTTTGAGTAATTTGACATTTTATATTTTCTTGGCGGTACCTACACAACTTTGAAAAGTTATAAAAAAAAACGATGCATGTTTTTTTTTAAATATATTTTTATCTGCTTCTACTTCAATACATAATAATCAACCATAAACTGAAAATTATCTTTAATAGTTTTTAAAATCAGAGCTACAATTTCATCATTTTGAGCAGGATATTTGACTGAATAGTCGATTTCTGCAAAAAAAAACATGGTAGACTTTATCGGCAGAACATTCCAATAACATGTACAACTTCCCAGCTATCCAATGAGATACAAAAATATACCAGATATCTTCAAAAATATATAAAATGTCAAATTACTCGAAAATGGTTGACATTTGCATAGAGGTCATAAGGGGTCATTTGGTGGCAAATGACCCTTTACTGTACCGTACGTACCATTTTTGTGTTAAATAAATAAATCGGCTGCGGCTGTGTTGTATTACATGCTACTGTATAGGTAATATTATGAGTTTTTGTAATGAGAAAATAATGTAACCTACTATAATATTGTATAGACGTCGTAGTTGCACAATTATATCATGACTCTTATTCTATGCTAATAAGAATGACTATCGATTAATTTCGATGATGAGACACTACACTGTATTTTCCCACAACATAAAGGCAACTCGATTTGAAGTATTAAAAAAATACTCTAATATAATCTGATTCCAGAAGCTTGATATCTGTGTGGTTTCAAGCAAATCCATTACTTTTCTTAATTAGCTATAACCTTACAACTTTATTTCCCTCTCATTACCTACCCTAAAACATGCACCCTTTTTAAATCAACCTGCCTTGACCCTATAACCTCAATCCCTCAATCCTCTTTGTTTTTTCAATAAAAAAGTTCATCCCGGTAGCCATGGTAACGCACTATTGACAAAATTCTGACAGTTTTCAATTTTACTCCGAATAAAAAGACTCGCAATAAAATGGTTTTGTGAACGCTTTCCTTGATTACATCATGAAATTATTAAAATTTCACCTGCGATACTACCCCCCGGGTATCACATTGGAATATTTGCAAAAGGGTCTCATAAAAAAACAAGAAATAGATTTATTGGATCTGAACTCTGAGTAAGTTTCTCCAACGGATTTTTGTGTTCTATTTAATTGAATTCCTACCTATGTGTAATAATTATTAGTATGTAGATAACGAAATAGCTGATTTCGTTTGTACCTACTAGTCTAATCTGGGACAATCAGGTGGGATTCCCATCTTTCTCCAAAAGTCCTTCGGTATAAATGTGTCAAATTTTCATCTGGCTCTATGTAGGTACCTACTTACCTGTACAAAATTTTACTTGAACATAACGTCCACTGCCAAACGTGGGCGACCCAATGACCTGTAAATTATTCACGTAACTATAGAAATTCAGTTACAATGCAGTCGCAGTTCTGTCTCGATCCAAACAACGCTCTTCGTACTCTCCACCGCTACTGGCAGATTCGCTCGCGTCAAATTCGCGTCGCGCGAACGCAATATGAACGCGTTTTTATTTATTTATTTGTTTAGGATATCCAACAAAAGATATAAGTACAACACAATACATGACACATAAATAATGGGCAACATTAGGTATTAAATAGGTGACCATAAGCTAACAAAGTTAAAATATCAATAATAGTTAATATATTCAAAACGAAATTTAAACAATTTTGGTAAAATTCAGAAAAATTAATACATTAAAAAAAACATAAAATTAAATACAGAGAGAAAGAGATTTTCTTGAGAGAGTTTTTCTTATATTTAGACAGACTCGCAGATGTCTCAATTCGTAGTTTTAGCTAACATTTTATATTGTCTACAAAGTTTTGGCACAGCGGCGTAATGACCGAGGTTAGCTTTTGAGCTAGCGGTTATTTTATAACAGCGGATTCGACCACCTATCTGCGACATATCCATTCAGTGTAGCTATGGTTTAGCCAAGTGATCTCCGTAGCACAGATGGTAAAGGGTCCGGTTTTGGACACTAATAGCTTGGAGTAAACCTCGTAAAGCGGAATCCATATCACTGAACAATATTCTAAGATTGGACGGACTGAACTGTTGAAAAACTTTGTTATTTATTGTAGCGGGTCTTTTAAATTCCTACTATTTCACGACACAAATCCCAGCTGACCTTGGACGATCTTGAGACAATATTCAGGATGTGTAAACTTTACGTGCGTCTTTCTACATCATTCTCACATGTATAATTTCAACAAGAATTATGTAACCATATTTTTTTTTTGTAACTAGGTACCTATATGTTGATTAAAAAAGTGTCTGTGGAGTTTCTTGCCCGTCCTTCTCCATAGGTACCTACTACGCTTTGGAAAGGGCAACTAGCTTCATTTTTCTGACTGACCGACTCCTTGAGAATTCAAAAGTGTCTGTTATTGGTTTATTTGAAATTGTTTATTGTTTTTGTTTTAATAAAACGTTGCCCCACACTAGGAATTTCTCCTGTATTGTGGGTGCGTTTACAAACATTTAATTAAACTCACATACACAAACAGCCAGACCCGGAACAACTACTTGTAGGTCATACAAATATTTGTTCCGTGCGGGAATCGAACCCGCGACACGCAGCGCAGCAGTCAATCGCTTAACCACTGCGCCAACCGTGCCGAAATAAATGGTTTGAGTTCGAGTTTGGCGCTTTATCGATTTGAACTCCCAGGTCGCGAATTATGATCAGTTTCTTTACTTCAACTCTGCATACTACGCACAGCTGGTGCCAACAGAATGCTGCTGTAAATCCTCTCAAGCTAAAGTTTCCTAAGGCTGCGATGGCCCCCACACAGCATCCGCAATTTACCGTCGAATGACGTCACTGAATCGTTGTTTATGGAAGTAAGTCGGTGAGTTTTTCTGGAGAGCGTTTTTTGACAGCGTAAAGTCATACCCCTGTGCCATCTTTCGGCCGTTACGTGGCGGCCACCGCTGTCTTAGGAAACCCAAGCTTTAGTTGCCACTAAGGAAGCAACTAAAGCTCTACCTATGAAGAAGAGAGATCGGTCTCGAAACAGATGAAAATCAATATAAAACCCAAAAGATTCCATATGAAAAAAGAAAATGGTTTATTATTAGTAACAAGTGAATACTTTAACAACTAGGTAGTGATTTGGGCCTGATAATATCTTTCATCCTAGCATATTCTTAGCCACTTTTTTCTCACATCCTGTCAGGGTGGCAGGGACATCGATGCACAAGTTATTACCATGTATGCAGTACATGGTTCTGAATCACACTGCGTTGAAATTTTTAGTTTATTAAAAAAATATTGCTCTGCCATACATTTTGACCGCGTACGTATTGCATTTTTCTATTAAACAGCATATTTTTTTTGGAACGAAGTTCCTTATCGCATGGTACGGACTTGGCGGATGGGGGGGCTAGGCGAAAAATAGTGTAAGAGTTTTCCGTCACGACCCTTTCTTTACTGTAGACGGTTATCCATAGTGCGTACGCTATTGGCTGTGCCCAGTCATAGGTGCGCGCATATTGGTTCAAAGTAGCCAGTAAGTTCACATCAGCTGCGCAGGTATAGAATGCTGTTTTTTTTTAATTTAAAAAAAAGAATAGTATATAACCAAAAATTTTTATATTACGACTCTCTTATTTTTTTATAGCCAATTCATTTACAAATTGACCTAAAAACTACGAACAATCGATCATTTCTGCTAATAAAGTACAGTCAGCAGCGAAACTCGATTGTCACTTAGTTTTTGGAATAATAAATTATTGACTTTTGGGGCAGATAAGCCTGTGTTAGGAGACTCTGCAATTCCATGTCTTAAATATGTATTATTTATTTGTTTTAATGTATTGATTTAAAACAAATGTACTAATAAAAAAAATTGAGCCGTCGCGGGAAGCCTGGCAGATGTAAAACATCGAAACTATTTTTGTATAGAAAATATAGCGTGGTAACGCGTCGCCATGGCATGCGTCCCCACGCCAACAATCGGTTTAACCCGCGACTATAGATGTTTCACATCATAAAGAGAATTAAAACTAAAAAAGGAGCATACATGCGCCTCATGCGTGTGTGTGACTGAGGGTGACGCACTACATATACTTTTTCATTTCTCATACACGGAAAGTAGTGTTTGTTTGATCTGAGTAGCGGGTGGAAGACGCTGCTCCCCGTCTTAGGGCGGGAATGACTCATAGTAATTGCTTCCCTCTCTAGGGCGGGAATGAATTTTAAAAATAGAAATAAATTTGGTTAGGTAGTCGCCTACGAAATTTTTTACATAGTAGTGACTTCATAACAGCCAGTGTGAATTAAAAAAATACCTATTAAGGGGGAGGCGCTAAAATTCAAATTTACTTACTTTTTTGCAATTTGCAGTGACTTACCAGAAACACAATTGACACAGAGCTGTTATTTGCAAAAAAACTAAAGAATATTTGAATTTGGCGGGCTACTACTACTACTGAGGATCCACCTTAAGCGGGACGGCCCGCGGCGGTGATGCGGTGTGTTCCAAATTTAAAATAAAAAAATTACTATATAATTTGGCGGGATACTAACTCTGTAAGCTTCCCTAACTTTGTTTTCTTCGTACTAATGAAACTAAACGTGACATTGGCTGAATGCACAAACCGTGCGAAGAAACAAGAAAAAAAAACTGTAAGCTGTACCGAAATTCAAAATATCAGTTTTATAGACTAGTATATGATTAAAAATGAGTCTCATATTATTATTATTAATAAATATTACAGAAAAACTACTATTTTTACTTTCCTTATATTCGAAATGAAAAGTAGAGTGTTTAACACGGGTTAAAGTCATCAATTCCTACTCGGACTATAGCCGCCCTCGCTGCGCTCGCGCGTCTAAATACCTCGTATGGGAATTGATTCCTTTCGACCCTTGTACAACAATCTACTATTTCATTTCTCATACACGGAAAGTAGTGTTTGTTTGATCCGAGTAGCGGGTGGAAGACGCTGCTCCCCATCTTAGGGCGGGAAAGACTCAAGTAATAAAGTAATTGCTTCCCTCTCTAGGGCGGGAATTTTAAAAATAGAACAAAATTTGGTTACGTAGTCGGCTACGAAAGTTTTTACATAATTAAGTAAAATATCGATTAAAAGAAATGCCGGGGGCTTTAAGAGTGTATAAACAGCCAGTGTGAATTAACAAAATAGGTATTTTTTTAAGGGGGATGCGCTAAGGTAGCCCGCGAAATTCAAATTTACTTCCGTTTTTTGCAATTTGCAGTGACCAAAATAACTGACACAGAGCTGCAATTTGCAAAAAACCAAAGAATATTTGAATTTGGCGGGCTACAACAGTGGATCCATCTTAAGCGGGACGGCCCACGGCGGCGGCGGTGACGCGGTGTTCCATATTTAAAATTAAAAAATACTATATATTTTGGAGGGATAGTAACTCTGTAATCTTTCCTAACTTTGTTTTCTTCGTACTAAAGAAACTAAACGTGACATTGACTGAATGCTCAAAGAGTGCGAAGCCACGAGAATAAAAAAATTTGTATGCTGTACCGAAATTCAAAATATCAGTTCTAGAGACTAATATTTGATTAAAAATGAGTCTCATGCATTAATTATTAATAGACATTTTAGAAAAACGACTGTTTTTACTTTCCTTAAATTCGTAATGAAAAGTAGAGTGTTTAACACGGGTGAAAGTCATCAATTCCTACTCGGACTATAGCCGCCCTCGCTACGCTCGGGCGTCTAAATACCTCGTATGGGAATTGATTCCTTTCGACCCTTGTATAACAATCTACTATTACTGGTATCTTACAACAGGTCAGACATCAAAGTGATAGCTCTCAGCCTGTACCAAAAACATCCCCTCATCACCGAAGATGTCATGGGACAGCTGGAGCAATGCCTCGACATCTTGAAGAAGAGGATCGAGCACGAAGGTCCGACGGGCAAGAGATTCTACATCTACAAGACCTTGATGACGCATGTGCTGCCTCTCACCAATGTTGCCTTCGATAAAACTGGGACCAGGCAAGTGTTTGTAAAAGAACTAATATCTCTCTATTTTGGAAGGTTTTTGATATAAGTCTTTTGATTTCGCCACATTGTCGTCATCAGCACGCTTGAAAAATGGATATGTGACCGCTTTTTAAATTACAAAGAAAACTTTGCTTGTCTCTTGCAATAATTCTTTTGTCGATTTTAGACTGTTAGACGGAAATCGACTTCATAAGTAATCTGTCATCATAGCAAAACATTGAAATTAAACATTGTTGGTATAAAACAGCAAACTGAGATGGCAAGAAGATCGTAGCAAGGTCGACTTTGAACAAATTATTTACTATTATGATCAGCCGTTTGTGTACCACTGCAGGGCAAAGGCGTCCCTACCTTCCTTCCACTTATCCCTATCTACTGTTGTTTGTGGCCAATTCTTGTGAACAAATCAACAAGGAAATTGATGTACCGAGGGCTTTATATTTAGTCAAAAGTAAAACAACCTCCTGAACTCAAATGACATCTTATATTATTACAACAGCAACGGTTTTTCATCATCGTCTCCCTAGACATTTTTCCCAATTATGTGGGGGTCGGCTTCCAGTTTAACTGGATGCAGCTAAATACCAGAATTTTACATGGAGCGACTTTCACAACCTACTTACTGGGTAGTAGGTAACACAATAATTCTTATGAGGAAATAAAGTTATTAAACCAGAATACCCTCTACAGCAACGGTTGTTCTGATTTTCATACCAAAAAAGAACAAATTTCCTAGAATTTTTGCTCAATGGCATGTACAGAATGCATAGACTTTGACTTGGCATTAGGTCTATTTACACCCTGTATTCTGTCAACAGATGTCTATCCGGGAGTTACGACCGGACCTGCAAGGTGTGGGACGTGGAGTCCGGGAACGAGTTGCAGACGCTCTCAGGACATCAGAACGTTGTGTACTCCGTCGGCTTCAACTTCCCAGCATGGTGAGTGCTCTCAGAGCTACAACTGAATAATAATTGCATGTATTTGGTATGTACTATATATCTTTAAAAAGGTACCAGAATAATAAGGGAGAAATATTACGACAGTTTGTAGCTACTAGACTATTCAAAAGTACGTAACGTAAAGTTTACATCAACTTTCAATAGATGGCAGCACAGAAAAGAACTTTCATAACGTAACGTTTACATGAACAAGCGATAGAGGGCAGCACATGAAAAATAAGATCACGGTTTGGTTTCGTTATCGCGAATTGTACAGTCGCCAACACATCAAGTTACCACAAACTGTCAGATTTTTTCATTCGATTTTGAACTTAACCGTAAACATTTTAAGGTTTAAAATCGTTTGGAGAAATTTGACAGTTTCGTGTAGCTTGACCTGCTGGCGACTTTACAATACACCCTTTGACCTGTAACAGGGCTGTGTACTTGTCGAGATGAATGAAGGGATCCAGATTTTTCTTGAAAAGAAGTTGATCGGGCACTATTCCGGTCAGCTTCCTTCTATAATCATTATAGAAGACTATAATTATTATGTATTAATTATTTACGGCTAGAAATAATACATGATAATTATATTCTTATAATAACTTGATTAGGAATTCAGGTAAAGTATAGTCAATAAAACCTTGGTTCATTTAAAATTAAAAGTCGAAAACGTATAAAAATCGACTGGATTCAATTCATATTTTGCAACAACAGCAGTTTCTTTGTTACGTCTGAAACAAAGTGGAAAATAGACAAAATAAAAACATTGATGACCAGTTATACGAACTAGAAAAAAATAGGTTGAAACCGCAGAGGTCACGCTGCAATAGGTAATAGGTTATTGGCTGACATGACATGATTTAAAGCTTACCTGTCAATCACAATAAATCAAGTTCTACAGAGTCCAATTAAATAAGCTAGCGGAACTCCACAGACGTGACGATCATTGATATCTAAACACTATAAAATAAGATAAAAAACAAAATTCTAAACCGATACCGAACCGATTTGCTTGACATTACTGTTATTTTATTAGTTCAGATTTAATTTATTGTGTAACGAAATTTACTACTTATTTATATTTTCAATGACAATGTAATTTAATAAGAAAACTGATGACTATTGGTGTCATAATGTTCCTAATATATTTGCACACCTCACATGGTTATAATACCGTGTACCTTATGAACCTTTAGTAACATGCTCTGAACCTGTGTTATTCAAATTAATGATTTGATTTGATACTCCAAGTAACAAAACTACAAAGGAAAGCTAATTTATTTTACATTGTATTCCCACAGCAACCGCGTTCTGACTGGTTCTTTTGACAAGTCAGCAAGGATCTGGGACCCAGAGACAGCTGAATGCCTGGCCACACTGTTAGGGCATCGCGGGGAAGTAGTGGCTTGTCAGTTCAGTGCTAAAGGCGACGTGGCCGCTACTGGATCCATGGACCATACTGCTAAGCTGTTTGATGTTCGCACTGGTAAATACCTCCTTTTTTTTGTTTTGTTGATCTGCTGGGCGAAGTAAGAACATTCTTAGTAAGAAATTAAGAAATTCAAAATGCGTGATTACCTATGCATGTTTTTTTGTGCCCTAATGTCTGTCTGGACATACAATCTCCTTGAGCCTAAAATGGTCATAAAGTTTCTAGAAAAAGTATGTAATCATGAGCTTCTCATGTTCGTTCTTGCAACCTTACCCGCTTTTGCGTAATATATTGTTTTTTTTTTAAAGATTTCTGGTAGAGCCTGGTCAGCACTATCACTCCTCATAAAAATGAAATAACTCATAAAGGTTTTGTTAATTTTCAGGAAGCGAGATCCACACTTACACCGGGCACACTGCCGAGGTAATCGCACTGCAGTTTGACCCCAACGAGGGTCAGAGGCTGATCACTGGCTCCTTCGACGGCACTATTTCTTTGTGGGACACCAGAGCTGAGGAGTAAGATCAATTATTAATAACCTTACTATAAAAGTTGCTGAAAATTACTTCCAAGTTTTGTAGATATCGTGATGATACACTTGGGAGCAAATAAATCGAGCCACTACCTTTTTTCACGTAAAATGGTAAATATTTTTGGTAATATGGAACGTATCAATTCGAACTATATATCGCCTAAAAGTTTAGTTAATAACCTTTACAATGAGGGTAAATTATTGAATAATAACCTTATTGAATGATAAATTATTGGCTCTGCAAGAAAAATGGTAATTTTGATAGAAAATTTAGTAGGGCTAAAACAGTCCATAAAAACAATAAAAAACAAAATTATTGCAAAAAAAATATTCTTAATAACTGGTATTACCCCCCCGGGCCCTGATACATTCTTGTAGCCTATTAGTCATCGATCTGATCAGCGTTACGATGACATATTGTGGTATGTTCTCCCACTCTTCAAGCACAGCGACTTTAAGCTCGGGAATGGATGAAACAGCGGGAACCCTGGCTCGGACTCTCCGTTTTAGCTCGTCCCATAGGTGTTCGATCGGGTTCAAATCGGGACTTCGTGCTGGCCATACCATTTGTTGAATCCCGATCGCAGACAAGTATTCCGTAACGATCTGCGCGGTATGAGGTCTCGCATTGTCATGCATAAACAAGAAATTTTCTCCGACAAAACCAGCATACGGCATTACGTGGTTTTCAAGAATGTCAGTTATGTATCGGTCAGCTGTTAATCCACGTCTACCACTGCCATCGTTGGCGGGGTCGACGAAGACAAGTTCCGTTTTTCCGTCTAGAGAAATTCCTCCCCACACCATACAAGAACCACCACCAAAACTCACCGTTTCTCGAATGCAACATTGGGCAAATCTTTCACCAGGACGTCTATACACTCGGTTTCTCCCGTCATTGCTAAAAAGACAGATTCTTGACTCGTCAGAAAACAAAACTGACCTCCAGTCTTCTAACGTCCAATTAATGTGTTCTCGAGCAAACTCCAAGCGAGATCGGCGATGAGCTACAGTCAATTTTGGGCCAGTTGCTGGTTTGTGTGATGTTAAATTTCGTTCTTTTAGTCTTCGTCTCACTGTCCACCTACTGATTGCGACTCCTCGAACGTCACGTAACGCTTGCTGTAGCTGAACAGCATTAAGTCCACGGTCGCGCAACGAATTGGTTGCAATAAAGCGGTCGTCACGTTCTGTTGTTGCCCGTGGTCGGCCAGTTCCAGGTCGCCGAACAAAAGCACCAGTCTCCAGATACCTGCGGTATACCCGCTGTACCTTTGAACGACTCAAATGAAGTCTGCGTGCCACTTCACGTTGTCCGTGTCCAACCTCAAGTAAAGCTACAACTTGGGCAGCTTCCGTCGGTGTAGTATCCATTTTATCAGGTTATTTTGATTACACAGACACAGATAAAGACAACAATAACAAGTAATATGGGTATGATTAACAAAAACCTCAAATTTAATCTTTTCTTAACAGAGTACAATAAAAATGTCATAAGCAAATTAAATGCGATAATTTTATTCTACCCTTTAAACTTTAATAAAAATGAAATTTTGACAACTAACTACCCTCATTGTAAAGGTTATTAAATACCCTTTTAGGCGATATATGTTTCGAATCGATGCGTTCCTTAATACCAAAAATAATTACCATAGTGCGTGAAAAAGGAAGTGGCTCGATTTATTTGCTCCCAAGTGTATTATTACAATAGGATCTGAAGGGAATTCGAAGATTGTAATTCATTTATTCATTTAAATAGGTCTAGGTAGGTGATTACACTTCTAACATCTTAAAAAGAACAGGCATTTAAAACTATAGATATTACTTAAAGGTACCAACAAAGGAAATAACTGGTGCACCTAGCTGCTTATAGTGCATAGCAACCTGCTTACTATCTCCCACAGAGTCAAGAACACGGAAAGGCTATACTTCATGTACATAAAGTTACCACAGCTTTCATGCGATCCATAGACAAGTAAAAAATTCCTTGAGCATTGACAATTTATTTTATTTGGACATAGTTCGAAGCGCCTATAGTAAATATGTGAGCAATGTACCGCTGACAACACGTTGCTCTATTAAATGGTGTAGTCTTGTTTCATTTGAAAAAATTACGTTTCTATACTATACAATCATATTTCCTTATCCAGTCGTGTATCAGTGCTCCGAGGCCACGAAGGCGAGATATCCAACGTGCAGTTCAACTGGGACAGTTCTCTCGTGGGCTCGTCTTCTCTGGACGGCAGTGCCAAGCTGTGGGACGCAAGGCAGAGCTCCTGTCTGGCTACCGTATCGGGACATACTGATGAGGTAACTGGCCATCAGGGTGTTAATAGACCACCTGAAATAGGCAATAAGCACTAATAATGTAGAGTCATCAGAAGAGTTTGATGGGAATGACTGCAGGAAATTACCATACATAATACTCAAGTAAGAATAGAATAGAATAGAATACTCTTTATTATGTACACCATAAAAATTACAGATATAAATGTAGATGATGATGATGTAGTAAGATTATATTGATGCCAATAACTGAATTACTCGGCACTACGTACTTATTGCTATGTTTTCGATGATTCGACCTTTTAAAACTGTTTTATTATCGCCCTTACTACAAACTGCCACTCTGTCTGAATTCATTAAAATCATTAGCTTAGCATAAGGTGTCTAAGAACCAAACAGAAATAAGGCGGATCGGGAGATTCACTTTCGCATATATCATCATGCTGCTATTTCCACTCCAAGGTGTTAGACATCTGCTTCGACTGGGCTGGCCAGCGCATGGCGACGGCCTCCAGCGACTGCTCCGCGAGGATCTACGACGTCAAGTCGGACTTCAAGGAGCTGGCCGTCATGAAGGGACACCGCGGCGAGGTTTCCAAGGTTTGATATCCTATCCTACAAATATTATCCATACTAATCTAAAGTCCCCCCGCCGCGTCTGTCTGTCTCTCTAAACGCGATAAACTCAAAAAGTAACAGTCGGATTGCAAAAAATATTTTTTCATTTGATAGCCCAATGCTTGAGGAAGGTTATAGGCTATTTAACATCACGCTATGACCCTTGGGAGCCGAGCAAAAAGAAACAAGTCAGAAAGAACACTAGGCGAAAACGAATTAATAGCGCGGGCGGGCGGGTCGTTTTAGTATCTATAGTGTGGTGTCTTTTGAACTTCCACGCGAACGAAGTCGCTGGCAGAAGCTAATTTTTATATATATAAAAATTACGTGTCACGTTGTTTGTCCGCGATGGACTCCTAAACTACTGAACCGATTTTAAATTTGATTTGCACACCGTGTGCAATTTGATCCAACTTGAAAGATAGGATAGCTTACATCTCAATTTATAGTCTCAATATTATTTTATTGCAAATTATTTGTCTATTATTTGACAGTCACAATTGACTGGATTGAGTAAGTATGCAATAGATGGCGCTATGTTAAAAATACAAACGTTTCATATAAGCTACAATTTAATAGCATAACCACCACGTGTTTCTGAGGCTAAGGTATAACCTAAATCTATTTTGTAATAAACGAAATACAGTGAAATAATATCATAAAGTGAAAACATATGATTGTTTGTTTCTATTGAATAGGCTCCGAAACTACTGAACCGATTTAAAAAATTCTTTCACTGTTGGGAAGCTACAGTATCTCCGGGTGACATAGGCTATATTATATTATGCTTTGCTACCCGGGCGAAGCCGGGGCGGGTCGCTAGTATATTATAAATTAACGTCGCTTTTCGTGTCGAGGCTCCCGCGAACAGACGCGACGCGACAGCGCGACGCGACTCTAGTAGAACGATTTCTATATAACCTTCATGGAAATTGTTCTACAAAAGTCACGTCGCGCTGTCGCGTCGCGTATGTTGGAGCTTTCAGTCTGTATGACCGCGTTGTTCTTCTAAAATACGAAACGGATTTTGATGGGGTTTTCACCATCATTTAGAGAAGGTTTGTGCGTATATTACGTTATTATTAAACTTATAAAAATAAATTCTCAGTGTTTTGTCAAGTCCAAAAAAAGTTAGTCTTAAAAACCATCCGAAGCAGGGGCGCTCTAATTGAAAGAAAGAAAGACAGAAAGAAAGAAAATACATTTATTTGCGGTAAACATGACGCAAAGAAAAAACACACAAATACAAAAAATAACGAGTTGGGGAAAAATATGCGTCACATTCACGCAAAACGGCAATCGCTCAGCATAATGCTACGACCCTATGCGAGACAGAGCCCCAGCGCTGGTTTTCAGCGATAGCCGGCGCTGACGTGATGACGACAACCAGTGCAGCATACGAAATTTAAAAATAAACATTAAAATAAGAAATAAAATAAATACACTATAACTTAGTTCAAAAAGTATATAAACATAATATATAATCATCTATATAAGTAAATGAGAAGTAATAACAGCAGCACAGATCATGTGAGGTCGGTCTGTGCATGGGGGGTGACCATCTACTACATATTGAGACCCCTCCACGCCTTAGAAAGTACGTTTAGCCGTTGGTCACAACTGTCATTCGTAGATCTTTGACAGTCGTTACGGTTAATCAGAAGCCTGGAAGTATGACAACCAGTACTGCCAACTTCTGAAACAATAAAACCCATGCAAAAACACACCAAAATGCATTTAGGAATCTTACGAATTATTAAAATAGGGAGAGTTGTTACAGCTTGTCACAACCCTCCTAAGCGGAAAATATCGTGCTTGGTTCAGAATAATGTCACATAACCTCGATGTCTGCAGTGAAGCTAAGAAGTCAATATCATGAATTGAAACTTAGATATTCAATGTATAATTATATGGGTTTCTAAAAAATTACCAAGAACATAACACGTATCGATGAGTAGATTATTAAAAGTTTTGTGAAAAGTTTACGTCCGTGATTTTTTTCACCACCGACGACGCACCGTCACACATCCACTCCTCGTAGGCCGCCGCAACAAACTGCATCGGCTAGCGCGTCAAGAAAAAGCCATAACGCTATATTGCCAGCTTGATAACCATTATTCGTTTAGGCGCAGAATGTCCAATTCGCAAAATGTTCAGTGGTCGCAAAGTGTCCAGTTCGCAGAATGTACAATTCGCAGAATGTCCAGCTCGCAAAATGTCCAGTTCGTAGAATGTCTAATATTCATCATAACTAGACCTCGTTATCTTGTCGCACTGACTTCACTTTTTTGTAGGGATCGAATATTTTAATTTATTGACTATCAAAATGTCAGTGCGACAAAATAACGAGGTCTAATCATAACGTTGTTGTCGAAGGGATCCCTTTAGAACTTAGGATGCAAGAGCGAAGCGAAGCGAGTTCGGGGCTTGGGGAACGCCGACTTGAGTTGAGCCCAACTCTTGATTCAATTAGTTATTGATGGGGTGACAACGTTATGATGAATATTGGACATTCTGCTAACTGCACAATCTGCGAACTGGACATTCTGTGAACTGGAGATTCTGCTAATTGAACATTCTGCGAACTCGACATTTTGCGACCGCCGGACATTTTGAGAATTGGACATTTTGCGCCTAAACCGTGCAATGATCTCCTATATTTTTTTAAGTTTGTGTCTAGAGCGAATAATGGAGCACTACGTACCTAAGTACAGTCAAGAAATAAAATTATTTTAAACACCTTTTACCGTAGGTATCCAACTTGTAATGACTTTTGCAGTCATAATTTGTAATAAGAAAAATCACTCTCAGCTTATTTTTTTTGTTTGAAAAGTTTGGTCTTAGTAATTGTTTATGTAAACAGGTTTGCTTCAGTCCAGCAGGCGGGTGCTTGCTAACCGCATCGGCTGACAGGAGTTCCAGAGTATGGAACACTAGCACTGGGAACTGCATTCAGGTATATTTCACTGCTTAATCAGCCTATAATGTTCCCACTGCTGGGACGCAGGCCTCCTATCTGTGATAGTGAGTGGGGTGTAATCCACCTCGCGGGCATAGTGCGGGTTGGTAGATGTCACATGTCGTCGAACTTTTGGTTCTAGGACATTTTTTCCGGTTTCCTTGCGATATTTCCTTCACCGTTTTGAGAGCCATCCGTTCCGTTTTGCCGTCTAGCAGTGGCGAAGGTTCCACACAACTCGATTCCTACCGGCTTCCCTTTGAAAAATGGCACAGTCAGTATTCTATAGACAAATAATATAATCACATTAAAGATATGGACTCCGGCTTACCTCTTACAAAAAATTACCCTTCGCTACTGCTGTCTAGATATAAATTAACTATAACCTACGCGGACGTTGAATGCACCCATTGCAACCATTTCATCACCTACAAAAATGTTACATCCTTGAGAATTAATCGTATCAATTTGTCGTTGTTGTGTCGTAATGTGTCTTCAACCCACGTAATAAAACAGTTAAACTAAGACTGAAAGGCGATTCACCTTCATTGCAGGACTGTCCACCAGCCAGCTGACTTTTGAACAAAGTTAAAAATATTATTTCACCATTAACTTTTGAACTGTCAAGGAGTCGTTGGTCAGTTAGCCAAAAAGTTAAAGCTAGCTGCCCGTTGAATTGTGATAATTATATTAGGTAGACATTTATATAAAACCAACATTTCAAAGTCCTACCACTCTTCCATTCGTATAAACCTATAACCCTGCTTACAGGTCCTTTCAGGCCACCAAGGAGAGATCTTCTCCTGTGCTTTCTCCTACGCAGGAGATGCGATCATCACAGCATCCAAGGACAATACCTGCAGAATCTGGAGGTGATTGGACTGGTGGATGTAGTCCATCCCCCCAGGAAATAACACCGAACTTCTCCTTTAGAACAAAGACTTTAATAGCAGGACTGTTATAGGCTGATGAAAATAGTTGATTAGTACCTACTGCTCTACTGGTTATACTGTGACCTTGAGCTGGCCTAGCACAGTACGGAGTTTCAATAAAATAAGAAGCCATTATATACTGGTTTTGTTACCAATGAAATGCGGCCAACTGTACAGTTGTCTTGCCAGAATAAGAGGAAGCTTCTCTATGATGCCATCTCTTGATCTGAAACTAAAGTATACCTGGATACTAAAATCTGGCAAAAATAAATTGAAGCAACAATGACTTAGTGTTAATTAGTTAGTCATCATTTCATATTTCTAAAACTTTGAGAAGCCTTTTTGTACCTGCTCCAAATCTTGTCACATTTTTTATTTGCTATTAATCTTTATCATCTTCATCATCTTTCGTCTTGTACCAGATCGAAATCGGTAGAGAGAGAAACTCCAGCTGTTAATGGACCATCATACTTAGCCTCTCTCTGCTTAGCCCTATCTTATCCCATTATTTGGGTTCGGCTCTCCTCGTCATTCTTCGCCACACGTGTTTGTACCAGGTCGTCGATGCATCTAGGTGTGCTGCCTTCATCATACTTGGTGACAGTACGATTTGGGTCAAATACCTACCTATTTTACATGATTCACGAACTTCCGCAACCTGTCTTCTCCAACCATTCCTTCCATCGGTTGTGCTAAAGGACTTGGATTTTGTTCTGTCTGAACACCTTAACTTATACCAGGCAGGATATTATAAAACATTGACCTTTGCCATTGTATTCCTGCCCGATTACAATACGATAATGATATGTAAACACAATATTTATATGCACACTAGCTATTACCCACAACTTTGTCTGCAATCCAGGATGAAAAGTAGCCTATGTCCTTCTCCAGGTCATGGTCTACCCGTGTGCCAAATATCATCCAAATCCGTTCAGTCGTTTCAGCGTGAAAAGGTAACAAACAAACAACCTTACTTTCGCATTTATAATAATTAGTTAGAATTAGGATAATCTGTTCCTCAAGGACCTTTGGGATCCACGAGAGAGGAAGAAGAATGTAATAAATAACAAATGACTTATGACTCATAAGATGACGTCACAGGCTGAGTCACAGGACGGGGACAGCTCGGCACTTGCGTAGTGGGTCGAGGGAATCAAGGACGGATCGTTAAGTGAATCAATGAAGACGGGAAGTTGAAAGATGCAATTGAAAGCTGTCTCCCTAAATTTCATTCGTACTTTTCGACCACAGACAACTTAGCCCCGGGGCTAAGTTGTCTGTGTTTTCGACCAAGAAAATAAGGCAACTAGGTGGAATGTTGCCCATCCATTACGCTAAACATAGCGTAGTCCACATTGCAGGACCTCTTAATACCGTTAAAATCAGTCAAATATTTCCTGATGACAGGTGTCGTAACTAATTTGGTCGGCTGGATACAAACTGCAACCTGCTTACCTACCTAATTATCTTCAGATTTAGATAACCGAGTAAAAATTTCTACGCTAGGGGGTCTAGAATCATTTGTGTTGAATTCACGGTTACAGTTTGCACGTCAATGTCACAGCCACCCTGTTTATTTTCTCACTGTACATACTATATTGCCAAAAACAAAAAAAAATAATTCAACGTCGTTTCTACTAAATATGTAACCTACAGTCAGCAACGAAACTCGACTGTCACTTCAGCTTTTATAAATAATAAATAAAAACGTACAATATTTCAAAAATATTTGAACAGCTTTTACATTAAATGCTGAAAAGTAGTGTATGAATCATATCGAGTCAATTTAGATGGTATGTAAAAGTAGCAGGGTTAATTGATTTTCGTTGCCGACCATACATGTCCACCCATAGATTTTCGATAAACAATTAATTTATTGATAGAAACATGCACTTGTCTTCCTACCTCAAAAAATCATTAAATCATGATCTCATTATTTTAAGTTAGTTATAACTAAATAATAATCATGTTTCTAATGTTAACTAGGTTAATAAACAAACAGTTACTATTTATCTTTGTTGATAATTAAATTAAAATCAAAATTTTAACTACTTATTATGTTTTCTTATATGATATTTATCTAACTTTAATCAGCTGTTAATTACTTACATTAAATTTTTACCTACTGATATAATGTGTGTTACTTGATGTACCTTTTAATCATTATTTTATGTATAACCTTCTCGCCTTTGGAGGAAATCAAAAGTTATCGCTATATCCAAATCAGGTAAACTACGTGACGACCCTAAAAACTTCCGCCCTACATCCCTCCTATGTCACACACCTACAAACTGTTCGACAGATTGCTGCTAGCTCGTCTCACAACAGACCTCGTAGACCCAAAACTTGCTTCAGAGCAAGCTGGATTTAGACCAGGCATTGCCAGACAAGTCTTGCTGTAGCCAGGTCCTTAACCTCACACAACATATAGAGGATGGATTTGAACGAGGAAAGTGACGGCCGCAATATTTGTAGACTTGTCGGCAGCCTATGACACCGTAAACCATTAATATTCAGCGCTTGTTGTGGAACGTTACCAAATTAACCGAGGATCCAAAGTTTACTCGAATCCTACGAGAACTCCTCTGTAACCGTCGATTTCAAATAAAACTTCTTGATGATAAAAGTAGGTGGCGAACGCAATCTGGAATGGTTTGCCTCAGGGTAGGGTACTGGCCCCTCTGCTGTTTAACATCTACACTAATGATCAACCGGTGCGCCCAAATACAACCGCTTTCTGTACGCAGATGACCTGGCATTAACTTGCCAAGGTACTGACATTGAGGAGATTGAAGCCAACCTTTCCACCGCCCTCTCAGATCTCAGCTATTATTATGCTGACAACGCCCTGAAACCAAATCCCTCAAAAATGCAGTAATCACGCCTTCCACCTCCGTAACAGACAAGCAGGTCGAACACTCAATATATCATGGCAAGGGATTCCAATCATCCACAGTACTTACCCAAAGTATTTCGGCATCATGGATAGGTCCCTTACCTACCGGAGAAACTGCGAAAATGTCAAACTAAAGTGTATACCAGAAATAACTTATAATAATTAAAGGGGGTCCCCCTTTAATTTACAAGAAATGTGTTATTTTTATATGTAGTATTAAATATTGTAAGGTGGTACGGAACCCTTCATGTGCGAGTCCGACTTGCACTCGCCCGGTTTTTTTTTTAAAGAAGCGTTGTCGTGGTGAAAGGGGAGGACACTGTTTATTTGAAAAATCTTTTTCCACTGATCTATTAACTACCTACTTAAAAAATTGGCCCGAATAATTTTTATCTAAATCTATCTATATCTATTTACAAATAATAAAGCTGAAGAGTTTGTGTTTTGTTTGATTGAACGCGCTAATCTCTGCTACTACCAGTCGGTTTTGAAAAATTATTTTCGTATTTGGTAGCTTTATTCTTAAAGAAGGCTATAGGTTAACTTAACGCTAGGACCCTTTGGAGCTAGTAAAAATAAAAAAAATCAGTAAGAACGCTAAGCGAAAACGAAGTAAATAGCGCAGGCAGGTGATGCGATGCGACGGGGTGGGTCGAGGGAACAAGAAATTTCACGCGGACGAAATCGCGAGCAAAAGCTAGTTACATTGTATAGGGCTAAATTATTTTCTTATTCTTCACTTCACACAGTTTCACACACACACACCTTTAATTTATTTTTAACCTACTTCAAAAAGGAGGAGGTTATCAATTCGGATGTTTATTTTTTTAATGTATTTTCAGGCATAACTCCGTCATATATAGACGGATTTACAAAATTATTTTTTTGTTTGAAAGTGTATACCCTCGATGTGGTCCCATTGTTACCAAGTCGGAATCTGATGAAGGGATCCCATAGAAATCGAGGGAAATCCTCAAATTTTATAGGCACACCTATAGCGATTTGGGTATTTTTTATAATAACTCGTGCATTTGCTCTCGGAAATCACTATTCGGTGAAGTGGAACTGATGAGGAAGACCAGAGGTGGCCACCAGAAATACCCAATAATAAGTATTTCACGGGTTGTGATTCGATTACTTTAATATCTTTGCTAAGCATTTTATGCTCGTCACAATGCATATGGTGAAATGGAACTGATGGTGGCTTCACCATCAGCTCCAGTTCTTTTGGTTCTTACCCGGAGAACTCCTCAACAATTAACGTCCCTGCATAGGGAAAAGTTTTTTTTTTTGTAAAAGGTGATGAGCAGTTAGCATTAGGCAATTGTAACTTAGATAAATGAATAACTGACTCACTAAAAAGTGAAAAATTAAAAACTTTTTTTTCAAAAAAGCAACAGACTTAAAAAAAACACTACAAAGCGAAAAATTACTTTAATTTTGGAAGTCGGTGGCAAAAAACTAAAATTCAGATCCAAAGATACCGGCTTCCGAAATTAAAGAAATATTTCACTTTGTAGTGGCTTTTTTTTAAGTCGGTTGTTTTTTTTTTTAATAAAGTTTATTTGTCATTAAAATTATAATTCATACGCTCACACTTGACCACTACCTCACCTGATGGTAAAGGATAAGCCTGCACCCAAACATTCAAGTCATCCTTCATAACATTTAAAATATACTTACGTTAATTTATCAAAATACATATGTATATCCACAAACCACAATTAAATAAAATGTTAGTGTTTTCCTCCTAGATAAGCTAAAACCAGCACCTTAATTGCGTAACACACTAACAATCACAATCTGAATCATTTTGAAGGATATTGCTAATCCATTACTCCATATGTTCGAAAAATTTGTCTCCTCAACAACGTAAATCAAAATAACGCAATGGATGTTATTGAACTGTCAAAATGAAAGCCAATTACGCCGCTGCTAAGGGTTAGTTTAAACAAAACACTCATGGTACACTCAACCACAGGACCGTGGTAACATTTTGGCAATGCCAGCGCCTATTTCAAGCAGTAAAGGTTTCCGTAGTTGAAGTGTAATAGACTGACTAGCGGTTGACCGTACCTAATCACCTAATGTACTCGGAGCACCTAGTGGTATGTAGCAGGGAGTAGGTTAGGTACATCCTGCCGGCTGCCGAGACACAGGGGTCAAATGAACTCAGATAATAACGATACGGTCTATACGCGTGCAAAAGTGTTACGAAAATATATTTTTCAGCCAGAAACTAAACTGTTGTTAAAAGCAAATAACCTACACATATAGGTTATCTTATTTAAATAGCAGCTTAGCAAATACTAAAATCTGTTAATAACTCAAGTAAAATATTTCTGGTTTGCGAGTGACACTGTTGCTAGACAAATTACAATAAGTAATTAAGTTTAATAGGTAGTGTTTCTAGCAAAAATATCTACCTATAATCCAAAATTGTTGTTATCACCGCTGCAACAGACATTCAATACTTAATGAGAAAACTGGTAAAAACCGTCTTCCAAAAAAAAACACTACAAGTGAAAAATAACTTTAATTTCTAAAGTCGGTTCATTGGTTTTGTATTTTCGTTTTTTGCCACCGACTTCTGAAATTGAAAGTTATTTTTCACCTTGTAGTGTTTTTTTTTGGAAGACGGTTTTTTTTTGTGGTACCTTCCCCACGCAAATTCGTATACCACTACTTGCTATGTAAATAACAGTGACAAGAAGTTATTATAACATCATCACTACCTATACACTAAGTGGAAAAAATACGTATTATTGAAGCTAACTGAAAAACTGCCCAAGCAAAGTTAATAAAAAAATTATGCGGCCACCCCTGAGGCATACCCAATCCATAAAATATGCAATTATATATATATTTCTTTTTATGCAGTATTTTTTTTCTTTGATATTAATTCAAGTACAGTCGTACCATATACAAACACGTTAAGCGAACGCTCGGCCGAGCTACATGGTAGGCGGAGTGGGAGGTGTTAGGTTTTATTTTCGTTACGGAATTTCTTGATTCGGTCGCCGCGCTCAAAGCCCGCGATAAAAGCTATGCAATAGTTTAAAAATAATTTTCGAAATCTATCTACAATTGCCGGCGATATCGCGTAACAAATATACAAACAAAATATTCGGACGAATTGAGAACCTCCTCCTTTTAGAGGTCGGTTAAAAATTAAAGAAAATGACGCTTGACATCAGTAATTAGTGGTACTATGTAGTTACAAACGTCAAAATTGATTAAGTACCTACAGAAATTACATACAGTGCTGAGTAGGTGGTAGGTACGCTACATACCTAGTAACTCGCATTACCTCGTTCTAAGCTCTAATCTAAACAATGGCATAATCAATATCTATTTGCATAACTCATCAGAAAAACACATAATATAAGTACCTAATGCTACGGCTACTTTGTCGCGATCATGGTATAATAATATACTTCGCCAGGTATAGCATTCCGAGACACAGAGGTCACGTGGGTGACACAAGCCTACGTCATCACTGCTGTGTTACCAGTAGTGTGTCATAATAAGTCCCCAACCGCCTTTATTACCTGTGCGAATCCGATAAATCAATGAGGTTTTAACTAACAGTTACGTTGGTATATCTTTAAATTGAATTGTTTCGTTTGATTAGAAAAACGAAACAACAATTTAAATGGTTTAAATATTTTTTTTAACAGATGGTGACTGAAAATGTTTCCATAATTCATGTTTCGTTGCAATAAAGTGGCAACTGGATAGTGACGTAAGCATGTGTCACTCCCGGAGTGCCTGATCTTGTTTTTTTAGACCATGGTCGCGATTACACGAACTCTTCACGCACTCTCTCTCCCACACCGCTCGACGTCTCGCTGTACAACAGAGAGCGCGCGAAGTGTAGTTCGCGTTATCGCGGCAATGTAGCCGTAGCATAATTAAAAACACAATCACAACTGCACGACTTTTCTCCCCAACTGTACCTACATCACATTGCTTACCGAGTAAACGCTTCGGCGCGAGTGAGATCACTCATTATCACATCGGAAACCAAACGGAATGGACGTGGTTTTATAATTCAAGTAATTCATTATGTTACGAATCATATTTTATACCCTAGTGACGCTAAATCTAGTGCGAGCAGATTACAAGTTCGAAACAAAATGGTTTCGAGTACCCCTCGACCATTTCGGATTCCAGAGGAATGAAACATTTGAAATAAAGTATCTGGAGAATGAAGATAACTGGGATCAAGGAGGTGGACCCATCTTCTTTTATACAGGGAATGAGGTAAGTTTTGAAAATACCCTCATGCTTGTAGGATGTGCTCGCGTTTTCTGTAGATTTTCAGCAGATTTTGAGACCTTTTCATACTTTAAATGTGTATTCTTTGGGTGTATAATGTGATAAACGTAGGTCGCTATCTTCATATTGTCTATCGATTTACATTATTATTGTTTACAATTAATTAGACATCGTTACAGTAATATAGCTGAGATAAACAGAGAAAACGTTTAATTAGATGTTACTGATATACTGCAATACTCTACAAATAGGTTACTGAACAAATAACTATATGCTGGGGACTTTCATAGTGCGTATTCCCTGCTAATTGTACCTATTAGAAAGAAAGAAAGAAAGAAAATACGTTACGTTATGTACAAGTAGTAAACAATCGTTTAAAAGAGCCATGTTCTTACCTCCATCTTTGATTAAGGAATATAACTTGTACAAGTGATGCAAACTGAAAACTTAAGTTGCTTATTAATACATATATATAATGGTCAGTGAGTCATCTTAGGGGTTTTATGTACCTACTTGGGTACCTACTTGTATTAATACCCATTTATTATTTCATTCCATTTGTTTTAATTTGTTATTGTGATGTTGTGCAGTCTTGTGTGCACAGAATAAATGGCTTATCTATGTATATAAATATATTTAAACACAATTTTAGAGTACCAATAAGAATGATTTAATTAATCCTACAAAGGAACGTTATCTAGTAGGTACTTCAGAGTTATTTTAGCGTCAAACGTAACCATATCACTACGAATATTCTGTTATCGGAGTCTGTTTACATTTTAGTAAAATAGGACGTTAGCTTGGTCACTGATGTGATTACTGTGACCCCTTATAAAAAGTGCTGTTCGCTCGAGTGGTAGACAATGCTCCATTAATCTCAGGTTCGATGCCCGGCAAAAAATTTACAGTTAACTGTGAAGTTCTTTGTGTTTTCAAGGTTTTTTTAAACTGCCTTTTGTAATCTGTGAAGATGACAATAGAGTAATGAATGTATTTATGACCAAAGATGAGATAAATAAGATCGAACATAAACATAACCATTAAATGTTTAATGTAAATCCCTAGCAATATGTACTAATTTGCATTAAATTTATGCAAATTAGTATCTATTGCTAGGGATTTCCTTATTCGTGCATTCATAGAATAATCAATTGATCACAGAACATCTGCACTTATTTAAATGAAAAATTGTCGCTTTGTTAAACCATCCATAAAGGCTCCTTCAAACAGACGCAACACGCGACGTGACGCAAAGGCACCGCCTCGTGTCGCGCCTGTTTGAAGGAGCCTTAATACAGAGATCATAAATTGACGCCTGAGTACCAAAATATTTATATCCTTATCATTATCAGATACGGTCTGATCTAAAAACAGGCAAATCATTGCGCCTTTAGGTATGTGTTTACATATATTTTTTTCGTGGAGCCTGGCTGGCATATCTGATCAAAATATAGGTACAATTATTTAGTGCAAACTTCTGACCGCGACTTCGCCCGCGTGATTCTTTTTGTTCTCCCGACCCACCGTGGCGCACCGCATCGCATCGCCCGCCTGCGCTATTACTTTGTTTGCGCTTAGCGTTCTTTTTGACTATTTTTCTTTTTCGTTGCGTGGTGTTAAATAGCCAATACCTAACGAAACCTACCTTCCTAAACTTCCTTAAAAATTAAGAATTAAAGAGAATTTAAAATTCCTTAAGAATTAAAGACTGGTAGTTTCAGAGATTACCGCATTCAAACAAACTCTAGATTTATTATCTTTATACATATAAAAATTACGTGTCACGTTGTTTGTCCGCGATGGACTCCTAAACTACAGAACCGATTTTAAATTTGATTTGCACTCCGTGTGCAATTTGATCCAACTTGAAAGATAGGATAGCTTACATCTCAATTTATAGTCGCAATATTATTTTATTGCAAATTATTTGTCTATTATTTGACAGTCACAATTATCTGTTACCTTCAAACGATTCTAACAGATGGCAATATCTGTTGACTGGATTGAGTAAGTATTCAATAGATGGCGCTATGTTAAAAATACAAACGTTTCATATAAGTTACAATTTAATAGCATAACCACCACGTGTTGCTGAGGCTAAGGTATAACCTAAATTTATTTTGTAATAAACGAAATACAGTGAAATAATATTATAAAGAAAAAATATATGATTGTTTGTTTGTATTGAATAGGCACCGAAACTACTGAACCGATTTCAAAAATTCTTTCACTGTTGGGAAGCTACACTATCTCCGGTTGACATAGGCTATGTTATATTATGCTTTGCTACCCGGGCGAAGCCGGGGCGGGTCGCTAGTATTAATATAAGTATATACATACTTTAATTAATCATTAATAATAGTCGTTATATAACTCAAACTCAAAGTATTTATTTCAAATAAACCAATTAGATACAGGCACTTTTGAATTGTCAAGGGTCAGTCAGTCAGTACCAATAGAGAAGAACGGGCAAGAAACTCCACGAACACTCTTTTAAATCAAAATAAAATTGGTTACATCATTCATGTTGAAATTATACATGTGAGAACGATTCATTTATCGTAAGTAATTAGTTATTCATCAATCAATAAAAACATGCAAGAAAGCCATCGTCATACTCACATCAATGTAAAACAATGCAATTATTAAGTAAATAACTCGTTGCTAAGTTTTACCCACAATACCTATTTGTTTAGCTACATGACATGGATTCAAGTTATAGTATATTACATTATTAGTAATTAAACTTTAATAATTATGTCAATAGCCTGTTATGAGAAGTAGTTTGTTATACTTACCTTTAACTATCAACATACTTACTTGTGGATATTCAATTTAGGTGTCGTGTCAAATTTCTCCTGTGAAGCAGTTGAAAGAAAACACATACACCTACCTACCTAATAAAGAATTATTGATATTTTGTGGGAAAAATCGCCAGAACGAAGTACCTATAAAATAAGACTGAATACCAGCGGGGTAATTACGTAACACACTAACAGTAGGAATGGCTTTCATTTTGACAGTTCAACAACGTTCATTGCGTTATTTACGTTGTTGAGCAGACAAATTTTTCGAACATATGAAGCAATGCATTAGCAATAGGCTTCAAAATGATTCAGATTGTGATAGATAGTGTGTTACGTAATTAGGGTGCAGATTTTATTTTTATTCTTTCTCCAGCCCAGCAAAATAACGGCAACACTCCTTCCTCCCAAGCTATTTTTAGCGATTGAAACTCGTCTCACTATCTCGTCTACATTTGTCACTCAGCAGCACAAGCTTTGCTTACCTACCTTTAGGTACCTCCATATTATATTATAATGATTTTTCTTTCAATTTCAGGGCCAAATAGAAGTGTTTGCCAAGCACACTGGCTTTATGTGGGAGATCGCAGAAGAATTCAGAGCGAAACTTGTGTTTGCTGAGCATCGGTTAGTGCGCATTGTAGCTTGATAACAATAATTTATTACCTCCCCTCCCCTCCATGATTATCGAGAAGTTCATAACAAACCGCCAGAATGTTTTTTTCCAGATTACAGGCGGAAATTTTTCTTTTCTTTATAAGCATATTAGGTATTTGCAGCAGGTATATCAACTCGTAAAGCCCATTTCTTTTTCTAACTTGTATACAGGGTGTCAGGTCTATCCACGCGGAAACGCATCTACCATGAATTCAGTACATGATCTCTAGTTTGCACGTTCATGTCCCTGACACCGTGTATATTTGGTATTGTATATTCAATTGGCACAACTTAGATCTAGATGTTACGCCATAAGCTATCTGACTTCGCTGTCCACATCATTCAAGTAAATATCGAAACATTACAGATACTATGGAGCGTCAATGCCTTTCGGCAACAAGTCCCTAGACAATGATCACATCGGGTACCTGTCATCGGCGCAAGCGCTTGCCGACTACGCAGAACTCATCAACTACCTCCAGGGCAACACCATCAAGCCTAGATATCCCATCATAGCATTTGGAGGTGAGTTACAAGCCACATTGTATGACACCATGAAGTTTTAAGGGAGATCGTGGATGTAGACCGGCTGGAAATTTTCTAATCGTGTAGGTAGGCATTGTAGACTATAGATTAAGAACCTGTTACTTGCTGCCTATACCGTCCACCCATAACTATTAACACTGTAATTTCGAAAACATTGTAAGAACCAATTATTTGTAAAAGAGTACCTAACCGTAGAGTTTCTTGCCGACTCTTCTCCTTTAAACGACCAGTTGGAACCGTGCACCTAGCTCCTGACGTTTTATTAATGCCCATGTTAGTTTATGTGAAATAAAATATCATGATTCTGAAAAAAAAAAAGCACTTTTGTACTGAACATCAGATTTATTTTCAAGCCGAAGTAAAATATCAATGTTTTGGGTCTGGAATCATGTACCTTCTGAATCCATGGTAAAAGTTTCGGTTAGGATAGTCCCTTACACCGTATAAAAATGTGGTGCCGTTGCAGCATATCTACTAAGAATTTTCATTTTACGCCCAGCCTGTTTCGTTCGCCAAGATCATAACAGTAGGCAACCATTAGCTTGAGATCACTAAATTATACATAATTTCGTCATCGATTATTACCTTTTACCTAGCAACAGCTACCGCGAATTAGGTAATTTCTTTATTATCTTACTAGATTTTGTCCGCGGCTTCGCTCGCGTTAATTTAGAATTTGACAATAAATTCGGGTTATACTCTGCTTGTTGTTTGGACGTTGCAATCATGGGCTCAGAACGGAACACTGTTCTAGGACGCTCCTATACACAATGTTGTATGTCCTTCTATTTGGCGCTAATACGTATAAATTCTGGGCATTGGACACACGCGAACATGCTACATATAGCTGGCCATGGGAAAAGCATGGCTTAAATAAAAATAAAAAAAGTCTTAACACACTACTAAAGTTTCTATAATAATATAATTCAATCATGATTCGTAAGACACGTGGCGCCATCTATTATCATAAGAAAGTTTTTGTTATTTTCCTCAGGAACAGTACTTTTGTTTGGGATGAAATGTACCCTATGTCCGTTTCTGTGCACCTGATAACGTATATGCAAAATTTCAGGATGATCGGTTCAGTGATTTAGGCGTGAAAAGGTAACAAACAGACAAACTTACTTTCGCATTTATAAGGTCCTTACATTTGAAATTGATGTTTTATATGGAAAAAGCAAAACTATTTTTTTTTTACATTTTTTTTATTTAATCAATCAAAGTAGGTACTGTTGTGATCTATGCACTTTTGCCATTTTATAGGGAGTTCATTGATTCCTTTGCTGAAAAAATTGCGGGAGCGAGAATCAACAAAATCTTTGAAGGTATTTTGGACTGCCTCATCTGAATTGTTTTTTTTTCCAATTAAGAAATTATCCAAATTCCGAAAAACGTGGTAATCTGTTGGAGCAAGGTCCGGGGAGTATGGTGGGTGACGGAGACATTCCAATCCTAGCTCCTCTAGTTTCGCCACCGTCTGTTGTGCAGTGTGTGGTCTGGCGTTGTCCTGAAGCAGCAGCGGGCTTGAACGGTTGACCAATCTCGGCTGTTTAACGGCTAGCTTTTCCATCATGGTTTCCAATTGTCGGCAACACAGATCTGCTGTAATCGTCTGACCAGATCTTAGGAAGCTGTAGTGGATGACACCAACGCTGGTCCACCAGACACTAACCAGTACCTTTTTTTGAGTCAACTTTCGCTTGGGGCAGGATTTAGCCGTTTCTCCTGGATTTAACCACTGTGATGAGCGTTTCCGATTATCGTATAGGATCCATTTTTCATCACAAGTAATGATACGATTTAAAATCCCCTCATTATTGTGACGGTTGAGTAACGTGACGCAGCAGTCGACTCGTGTTTGTTGGTTTCCTTCACTTAGTTCATGCGGTACCCATTTTTCAAGCTTTTTCACTTTTCCAATTTGTTTCTAATGATTCAAAATGGTTTTATCACTCACACCGAAGCCTGCAGCTAACTCTGACGTGGTTTGAGATAGATCCGCTTCCACGATCACTTTCAATTCCTCATTGACAACTAGGGTCTCCGGCCGTCCACGAGGTTTGTTCTGGAGGTCAAAATTTCCAGAACGAAATCGTTGGAACCAAAAACGTACTGTGTTTTCTTTTACAATGCCTTCTCCGTACACATTATTAATCCTTCGAGCTGTTTCTGCAGCGCTAGTGCCACGATGGAATTCGTATTCGAAAATAATGCGATATTTTATGTTTTCCATAATGAGCACAGAACGATGTCAAAGCAAAATTAAATGGCGCGAAAACAAATGAATTATTAAATTCGAAACACAAATAGACACGCTTTAAATTGAAATAAATTTGAATTTGGAATTCTTAACCAAACGCAGGCTTTTTGAGATCAAAGTGGCCAGTTCAATAAAACATCAATTTCATATGTAAGGACCTAATATAATATTAAATACTAGCTGCGCCCCGCGGTTTCACCCGCAGAAATCTCGATTCCGTGAGAATATCGGGACAAAAAGTATCCTATGTCCTAATCCAGGTCATAGTCTACCCATGTGCCAAATTTTATCCAAATCCGTTCAGCCGTTTTAGCGTGAGCGTTTGAGTAACAAACATCCAAACATCCACACTTTCACATTTATAATATTATAGTAGGATTAGTAGAACAAATAAATAAAAAATAAAATAATATATAGTTAGGATTCTCGGAAGCTGTTGGTACTCATGACTGTAACAATGACATACAATATACGCTATTGTATGAAAACAATTTAGCTAAGCGTTAGACGCTTTAATGTACCTTTTCTATTCTATTACACATTAGGTTTAATTTGATTAATAAAAAAAAGGTAACTACTTTATTTCGATTCTGGCACAATCTAAAATTTGACAAATCGAATTGACATCTAGTTAATTCAATTTGGGTAGGTCGGCTAGGTCGAAATGGTTCGTCACCTAAAATTATCTAAGACCGTAATCATCCACTGCTGAATAGGTAAGGACCTCCCATTCCCTTCGAACGACCGACCCAGCAACTTACAAAATAAAAGGTTTTTAAAGATGCATTAGTAATAGCAGCTTTTTGTATAACTATGAATAAGACAACACTGCAGCTGGCCATCCCTAACCTCATGCAGCAAAAAAAAATCACCGCATCGAGCGGTGCCATCATTCCCATCGGAAACTAGTACTGCGGTACTTATACCTTCATTGATTTCTTCCTCCAGGGTCCTACGGTGGCATGCTAGCAGCCTACTTCCGCATGAAGTACCCTCACATCGTCAACGGTGCCATCGCGGCCTCCGCCCCCGTGCACATGTTCTCCGGAATGGCTCCCTGCGGGGTCTTCAACAGGCTCGTGACTTCCAGCTTCGGGACTGTTAATACCAACTGTTCTACCAACATCAGGGAATCTTGGAGAGTTATTAAGTAAGTATTTAGAGCTCTACCAATGAATACCACTACTTTACTACATAAAGTATACTACCTTAACAGTTGCAAGAGGGTTAGCCCTGTACATTATCAACAAGATCAAATCCGCAGAAAATAAAATGAAAACAGTTTGGAAAGTTATAAATAACGAAACTAGAAGGAAAAAATACGAAGCACTGATTTTACATTGGAGACTTGGTGCCATAAGCTCTAACTTAGAAGTAGCTCAAGAATTTTTAATTTTTTTTACTGATATACCATCTAAAACAACGGAAGCTTTAAGTGTCGATTTAAAAGAGTGTTTATGGAGTTTCTTGCCCGTTCTTCTCCATAGGTACCCGCTACGCTTTGGAATGTGCAACTAGCTTAATTTTTCTGACTGATCGACTCCTTGACAATTCAAAAGTGTCTGTAATTGGTTTATTTGAAATAAATGTTTTGAGTTTGAGTTTGATACGCCAAAAAAAAACATCTTAATTACAGCATTAGCAACCACAAAATTTTCTTTATTTTTTCCTTTTCTTTTCAGAAACTACTCCTCAACTGCCAACGGCTCCGAGTTCCTGCATAAAACCTTCAACCTCTGTACACCCATCAAGAACTCCACAGACCTGAATGTGCTGCTAGAATTCCTCGAGTCCATGTACTCTACGCTGGCCATGGTGAACTATCCGTTTTCCTCAGACTTCCTGATGCCGCTACCTGCAGAACCTGTGAGGGTAGTCTGCCAGTACCTTAATGAGAGTTTGTCTGGTGATAAATTATTACAGGTATGAGTCCTACTCTCAAGTTTCAAATAAACTAAACTCCCTACGTTCATAAAACCATAACCATACAAGCTCTAATGAAAAATCTTTGATTACAGGCTATAGGAAAAGTAATAGATATATTTTCGAATTATGAGAAGAAAAATAAGTGCGTAGATTATCAGAAAGGAGATAACTACGGCAACCTAGACGCTAGTGGATGGGATTATCAGGTAACTATCATAATTCCAACTAAAAATAAAAGTATTTCCAGAAACTTCCAGACTAAAACCTTTTTTTTTCTTTCAAAGGCCTGCACAGAGATGGTGATGCCGATGTGTGCCGACGGCAAGAATGACATGTTTCAGCCAGAACCTTGGAACTTCACGACCTTCGCTGAGGAATGCCACAAGAAGTACAACGTGTACCCTCGAGAAAATATGGCTAGGCTGGAGTATGGGGGCAACAGGCTCCAGGCAGCTTCGAATATTGTATTCAGTAATGGACTTCGCGATCCGTGGACTGGAGGTAAAATTATTCTCTGCTAGACCTGTACTAGTCTCTAGACATGGGCCTCGGACCTAATGGACGGTAATCACAGCCCTGTTGAAAGAAAGTGACCTTAGAATATCTATATACCATATCTAAAAAACATATCCTCGGGACAAAGAGGAGTGATGACGAGTTATTTGAATCCTTATCTGCCATTTTATTCGATTTTATAAAACAATTTTCGAAGTGAATATTTCTGTACGTGCACTTTTTGCGCTTTCTGAACAGTTAACGAAACCGAACCGTCACGCAGGTCACGCTCGAGTCGGTGACGCTGAATCGGGCATACTCGGCTCCAGTCGTAATCGGGTATACCGAATCGTATAAATTTTCACTTCTATCGTGTTTTAATATAATTATTTTATTTTTCGACAGGTGGTATCTTGGACAGTTTGAGTGACACGGTGAAAGCAGTGGTGATAATAGATGCTGCTCATCACCTGGACCTGATGCCCAGTAACCCCAGTGACCCCGAGCCGGTGAAGATAGCCCGCAACATCCACAAGCAGCACATCAGCAGGTGGATTACCCAATTTAGGGAACAGATGGCTACTACGCGTAGAACTTGACTCTTGTGATTTTTGACTGTTATGCATAAATATAGTATTGTTAAATTATTCAGTTTTATTATTTGCTATTTTGGAATAGAGATCAGTTTAGTAAATATATCCTGCACCCCAATTACGTAACACACTATCCATCACAATCTGAATGATTTTGAAGCCTATTGCTAATCCATTGCTACATATGTTCGAAAAATTTATCTGCTCAACAACGTAAATAGCGCAATGAATGTTGTTGAACTGTCAAAATGAAACCCATTCCTACTGTTAGTGTGTCACGTAATTACCCCGCTGTTTTCTTCCCTCTCCCATACGCAACCCATGCTGCAGGCAAAGACAAGAGATCCTGCTCGAATAGCTGAGCCGAGAGTTATTGTGGAAGTGGTTAAGGATTTAAAAATTAAAAAGGTTCACTCCCATAGATCTATTTTTACTCTCTATCTATACATATATCTATGTGTTTAATGTTTTCTATTTTTTATTTTTTATTTGTACTCATAGTTATTATCAATGACGTTCATAATTGGGTATAATGTATATATAATGTAAATGATGGTATAAAATAAAAATAAAATTGAGTCGCTATGTCCTGCGAATATATTAATACAAATATTACTTAAGTACACAGTTGGTAATAGGTATACAGGTAGTAGGTATAGGTAGCTTAGATAATTATTTATACAAATAATGATAAGTAACCACCTTAAATAAAATTAGGTACGCCGCCGCCGTACCGCAGGGTGGTGAAGACGTATATGTGGTATGCGGTAAGAATAGTGCTGCGATTGGCGACCTTGCTTAGGTAGATTGTGTAAAGCATAGCAATATTTATTCAGTGTTTTTATTAAATGACCAATGTGTGTGTTTCACGTCATGTGCTGATCTATCAAAGCTCTAGAATTTTTTTGTGGTCTATTTTAGCAATCTTATTGTTTGTTGGTTAAAATTAATGATGTGGATTTCCATGAAGTATAAAGGATGATTTATTTATTTATTTATTTATTTAAACTTCTCGCACACAATAACATACAAAGGCGGACTTAATGCCTTAGGCATTCTCTACCAGTCAACCAAGGGTGGTGTAGAGATAAGATGGCAGGTGCTCTGCTTAACAGGCGTTAATAATAATAAAAAAAATATTAAAAAGATAACATAATTAATTATACATGAAATAGGTATACAAGTACCTAAATAGGTTATAAACTTATAATACACATACATATATATTTACTATAATATATACCTACATTATATAATACATATATATATACTATATATATACACTAAAAGGGAAGGAGGTAAATGAGATGACTCTACACTATTTCCTTAAACGGCTTTTATCACAACGGATCGGAACGAAATTTACAATCTTTAAACGATAATAAATCGTGTACGCAGTATTTAAAGTCTATATTACCAAGCCACGTACAGCAGCTTGACCACGGGCGTCTTCCGCGACACGCGAAAGTATGCTGCCACGCGTGATCAGCTCCGTTCGCCTGTCGTCGTATCTGATCGTGATCACACATTGATCCGAATTAGAACACGTTAACACGGTAAGAATGAAACTATTTGACTAAGCGCAGAAACGGATACGTTCGCCAGCGACGGTACGGAGCCGATCGTATGCGATCGGCTGTCGCCGCATCCGTTCGTATCCTTTCCGATCCGATGCGATGCGAGCCGTTTGGTGGAAATCATCCTTTAGAATGGAAATATTTGGATTTTTTGTCAGACTTTTTTGTTCAGAATATTGCGCTAAAGAGAGTATGGGCTATCCCAGAAGAGCGTAATTACCCTGTGCCACAGAGCATCATTATAATACTGGCTCTGTGCCACACGCCGCCGCTCAACGCAGCTCAACCGTTGAGATAGGAAAACTAGCTCAACGCTCAACGGCGCGGCAAACACGGCACGGCAGCAGTGACGGCTGTCATGAAAATGATGGCAGCGGGATTTAGCTTTACGGCAGAGATGCCAGAACGTCCCAAAAGGGACGATTTTTGTCCGTTTAGACATCTTTACGTCCCTTCGGTGTCCGTTCATATATTCAGTCCCTTTTCCGTCCCTTTTCAAATAGCCAACTACCATAATTTAAAAAATGCATTTGTAATGCAAATAACAAAAGGTAGTTTTAAAAATTACAAAAATGCCTAAAACTTTAAGTAAAAACGAAACGCGCAGCGTTTGAATGCATTTTCAGACTGCTGGCGAATATCGCCAGCCATCCTTTTTCCCCGCGCAGTGATCCCGTATCGCTTGCCTGTACCTTCCACGCACACAAACAACAACAATCATTCGGTTATTCAGCTGAATTCATTACGTACGAGTTACTACGATGCTCGTCGGTGTTTAATTTGAAATTGAGTTTTCGTTTTGCGAGTTTCTTTCATTATAAACATTTTATAATAACACTGTTTTAGCAGTGTTTTTAGTGGACAGATACTGAGGAAGACACGAAGCAACAAACTTGCTTGTCTTGTACGTATTGATCCGTTTTTCTTCTTGATCAACAAAAGTTTGTTTACACTATTTGTATTGATCAAGGATGTCGTGAAGTTTGAGCCGACCAAAGACATACAAAAAACAAAATTAAAATATTGAAAATCATATTTTTTTTTTCACTGTTTATTTGTTTGCCCTAAAAATATAACAGTACTCACGCCTTTTTAGGTATACTTTTTTCTCATTCAATCGTAACAAATTAATATTTCTCCAGCCGTCCTTTTTGTCCAAAAATCGTCCCATTTTAGGTACTGAATCGTCCGAAAGTCGACGCAGGTACTGGCAACACTGCTTTACGGTGTCAAAAAACTTTCTATATGAAAACCCATCAACTTACTTTCATAAATAACGTTTCTGGTGGCCACCGCTCTTTTAGGAAACCGTAGCTATATTCCCCATTCGAATAAAATAAAGCTGCCACACTTTTCCCTGGTACATACAATAAAGCTTCTGGATTAGGCAGAATCACATAAGCCACACCATTGCATTAGAAAAAATAATGTTTGATGACAATGACATTGTCTTAGCAATGACAGTTGCTTGCTTGTTGTTAGGTTGTTAGTTTAGTTTTGAGGTTATGTTATTATTGTTTTGCGATGGCGACCGAAGGCGATATTTGCTTACAAGAAGCTACCATGGGTACTACGTGTAAATATTGCAACGAACCTGAGAACAAACAGGAGCGGCCAGGCCTTATTTGCGAGAACTGCATCTGTTTTGTACATCTCAGCTGCCTTCGAAGGTCTGGTACTCCTGGCGACTTTGCTTGCGATGTTTTCTTTGATTTTACCTGCGAAGACTGCTCCCCGAGTAATAAGGAGATCTTCACGAGGAACAGATTTCCCTGGTAAGCATATATTAATATTATTGAGCCCATTTTATTGAGTAGAACAGAGGTGATCAAAATTATTTCTTGTTTTATTTACTTAAGGTGCAAAGTGAATATATAGTTAATATAGTGAAGTATAGTTATTCATTGAACCAAACCATGCGCAGCAGTACCAGGCTATCACTCAGTGCATCGTCCTAAGGGATCACTACTGGCAAAAATAATTCATTTATTTGCACTATCATTATCGTGTCCTCTTTCGTTTACGAATATGTCCAACTAGCATAATTTAATTTTGTACGTGCATTTTCTGACATAGTCCACTGCTAAATAAAGACTCTCCATTACCCTAACAAAAGTGGAGTAGTATTAACATAGCTCACAAAATACAGTACTTATTAATTAGTTTGCTGACTACCATTTCAAAATTGTATCTTTGTGTATTGAATTTATTTTAAATTTTTAGGGTGAACGTAATTCACTTGACACTCCACCATCTGAACATCCAGTCATACGGCATCAGCAACCATGGCTATTTCCACTACAAGACGCACATCTGCTCCTTCATTGACCGTTATTGGCAGTCATTATTTGGTGCACAGACGTAAGTACTAAAACTAATTCTTATTACAAATGCAATAATTTTTCACAAATTTTACTGAATTGAGTTCAAAGTGATGGACATGGACATGGAATCTGGGAGTATGGTAGAAAAAAGGGAAGACCTACACCCAGCAGAGGGTGAAATGATGATGATAGACATGCCAGGTGCCAAGCACCTAGAAGTGCCTGTAAATGTAGTACTTTGTCAAGCAAATGCAATACCGTCAAACGGGGTGAATGGAAACGCCGGGGTGAATCGGAACGAAACTTCAAAAGGGAATTTAACATTGAAATAATATAATTTGTTGCCAACAAGGGCACTTAATAGTTAATTATAATACAGTAAACGTTATTTTATTCGTAAGAGTTATTTTTGGCAACAAACTACGTTATTTTAATGTTAAAATTCCTTTTAAAGTTTCGTTTCGATTCACCCCCACGTTCCTATTCACCCCATTTGACGGTACTCAATACTCAATACTCAATTCTTTATTGCATTCCATATGTATTACATAGATGGTCTAACAAGGTAAAAGATCAATATGGACCCTGTCGGGCACAGCAACATTAGGAGAGAGGAAGAGGGCTAAGCAGCAATTCAAGCAATTAAATATTATTAAAATTTATAGGATGAGTTTAATTGAGTGTATAATGGTGCAGATCTACTATTCAGCTGTTGAGAGGAAGTCACAATCCTCAACAGTGACAGACTAAGGAGAGAAGGTTCCTGAACACTTGTTTATTTAATTCTTGATACTTTTATGTTTCTTTGCTCTATTCCTAAAGGAGTAGTATGAAGATAAATGCAATTTATGTGAACCAACATCTTTCAAACTTTTTTTTTATAATTCTAATGTCATTCTCTTTATTACAGCAAACAAAAGAAGAACTGGGTGGGTACAATAGCAGGAGTGCTGTCAGTGTACAACAAGCTGTTCTTCAAGTCAGGCTCAGCAGTTCTCGGGGAGACGGGCTGGTGGAAACTACTGCACAACTTCTCACCTGCAGTTGCTGCTCATATTAGTAAGATATTATGCTCATGTACGATTGCATAATCAGCATAATTATAATGTTCTCACTGTTTTGAATCAGGCCTCCTCTCTGTGAGAAAGAGTATAAACGTAAACTAAGTTGCAATAAAAATACCTTTTGTAAACAAATGTTATGCGAAAACTTATTGCAAAGTCAACATAATACAACATCTCAATGTTTTATAAATGCACGGTGTTAGCAATAAAGATTTAATTTTATTTGAAAGTGTAGCCACACGTCAACACAAAAATACTTGCCAAAAGTTCGCCATACTTGCACTCCTGCTATGAAAGTTACTCGACGCAATTTCGGCCAAATATGTTGCAAGTAATTGAAAAATGGCATAATGTCAGAGACGCTGGAACAGTTAGACCAGATGCTGCATAGCCTGAATGGAGCCTTTCGGCGTGTTGGCCTCGGCATGAATTTGGACAAGACGAAAGTCATGTACAATTCGCACGTCTTGCCGAGACCAATCTGCATCGAAGGGTCGCTTCTCGAAGTTGTGAAGGAGTATTTCTACTTATAGGAAGTCATCCAGCTCGGTAGAAACAACTTTGAGAAAGAAGCCGACAGAAGGATCGAGTTGGGTTGGGCAGCGTTTGAAAAACTTCGTTAAGTCTCCTCGTCGTTTGTCCCGCAATGTTTGAAGACTAAAGACTGCAACCACTGCGTCCTGCCCGTTATGACATACGGTGCCGAAACGTGGACACTGACAGTCGGGCTGATCCACAAATTTAGGGTCGCTCAGCGCGCTATGCTTGGAGTTTCTTTCAAGGATAAAATCAGAATCGAAAAGAACCGGAGTTACCGACATAGCTTGCAGAGTAAGCCAGCTGAACTAACAGTGGGCTGGCCATGTTTGTCGAAGGACCGATGGCCGGTGGAGCAGACGAGTCCTGGAGTGGAGACCGCCATATGGCAAGCGTAGTGTGGGACACGTCCCAGCGATGATAGAGCGACGACCTTTAGATGGTCGCTGGGACAGACTGTGTAGCAGCCTGGGAGAGATCTATGTCCAGCAGTGGACTGCGATAGGCTGAGTTGATTGAATTGAAAAGCCTTCCAGGCGCAAGCACACCGACCTTCCGAACGCGTATTTTTTCGTAGAGTTTTCCTCATAAATATTTGCAGGTAGACTCGCCAACCGTAATGATATAATTTTGATGTTTCAGTACAAGAAATCGCAAGAGACAAGCCCAAAGTTCGACCACGAAATCAGCTCTCTATTGACAAAAACCTCTTTCTGGCTAAAGTTACTGAAATGGGTATGTATTAGCCAAACAAATTATAAAAACACTAGCGACCAGCCCCTACTTTGCAAGTTACGACTCGATGAAACATCGAACTTTAGAAAGAAAGTAGGGGAGACCGGGGTTAGCTCTAACAAATTTTATATTTTGGTTTATATTTTCTGACACAATAGACTTTTCGACATTGCTTTCGATGAATAGCATACGTTAGTTATTCAGCTATTATTTTAGTTACAAAAAACGTGAATACGACAGACATTTTCAGAATTAGATGCATTTTTATAGAAAAAATCAGTTGTTAATACTTACCCCGTATCGCGGGTAAGTTTTAACAGGGCTGCGGTAAGTACTAACGCAAGGGGCAAGATGTAACATGCGACTTTTTCAATTAAATAATTCCAAGAAAACACAATTTTTATTCATAAATATCTTTTATCAAGTTATATTCTATCAAATTAACCTATTTTCAATCACAGATACAAAATGTAAGTTGCACTATCTATTCTGTTAAGGCTGCTCCAATATATTGCGACTCCATACAAACTTAGACATTAAATTTCTTAAAAATGAAATGGCGGGTAGTAATGAAACTTTACCTGCATGAGCAAGACACATTTTGTCAAGATGTTAAATTACGAACATTTTCAAAAAACGCTTATGTAACTAATTTAGAGGGATTTTTAGTTTTTATGAAGACTCAAAATGTTAGAGCAGCCTTAAGTGCTAATTAACAATAATAAAACAACTTTTATCTCGTCAAGAAACTAAAATTTTAACAAATATAAGTTCAGTCTGATATTACTCGTATTAGGCTTAAGGTGGATACGCAGCTCAGCCCGCAAAATTAAATTTTTCTTTGGTTTATGGCAGGTTGCAGCTCTGTTTTACGTCGTATGTTGATCAAAATGTGATTCGCGACTGTAGGAATGATATATTTACTGAATAATAATCATCAATTTCATATAAATCGTCAAAGGAATTTTCATATGAAAATTCTTAAGTGGCACATATTTCCAAAGTGACGTAGTATACACTGTATCCAATCAAATCTAGTTGTCATTTATTTATAGAGTTCGCCACAAACTAAGCAGAAACAGTATTCTTTTTCTGTATCACTATCCTCTTGCAGTATTTTCGTCTTCACTTTTTCTGCTTCTACCCTTCCAATATTTTTCCCCTTCCCTTTCCCTCTGCCTTTACCCTTACTCTTCATTTCTTCCTGACTAGTTTACTTCTTTTTGGATAACTTTAATTTAGTTTCCTCTTCTAAGGCCAGTTTCTCAGGTGTATCACTAAGAATAGTGGACTTTCTTAAACGTATTCATTTGGATTCAACACGTGGTGGAGCTTTTGGAAGCCGTCTTACAGATTCTAGGTTGAAGTTTCTTTAAGGCTTTGATTTTGATGGTCCTGCTTCTTCTGGGCGTGGTTCTTGGCACATTTGCTCAATAACTTCCGATACACTTATGTCATTATCAGGCATGTCATTTACAATTTCTGTGATGATTGAGGACTTTAAATGTAACGACAGATCTTCCGGATTAGCTGAATCACCGGGCTGAACTGCCTCGTGGTTTTCTGTCTAAACTGCTTCTTGCTGAACTGATTCAGGTCGAGCTGCTTTTAAATCGTTATGCATGTAAGGATTGGGGCGACCTGTAACATAAGTTGGCGCAAAATCGCAGTCTTGGAACACATCTTCATTGCACGGCCAAATACCAGATTTCTTGAAAGAGTTAGTTATATTGTTCTGAGTAAATGCCAAAGGAAATGCTGCCTTCACAATTCCAGGGAGATCGTGGATCGTTCCAACAATACGAGGGGAATGATAAAAGAATGACTTGATTCTTTTTTGGCCTTGTTGAGTACTTCCAAATTCACATGGGAATGATGATTGTCTAACAACAGAAAAACTGGATCATCTTGTGACGGTTTAACAAGTTTTATAAAGTGGTCCATGAATTTTAAAAATTCCTTTTCACCCATCTATCCGGAACTGCTGCCTGCACCTGTAGCTTCAAGCGGTCCATTTCGAACGACCAAATCTCTGTATCTGATTCGAGGAAAAATGAGCATGCAAGGTATAAAATTAACAATTGCGTTTGTCGTTGCCGCAATTGTTACCATCGTGCCCCTTTCGGCAGAGGTAACAGCTCCTAACTGTTTAGATCCTCGTTGGCCTACGACCTTCTTCGGTTTCTGAACCGTCGTAACTCCAGTTTTGTGTGCTTTCCAGATTCCATTCGGAGGAAATTTATATCATTGGTGATTGGAGCACGTCCTGATATTTTTCAAAGAATGAATGTACATTCATGCGTTTGAAGGATGTTGCCCGGCTTAAGCTACTCGGCTCAGAACTTCGAATGGACAATGTCGGATTTCGCTCATAAAATCCGCAAAACAATCTTCGCCAGCCTCCCCCTTCGTTTTCCCTATATTCTGGAAGTGTTCTATATTGTAATGAACGGCAGTCTCATAGGCTAACTTCTTGACATCATCATTGGGAAGTAATCCAAAATAGATATTGGTACATTTAATCAGGTATTCTGTCATTATAGCTTCTTGTTCTGGTCTGAATACTAAACGGTTTTTCTTATAGCTCATTTCAACAGAAACGCCATCTTTTTTCACCTTGACGTATTAGAAAACTGTCACATGACAAATCTCGCATTCTCTGGTAACAGCTCTGTATTTTCTGTTTTTTTCTATAATTTCTGAGCTGCCAACTCAAATACTTCTTGAGACGTTGACCCCCTCGTGATTTTCCTTTTGTAGTTCTTTATTCTATAAAAAAAACAACTTTCGTTACTTATTATGCTCGTCAATCATCTGTTAATACTCGCCCTAAAAAACGGGGTATGATTTAACATGTTAATATTTACCCCGGTGAATTTGTTACATCTAGCCCCAAGGTCACTTTTTTACAAAATTAATCAATAGGAATAATATAATAACAAACGCATAGCACAGTAATATTATCAATAAAATTAAGGTTTATTCTGGGCAATACTATATTCGACTGAGTGAATAACTACGTCTTGAGTCAAATAATTGCAAACCACGAAAAAGTCGTTTACCTGTCAATCTGGGCTCGCTGCGCACAACTCTCACACGAGGCGATTGGCCGCTGACTGACGAGTCATGAGTCGTGACAGTCGTTACACGTTTGGCGGCGTAAATAGTGCTGGGAAACCGAGTATCATGATTGTAACGCATACCGTTTAGCTGGAATATTCAAGTTAATTCTTACCCCTGTTAGAACCAGCCCCGGTCTCCCATAATAGACTTATTTGTCACAGAAACACATTGATATTTAAAAAATAAATAAGTTAATTCAAATAAAAAACAAAACAGAATCGTTGTTATATCTAAGTTTAATATTAATGTATTATACACAAACCTTCCGGAATACATTATCTAAATGATGGTGAAAACCGCATCTAAATCCGTTCCGTAGCTTAAAAAAGCAGTAGTTTTGATGATCTAAGCAGTTACACAGACAAGAAAAGCGACTTTTATTTTTATAATAATATGTATACCTATAATAACATTAATAAATATAAACTGTAATATTTTCAAAACTTAACCCTTTAAAACACTGGTCTTTCAGGATACAAAGAGCTAATCAACAATGAGGGCAGTTCCTTAAGTGTGGGGTCTGATCCTGTGCCCTGCAAGAAGAGGAGGGTGGATTCCGATGAGCTCAGTGGCGTGTCCAGCACATCATTCTATGACCAGCTGGATTCAGATAGCAGGTAGGAGATAAGGTCTCACTTTTTGCATAGATTAGGCCTTCTTATTTAGATCTAACTTCATTGGACTTTTATTTCCCACTCCAATAAGAAAATAATATTAGGCTATAATAATCTGAACTTCTAAACTAATAGGTACATATTATATTATATTTATTTGTAAGAGGTAATCTCTGGAAGTATTGCAAGAAATATTTTTTTATTAAATTACTAGTCAAATAATTTTTGTAATCAAAAACATCTTAACTTAACAGCGAAATATTTGACATCTATTGGGGATGTTGGGTACTTTCTGAGTGCAACCCCTGAACACTACAAATGAATCAGATAAAACTATGCAAAGTACGCACTTAAAGACCCCAAAGATAAAAGATCAATTGATTACTTTCCATTAAATGATATCCAGAAATGTATTTTGTCAACTTTCCATATCCAGGAATGAAATGGGAGACGAGTGCACATTCGACGAATCTCTTAACATGTTGACACATAAAGACTCGTATTCAGACATGGAGTTCCGAGGTTTCGACTTCACGCCTTCCAGTCGCATCATGCCCGTGCAAGTACGTTAAACAACTACATTCCGAAAACTACATACTTTTCGCTAAGCTTGTGCCAACTATGCCAAGAAGGATACTTAGACAGCAAAAAGATGACAATTTGTACCACTACTCAAATGAGATTCACCGCGTGTCCCAACCAAAGCGATTGGTCGCGCGAATACGCGATCGTCCCATTCATATATCACTCATTTGTTCAGAAACCCGGAAGCCACCCTCTGCAGGCGCGATGACCTTCGGTTACGCCGAACAAAGTGGACGCGACAATCGCGTGTTAGAGCGACGATCGATTTGTTTAGGACACGGCCTCAAACAGCAAGTGGATGCTGCATTCTGTACACCGAATAAAAATGTGTTACTCATCTTTTATTTGAGACCAGACTACCCACTACCTGTTCTCAATATGTGAGCTTCCTAACTCTAGAATTCGTTATAAAAACTGTGCATAAAATAAGTCATCTTCTCCTCCTTTGTAGAGTGACTCGTCAAGCATCCACTCCTTCCAACAATCAATGCTATACTACGACTCAGACTCCCGCAGCGGATCAGAACACGACACCAGAAAACTGGCATTCGACAGACCCAAGAAACAAGTCATAGAAGAAAAACCAATCAGAAGAGAATCCCTCTTTTCCACCGAATTGAACTCCGTAGACACACCCTGGGAGGATCCTCTCCCGAAGCCGCAACAGGATCTGGTAGAAATGTCTCAGTATGAAGAGATACAGCTTCTGAAGAAAGTTGAGGGGCTGATCCCGAAGGTCCGGGATCCTAATAAGAAGGCTTACTTGAGCAGGCTCAGGGCTAAGTTGGCGTTGAGGCGGTTGAAGAGACATAAGCATCTGCCTTTATTTGATTTGGACAAGTGAGTTTGAGATTTTATTTTGTTTTACTTTTTACTTTATTAGGACATATAACAGTTGGTCAGTTATACATTACATTTTAAATGTGACGAAATAAATTATACCTTAAAGATGTCCCTATTTGATTTATCCATTCCAATTTAATTTTGTATTGGATTGTTTTTAAAATCCTACTCTTCCTTTTTAAGTTATTTTTAGTGGGTGGCTCCTGCTTCCAACGTTAGTGTAGTTGTTACAAATTACGAGCGCGAGTTATGAGACTTTTATGACATTGAAATAAGGATTAAATTGCAATGATTAAAAACCAATGGTGAACTGCACAACTATAGTTGAAATTTTGGTCCTTTAGGTTTCATACGCTGAAAGTTAACCTATAAATTATTACCCAATTCGTTTAATTTTTCAGAGAAGTAAAAATGCTTGGTGGCTATATGACTGATGATTCAAAGATCGTAACCAATGCAGAAAGAGTTCTGGATCGGTTCCAGAGATCGGTAAGTTTATATTATGCAAGATAATTTATCCTTACAACATTGATATATAATGGCGTAGATACGGTACGCTCAACCTGGGCTCGGTGTACAACTGCATGCAATGAAACTCACACATCTATGATCACAGTTGGATACTTACAGTGACCTATAGACAAGGACAGAGATAGGACTTGACACAGTCGTGCGAGCGCAACCGCGTGAGCCGCCGAATGTTTACGATTATTTGAGGACATTAGCGAGAGTCACGTGATACGTCGCATCGTGTCTCTCACGCTGTTTTGTATTATCTATCTCACTCTCACAAAAATAGCGAAGCAAACAATAAATAAAATTATAATTTAAAACAAACTAACATTTTTGGCTGTACTTACGAGTGAAAAGTAATCCCGTGTGTCTTATTTTTGTTTCTTAGAGTGATTAGAACACTTAATAAATACACATGAAGGCATTTTGATGCGTATTTATAAACAAAAAAAGAAATTATTGAGCTGTATCGACATGCGCTATTAAGACGAAGGTCCGCGTGTGAGTGAGAGAAAATTGTGTCCCGAGACCTAATTCAGAAAGACCGCGTGCTGTATTCAAGTGCCGTATCTACCGCTGGTTTATATCAATGCCTTACAAAATATTCGTTTATTGCGTTCCATAATGTATAAAATATGTTACAAAAAGGCTTATAGCAAATATAAATTATCAAACATAAACAGAGTTTAAAAAAAAAAGACAAATATTTCTTATTAATATAATATATTCTTTCTTATTCTTGTTAAGTATATTTGTTGTATTTATTTGTTCATGTTTTCTTCAGTCTAAAAACATGAATATTTACATTAATTTCAGTACCTTATAGACAATCTATGTGGCACCATAGCGAGTACCAACTACGGTACTCTCCTGCTATCGAACATAGAGCCAACGCCCTTCCGGTCTCTGTACTCTGGGGTCACACTGAAGCCCTACATACGAAGGGACGGTGACTCCGCCCCGACGTGGCTGAAACTCACTGATGAACTGCTTAGGAAGACTAACAGGTGATTACAAACATCATTTGATCATTTTCCATTTAAAGTAATCGTTTTATTACCCGAATACCGCATGTCTGGTGAGGGGTTGGAGAAGGCGTATTGCTAGGAACTCGACATCACCATCATCCACAGCTGGAATTTACCCACTGCTTGGCATAGGCTTGTTTTCTTTAGGCACGCCACAATTGCGGTGGTAAGTCCCCTCTTTGACGAGTGACTTGTGAGGCGCCACGGCGTCCTCACCTTCCGCCTGACGCAGGTCCTCACCGGATATGGCTGTTTCGAGAGATTCCTGTTTCGGATAAGGCGGGAGGAAACTCCCGGGTGTTATCATTGCGTGGATCGACCGGAGGACACGGTGGAGCATACGGTGGAGGTCTGCCCGGCTTGGGCGGAGCACCGCCGTGTCCTCGTGGCGGCGATCGGCGGCGGCGACCTCTCGCGTCCGGCCCTGGTTCAGGCCATGGTACGGAGCGAGAGGGAATGGGAAGCCGTCACCTCCTTCTGCGAAGCAGTAATGCTCGCGAAGAAGGAGGCGGAGCGCGCGAGGGAGAGGCAATCGTTGCGCCCTCATGCCCCTAGTCGCCGCAGGAGGAGACACCCTGGGCGTCGGGAGTCGATTGCTGACTCCCGGCCAACGTAGGCGCGGGCTTGCAGACGGCGAGCAATGGGCATCTCGCCGTCCGGTAAGGACCAGGCCCGGGTCAACGGCGCGTAGTGTTCCACGCGCGCCTCAAAGAGATGTCAGCATCATTGCCGGGGTCCGATAGGGCCGATGCCTGCCGGGGTCGCGTATTGTTCGAAAGAGTTACCGTGGCCCTGGCGCACAGGCAACTGAAGGAACACGGGTGGGTTTTAGTCAGTAAGAGTGTGACACGCCCTCCCGCTCCGCCCAGAGCGAGAGAAGTCATTTGATGATTGGCCACCCAAAAAAAGGACTGTTTTCTTGTACCACGGCCAATCCCCATACGGCTGTAATCCCCGAAGAATTCAGAGGTTTACCTAAAGTAGGTACCCACATTACACTACTACTTATTACCCTGAGTAACTTTATTGATTGACTAAACTGGTGACTTGTACCAGTGATGTAGTTACAATACAGGCTCTCAAAAGTTAGGCTCCTATCTGAGTCTCACTATTTTTAAATATAGCTTGACTCTCTTGCGATATGCAGCGCACATATTAAGGTTGCACTAGTCAATATTTTGTCCATACAAATTTCGGGAGGGTATTACTCCACTGTTTGACATTTTGTATCTAAAGTTTATGATATCGATTAGTCTCATTTTTAATTTTGTCTGTGCGGAAACAGAATAGTAAAATAAAAAGTCATTAAAAAGTTATGAGCCAACAAAGATGCGTTTTTCTTGCTAATTTTAACGCAACTTTAGTCGTAAATAAGTAATAAAAGAAGTGTAAAATCTCCAAAACAAAGTCGGCACCGACAAAGCTCAATAATTATTGAAGAGTTAAATATACTTTATTTTTGATTTATGCAGTGGTTTTTTCATAAAACTCGATTTTCCAAAAGACTTTAGTCATTTCTTACGCGCTCGTTTTACTATGAATTAAAATAACGGTGTTTGTGTGCGTGCGAACTAGATGTTGTGCGTGTAGAGTAGCGTCTCACTGCTCATCACTGATACTATCTCTGTCGGACACGATGTCAGGTGACACAGCGTGCTTTTTGGCCACGCCCACCAGTGAGTTCGAGCCCGCGACTATTTCAACCTTAAATAAAACTTTCATTATAAGCACAGAAGCCAAACTCCTGCTCCGAACACGTTCAAAACCACGCTACAGCTTCAGGGCGCATAACACGCCCGGATTTGCTTCTATTCGAAGTATTTTACTTTATGAGCGATGCTTGAATCTCAGTATTGTTTATGCATTTGAATATAGTATGTATATTTGTTGCGCAGACACATAAAAGACTACGAGCCTCCTCCCCGCGCGACGATAGACTACTCGTACGTGAGACCGCAACACATCGCCGCTGTCAACAATCTCTGCGCACAGTTCTTCTGGCCCGGGATTGATTGTAAGTAATTTACAATATCTATGACAATCGAAGTGGCCTTTAGTTTCATATATATTATGTTTAAAATTGAGCGCGTCTTATTCTAGTGTGAGTTCACCTAAAACGACAAAACTGATCAATTGAGTCAAGTTCTGACTAGTCTCTACGCCACCTGTCCACGACAGCTATGCAGCGATGCGATGGCCTGATCTTTTTTGTTTTTTCAGTATACATTTCACCTTTTACTTTCTAAAAATAAGTCCGGACTAATCCGGACGAATGGAAGCCCTACTCCGGAGACCCTTTCAAAAATGATCTATGATATCTCTTGAATTAGTCGGCCCCTAACAAAGCTAAATCCTCTCCCAACAGTGACGGAAGCCCTCCAATACCCTGAGTTCAGCTGTGTGGTCACATACAAGCGGCTGGTGATAGGCTGCGCCTTCCTAGTGCCGGACGTGGGACACAACGAGGCCTACATCTCCTTCGTGCTCACGCGGCCCGAGTGGAGGAACGCGAAGATCGCCACCTTCATGCTTTATCACTTGTTACAGGTACGAAATTTATTAAGATAGTCTTATTTATGTAAAGTGCTTTCTACCTTTCCCTCTCACACCGACACGTAAAACGACGCGTCGCTGCGCGTACTTTTTAAGAGCGGCCAACCCGTCATACTTTTCATACAAACGCTCGTACGTGATTATGGCGTTGTAACACATCTTTCATTGAAATTTTTGAACTAATAGGTATCTTATGCACTTTATCTAGGTTTCTATGCAAGCAAAAAATCTAAATTTGGAGAAATAAATTCAGTATAAGCCACCAAAACTCTGCTTTTTTGCACAAATTTACCTGAACTTTGGCCGTTCATAATGTACTCATAAATTGTAAAAGTAAAGAAAACATCTTCATAGAAACCTTGCAAATGTAATGGAAATTCTAAATGACAAAGATTTTTTCCAAAAAATTGTAAGGCTTTTTCAAAAACACGTATTTCCTGGAACAAGTTTTGTGAAATCTTTGCGCGCCAATTTCGTTCGATGTTATCGCGTTCTCACTCTTGCTTCTTTTTCAAACATTGCGTTGGATGAAACAACAAGCTTTTCAATCATGCTTGCGTTGACGATAGACGGACCGGGAAAGGCCCTCTTAAGATTGCGATACAAAATCGAACTCATTTACTACAAAATAAGGTATACGCACTGCGCAGCACGGCGCATCTCAGCGTTCTTTAACACGCGTTCGAGCTTGCACTGAAATCATACCTTTAAGTGTAGAAAATAAGTTCGATATTGTATTGCTCTCTTAAAAAGTGCGCACAGCTCGCGTTACGTCACGTCTCGGTATGTACTGACCCTTAGCCTAAGGCCACTACGTTAGGCGCCGTCTACATGGACGAGAGAATCCCGCCTAAACCCGCGACTTAACCAAAAGCGATAGACACGATCGTATGAACTTTGACGTACAGACGCGACTTGTTTGATCGCGCAACTATGTCATATTGATGTCAAAGAACGCCACGCACGGTCACTTTTGGAGTTGTACGATTGAAGACTGAATGTGGTTTGCAAATGGCAGAGTCACCTGAACACGAGAATTATGAAATAGTTTCTACAATATAATGCTGTTATTAAGATTCAAGTTACTTATTTTATAACAAAATATGTTTTATTTTACAGACTTGTACAGGCAAGGATGTCACACTGCATGTATCACCAACAAATTCCGCCATATTTCTGTATCAGAAGTTTGGTTTTAAAGTGAGTATCATATCATGTCACCTGGGTAGCTCGACAAGTTCACATGTCTAAAATAGGCATAGCAACATAGTGACATAATGGAAATTAAAAAAAGTGTTCTAAAAAAATTTTACTTATTTATTTACTGTGGTTTAGATATAAACCCTTCATACAACAAGTAGTCATAGATCTTCCGAGTTTTGTTCACATCTATTTTCACGATCCTCCTGGCATCTAGCAAGCGCAGGAAGCCCATTTTACTGTTCTGTGTAATCAATTGCTGCTTAATTTCTAAGTAGTTCTCTGGCACCAGTCTTAGGTTAGAACATAGAACCTTCTCAGCTTCTGTAAGCTTGTTGAACCCTGGCAGGTCGACTATTTCTAGAGGCATTGATGTTCTCTTGTACTTCAGTAACTGATTGTTCTTTCCGAACATCATCGTGTTCTTCACTGGGGACTGACTCTCATACTTCTTTGCCATAACAGTTGTAGCATGCTTCTGCTCCTTCACAACTAGCTCATTCTCCTTTTTCAACTGTTTGTACAACTTTGCTGCATATAATGTTTTGATACCGTTCCTCCGGTACTCCGACAGTCTTGATATTCTCTGTATTAGTTCATTTTCTAAGCTGACTGACTCCATGAATGCATCAAATTGTATACCTGTCATGAACTGCATGAATGACAGCATCCTCTCACACTTCTGTCTTGTAAGTGTCTTGTCATATTTCTGAAGCCAGGATATTAATTTGTTGGACATTATTAAACCATGATTCTGTATGATCTTGTATCTCCGTCGCCTCTCTCTTAGCCTGGTATTCAATGAGCTGACTAATGACACCTTTAGTGAGTCCATACAGTCATCATCATCCTCATCGTCATCATCAGAGTAACTGTCTTCTATATTGAAAATGTTTTCCGCATTATGATCATAACTGAGTTCAAACTCTGCCCTGTAAGCGTTGTACCCGGCCAAATGTTGATCTGCATTGTTGTTCCTTGGTGGGTTGGTGCATACTTCTGTACTGTATAGATAAGGTATCAGTGGTTTTGGAAACAAAGATTGTTCTGTCTCGGGCAACAGCTCCAATTCTTTGTACTGAACATTTTCTATGTAATACTTTTTGTAATGCTCCTGGCATTCGAGTTTAGAACGTGTGTGGACACTCTTAGATATTTCTTCCCAATTTCCAAAGCCGTATGTCGACAACGCAGAGAGCAGCTTGCATTCTTCTTTAGCCGACCAGTTGCAGTTGTCGAACAAAGGGAAGTCATTCCGTCGTACAGCATATTTGTGATCGTTCTTGTGAGCACCCACTTCCTGGCCGGAGGCGAAGCATGCGGTGCACAAATTAGCCTCGCATTCAACACATTCTATGAACGGTTCGTGGGCTATCTCGCCACACGAGTCACATTTACTTTGTAATGTTATATCGGTTGACATTGTTTCCAGGTCGAGGAGTTAATACAGGACTTCTACGAAAAGTACTACGACATGGATTTCAAAGGCTGTCGGCACGCGTTGTTTCTAAGACTTGTTAGATAAATAAAAGTTTCAAATAGCGGGCTCCTTTTATTTATAAATAATACGAATCCAGAAAAAAAACAAAACATTTGTAACATTGAGTTGACAGAATGACAGCTGACACTCAGGGTGCGTTCCGAATTGCACTGTAATCGATATGTGCGTGCTTACACCCGTTCCAAATTAGCGTGAGCGCGATAACGATTTCCCGTGAATCGTCATAGATGACTTCATGACATGCGTCATCTTGCGATAACGCTGACCATGCCTTAAATTAATATCACCGTGAGCGTTGTCAAAAATTACAGTTGTGCGTTGTGCTGTTGATTTGTTTTGAGTCGCATCTTTAGTGTCACACATCTCAACCAACAAAACAGAGTGCCAATGCGTTGAACTTCCATTTTCCAAAAAACGGTCTTTCTTTCTTGTGCAAGGTTTTGGGGTTGACGTTGAGCGAGCACTGTGAGGCACACAGTGCTCGCTCCCGGAACGCTCGTGAACGCGCGTTCACGAGCGGTCCGAATTGTTGACAGCTTTTAGCTGTCATAATCCTGATATCTAAATCTGAGCGCAAATGATTGATTCGCTGTGAGCGATTATGGCGTAATTCGGAATGTAGCCTCAATGTGAAAGCAAGCTCAAAGGTACATCCCGAACAGTGTTGCCAACTCCAAAAGTTCATATTATCGAATTTCTACGTCGAAATTATCGTACAATCGGATAAAATAAAATAAAATATCTCGAAACACATTTTTTTGTCTTTATTTTTAAATATTTGGGTACCCCGCTACCGCTGATCTTGATTTTATGTACCAGATTGATAACAAATGACATTGACATTAATATTACAGTCAGGACCGGATTTAGAGGTCTGGAGGCCTTGTGGCCACAAAGGAGTGGAGGCCCCACCCCCCTCCCAAATTATTTTCCAAATAAAATGAAAATTTATTTCACTCGAATTTTTCAATATATAATTTATTGTGAAACTAAGTAGATTCTTTTAGCATTTATATTATCGAAAACGAGAATTATCTGAAATCAAAAAACATTTCAAATCGTTTTTATTTCATATTTAAGAACAATACAATCATGTTTGTACAAAGTACTATAGGTAAAGGTAAAAAAGCGAAAAAAAATATCAAAGGAACAGTTGTTCACTAGAGTTTACTCGTCGGAATTTGAAAGATTTTTTCTTCCGAAGTCTCTATTGTGGGGGCCCCTTTTTTGTGGAGGCCCCAGAGTTGTAGCCCCAGATGCCCTCCCCTAAATCTGGCCCTGATTACAGTCAATACTAGTAGCACCAGCAATACAAACACAAACGATTTTGTTGTTTTGTGTTTAGACGACTACCGTTTCTAGCATTTCCACATTTTTTTACGAAACAATACAACGAGAAAATTTAAAATCGCATTGCTGTGAATTATCGCCGACGATAGTAATCGTCCTGCGGTATTTTAACAGTGCATGTCATTGTCACGATAATTTGGGCAGAACGACTGCACTCGTCACAAGTTCAAGACAGAGTGGGGACACTCGCACACTCTTACACCTGACATTCGCTCTTTGTTATTAATTATTAGTACATGTCTCCTACTTAAAGTAAAGAAAGAAGTAAGTAAGTGATTTAATTTAATCTCAAACCTCAAAATTATCGTACTTTAGACATGCTATCGTACATCGTATGATAGGTCAAATTATTATACGCCTCCATAATTATCGTACAGGTACTATCAGGTAATAAATGACTATGACTACATAGTCAGTCATTTATTCACAAACAAGTGACTTGTATCTGAATCTACACACAAAATTACAACACTTATCACAAATTACACCCAAAAATTACACAATTAAGTACAGAATATACACTAAACTGAATTACATTAACACACAACACAACACTTATTCCGAATTATGCCAACCGCTCACAACCAAGAGCTTTTATAGGGGAACATATTTTTCTTTTTTAAGCTCATAGCGCTCACATCAATAATTTGCGTTCCAATTTACTTAGAGCGAATATGACAGCTGAGAGCTGTCAACAATTCGGAACGCTCGTGAACGCGCTCACAGTGCTCGCTCAACGTCAACCCCAAACATTGTATTTTTATTTTTGAAAATAGAAGTTCATCGTTCAAGCACTTCTGTTTTGTTGGTTGACTCGTTGACTCTATCGACTCTGATAACTTAGATTTTGAGTTTGGGAACGACGATTAGTGCAGTAAACAAGAGCATGGCAATGTGCTTATATTACCGTAGAAAGATTTACCCCGAAGAAAAATTCCACGAATTACAAATTACATAGATGCAACAATATTAAGTAGAATCAAATATAATGCGCATGAGTTTAAAACTCATTTCAGGTATACTGTTAAGTCTTGGTCAGTGGGTCGTCTAAGGGGCGGAGTAATAGGAGTTGCAATATACGCTTATGGGGCACTATAAGTAGCAAAGAAAATAAAAAAAAACAATGGGGCAGTAGATACGTTTAAAAATATATATAATTTAGGAAATCTACCAATTTAGGAAATCTACCAATTTTATTGCAGTTTGGGTAAACATTGACCATAGAAACCATTTGGGTTCTGAAAAGCATGACCCTATGCCGCTCGTAGGCGTAGTCTACGGAGCCCCGGTATGCAGGGCTCGGTTAAAAAACCTGTCCGAGTCGGAGTGCTGCAAGTCTCGAGCTAAGTTAAAAAATATTCGAAGGCCTATATCTCTGAAACGGTGCGTCATAGGACCATGCATCTCAAAGCTAAATGGTTTCTATAAACAAGGTAAACCCGGGACTGCAAAAAATTGGGTAAATTTCGAAAAAACGTATCCGAAATTGATTCTAAGTCCACGATCCATAGCGCCCGCCGCCCCTAACGCTACACTCCAACCTACGTCTTGGATTTTACAGCACAATTTCGAAAATGCTACGTTAGTTTAAAGTTATGATGCGACTCAAAATAAAACTGCACAACTGTCATTTTTGACAGCGCTCCCGGTGATATTAATTTAGGGCATGGTCGGCGTTATCGCAAGCTGGTGCATGTCATGGCATCATCGTTGATTCACGGGACATCGTTCTCGCGCTCACGCTAATTCGGAACTGATGTAAGCACGCTCAAATCGATTACAGCACAATGAGGGTTTTCTGAAACGACATTATGGTAGCTGCACTGAAACGTCAGGTCCGGGCGCCTGTCAAAGCGCCTATATTTTCTTTAGTCGTGACTGAATGATGAACGTTTGAATGAAACAAATGATGAACGCTATCATTTATATTGTATATTCATTGTCTAAATCGTAGACAGGTCGAAATGGAAGACCTTTTGTCAAAGTGGCGATGGCGTGAATTTTCATGACAACCCTTAAAAAATATGTTACTATTATGAAAAAAATATTTAATTTTACGGAAATTGTGCAGAACCCGAAGTTGGCTTGATTTATCTTTTTTTAAATTATTATTTTCATTTTCTACCTTTTTACATCGGCATGGCATGATTTTGTAATTGTAAGGAATCTATAAACCGAGAGGATAGTAATGAAAGGACGTAAAACGTAAATGGTAAGGAGAGGTCTCTGGGTTGCTAGATATACTTAAAGACAACAATTACCAATTAATAATACAATAAAACAACATCGACAACGGGACCTTGTCTTTTACTACCAATTACAGAGTACATTTATATGTATACAAAGGATTTTTGAAAGGGCAAAGGGATCGGGCACGACGCAAGGCGTTTTCTACACCGGTCTGGTAAGCTTGAAATATAATAAGCGAGATGGTAAACTTATCAACACACGGTAGGAATAATTTGAAAACCCGTCGTGGGGTTTTTTATTTTATTTCAGCAGCACCGACATTGCACTTATCAAGTGCATTTTTTCAGTTCAGTTCATCGGGAACCTTTCGCTCCTTTAGATTTAACAAACACACTGACATTGTAAATAAACAAATACAACCAACTATTTGCAACAGAAAAACCATATAAAATAACATTAATTACATGGATTTTCTATCATAACAAAATTCGGACTGCGAAACAACAATCAACCATCAATAATGATCAATGCCATCAATCAAAACTTTGTTGTAGCTATGTTGTAGCCACTTTGTAGCAAGTCAACGAGAACAAACTTAGTAACTGCAGACGCAAAACATCTAGAAAACTCATAGAGAACGGATTGCTCTCCTTAACCAATCGGAACGTGTTACTCTGTGGGAACGTGATAAAATGACGTGAGCTCCATTTGCTTTCTTGTATTTTGAACAGTGAAATTTATATTCATCTCTTTCTGACATAGACGCAACCACTTTACATTTTTTATATTTTGTCCCGTTTCCGCAGAGGTTGAAGGCCCTAGAACGTTCTAGACGTTTTAATGTATATATTTTGGCGCAACGAAGGCGCAGCGTTTCATTCAAACGTGAAGTTGCTACTGTAAGGTGTTTAGAAGTGTTGTGTGTGAATATTTCCAAAAAAATCGCTTATTTTAACTACTTGGATTATACTTGGAGCTTTTAGTGACTAGGTAAGAGTTCTATAATATCTAACCTTATTTCCAGAACGTTATTTGAGTTGATTGCGTTCGTATTTATTTAAAAAATCTAAATTTTATGTTGCGCGTATCATCGCTCCACATATCCAAAAATGGTGTCAGGCGTTATGGCTAACGGGAATCGTTTTTGTTCTAGGATAAGGATTCGCAATGGGTAAAGATTACTACAAAATATTAGGATTATCGAAAGGTGCGTCTGATGACGACATAAAAAAATCATACCGTAAGCTGGCACTGAAGTACCATCCGGACAAGAATAAAGCAGCTGGTGCCGAGGAGAGGTTCAAGGAGGTGGCTGAGGCTTACGAAGTGCTGTCAGACAAGAAGAAACGTGAGATCTACGATGCCCACGGCGAGGAGGGACTCAAGGGAGGAATGGGATCGCACAATGGACCTGGTGGTGGCCAGTCGTTCTCGTACACGTTCCACGGTGACCCGAGGGCGACGTTCGCGCAGTTCTTCGGCTCGGCCAGCCCCTTCCAAGCGTTCTTCGACCTGAACGGTGGCACGGGAGGCACCACCATGTTCTTCGACCGCGACATGGACGTGGACATGGACCCGTTCGCCAACATGGGCATGGGCACGGCGAGGCCAGGCGGCCCCGGCGGCGCCTTCCGCAGCCACAGCTTCAACTTCCACGGATCTCCGAGCCGGAAGGAGAAGACCCAGGACCCGCCGATCGAACACGACTTGTACGTTTCCCTGGAGGACATCGCGCGTGGGTGTGTCAAGAAGATGAAAATATCCCGGCGTGTGTTGCAGCCTGACGGCACTTCCAAGAAGGAGGACAAGGTTCTGACTATCCACGTGAAACCAGGCTGGAAGGCTGGCACCAAGATTACGTTCCAGAAGGAGGGTGATCAAGGACGCAATAAGATCCCAGCAGATATTGTGTTCATCATCAGAGACAAGCCAAACCCACTGTTCAAGAGAGAAGGCAGTGACATCAGATATGCAGCCAAGGTCTCACTTAAACAGGTAGGCATCAGTGACCTGTTAGTTTATTGACATTGATTATATATTGTTGTGCATGTGTGTTGTTTACTAACTGGTGATAAACATGCAATGCAACCATTATGCCAACGCTGTATTCTAGAATAGTCTAGTAATTCAGATGAGTAGGTAAACAAGTTTCTAACTTACATAGTAATCATGATCTTTTCAAAGCTCATTGTGCCTATTCAGTTGTGCAAATAATTGCAATTTATTAATGGTTATGCAATTCAAATTATAGTCCTCCATTTCACTTTTTAGTAGAATTATTATTATCATATCAAGAGATAAGCATAGCTCTTCGAACAATAACTGTCCCTTTTATAAGATGACTCACTGTGACATCACAATAACCATGTTGTTTGTTTGTTGCAGGCTCTTTGTGGCACCATCATCGAAGTACCTACCATGTCTGGAGAGAAACTTACAGTCAATCTACAGGCTGAGGTTGTGAAGCCACACACAGTGAAGAGGTTCCCAGGATATGGGCTACCATTACCCAAGGAACCAACGCGGAAAGGAGACTTACTTGTTGCGTTTGACATCAAATTCCCCGACCGCCTCTCATCAGGAGTGAAGGAGATTCTCATGGACACTCTACCCAATTAATAACAGACTGGATTTCTCATTTAAATGGATTTCAGTGTATAATGAAGTTTGTTGTGACAGAAATTACTTGTTCTGCATCTTGGGGTCTGAGAAAGTCATACTGAAAAGGCCTTTGGTATGACTTTGTTGGATGCAAAATAGAAAAATTGAATAGTGCTGGTGTTAATTATGTAGTTTTGATTCACATTTGCACCTCACAGATCTTTGTGATGGGAGTGCATTTTAGTGAACCAATGATGTATTTTCTCACTGTTTGTTTTTCTGGTAATAAAGGCTTTTATTCACAACAGGAACACATAAGTTCTGTCAGAATAGCTTAATTTATATACTCAAAACTAGTGATGGGACATTCCTACTAGTGTTGTAGGGACTTACTCATTATGTTGCCTAATTACGTTGCTGATTGTACTTGTTTACCGAATGACTAGCTAAAATAGTTTGATTGGGTGGACTCCATGCGTTTTAGTATGGAGAGCTAAGTGAGACTGACATGTGTTTTATTTGTATTTAATGCTGATTAAGTTGTAAATATTTTCTATTGTAAATACTTTGATGATGGCAGTGATTGTAAGTTTTAGGTTTCAATGGAAACTTGGAATTGCAATGGATGTTTATGAAATGTAGTATGTGACTGGAGGTCAGATATCATGCTATTTTTCTAAACAAATGGATGCTCGAGTTGTATTAGTTTTGTAGTGACATTGGAAGTGACATTTTACTTATCACTTATAATTGCTGTTAAAACTGACTAATAAACAAAATACTACCTTATTTGTTTTGTTTGATTTAACATTCCTATGTAGATATTGAAGGTGTTATGTAATGAAGCAAATGTCAAGTTTATGATAGCTCACGTGCTGCGTGCTCACGGCACGAAGCTCACGTGTAACAGTCGCTCACACACAGAACACATGGTCGTAAGATCACATAATCCAACGCATTTCCTTGATGTCTCACCTACACTATCTGATTAATATTCATTCATAGAGATATACTTCCGAAGGAATAATGATAAGGCTAGCATCACATCAACTCTTTGTATCAAGTTGAAACTGCATCGCAATTAGTTATGCCTGCCAGGTGAATAAACTGATGCTGAAGTGATTAATCTATTGAAGATGGTTCCAACGTTCCGTTTGACGCTATGCATCAAGAAAAGATCAGGTTACTTCCTGGCTTTCCTACAGCTTATCTCGCTGACGTATGCACGTTAATTGATAAAGTGCCTAAAACAACTAGAATCTAGATAGGTATTTAGTGTTCGCTAAAATAGGAGGCTGTTTGTCTGGAACTATGCACACCTGTGCCAAATGTGCTGAAATAACTTCGAATTATTTAGATTCCTCAATGTTTTTACGAAAATTATTTTAATATCTGATTTATTAGACGGGAAAGTGTCGTTATTGGGCTTATAAATACGTTTTTCTTTGTGTATTAACAGCTGCGATGCGGCAATCTGTTGACATGGCCACCACAGTGGACCTTGAGAGCGGGTGTGGCCACGCAACCAGCGACACGCCGCGCCGCCGCCCGGTGTCGTCACGATGTGCGCTAAAGTTCACACTCTGTTTAACTGTTCTGTTAGGCTCTACTTTCTTATTACCTACCTACCTAGCTGAAAGTAGATTTGACCAAAAATATATTTTCTTACCAATAGAATTAAAAGAACTTGCTCTGCATAACAATCGGCCGCTGAACACATAATTTTATTTTATAATACTTGAATGAAACAGCGATTTGCCTACTGCCTTTCTGAAACCGGCACGCCCAAAACGAACAGGAAAAATAATACTTAATGCCGTAACTATTTACATACATTCTATTTCGAATCGATCAAAACATTCCCTTTTCCGCTAAGTCGACGGTTCTTTTCATGACCGCACGACATGCGGAGGCCGAGGCCTGACGTCATTGGGTAAAAATACGCACGGCGGCGCCCCGCCCGCGCTCTCACACGCTGGAGAAATGCACATACAACGTGATTACCGCTGGTTCCCTGCAATTATCACTACGTAGCTACGTATCTCGAGTATAACGACCGGAAGACAGGCCCACTTGATCTCGTATGCAGTGCGTAAGCAATTTTTATCGGAAATCTGTTATTAAGTTTGACGCTGGATTTGTTAATGTCAATGGTTTTAACGAGGTAGGTAAACTTAAATGCTATCCAGTCGATCGATGTCGGTACTTTTGGTCTTTTATAAATCGCAATCCCCGTCTCCAAACCAAAATAACCGTATTCTCTCAGAAGGTCGTTAGTCAAATAACATTAATCCTGTAAATTATTTCATGTGCTCAGACGTCCACATCCACGCCTACAAGAGTTTATTTAAAGTAGGTATATGAAGAAATACCTATTAATGGAGAAGTTGAGAGCACTCTTGGAAGTTAAATCGGTTATGATCGGTTAATGATTTGATTAGATCAACCACAGCACAGGCTGGGTAAGGTGGGTTTTTTTCTGATCAATATGCAAATGCAAAAGGCGCCTCACTCGTAGCACAGTACCTATCTAAATAATGACCATTCAGAGCCAGATAAGCTGATAGCCAGATGAGCTAATGTGGCTCCTTCTTCTTTCTTAAGGCAATGAGCTCCTCGAGAGTCCTTATTACGTAAGCAGAAAAAAAAAGGTCTCGTAGGCTTCAATAAAAATTGACTATAAAAAGATACCAACAAAAATTGGCCATAAAAAGATATCGTGAAAAAATAGCAGTTGCATCTTTTCTCCCTCTTAGGGCAGTGTGAGCAACAGAATAATCCCAACTAATTCTCACGCGCAGGAGGCAGAATGTAAAGGAAAATTGTAACAAGAAGAAAGTGTTTAATGCCATGGACTCATTTTCCATAGACTGCATGATATAGGTACATTATTATGTAGGAGTTAGGCATTCGAGACTGAATGTTACTTTTACTTTGTCATTACTCATTATCTACTGAATACAACAAAGTAGGTACCTACGTATCTATCTTTTGTATCATGTTACAATCTATTGCTTAACCAAAAGATTTCGCAACTGGATGTAAATCATTGGTCGTTGACGCCGCTCTGGTGAAAATATTACTTACCTACTAGAACATGAGCTTTGTGGGATACTTAAATGCATTAAAAATATTCAACTGAAAGCTAACAGCCGAAAACGACAATGCCAAGAAAATTATCCAGAAATACATTGAGGTCGGCTTGTCATTTATTGTTTATTTTCGGCGAGAATTCGATTTGATGCCATTGACATGATCGTAGACACCTGACAGACCATGCCAAAGGTTAACGATCTCGATCAAACACACCCGAACGAGAGGAAACTGTAAACATTAAAACTAGTAGGTACCTACACTATCTAGAATAAGTTGCGATGATCAGGAATGTTGAATTGGCTCCAATAAATAACTTACCTTTGCCGATTTATCCATGTTTACTCATTAAAAAGTAAAAACATTTTTTTATTTGCATTAACTTGGCATGCAGCCAATGTGCGACAACTATTCTGCTTAGCTAGATTTTGTAAGAAATGTAAACAGTGAGTTCTGAAACCGGCCTTCACGGCTAGACAGCGGATCTAAAAACCTTGTACCTACGTTTTATGTGTATAAGAATTAAAATATCGTTAGCACTTCAGTGTACCTACCTAGGTTTTAAAAGTCTAGTCTAGAACATAACAGTCCATCGCCTTCTAGCTATGTCAGCTATATGGTTGCTATTCTAGAGCAGACAAAACCGGAAACTTTGTAGCTGAAAATGTTATTCGAGGTCAAACAAATGTTTATATTCTATGATTGAATTCGCGGTCGTCCCGTTCCGTATGCTCTTTCAGCTATGTTGATATGCTAAACTATTTTTATGAGTTATAAATTGAACAGATAGCTCCAGTTATTATTTGAGATCTCGCAGGTGTAAGAAATCAATTTGTTTGATTCCCGCGCATGCGCATCACCCACTCGTGTTTTTTCGATCATTACTCCGAACAGCTAATGGTTTAAAAGAAATAATCTATTGATTTTTAACTGGAGTTCGTCCTTAGTCACTCATGGTGACTAAGGATTAATTCATGGTGTTAGAAACTGCGTTAGAAATAACAGGAAGTTATAGGTTGTGTGTTCGTTACTCAAATAGGTATTTATGGAGCGGTTCATGGTGGAGGAACATGGCTGGTGGCGTTTGAAAGATTGAATTCATTCAAAGTTTAAACTCAGTCAACCCACCCAACCCAACCCGCAATGACCCAAATCCTTAGTGTTACCAGTTGTATTTTTTTGTCGTTTCTGGAAGAAATGAAAACAAAAGTTAACGTACCTACCTAATGTTATTCGTGTTTCACTGAATGATATTTGGAAACAAATTCGCTTGCGCTGCATCTAATTAAAATAATTAATATTATAGTGACCTATATCTACCTACCTACTAAATAATTTACAGTAGATGCCTATCTAGGTGTTCCTGCTTTATTAAATTTAATACGCTTCTAGGAATTCAGTTTCATGCGCCAACTTATTGCCTCGTAAATCCTTTTTAGGTACTTAAGTTATCTATAGGTACATACATACAAATAAATAAAATTAGAGTGTCTGTTTGTAATGTCAAAATATAACAAAAAAAAAACAGTTTTTAGTTTGTTTGTTCGGTCTATTCTCTGGAAAGGTTGGACCAATTTTGACGGGACTTTCCCTAGCACTGCACTGGTAGATAACTGATGTTATAATGAGTAACTAAGGCTACTTTAATTTTAGAAAAAGAATTAGGGTTTCGCGCATTAAAAAAAAACCCACGAAATTTCCGATATCAATGCGTGCGAAGCCGCTATTCAGCCAGTTTGCTTGTTTTGTTTTTGCCTCTGGCATTAAGTCCGCCTTTGTACAGTATTTTTTTACTTGTGCATGAAGTTTTAATAAATAAATATTTGATTTAAAAAAATTGCAAATATTGTAGTTATGTAATCGTTTGTAATAAATAAATAATAGGTAAGTAATATTGATTCAAATACACTCTAGGTCTAATATAATAGACGTCAATCGAAATTTAATGTGAACGATTGAATTTACTAACACAAAACTTACTACCTGCCTTGGAAAGAGGTGCAGATTTGAGAAGAGAACGTTGCCAAGCAAGAGCAAGAAAATTATTACACGCGCGTTAAGGTGGAAGTGGAACCAATTAGAACCGTCGAGACTTCCTTAAATCATTCCATAACAGTACGGAAAGTTCGAGACACTACTATTATAATTCATTGTTTGTCCATTATCGTAATTATCACAAAAAAAACATTATTTTTTATTGCAATTAATTGCACATGGTCTTATTGTATTTGCATTAAAGTTTATTTTCATTTGTCGAACCTTGATAACGGTACATCGTTGATCGTAGCGGCATAGGCAGGCAGAGCTCTGCACAACCATAGTGGAACACTGTCGAGAAATGTCGAGAATAGACGAAGCTGCCCGAACTTGTTCCGAGCATTCTAGACTATTAACTAGTGAATGGGTTGCTAGCTTCCTGTTCAGATTACCACTTTCCGACAACGTAAATAAAAAATAATGGAATAAGACGTAAACTACTTTGACTTTGTGGTTACTTAGTTTTGATTTATCACATTTTCGTTTTCATCGGAAAACACGATAAAATAACAAAGTAAATAGCTACCTACTTATGTAAAATAATTAATAAACATCAATGCAAATAAAACATTTATATTTATTTGAAAGCAAATACTCTGTAAAACCATAACTACGGTTGCTACCAACCGTAGTTATGCAGATTTGAAAAGAAAAAACAAGCCGAGATTTTCCACGTGACAACAATTTTTAGCGACACGTGTTTGCACAACGCGGCAACAACGGAGCAATTAGCGAACAACTTGAAAGTTTAGAAGTTTCCCGAACAGTCTGGTAACCGTCTGGATGTGACCACACAGTGCAATAGCACAGACACGTGCGCTGGAACGGCACGTGTTTGAGAAACGTGACCGGTGACCTGCGCTATGCGAGCAACGCTTTCGCGCCAACCTCCGTTTAGTCCGACCAAATTAAAAATACCCTCCCTGCAAACATTGTATAGTAAATGTGATGAGTTTTGCTTTGTCAAAGTTATTTCATAATTAACTAAGTTGATTCGGTGCACGGGTGTGATCCAAATATCATTGTCCTTATCGTCGCGTGACGTGTTTTTCACAATAGACTAGAATAGTGATAAGAAACGAAATCATTACCTACCTCATTCTTCGGATTTATTTTATTGCTACAATTTTGCCAACAAATGCACGCGTAGGCAAGTTTGTTTACAGAAGGAAGTAGGTAGGTATTTATTATTTTAATGTTATGTAGGTGGACTAGGTAGCAGGTCATTCTAATGTGATTGTCTGTTCGAATTGTGTGTTGTAAACAATTGTTTATTGTAGTGTTGTTTTGTTGTAACCTGATCGTTAATCCGTAGGTATTCATTTGTAAAAGTTAACATAATATTATTTAATTGAGTAAATTGTTAAGAAATTTGTATTCTAGATAGAAGTAGGTAACCTAACCTAACTAATTAGTATGCGCTTTATTGCGTTAGCAATTTAAAGTTATCTGGACCTAATTTTTAAATAAAAAAACATTTAAAAATTAAAATACCGTATAGAATTATAATGACTTGTCTTTACATTTAAATAGCAGTGTTTTTCAGTAGGTAAATATTTAATAAACATCTCTTTAAAGACTGTTTTTTGTGCGTGCATAACTCATTTTTAGCGCATTGGCTTTGCACATTACGGACATTTGCCAAAACGCATATAATGTCGTAGTTCATTCCGCCGAAGCGCCAAGCTTTGGCAACTACTATTTTTACATGCATAAACAAAATAGCAATCTTTATTTAAAACCAAAATAAAGTGCTAAGTTAAGTAGCTGTAGGTTTTTATCTGCAATACGGCCATTGTTATGATAAGTAATATCTCACGTGCTTCAGATAATGTGGAATATTCTGGATCCCCGATTTATAGCAGTGTTGACAAGCAGTTATGTAGGGCTGTCGATGAATGTCGAGGGTTCGTGAAATACATATCGTAACCAAATGCAACACTCCGTATTCGCAAAAGTAGAGAAAGGGTGCCATATTACAAGGAGGGTGAATCAACAACAGTAAGATTAATAAAACTCTAAATAGGTACCAAGTGTAATGACAGTTTTGAGTCTATTCTATTTCATGAGACTCTTTTTAAAAGGATCTGTAAAGGTCAACAGGTTCTGCAGAAAATCAGATATAGCATGCAAAAAATCTACCTATTCTTTGCCTTTTACGTGCAAACTCATATTGAATGTCACGTTCATAATGTATGGTATGTGTGCCTAATCTGCAGTTTTTTATTTGAACTTATTTATATAAAACGTTGCATTTTATTATTTTTTTATTTGCATGGCAGCCATGTCAGGTTATTTATTCATTTATACATATATTCTTTATTATACACCACAAAACAAATAACAAAAAAAAAATGAAGCCCTGCAAAGTATAATACAATGGGCTGCCTTATCGCTTTCTGCGATCTCCTCCAGGCAATATTAGAACGGACAGTGATTCGCCTGGACATAAAATGGGCTGTCGTTGGTGCAAATAATAATAAGCTAATGTGTGTAAGAAATCAATGGACAACTAAGAAGGACCTGCGGGGTAATTACGTAACACACTAACAGTAGGAATGGTTTTCATTTTGACAGTTCAACAACATTCATTGCGTTATTTACGTTGCTGAGCAGACAAATTTTTCGAACATTTGAAGCGATGGATTAGCAATAGGCTTCAAAAAGATTCAGATTGTGATTGATAGTGTGTTACGTAATTAGGGTGCTGCTTTCATAAACACTACTTATAAGTGTGCATACGCTTATTATTATGCACGTGAACACGCGTGTTAGGTATGGTCTTGTGTCTATGGAATCAAGATTTATTTATGGATAGGTATACAAATAAATACCTACCCATTAGATAATAATAGGCTAAACCTAGAAGAGGCGTGGTGATTATGATTACGCTTTATTCTCCCAATTACGTACGTAATAAAAAAGAAATAGTATGGACAGGGAAACACCGTTATAATCATTATCACAATGCGAGTTTAAAATTTAAATTATATACAGGATGTCCAAGAACCTGGCGTCCAACTGGATTCCCACGATGCCCCAAGTTCTAACAGTACTCAGAAAAATATTTTAAAAAATCCACCCCATGTACTTACAGAATTATACTGATTTCAAAAAAAAAGGGGAAATGAGCACCCTGTGACATACTTTTGAATGCTGTGACTGCTAATGCTGATAATTTCGATATTTCTTGGAGGTTTTGTAATCTAGGGTATTGCTGTGTCTAAATAGAATGTAAAAATAATGTACTTATTGTACCATTTTAAAATAAAATATTATTTTAACTAAAGGTGATATGGAAAACTATTGAATTTCGCAACTTTGACCGACTGTAGTGTAAAAAAAATGTACCAAAATAGTATGGCAAGTGACGTCAAATTTTGACGCGTTTATTCCTCTTTTTAAAAAGGTATAATACTTACACATTAATTTGAAAAAAAAAATTTTTGATAATATTTTTACTCAACAACCCAATTTTTACGATGTCTTACAGAATTCTTAGAAAGAAAAATTTACGACGAATTGAATCTAACCTCTAAAGAATTACTATTGTATGCTCATAAAAATAACAACAGGCCTCTCAAAAAACAGGTTAGACCGTAAGGGACGGTATGTGCATGCATCTCACCATAGTGATTCGTTATTACAACAGGAGGGAGCAAGACAGAAACTATCTTTGCGATTTGCTGGTTCTTCTTTATGGTACCCCATTATTCAGGTAAGAGTGAGGGAGAAAAAGGTTAGAGGTGCGAGTGAGATAGATAGTGACGCTATCTGGGATCGTGCTATTTAGGATAACAGTACGGTCAGTACGCGTCACTGCCTCCTGCCGTTACTACGCACCTCTCTCTTATTGTTACCATTGATCACGTACTACGATTTAAAGCTTTGTTTATTGGACTCGATTACTCTTTGTGCTCTGGACTTTGAAACGAACTCTTTACGACGACCTTTGCCTGTGTTTGGACAGTTTGTGTTTTGTGTGTGCTACCATGGCGACCTACACTCCGCAAGAATACGCAAATATGCACTACATTTATGGAGAATGTAGAGGTAATGGACGAGCTGCAGCGAGACTTTACAGAGAAAGGTATCCGAGGGCTACGCGATATCCCGATCATCGAGTTTTCATTAATGTGCACAGATCACTATGTGACGGGCGGTTCCCCAATCAAGTAGCTGGTGAAGGACGACCCGTAAATGACTTCATACGCGATGAAGTTTTAGAGGCGGTGTCGGCAAATCCAAGCATCTCTGTGCGAGGAATAGAAGCTGATACGGGGATACCGAAGAGCACAGCACACAGTATTCTCCAAAAAGAAGAATATCATCCGTACCACGTACAGCGAGTGCAAAGTCTTTTACCTCGAGACTATCCGAGCCGAGTCGCGTTTTGTGAAACAATCCTGCAAAAACATCGAGAAGACGAAAACTTTATCGACAAAATTTTGTGGTCAGATGAATCAACATTTAAGAAGGATGGCTACATGAACCTACACAACTTGCACGAGTGGCATGTGGAAAATCCGCACTTGATGCGAGAAGATAGATCCCAGTACCGGTTCAAAGTGAACATGTGGACCGGTATTCTCTGTGGGAATATTATTGGTCCATTTGAGATGCCCGAGAATTTGACTGGCGAATCATATTTAAATTTTCTTCAAAATGATTTGCCAAACTTACTAGAAGAGACCCCACCAGATATGTGGTTCCAACACGACGGCTGTCCAGCACATTTTCGCGTATCCGTTAGAGAGTTTTTGGACGAGCAATACCCGAACAGGTGGATTGGGCGATCAGGAACAATCCCGTGGCCAGCCCGCTCACCTGACTTAAATCCGCTGGATTTTTTTTTCTGGGGAACTATGAAGGAGCTCGTTTATGCGAAGCCCATTAATGACATCGCTGACCTTCGTGAGAAGATAACACAAGCAGTGCAGGTGATACGTCAAAAAAGTTACTCGCGAAACATAAAGCGGTCCTTTTTAAGGAGAGTGAGAGCTTGTATTGCCGCGGGTGGTCAACATTTTGAACATTTATTGTAATAAAATATCTTTAAACTAACATTCTTTGCTTTTATTCTACTGGGAACCCATCTACCTGTGTGTATTTCCTTCTTGCTCACTCTTGGAACCGAAGTAAATAATAGTAGTAACATAACAGTTTCTAAGATAAGAAAGGGTCCGACAGTTACCGTTAGTAGGTAGGCACTTCGTAAAAATTGGGTTGTTGAGTAAAAATATTATCAAAATTTTTTTTTTCAAATTAATGTGTAAGTATTATACCTTTTTAAAAAGAGGAATAAACGCGTCAAAATTTGACGTCACTTGCCATACTATTTTGGTACATTTTTTTTACACTACAGTCGGTCAAAGTTGCGAAATTCAATAGTTTTCCATATCACCTTTAGTTAAAATAATATTTTATTTTAAAATGGTACAATAAGTACATTATTTTTACATTCTATTTAGACACAGCAATACCCTAGATTACAAAACCTCCAAGAAATATCGAAATTATCAGCATTAGCAGTCACAGCATTCAAAAGTATGTCACAGGGTGCTCATTTCCCCTTTTTTTTTGAAATCAGTATAATTCTGTAAGTACATGGGGTGGATTTTTTAAAATATTTTTCTGAGTACTGTTAGAACTTGGGGCATCGTGGGAATCCAGTTGGACGCCAGGTTCTTGGACACCCTGTATAGACTAATATAGTCATACCATAACATAAGGTAATCAAAAACTATTTCATGGCAACACCAAAGAAATGTCACTTTCACCCTTCTTTTTTGGCTGATAAAAGATTGCTTTCTAGGTAGGTAGGTACTATCTTTTTACTGCCAATAATCACATTTTCTTCGAAAATCCTTAGGAATGGCTGTTTGTAGTAAGTTTTCTTTTTCATCAACCCTGGAAACAAAAACATAACATTCAACTTCTTATCTTACGTGTTAACTTGTGAAATTGATTAATATCTTCTTTATTATTTTACTAAGCCGGTCGTTAATTTATTTTGTAGGTACCTACCTATACCTATGCACCTATCTTTGTGTCCTTAAGAGCGGCCAACCCGTCATACTTTTCATACAAACGCTCGTCCGTAATTATGGCGTTGTAACACATCTTTCATTGAAATTTTTGAACTATTAGGTATCTTGTGTAGTTTACCTTGGTTTCTATGCAAGCAAAAAATTTTAATTTGGGGAAACAAATTCAATCCTCAAAAAATCTGCTTTTTTGCACAAATTTTACCTGAACTTTGGCCGTTCATAATGTACTCATAAATTGTAAAAGTATAGAAACTATGTTCATAGAAACCTCGCACATGTAATGGAGATTCTAAATGACAAACATTTTTTCCAGAAAATTGTAAGACGTTATCAAAAACACGTATTTTCTGGAACAAGTTTTGTGAAATCTTTGCGCGCCAATTTCGTTCGATGTTATCGCGTTCTCACTCTTGCTTCTTTTTTATAAACATTGCGTTTGATGAAACAACAAGCTTTTCAATCATGCTCTCGTTGACGATAGACGGACCGGGAAGGGCCCTCTTAAGTGCTGTTCTGACATGAAAGATGGACGTACGGTGATAAGCAAAAGATAAAAGATGCTAGCACCTCTCGCGGTTGTTATGGTTTGTAGGTACTTACAACAAGTCGTTTTAGTCGAGCGATTACCATTGCCATTAATTCAACTATAAGTAGGTACGCTAAGAAAAAAACTTCTGTAAAATGTTAACCAGAAGTTGTGATTGATCCTGATTCCTCGAGCTAATTTCAACCTTCCATCCACTGTCGAAGGTGGTCCTTACGGCGGTCCTGCTAAGAAAAATCTTCGATATTTTTGCCTACCGAATACCAAAATTTTAGTACCGTTATAGAGTATCAAGTTACCGTTATAATGCCGCAGAATTTGTAGCTGTTCAGGCAGTCACTGTGCCTGGTCCATGGTCAGCTGTCAACAGATTCAAAAAGCGCCCGTTCCAGCGATTAGGTTTTTATCCTACAAGCAGGTGTAAGCAGTTGTATCAGACCGCGGAAGTAAGGTAGACATTTCGATAAAAATTGATAATTTATTATTTCGTACCTACTTCCCCCGCGATATCTTTATGTATCTAGAATTTACTAACATTGATTCGATCGATTAGCTAATACCTACTTTATACACAATTCGAGGTCCCGGCCGAGGCCATCAAATTAATTTTCAGGTCTAATCTAACATGGAATTAATTCATTGTTTCCTTAAAAAACGCACAATGACCTAGGTACAGTCAACCGCACATAACTGGTAACACATGGATTACAAAAACCGGCCTTATTGCTATAACGTATAGGCGTTGTCAATGACAATCTGTTGGTTGACTGTACCTACCCAGGTATTTTTCCTAGGATTCACCGCTGAATGAGATTACATAAGCACTGGACAAGATACTACGATAGTAACATTCTCGAAACAGCCACTTACAAGGAAATTCTTTTCAATGGAAGTGTTAATACCTATTGCTAAAAATAGCGTTGATATCTTTATTAGAGGACAGGCGGCGCCATCTATGATAATAAGTGATAACAACACACCATTTATTGATTCATTGAATGTCAAGCATTCCATTGTCGTTGGAATACCAAACGTGTACGTAACGTGTACCAAATTTTATCCCAAATAACGGAATAAAGGTGATTTGCAAAATTTTGTAAATGGGGTTATTCGTTCACATTAGCACATACTGCTTTATGCATTGCTAAGTACATATTAACTAATAGTGTGAAGTGAACAAACAAATATACTAATAAATATTGTTAGAATTTAAAGATCTAGCCAAGGATTCTGTCTGTCAATAAAAGTCATGAATATATCTGGCACTTTGCTTGAGGTGTCCATCAGTTGATTAATAATAATTAAAGGCGTAAACATACCTTTCCGAAAAATATATATTGAATAATATCCATAGCTCGATGTTGCATTCTCCGATGCATTGCTGCTAGTTTTTCATCAGGAGTTATTTTCAACTATGAAGCTGTGTTGCCCTTGATCGTACGCGTGGCGTCGCGAATGACAACAGAATAAATAAACGTCTTCATTAATACAATAATACATCGATATAGTCCGTATGTGGGAAGTAATGACATAATGGCGTCTAGGGCATGTGCCAATCATTCTGTTTGTCTGGTTTTATTGCTGGCTGAGAAGAGAACATGAAGCGTTAATTAATGCAGATAGATATAAGTGGTTAAATGTTTGAGTAAATACTATGCTATGTTGTTATGTGGAATAGAGGTCCTGAGCTGAGGGGTGGTGAAGCATCCAGAATGGATGTGGATTAATATTTAAGATTTCCAGACGTTAAACAATAATAGATCATACATAAACCTACGGTTAGTTCTAACAACCTTTATGGTAACACTAGCGACCAGTCCCTGCTTCGCACAGTTTTAACTACCTACTTGACAGAATATCGAGATGTTTGTATTATTATACACACACATACACATAACATCACGCCTGTATTCCCCGCAGGGTTAGGCAGAGGTGTACCTATAGTACACCCAAATTTCGCCAGTTATGTTTAAGTCCCATGTAATAGGGGGCGAGCCTATTGCCGTCAATCGGGCGCAAATCCAGACTCCGGGCTGCTACTCCCGGGTCCCAAATAAAATATTTTTCTTTCTTTCTTTCTACTGAGAAATTCCAGATGGAAAAACCCAATAACACATTGTTTTATGATTATGTATGTTAGTTTAATGTCAATAGATTGTTCAAATAAACCTTTCGGCATAAATTCTCTAATTGATGGTGATAACCGTATCAAAATCCGTTCAGCAGTTTAGAAGAACAGACGGTCATACAGACAGACACGGTTAGCGACTTTAATTTATCTTAAGTATTGATAAGTATAGATATAGAAGGTATAGATAGATAATGAAACCCATGAAATGATTCAGGCCCTCCATGGTGTTCTTCATCGAAGGTTGTTAACCTATCGCCCACTGCATGCCCACTGACACCATAAAAGTTGACCGCTTGACATTTACACCTTGCTCCGAATGAGACGAGAATGATTCACACGTTTTCCTTCATGTGTCGGGAAAATCCATTCCGGAATCGCACTAAAAACCGTACGGCAGTGACCCGTATGATTATAAACAGAGTTATCGTAAAATGATCGTGTTGGAAATTTTACATTTACTGATGCCATGCTAATTAATCTGTTGTGCTGAAAAATTAATGGTGTGTAAAATTGTTCTCTATTTTGTAATTTTTACCTCCCTTGGTTTAATAAATTCTAGCTTCTGCTCGCGACTTCGTCTGCGTGAAATTTCTTGCTCCCCGACCCACCGCGTCGCATCGCATCGCCCGCCCGCGCTTTTGCTTTGTTTTCGCTTAGCATTATTTCTGTTTTTTTTTCTATTTGCTCGGTTCCTAACGGCTCGGATACACCTAATCCGTCATCGGCCGAACTATGCTCGTACGTCGTCTACCAAACTATTATAGGCCAATTGAACCAAACATAATTATGTAAAAGAAAGTGCGTATATTACTTCAACCGGCATCGTACGATGACGTCGGATAACTAGGTGTACGCACTCACTTTCTTTTACATGATGTTTTATTTGAACGCCCGAGTTGGACCGACGAGACGTACGAGCATTTATGTAGTTCGGCTGATGATGGGTAACGTCGAGTAAGGGTCGTAGCATGATGTTAAATATCTAACCTTCCTCAAGAATTGGGCTATCAAATGCAAAAATAATTATTCAAATCCTACTGGTAGTTCCAGGGATTAGCGAGTTCTAACAAACAAACTCTTCAGTTTTATTTTCTTAATATAGTATAGATTGCAATAGAAGTTTTAAACAAAGTCAAAGCTCATCTTATATTTTTAGACACATCGTCATGTTAGTAGTTTAAAGAACAGTCCAACATTTGGGATGAAGTCTTCATTATTAGAATGACCTCAATTTGAGTTCCTACATCGTCCACGTGCTTCATACACAGATTAACAACTTTGCGTTGTTCGTTGATTAGCTGACTTATGAGATAAGGAAATGTAGTGGACTGAACAAGATGGGATTTTTATGAATGTAACTGCGCAAGATAAGAAAGTCATCACTTTATCAGATAAATCATCTTGCTTTCCAGGAAGGAAGTGATTGACTTGTCAGTAAACGCTTAGGTAACATGACTCAGTTCAAACATTATAAAAAAGCGAAAAGTTTTCTTTGACGTACGAGTAACCTTTTTATGTACCTATATTGATTCCAAATATATCTAACACGCTTCGAAAATAGCATAAATAGTGATAAAAGAGTATGAAATGAAAGCACTCGGAACAAAAATAACATTTTCACGCCCGTATTGCTACGTCACTGCTACATTGGGCAGCGATTTACTATGAGGATGTGTGCCAATAATGCCATAGCATTCTGCAGAATGAGCAGTGTTTTCACACCATGTGCCAATTTTTCTAACAAAGAAAGAGTATACGTCGCTATGACGTGCCTTAGACTACGTTAACAAGAGGTATGGATGGGTTTTTCTTCAGCAACTAGAACAAATATTGATTTAGTTCAGTTCTGAAAATATTCTATGTACAGCGTGTCCCGGTGTAGCGGTGCCACCCTAGTACACGCGCCGCGTGCCTTAGCCGTGAGCGTTGACATAGACTACATAAAGATTGATAGGCTTTTGGTCGTAGCATTATGCTGAGCGATTGCTGTTTTGCGTGAATGTGACGCATATTTTCCCCCAACTCGTTCTATTTTGTGTTTGTGTGTTTGTGTGTTTGTGCGTCATGTTTACCGCAAATAAATGTATTTTCTTTCTTTCTTTCTTTACATAATGTAAAAGCCTACCTGAAATATTTATTTACGTACACTATTTCTGAATATTAACTACGTCATGGTTTTTCCTAAAATGTGGGTAAACAATAGTCTTCAGAATTTCAGCTATCGACAAACTGAAGATATACCTACTTATGTAAGTGCAAAGTTGGAGGAACTTCGTTATCTTTTCAAGTTTCATGTTAAACTAGCTTCAAGAACACCTTAGTCATATATTATAAGTACCCAGTCGTCTTTTTCCGCAAAGTGACGCCTGATTCCATAACTTATCTTTTTACAAAGATGCCAATTACCTAAAAAAACGAAGAGCTCACTTTTCTTAAGCTTTGAACTCTATTTCTGTGGTTTTGACGATATGTAAGTTTTCGAAATTTACTTATATAGTAGGGCACGTATTGTAGCTTTAAAAAAGCTGATGCGTCACTTATTAGGCCTTCTAACATAAGGCCGTTGGTCATGCATTACGTTATCTAGGTCTTGCTAACTCTAGCAGATGTTCGTCATTTGTAACATGTGTCCGATGAGGACGAATGCATAAAGTGACTGAACTAACTATAAGCATCTGGGATCCTAATTGCGTAACACACTTTCAATCACAATTTGAATCATTTTGATGGATATTGCTAATCCATTGTTTCAATGTGTATGTTCAAAAAATTTGTCTGCTCGAGAAGGTAAATAACGCAACTTATGTTGTTGAACATGTTGTCAAAATGAAAGCCATTGCTACTGTTAGTGTGTTGCGCAATTACCCCGCTGGGATCCTTGTTTCATATCGTTGAATAAACAGTTAGATTTATATATCAACAACAGTGATATTTAGACTGGGGTGGTGAATTTAATCTAAAAGTCCTGACTTCCTGAGTTGAGCTGCCCGATTACTCACAAATTCGTGCACTGACTGGACAGGTCCACTCAATCTGTGTGGTTCTTTCCTCAAAAGACCATTTCAGATACCAATCTACATGGTCTTCACATGATCTGACCAAGATTATGTCTGGACTTTAAAAGAGACTGTGAACTCTGAGTTTGTTTCGGCCTTTCTTCTCAGAGTAGTCAGATAGGAATCACCGACCTCATCTAGTTTAAAAAATATGATTGACGTGTAAAAGTGTTTGTACAAACCTACTTACAGAAATAAAATCATTTATCATTTAATCATGACCTTTTAGATATAAAACACCAACAAATAAAAGCTTATAAGTTAGATACTTGATCTAAGAAAATATTGAGTGTTAGTAACAAGACATCATTATATTGTTACATTATAACTTAGATTGTTAATAACATAACATTGTGTACCACCCAGTGTTGTTTGCCTAGATGCATCTCCACGCGGCACGCGGTAATTGAACGAACATCTGCAGTTTATTATTCCACGCAGATTAAAGTCACCATCTATAGTTAGAAACAGTAGTTTTCTACCACCAACTCAATTTGCACATCACATAATAAATAATGGGAAATTACCATACGATGCATAACAGGCAGCTACTTCCACGAGTTCCACGTAGCTAATATAGGACATACTGGAGGAAATACAACATTTAAATTATGTGAGGAAATCCAAGTTACCTGCAGACCTTAACGAGAAACACAAAGAGACTCCAAGTAAACCATTACTAATAGTATTCCGAGTACAGGTAAAGGGTAAAGTGAGGTATAAATTAAAACAAAGCGGTCACCGCTAATTTGACAGAGTTAATGATCGCTAAACATTAAGGAAAGAAAGGCACTTGTGAGGCCGACGACATTGTCTTTCCTTACTAACACTGCCTTGAAAGCTGTAAAGGAGGTAATGCCAGAATTATTGCTCGTAACTCACTGGATATTAGTCAATTATGCGCCAAAGGCAGGTGGACTCAAGGTCCTGAGAAACGCACAGGATACGCTAACAAGTCCTGCCTGACATCAGCTGGCCTTCATAATTACAAAACCACACTTCTTACCATCGCCAAAACTTTAATCACACGTCTTTCAGGTACGGAAACCTTAATGACTTGTTATTAAAGTTCAGGATGGTGTAGCAAGTGAGTAGTTTAGGTGTAAATGTAAGTTTGCCGACAAGCTCAAAGTTGGTTGAGGCCGCAAGGCTATCGTCCTCCTACGGTCACCCATATAACAATGCTAATAGTTTGTGACTCACTTTCGTATAGTGATGTGAAGTTTCCAAGATTGCAAGGATTTTGGTGTCTACAGGACAATGGAAAATATTGCATCTGGGTATATTTCCTGGAAAATAAGAACACTTAAGGTGAATTCCACCAAACTTTTATACCTAGAAAAAGTTTTATCCTGAGAATCAATTTTGAATTTTTGACTGTTTTTCCCTATTAGAACTAACAGACTTCAATTTTATTCCACGGATAAAAGATATCTGACTTTGGTAAGATAATTAATAAGTGTCCCTTTTTTATGGCCTTTTCGGTGGTGGAGAAGACGTTCAAGAAGATGAGCAGCCTTTCTTCTTTGCTTATACATACATACTGTAATCGCTAATTCTGGAAATGAGTTCATTGTAATTATTTGCAAAATAGTAATCTTCGTCTTCGGTAGAATTATGTGTATAATTAATTATATTCGGTGCTTCCAGTTTCGATTTCTTTGGGGAAAACTGGTAAAGAAAAATGAGATCATAATCAATAGGTGCGTCGTCGTTTTTCTGTTGCGATAACGGTTTTCCTCACATCCTGTCTGACGTAGGAGACGTAAATAAATAAATAAATTATAAGATGAGTCACTAATTCACAGTTGACTAAACACCTGTTTCCAAGAATTTTTTGAGATTTCATATTAAATTAACAATACTGTGTCATCCCAAACAAAACTTTAACCATTTGCACTCATCAGAATCATTCATTCTTCATTCTTCCATTATTACCGAATCACTTCCCAATTTCAGGGATAATCATGTCGTAGACAGATTTTCACCTGCACGAAAAAAAGGACAGATTGTAGGAAAATTTCTTTAAAAATTGTTAACAATCTGTCATTTTGTCTATTCTTCTGTCGACAAAACCCGTTTCTATGGTGGTCATGCTACACGTGCTGAAGTCTGAAAGTTGTTAAGAGTAAAAAAAAACTGTCAAAGGACGAGAATTCTATTTTTATTCTTATCTGACCAAGATTCTTGAAATATTAATATTTCCTAGTGCATCACTAAACCTAATCATACGGAGATGGTAACCGACGTATTTTACATACCATACTCTTTTTTATCACTAACACAGTGGGTGGTTATGGATTTCCTCTCGGTAACCAAATTAATTTGGTTAATTTGTTATGATTCCGAAGTTATAATGGGCGAGATTGTAATCAAATCTATGCTGTTATTTCTTAAATAGTTGGATACAGATCATGTTTGTTATTACTTTAATTTCATTGGTTTAGAAAGTTGATTTCTCTCGTCTGAATTTGTTTTGGCAAGTCTGGAATCGAACATCATTGAATAAGGTGCAATTGCAATGCTAAAGGGCTCTGATAATTGGCTATGTGAACCTTTGTAGTACTAGATCTAGTTGCTACGTCCTGTAACAGCTGTGATCTATATTTTAATCGTACCCGATAAGGACGATGAGTCGTCTGCCATCATGGCCCTATCCTGTGTAGATAATTTATTAACTTCACTATAGGCTTGTGTATTGCAAGCCTGTGTTTTATTAAAAACTAGCCGCTGCTCGCGATTTCGTCCGCGTGAAATTTCTTGTTCCCCCGACCCACCCCGTCACATCGCATCACCTGGCCTCGCTATAATTTCGTTTTCGCTTAGCGTTTTTTCCGACTTTTTATTTTTGCTTGGCTCCTAAGGGTCATAGCGTGATGTTAAATAGCCTATAGCCTTCCTCAAGAATTGGGCTATCAAATGCAAAAAATATTTTTCAAATCCTACCGGTAGTTCCAGAGATTACCCCCTGCATACAAACAAACAATTACCTCTTTATAATATTAATATTAGTATTAATATAGACTATCTGACCCGATAGACGTTGTCCTGTTCCAACAATTTATACAAAAATCCCATATAAAACACCATTTTCAGTTTTCCCCGAATTTTCCAATTTTCTGGGCAATTCCAATTTTTCTTTCTCTAAAAACCGTAAATGGACTATAACAAACATTTAAGGGGGAAGCGCCAAGTTGCCCGCGAATTTCAAATTTTCTTACGTTTTTTGCAACGCTCTAAGTTCATAATTATAATCCTATTGAATGACACAATCAATAGGATAAAGGGTTGTATTGATGATTTTAATGATTATAATGGTATAAATACATACTTTTTACGGTGGTGAACCATATTTTGTTCAACATACTACCTGAAACTGACCTGCAAATTGCAAAAAACGTAAGAAAATTTGTATTTCGCGGGTAACCAGGCGCTTCCCCCTTAAAAAAGAAAATTAACAAATCGGTCCAGATGTTCTCACGTGATGCACTTACCACCGAACAGCATTTCCTTTTTTACTTATGTAAGTACATTTATTGAATCAATGTTTGATCCTTATTTCATTGGGGTTTTATCGTCATTAGGTTTCTCATAGCTAAGTAATGACGATGATAAAATCTGCGACTGATGCACAGAATGTGTCAGTCACAGTTCAATGTTTTACCTAGAAGGTGGTGCCATCTGTTGTACTGAACGTAAACTGTTGAGGAACATAGAACATACACGCATCAAAAGTGTCTAACTATGGATCACGATATTTAAAAAAACATTTTTGTTTGTTTTATCATAGATAATTATTATTGCCCTATTGAAATTACATTTTTTTTTTATTTATATTGATTAATTATAGTGTTTTTGTATGTGCAGATCGACGAAGTACTCTTTGTTTTTGCTTAGGAAACGACTTAAAGACTTCGCAATTTTTGCTTAGGAATGCTGGATTTTTCACCTTAGTTAATCCTGACAGATAAAAAGAAAGTAGCCTGTATATCCGCCGTAAACGCGTATAACACAATTGCAGCGATTCGGCATACTCAATATGAGTTCATCCAAATCTTGTTGCGGAATGGCCGCCCACGTCCGTTGTAACAGGTGAAAAAGATTGTCTGGTGTGTACGGCATCCATAGGTATTTGGCAAGCTTTTCTTTGAAGCATATCCCTTGCGTGCTCAATGGGATTCAAGTCTGACAATTGAGCAGGCCATGGTAGGACGTTGATATTAGCTGCGGCAAGTGTGTTTGCAACGACTCTGGCAGTGGACGTGCAGCAGAAATGAAGCAGCAAATGATGTGGATGTGGCACAGCTTCACGAGTCTAAGCAAGTGGGTAGTTAGAACCTAAGTTTGCAAAACCCAGTCAAGTGTGATAGAGAAATAATAGACAGTTACTGGAATACATCATGAAATCACGCCTCTATTCCCCGAAGGGTTAGGCAGAGGCACCCACATTTCGCCAGTTATGTTAAGTCCATGTAATACGCGAGAGTTCTGCAATACTACATGAAAAAAGAAGATCCTATGAGGTAGCATAGAATCGAAATATATCTAATATATAAAATTCTCGTGTCACAGTTTTCGTTGCCATACTCCTCCGAAACGGCTTAACCGATTTTGATGAAATTTTTTGTGCTTATCCGGTATCTATGAGAATCGGCCAACATCTATTTTTTTTTTTTTTTTTTGGTAGGTAGGGTAGGTAGGTAGGTAGGGTAGGTAGGTAGGTAGAGTAGGTAGGTAGGGTAGGTAGGTAGGGTAGGTAGGGTAGGTAGGGTAGGTAGGGTAGGTAGGTAGGTAGGGTAGGTAGGTAGGTAGGGTAGGTAGGTAGGTAGGGTAGGTAGGTAGGTAGGGTAGGCAGGTAGGGTAGGTAGGTAGGGTAGGTAGGTAGGGTAGGTAGGTAGGGTAGGTAGGTAGGGTAGGTAGGTAGGGTACGCCGTAGATAAGTACCGCAACCCGTGCGAAGCCGGGGCGGGCAGCTAGTCTAATATATAAAATTCTCGTGTCACAGTTTTCGTTGCCATACTCCTCCGAAACGGCTTAACCGATTTTGATGAAATTTTTTGTGCTTATCCGGTATCTATGAGAATCGGCCAACATCTATTTTTTATACCGGTAGGTAGGTATGGTAGGGAGGTAGGTAGGGTAGGGAGTTAGGGAGTTAGGGAGGTAGGTAGGTAGGGTAGGTAGGTAGGTAGGGTAGGTAGGTAGGTAGGGTAGGTAGGTAGGTAGAGTAGGTAGGTAGAGTAGGTAGGTAGGGTAGGTAGGGTAGGTAGGTAGGTAGGGTAGGTAGGTAGGGTAGGTAGGTAGGTAGGGTAGGTAGGTAGGGTAGGTAGGTAGGGTAGGTAGGTAGGGTAGGTAGGTAGGGTAGGTAGGGTAGGTAGGTAGGGTAGGTAGGTAGGGTAGGTAGGTAGGGTAGGTAGGTAGGGTAGGTAGGTAGGGTAGGTAGGTAGGGTACGCCGTAGATAAGTACCGCAACCCGTGCGAAGCCGGGGCGGGCAGCTAGTAAATATATATACATACAGTTCAAGGTAAATAAGACAAACAATATATTGATTGAAATGATTTTAATTACAGTGGATGTACGAAAGAATCAATACATAATGTGTACTTAGAGTATTTGCCTTATCATTGCTTCAATACAACAAACAAAGCTTACAATCAAAGCTTATGAACACACTTAAAATTAATTATTTGAATAAACTAATTAATAATTAACATGGCAGAAATATATTATATTTGTATGCAATCATATAGATGTAGGTAAGTACCTAAATAATATTAAATTATTCAATTATCTACAGCTATTTACTACTCTTTTAACATTAATTGCAAAAAAAAATCGTAACAGGTAATTGATGAAGCTTTAGCCAACGCAAAAAACCTTACGTGTTCGTGTGGTTGATACTTAGTTGCGAATTAAAATAAAGTACCTAGGTAAGTAGAAAATAATAATTATTGTAATCGCTACGGTGGCGGTGGTTGATGTCCAGCAGTGGAAGTATCCCGGTGAACAAGATGATGATTAAAATGATAAAAGACAAGTCAAGTCTTTTGATTGAGAACTTACTGTTATGGAGCCAAGCACTTGCCCCACCGCCGCGCCGACTAGAAGGCGACTAGCTATGGACTATTTTCTCGCTCAAGAAACTATGTAGGTCCCGTCTCAGTAAAAGAATAGCACACTGCCGGCGAGAACCCCCTGTCCACTAGTTAATCGCAGCGACAAGAACTATCAAAGGAAAAAACTCGCTCAGGGACGTCCGATTGGCGGGCAGAACACTCGATGCTCGTTGCTCGCCAAATCGTTTCTAGTTGTTAGCTGTATTCACTTATCGCTAATCGTCGGCGGTGGGACAGGAGGGCTTGCGACCACTGGCGGCACGGCACGGCAAGGGATTTTTATGTAACGAATATAAATATAATAGTATGACAATAAAATTGCAATTTCAATAATGATGCCTAAGGAAGTCGCGACATGCCGCGGCATCGTTCGTCAGTATGCGCATGTACTGATGCCGAAGGATCCCCTGTCGTGCCGTGCCGCCGCGCCGGTGGGCGCGAGCCCTAAACGAGGCAAAATGGTTATTCAAATTCCCGAATGAATCTAGTTGGTTAAGGAAAACCAACTTCTTAAGTAAAGTGCGACCTATCGAAATGAAGCTAAACGATATTTTTAAAATGCGTTCAATAAAAAGGGCCCAGTTACCGCTAACTATGAACTTATACCACAAAGCACAATGACAAAAATGAGTGTATTTTCTGTATCACGAACATAATGCACTCATTTTGTTGACTGACACTGATTCCAAAGGTGGCAGACCTCACGAGTGCTGGGTTGTGGAATACAAATCACCGATCAATATTTATTTATTCAGTTAAGTGACTTGACTCACAGTTTTTCCTTCGAACATCTCTTTTAAAAGGTTTTACTGTTGACTGTTTAGCAAATGTTTGCACAGATAAGTAAGGTAATTTGTTTGGGTATATTCTTTGTTCTTATTAGCTGGATATTTTTCTTAGCTTAAGTATACCTAATTATTGTTTATTATTTTTAAAACAACACGAGTTATATTACCTGCTTATATTAAAGTATTTCATCCATAGTTTCTTATATTGTATTTTTGCTTCTCTCAATTTTACAGAATGACTTATATTTAGTATAGCTTACAGGCTAATAACTTACTGATACTATTTTCAAATGCACAGGTTGTAAATGCAATGCAATGTGATGGCATATACAACTTACCCTAATATTAATCTACGCAAGGATCTGAGTATTATTAATTTGATAAGTATAAAACACTAAAATTACCAAACCACCGCAGGCGCATAGCCAATAGAAATTATTTTACTTTATAAGCTAACACACCAATCCCCGTTTAAAACCAAATATCGTATATTTATTTTTTTAAAGACTATAATTATTTTATCCATTCAAAGTACTTTTATTTACTTCTTTTAGAAACTGAATCTCTGTTGATTTATTTTATAAATTTACAACTAATATAAGTTTAATAGCTGTATCTTTGAATCTAAACCAGGTTTTTGACGTAGGCAATGACTCAAAATGATAGCTATAACATTTTAATCCTGACAAACTTAAGTATTCCATAAAAAAATTAAGCATCTCAGGGCTCTAAAGCACTTAAATATTTAAATAACTTGGTAAATAATTTGATCACTGTCATTTTGTTGTAAGCCCACAATAAATATATTTAGAAATACCCCAGGGCGTACCTTAGGACCAACACCAAAATTATTCAAATTTATTATTCACCATTTTTATTAAGATTTACTATCATGGACCAATCGCAATCATCTTGTTAAAGCTGGGTCAGGTTCAAACCTCCACTTGGTGCCTGCCTACCTATGCCGTACACGACCGTTATTATGGCACATAAAATTTTTAGAAATTTTCTGTTTTTGTAAAATGTCGTTTTTTCCGTGTATTCCCGTTCGTCCCTCCGACTTCGTCCACCTAGTGGGATGAACGGGAATTTAAAAAACAAATATTGAGTCCCTTTGATCCCACCCAACAATTTCAAACTGGTTGTTTAATTGTAAACAACAAAGAAATTTTAAAATAAAAATCAGTCATTTATTATTCATGCACAATATTATTTTGTGGAACGAATGGCACTAGTCTATGAAAATATTCCCATTCCTCCCCCTAAAATCCCGAGTGGGACGATCGGGAACAACTTTAATATTATTTTTGTAAATTCCCGTTCGTCCCACTAGGTGGACGAAGTCGAAGGGTCGAACGGGAATACACGGTTTTTTCACTCACAGTATCACTATGTGATTATCTCTTTCTAAATCTCGATGTGCCATAACAACGCCTTGGGTCTGTATGGGACTAGCTATCACTACATTACGTTGTCATCAGTCATTAGGCTTTCCCCTTGCTGTACCAGAGCTTGAAGTTGGGTTGCGGCAGCTCCTTGCAGTCCACCAGTGGGTTGGTGGCACCGACGGGTTCCATGGCCCTGGGCTGTGCCTGGTCCAGCAGATCTTCGTTTGCGCAGATAACTCCGGCCAAGGTGGTCTTGCGGATTTCCGTAAGTTGTTCTGTGGGAGAAAATTATATTGTTAGCGAACAAATTGACATTTTGTTAGAAGAAATGTGTTCTTCTTAAGCCGATTCGACATTTTTGGAGTGAAAATTGAGTTAGTCTTATATTCAAGTTCTTTACATAAGATATCGTTTTTGACATAGCAGCTTTAGAACCTGAAAACGTTACGGAATCCTATTATTTTGTATGTGATATGATCATAAACAGAAAGTTAAGAAAAATTAGGTTATCATATCTCACCCAAAGTAAATGCGATGGTAGGATCCGAGGATTCATACCAGAACCGGTCGCCGACCTTGATCCTCAGGAACTGGTCGGCGATGAGGCAGCTGAGGGTGGGACCCAGCAGACGACCCTTGGGGTCCTCGGCTAAAGCGCCTGAGTATAGGTCTATATCGTCCACAGAACTGGAACAGTAAAAGATTACATTAATTTATAGATTTTAGGGTGATGAATTGCCGAGGATTTCAAAACGCTTTGGATTGACTAAAACTATTCTTAGAGATGGCCTACGATTGGACGTGGTATAAGATGATAGTTAAAAGGAGAGGCTGCTTGAAAAATTTGGAAATCTCTGGTAGCACTATTGTTCATATCAATCATTTCATATTTGGGTTAGTATAAAGTAGCCAGAACATAAAAGGCCTATTAGCGTTGCATGACCACCGTAGAACGGCAGAAATGAAAAACAAATTGATCGATTGTAGAAAGATTTCCACTGTGCGATGTCAAATTAAGAAAAGAAAGGTAATTTTGTATAGAAAGAGATTACGATTAATATTTTTCGTAGAGTAGAGATAGAAGGGTCATGCTACACGTACAGAACGAGAAACAGGAGAAGAAGAATGATGAAGGCCAGAATGATAGTATAGCTACAGAAAACTATGGATTTAAACGCAAAACAGAACCTTACTCCATCTTCAACTTACTTATAAATCTTACAAATCCTACTAAGCGAGGAGTCATCAAACATCTGTTTGAGATCAGTAAAGTTCCTCGGTCGGGACAGTCCGCAGTGTTCCCTCCACTGTGGGTACGATGGCAGGCCATGGTCCCTTCCGCGTTGGATGTTGAGGGAGACCAGGTCCAGGCCGCAGACTCTTGGCTTCTTGATGTCTGTCGCTGAAGAGCTGTTGGCATCAATCGGCTTCTCGAAAAGATGGTTGCTTAGCTGGAAATGAAGTATATGTATTTTAGTATAACGTTGTTTAGGAAACAGTGTGGTTTTATTTGACGTTCACTCATTAAGATCAAGACATAGCTTGCCACTGCAAGCCGTCAGGCTATTGTCGCTTCAAATATTTCAATCCTCGGTCGGTCTTTAATACAAAAACTACCCTATGATCACACATAACACCCGTTCTGGCGCTCATAACTCATATACCTACATAAATTTGTTGCTCATCTTTCTGATCTAATTGATTGAACATAGCTGTAGTAAGGTCAGTGAAAAAAAACAATTTAACACTAACAAGGACACATCATCTAAATTGACACAATCAATCAAAATCAAAATATTTTATTTCACATAAACCTACATGGGCACTTATGGTCGCGTCAGAAGCTAGGTGCACGGTTCCAATTGGTTGTTTCCTATGGAGAAGAGCCGGCAAGAAACTTCACGGTTAATCTTTTAAAAATGAGTGGCCTTTACAATGTTTTCAAATTACAGTGTTAATAGGTATGGGAGGACTGTGTAGGCCTATCAACAAGTAACAGGTACTTAACAAAATAGAAAAAGGTCTACAAATATACAGTCTACAAGTTAGACCTACAACGTTCTTAAATTCACAAAATATAGAAGAATCTTTATAAAAGATACAAAAAATAATTAAAATAAAAGCCTATTTAAACCAAATGACATGACAACTGTAACAAATCTGAATTAAAATCATGTCAAGCCATTAGTAAAGAGTTGAAATAAGAATTTGAGGTATATAATGAGAAGATTATGTCAAAAAAGATTGTAAAAAGTACAATAAAAAAATTATATTTTCTTTTAACTATAAACTTCGTAATTTGCGAGTTACATAGTGATGCCGTTAATGGGGTACCAGGGAAGCCACATGTGTAGAAGGAATTATTGCCAAACTTCCTTGTCTTCAACGTAGTCTTTAATCTTATAATATCCATTTTTGATAAAGATACATTTGAAGTGGGTTTTGAAATTTCCATCGCTAAGTTCGGTAACTGACTTTGGCAACTTGTTATAAAAGTGGATACTGTTTATAAGAAATGACTTGGCTGTTTTAGTTAATCAAAATTTGGGTAGGTACCTATTACAATTTCATTTTTACTACGTGTATTTCTATTATGGAAATCCCTTTTTATTTTGATACACTGTATTTCAAAATTTCATATAGATTTTAATTTAATTTTCCTTGTATTCCGATTTTAACTACCTACCTATATATTTAGCTCAATAATTATGATTTAGAAAACTGAAGTGTTAATCGACTTTTCTCGCTGACCATCCATGCAATGCAAGTAATGCAAATGAGATGTCACGGGATCACCAACAGAGTCCATAAACTAAGTACATAGTTTTTAATCAATGTCAAATAAAGATTTTTTACCTCCGTAGTGACATGCGGGTCCACAGTATGCACGAGGGTGTCCATGGCGGAGGCGACGGCATCCTTGGGTCCCTTCCGAGTGTACAGAGTGAACGGGTTGAACAGCATCTGATGTAATTGCGTGTACTGTATCGTGCCTGTGCTCTTGTCTGTGCTGTGCATTAGACCCTGGAAGAGATTAAATTAATTAAAATTAAACGGAGAGGTCTTTATCCGCCACTGGAATGTAACTAGAACAGAATAATGCAGAGCAGAATCTGCAATACATTGGGGATGGCAAGAAGACGTTTTGCTTGAAGATCATAATATTATGATAGCTAAAAGAACAAATAAAGTAAACAAAAAACGAAATGAACACCGAGCAACTAGAAAGAGAAAAAATAACGATTTCTAAAGAAAACAACGTTTCAACGCATTCGCGAAGCCAAGTATGATAATTTCATAATCCCTTGAATATCTGAGACCAAAAAGAAAGTAACAACCTCAACTGGGAACATCGCGGGCCAGTAATTATTATAAAAACCATAATTCAAGTCAATCTTACCGGTAACAAGGTGTGTGCGAATCTAAACACAGCGGAAGCGAAGTGGTTGGCGACAGAGGGGTCCACGCTCGGGTCGTACACGTCCGCGTAGCCTTCCTGCTGCAGCGTCAGGTTCAGGGCCCACATCACGTCCGTACCTGAGAAATACAATCATGTCCAATGTTCATATCATCTATATTTAAGTCAGTACTTAGGTACCTACGGAAATGAATGAATTTCCTAATATTGGAGTATGTTGGGCTTTAGAAGTCTGTTGTATCACCCAACTTAGGTGACCTAGCTAGTAAGTCCGAGCCTGTATGCTTTTGTAACTCTAACATCATGCCAGTTTAATATTGAAGAATGTATAAAGAAGAAGAAGGTACGAGCATCGACAATCTCTTTCACACCTTCTTCAAATTCCGAATCGTCATGGACTGGTGTGGGTTATGTTCTTCACAATGATCTTAGAATTCAGGTTTACCAAGTATACTGGGCAGGAACTCTGAGTAAGTGATGTGCTGCATCTGCGCGCCCACAACCCTCCTGGCCTCCAGGTACAGCGTGTCGTCGTCCCACAGCGGGTTGTACCGGCGCAGCTCGCGCGCCACGCGGTTGTGTTGGCGCGCCCAGATCAGGTGCATTGTGGTTAGGTGCAGGTTCTCGTTGGCACGGTCGTCACCTAAAGGAATACGGAATATGGTTAATAAATGCTACTGAAGTGTTTGTTGGTCTATCATATTTATTAACATTGGCATAATTCTGGACGTTTTTCTCCAAAAGCCAAGGTTTAAAAAAATTGCTTCACAATTCAAAATTTAATCTCCTTTATGTTCGGAAAACCCATCAGTCTGGGCAATCACTTCTTAGGTGGCTTATATCTAAAAATGGAATTAAACTAATAGCCACTTTGCCTGTTAATTTGCCATAGTTCAATGATTATGAATTGATCTCTTCTAATAATGTTGGTAGGTTCTTGATCGTGATACCAACATGATAATCTATAATGTGTAGTTCGCATTTGGAAATAATGCAATGTCCTTACGATAACATACCTGACTCGAAGCAGTACCGTCCCTTGGCGTTCATCTCGGCGGTATTACAGCTGTCATTAGGATCAGTGGAGGGCGGCAGGAGTTGCGTGGTGCCTATCTCCAGCATGCGGAGCTGTCCGCCCACGAAGGAGCGCAGAGAAGCACTACGTGTTTCCCCGAACCCATACACCGTGGACGCGTCGATGAAGGCGGTGGCCTGGTTCAACTGCTCGCGAGGACCTGAAACGTGAACAGTTCAATTGTTAACATAGTTTTGTTTTGTAAGACTTTTGGGATATTTAAGACAATCTTTCCGGAGACACCAGTCAACGATAAAAGTAATGGTTCTTGCAGGAGGAAGTTTAGTAAAAATATCATCAGGCCAAAAAAAATCGGACTGAATTACTCGTATACAACAATAAATTGTATCATGAGTAGTATATGGCGTTCTGTACTTATTTGTCTGTTCTTTTCTTCTGGTCTGTTTATAATTTTTTGTACTTAAATCTTTATATATATATAAAAATTACGTGTCACGTTGTTTATCCGCGATGGACTCCTAAACTACTGAACCGATTTTAAATTTGATTTGCACACCGTGTGCAATTTGATCCAACTTGAAAGATAGGATAGCTTACATCTCAATTTATAGTCGCAATATTATTTTATTGCAAACTAGCTTCTGCCCGCGACTTCGTCCGCGTGGAATAGTTACTTTGGGCTAGCGCTAACTTTAACCCGCGACTTCGTTTACGTAGAGGGTGAAAATATATTTAAATAATACGTACGTTAAGGAGCTCTTTTAAGTACCTACATCACGCTTTTATCAGTACACGGAGAAAAGATTTCTTAAAATATTGCTGGCGAGTTTATGATTTTTTACTGGGGCTCTGCAGTAACGCGGGACCATATGCGCAAACCCAAGAAAATTTACCGGGTTACCCAGTACAAATTCTATGGCAAAAAAAAAATTAAGGTCTTAGAAACTTTACTGGGTTACCGATTAAATTTTTACTGGGGTACTGAACGTCATTTTTGTCTATTTTTCCGTCAACAAAACGGTGCTCGTGCTAAGCCTGCTGGAATATTTCAAGAAATCTTTTCTCCGTATAAGAGTGGAACTTTAAAATTTAGTTAGTTAGTTTTAGCGTTAGTTTTATCTTATATCATGTAGATTGTGGTTTATTCTAAAAAAAACTCAAAACTAATGTTATTTTAAAGTACTTCTGCGTACACTATATTTTTCGTTTTGTTTCCTACCGGCATGGTATCTCGCAGAGATAAGTGGGGCTACCGCCCTTCCCCCTCATGACCGCCCGCCGGCCTAGCAACATTATTTTGCTGCGATGTTATTTTAAAACTGCGGTATCTCCTAAGATATTCATTGAAATCAAATGATGTAAAGGGAAATTTTGTTTTAAATGAATAATGTGATGAATAATGTATTTATATGGATAAGGATTAATATCATGTTTATAAAAACACCTTCGCAAATAATGCATTATTTTAGAACAAATTTGGTTAGCATAAAAAACTTTATAGTGAGCCAACCTTAAAAGATAGACATAAGCTGTCGCAGACTTTTTTTTTGAACTTTTAAAAGGGAACAATTCTGTAATACATGGTTTTTGCGAAACTTTAACCGTTTACGCAGCGCACGCAGCGGAAGCTCTCAAAAGGAAAAAAAATACCCACGATTTTGAAACATTGCTCATTGGTGCTCCGTCCGTATTGGTCTTAGCGTGATGATATATAGCCTATAGCCTTCTTCGATAAATGAGCTATCTAACACTGAAATAATTTTTCAAATCGGACCAGCATTTCCTGAGATTAGCGCGTTCAAGCAAACAAACAAACAAACTCTTCAGCTTTATTATTAGTGGAGATGGAGATGGAGATTATTTGTCTATTATTTGACAGTCACAATTATCTGTTAGCTCCAAACGATTCTAACAGATAGCGATATCTGTTGACTGGATTGAGTAAGTATTCAATAGATGGCGTTGTGTTAAAAATACAAACGTTTCATAAAAGCTACAATTTAATAGCATAACCACCACGTGTTGCTGAGGCTAAGGTATAACCCAAATCTATTTTGTAATAAACGAAATACAGTGAAATAATATTATAAAGAGAAAAGATATGATTGTTTGTTTGTATTGAATAGGCTCCGAAACTACTGAACCAATTTCAAAAATTCTTTCACTGTTGGGAAGCTACACTGTCTCCGGGTGACATAGGCTATATTATATTATGCTTTGCTACCCGGGCGAAGCCGGGGCGGGTCGCTATAGTTAAATAAATGTTTACATAGTATCAAACAGTTGCTTTTCTTGTCTGTACGCTTAGATCTTTTAAACTACGCAACATATTTTGATGCAGTTTTCATCAATATACAGAGTAATTCAAGAGGAAGGTGTATATGTACAATACATGTATATTATAGTAGAGAAAAGCCGAGAATTTCAAGGATTTGTAATGTGATGTCGTAAAAAACATATTTTTGTGCGCTTACATTGCACACGCTGGTTAAACCTTACGAGACAGATCACAATAATGTACTACGGAATTGTATATCTTAAAAATATCTACGAAAAGTCCGCGATGGTATATGGCTATCTCCTAAGGATAACCCACTGTAACCATTTTTATCTTTTACATATTACAAATAAAAAGGCTTATTTAAGAAACTATTTTAAACAATACAGTATTCATTCTTATCCAATTAAATACGTTAGATACGTTGTGCACTTAATGTAGATCAAAATTCCACTTTACAGCATATCATTAAAATTAATATCTTAGAAGATATCACAGATTTAAAAGTGTGACATTTAACAATGGGGTCGATATATACCACTTTGGGTATCATTGGGTAGTCATATTTAATGTCCAGACAGCACAGCAGCAGCAGGTAAAAACAGCTGTAAAAATTGTATATAAAGATATATATGTATAATAGTATAATGTAGTATTATATTATAAGTATAGTCTAATCATAATAATAATATTATTAATCACTCCACACTGACACCACATTAGTATCTACATTGCACCTGTGCGAAGCGGGGGCGGGTATCTAGTAATTAATAAAACATAAACTCAACGTACCAAAATGGCAGGTAGGAGCCGGCGCAGACCTGACGAACTCCATGCAGGTGATGTTATAGTCCTGGTAGAAGGGATCGTCTACATCCAGGCGCACCGGGAAGCACTCCGGGTGCGGGACCTGAGACAGGTCGCAGCAGGACAGGGCGGTGCCGTTCTGACCTGGAGGGAGTAGGTGAGAGAGACAGGTTAGGATTATCAGTAACCACTTTGAATTTTAGCAGTCTATCTTCTGAACCACCAACTTTGCCAGAAACGTATGATAGATGTGTCAATATAGCAAGGATTTCGTTTACAATGAACCTGAAACCCGCCCTTTCTCGCTTCCTTAAACCTTGTTTTATCAAGAGGGCGAAGTTATACCAAATTCTGCTAAATTAATCTACTAACACTAGTGTTTAAGTTGTTTATGTTAATAACAAATTGGATTGTATGATCAACTTTTTGTAGATTTCGTTTTATTAATGTCTGTATTCGTTTCGTTAAAGGTTTCGTTATTCGTTTCGTTTATTCGGTTTATTGGTTTCGTTAAAGTAGAAAGTTTAGTTTCGACCCCGATTTCCCTTCTAAAAATATCCAACCTTCCCTGCTGTTCCACTTGAAGACATACCTTTACTAAGCGCAGTGGCAGTGATGTCGTGGTCTAGGAACTGTCCCCACACCGCCAACATGACGGTGAAGGTGGAGTCGTGCGCGTAGCTCGGGCGATGTACTGTGACGCTGACGTCACGGGCGCTGGGTAGGTCGGCTCCATCTACACCCGTGCGGGGAGAGCTGATACCTGGGATAAGGAAATGAGATTTAAGTTTATAGAAAATAGTAATTGTAACTGTTTCTGCTTTGGTAACCGATTTGTACAGGACCTGTCTACATCGTTTAATTACCAAAGCAGAAAATTTCTTTCGCGTATACAGGGTGGCAGGGACGTCGACGCGCAAACTGAAACCATGAAGTCAGCACATGATTCTAGATTATAATAGAATACTCTTCATTATGTACACCATAAAAATTACAGATACGAGTATAAACGTAGAAATTTTTCGTCGGTTATCAAAAAAAAAACGCTGTTTTCTACAGAAGTGCAGACCTACGCGGTCAAAATGTATGGAACAGCAATTTTTTTTCATAACCTGCGACAAATTTCAACGCAGGGGCGTCCAGAATCATGTACTGAATCCATGTTAACAGGTTGTGCATCGATGTTCCTGCCAACGTGCATACAAGAATCTACAAGTTCTTTGTATAATTGACTTGTAGTGACTACTGCCAACTGCTTTGCTCAGTTGGTGGATCACCCTATCATATAGGCAAGACTTAGATGAAATAGTAAATAAGAATGAGCCAAGTGACATACCACATGCCATAGTAGGTAGACAATTGAAACATGGTAAAGTTGAGCATTTACAAAAATAAAACAAAAATACTGTATTTTGCTAGTAGAACTGCCACCATCATCAAAACAAACCATCACTTACCATCACTATAGTCAGCCGGCAGCACCCTTCTGAACGGAGTCTTGGAGACTCCATATCGCAGCGGGTACTCCAGGTTGTTGCAGGTGCCGTCCATTGTCCTGTACCTGGACGGCTGGCATGGTGGGGGGTTGTCCAGACAGTACGGTTGCTCAGGGAATGAATCGTTAAGACGGGGACCCTGACCCGACCCACCTGGTCGCAGGGATATTTCCGTGCTGGAAAGAATAGAACAGATATGATGACATTATGGTTATTGAACAGAAGTAAGTGGGAAGTATTATTCAAAATCTTTATTCCATGCCTCCCTGTGAATAAATGTACCCCAGACAACAAATTTTAAATATGAAACACCAACTAGTCAAACTAAAATGGAGACTTCCTCCAGTCTGAACTACAAGTCCGGTTCCAGTCCAAATCCATACTTAATATTATAAATTTGAAAGTAACGCTGTCTGCCTGTATGTTACCTTTTCACGCCTAAACCATTGAATGAATTTCGATAAAATTTGCTAAGGAGATAGATGGCATCCTGGGGAAGGACATATGCTACTTTTTGGCTCAAAAATAATCGTAAAGGGGGTGACATAGGGGATGAAAGTTTGTATGGAAAACCCAGTATTTCTAAGTGTAATTAAAATTAAAATGTATAGTTTTGGTAAGAAATAAATGTTTAATATATGTTTCAGCGTTTTTGTAAAATCATCCTCCTAGGGGGTGAAATAGAGGATGATTTTTACATGTAATATTGTTTTTTTTGTGTACTCTGTGTACTTATAGCCCGTATGTTGAAGTCCAGGGGTCAGGGGGGTTGTTGGGGTACTTGGTGCTGTTACCTTTTCATGCCGTAACGGCTGAACAGATTTAGTAAAAGGCGTACGGATAAGCCATGACCTGGGTTAGGACATAGGATACTATGAATCCCGGTAGTACGTGTCTGTGAAATAATTTTAGATCCTTACGCGGGCAAACCCGCGGGAAAAAGCTAGTTATACCTAACTATATAATAGGTCTTTACCTATGAAATTGCCGTTTTGTATGAAAAAATTTAAACGAATTTTTTTCATGAATTTTTTATTTGTATTAATCGAAGTAATCACCCATGCAATCAATGCATCTTTGCCATCGCAGTGGCAGTTTATTGATGCCCTTCTTAAAGAAATCAGCTGGACGGGAGGCAACAAATTCTTCAAAGGCATTTTGTACTGCCTCTCGGGTATTAAATTTTTTTCCCGCCAAGAAGTTATCCAAATTCTGGAAAAAGTAGTAGTCTGTAGGCGCAAGGTCTGGTGAGTAGGGCGGATGACGGAGAGCTTCCAACCCCAGTTCTTGCAACTTGGAGACCGTCTGCTGTGCAGTATGAGGTCGCGCGTTGCCGTGCAGGAGCAGCGGAGACGAGCGATTGACCAATGCTGGTTGGAGATGCGCCAGCTTCTCCATCATTGTGTTCAGTTCTTCACAGTACACATCTGCAGTAATGCTCACCCCGTTTGGTAAGAAGCTGTGATGAATCACACCGGCGCTAGACCACCAAACAGTGACCATCACTTTTCTAGGGGTAAGTTTTCGTTTAGGGCATTGTTTAGGTGCTGAACCAGGATCCAACCAACTTGCTGAGCGCTTACGGTTATCAAACAGAATCCATTTTTCATCGCAGGTAACAATGCGGTTCAAAATTCCTTCATTTGTGTGTCTGTTGAGCAGTGCAAGGCACGTCTCGACGCGTACTTCGCGCTGGCGATCATTGAGTTCGTGGGGCACCCATTTGTCAAGCTTTTTTACCTTGCCAATTTGACGCAAATGGACCAATATTGTTTTGACGCTAACGTCGAAAGCTGCTGCTAATTCAGCCGTAGATTGTGTATCATCAGCTTCCACAATCGCCTTTAATTCGTCATTGTCGACCAAAGTCTTCGGACGACCGCGAGGTTCATTTTTCAGGTCGAAATTTCCAGAACGGAAGCGAGCAAACCAATAACAGGTGGTGCGTTGGTTTGTAGAGTTAGCTCCGTAAACGTCGTTGATGTTGCGTGCCGCTTGTGCCGCGTTGCTGCCACGACGGTACTCATATTCCATAATTACTCGAATTTTTAACGTATCCATGATGACGAAAAAGATTGAAATGCGATGAAAATGTAACACTAATCAATAAAGAAATGACTACTTTTAGAAAAAAAAAACCATGTTTTTAAAATAAAATTAATTTGAAATTAGAATTCATAGCCAAACAAAAATTATTTTGATTTGAAATGGCCAGTACTGCAGAACGGCAATTTCATAGGTAAAGACCTAATATTATACGAGAAGCTAAAATGCAATAGCAATATGTTCCAATTTTGTAATTGACATCAGACTCGAAATAATAAGGCGTTGTTTTCTGCGAAAAGTCAAACTTTTTAGTTTACGTCACCTAAAATACATGATATTTCATCTTCGCCTGATACCTCTTTTATGAAAATATAATACCCACGGAAGCAATATTGCTTACACATTATGAAAACCGGCTGGAAACTGATATTTTCCTCCAGCGCAAGTCAAATGAAGTGTGAATAGTGTCACACATTCTAGTCAGGCGATATCTAAGTACGCAACTTTGTAGTTTTCTCTTATGGCTAGAAATAGGACTGGCTGACGACTCGGACACAATATATTCAGACACAGTGTCCGAATCCGATTTATTTTCACTGATGATTCGGACACCAAATAAAAAAGCTGTTTTGTACAGTCAGATAAAAAACTTCAAACTTCTTGCCCGCAGTACTTTCTTCAAACACTTCAGTTTCTAAAACAGGAAGACCAAGTAATGTTCTCCTAATTCTCAGATCATTCTAAGTACCATCCAACCCCTAATAAGTACTTTGGTCGATATATTTTGGCAGAGTTCGGTAACCCGTGGCCACTGAGGCGTCGCGGTGAAGCCAAACCAACGCGAGGATAGTGTTACGTGGTTTTATAACAACATAGATCAAGTATCATATTACCATGACCGGTATTCGTCCTAATACCTTTGGGCACACGATATTTTCGCCTATAATATTAATGTGATGAAACCGAGAGTATTTTGGGTAAGTTGACGTGCAAAAGTGACGCATTTTCGTTAACTGGTGTTTTTACTTGATTTATTGTGCATCATAGATGCTTCTATAATTAGGAAAATTATTTGTGCAGGTTCTGTCCTTCCGGGATTTGAGATCTTCTGGGGATTTAAGGAAGCAAGAATAATTTTATGTGTTGCATCTATAAGATATAAAAAGCTGAGAACTAAAAATCAAATCAATCGAATTTTGAGAATATAAGAAGGTCGTGACTTATCGGGACAAAGAACTTTAACGTTTCAAATTACTTAACGACAGTCTTAGCAAGTGAAGTGACGAAAAGCCAATTATAGGGGATTAGGGATATTGGCAGTTGACTACAACTGAACAAAGACATAAAAATAAAGGATAGTAATTGGATACAGACTCTTACCATCTACAAGATAATGCTAATACAAAAACAATTACGAGAACCTGTGAGGTCGACTCAATGATTGCATCAAGATATACTATCAATAGCTATAGCTACACAATTTATTCCTCCTGGTGATAAATTAAGTTTTTGCTTTTGGCAGCTTCAAGTACAATATCTTAAAGTAACTTAACAAACAAGCACTAAACTGAACTATCTTTCTGGATTTTTCCCTCTATTTAGCCCTCTCCTTTCCTAACTCTCTCATATACCATTTTACTCTTATATAGTCAGTCTCCATGTTCTCAATGCACATTTATAATCTGATAGTATTAGAATGAGGTCTGGTACATGCATATGTGCAGCGGCGGCGGGACGCCAATTGAACGAATGTAGGTGACCGGAAGACAAGCCAGCCAGCAATTGAAGACTGACCGATGAATCTATTGAACTAGATGGATTTATGAGAACGATTACATATTGTAAATAAGGCATGATGAGTTAAGGATGGGGAGTGGGAATATTCCTTGTCGTAAAAAGCTAAAAAGAAAACATAGATTATGAGTATTACGGTCGTTTGTAGTGATCAGAGAATCCAGTCATGGAAAAGTCAGATTAATTAGTGGTAGACGGTAAAGGGAAGATGATTGAAAATAAAATAAGTGTGAGAATATCTTCCAATCGTAATTCACACGCTATTGACAAAGTTGTCTATTGATTTATCAAGATCATTACCTAAACCATTCAAATAGAACATTGTGACCGAATTCACAGAGATATCTAATGTCGGAATTCGATCTGGATCGGTTAAGATCTTTGTAGTATTCATCTGGGAAACAAAGACGTAAACTCAGGTCTTGAATTACGCCGCTATACAATTAAAGCGACCCTTAGCTGATACTACGATATTCTGGTTTTGTTATTTAAACCTATTTATTGATCTGATAGTGTAGTACTTATCAGAATTACAGGAAACTCATAGGCATTTTGGTGAACGCATATCCTAAAATCTTGTGGTAGACTGTAAAGATTTTGAGTGGAAAATATCTCAATTAAAACCTAAATGCGAATTTTGCTTCGTTATTTATAAGAATATGTAATCTATCCACTGCGTACTAGAATTGCTGTTGCAAAGTCATTTCCTAAAGATAATTAAGGCGAAGCACGAAAGAAGAGGCTTTTTTTACGAATCGGGAAATGTTGGCATAGAAAATACATGCTTGTGATCGAAAAAGATTGGCATATTTCTAATAGCGATAGCATAATATATAAAATTATAGGTTTGTTACCTATCGGAGGGAAACTGAGGGAGATAGCGTTACTTTATGTGAGAATTATTGGGATGATAGATTTCTAGCTTCAGTGGACAATTAGTAAGTATACAAACAAAATTGTACCAAGATATTAATTGCCTTGCCGAGATTTTACTCAACATAAACAGTAGTATTTAGTGCTTACCCATTCATGAGAGCCTTGGTAGCTATTTCAGCTGTATAAGCGGCATCAGCTAGCGGCTTCACGTCGGCTGAAGTGGCAGCAGCCCTCTGTGCTCTGTTCGCTGGAGTATCCGTATCCAGAGGTCTTCTCTTCCATTCGACGTTCGTTAGCTCTTTTAAGGCAGCCTTGCCTTCTAGCAGTGCTGATGCAATTTGTGCCTTGCTTGGGTTGGCGTTTGCCCATGCGGCGGCTGGTTGTGCTAAGGACAGATGGGTATTTGTGAGAAAAGTCTGAAAGTCTGACCATAGAAAATATTATAACAGCAAAAGGACCACGTAAACCAAAAGACTGGACCAATATTAGGACAAAAATCTTCTTTTCGTGTCGACAGTTCTTAAGTGCGTAGGTACCTACGAGTTATTTTTTTTGGGCTAAGTGGCCACACAGCCGCCCGCGTAGCATTCGTGAGGTTGTCTAAAGTGTAGAAAGATATGTTTTGGGGATGTCATAATAATTAACATAATGAGTTCAAATTTTCTAAAAACACATTAAAATTATGCAAAAGTATGTAAATGGTGTTTTAACTAAAGCATTATTATAATTAGTCAGTCAGTGTCTTAAGCATGGTTGCGAGTCGCCTGGACTGTGTTTACGTGGGTTACTGTTGTGCCGTCTCTCATGGAATGTCGCTACGGTGACCAATCGTTATTTCTTGTAATGTTTTTGTTTAGTGTCTCTGTTTACTAACTTAGTCGTAAGTTTTACTAATAATCTTGTTGAGTCTTGGTTACTCGAACAAAGAATATTCTATTCTATAAGTAACACGAGTAGGTTAAAACTATATAAGCTTAGACCAAGGTTAAAATATAGTCTGCGGAGGCACCTCATGGATTATATTATGTTCACTGCAAATTATACAAATTGATTCAATGACGATGGAATGGGTTTTTATTAAAGTTGAATTAATTTCGCATAATATATAAAATATACCTCTGCATTTAACCCTGATCTTGAAGTCGTTAAGGTTCTGCCATAACTTTAAATTCGTTGACTATTCGCAACTTGGAACAAGTTCTGCGAACGGCTTAAATGAATCATAAATATCGATAAAATTATGCCAAAAATACAATAGATTATGTTAAAAATAGAGCTAAGTATCTGATTTATATGCATTAGCATATACATCAGATACTTAGAATCTCAACTGGTAAAAGAAAGTTACACGAACTTTTAAATCGGTACGCAACACGACCAATTTAAAAGTTCGCGTGACTTTCTTTTACCAGTTGAGAGTCTATTAGTTGTCTTGTTGTGTTATCTAGCAAGATGTGTGACAAGCTTCAGCCCATAAAAACTTGTATTTGTAATTGGTTAGTTAAGGCTGGTGACTAAAAAAGTCCCGCCTCTTACTTCGCGAAACATCACAGCGAGGAGTAGGACATCACCACCTCAATCCCAATCTCAATCTCGCCTCTGTGAGCTGTAGACCTCGCGAGTCTGTCTTTGCATAGCTTAAAACTGAGTAAATGTTCACCTTAAAACAAATTCCTTAAAACAAAAAACGCGCGCAAAGAGCGCGAATGGCTGTTTTTTTTTTTACTTTTTTAAACCCTATATCTCCGCCATTTGGAAAAATTTCTAAAATATGAATCGACAAAAAACTGCCATATAATTATCAAAACAAATCTGCTCACAAAATTTCACGAGAATCGGTTGAGAAATGCGACCTGTAGGGAGGAACAGCCGGAAATCCGGACATAGGAAAGCATTTTTGCCGAAGCTGAAACTGAGACGCTTCGCTTGCGCTTCGCGCTTGCTCGGTCATTAAAAGATCATTTATTATCTCTTCACAAATGGTTGCTTTTACAAATTAACATAGTTTTTGGCTTACTTATACTATATTACACCATAGTAAGAGACTGGGTGTTGTGATGTTGTTAGATTAAGAATGCCATAAATTAATTCTTAACAGCCTAATTAAGTTCTATTTGGACGTCTATGACGACAAACCTTTCACGATTAAACGCACATTTACCATATTATACCAATACTGATTATAAGGAAGTAGATGTGTTCTTGGTTTCATGGCCATAGTTACTGACAATGTGTTACACGAACAAGTTGTGGAACACATGTGAAGTCAGGTCCAGTTGGGAATGATCATAATCACTGTGTAGAAATAATTTTAGACCTGCGGGTTGTTCGGCAAAAATAATCTTAGACCTACCGGTATATTTGGTAAAAATAATCCTAGAACATCCAGTCTATTCTGTAGAAATAATCTTAGACCTGCGGGCTATTTGGCACAAATAAAATAAAATGTAAAACAGCGCTTATGCAGAAAAGCTTTTTTGTTATTGCCCCACGCATTTACAATAAAGTACCTGATATAATAAAAAATATGACTGTAATAAAATTTAAAAGGGCACTAAACCAAATATTAATTGAGAAAAGCTATTACACAACCGAGGACATCCTTAATGATAAATTTCTGCACTGACTGATAAACTATTATTATGATTGACATACAAATGTTCACACAATTTTTTTTCTGATTGACATAATTTATTATTCTTGTTGACATTACTGTACATATTTTATTACTGTTATTAGTCTGATTTTTGTTATTTTTTTTGTAATTCTATTGATTTAACATTTATATTAAGTCGGCATCAATTGAATTTCTCTCTAAGTTTGGAATTAAAAATTATTTGCATGTCCATGAGACGGTAGAATATGGAGGACTATATTTTATAAGAAACATCTATGTACTCGTACCAATTACCCATGTTTGCAATAATAAATGATTTGATTTGAATAATCCTGGACCTGCCGGTCTATTCAGTAAAAATAATCCTAGACCTGCCGGGTCTATTCGGTAGAAATCTCACGATGAAAACTTAGGTGAAGTGACAAGTAGTGTGAAGTGACAGTTCACTTACAAAATCTCACTACTCGATCATTTGTTTCTATGTGGGCCCCACCTCGCCTCACCTAGTTACATCCTTTTCATCTGTTTTCTGTTAGTTTGTTTAAGATAACCTACATAGATTAGACAACAAAAAAATATTATGAAATTAAGATTTGTATAAACAAATAAAATTCTATTTTTTACTGGCCTGAGTTATTTTTATACGTTTTCATTGTCATTCTATCCATAATTTTATTATTTCTTCAAAAATATTGTAATGATGTCACACTCGTCAAAAAAATGTATAAAGTGCGGAAATTGTCTCTATGGCTAAACATATAATTATTATACTAATCACTTACGCGCAACTAATAGATTTGGTATAGGTCTCTTAGTTTTGATGATTGTAACACTATATTCCTATGACATTGTTATTCAAATAAAGATAGAAAACTGGTTCGCGCAAAATGTATCGAGAAAGGTCCGCGAAACGATTCCTGTTGTTATAAAAAAATTGTCTATTCAAGCCCAAGTTTTCAGGAAATCATGTTCGGAAAAGTCACCCGAGGAATAGTTTTTCGACATTGACACTTACTTTTATTTACTTTGTTTATTTACTTTATTTTTCTTTGTTTACTGATATTTATACAGGGTGGCACATCGACGCGCAAACTGTAGGTAACCATGAATTCAGCACATGATTCTAAACACTCTAGCGTTCGTTAAAAATTTTCATCGGTTGTAAAATGAAAAAAAAATATTGCTGTTCCATACATTTTGACTGCGTAGGTATTGCACTTTTTTTTCGATTGATCAAAAAAGGTTTATCTAGTACCAGGTGTGCTACTTTGGATAATAACATCAGTGGCTAAAAATAGATTAAACTGATTCAAGAAGTAAACAATAGATTTTATCGAGGAAACCGCTTAATTTTAAAGTACATGCTAATAGAGCATGCGTGTTGCATGCATAACTTAGTAAAATTAGATTAAAAAATAATATATATATATATATATATATAAATCTTATATCGAACATTGTAATAATAAAAATTAAAAAAAAACATTTTGATTTTGCCTTCCTCTACCTTAATTTGTAGCAATAAAATCGAAAGAAATAATTAAAATTAGCGGGGTAATTGTGTAACACACATAAAATGGCAATCGATTGCAATGCCTTCCATTTTGACAGTTCATTGTGTTATTTATGTTGTTGAGCAAACGAACTTTTCAAACCTACGAAGCAATGGATGTCAAAATGAAAGGCATTGCGATCGATTGCCATTTTAGGTGTATTACGCAATCACCCTGCTGGACTGCCTAGCACAAAAGCCGCAAAAAAATAGCACCTATTTGCCGCGAAATGTAATCCGAAAATGTATTGACATACCTTCTAAAGGCCACTTCAGATCCAGCAGCGGTAGCAAGTCTGGCGGCATTGCCATCAAGGTCACATTCCCAGTAAAACCAGGCGGTGGTTTCATGCCAGGAGACATCTTCAACATTGTCAGGTTGTTCGCTGGCAGGGGCAGGGCAGGCGGGTTCGGTTCTGTTGAGTTGTCATCATCCGGGTCTTGGCTCAGGTTGTAGGAAATTGCCACTAGCAGAACTACCACCAGGACCGCCCTAGAGGAAGAAATTGGTATGTTAATGATACCGCTTTGCAATATAGCGTACGCAAGAAACTTTATTGCAAATCAGATTCCCCAAAAATATCTGATTAATTTCGGTAGTGTTATAGAGCTCGATTGCTCTCGAATAATATCTATATACGTTATTAATATAATACTGTTGTGTTCGTAAGCTCATATTTAAAAGAGCTTTAATTTAAATAGCAATGCCTCTTTTTAAGTTGTCTCTTTCTAGATTCACTGTATGGTTTTCTTTGTTTATTTTTCAGTGAAATGTCCACAGGTACGTCATCTTGTAAGTATTGAAGTGGCGTGTCCGAACTTTGTTGGGTGCAACTATTGGCAATTGGCAGTATTGATAATTTTTACATTTAGGGCCCATACAGGCAAACCTGCAAATAGTATTGTTGTAGATGTGTCTCTTTTACAAGCGCCCCTCCAACCCCGGTTCAACCGTGTTGATCATCAGCTGCTTCTAACTCTGGACAGGCGATGGTACTTACATGATAAACACACAGATGGCACACTGCATGTGGTGCAGTCTCTTTTGGTAGCGGCGCGCCAGGCTCGACTCGAACACATACGTGGGCTGCACCAGCGGAGTGCGCTCACTGCTCGAAGTCGCCTGCATCTTCACCTAGACACAAACACACCATTTAATATTGATCTATTATCATTTTTCATCACGGCTGTGGGAAGAGGCTGAATCCTGTAGCCAAAAGTCAAATCCCAAAGCTCTGGTCACGTTTGTCTAGACTGTAGTCTAGACGACGATTAAATAGGTATTTTTTTACTAAACGTCCACGCACTACATATTGCAGTCTTAACGATAAATCACCATCTATTAACTTCAACTACAATTATGTCATCAAAAGTAGATTGATGGAAATTATGCAGAGTTCCTTGTCACCGAACATACACCAAACCACGATATTGACATTGTGCTTGTAATCATTTTATCTGTGTTATTTATTAAACATGTGTTATCTTCTTGCACACTTGCATGCATATGGATTAAAGCGATTTTATCTAATTATTTGAAGAGGGACATCTCGTAGGCGACTAGGTGTAGTGGCGTACCTTCAATGCCTCGGAAGCGGGTCCTATGGTCGGACCCTGGACTGGTAAAGGCTGATCGGATCAAAATTATTATTTTCTTCTCCAAAAAAAAAACCGTAGACGAAGCGTCAAAAACAGAGCCTTACCACATTTACTATATTTACCTTTGGGTTAAAACACCTCTATTCTTCGAATAGATATTAGGCTCTCTTGAATCAATTGCCTTTGTATATCTTCTCCGAGTTTATAAACTAACTTCTATTTGATGACGTAGCTAGATAAGTCTTGACTAAGTAATAAAACTATCGTGTAACTAGGTAATTTTACACTTTACGGAACTTTTGGATTCACTGGACGGTAATCACATTTTACTTTCGACTCGTCTCTAGCGTTTGACACTGTTCGTGGTCATAAGCAGACTGGTACTGTGATATCACTGCGATCGAAGAAGTCCCTAATAAAATGTACTTCTGTTTTACTTTATCGTTCATATAGTTGGTAATCAATGTAATTAACCATTTTTAAATTAGCTCATTAGTTTGAATTATGCAAGTTATGGACAAAAAATTAATTTTGTAAGTAGATATAGCTTTTTGGTAATTAAAAAATCATTTTTAAACTCCCTTAATGGCATAAAAAACGTCGGAAATATTTAAATACTTATCATTTGTTAATCACTTTACGTTATTTGCTGGAAATTACGTTTTGTTTCTTAAAAGTAAGTAGTTTATTAGCTAGTGCTACGTGACATGCATTACACTGATCTCATCAACGGTCCCATTGACTAGGGAATTTCTGCATGATGAAGCGACTTTCTTGTATTTATGATTACTCCCTGATTACTAATTATTACGATAAGTAGAGAACAATAATAATCAGCCTGTATTGTCCCACTGTTGGGCCTCCCTTTGCTTTTTCCACTCAACTTGATCCTGTGCTAATATGGACCAAATATAGAAACCAGGGCCAAACCAGTCACTTAGAGGATACATCTTACGCAGTAATACGTATTGCCAATTAACGTGAATGCGAAGTCCAGTCTTTTGGGGACATTACGTTGCACTGTGATGCAGAAAGTTCCATGCATTTTAAAGTCTGCAGTTTTAAAGTTAAAATGTAAATTGTGTAATGTACCTGTAATCCATGTCCATTTGATATATAACGGATGGATTTACTTGCTGTTTATACAGTATCCCAATCAAAACTGTTGTTAACGATTACTAAGCCATAATAAGGTTCAAGCCATGCAGAAAGCCGTACAATCGATGGCATGGGACATTGCACTCATGGCGGAACCTTGAAACACCTTACGCGTATACGCTATCAAAAGTTTCCATGTTGTGACATGGGCCTTTTATATCGCAATAGCTACTGCCCGAGACTTCGTCCGCGTGAAATTTTCTTGTTTTAATAAAATATATCTTATGACACTCAGCAATACTGTAGCTTCCCAGAATGAAAGAATTTTCGAAATCGGATCAGTAGTTCCGAAGATTACCCTCTACATACAAACTCACAAAACCTCTTTATAATATTACTAGCTTTTGCCCGCGATTTCGCCCGCGTGGAGGTCGGAAATTATCCCACGGGAACGTTCTTTCGGGATAAAAAGAGTGTCCTATATTATAACATAGGTTATAAACTATCTGTGACCCAAATTCCATCCAAATCTGTTCAGTAGTTTTTGTGTGAAAGAGTAACAAACACCCATCCATCTTCACAAAAATTTTAGAAATATTTCGTCGGTTATAAAAAAATATATACAATAGAATAGAATAGAATAGAATAATTTATTTCAGATAATTTAAATCCATATCTTATTAGTATATTAGCAACAATATTAGCTTACAATTATGTTAGTATTGTTAGTACTCATCTTTATGTAGACTACTTACTACCTATACAAGACCATTCACTACCCTTACCCAGTGTTTTTGAAAGGGGCAGTCAAAGCGAGCCGCAATGACTTTCAGAATGCCATTCTTAGCACCTCGCAGACGCTGCAGTAAAGAAGCCGATTTTTTGCGAATTATGGCCTTGAAGCCGTCCGTGTGGGCTTCTGCAAACATCCAGGAGGCACTGCAGCGCCACGGTAGCCTTGACAACACTCTGAAAGCATTGTTATATTGAACCCGCAGGGTGTCATAGGATCGTCGCGTATAGCTCACCCACAGGCCACTCGAGTAAAAACATTGACAATACCTACGCGGTCAAAATGTAAGAAACAGCTATTTCTTTTTTTTATAACTGACGAAAAATTTCAACCCAGAGACGTTTAGTATCATGTACTGAATCTATGGTAACAGGTCGCGCGACGGTGTCCCTGCGCCTGTCGCGCGACGAGCGGCGCCTTTGTGTAGCGCTGTCGCGTCGCGCCTGTCTGTGAGAGCCTTAACAGTAGGAACGGGTTTCATTGTGACAGTTCAACAACATTCATTGCGTTATTTACGTTGTTGATCAGACAAATTTTTCGGACATATGAAGCAATGGATTAGCAATAGGCTTCAAAATGATTCAGATTGTGATAGATAGTGTGTTACGTAATTAGGGTGTTGGTTATTCTATAACCTAGATAGGAGAACCAGCACTTCTCCCAGTTAATAGGCACCTATGGTAAAAGAAAAAAAAAAAAAAAGAAGTAAGTTTTCCGGGATATCCGACCATTCTCCTGGGGACAGCAGTCAATCGCTACTAGCTACAAATTGTAGTTTGTTTGACATACTCGTATGTATTTAAAACTATTTGTTTTTGACCCATTGACTAACAATAAAGGTATTTTAATTGCCACAATTAAGTGTCCAAAACCGGTTTATTACACCATATTTTTGCAAGGTGTTCTATTAATCGTCTCTATTTATTACCTAATAGATACTTGCGATGATATTGCAAAGCATTTTTGTACACAGTTAAAGAATCTAGATAGAGGTTGGCCTACAGTTCCTACGGTCTGCTAAAATCTAAAGCTGTAGCTAGTTAGCTACCAACTGAAGATGGACGAATCCAATTATTAGAGTTAGTGCTTCTGCCCGCGACTTAGACCGCGTTAAATTTCTTGTGTCCCCGACCCACCTCGTCGCATCGCATCACCAAAGCGCGGTCACTTCGTTTTCGCTTAGCGTTCTTTCTGACTTTTTTTCTTTTTGCTCGGCTCCTAAGGGTCATGCGTGATGTTAAATAGTTTGCACGAAGGCGCCCTGGTTCTTGCCGTCTAGTAGGATGCAGATGGGTTCCACTTGTCGGAACAAGCTTGCGAACATCTGGTACTCCGGCGGACGGTCTACTATCTCTTCTAAGATGAATAGCTGGTCCGCAATAAAGGGGCAGAAAAGAGGTTGAAATTGATGACGCTTTTTAGGGTTCCGTATCCAAAGGGTAAGACGGGACCCTATTACTAAGACTCCGCTGCCCGTCCGTCTGTCTGTCCTTCTGTCACCAGGCTGTATCTCATGAACCGTGATATTTAGACAGTTGAAATTTTCACAGATGATGTATTTCTGTTGCCGCTATAACACAAAATACTAAAAAACAGAATGCAATAAATATTTAAGGGGGCTCCCATACAACAGACATGATCTTTTGCCGTTTTTATAGATAATGGTACGGAACCCTTCGTGCGCGAGTCCGACTCGCAGTTGGCCGGTTTTTTTTTAAAGGTTTTTGCTGCCTTTTTATTTTTATATATAAGATTATTATAGTATAGATAAGTACCTACCATCTAAATGTAATTTTTTATTTTTATCATTGGTAAGTACATGATAAAATTATAACGCATTACATTTTATAAAACCGAGGATCTTGGTGAACTATTTTAATAAATTAACAAACTAACTAATCAAAATAATAAAATTGGTTGTTTATCTGAGGCCCTTGTTGTTGACTTCGGATCATGGATGACCCAATCAAATGGACAACGGATATTGCCAATTGCCATGGCCATTAGGTATCATCATGTGTGAGTTTCCTACACAAGGCGACCTGGCACCCTAATTATGTAACACACTATCTATCACAATCTGAATCATTTTGAAGCCTATTGCTAATCCATTGATTTATATGTTCGAAAAATTTGTCTGCTCAACAACGTAAATAACGCAATGAATGTTGTTCAATTGTCAAAATGAAGCCTATTGCTACTGTTAGTGTGTTACGTAATTACCCCGCCTTATGGGACACTTACTTACTGACCCGATAGTTCTTGGTCGAAAATTGTTATGTGACACCTGGAGTTTCTTGCCGCTTCTTTTCCATAGACCGAACGGGAACTGTGCACCTAGCTTCTGACGTTTCCTAAGTGCCCATGCAGGTATATGTGAAATAAAATATTTTGATTTTGCCTTGATGACTGCTGACCGCATACATACGATTCGTAATAAAGTTAAACTAAACTTTCCATTGATAATAATGATACGATACTGGTGGATGCAGGCGGCTGTCACTTGCGCATTGCCTTGTAAGTTCATTACCTAAACATACTTCAACTCAACCCATTTCGATGTTGCAAATCCTACTTTGCTAAAGTAGTCTGTACTAAGGTTTTTAGAGTTCGTATTCTCAATATCACTTTGTTGGTCTGGCATGTGTGTTTTGAATATTTACATAATCCAAGAACTTGATAAGCCCGATTAGAACTAACCGTTGGTTACTTAGTTATGCGAGCGGTCGTGTAACCAGTTTAATATACTATCATTCACCGTCACAACTGCGTAACATAAATTTAAATCAGTAGGTGGACGATAAAGGTATTTTCGGCTTCAAGGTTTTTACTTCTTCCATGATGTCTCTATGTTCTATACTTATATAGGTAGGTTTGTTCACCTTACACATCTCATATTAAATTATATTTGTCCTTGCGATACCTACTACGAGAACGTTACCCACCCTCTCACAGAAAGGAGGCCTGCTGTGTCCCTGAACAATTAGAATAATAGCTTGGTAGATCCACGTGCAACGAATAACGCAAAAGTAAATATGGAGACCTTTGTCGATTGGCTTCAATCACAACATACACATTATTGTTAGATACTAGATTGGGTCCTACCTACAAAAATATTGAGATTTTATCTTAAGTTTTATTTCTTTACTTAATATTCTGAATCTATTAACAGGCCATTGGTTCAATATCAAACTACATCACTATAAGCTCGTGACAACGAACAGCACTTGAATGGTATCAATGCTTTAATTGGTCTGTCTAGATAGCTGAAGACTCAGCAATTGGGTAGGTGGCCCTCAGTATAATCGATATTGTAGAATGAACGAGATTCAAACATTTTTGACATAATTAAAGCGTAAATCCTGTTTAAAAATAGGCATCAATATGATTGAGTGGGCTGGCCACGTCGTCGCACGAATGCATCGAGAGAGAAAAAAAAATACTATAAATTACCTAAACACATCATGGAAATTAAAGATATAGATCTATTTAAAACCAAAACACACGAATTTTTTGTTGCGAAATGTTATTATCATATTAATGACTATTTAAATAAAAGATGCTAGGCCAGGTCGGCTAGGTAAATCAGATGTAGCATCTGATTTACTATGGTAGGAAAAATCATTAGTTATTTATTATTTTGAACTTAATTAATATTGATTATTCTGAAATTAATTGTTAGGTATGTATTATGTATTATTATTTAATTTAGTTATTATTTTGTTTGAATTGTGATTTATTGAATTTAGTTGACATTATTGATAATTTTAAATTTTATTACAGTATTTGCATACCCATGTAATGGTAAAATATGGAGAACTTTATTATAAGGAAATATATTGATGTATCTCTTACCCATGTTTGCACATAAATAAATGATTATGATTATGAGATGGGCAAAGATCGTCACTCACTGGACGCCTGAGGGACGACATCGCCGTTGAGGTAGACCACGGCGAAGGTGGAGTGACGACCATAACGCTTGCAGGGCCAACATGGCCCCAGCTTTCTGAGCTCGGGGTGGCCAAAGTCGTGGCATCAATCCGTGAGCTGGGTCTGGACATAGCGCCTCAGAAAATTGAGGCGTTATGGTTCCATAAGCTGCCAAGGAGCAGAGAGCCACCCAGCTCGTTGGTCCATGTCGGAGATGCGCAAGTCCAGGTGGGCCGATACATAAAGTACCTTGGCCTTATCCTGGACGGTCGGTGGGGCTTCGAAGAGCACTTCGAGCGCCTGGTTCCCCGGCTCGAGAAGGCAGTGGGTGCTTTGCATAGACTGCTGCCCAATCTCGGGGGACCTCGGGAGGAAGTTCGCCGTCTCTACGCGGGTGTCGTGCGATCGATGGTCCTTTACGGGGCGCCTGTTTGGTCAGGTAGACTGTCAGGCATCCGACGCTGCAGGACTAAAGTCAATAGACTGCAGCGGAAAATAGCCATTCGTATCGCACGAGGATACCGAACGATATCCTTTGAGGCGGCAACTCTCCTGGCACGCTTTCCGCCGCTGGACATCCTGGCGGAAATGGACGCGAAGGTTTAGACCAGATTCGCGATATCCGCCAAAGCGGGAATAGTGTGCCAGGAAGCGCATTCGTAAGGCGGAGGCGGCGCGAGCGGCTACAGCAGCCGCAATATTCGCGCAAGCGCGTTGTCGAAGCCGTTCTGCCGCACTTCGAAGCCTGGCTGAAAAGAGGGGAGCGCATCTCCTTCAGGCTCACCCAGGTGTTCACTGGACATGGTTGCTTCGGTGAGTACCTGAACAGAATTGGGCGAGAGGCCACGGCAAATTGCCACCACTGCGGAGGTGAGGAGACCTTTGGGGTCGCAGGCGTACAGAGTGGGGACTCTGTCCGCCCACTGAGTGACCCCAGGGAAGACGGCGGCACAGTGGGCACGTGCTGCCGCGCATAGCGAGGCTCAGGGGAGGCTCCTTTACAGTCTCCCCAGGGATGTGCTTTACAGGCGTTGCACAGGGGGGGTTCCGGAATTGGTATTTTAAGAGGAATCGGGACCCCCTCTATGTGCTGATGGTGATCACCGGGGTGGTTTTAGTGAGGTAAAAATCCCACACTCCCCGACCTCCAGCCCCAGAGGTCGGGTACCTTTTGAAGGTTTCCCCCCGAAAACAAAAAAAAAGGGTCAACTTGGCCAGAGATCGCACAAGACATCCCGGGAGGTTTGGAATAATAAAAAAATATATATATAAGAATTGCACCAAGGAGTTTCACATTAAGAGAGTAAATAAGCTGAATAATCAAACCTCCTTGGAAGCGCTTTTTCTCAATACGTTTGTCTCACATTAATACTGAAGAGAAAATGAGACGAGAGATGTAGTTCTAATTTTCACCACGCGCACGTGGCGCCATTTGCAACTCGCGCCATTTTCATATTAGAAACGTCAAACATTGTTGCAACTTTCGGACTGATATAAAGACAACAGATTCTCAGTTTTATATGACAACTTCTTCACAGGATTACCGTGGATAACAACAATGAAAGAAAAAAAAATTGTGTCGGGTACAGTACGTGGTAAGGTAATCACACCGAGAAGTGTCCTTTAAAAGACGACAAGTTATGCAAGAAGGAACAGCGAGGTTACTATGATAGTCGGCTCGATCTAAACAGCAGCATTTGTGCAGTGCGCTGGAACGATAATAGTGTAGTGACTCTGTTATCCAGTGAATACGGCGTGGAGCCTATACGAACTGCAAGGAGATACTCAGCTGCCCAAAATCAAAGAGTAAAGGTGCTACAATCCAACGTTGTATACCAATACAATCGTTTTATAGAAGGGGTTGATCGGTTGGATGCAAGTATCAGTACCTATTGAATAGCAATGAGGGGCAAAAAGTGGTATATTCCCTTACTTCTCTGCTGGGTAATTGTTTAACACACTAACACTATAAATGGCTTTCATTTTGACAGTTCAACAACATTCATTGCGTTATTTACGTTGTTGAGCAGACAAATATATCGAACATATGAAGCAATGGATTAGTAATAGGCTTCAAAATGATTCAGATTGTGATAGATAGTGTGTTACGCAATTAGGGTGCTGGTTGGTAGACGTAGCGGGGAAATATCTTACCCTGCTAGCTCGCAATTTCTCTAACGATATGGATACGCTGGAGTTTCGACGTAGCATTGCCCGAACCTTATTTCAAAAGTATGGCAATGATAAGCAGCGTCCGGGACCTAGCAAATGGGTATTTACGAATCTTCCTACATCAGTGCGAAAGCATAACGCCGAGCACATGATCGGTAGCGGACCTAGTACACTGCGATGCGCCTGTTGCAAAAGCCTAACAGTCACTTTTTGACAATACGAGTAATGGTGCCGATTCTCTAATAACAAAATTCTCTAAACTAGACTAAAAATCACTAAAATTTAGTTTATTCCTGTCTAACGACGATTACTCATCCTGAAATAGACTAAAGTGTCACAACTTAACTATATTTTAGTTTGACAGCTATTTTGAATTACACGCTTTTTACCAAAAATTTAGGTTGTCTAACTAAATCTGCCAATTTTTAATCGCGATTAAAAAGGTGGAATAAAGTTAGTTTTCATGAACTAAAATTCACCACAACAGCTCGACTTTAGGTGCAAAAACAGTATTGTATCTATTTTTATTTTTATTTTGCTTACCTATATCTCGAAAATGGTGTGTCCTATCGCAAAAATAATGAAAATTTCTACCGCCTTTATAACACCCGCACAAACCCTCAATCTCTACATGTAGGTAATAATTTTTCATATTTTCCATACAAAAAGTGAAACATTCCATATAAAACACGTCGAGACTGCCCCCATGCGCGCCTCCGGCTCTAAAAAAATCTACGGGGTAGGACAAACAAGTACCACGTGGAGTCGCGATTGACAAATTAAATTTTAGTTTCGTCACAATAATTTATAAATTTAGAGATATTTTTTTTGCAGAATAGCTTTAAGATTCTCATAGCCAAAAGTAAGGAATTTTAGTGATAGTTTAGTTAGTTTAGTTTGGTGTACAAGAGAATCGGCACCTATGTGAAGTCAATTTACATTCTAAATATTTCTCTGCCTTTCATTCTTAATTTTTGACTATAATTTCGTGTGAAAATAAAAAATAATGATAAATAAACTCATTATAACATATTTGTTTTAATTACCTCTAACGAATGTGGAATATTTGCCCGTTTTTTTGTTTTCGAACACCTCTAAAATCCACCTCTAAACAAAAATATTTTTTACTAAAGCTAGTCAATACTAATTTATGTACATTAATCAATATAAACATGATTATGTTTTGTTTTCTGAAAATAACCAAAATAAGAATCCCAAAATAGTTCTAGGCATTTAGTTAAGGCAAACAGGCGCGACGCGACGACGCGACGCGACGACGCGCGACGGTGCGGCGCGATTCTGGTAGAACAATTTCCACGACGTTTTCATAGAATTTGTTCAACTAGAGTCGCGTCGCGCCTGTCTGCGGGGGCTTTTAACCCATGGTTAACAATTGTTTTTCAGTTCTGTTGTGTGATAGCCATTGAAAAATATTTTTGTGGGGATTTTTGAATAATATTGTCCAATCAATTAAACTTCTTACATAATTTAAATGAAAACTCGCAAAGGGCTTTAGTGAAACCTAAATTGGTGAGTAACTTACTTGAATTAACAATTCCTCTTAAAAAAAAAAAAACACAATTCACTGCATTATTTTTACTAAATTGTCAAATAAAAAAACAGCATACACTTTTTAAAACTAACACAAGAATTGATAAAAAATGGAATCAATTCTTATTTTATTCAAACCGCGCACACTGGTCTCCACCCGCACAGCCAACAGTATTGCATAGCACTGAGTTAAAGAGCCTTTAGAAAACCCAGCTGATGTTAATTAACGCTATCAATTTGATTTGTGGCTTTGTAGGTACGACTTTTCAATTCTGTCGGGTTATAGGGCCCTTTTCTAACGTGTTTTGTAACTAGGCATAATATTATGAAATTATGAGTAACATCCCAAATATTTTTATTGTTGTATGTAGATAATTGGCTCCGAATATTTTTAATGGTTAAATAATAATTAATATTACCTATTGATGATGGTTGTAAAACTAGTAAAATGTGCGAATGTAAGTTATTAAATAAATCCCAACTTGATAAATTCCTAGCTTTCAGATAAGTAGTTAGGTAACTACTTATACAGGATAGACTAGCTGCTGCCCGCGGTTTCGCCCGCGTGTACGTCGGAAATTATTCCACGGAAACGTGCTACCCGGACAAATAGCCTATGTTACTCCTTATAGCATCAACTATCTGCCAGTGAAAGTCCCGTCAAAATCTGTCCAGCCGTTTCGGAGATTAGGCGGAACAGACAGACAGACAAACAAAAAATTAAAAAAAAAAAAATTTATTATAAGTACCGTATATACTTTCATATGCATTTAGTAAAAAAAAAAAAATATTTTGACATTACAAACAGACACTTCAATTTAATTTATTTGTATAGATTTTTGAGACGGGCAGCAAGGGCAGCTACATTAACCGTTGTAGCTAAAGGATAACGGTATTAGGAGACTGTTCTTAACTTTTTGAGGAATTTTGATTTGCATTCACAGATTTTGAAAAAAACATGTACAGTCAGCAGGAAAATGGGCAATTTTCACAAAAACTTTTTTTTATGCCAGGCGATCATGTTTCCTATAAAGATCAAAAACCACTATTGAATCAACTGAGGTTTGAGTACTAGAAAAGTCAGAAATCGCAAAAAGTTTACACATACATTTCGTAGGAAATGAGACTACAACTTACTGTTTTACCATCGATAAACTGACAGCTACAATAAGATTAATCGAAAAACAAATAAAAATAATAACTTCTACTTTGGGTATTATTTCACCTTAAAATAAAAAACTTGAAACTTTACATTTGGACTCACCTAGAATCTTTACTTTTGTGCTCCAAGATAATGAGGTGCTCAAAATGGTAGCCGTTTTGACGGAGGCCTACGTTTAACCTCTTTACTACAGAGCGGGTAGCAGCTGATAATGTGAAAGGATGAATGTCATAGAGAATTATGGTAAGTGAATCTATGTGTTCCAGAACACTGTCGTATTTCTTTTTATAAAGTTAATTTTTTAATAGCCCCACAAAAAAAAAAATCAACAGGCGTGGGATCAGGACTGCGAGGTGGTCACGGTATAGGTCCAATGTCCCTATCCACTGCCTCTCGAATTGCCGGTTCAAATTAGAAGTGGATTGGCGGCTGTTGTGTGGCGGAGCGCCATCTTCATCTTCAGAGGTCATTTTTGTCACGGAATTTCGGAAATCATAAGTAACAGGCAACAATCTCGATTCTGTTTTCGATGCAAATTAAATTATGACGCGTATTCGTTCGAAATTCGAAGTTTAATTTTTTTTTTTGGTTACTTTCGGCCAGTTTTCATTGTAGCGGTTAGTCTATCCATAATAAAAAGTAAGTTGTAGTCTCGTAGCCTACGAAATATAAGGGAAAAGTTTTTTTGCTATTTCTGACTTTTCTAGTACCTACTACTCGTAAAAGCTCACGTTGGTCCGATAGAGGTTTTTGATCCTAATGACATGATCGGTTGGCACAAAAAAGAAGTTTTTGTGAAGATTGCCCATTTTCCCGAGGACTGTATTTTTTTTTCAAAATCTGTTGAATGCAAATCAAAATTTCTAAAAAGTTAAGACAAGTCTCCTAAGACCGTTTTCCTGTAGCTACAACGGTTAAGGTAGCTGCCCTTGCTGCCCCATCTCAAAAATCCATCCTGTATACCTACGTTCCTAAAAAATTGTGACAGGTTTTAATTTTCTAATGAATGCACAATATTCTAAAATAAGATTTGTGTAGGTACGTAGAGTTTTCTGATAAGCTCGACGCAATGTGACATTTTCAACACACACAACACATTCATCAACGAACATTAAACTTACCTTTTTTTGGGTGGGACATCATCAAATGACCTCTCCCGCTCTGGGCGGAGCGGAAGGGCGTGTCAGACTCTTACTGACTAAAACCCACCCGTGTTCCTTCAGTTGCCTGTGCGCCAGGGCCACGGTAACTCTTTCGAACAATCCGCGACCCCGGCAGGCATCGGTCCTATAGGACCCCGTCAATGGTGCTGACATCTCTTTGAGGCGCGCGTGGAACACGACGCGCCGTCGACCCGGGCCTGGTCCTTACCGGACGGCGAGCTGCCCATTGCTCGCCGTCCGCAAGCCCGCGCCTACGGTGGCCGGGAGTCGGCAATCGACTCCCGACGCCCAGGGTGTCTCCTCCTCCTGCGGCGGCTAGGGGCGCGAGGGCGTAGAGACTGCCTCTCTCTTTCGCGCTCCGCCTCCTCCTTCGCGAGCATTACTGCTTCGCAGAAGGAGGTGACGGCTTCCCATTCCCTCTCGCTCCGTACCATGGCCTGAACCAGGGTCGGACGCGAGAGGTCGCCGCCGCCGATCGCCGCCACGAGGACACGGCGGTGGTCCGCCCAAGCCGGGCAGACCTCCACCGTATGCTCCACCGTGTCCTCCGGTCGATCCACACAATGGTAACACCCGGGCGTTTCCTCCCGCCTTATCCGAAACAGGAACCTCCCGAAACAGCCATGTCCGGTGAGGACCTGCGTCAGGCGGAAGGTGAGGACGCCGTGGCGCCTCTCAAGCCACTCCTCAAAGAGGGGTCTTACCGCCGCAATTGTGGCGTGGCCTGCGCTGGGTTGCGACAGTCGCACTCTCCATAGAATTCGGTATCTAGGCTGGTATTTAATATGTATTATAATGTATATTTACCAACCTATCACAGTTACTTATTTTATTTTTCTGATTGTTATAAGAGCAAGTCGTCGGGACCTATGGTGGGATAGGATGCTAACTTAGAAACTTTTCAGCGTCTTCTCTTGCGGACCGTTAGGCCCCTTTTTCCCACTGGGCACTCTGGGCAAGTGCGCAGGGCCCCACGATCGATAGGGGCCCCCTAGTTCCTGCCAGATCACCAAACGATAACCGATATTTTTAACAAAAAAACATATTTATTTCGACTAAATCAAATGATAATGACTGACTACAATACCTACTTGCTTATTAGCTTTTACATGTGCGAAGCTACTCTACACTCTCGCCCGAAAATCAGGCTTTGCAATTTCAGCATGTTTAGATAAATTTAAATATATAAAAATACAATTTAATAGTAAGTATAGGTACTAAGTACACTGTTTTAAAGAAAAATCATCAGTGAACTAGTTTTATGCCCATCTCAAATCTAGGAGGCTACCTTTTCAATCAACATAGATTTTTAAGCACTAAACTGTGAATGCTAAAACATTTACTTTTGTTGATTCTGTTATATTATCTATTCATTTAATGTGACTGTAAATAAATAAAAATAAATCTAGAATTTTGGTTATCTACTTTCTTGGTCTATTCTAACAAAATGGTGCTCTGTCAAGGTCCTACGGGCCCCATTATCCTAATCTGCCTATGGCCTTAAATAGGTTAAAGATGGCCCTGCGGACCGTACCTACTTAGGGACCAAAGTCTCGATCGCTCATAACTTCGTGAGGCTTTTCCTAAAATCTAAGTTTTGGTCAAATATTTTATTTAACGTCCTTACGTTACTAGCTACATCAATAATATTACAATAATATAAATAGTAAAAAAGATAAGCGAAATATGGTGGTGTACTATAGGTAGGTTAAGTGTATAGTAAAAAGAAAAACATTAGAACAAAAACATCTGAGTCAACTTATCATCACTGCCGTCAGCCCGCTATCGCCGCTCAGTAGAACGGAATGCGTCTTACGTCGTGGCACGTCACTTTGACTTTGACGTTTAACAGTGAGAGTGAAATAGTCCGTGGTGTAGTTAGTAGTGACTCTATTTTATACGGATTTTGTGAAAAAATAAGTTAAAATGTCCACCGTTGAAGAGTTGCGGAAGAAAGTGAAGGAGTTAGAAGCCCAGCTAGCCGCCGCTCAAGGAAATGTGGGCCCAGTACGCCAAAAAATCGATGTCATGTCGTCTGAAGTTGTCGATTCTAATCCTTACAGGTATTTTACGATCTTCCTATAAGAAATCTTACAAAATCTATAGCTTTTCAATTGGTTTTTAATATGATTCTATATCTTTAAAATAAATCTTCCTACAGAATAATTACTAATTGTGTAAAACAAAGAGAAAATCAAGGCAATATGTTGCCGTTAACAATTTGGTACAAAAATCGTGAATGATTCTGTCAACACTAACGATTTTTGTATCTTCTACTCCTATTATAAATTTGAACTAGCACTGTGTAGTAACAATTCGAATTTTACAAGGGCTGAAATTGAATGTAGTATTATTTTAGTAACAGTAATTGCAATGTGCAATTTGAATTGCTTGCAGTCGTCTGATGGCTCTGAAGAGGATGGGCATCGTGGACAACTACGAGAAGATCCGGGAGTTGTCTGTAGCTGTGGTGGGTGTCGGTGGAGTGGGCAGTGTCACTGCTGAGATGCTCACTAGATGTGGGATTGGAAAGGTAAAACTATGCTTGTTTTATTTGAATGGTGATAAATACAACTCTTCAAAATAGTCTCATGTGTAAAAATAGGTTGAAGAGCAACTTGTTATTATACCAGAAAACAAAATACTATTGAATATTAAGTCAGTGATTATTATAATTTACTATGAAGAGGCTGTTAAACAAGTTATGAGTTGTTCATGGTGTTATTAAACTATTCTTTTTCATTAAGAAGCATTTTTAGTTTACTACCCATACATATAATAATCTATTACCTAGTGTAAATAGTAAGTTGCGTCATTTATTGCCGCTGTGGTAAATGATAAATGATTTTATTTCTGTAATTAGGTTTGTACAAACACTTTTACACGTCAATCATGTTTTTTAAACTAGATGAGGTTGGCGTTTCCTATCTGACTACTCTGAGAAGAAAGGCCGACACAAACTCAGAGGTCACAGTCTCTTTTAAAGTCCAGACATAATCTTGGTCAGGTCATGCGAAGACCATGCAGATTGGTATCTGAAATGGTCTTTTGAGGAAAGAACCACACAGATTGAGTGGACCTGTCCAGTCAGTGCACGCATTTGTCAGTAATCGTGCAGCTCAACTCAGAACTTAAGGAGCTCAACGTAATTATGTTTTGTAAGCTTAACGATGTGTAGACATCATTGAGATAAATGGAGTGTGTAAGGATACAGCCGGTGGCATTCTGTATTTTCTGCCTACCACCATTTGAGAAAGTCGTGAATTTATGTATGTATGGATGTGAAACAATAAAATATTTTAAATCTTTTTTCAGTTGATCCTCTTTGATTACGACAAAGTGGAACTGGCCAATATGAACCGGCTGTTCTTCCAGCCGCACCAGGCTGGGCTCAGCAAGGTAGATGCAGCGGCTGCCACACTCCAAAACATCAACCCAGACGTTGCTATTGATGCTTACAACTACAACATTACTACTGTTGATAACTTCCAACACTTTTGTGATACTATTAGGTAAGATAATTATTAGCAATTGGATTTTTCACTGTCATTTATGTAAAATAATTTAAAAAAAATGTTTCAACTGAGGTAAAGGAAGCAGTCAATTTGAAGACAAAAACATAGACAAAACTCAGGACCTTCTTTTTGCTACTTGATAGTTGCCTAAAAGTTCCAAAAGTATTAGGTCATTCTTCTGCATTTTTATATTTTCAGAGATAGGTAAGTAAACTATTCAATTATTTTTCTCATAAAATCTCAGCCTTTATCATGTGCATTAAGATTAAAATGCAAAGAAAATTGACATTTTGGTAAAAGGGGTCACATAAAACCAACAAACTTTTGTTTTCAGAACTGGCAGTCTGACAGGTGGCCCAGTAGAATTAATCCTCAGCTGTGTGGACAACTTCGAGGCGCGCATGGCGATCAACACGGCCTGCAACGAGCTCAACCAGAAGTGGTTTGAGTCTGGAGTCAGTGAGAATGCCGTGTCTGGACACATACAGTTCATTGTGCCAGGAGAGACCGCTTGTTTTGCTGTGAGTTTATTGTGGTTTAATCATGATCAGTTGCATAATTAATGACTTTCTTCTTCTTCCTCTTTTTCATTGCTGACTTTAGTGGCGTCAGGCTAATCTTTCTTACTGTACTGTCCCACTCCTGGGGAAAGCCCTCCCTACTCCCTACTGTTACTTAACCTAAATTATGAAATGGAATACCTGATCACTTACTTTCCTAATGAACTATACATGTAAAGTTAGGACAAGATTATATAAATAATTACCCTGTAATTTACCGACATGTTTTAAGTTCATGTGGCTATTTTTAACTGATGTTTTATAATGTTTTCCTTTCAGTGTGCACCGCCATTAGTGGTTGCATCGAAAATTGACGAGAGAACACTGAAGAGAGAAGGTGTTTGTGCAGCCAGTCTGCCCACAACTATGGGAATTGTGGCAGGATTCTTAGGTATGTTAGTTTAATTCAAATTGCACCTTATTATTGGGGTACGAGAAATGGTTTTTGACATTACATTTTTTCTGTTACAGTGCAAAACACATTGAAATTCTTGCTAGAGTTTGGACAAGTCAGCCATTACTTAGGATATAGTGCATTAACAGATTTCTTTCCTATGATGGCATTAAAGGTAAGCATTTTCTCATTTTGACATGACATTAATAAATATTTCATTACCAGGCTTAGTGACCCTGCTAGAATGTAAATCGTGTCTTCATTTGAATCCTTTGACATCACCAGAAACAGTCATAAATTTGACCGCTTGTGTTACAATTGTTTAACATTTCCTGCTTACAGCCGAACCCTCAATGCGATGACAGTTACTGCCGCTCGCGCCAGGCGGAGTTCCGAGCCAAGCCCGTGGTAGAACTGGCTACTGAGGTGACTGAGGACCTAGCACCCGTGCATGCTGACAACGAATGGGGTATGTTGTATTACTGTCAATGCAGATTGCTGCTGATTTCCGCATACACGTCACAGACCGGGGTCTGATGTTTTGACGTAAAGCATAAGTAAAGCAGCTATATTTCATAATAAATATTTAACGCATGTTCTTTTACAGGAATCAGTCTAGTTGATGAAAATACGCCAGATGATGATGACGTCTCGCACCTTAAATTAGTAGATGGAGTCCAGGTATTTGTGCAATTAATTTTTTACAAATGTAATGCCGGGTACAGTTTGGTGAAACGTAATAAGGAATAAGAATGAAATAACACAAATTAACCGTCCTTTATGCAATGCAACATGAATTGTAAACACAACAACGAGGCGAATTTGTTTCAACGTGTGTTACACTTCATGTTACGTTTCAAACCTTATGTGGGTCGTATGTAGAGACAACTGCATTAGTATTACCTTTTCGGTATTTAAACGTACCCATTCAACAGAATATTTTACACTATTTCCTTCTTCAGGTGGCCTACAGCGTTCCAGTTGACAATAGTACTCCAGAATCAAGCACGGGCGGCGCGGTCGCAGCCTCTGAGCTATCTCTTGAAGAACTGATGCAGCAGATGAAGTCCATGTAATCTTGCCCACAGCTGGGCAAGGGAAGCCATGTCAAGTCCACTCCATATCATTTGAGGATGAGTTTGTTACGTGCGCATTTATATTTGGTTGTTATAATGAGCATATGTGTTCGTGAGATAGTTAATGATTTGGAAGAAATGTTAAGTTTTCGATAATTTGTAAAGAGTATTAAAAATATTGATTCCATTTACTTAATTTTGATTGGCCTCGAAAGTGATTTTTTGTTTTAAGTGGTAATAATGCTCAAATTGAAATTCTTATTTTATATGACAGTAAATATAATAATGATGTATTTATTACGTAAGATTTTATACAAGTGCAAAACGAAAAGTGATGGGTTACGAAAAGTTCCGGAAAATACTTGTATTTGTTTATGTGTCTGTCGCTTATTTATGATACTATAAATGTATTAGATAAAAGCATTTTTGATCAAGTACTATGCGCGACTAGCGTCACTAAGAAAAGAACAGATCTAAAATGTATGAATGTATCGAAATGTAAACATGAATGTATCGAAGCGCTTCATGACAATGCATTGAAACATTCCGGCTTTATTGTATAAACTATATTATTTATTTAAGAGTCAATGAATAGCATAAGTAGTAGTTAATTTATTTTTTTGATGTGTTTAAAATTTTATACCAATATTGTTGTTATCTACGCTGGGCTGAATATCATTATACATATTATTGTATTGTAACAAATTTTATTACTATTAAATATCGTCTGTGAGTAGTTTGTTTTTAATTTTTTCTACGCAGGCGTTCAGTTTGGTTGTGATGCGTTTGTTTTCAGATGGCAGCGTGTTGTTCTGGAAAATAAAATAATATTAAGATTACTTAAAATATTTTAAAGCAAAAGAATTCTTACTAGTTATCAGACTACTTCTTCTCTTCTTCTTCTCTCTGCTCTTCTCCTCTTCTTCTCCTCTACTTCTTCTTCTCTTCTATTATAAGTCATCAAGAACAGCAGTGATCCTAAGATACTGCCTTGTGGAACGCCGACTTCATTTTGACCGGTTTAACAATATATTAATAATGTATGTTCAGTTGTCTCTTTACCATAACAGAGTGCATGACTAGCTCAGCCCGCGCGAGCGCGCGCGGCGCCAGGCCGGCGGCGGCGCCCGCGCGCACCGCGAAGCTGGAGTGCGCGCCCCCCTCGCACACACGGAACAGGAACACCGGCTCGCCTTCTTGTAGGATAAATTCGAAACTCTAGCAGGAGAAAAGGGGCAGTGAAGTAGAGATTTTTATTAGGGGTCATGATTACAAGACTCAGCAGTGTTGGGTGTAAGCTACACTGAAGCTACATAGGTACCTAAGGTTTGCACGGACTAGCATTGTGTTTGTCATGTAGATAGATAATGTATGCTTTATTGTATACCAATATCTAATTACTTTTTTTTTTTGTTGTTTTATTTATTTATTTATTTTATTATTTATGTACACACAGTAAAATAGATACAGATACGGCATATTAGTATTAAGTACAAAGGTACTGCTTATTTCTTAAGAAATTTCTTCCAGCAGACCTGCGAAAGGAGAAATGAAAAAGAAATGTAGACAATAGTGTGTGAGAACAAGAAGAGAAGAATTTGATTTGTGACGTCTTTTCGTTGTTTCTTAGTATCTAGGTTCTTTATTTAAAGCTTCTTCATTATTCAATTTCTTTATTTATGAATTATATTTGTATTGATAGCGGACTGTTTCTGCGTATGGCAATTATAAAATTTGTGTCTTGTTTGAACAACATTATTTTCTCTCACAGTAATCACGATGCGGCGAACTGCTTTGTGGCACGTTTGCTATGCAAGTATGAAGTACATAGAGAGGAGACAAGATCAGCCAGCAAATTCATGAAATCCTACAAGTAAAAAATCTTTTCAAAATCTCACCAGGAACCTGACAATAGGAGTGTCCACGATATACTCCTTGATATTCAGATAATGTGTGGCCAGTAACACATGCGGACAGTTCTCTCCCCTGAACAGTAAAGTGTTCAGACAAGCCGCCAGTAATGCTAGTCCGTCAGTCGCGGAGGTTCCCTTGCCAAACTCGTCTACTATGAGGAGGGAGTTGGACGTGGACTCTTGGAGGGCTAGGGCCATCTGGAAGATAGAAAGTGTTAGAAGCTGATGAAAATAAATTCTGGTGATAGACATTTTCCAATCTACCAAAAAGTCTCTAAAAAAGGTAAAAAGACAGGGAAATGATTATGATTTGCCAGTCCATCCGAAGCAGATCCCTTTGCAGTTAAAAAGGCCAACAAACATACATGCATGTCGATTTTGCAAAAAGATTTTTATAGTTTTCGCCAGAGCTTGTATTTCATAAAATACTGCTTGGCAGGTGAATGTGTACCAGTGTCTCAGATTACATTTTGCGTTGACTTTGAGGGTAATTTGCTATCTATTAAAATATTTAATATTCTATCTATCTATACCTACCTGTCTCAAGTCTATCAGGAATGCGGACATATGCGTGGCGACGCACTCGGTGCTCTGTATGCGAGTGTGTATGTGACGTACTACGCCGATCGTCGCTGAATCTGCTGGTACGAAGCTACCGATGTGGGCCAGGTATACTATCAGACCTAGATTCAAAATGTTCTGATTTAAGATGGGATATTTACTTTGTTTTGAAGCTGTTAATACGAAGTTTTTAATACAGTGATAAATAGAAAATCATTTATCGAAAGAACAGTTGATGAAAGGCTTCAATGAGCCTAGTTAATTAACTCATAGTTCTCACAAATTAAGTCGAAAGCTGTTCTCTAATTTCTAGGTCTACTGTTTTCAAAGTAAAAGTCAAAGAATTTATTTCAAATAGGCACGTTTAAGGCACTTTTTAACGTCAACATTTACATTAAAAAATAGAATTGATACTAGTCGCTTCTTCCAAAAGGTAGTTTCGTATGGAGAAGAATGGGAAAGAACATCCACTGTTACTCTTTTAAAATGTATTACAATATTTTGTAAGCATAAATAAAATTACTTTACCAAAATAGGTAAAAATAAAAATGAAGCAATGACAGATAAATTAATTATGTGATAGATACATGGTACTCACATATTTACAAACATTGTAAAATATACGATATTCCAACCTTTTTTTAACAAGTTTTAAGTCAGTATGTGAGTTAAAGTAATCAATGTCATAAAAATAATAAATAATACAGTTAAATTAGCAACCAGTTTGATTTTGTCTAGACTAGATTGTCCTATGGAGCTGGACTGGATGTTTCCAAGCATTCTTAGCTTGATATACGAGGGTCATTCAATAAATACTTAGCCTACAAAAAGTAAACGAAAATTTTGGAAAAGTGGCAATTTATTTTTCAACATAGTCTCCTTTTAGTTCGATACACTTAGCCCAGCGATGCTCCAACTTTTTTAACCCGTCCGAAAAATAGTTTTTGTCAAACTCTGCAAAATAGGCCTCCGTGGCGGCGATGACCTCCTCATTCGATCCATATCTATTCCCGGCGAGTGATTTTTTCAGATTAGGAAACAGAAAGAAGTCACAAGGGGCCAAATCTGGAGAATACGGTGGATGGGGCAGCAATTCGTAGCGTAATTCGACCAATTTGGCCATGGCAACGGCAGACGTGTGAACCGGTGCGTTGTCGTGGTGAAACAGCACTTTTTTCTTCGCCAGATGGGGTCGTTTTTTCTTTAATTCGGCGTCGAATCGGCCTAATAAATCGGCATAGTAAAGCCCTGTAATTGTTTTACCCTTCTCGAGGTAATCGATGTAGATCACACCTTGTGAATCCCAGAAAACGGTGGCCATAACTTTTCCGGCCGATTTTACAGTTTTCGCCTTCTTTGGAGCACGTTCCCCGGTCTGGATCCATTGTTTTGATTGCTCCTTGGTCTCTGGTGTGTACCAGTGGATCCAGGTTTCATCGACGGTCACAAAACGACGCAAAAACTCCGCTGGATTCATCTTAAACAGCGCCAAACACGTCTCCGATGTGGTCTCACGGTTGCGCTTGTTTTCTGGTGTGAGTAAACGCGGCACCCATCGCGCCGACAGCTTTCTCATGCCGAGTTCCTCGTGAAGAATATGATGCACTGTTCCTTCTGAAATGCCTACAGTCTCAGCTAGCTCCCGAACCTTCAATCGGCGATCTGCCAATACGAGATCATGGATTTTTTTAATGTTTTCCTCCGTAGCAGCTGTTTTCGGTGCACCTGGACGTGGTTCATCAAAAACCGACGTACGGCCACGTGCAAACTCGTTGAACCAATTCTTGACGGTGGCCATCGATGGAGAAGAGTCACCGTACACAGCATCCAAGCGCTCTTTGATTTCGATGCGCGTTTTCCCTTCCAAAAATAGGAATCGAATCACCGAACGATATTGCTCTTTTTCCATTTTTGTAAAACCGATCGACACGTTCGCTTCCATAAGTTGTCAAATTAAAACAAATGAAGGGATTGGAATGAAAATTTGAAAAAAGAATTAAAAAAGAATGTGCTACACTGTGGTAAAACTCTTTTGAAACTACAGCGCCCTCTGGCGATGAGGCTAGGTACTTATTGAACGCCCCTCGTAATTTGTAATTTGCTTGTTCACAATACTTTTTATATGAGTATAAAATTTTCTTTAATTTAATTGCAATATATCACAAGGTATTTTGTTGTACCATTTAACACAGTACTCCATAAAAGACGTATGTACTCACTTTAGCTAGTCTGAAAAATGGTTGATTTATTTTATACTAATTTTTAGTATTAAAATGATGTCTATTACTTATTTTGTCTGTCTTTCGTTTTTTTAATCGAGCATGTTATAATAGGCACACGAACAGATGTTTGAGGAAAGCATAGCATAGCCTAGTGAGGCCTTACTTTTTAAAGGTAAAGGATGAAAAACAGTCTCACCAATCTGCTTCATATAAACCGACTTCCCGCTGGAGTTGGGTCCCGTTAGTATCTTGACACACCCTGCCTCCTGACTGGACTCCACGTCATTCGGAACAAAGCTGTCACACGTGAGCATGTACAGAGGGTGACGGCCTTGCTTGATGCTAATGATCTTCTCAGGAGTTAACGTTGGACGGACGTAGTTGTACTCCTTGCAGACCTTGGATATGGCTATAAGGCTGTAGATTAAAGTTTTATAATAGATATTTAGAAATGTTTTCTTTATTGTAAACTGAAAGGATGAACAAATACAATGTCATAGGAGTATATTTTAATGTCTTTGCATAGGGTACAGTTTCGTGTAGTTTGAAGTTAAATTGAGGTCAGAAGCTTTCGCTGTGTCCCCCGTTTATTATCGAAGGTCTTGGTCTGCCAATTAGGCCTTTGTAATTATTATGTTATTTCGATCGAAACTGCCTACCAATTGATGTCAGGCTGTCTCCTGAGCTACCTGAAATACAACTTAGGTACCGTTGCCTGATCCGTCAACATAAAGCAGCGAACTTCGAGATGGGGTGTTGTTTTTGGTGGTATGATCCAGCACTTGTTCGGGATCTTTTAGGGCGTGATTCATGGTTAATACTTTGTCCTCACACTATATTTTTGTCTCTAGAAATTATTATGGATGTTGCCAATTATTTCTTTGTCATGTATTGTGTATATCTTTTGTTGGAGACCCTAAATAAATAACTAAAAATAGCTAGCTACTCTTACCAGTCGAGCTCGGCACACTTGTCCACGACCGCGGCCAGCGTGTGCAGATGTTGCAGCATGACGCTGGTGAGGCGCATCATGATGCGGGTCTCGTGCGCCACTATCTCAGGGTATGTGTCGCCTATCATTACGTCCAGCTCTAAGAAGGAAGGTCTGAATTCAGGACAAATTCCCGTATAAGCTGAATAACTTCAATTTATTCAACTTCGATAGGAGAATTTGTCCTGAGTTTGTGTTCAAAAATCTTTCCATCTTCCTATCATTCTCCATTCGGGTTCGCCGCAGTCTGTCTTTTTCTTTCATACATCAGCTGTCACCCCAGTGTTCACTTCATCATCTTTCACACGAACTGTGCATCTTTTGCTTTGGCCTGCTTTTTTCCTTATAGCCGTCCACATTCATACTTAATACTTTTTTGTCACATGCTTTTCGATTACTTCATTATATAGTTACCTACTTAGCAAGAATTTAAATTTAACTACCAGCCTACTAGTCTAATAAGGCTACATTGTAATGTGAATAAAGTATCAACTGAGGCACTGCATAAAAGGAAAAAAAAACATGCTTTTCAAGAATGTTAAAAATGAAAGAATATGAAATTACAGGTTTTTGAACTTCCTGAATTAAATTCTTACCTTCACAACCCTTACTTTTGTAATGGATGTAATCGTTGTTTTGAAACTGAAAGACAAATTAGATTGTTGTTAAGGAGCTGAACTTTTGAATAGAATTAGCATCTTTACGTCAATAGGCGGCATTCCGACATTGGTGCTAGTTTTCCCCTACTGCATTATGAGTTTCTATAAACTTTTCATCATCAGTATCTTACCATAAACTTCATATCAGGCAGTTCCTTATCGTCTGCGCTCAGGTTGTCTGCCCAGACCTTCACGCCTAGCAAATATCCGAGGTGGGGCATGTACAGCATGCTACACTCTTCGATGTAGGTCGGCAGACGGTCCATCTCCACCTTAGCTGTCTCTGACATCAGGCCGTGGAGGCTCGCCATTGTTTGTTTTTCTGAGGAACATATACCTACATGTAGCAGGTTTCACAGGCAGAGTTTTGTTTAAAGAATTTATTTCTCAAAAGAACATACTTAGGTACATAGTTCACTTAAATATGAGAAACTTAACAAAACATTCAAATATTCTTAAGTAATAAACTAAATTGTCGTTCGATCTATCGAATAAATACCTTACTATCGTACCTACCTGAGTGATGTTGGTCAGTTTTTATTGTAAGCTAGCCAAATACTACTTTAACCTATTTTTTGAACTGTTCACCGATGAAGAATCGCTTATAGATATCTGTAGATAACTTATTATAAACGATAAGTTTCATGAAGTGTACGAAGAGAGTAGAATTTTATTAGAATAAAATATGTACTCATGTCAAGTTCGGCGTCAACGCCAGGCTTCACAGTAAACTTGCCCTCAGTTTTGGATAGATCGAAGTCTATGATCCTGTTCATGTATAATGCCATCTGGAAACAAGTTATTTTCAAATAAGTTGTACAAGTATTTAAACGAGAAATCATTAGCGTTTCTACGCATTGTAATGTCATTGTTCTTCTATTACCTCGTATAGCTTGGTATTATCGAAGCAGGCGAGCTGTTCCAGAAATTCGCTGAATTTTCCTGTCGACTCACACATCTCGCAAATCAGCACCGCGTTGTATAGCGTCTAGCAATAAATTGTTCATGAGAAAACATTTGATTTAGAGAATTTAGAATTAGTAATGATAGGCAATTTTGTAATCGACTCATTGTGTAATTGATTCACTTACATTATAAAGCGATTTCCACTGAAACGGCTTTGCAGACAATGCTTTGATTTTCGCTAATATTCCCTGAAATAAACCTATCAATTAAGCCATTTATTTTTTGTATCTGCTACATAAATACATAACTGTACTATCTAAACAACTCACGTGAACATTCTTGATGAACCGCATGGAGGAGCAAATGTTCTTCATGAGGACATCGTTTTGTGGCTTCATAAAGTATGCTATAACGTCCTGACGACTCTTTAAAACTGCCATGTCTGAGGTCGGGTGTTGTAGCAAAACCCTGTAATCCAATAATGTCTTGTTGCAAATATTTATTTACGTAAATGAAATGTTTGATGTACCCGCGATTGGTCGCCGACAAGTTTCGAGCGGACAAAGTCGCGTCAGTCTTTTTTCAGCCGGCAACGTATCATATTGGGTAATTTTCCGTGAAATTTCAGGCCTGACACTAAACCTCGTGCGGTTGTACGCTCGCGTGTCGTTATTGAAAAATAGTTTGAGTAGCGCTAACTGGCACGTCCGCGTGCGCAGGCGCGTGGGACGGGTGACACACGCGGCGTGCGGCGGCGCCGGCGGGCAGGTGAGCTAAAGAGTACCGTATATAAGTGAGCGCCGCTACGGGTCGCGGTCACACGCGTCTGAAGGCAACATGAGGCGCTGCATAATCTTTTGGAGCTTTGTTAACCCGTTGTGACTGAACTTTTGTACACGATAAATATGCATATGGGAGGAAATGGGACTAATCCCCTACTGTAAACTATTGAAAAATTGTGAACTGACCATTTCATTTACAGAAAAACGCATAAAATATCGATCGTTTATAATACCTCATCCGGCTCTGTCCTATCTTGGAACTGCACCTACTGAACACTTGGAACAGAGAGAGTCCCTCACGACTGGACCCTCGTACGCCTCGCTTGAATGCACTGGGGTGTGCCACTACGCTGAACACTTGAAGACCGCGGTATGTGTCCTCGTCCACTGTTACTATGTCTGCACTGAGGAAGGTACCCAGTGGTTTTATTAGTAGTAGGTACTACGATTTAAGAAGGGGCCAATAGCACAAAGTGAGAAATGTGGATCGGAGAAGCCAAATCAGTTGAAAAAATATGCCAAGATACTACATCATCACACACAGTTGGACTTCACTACACTGTCGAACACAAGCCTCGCTTTGATTGTGCCATTATCCTGGATAAGTAATAATGTAATTACGGGTTGAAAAGTGCATCGTCTGCAAGAAATTATTTGGTATGCAACTTAAATGACAAAAAAAAAGATAAATGATGACAGATATGTAATAATGGTAGAATGGTCTCTAGGTCTGCTTGCAAATGAAAAGTCAACATGAAAATAATTATATAAATTATTCTATCGTAACAAACCTCCTATCAAGCTATAAAGACCTGCAACTTACAGTGAAATGATCCTCAGACTTAAAAACTGTGGCTTCCCATGCAGGTCCATGCTCAACTTAGCCCAGTTGAGGTCCAAGTATCTTAGCAGAGCCCCCAGTGCGTGCACACTCTGGGTCTGTGAGAAGTCCAGGACCGTTCGAAGGTAAAGGGACCTCTCTTCGTCAGAGGCGTTTGGTGGTTCAGTGGGAAGGGACAAGTTGAAGATACGTCGCTTGCATGCTTCGAAACCTGGGAGAAAAGTATTATAATTTGGGAGAAAGCTAGTAATATCATTGATATTATTATATAATGTCATATAATATTATATTATATAATGTTACTTGTTGATAGGCCTACACTGTCCTCCCATACCTATATTAACACCGTAATTTGAAAACATTGTAAAAACCACATTTTATTAAAAGAGTACCGTGGGTTTTCTTGCCGGCTCTTCTCCATAGGAAACGACCAATTGGAACCGTGCACCTAGCTTCTGACGTTTCATAGGTGCCCATGTAGGTTTATGTGAAATAAAATATTTTGATTTTGATATTTTAGATTTATTTTCAAGTTGCTATCCTACTTAGAGATTTCTTCTTGATCGTTAGTGAGCTGACAGAACCAAACAAATATTACTTCCGTACAGGAATTGTACACGCTTAGGCAAGAGCTAATAGCTAAATAGCTCATCCTCGTCGCTGTTCGAACTGTCCTCAAAAGGCTTTTCGTAGCTAAAGAATCAACATCTATCCATGTTCCCGGTAGGTGCTAGTAGCTTCCTCATTATAATGGTTACATTATGAGTAGGAATTCCAACACTTACTATACTCCTTAGCAGACAAGAACACAAGCTTGCACCGCCCCTCATCATTGGCATCGCTGTCGAACACTGTCTTCCTGACAGTTTGCACGAAGGCTCCCTGGTTCTTGCCGTCTAGTAGGATGCAGATGGGTTCCACTTGTCGGAACAAGCTTGCGAACATCTGGTACTCCGGCGGACGGTCTACTATCTCTTCTAAGATGAATAGCTGGTCCGCAATAAAGGGGCAGAAAAGAGGTTGAAATTGATGACGCTTTTTTGTTTTCCTCATACCATTTTTTATTAATTGGTTGATTTGGTGGCAAATATTAAGGATACCTACAGTTGATGTTCTGTTTCGTATTGTTACTAGATAAATGAGATTTGGTTGAACAACTTGCAAATTGAGCTATTCTAAAGAACACTAACATTACAACATTAAAATTGTTGCTAACACTTGGACTTTTTCCGAAAATAAAAGTATTCTATTCTATTACAAGCAGTTACTTTAAGAACAGTAACTATTGGTTATCACAGTATAACAACTGGGTGCCTCTGCCTACTTATATTTTATTTGACTGCTTGGTCGTTAAAGGTTAAAAAAAAATCGCTGAAATAAATTCTATAACGAATTTTCGGATAAATAAAGTTTAATGGCTGAATTGGACAAACAGCTTTAATAAACATGAAACTAGATATCATGTGACCCAAATGCAGAGGGTAATTTAAAAGCCCATAAAGACTGAACTATAAATGGGACCCACCTCGCCGGTGCGTAGGGTGCAGTAGGCCGCTCCCAGTCTTCCTGAGCGACAGTATGCCACCAACACCCTCTGCGACATTTTGATATATGGCCATTATTTCACCGTACGTAACTCAGAAAGCCAAACAAAGACCACCTAAGGTCTTTCCATGGCTTTTGAACGTGATAAGTGGCCTATCTGCACTAGAACATTATTTATAACGTCACGACATGGTGCGAGAAAGACATTCGAAAAAAGTTAGGAATACAAGGAACATAATATATCGAGAGAGAAATCATGAAAATACAATCATAAATGTACCTAACCTGGGCCCTATAGTGCTGACAAGGTAGGTATAAAAGATGGACAAATTCTGCGTGAGATTAATTTGTTCTGTTGATCGTCCAAAGTCAGTCAGTCTTGGAGTCGTTCTGTCCCCTTACAATATTGTACTTAATATCAACAAACTTATCTTGTTCTAGCCTGCTAATATCTACACTGAAGTTTTCGTAGGCCACACCCAAGCCTACCTTACCGAAAATACAAAAGCCGTTCCACCCTTACATGATTAATTAGTAGTGTGCTCACACTACATCGGTTAATTAATGGGAATTTCATTACAGTACCTACATAACACGCGGGAATTATTGCGTGTCGGTTATGTTACATTAATGTTTTATAGCATGTCTCCGTAACCAGGTGAGCTCTGTTCAGTGAGAATCCTTGTAAATGTTGATAATGCTCCGGCTAAATTGTCGCGATACCGCGAACTATACGTCGCGCGCTCTGCTCTCTCTCGCACACCGCTTGACATCTCGCTATACAATAGAGAGCGCGCGAAGTGTAGTTCGCGTTATCGCGACAATGTATTATGTAGCCGTAGCATTAGGATTACATTATACAAACAAAATTTCATATAGGTAACAGAGAAAATCATCGTCGATTTAATAAGCGTAGGAACTTACCTCTTCGGTCTCTGATTCTTCACTAGATTCTTGTTGGCCGTTCGGATTTTGGTCATCATTTCTAAAATAAAACCTTGCCTTAATAACCATCTTTTGCAATCTATTAATTGGTATAATGTTATTAAAACAATGAACAAACCTTCGGCATTGCGCTATGACGAAATGATTATCAGATCGGTTGGAGTTCAAGTTATTTGTACTGCTGGTTGTGGGTCGCAGACCTGGCACTGAAACCCCATCCGATGAAGTTTCCTCCATAATTCTTCTAATATTGAACTTTTACAAAACAATATAATTCGAGAGAAATCGCGTCTTTGCTTTTCCCGCGTGTTGTTCTTGGTCTATGAATTTTTATTATAACCGGGCAAAGGAAAACATAGATATACGGCCGCCTAAAACAACAAAAGAAAATATACGCGTCTTTTTTACAAGAAATAAAAAAAAAAAATTGTTGACCATAAAGTCTCCTCTTGGTTTTTTATTTTTATTTTGGTACATACCTATTGTTTCAACCGTGGAAAACGAAAGCACATAAAAAAAATCCTGCTGAAACGGGTACCTATTAAGGTACTGAGGCATAATTTTATTCTAGGTTTTTTTTTTCCAATCTACCTATTAACCAGAACTAGTACCTAATCCTCTATTAGCACTTTGATATTGTTGCCCGATAGTTGGTCCCACATGAAATATTCAGCGGTTACATACAAGTAATTGAAATATGGCGTGATGTTATACATTCGACAATCACGGGTTGTTATGACGTTATGCGGTCACTAGCCTGCTTTGTTTGGGTTTAGGCTAATCACAATCACCATGCCATGGGGAATAATAGGCTGGTAATAATTAGGAGCAAGTTTAAGTAGGTATCGAGTATATAATTCTTAACAAAATAAATAAGTTGAGTTTCTATCAAAGACTGAATACAGCACAGCACAAGTAGATGGGTTGACGTGGGCCATTGTGTACCTGTGCAGAAGGCAATAGATGATCTTTTGATTAAAACAAAAACTGGTTCAAATTATTTATGGCATTTATTTACAAAATAGTCGTCACACCACATTAGTTTTAATAAATTATGAAATTTTCTTAATATTATCATTATAAATTATTTGTAAAACTATGAATCTTAATAATAAGGTAGATAGTTAATTAAATAGTTTTACGTTAAGTTTTAGTGCAGAAACACATACTTACATAAACTTGTGAAACTTTAATCATTTATCTTCATAAAAGGCACTTACGGCGATTTATCATAATCATAATTATTTTCAGTACTTAAAAATTATATTCAATAATTAATTCAAAGTGTCTTAAAAGTTCCAATTCCAATAGTCCAAGTTTGTCTACCGGTGTTTTTGGAATAATGGTATGGTAACTTCACTAAATACAGAATGGATATCTTTGTTTGTTAGGTAACATGGACATTATTAATCGCCATCATTATAACTATGGCATAGTAAACCCGGCATTACAAAAAACACATTAGTCGATTTGCCTATACTCCTTTTCATGATACTCCTTCTCTCGTATATTACAAAAGACCAACAGTTACATAATCTTTAAATGACCAACATATCATTATCCTCGGGTGCCTCCTTCCTGAAGTTGACCCTGATGTGTCTGCAGATGTGGCCGATGGCGTTGGCTGGCGGCACCACTATGGCCGCCATGCATGCCATCACCATGGTCCGCAGAGACGCGAAGTAGATCTTCACGCAGCGCAGGCAGGGCGCGGTGCACCAGATTTGCTGTAACGAAGTCAATGAAGGTGTTGGAGCAGTGAATTGATTGATCCCGTTTTAAGCAAACGACCTCCTGAGCCTTGGTGCTCAATATCTACTGAATAACCAACTTCAGGTAAAAGTTACTCCGCGCTAAGTAAGCAGCTTGCGCTGCTGATGCACTCGTGCTGTAAAACTATCATACACCTATAGATAACTATTATAGACTGTGCTGCGCTACTAGGAAAGTTCGCAGGCCAAAGGGCACTTTGTGTTAGGCTATCCTGGTCTCTGTTCAACTCTTACCTCAAAGGCGAGACAAGCGAACCCGCAGCCGAGTAGCAGCGCGCAGGGTGGCGCGAGCAGCACGGTCAGCACGGTGTAGCACCAGTTGCGCGCGTGGCGGAAGCACGCGTGACTGAGCCGCCACGCGCACTCAGGGCTGCGCGCGCCTTCGGGTTCGCCGATTATGTCGTCCCATACTATCTGTGACGGGAGATGGAAAAATAATCACTTCTGCTTTCGTATCAATGGGGTAACAATAGCTTCTGTCCGCGATTTGCCCGCGTGGAGATTGGAAATTATCTTACGGGAACGTAGGTACTACAGGGATAAAAAGTATTCTATCTCCTAACCTCATCGGTCATGGTCTATCGTCGTGCCAAACATCCAAAACCGTTCAGCCGTTAGTCGTGAAAGGGTAACAGACAGACAGAGTTACTTTCGCAGTGATCATTTTATGTAGTATGGATGTTGATTAGGCAAATTCCATGGCTTTGTATATGGTCCCTTAGATATTGGTGGTACGCGGCATAACAGCAATCACTTGAACAGTCTCTTGTTTGCAACTAGTCGAATTAACGTGACATTGGCTGAATGCACAAACCGTGCGAAGCCACAAGCAAGAAATAGTACATTTTGATACAAGTGGAGAAATTTTGCAGAGTTACTAGTATTGCAGAACTGCAATAACAAATGTCCACGTGTATCAAACGACGTTTTTCAATACACTTTTGAAGAAATAAAATAAAAGAACGAAAAATATTTTTGTCATTAAATAAATAAGACTGAATTTGCTTTTTTTTCCGCACTTTACCTTCGCAGGTTAAAAGAGAGGCAAAGGTATAAAGCCGCTAAATCTAAATAGCCTAATATGACAAATTGAAAATTCAAATATTTTTGAGTTTAGAACACAAATAAATGTTAATTTGTTCATAAACGTATTTTTTTTTTGTAATAAACATGGTTTTTGATGATATTCTATTTATAAACATAATTTAAATATTCAAAAAATAATAACGCCGTAAAGACGCCTATCTCTTTGCCGAAAAAAACAATCACCGCCGACTATAGGCATTGAACCAATTTGGACTAAGTATAGGTATAGTTATCTGTGCCATATTTTAGTTCCGCACACGTGTTGGTAAATGAAAAATCGCACGCGTGTGAAATAAATTGCATGTTGAACCTAATCGTAGTGCGATAAGAACCAGTTTTCGAGGAAGTGTATTGAAAAAAAAAAAACAAAAAACCTAGTATTATTTTAAAATTGGATACGTTGACAAACAAGGTTTTACTTCTATTTCTTGCCCAACTGGTGATTTCTAAGATTAGCGTGAAGCCAATGTTCATTCCTAAATAAATGCTTTTTCCATTTACAATGACAGCAGTTTTCAATATTCGCTTTGTAACGTAAGTACGTAGTTTTGCTTTATTATTGCCTAAACTTGAACCCGTAGGTAATCTACTTAAGTAATATTAAAAAAAAAAAACATAAAAGAAGTGGTGTTGCTTCAAAACCAAACAGAAATGGAATCGAATCGACTGCCGATTGTGAACATGACATAGTTTTGGCAATCCCCTTGTATTCAATTGCTGTAAGTCAGTGTGTCAATGTTATGAGCTCAAGAACTACGCTTTTCCAATAACAACATGTACGTATTTAATAATAACTTATGAAAACTATGACTGGGTCTTCTTATTTATAGACAACTGGTTTAAAAATCATTTTTTACTATTTTTGAACCAACTGCAACAATAAAAAAGAAAAATCTTAGCCTATGCCAAAATTCAATAATTCACAGTCCGATCATTTACAAACTATCTATGATAAGCAGCGATTTATACTAGAGTTTTATTTTTCCCATTTTCTGTTCAAGGGTGAAAGTACTGAAAGTTAATTAGTGGAGAACAATAAAATAGTTCAGGAGCGAGTGACCTGTAGTGTATAGTCAAGGAGCTTACAGTAGGTAGGTACTTAGGTAGTAGAGTCACGCAACCGTCTCGAGTTCTTTGTCCGGCGGCGGTAAGCTAGGATTTAAATTAAACTTTTCGTTTTTGTAAGAATTTGCATATTTTATAACAAACATTGTAGTTAGGTGTAATAGTGTTAAGAAAGATTTCCATGATTTGGGTAACACGAAAGCATAATTTTTTTTCGGAATCTATAGAAAACTTGTAATAATATTCTGTGAACATCTAAGTAATGTCCAGATAATTTTGAATGAGGGCTTGTAATTAAACGGAAATACAAGTATAATTGGAAAAATAATCAATGAAGCCTCACTCACGAAGTCTCACAGAAATTAAGATTATCGAAGAGCGAATATGACAAAACTCATAGCAAATGACGTGCTCTCTGTTGGAATCGCGTAGCAGATTGTAGAGGATACTATGTGCAAAGGTCTATTGAAAACAGTTTCTAAAAAATCTTGGATTACATTATTTCTTTGTTGAAATATTGACACAGATTTTTTCATTGTTTCGTAGCGGGTATTTTGATATCTCGTAGCGGCAATAACAGTCGTCATAAAAACATCATACTGATTGAAACTAGTCATTGTCAATGTTGTTCTAGCTGGAATTTTAAAGCCACTTCTTCAACGTCATTAGAAGCCCTCAAGAAACCACTATACCCTCTTGGGGTTACCCAGTTATGTCCCAATTTCACGGCGTCACAAAACTAATGGTTGTTTGTGCGTATAATGAAGTTGATTTTTCGACTGACACTGATTTATAGTCGGAAGGAAACGGACTTTAATATCGGGGTATAGCTGTTTACCTGATCTAGAGATAACTTGGTTATGGTTTTATTTGTTAGAACCTGGAATGGCAGGGTGCAGTAAGTATGCTTTACCTAGTATTTAAAAAAAAAATAAAGTTCAAATAAAATTTGACATGAATGTATGAATTTTCGCTCCTCCAATTATGAATACATTAATTGTTTTCGATGATACGATTATATACCAGTATTATGTTTGGTAAATGAAGCATTAGCAGCATTAGCTTTTTTCAAAAAATGGCATCGAAGGTATCGGTGGGTTGGTACGATACTTATTTCTTTGTTTTTGGTGGAAAGATAAGTTTAGCGGAAAACTACCAGCAGCTTCACCCATTACAAGCTTTCAAATGACTGCCAAACTTATTTAAATATTGTACGATGTAAAGTTGCATGCCATTTTATAAAAGTGTAGGTTTTCTCTTCAAATCGATGTTGAGGGAAGCATCAAGTGCTTGGGATCAGCAATCTGGCATCCTTGATGTCGCAGATCTACTGTTACTAACTCATTGTTAGTCTTCAATTCTTTGTGAAGGTGTAAGTAATTCTGTCTTTGTCCGTTTGCGACAGGACTTAGCTATTAAACAGATTGTAATCTTTGTACGTAAGTTATTATGGTAATAATTTTATAGTGTTTCTACATTACCTACAGTAGTAAAATGTGACGTCACATGTCTAGTGCAAACAATTAACATAAGTTGGAGGTACAAGGTCTTTTTTACATTTAATAGGCACTCTTGAAGGCATCCGTTATTTCTATAAATAACACCATAATAAATGGGTTTTCCTTATTATATCCACGTCACACACAATTTTAACAGCCCTCAGAAAGTGGTAGAAATGTTAATGTGTTTCCGGCGTTAAAATATGAATAATTCTATTTTAATTTAGAAGTTAAGTCTGGATATTTCTTTGGATAAATTACGTGTTTACTAATGTTAAGAATAGTAATTATCTTTTTATAATACCTACCTATTTAATAGGTTATCGTACTGTCATCTTTTAAGGTGTCTGATTATTTTGTAAATAGCATGAACCTATAATTTCTAGTTACTCTACATTCTCCAGCCAAGCATGTCCTGCAAAGCAGAAAATTGTTTAGTTACGATAAGCCCTAATTATAGCTTATTACAGTAAATTCAACTCATTATTAATTTCTGTGTATCTATCTAGTATACTGGGAGATTGTAAACTCGTCTGTACTAAACATTAACCACAAGAGCTTTCCATTCAAAACTTTTTGCTTTAGCACCAGTTGCGTTGTTAAACACACGAAATCGGTGCTGCTTCGTACTAAAATTACATATTTTATCAACAAGGTCAATGCAAATATCGATCGATTAAATTAAAAAACAAACCCTCACCCCCTCCGAGCTGACCACCTCCTGAAAAATCCACAACAAGCCCCTACACCTACTTATTAACTGTGAAGGTTAACCGTTTCATAACATCTTCATACAAACCTGCACATGCTGGTTCAGACTATTAGGGTCTCTGTCCTCTAGCGCTTCGCGCATCCCCTCCGGTTTGGCCGTCATCAATGTCCCGCGGGTCGCGAAGGCCGGTTGTTCTTTGACAACGGCAACCGTTGTCGGTATCAGCACCGGCGGAGCCGACACCGGCTCGGGAATGTCCGGCAACAGCTTGGCTTTGTAGTCGCAGGCGAGACACTGTCGTGATGTCGTTCGGGTGAGGTTCGGGACGGCCGCGCCGCCGGAACCAAGCGGTACGTCCTCAAAGGCCACGGTAATGGATAGTGAGTGAGTTCCTTAAGAATTTCCCAAGGAAAATATAGTTTGGTGCGAGTTTTCAGTAAGTTATTTCAGATGTTTGTCGGTTAAAGTTTTGTGGGCAAATGAAAAAGGTTGCCTGGTTAATTTTATAGTTGTTTTAACAACTGTGTTAGGTTTATTTTTGTAGGTTGATTTTTATCGTAAGTACTTTTATCACAAAAATTAATCAGCTAAGTAATTAGCTATAGTCCATTAAGTTAATAACACTTTTGGGTCTAATTTTGTACGTTTTATATTAAGTCGAAAGCGAACAAGTAAGTAGATTAAACTTTTGATTTATACGGATAGTTTCCGTTTCAAATATTTATTTTACTACCAAACTATAATTTGGACACCGTCCAATTTATCTACAACAAATAGTTTTTTGTAATGTGTACACTTCACTGAAAGCTCGCGCTACAACTGAAAACTTTTCATCACGCTTTACTTCTGTAACCCCTTTGCGCATGTCTACCATTAATACTTGTAAATATCAACACGCACGATATCCATTGACGCTTTTATTCGAACAGAAACACCACTGTTCGCGCTAATGCGGCAATGTAAACGTTCTATAAGGTTCGTATGGTCTTTTTTCTTTTGTTTTTATGAAGTTTTCAGGCGGCTACTGAGAGCATTGACCGATAATTGCCTTCTTTGAGCATGCTTCCACATGTCATATATTTTTAAGGAAATAATTTACCGAGCTCATAGGGTGAGGAAGAGTAATCGGTGGGGGTCAGGCTATGCTTACTCTGATTATATTATTAACGGTGCTATATTCGACGCTCTGAACAACCAAGAAATTAATCCCCCCTACATCAACTTACTTGGTAACGTATATCTGCACAGCACTGCTTCAATTAGATTACCGGTTGTCGCTGAAAACCAGCGCTGGGGCTGTGTCTTGCATAGAGTCTAAGATCGTAAGTCTGAGATTGCATTATGCTGAGCGATGGCCGTTTTGCTTGGATCTGGCGCATATTTTCCCCCAACTTGTTATTTTTTGTGTTTGTGTTTTTTCTTTGCGTCATGCTTATCGCAAATAAACGTATTTTCTTTCTTTCTTTCTTTTTTCATTACAAACAGCCGAACCATAATTCTTTATTGAAAAAAGGGTAAAACAAGGAGACCCACTTCACCCAAACTTTTTAACAGCACTCTTGAAGAAGTGATCAAAAAGATAACGGCAGGTTGGAAGAGATGTGGCATTGAAGTCGGGCGCGGTTAACAAACCTCCGCTTCGCTGACGACATTGTTGTATTCGTTTTTCTCCCCCACGGCGGCAGAACGGAGCTGATGTTAAACCAACTTAGTGATGCAAGTCTTGAGGTTGGACTGGCGCTGAACATGTCGAAGACCAAGGTAAGCACCACTAAATATAGGATCAGAGTTAATGGTGAGGAATTGCAATATGTCCATAAATACATCAGTCTCTTTCCAGTCCAGACAAGACAAGGAAGTCTTCAGACGAAACGGAAATGCTTGGAAGAGGTATTGGTCCATGAAAGAGACCGTTCGTGGATCCGCCGTTTGTCACTCAAGCGAAAAATTATGGACGTGTGCATCCTTTCCGTTTTGAGTTATGGATTCTAAGACTTGGTGTTTGACAAACATTCAAAAGTCCAAACTCAAGGTTTGCCAACGTGCAATGGAGCGCAGTATTCTAGGCGTCAAATTGACAGCCCATATTCGCAACACCACACTGCGCTCCAAAACACAGATTACTGACGTTGCTCAAAAAGCCGCTAAGCTGAAGTGGGACTAAGCTGGTCACGTCTACAGTACGCCCATTGAGCTGTGGGCCTAAATAACCACTACATGGAGCCCTGACACAGCCAGAAGGCGTCGTGGTAGACCCCGAAGAGGATGGCGGGACGAGCTAGAGGAAACAAACGACCAGTGGTCCACTTTAGCCCTGGATCGAAAGAGCTGGAAGTCATGGGGAGAGGCCTTTGCCCAGCAGTGGGATGATACACGCTAATAGTAACAAACACGATGTTGTTATTGTGGTGCTTAAGAGACAAATCATTGTCAGTGCTTTAAGGAGGTTATACAGAAGTAAGGTTTAACCCATCAACTATCTACCATTTTAGCACGATGTGGCACGGATTAAGAGCTTATTTTAAAATTCATTCACCCATATATTCAGATTCAGTGAATCAGTTTCCCCAGAAACAGTTCAGTCAGTTCAGTTTTAGATTTGTTTTGTTTCGTAGCTATATTCACACCCGCGAAAATCGTGAAAAATTAATAATTCGTCAAAAGTCATATGAATCCGCCCAACACATAATTACGAGTCGTCATGACGGATGTATGTGTGGACTGACTCTTATTGCGAAGTTTGATTTAACGCCCACGTGCCAAACCTGATATCCAAAACCAAACTGGGATTACAGTGATAACGTTAATGGACTTGATAAAACTGAACTTACTACATCAAGTGTTTAGGTGGTCCTAAACACTTGATGTAGTAAGTTGAGTCGATAAAATATAAAAGAGAGCAATAAAGAGGTATTTTTTTTCAATATTTTATTGACCTATTGAAATTAAATAAAAATGTCTATTTAGATTGATTAAATAAAATGTTTTCGTATGTGTAGATCAACAAAGTACTCTCCGGTTTTGCATAAAAAAAAACCTTTCGCGATTTTTGCTTATGTTGGATTTTTCACTTTAGTTAATCTTGACATTAAAATATGAAAAGAAAAGAAGGTTTTAAACGTTTTTATTGTGTAAAATAAACAATTATATATATTATATTTTTGTCTATATTTCCTATATATTTCATGGGTTTGTGCCGATATTGAGTTCCTAGGTGCTGAGCAAAATCACTACACATTTATTAGTGATGCGCATGGGTGTAGGAGATGGCTCGATCACTGTGTGGTATCTTTATCAGCCTGGCACACTGTTGTAGATGTAGGTATTAAAGAAGATGTGTATAACTCCGATCATTTACCCATCTATATTGTATGTGATTTGAGTATAGTAAGGTCAAAACTGGTGACTCAGACAGTGCCTCGTAGTGCGATTATATGGGGTGAAGGAAACTGTTCTGAAATTGACAGATACCGGTTTTTATGTAATAGTAAATTGCGAGATATCGATTTCCCTCAAGAATTTACGGAGTGCAGTCATGGGTCATGCAGCTTGACTGAACATAGAATAATTTTAGATAAGTTTTATGATCGGATTGTGAACGTTCTTAGTGAGGCAGCTGAGCAATCTAAAGAGAGAAGTGACTTTGGGCCTCACAGAAAACATCGATCTCTGTGTGGCTGGAATAAACGTGTACGTGATGCTCACAGTGAGGCTAGGCTTAAATTTCAAACCTGGATAGAACATAAACGACCAACTTATGGTTATGTTTATGAACAAATGCGAGAGGCTCGCAAAGTTTTTAAAAGTCGCTTGAAATGGTGCCAGAATAACCAAGAATATATAAAAATGGACATAATAGCAGAACAACGAGCTACCAAGAACTTTGGCAAATTCTGGAAATCCACAGGTAAGTTGGACGTTAAGCCTGGCCTTGCGGTGAGTGTGGAGGGGAAGGGTGATCACGGGGATATTGCAAACCTGTTTATTAAATATTTCCAGGTGCAATCTCCCCTTGGTCCCTCAGTTCCTTCTGAAGATGCCGAGTATTGTTGTCAGGCAAAGGAGACTTTTATGCACTTCTCTGCCAAGCAAGTCAAAAGAGTCATACAGGGAATGAGCAGAGGCAAGTCTCCAGGTCATAATGGACTCAGCATTGAGCACTTGAAATATGCAGGAGTCCACATGCCGAGGGTCTTGTCATTGTTCTATGCGATGTGTCTACGGCATTCGTACTTGCCGGAAAACTTCATGAAAACACTTGTGGTTCCCATCGTTAAGAACAGGGTAGGGGACATATCTAGTAAGGGGAAATATCGTCCGATTTCCTTGGCTACGATCATGGCTAAGGTGTTGGACAGTACGCTTGACTCATGTTTGAAAACTGTTTTAAATCTTCATGAAGCACAGTTTGGGTTCCAGCCTGGACTATCAACTGAAACTGCTATCTTGAGTCTCAAGCATACTGTTCAATATTATACCGATCGTAAGACGCCGGTGTACGCCTGTTTCCTTGACCTCTCAAAGGCCTTCGATCTCGTCTCTTATGATGTGCTTTGGGACAAGTTGAGGAACAGGGGTATCCCTGCTGAAATACTGAAAATCTTCCAGTTCTGGTATGCCAATCAAAAGAATCAGGTTAAGTGGTCTAACTCTCTCTCTCCAGCATACGGATTGGAATGCGGTGTGAGACAAGGGGGTTTGACATCCCCTAGGCTCTTCAATCTGTATGTTGATGGCCTCATCACCGAGCTCAGCCGTATGACGGTTGGATGTCGAATAAATGGAGTGAGCGTTAATAACATCAGCTACGCAGACGACATGGTGCTGCTGGGCCCGACTGCTGGGGCAATCAGGGAATTGCTCAAAGTTTGTGAAACTTATGCTGCCTCACATGGACTTATTTATAATGTCACCAAGAGTGAATATATGCTCTTTAAGGCCGCTGGTAGGTGTCCAGACTCTGTACCAGAAATTATAAAGCTGAATGGGCTCCATTTAAACAGAGTCTCCAATTTCAAGTACCTTGGACATTTCATCACCGACGGCCTTAAGGATGATATAGATATTGAGAGGGAGCGTAGGGCACTGGCGGTCAGAGGTAACATGCTGGCCCGAAGATTTGCTCGGTGCTCTGACCTAGTAAAAATTACTCTTTTTAAGGCCTACTGTCAGAGCTTTTACACGAGCAGACTATGGGTCAACTACACTAAGAGATCGCTGGATGTCCTGCGCGTTCAATATAATAATGCTTTCAGGATATTGCTGCGACTGCCCCGTTTCTGTAGCGCTTCAGAAATGTTTGCTGAGACCCACACAGATGGCTTTCATGCCATAATACGCAAAAAAACAGCTTCGCTGCTGTGCAGAGCGCGTAGTAGTCGCAACTATATCCTGAGAGCTGTGGCGGAGAGCTATACTCCCAATATCAAGCATTTTATGCGGAGGTTGATTAGGTAGGGAACATACCTATGTCTTTCTGCCTGGTCGTCCTTTGTTATAATAATATTCTTTTTTATATCAATGTTACTAACACTAGAATATAAGCTGTGTGTATTACTAACAAAATATGGATCACTGTTATCTGAATTAAATGATTTTTTTTTTTTTTTTTTAATTTCCGCCGTTAATGGGTTAACACAATGGCAGCGATTCGGCGTACTTAATATGAGTTCATCTAAATCACGTTGCGGAATGGCCGCCTACGTCCGTTGTAACAGGCGAAAAAGATGTTCTGTTGTGTGTCGGCATCCATATTTGGCAGAGCTTTTCTTCGAAGCATATCCCATGCGTGCTCAATAAACCTATTTTTCTTTCATTTCTTTCTAATAGGATTTAAGTCTGGCGATTGAGCAGGCCATGGTAGGACGTTGATATTAGCTGCGGCAAGTGTGTTTGCAAGGACTCTGGCAGTGTGTGGTTGTACATTATCATGCATAAGCAGAAATTAAGCACCAAATTGGGTCCACAAAGGAATTACAATATCTGATACAATCGTTTCAGCGTAAACTGTGCATTGAGATTGCCTCTGATCCAAATCAGTTCGTTTCTTCCGCCGCGCCGATCCAAATGCCCACCCATATCATGATTGTTCCACCGCTGTGTGCTTGGACTTCCTGGCATGCTTTTAAATGTTCTTTGCGTCCAGGGGTCCTCCAATACCGAGTTGGTCTAGTGTTTGGCCTATACTAAAGCGAGATTCGTCAGAAAAATACAAAACGCCACTCTTATTCTGCCTAAATTCTGTGTTCACGAGTTCATTGTAAGCGAGTTCAGCGATTGCAGGACTCAATAGGTAGTACACGTAGCGGCTTTCGGAAACGGAGATTGACTTCATGCAAGCGGTTTCTTCTGGTTTGATCGCTTATTAACATCCCTGAAGAGCTATAAAGCCTCGTAACCAACATCATCTCGGCCATTTCACGGTTTCGTCGAGCAGTAATTTGTATGTAACGATCTTGTCTGCGTGTAGTGATGCGAGCTCGTCTTCCATGTCACTCTGCCACGCTGCCAGTGATGCGGTAACGTGTCCAAAGTTGACTTATAACACTCTGCGTAGTGCTCAGAGCGATTGCCACAGCAGGTTGCCGAGAACCAGCTGCCAACATTCCCACGGCTCTGATAATTTCATCTCGGCTCAAATAGCGTCTTCTCTCCATAATAACATTCTTTTGTATTGATTCCACTCAGAAGTATGGCAGACATTTTACTGTTTTAGCCTCAAACCTGTTGCAGGATTATATAGGAATACGACTTGACAGCAGATTTTCATCTTTTGACCGAAACCGAACTATTGTGACAACAATCAACATATTAGTAAGGAAAAATTTAAATCTTTTTTGTAATCTAGGTGAAAGACACAACTGTAGGACTAGAAATAGGGACCAATTAGATCAACCAGGTTTCAGACTGGCTAAAGTAGACTCATTCTTCATAGGGTACTGTTAAAATGTTAAAATCAAATACCTCCCCATATACACCAACTCAGTGAAACGAAATTTAAATCATATATAAAACGTCCACTATCCAGTCAACATATTCTATGTTGGGGGATTACATCGCTGACAAAGAGGCTTGGCTCAACGCTGCTGGTCCTGCTCCACAGGGGCGCATAAACTAATTGATTAGCATTCGAAAATATTGTTGGAGCTGCTGAAGATTGTAAAAACCATCTTTGCATTGTATATATTCGATCTCTTAGTATTGTATAATAGCATCGCACATGTGTGAGCACTATGTATCTACTATAAAGCTACCATTTACTAGTTTCGTCTTTCATTGACTTTAATGTGCCCTGGTGACTGAGAGTATGTCATGCTCACTCAAATATCTCGCTGGTGTTGGCATGTGTGTTGGATCATTAAGTTCCCTTCAAAATGGTTGAGCTGAATGGTGCTGATCCGTACGTCATGTTCGTGAACGGGCGCCGTCAGTAGGGACTGGTCATCTCTTAGCTGCCACGACTTATTTTAATTTCCGAGTTGTTTTTTTTTTGTTTTTATCTTTTTATTACGGACGCTTTTGACTTGCACGTCTTTCTCCATCATTCTCACATGTATAATTTCAACATGAATGATATAACAATTTTTTTGTAACAATAAAACTCTTCCTCTCTCCTTAAATATCATCATTACATTTAGTTTCCTTGCTCTTGTTTCATGTTTTTTATTGTGTATATTATATGTAGATAAGTATATCTTTTATATATGTATGTATTTATTGTATTTGTAAATGGTACACCACTGAGTTTCTGCATTATTCTCTCTCCTTCTCCCTTTAATCCATCCAAAGGTTGTTTGTAAAAGATCGCTTTAGCGATAAGACCGCCCGCCGTATTTTTTTTTACATTTATATCTGTAATTTTTATGGTGTACATAATAAATAGTATTCTATTCTATATAATATTTTATTAAAAAGAGTGTCCGTGGAGTTTCGTGTCCGTTTGTTCTCCATAGGTACCTACTACGCTTTGGAATGGGCAACAAGCTTCACTTTCTGACCGACCGACCCCTCGACAGTTCAAAAGTGCCTGTAATTGGTTTATTTGAAATAAGTGTTATATTTATTCCCTTTTCAAATGGCGAATTTTCGTAAAAGGTATCCATAGGAGTTACAAGAAATATAATAAAAAAACCAGATTTTCAGTAACTAGCAAAAACATGCTTTATCCCTAGACTTTCTCACATCTTCTTCTTCTTCTCAGATCTTTTGCACATTATTTGTTAAGAAAACTTAACATATACCTACTACCTAAATGTATATTGTAATTTCTAGTAAAGGAAAACAATGATTTTTAGAAAACTATAGCACCCCAATTGCGAAACACACTCACGGTTAAAAATTCTTTAGACAGTTTGTAATGCTCCATGAGTTTCAGAAATTCGTATTACATCAACGCAGTGGATTTTGTAGAATTGTCACAATGAAAGCCAATGTGATTATAACACGTATCTACTGGCCATTTACAAATATTATAAAGGGATAATATAGACTGGAAGCTCACCTCCACATAGTTGGAAAAAGGTTAGACAAATGATGACGATAAAGGGATATAAAAAAAGAAAATATATCGTTATACAAATCTTTATTACTCGTAGACAAACGGTTTACATTCTACACTATATACATGCACCGAACTTTAGCTTATGTTATATACAGAAGTAATCTATGATTTATAATAACCTTACAAGATTTTAAGTCTAAATTATGACGGGCAATTAATCGTAACATTTTTTGCAGTCAAATTAGGGGCATTTTTCACATTGCCCGGTATAATAATGTTGAAAATAACTGGATAACATGGTTTTTCGCGTATTTTTCCGTAAGAACTGCAGAGATCTTCAAAAAAATATTTTTTTTTGCCTCCAAAAAATGTTTCCTATCAATGTTCCCGACATCTTAAGGTATATTTCGAATAAAGATTACACAAAATTAATATGAATATGATATTAATATTGCTTATTCATTAAGTTATATACAATTGAGCCGTTTTATATTAGATTTATATTTTTACTCTTACATATAAAATACTTGTTGTGTTGTATATTATATTAACTGTATTATATTATTATAAATTGAATAAAAAATACTTTATTTTTTAATTTGCTTTATGTGTATGGGACTGTATGATTAATAATAAACAAATAAAAAATTTAAGTGAGTCTCTTAAATGTCTATTAAGTTTTCTTTCAAACATTTTGGTCTTTATCATGCATTTCCCAATTTTCCATCGTTAACTTTAATTTTGATTCTATGGTCAATTTCCTTTTCGCTCGCAACGTTTCCAAAGCTTGCGTTGTTATTAGCTCACAACTCCAGTCTCATTTAAATCCAAATTCCGCAAATAAATTGCACCCTGACCTTTCAACTTTCAATACCATGTTTCATATTAATACCACGCCATTAACAATATAACATTAATACAATAACACCCGCCCAATATTACTTAACACGTCATAAAACCTGCTGCGACAATCGATCAGAACTTTTGACCACGTGGCTAGCCTTCGGGTAACCCGGTCACGGCACACCCTGGTCCATCCTACCCGGAACATTATAGGAAAATGATTGATTGTACCAAAAGGTCATGTCAAGGGGAAGTCTCAATTAGGAGACACAATGAATGTGGTTGGGACTGGGCTCGGTTGTAGATGCATTGTATTAAGTTTTAGTTTTGAGATAACTAAGGCCGAGATCTATAAACAGCATTTGGCTTGTGCTTTAGATTGGACATGTTTCCGTCCCTATCTTACACATTTAGTTTGACAGTTGTGTGGCACCGCCAGGACTAATGCTTAGCCAAAGTAGGTACGTGCTAAGTAATATTTATGGATCTCGGTCTAAGAGTTCGGTAAGGGAAACATTATTTTCAAAATACAACATCTTTTTGATAGAAAATTCACATCATTCATTTAAACTTTCGCAGATCTGCTGACATAATCTTTTGAAATAAGCAGTAGATTTTTGCACTTTAGAATTTATTTATTTATCGCTCTGTAATTTTGTTGCTTTTGTAGTTTACATAAATTATAAAGTAATATGGTATTTAAGGCCCACTTGCATCACCAATCTTTAAACACATTTAGCGCTGAACGTATTTAAAACATCATTCTGTCTCGTGTCAATTCCAAATAATTGACAGAAACAGAACGATGTTTTAGTCATTTAGCGTTAGAATGTTTTTAGTGATTTCTGGTGCAAGTGGGCTTAAATGTTGGTAAAACTATATAGATATATAAAATCGGTATAATTCAGCACCTAACAGTAAGGTCGTCAAGCTGTAGCGCCTGACGCTGACATTGTAGCGTCAGCACTACACTCTGACGCTAATAGCACCACTATAAGTCTAGCGTTAAGTCTATATTAAAGCTTCAGTATTTAGCTTACAATGTAAGACCATAACTATTGGAATTATGACTAAGTATCTCTAGAGAAAGCTGTTTTCACAAGAAGTTGGTTTTACGAAAAAAAATCTGCAGGTTTCCTACATTTTTGTGAAAACAGCTCGAAAAGTAAGTCTAAACTTGATTAAATAGATTAAAAGTTTTCCTTAACTTAAGTACATAACAGATGCGAATTAAAGCACTCTTCGGAGTCAATAACTTCACAATAATGTGTTCGTTACTATACTAACACTAGGAGCACTCTACACTCGATATTACAAACGTTTTTAATAATAATTCTCATATTGAAACCCTCTGGTAAACTGAAAATTGAAGTTTGGTAGAAATTCATTAAAAAATCAACATTTAGTCGGGTAAATTAATTGTTAAGTAAATTGACCACCAACATAAATTGTCCGTATATTCAAATACCAACTGTCATTCTCTGACAGTTGTATGAAATTAATTTAATACGACAAATTGACGTAGTGTATAAATTTGCTTAAAACTTAATTTACCTGGCTGTAACAAACAGAAAATTATGCAAAATGCATTTTTATGAAAACTAAGCAAATCATTTATTTCGATCGAAAACGAGCTCTAAATAATCTTATATGTAAATCACGTGAACCACTTGCTAAAAAACGTAAAAAAACATGAGCCAACAGTGAAATAACATTTTAACAGTAAAGAACAGGCTGACAGGCTAAAGAATAGTCTGAAAAATTATCTAGACAGTTTGACCTGTTAAGCCTTAGGTCAAGACAAGAAAAGTAAAGGGTAAATAAAAATAGCACAATACATGGTCGCCGACCCAAATTTCAGCAGCAGTGGCTCGCGTGACGAGCTAACATACAGATTACTAAGACCCCCATTCCGGCTTCCAACGAACACCGGACATTTGCCGGCCTTTGTGGCAATAATGAGTTCCAAAACTAATTTATAAAAGGGTTTCTTTAATTCCACATGTAATTTTTTTAGTATCTTACATTTAAATGTTATTTTTTGGATTGGCACTTATGCTGGCCATCTTCTCGAAGTTTCTAAATACTCCAAACCAATATAATATCAGGTAACAAACTCCTAACAAGAATTTAAGGTAAATAAATAGAAGTTTACATAGATTACAATTTAACATATACAAGTTTCTTAATTAAGGCGCGTTTGACATGTATTTTAGTCGAGAGTTATCACTCAGACTCGGTTGGTGTATTAGTGACTGTATGTAACTCAGTGTCGATGACTCAGTGAGTTCAGATAACCCAGTGTGGGTGACATACGTCAGTGAGTGACAGTGACCCAGTGAAGGTCACCCTATGAGTGTTAATATTTCAGTGAGTGTCCCGGTGAAGTTGACCCTATGGGTGTCAGTGACTCAATGAATGTGACCCTATGAGTGTCGGTAACCCAGTGAAGATGACCCGATGAGTGTGCGTGTCAGTGAGTGAGTAGAGCGGTGCGCGCGGGTCCGGCCGGTCGCAGCGTCGGTACTATGGCGGGCTCATCAGGTTCTGGTTCCTCTTTCGTTGACTCGCTGTTGGCGTGAATGGAGGGTTAAAAGTAAGAACAGTTATTTTCATGGATATTGTTTTTGTGTAAAATATTTTGCTGTGTTAAAGAGAGTTAAAATCGTAAGGGTAAATGATTGGGGTAATTGAAAGCATGGCAGAATTAAGTATGTATTTATTATTTTAGTAAAACGTTGGTTAGGTATGAACGTTTGTCTACTGAGTACATGCAGCTATCTACTATTATTAGATAGGTACTACAAGCATTAGATCTAAAAGGTTTTCAAAGGCAGAAATAATTCCCATTAAATAACTACTTATTGAAAAATATTTGGAAGTTAACACGCTATATTTTTTTTAAAGAAAATGTCTACTGTATTGTATTCCGATTTGTCATAATTCATGGATAGATCTCAAACTGAATAAGGGACATAAGCGTACGGCAAGCACTCACCTTGTATGCGCGCGCGCAGTGTTAGTTTTAGGTAATAGCGCTACTCCCACACATCACCACCTTCGGAAACACCATACAACAACATTATTACACCGACTGTAGTTCATTACACACCTAAACTTACACAGAGCTGTTTATTTTTCTACTTCGTCAAAATATTTAGAAAAGAAAACATTGAAAAAAGAAAGAAAATAAAAATTGTATAAAAACAAATAAATTGTTCTGTGTAGGTTCATAAATGGCCGTTAGGATTTTTACTAAATTCATTCAAAAAGCAAATTAATTTGGCTTTAAATTAGACAGGTAAATTGTCATTCAATTAAGGCATCTAATTTTGTCACATGCTATAGACAATACCAAAATGTTACATGCACAAACAACACCTAAAATATATAATTTCTTAAGAACCAAAATATTTTAAAGTGTTATTTTTTCAAAACTTTTTGTCTATTTATAAGTTATTATCATTTAAGTTGGCAGAGCAAGTCAGCTGCAGAAGTTATATTAGCGTAGGATTGCCTTGAAGGCCTAAACAAGTGGCAATCGCTTTCAACAGGATTGACGATTAATAGTCCTACAGACAAAAAATTAAAAAAAAAGACCGTATTTCGGTCAAGTCGGCTAATCTCAGTGGATATCAGCCATCGGCGTGGGAGATGTTATAGAGCAGGCGCGTGTGCGCAGACACAGGTGCATTCTCTCTTCGTTTTGACACGACCGGAGAGAGACGACAGACGATGGAAAAGTCAAAAATGTATGGGGCTCGGTTTTGATTTTTCCATTGTCGTAATCGCTGATCGAATGTCTCTTTGTTTAGACTCTCCCTACAATTGACTCGCACGGACTAAAAACTTCTGAAAGTTCTATCCAGTTGAAAAAGCTCAAAGGTTTAGTACTAGAGGGTATATAAGTTTGACATACCTGATCTTAATAGGTTGCCTCAGCGACAGCTCGGAGCCGGACGAGGAGGGCTCGCGCGCGGCGGGCAGCAGGCGCGGCGCGCGCGGCGTGCGCGGCGAGGCGGCGCGGCGGCCGCGCGCGAACTCCAGGCGGTAGTTGTCCGAGCGCGGGCTGCCGCTGAACGCCTCGGCCTCTGCACCGCCTGGGGACCATTTTTGTTTTTTTTATCCTTTATTTATAAGAACTAAAGTTCTTAATAATTTATTGCAATCCAGCCTAATGGACTACTAAGCAACTTAACTCTAACTTATTATTTTACGTGACAGATTACGTTATAACTAAGACTAGTGTCAGTTTGCACTTTTACACAATTCCGTAGCATTTTCTTAGGGTCTGATGACTAATAAAAACACTTTGTTCATGTCTTATATGTATGGCACAGCATTGTTACTATTATTCATTCACTATTTATACACTACACTAACTCAAACGGTTTAGTTCTCTTTAGCTTATGCACTATGTCCGTGTTGTCTAGCAGCTGAATTGCCTCGACATTCACATGTCGGTGAAGTCTGTGTTTGTAGGCTTCCGCAAATTTTTGGATGACGGTGGAGGTCATAATTTTTGGATGACGGTGGAGGTCATAATTTCGAATATACCATGGTGCATTTACAACATCCCTAAGTACTTTATTTTGGAATTGTTGGATTATTTTAACGTCACTTTGTTTCGTACAGGCCCAAAGTTGGATGCCATACGTCCAAATAGGCATAAGAGTATGCTTGTATATATTTTTTTTGTGTATTAGTAGGCAGGACTTCTTCCGAGTAACCAATACATACTTTTATAACGTTTGTCGAGTTCCTGTCTTTTCTTTTTGAAGTGAGATTTCCTACTCAGTTTGTGGCGACAAGAGTTATGAGTTATTTGGCTGTATTAGCATAAGGCACTTGCATGCTGTTTATATAGATTTGTTAGTGAAGTCAATATGAACTGATTTTGACTCATTCAGTTTGATCTTCCACTTTTGCGTCCAGTCATAAAAATAAATAGCCTGGGAACATAAAAATAAGCAGGTATATGCTAAGAGGTTCACTTTTTTCACATATTTAATTCATTACAAGCTTAGGTAGGTACTGCGAAACAAGCTAGCCTACTGCAGGAAGTTCTGAAAATTGCTCTTATGTTACATTCTAAGAAGACTAAAATATTTAAGGTGTAATACATTTTCTGTAACCCTTATTTTTCTTTTGATAAAATTTATTCTTATTTCAATAAAGAGCAAAGATTATGGCTTTCTTTCGAATAAACTATTTTATTATACACTTTAAAAATGTAAGAAAATACTCCTGGAGCTCCTAAAAATTATGTTAATACCGAGCCGCTAACATCAAAAATCCTATTCAATACCTAATATCTTAAAATTACAAAAATCCTGTGCTACGCTTTGAACTACGCCCGTGGCTACACCAGTGCTACGGCGTAGCGCGCATAGATAGCGCGCGTACGGATAGGTTTCCCTACGTGACTAAGTAAAATTCTTTAATTTAATTTTAAAGAATACATTCCAGGCATTTTTTATGTTATAAAAATACAAATCTATGATTACTCTAATTAAAACTTTACATACTGAAATTCTAAAATTCAGGCCGACTGTCAGACAACGCAAATGCTACAACGCTGGGTCTAGAAGTATGTGCACAAGAGTTTCTTATAGTATAACGGACGAAGGTGATCACTAAAGAAGGATGTTTGACAATTCGTTCTCAAAAGTGAAACTCAAAGCATTTATTTCAATTAAACCTTTTGAATTGTCAAGGGGTCGGTCAGTCAGAAATATGAAGCTAGTTGCCCATACCAAAGCGTAGTAGGTACTATCGGCCAAACTTCTGCATGCTCACCTCTAAGGCGATAATCTCATAGCACGGCTCACGACTCGATCGCACAATGCACGAGTTTTGACCAATAGGATGCACAAAGCGTATTTTAGTGGTGTTCGTATTAGTATAATCATGTATAGAATGTGTGACACTCACACTAGGAGAGTACTATGCTCACTTGTTTCTGCTAAGAGACGAGTTTTTAATGGGCACGGCCAGCGCGGCGCGGCGGCGGCGTGAGCTCTTTGTTATTGAATTGAATTGTTTTTTTATTATGGACAAGAATTAATTTTAGTACTCATATCTTCTGTTTGTTTGGTTTAGAAAATGTATTATTGATATTGCAGTATTTACAAAAATAATTTGTAATAACTAATAAACTACAATTTATATGTATTAATCCACTTTAATATTTTCCTCTCTCTATCGGGTCTATAGATATAGGTTATTTATGAACACTTTCACTGCCTCTCCAATTTTCACCATATCCTATGTGATGCCGCATGCCGCAGCAACCGCACCATATTCCCTTCACAATAAGATGAGACATTGAAACGAACCGTTTTATTACAGTCCGTTCCACCGATTTTGACTTCTATTCCGTAGGCTTATGGATGGCATTAAAGGCAAAAAAGTGGTTACAATACCAACTGTTTACTGCAGCTGCCATTTGTCATGCCACCAACACAATAGCATTCAAAATCGATTGAACGGACATTTATGGTTTGTTTACCTTTTATCTCACGGCTCCCTGAATACGTTAGGTATAGGTGCGTTGACCGGCACTGCATGAAGGTATCAAATGTTTATATTGAAATTTTTTGTGTTTAATCGACTTTATTAAAAGTAAATAACTATCTAAATTTCTATGTGTTTGTTTATACTTGGGCAATTTGGGAATACTTGAAAATTACAGTAATATTTGAACCAATACTCTGCGCAGTTCATACAATGTTATCAGAGCTTTTTGTTTGTAGCTAACGCAAGGCCGCAAGCCGCACAACTCTTGCAACTGAAATAAAAATAAGTTCATTATCTAAGACCCATTGTTATTTAGTGGGAATGTCTGGAAATTCGGTTAAACAATAGAGGACGGCTTAATACAAGGGCCATACGTTTTTTTATTACCTTAGGATTATCTCAAATGTTTTGAAGTTTGGAATTTAAGGGAAGCGTCAAAAATTAGCGAGAGCAAATTGGCACTGCCGCGCTCTAGCTAATGTTTGTTATTTTATGTTACTCGCTCATTACTCACACAAATGCATATTGTCTCTAATTGGGGGAAACTAGGAAGGGGTGTGGTTTGTCACTAGCTGCGCTCTCGCAGGAATATTTTCTTAAGTGAGCATGCTTAACTTGGGCCGATAGTACCTATGGAGACACGGGCAAGAAACTCCATGGACACTCTTTGAAATTATATAGTTACAAAAATAAGCACAGTATTTAATAATGACGTTACTATTCACAAAATTAATAATAAATAATAAGTATATTTTTATTATGTAATATATTTGATGTAGTATATTTTATCAAATCAATATAAATAAATTCTTGGGTTCATTTACTTCCTTTGCCTATAGTATATATTTTAAGACAATCGTTTTTCAGGATTAAACTCAAGTCACGCGTCGGAGCTGACACGTACTTATTTTTTTTTGTACCAATCATTAAACCTGACTTGGTTTCCGTACGTCCTTTTCGGATAACCACTGAAAATCAGCGCTGTGCTATGGGTCCTCCATATCACAGCATCATACTGAGTGGAAGCCGGAATGTCACAGTCATGACGTGCGCCTGTCGACTATTTCTGTTTTGTGCTCGTGATTATAGATCTACCGTCAAACGGGGGTGAATAGGAACGCAGGGATGAGTCGGAACGAAACTTTAAAATGGCTTTTAACATTGAAATAATATAGTTTGTTGCCAAAGAGGACTCTAATGTGTATACTGTATTATAATTAACGATTAAAGTGCCCTTGTTGGTAATAAATTATATTATTTTAATGTTAAAATCCCTTTTAAAGTTTCGTTCCCGATTCACTGCTATTCACCTCGTTTGAGGGTATTTTGTTTTTATTTTTCTTTATTATTTTTCTTTGCTTTTTTTTGCCGTTAGTAAATCCCGTCGTGCACGCGGCTTATCTTCATATAAATGCTACAAAAAATATTTCGAATGTATATGAATAACAAAGTAACCAATACAATAATAATATAAAAGTATCCAAAGCAACAGACACGCCCCGGCAAGTGTCAGGCGTCGCAGCTCTGACGTAGCTACTTCCGACGGCCCTGACCCCTCTACTTACTAACCGAGTTACTACTTATCAATAACCTGGATTATTCCATGTGTTTGTAAGAATGTAAACAGTTCGGTAGGTACGTGTCTTTTTGTAGAAATATATTTTATACATTGTCATTTGTTTTATTTCCACGACTAATTTTGAAACAAAATTACTATAGTTGTTTATCTTTCGAGACTAGGGCAATACCTACTAAATTGTTCATTTTGGTTATTTTAACTAAAAACAGTACAATCCTAACTGTTCAAATGTGTCATAATTCTCTAAGTTCCAAACGTGTTTAAAAAAGCTCTCTACTAGCGTTAAGCTTAGTGTATATTATGGTCAGTTTAGCTTCTATTATGAAGTTTTATACAGGGTCAATTTAAATTAGTTAGCGAAACTCCGCAGATCTATCGAAATCTTAACATGAAAAGAAAAAAAAGAATAATGATTTGATAATTTTTTTTTTAGGGTCAACGCCCGCAGGTATTTTGGTTACCTACTTGAAATATCAGTTAAAAAATAAGACTATTTTGTGCAAACTTCACAGATGTGATGAGTATCGACATATAAACAAGATAAAAAAAAAACAGATTTTTCTCTCAACTCATACTTCAAGTACTCGTAATTACACTACCACATTGACACAAGAAAAAAACATTTTTATTTGTTTTATCGTGTTTGTATATCGATACCTATCACGTTGGAGGAGCTTCGCTAGCTAATTATGGCAGTAGGCACCCATACCTTTAACATAGGATCTATTGCAACAATGATACCACAGACGGGTGACAATGTGGCAGTTCAAGTATATTCACAGTACACAGTGCACGGTTATGGCGCGAGTGTCCCAGATCTCAATACATTGGGGACGGGCGAGACGTGCATTTGATTACCCATATACGAAGCCATACTTTCTAAATTGACATAATATTATGTGGATGTTATAAGTTGTGTGAAGCAGAGGTATCTGTTTCCTGGGTTTATTATGATTATCATGCTAGGAAAAGCCGTTTGTGTTTAATAAATACATAGATATAAGATGTTTGTGACTTGCATGCAAAAAATAAACTAAAGATGAATTGGGCTTTCAATAAATGATAATCAATTAGTTAGTTAAACAAACGCGAAGTTCATGAATTCTCATCAATTTAAAATCAGTTATTTTAATTTAACGAAAGAGTCGGTCAAGACGTCGGTGAGTCAGCAAGTTTCAGCTCGTTGCTCTTTGCAAAACGAGCAACAAAAACAAAAAACGGGCAACAAAGTGCAGCAACTCGGCCTAAATCCAGCCCGTGGCTTGACCTTTGTCCAGCAGTAGAGGGCGGCATATAGAAGCGTCTCACCGTTGTACACGCTGTGCGTGGCGATGGGCATGCGCGCGCAGGCGGGCGGGTGCGCGTGCGCGTGCGACCAGTCGCGGTACACGCGCGCGCCGCCGCTGCTGCGCCACGCCGACAGCTCCACGGAGCGGATCTGGGGGGGAGCGCGGTTTAAGTACGCACAGTATAGTAAAGATACGTCAACAAGATGTAGATGGATGGACCAATTGAAAAGCAGGGGACATTTTTGTATATATTCTAACATTTTGTCACCATTATCAATAAGCCGAACAAAATCAGTGCTGGACAATAAGCTTCCCCCAAGCAACGCTCCAAATTTCAGTCTTGTGCCTCACGCATCTAGCTGATTCCTTAGATATTTACCAAGTTATCGGTTCGCCAAGTGGAGGACCTACCTACGCTGCAACAGATCAGAACTCTGCGGTCCCGTCGGCTATCCATTTTACGAACATCGTGGCCCACATACTGCCACTTAAAACTAAGTAGTAAGTGTTATATTATACACTCACGGGTGTGGTACTCTTGCTGCGCGCGCTAATGTCTGAGGACGCGTTGCTGTGTCGCTGTGAGTCGCGCGAGCGCTCTGGCGCAGGCGACGCGCGACATGAGCCGTCCGGGGAGTCGCGCGGCTGGAACGAAGAAACTTATTACAGATAAAAATATAATAACACAGAAGGCTATATATTTCTTTTAAGCTACAATAAATCGACACGGTTTAAAACTATCAGTTATTTGCCTTTTGAAACTTCAATACTAGTCGGCTTTCGGAATTTACAGGGAAAACATTCGTAAATTCTAAGATCAGTAGCAAGATTAATGTCGTAATTCACGGTGGATATTTTGTTTTCCGCAATCCCGACAATTGATCATTTTTAAGTATCTAATGATTGTTTCAGTCATGAAACTTCTGAAACAAGTTCCAACGAGATTTAGAACAAATAACTCAATTTTACAATTTAAACAGTAAGATAAGGTCCACAGGTAAAGTTATCAAGTAAGGGTGAGCCCCTTACTTGATAAAGACTTTGTTTAAACTGGCCTTTTGTTTTTTAACCCCCGACGCAAAAAGAAGAGTGTTATATGTTTGACCGCTATGTGTGTGTGTGTCAGTGGCACCATAGCTCTTAAACGGGTGTACCGATTTGGATGCGATTTTTTATTTGAAACCAGGTTTTCTGGCGGGTGTTCTTAGACATGTTTTATCAAAATTAGTTCAAAGTTATATTGCCGTTTCAAGGTCATCAGCTCTTTTTTCGTATCGGGGGTTTTTAAATTTTACCTATTATTGAAAAAATTAAATGTGTAGGTATTTAGATGCCTACTTGAAAAACTATGTAACACGAAATAAACCAAGATCTCCCTGAAGGCTACACATACTAGTTCACACACTATTTAGTTGCAAGGTGACCGTCACTCATGGAATCATTTTTATACAAACAGTAATTACATCATTTATATCGCTCATTACGTTCATATACGTCTGGGTTTATATTACCCACACTGCATGTCACCTTGGTTCAAGGCAGTGGTAAGGACGTGTGACAGAAATGATTGATGAGTCTCAGAGGGTCTCATTATGGTCTAATAAGAAGTTCATTTAATCTAATAGTCAATGTTTGTACAGAGGCTTCCGTTATTTGTTTTGTGGTAAAATTATGAGATTAGTTTTGAAGTTGAAGTGGTGTTGTAGTTATAAAAAGTTGACGCCTCTTAATTTTTATTTATTTTCTCAAACCTCACTATATTAAGGGACCCTGTAAACTCAAACAATAAAATGCAGTCCCCAAAAACGCTCTAAAACAGTCTTCTATAAAAAACTGCGACTTTCATCTGGCTTAGTCAAAGCCTAATTGCTCGTGGGCAACTGGCCAGCCAAAGTAAGCCATCTTCTGGCAGGTCTACTTCTCCTAAACTTCCACATATCGAATTGCTACTTTTCGGAAATCTTTCTTTTGATCTCAGTGCTGTACAAGAACCTTCAGTACCAGTCAGCTCACCTTGTTGTGACATGCGGAGGGGGTGGGCATGCTGTTGGCGCCGCTGCTCACAAGTCGCAGCTGTTGTCGAATGTTCGCCTTCTCCCGCGCGCGCTTGCGCTGGAACTCTTCTTCAACTCTGTGGAGTTAACATCCATATTGTAGTTCAATGGTTCTTAGTACATCTTGTACCTATGTGAGGGTCATGCTTGAGAATTTCGCGATGTTAGGTAAGCGATAATGTATTTGTTATAAAGAAGCAGTAACATTAGGTCATATTTCTATTTACAGAATATTGTAAAGAAAGACATTGTATCAGCTTTACATTGAATTGTATCAATTTTTTTCTACGTGTAGGTTACCTAAAATGTCATCTATTGTTATAATCATTGTATTATTTTTAGAAATATTTATTAACGCATAACATAACATCACGCTTTATTTCCTCGAAGGGTTAGGCAGAGGAATACTTAGAGTACCCTCATATTTCGCCAGTTATGTTTAAGTCCCATGTAATAGGGGACGACCCTATTGCCACCATTGGGCACAAATTCTAAACTCCGGGCTGCTACTGAGATATTCCACACTTTGGCCGACCTGGGAATCGAACCCAGGCTCCATGCTCAGCAGTCGCGCTTGCGACTACCAGGCCAACGAGGCAGTCCAAATATTTATTGATTTAGTATTATTTGGATTTATACCAATAGGTCACTGTCTGGTGGAGTACTCATTTTTTTAATTGGATAAGCACTTACCTTCTCATGGCCTCCAGCTCGGTTCTTCTCTGTTGCTCCTTCAGATCAGCCTCCTTGGACAGCTTCTCAGCCAGTCGCCGTCGCTCTAGCTGTCTTACAGTGGACTGGAACGTGAAGCGTTTGCCACGACTTGCTACGTTTGAGGAGCGCTGCAACAAAAAAAATGTGTTTTCAGTAATATGTAGATTATAGGCAATTTCAAAATACCTGGGCAAGTTCAATAAATAGCTTAGTGACAGAGATTAGCGGCTGCAGCTATGTGTTATGGTTTCGATTCCCGCATGTAATAAATATGGCCTACATCTGTACGAGGACAATTACTAGTAGTCACACATCGATTAAAAATACAATCAAGACATTAAAATTAGAAGAAAGAATCCTCTATACATTGGGCAAATAAAAAGAAGTTCCGGACTATCTGGACGTAACTTAAAATATTTCCATTTTTAGACAAACTCTTACCCAAATTTTTTATTTTATTTCGTTAAATTACGTGTAGCGTACAAAGTCGCTCATTATGGTAAACATCTTACAATCTATCCATGTGGCTGTGTGACCCCTGGCCTGTTATCAGCCGGTACATCAAGATAGCATGGTTGCCAGTAGCGCTGCCTCTAGTTACATACGGCCGCGCCCCGGTCACATACCGACCTTGTGAAACATAGGCATCAACTGTAGTGAACGTTTTCATTCATTGTTATGAAAAAAGCACGTTTGAGATTAGTTTAAAAAAACTTCGTTATTTTGGTTGTACGTTCTGCTGAGCGAGAGAGCGAGAATCTCAAATAAATGATTATTAGGACAACTACTACTTACTGTGATGTAACATTTGTATTTCTAAACGCGCCCTAAGAAAGAAATACAATAAAAAATATTTGACCAACGATACAAAGCCAAGTTCCTAGTATGAGGTTCTCTCCAGTAGAAATATTAAGAATATAAGGAACTCGTAGAGAAAAGAGCTCAAAAAGATAATAAAATTTAACAGCTAAAGTAAAGTGTGGCACTAATGCAATACTTACTTAGATCAGACTATCCAAATGGCGCCATCTTTTATCTCAGTAGATTTATTTCAACTGCAACCTACTTATCAGTGAAAAGGCGATAATTTAAATACAATCTTGTACCTAATCTTAATAGTTTAGAAAATCAATTGTGTGTCTGTTTCCGCATCACAAAGGCGCAACTTATCTGATGAGCGGTGATTCACACCTTTGTGGTCGGTTAGCAACAGATGATTACGGATACCGAAAAAGAAAATAGAGAAGGTTCGTTCCTCACAACTTGGGAAAAGGGATCGTCGTAAATGAGTTGGTAAGTCAGAAGTTAGGTACTCTTCTGGATGATTTCCGACAACTGTGGACCATTCTCTTTCTCTTATCATTGTGCCCACCAGCCACGTCGATCCGCCGCTGTGTATTAAGCCCTTTTTATTATTATTTTTGTTTCAGGTCTGTATCGATCACAATCGAAACGGTTTTTGCGAACTCTTCAAATGTCTTCATTGGTGGCTACAGCCGTGACAATTTAAAAACTTTCAAGCCATACACATTTAACAAGCGGCATTGGTTGTAGAAGTAATCTAAGGCAAGCCAATACAATTATTAACGGATTTCTGTTGGAACTTCTTTACCTAACTATTTAAAAGTCTAACGAAAGTAAAAGGTGTGAATATCAGTAAGATTGCTCAGCATGACTACGACGTTGTATTCAGAGCGTGTGACCTGCGCCGGCGCAGTGGTTAGGAAGTCTAGTAGATACGCTGATTTGCTAATGTGTTTTGTAATTAGATGGATTGAGACAGAAATCGTAATTTAGATAATGTTCGCACTATTTTGTTTGGTAGCTACTGAATTAGATGCAGATATAGTTTTAGGTTGGCTAATAGGTACGCCTGATGCAAGTTGTTCCCTGGCGCCTATGGATAGACCTAAGGGGCAATGTTTATAGACACTTGCAATACCCTTCAAACTGGGACTGATAAAAATTATTATTAGTTCTCTAGACAAGCTCTTCTCTGTGACGTTCAAAAGTGCCTTTTATGTGCCTATTTGAAATAAAGATGACGATGACTTTGACTTCTAGATTCACCAGCAGTTCCACTGCTCTGGCATCATATACGAGAAGTTTTTTTCTACCCTGTTCCGAGACAAGAAGCGGTCATCATAAGGGTTCGATGAGAATTCAGGCAAATTGTAAAATATCGACGCAGCACTGTGAACACATGTATGTGGCGTCTAACAATACAAAATATGCTGCAAACGTGTAACAATATCTATGAGCAATTTCGATGGTGTACCTCAAACAATAAATGTGTAGGAAGTGCACGTCATAGATAGCGCGCGAGGATGCCACTCTGTGCTGGGCTAATTTATAGATCGCTATCGGCGCGGTGCATCCTCGGCGCGGCGCTTACGCAACCGACCTTTGTGTTACACTTGTTGAAGTAGCTACTACAACTGTTTCATTTGGATTTAAAATAAATCATAATTTTGTAGAATTAAATTGACATACGAAGCCTATTAGAGTCAGTGGTATTTATATCTATACATATTATAAATTAATGTCCCTTTTCGAGTCTGTCTGTATGACCGCAGGTTCTTCTAAACTATACACAACGGATTTTGATGCGGTTTTAAACATCATAAAATTTAGAAAAAAATATTTCAGAAACATAACACATTAATATTGAACTTACATTTATATTAAAGAAATCTCAATATATTGTCATGTCGTAAAACGCGTGCGAAGCAAGGGCGGATCGCAAGTCCTTAAATAAAATGGAAAAGCTTGTATGTATGTAGGTATTGAGGTTTTATTATTTTCCATCTAATAAAAACTAAACATAGATAATTACGACAATTAATTCGCCACTACATAAAGTAAGAAATAAAAGCAGACATACATTCTATCTGACTACACGACTTACTCGTGCCAAGAACATAAAAATCCGTAGATAATGTTAACAGGTAAATATTCCTAGTAAATATTTATCTTCAAAGTTAAACTAATTGCGATATTGTCCTCATTCGGACATACGACACGGTTTCAGCTAATATTTACTGGCGTGCTGCTTGAGGACACACATTCAAGTGCTTACGTTAGATCGTCAATGACGCGGACGAAAAATTTGACTGTTTAATGACTTTCCAAATGATCAACTTTAAACTGGCTTCAAATGGTAGAACGATGATTCTGATAATTTGTGTAACACTTACAGAAAAAACGACCTTTTATGCATTTTTTACTTTGTTCACATTCGATCGACAGTCATTATCTTGGAATATAATTAATTATCGAGAGATCATATTTTTGATTTATGTTATGCACGTCATGACTCTTACATATTTGGCGTAAGCTTGAGACCAACAAATCATCTATCAATACACATTATAAAACAGAGTCGATTTTCGTGTCCGTTCTGTTTTTCTAAATTGCACTATACATTTTGATGCGGATTTCACATTTAGAGAATTTATTTCGGTAGGTCTTTTGTGTATCGTGCTGCCGCGCATAGCGAGGCTCAGGGGAGGCAGTCTCTCCAGGGATGTGCTTTACAGGCGTTGCACAGGGGGGTTCCGGAATTGGTATTTTAAGAGGAACCGGGACCCCCTCTATGTGCTTTGATGATCACCGGGGTGGCTTTTTCCCCACGAAAAAAAAAAGTCTCTTGTGTATAATATATTCATATTAGCACATAAATCTCAATATTTGGACGTTACATTGCACTCGTGCGAAACAGGGGGACGGGTCATTTAATAAGTCACCAATCATAACATCATCAAGCACAGCTCATTCGCTAACAAGATCGAGAACAACAAATCACGATTAAAACGGGCAAATAGAAAAACGAACAGCATCGGAAACGTGTAGTCTAGCTAACAAAGGATCCATCGCGATTAAAATCTCAAGTTTAAGCCGGTAAGTACCTACGCCATGCGGTTGAACGTAAATGCTGTCACGTGCATCAAGATTGGGCACGCAAAATACATCTGTGCGGTCACAGGGCATTGGCAGCGTGATCTGATGGCGTGACAGGAGGAAGCACGCTGGGAAATAGTGTGTACTTGAGGAATTAAGACAAAGAGGTTGAATGGAAGGTATACGGTTGAGCGTGTACCTGCTTTTTCGTTTGTTTTCTGAGGATTTCTTCTGGAGGTATTCTTTATTGAACTAAGTGTATTTTTTCTTTTGGTGTGTATAGAGAACCGCTTCTGCCTGGAATTAACCTGGAATTCACCTTGCTATGGTCTTTATATGTAGTTCATAATTATGACCAAAATCTTAATTGAAACTTAGGCTTCGACTTACTTGTAGGCATGATGAATGCAATGATACTATGTCAAGCAGTCTTAGCAAATCCAAGTTTTTGTTATAAATTGAACAATGTAGCAAGAGTAGAGCTACTTACACTTCATTTCAAGCAAGGCTAGGTAGACTACGAGTACTTCTTCCGCGAGACTATTCCTCACAACTAAAACCATTGTCATGTTGCTAAACTTTATGAAGCCACAAACAATACGCTGTTAAGTGCGTATTAAGTAATTCTAATTTATACACTTAGGGGACAATAGCTTAATGTACCTACTCAATTTAAAGTGGAACGCTTAAGTAACGTATTGTGAAAGCTGGTCCGCTGCCTACCCGAACAAATGCAATGCGGTAATATGACTGACAATGGAAGATGGAACCCACCAAGTTATCTTGAACCCTAGATATGTCCTGACATCGGAAATTTTGTGAGTGATGCATGGATCAAGTTATGCTGGTTTATGTTGACACCCTGTCAATTGGTATGTGCTTAGAAATGGTGTCGTTATGTTTACACAATATGAGTGAAATACCTACATAGAAATTTTGTTTGAAAATAGTTTATTTCCTTAAATATTTTCGCGTTTATGATCCATAACGAGGTAAGTAGAGTAGGTAAGTAATGTTTAACGCAACTTGCTGATTATCCACTAATGAAATACCTTTTTAAATATTCCGGAGATAGTCTATTTTTGCGGAATTATAGATATAATTCTAGCTTTATTTTTATTTTAACTTCAATCGACGCTAGAGAATTTTTTATCATCGTAATAAATTAATTATTTTTCTATCGAACTCAATCGAGTTCAGATTTTCCTCCAAGAATTCAATGCTCAAGGTTTAAAGAACAATCGCAACAAACCAATGATCGTTAATTCTAATAGGTGCTGGTTATTTTTATTGTTATTATCCTAGATCTAACATGGATAATTAAATGCACTTATGTTGATACGGGTTCTTTAATTATACATACTATAGGTTCATTGTTGTGCATCTAATTACCTACCCAACTATAAGCAGATTTAGAAAATACAGGGTTAAACTAAATAAGTTAGCGAAACTCCGCAGACGATGTTTTTTTTTGGGTCAACGACCGCTGTTAGTTTAGTTACTTGAAGTATGACTTGAGAAAATCTGTTTTTTGTTTTATCGTGTTACGATAGCGATACCCATACGTCTGCGGAGTTTCGCTAGCTAATTTAATATGTCCTGTATTTTGCTTGATAAAAGATTAGTCAGATTGAAAACTGACGCAAACAAACTTCGAAAAAGGCCAAACGATAAGGCAACTAATTTTCCTTTCCCAAACCTTGTGTTTACTACGATTCTTTCTATGTCCTAGTGCTACCAACAATGATAAATGCCCGATGTTCCAAATGTTAGTCCTTCTATACCTGTGGACAAGGATCTTTTGGCGCGTGGCCAAAATCGGAACTCACGCCGCCATCTTGTTTATTTCAATTAAATTTCACAAATGTATACCAACAACGCCCGTCTGTCGGTGTCATGCAAGCGCCAAAAGATCCTTGTAGTACTTTAAATATTTCTCCTACACGTCAGACTACTCAAATAAACATAATTTCAATGAAAAACAAGAAAACAACACCGACACCGTACTTAATAGGACAACAAACACTCGCGTCAGTTTTCCGTGACATCAATACTCAATAGTTATTCTATAGCTGTCCCACAATTATTATTATAGCATCTATTTGAATCGTACCGGCTACAGGACGCGTCAAGGTCGCTCCTTTATGGTACACAATAGGTTGACAAACGGACCGACAGACCGACCCTGGTAGCGGGACAAAAATGGTAACATTTGAAATATTTGAGAGAAGGACTAATGACCTGGAGTTTGATGGATTGGTTGGAAGGTGAACTTTCATTGCTTGAGTTGAGGAGTTTGGTTGAGGAATGGTGGAGGAATCTTCCTTTAGGGGGAACGTACAGGAGATAGTAAATTAATTCGTGGATCTGAGTTAGGCCACATATTTGATACCAATTGGAGACTTAAGCCGTCGGTAAGACTATAACCTCTCGTATTTGAACATTTCTCTTGCCAAACCCATGTTAACTAATACAATTTTATAGTTGTTATTTCGATTACTCAATATGAGAATTGATTGTAGACTTACTGAACAGACATAATTATGATAAGGGGTTCATTATCTGAAAGTAAGAAAGTGGTAGATAAAAAAAAAATCCTGGCTAAAGACAATGCATGATGTTCTTATCGAGAAATAAATATGGCAGTACTTAGTATAAAATATATGAACTGCTTCACTTGACGCTTTGAGGCTTCTTCAAACTCAACTCTGAAGGTAACAAATGTTACACATTTCCCAATACCGAATGCCGCCGAATTCCAAGTATACTTCGAACAGTGTCAACGTCGCAGCTGATCAGTATGTAAATATGTGTGCTTGCTCAGCTGTGTCCCGATCAGCTACGAGTAGCTGCAGACGAACTGTTGGAGCAAGCAAGTGTAGCGACGGAAGTTGTTTTAGTTACGAAATGTTAAGTTTGTATTGGATTTTATTATTGAAGAGAAATGGGCCTATTTGGAGGGTTGTTAGATATAATGTAGGTATGAAATTTTAATGTAGTGTAGTGTAGAATTTATAGTGTCATAGGTAGCATATATTACTATATATGTATGATATATATTGTCCCACACGGCCACCATTTGGCAGTTTCAACAAATATCTTTGACATATTATCATAGTCAACTTCCGAGTGCTTCTTCCTTAATCTGACGAGACAGTAATCAAATTAAAATATAACAATGTCACTATGATACGAGTGGTATACATGTTACAAAAATAGATATTTGATAAATGTCATATGCGGTGTCAATAATAAATAGTAAATTAATTCAAAGGTTAACAATATAGCATCAACTGCATTACTGGACGACGATTAACCTTTATGTCAGGAAATTACAATAATGTATCTTTTTATTTTTATTTTATTAATAGGAACAACCAACAAAATGCACATATTTCTATGTATTTTATTTGAGGATACCGATATCCTTAAAACATTTGCAAAAATTAAATGAAGTTTTGCTATTAACCTTTCTTCGTGTGAAAACCAAAATATGTTCAAGATCGCAGTTTTACGCAAAAAAAAACATTACCGTTATACGTACAGAAAATACTATAATAAAGTTGAATAAAGTAGGTATTAACCTTTTGCGTTCTTCGTGTGAAAATCTTCTAAAAAGCTTTCCTATTTCCCGGTCTTCAATAAAGCCGGTAGCCATTCAATTGGTTCCCACACCATCCTTCAAAATTGCCGGCTATTGTCAATCTCTTCACAATTGCAATAGCACAACATCAATTTTCAACAGTCAACTGTCAGGAACTTCATGTGGATAGTATTTGGAAGGTGACGTTTGGTGGTGATGGACTGTGTGAAAGATGATATGGCTTGAAAAGGGTGACTACCGAGAGGACGACAAATGGAGAAATATGGAAGAAAAATACTTCATAAATAAATCAAGTTACTAATTATGTACCTCCCTAATTATGTGTAGTGCTCCAGAAACTTTTGCTGGTGACTTGTTGCGCCAGTTCTTCCTATTTTAAACACTAAGAAGGGGTGAAGAATAGACGTTTTGCAAATTACCTTCTGTTACTTTTGACCCTCAATAAGAGTTGATTGGTTCTCAGCCCAATGTAAACGATTATTCATTTTGAAACATTTTGATCTGAACCTTCTGAACTTTAACTTTGACACTAGGGCCACCATCAACCAAGTTCAAGACCGTTATAGAAACGCAGACGTTTCGTGCTACAAACTTATCATGTAATCTCAAACGGATCGTCATCTCGCGATAACGAACAGTTAACAATTAACCATACGCCGTAGTAACAGCTATGCCGCTAATTGTAACGAATGTGCGTTAGAAATAGTTAAAATAACTGTTCGCTACCAATCTTAGGTAATTGAGAATCGGATTGGATTGCAATTATAGCACATCAAATCACATAACATAATTATCGTAAGCGGTTATATCGTAGTACACCTCACTATTATCATTATACGTTGAACTTTTAAATTGATAGACCAGCCAGTGTTTAAAAGGGTAAATGATGAGAATTTTGTGATTGTGAAGTTTATATGAGAGTCAACGATCGTGCTACCGAGGAAGCTGAATACCAGCGAAATGAGAGAAAAGAGGCTTTACTTGTGTTAGGAAGTGACTGAACACGAATACCTAGTACCTTTACAAAAGGGTCTAATAAGCTAGTACAGCAAAAACGCATATTCTGTTTTTCAGGCTTCTTAGTTCGTTTTCATTTTGCCGTAAATTAGAAAAATCGCAACAGGATTTAAAAATAGATGTTGAAATGACTTTTACGAACATAAATTTACAACTTATTTCCTAATCAGATTATGGTGACTAGAACATCGCACTTCAATACGAATCGATCCTTAATTGCGACCTTCCAATCATAAATAATAAAAACATCGATTTTATGGCCCTAACCAAATATAAGTATCCATTTAGCAGTCAGGTGTGAATGGGCCCCTACATGATAGGAATGTTAATTCATAGGCCGGTCTCCAATCCCTTGGCGAGTTGGTATTCATAGTGCGGTAAAATTAAACCGTAAACTCCACGTTTACGATTAGTGTGTTTACGTTGTAAATTATACGGTTTTGTTGAGATTTTTCTGACGTAACGGTTTGTGGTGACATTCTTGTATTTATGAGAGGTAATGTTGTATGCACTTTATTTAACAAAAGGGTTCCTTCAAGGGTCTACCTCTACTAAACCTCACGGTGAATGGTGACTACTTCTGTAGTCGGTACAAATCTGTCAATTCATATTGATTTGGGAAATCATCACAAAGAAGGTAAAGTCATTATGATGTTGTTGGTGCTTGATGTTTAAAAGAGTGTCCGTAGAGTTTCTTGTTCGTTCTTCTCAATTGGAACCTGCTACGCTTTGCAATGGGCAACTAGCTTCATCTTTCGGACTGGGGAACTCCTTGACAATTCAAAAGTGCCTGTGAATGGTTTAATTGAAATAACTGCTTTGATTTTGAATTTAACTGTGTGTTTCGTACGCATTTTTGAGACTTCAGGGGTGCCCTTAATTCTCAAAAATGCGTGTGGTCTCGAGTCTAAATTCATGCAGTACGTAGAAAAAACGTCTCCATTTTTGTGAAAAACTAAACCCCACGTGGCGAGTTAGTTATGTTTGACGACTTGACGAGCACCTTACGACAACAACATTAATTAAAAAACCTCTTAGCTAATCACAAGCCCAATATCAAACAAGGCGAGTGTCAGGTAAATATGTACCTACCTACTAATTAACATATAGTTTCTAAATCTAAGGGTGAGCTAAAACGTGACCATTACGTAACAAGCTGCGTCTCATCTTGTACATAAATAAGTTATGAAATCATCAGCGTCGAGTATGTCACACAAAAACATAGGAATCTAATGCTTAATATTATAAATGTGAAAGTAAGTCTGTATGTCTATCTCTCTTTAGTACCTTTTCAAGCCGTCACTACCGAGCCGATCGTTATGAAATTTTACAGATAGGTAGTCTGGGAATTGAAGAAGGACTGATGCTACTTTTCATCCTGGATAGCATAAGCATAATCAGCATAATAATGTTCCCACTGCTGGGACACAGGCCTCCTCTCTTCGAGAGGGAATGGGCTGTAATCTATCACGCGGGCCCAGTGCGGGTTGGTAGTTGTCACATGTCTTCGAATGTTTGGTTCTAGGACATGCCGGTTTCCTCTCGATGTTTTCCTTCACCGTTTTGAGTGCAGTGATGATGAAATTATTTACACAAAGTAAAGCGCCTGCCTGGGTTCGAACCCACGACCTACAATTCGTAAGTCGGGGCCGATACCACTGAGCCACCACTGCATAAAAATAATGATAATTGCATTAAAAATGATGAACTTGGAACTGAAAACATATGGTAAAATACAAGCAGACGATGTCGCGGGCAACACCTAGTCCTGTTATAATAACTATGTAGATAATGTAGATGTTACATATGAAATAATGTTGTTTCTATTCGCTGTTCAGTGTTGCAACAGTTAAGTAATATGTGATACAGAGCGTTTAATATTGCTTGTTGGCAATTATTACTAAAATCAATTTTAGCTTTACAGGTTTATACCTTGTGACCTGAAAATTGTTTGGACTTATTGTTCACGTGCAATGTTCTATCATATTTAAGCTAGTAAACCCGTTGCTTTGTATACGTACACTGATCTACAACTCAATGCTCAAACTCTACGTAAGCTGAGTATTGTATAGACGAGATTTCTTGGATTTAAACGGGAATTTGTCCTGATAGGGCGATTACATAATTTGCTCCACTACATTATTCTTCCAAAGCCAAGTGTTTGTTAGTAGCGAGTATCTTTCAGTCAATAGAATTGAAGGGTGGCTAAGGTAATGTACGCTACAATCCTTAACTGAAACAGTCTTCAAAAAGAGGGACTTGTAGGTAGTGTAAGTTTGATGAATTGATTTGATTTGTCACGCATTCCTACCAGACTGGTTGAACTCCAAGCAGCAAGTTAAGAGTTGTAGTATTAGCATAACATAACATTTAACATAGAATATTATTAAATGCACGTACAATAAGTTTTCGTAAGTGTTGGTAAATAGATGACTCCGGTAGCCCTTCATTTGCATTACAATTCTACATACAGCACGCTTGCGATTGTCAAAAGGTTGGCTGGTCTGTACTCCACGAAGGCTTTGTACATCTCCCTGCTACCAAGTAGATGTTTACTGATAGCAGCACCTTTGGTTGATTGTCGAAAAGACCAGGACAAAATTGGCAGAAACAGGGAAGAATGCCGTAAGAGAGAATAGGCATAATCTACTCGCCCTGCTATGGATGGTAATGATGGATTGTTGTAAGCTAATTGTTTTATGATATGTTGTGCTATTTCTGTCCTTTCTTAAATAAATATCATAAAATTCCTCCTTCGTCGAAGAAGCGGGGGTCTAAGTGTGGAAAATTTTACCTTAATTTTCCATTTAAGTAGGTAAATAAACGTTTTGTCTCTACTTTGAGAACCTCTTTAAAAATTCGTATTACTTTTTATGTTAAAGAAATTATAATAAACCTTTTTATAAATTCAAACATGTGCCACAAAATTACATTTAAGAATAGGTTGAAGTAGTTGCACGAGTATCTTGTCTATTAATGTAGAAAATATGTTAATAAGTAGGCCTTTGGGTATTTTAATAGCAATTTTGTTATAACTGTACGTAACCCAGATAGCCAAATAATCACATAATTTCTTATGATATTTCTTAACTTGAAATGTGAAATATGGATTAAATGATTTATTTTTTAACTATTCTCACATAAATTATAATATAAAATACCAATATTTGTCATATTAATTGGTATTGCATCATTGACACTTGACACCATGACTTTAATCAAGAATGTCCAAAAGCACGAAGAAAAATGATTTACAACAAAAAATAACTAAACAAAATGATTTCACTACAAAAAGTTGACAGTCATTAATGCCTGCTTTTGTTTTGATCATATTTATCAATGGGCTCTCTGAAGTTGATTTTATTTTGTTGTTTTTTTATGTTAATTTTTTTTTGCGGTTTTTGTATTAGCACTGTAGGTGCTTAAATCCAGTGTGTCAACCACAATAGTAGAAAAACTACGTGTAATCCTTTATTTTCAAACAGATATTTGTTATATCTAAACATTTTTAATATAAATCCTGTTCTTTAATAACTCGGACCCTGACCTTAACCTCGGGTTAATAATATATTTTAAAATACATTAAATAAGTTTTTCAAATATGTCACGATTATCAACATAATAATAGGTTTACACAAAATATATCGATTAAAACAATATAATGATCAATAAAATTAATTTTGTAAATCTTTATTAACAAAATGAGTTTTGTTGATCATTATTTTGAATCCCATTTGCATGCCAATTTAAGCATTCTTCTTTAAGAATGCTTAAATCGGTGCTTAAATGCTTAATTTAAGCATTCTGCTTTAATTGGCATACAAATTGGATTCAGAAAATAACAAATGTTGGTACCACCACATACACAGCTAATATATTATTATGCGATGGCACAAGAGGTATGTAGGTAAACAGTGCATCTTCTGATGACGTCACAAAGATGGCAAGGATAACAGCCTCCTTTAACTTATTTGATTAACGTCCTATGTTAAAAACGACTACAAATAAATATAAATTAAATGATGATCGGCAAGGTATGTACATGAATAAATTAACAAGGCAATTATAAACAGGGACTAATTAGTTGATGACGTGGTAAACTATGCGTTTTTCTTTAGCAGTCAATCAAAGTATTTTAGTGTGGTGGATAAAAACGCAGTTTGCATTGAGGAGATATTATTTTCTGGCGTTTTGTTAAAAAATAATTACATTAACATGTAAATAATCTTTATTCTGACGAAGTTTTAATACTCCTTTTGTAACTCTTATCTTTAATTTTTCACACGATTTTTGTGTAGGGAGACAGACTTTTTTACTTGTAAAACCAGCCGTTTCTTTTTCATTACTGAATATTTTCAAATGTTTGATAAACATGCTGCTCAAAACAAAATCAAGATAACAAAAAAAAAATGCGAAACATTTGACATTAAATTGGCGTTTCTTTTCTTCTGGATATGAATTGCATCGCATTAATTAAGAATTATTTGAGGAATTAATTATCTTAAACATTAAAATAATCGGTTAATACTTACGAATACATTATCACATACAAATATGTTACTATCACAATCAACAAAGAAAGAGAAAAAAAAATATATACAGTAAACGGAAAGTGATGACGTTAAGATTAGTGCGCACTTCGCTACGCTTTCATTATGCAAATGGGATGAGCAGAGGCATACACTATATTATTTATTGTAAATAATTGCGCGGAAATGCGCCTGCGCTGCTCTTCCGCGAGACTCGTCGTGTGCATCCGACTGTGAGATTATATTAGTTTGCACATCAGATAATGCTTTTGATAGTCTTATGTAGTACTCATAAGTGTAGGTACATAAGTATCTACACTCTCACTTGGATTTAATTGTATCTTTTAATTATTATAGCGCTGTTTTACGATGATGTTTAATTGTTTAATGTTATTTTTATGCAACTTATATAAATGGCTTTCATTTTCAGTTTCATTTAAATATTTTGAAAGAATAGATATCCGTAGGATGATCTGCACATCTCAGTATTATCATCTTCTCATTGTATGTGTCTTATTAGGAGCAAATGGACTTATTTTATTTCTTCTTCTATTAAAGCACAGAATTATTACACCTAAAGATAACATCACACCTGTATTTCCCAAAGGGTTAGGTAGAGGTGTGCCTACAGTACAGTTCACCAGTTATGAACAGAACTACTAGGTAATTTGTAAAAAATAAAAACAAAACAAATCTTTAAATAAAATAAATTAATATACAACAAAAAATTACTGACCTTCCAACCCGCTCCAAGTCACACCAACTAACAATGTTGTGCAGTACGTGTTATGGGCAAGTACGACGATATAATAACAATAAAATAATCGCACTGGTTCGCGGTACAGGTGCGCGCGCGCCGACCCACGTGCGCGTTATTGCGCAGACGACGCGGCGCGCGCATCCTCCCACTACGCGTTCCGTCATCCACGCATGCACATCATAAAGGCTTACACACATTTGGGCGGGCAACGCCACATTGCAAAAACTATGCTATAGTCTGTCCCAAAAGTATCTGACGAAAATGTAAACAAAAGGATCAGAAAATGTATCTGTGGATGCCAATTTGTAGTGCCACTCACAAATTGTGTGCTTTGATTTGATTATTTCAATACTTAAACCCGATATTATAATTTTAAATCACCTTAAAGATGCTTTTCATTTGTCAATTAAGGTTAATTTTATAACCTCAATTTTCCTCGATGATTTTTCAATTACAATTATTTAATAAGGTTATTCAAACAATAATTGTTGGAAAAAGTAGTGACTCATAAAGTTGAAAGATTCTAAATAAAGGTGAAAGTGTTACTAATTCCCTTTAGTTAGGGATTACGTAAGAATTGATCCCAAACAGGGTTTGTTAACGTTTTCATCAGATAGTTTTGGAACTGCGCATGCATCGCTTTCGTACATTTTGTATGACCCATCGCATACTGCAGCGTTTTGTATTGTAATGCGTTGCGCTGCGGCCCGATGCGGCTGTAATGTGCGCTTAGCTTTATACTGCATGTCATTATAACGAGTTTATTGCAACTTCGCGCCTCTTATCGGCAATAAATCGCGAGAGGTTGCAGAAGTTAAAGAAAAACTGATATTTTGATAAATTAATTGATTTATAACCGCTAGAAAATTATTTATTGACTTGCTAAACGCTACGAGATTGCTACACAAAGGATGCAGCATAACATTTTGGACTAATTGTTTGATTTTTAAACTATTTCTTTTGTAAAATTTTGTAACTTTTTAATCATTATTGATTTTGCAGGTCATACGAATATAACATAAAATCACGCTTGTATTCCCCGTAGGAGTTGACAGAGGTACCTGCACCCATATTTCGTCAGTTAAGATTAAGTCCCATGTATATAATAGAGGGTCAACCCATTGTCATTAAACGGGCACAAAGCCCTGATTTAAAATATAGGCCACTAAAGCTACAAAAAAACCGTAAAAAAATCTAGAAAAATACCTAAAAACTTTTGTAGTCTTTTTTTGGGATTTCTGTGTCGATGGTTATGTAACACATTCATAAAGAAAAACAATAAGGTCGCTCTGTGGATACCATAGAACTGGTTTAATTAATTTTATTTATATCTATGTTTATCAATCTTTTCTAGTTTAACTAGTTTGGAAAGGCGGCGAAAAGTGATTTATTATTATAATGTGACAAAAAACAGCTACGCATTTGATTCTATCAGCGATTGTAGTAATTATAGATACCTACTCTTGGAAAAATTATATAGAAGTTTATAGAATTTGATGTTTTTACTAACATTCCGCCACGTTTTTATAAATAACTAGCTACGCCCAGCGGTTTCACTCCCATAAATCTCGCTACTTTCTTAATTTTTTTTTCCATAAGAACCTTCTATAAAGTATTAGAAATCTATAAAAAAAAGTTGGATGAAATCGGTGAAGTCGTTTTCAAGTTATGGCGTGACCAAAGGAAATAGGGATTAATTTTTATATATATAGATATTCTGTTCAATGTGCGACGTAAAAAATATATACTTTATATTTTGTACTCTGGCCATGTGTGAAACCCCATTTGATAGACACGTGGAAATACTTATCACGAATCGTGTCACAAATAAGTAGTTTATGACAAATGCAAGGTTATAATAAAATCAAAAGTAAAGTAAAACATGGATTTTATAAACGTCTATTTCATATTTTTAAATTATTTCAAAATTCTAAATATTTTATTTCACATAAACCTACATGGGCACTTATGAAACGGCAGAAGCTAGGTTCCAAGTGGTCGTTTCCTATGGAGAACAGTCGGCAGGTAACTCAACGGTTACTCTTTTGAAAATTTTTGGCTTCTACAATGTTTTCATTTTACAGTGTTAATAGGTATGAGAGGACAGTGTAGGCCTGTCAACAAGTACCAGGTACTTAACAAAATAGAAAATGGCCTACAAATCTACAGTTTACAAGTTAGGCCTACAAAGTTCTCACATTCACAAAATATAAAAAATTATAGAAAAGATAAATAAAATAATAAAAATTAAAAGCTTAAAGGGTTAAACCAAATGACATGATTGCCATTACAGCTGTAACAAAATCCAGCAAGAGTTGGAATTTGGCCGACAATTTAACAATCTTCTCTATTAGTTCTTTATCTTTACATAGTTACTCCCACAAGACCATTTACTTACACGATTAAAGACGATTACAGTCAAGGCTTCACGCCAACACTATTGGCTTGCGTTTACCAGTTACCATAACCTAACATATTCCTATGTACTGCCATTCTACATATTTGGCACGTCTTTCTTCACCATGAACCGTTTAGAAAGAACGGATTCCCAATCGATTCGCTATGATCTCCGTGTCCACAGAATACTAACTAGGTGCACAAAATAGTATTAGGTTCTGCTAGAGGTCAGGAATTCGCGTGGTGCCGACAACAATGGTGCTAAATGCATGTTTCAATCAATGATTATAGGTATACCTTCTTATTTATATGTAGTTAGTAAACCTGTTTATGTAGGTTATGTCATGGATGATTGTTTGGATTAAACTGATGGTGAATTGTCTATAGAAACTGTTGAGTAGCTTTTTGATGTGCATGCAGCACGATTAATCACTGCTCAGTAGGGGGTCTTGTTTTGTCGATGACTTAAAACAAAATAATTGTAAACCTGTTTGGATTAATGTGCCTAACCGGCAGGTTTTAGCAAACCAACAGACATCCACCAATCAGCAATGCACCCGCGTGGTGGATGGCCCAGTCCCTCTCACAGAGAGGCCTGTGACCCAGCAGTGGGAACGCTGTAGGCTGATTATACTATGCTTATGCATCAAATAAATGTCTGTTCATTTATCTACTAAGACCCACTATGACGGGATTCTTACTACGGAAGATCGCATAGTTTTTTGGATGTTTGTGATGGCAATTCTCAGATGTTAATGAACGACGCAAATATAAGAGATCCATCAAAATAGTGATCTTATAAAAGTAGAGATAATAACAGTTATGTCAATAATATATTTCGAATACTTTAAATAAGACATGAAAAAAAAGGTTAATGCTCAAACACGGCGCCATTCTAGTATCCGTATTTATCTATGAACGTAGTAAAATTCAAACGACGCGAAATAAAAAGTAATTATGGCAGTAAAATTTCAAAATACATTTGCATACGTGAATTCTAGGTGATTTTAGTTTTGTTATATTTAATACTAGCTTTTGCCCGCGGCATCGTCCGCGTGGATGCCGAAAAATATCCCATTTATACATTGTTTTAATTTAACTTTATTGGTTTACACGGCACACGCCAGTAAAGCTCCCAGTCGGCATGATTTTTTCCGACATCTTTATCAATCATCGTAATATTAGGTCCTTACATATGAAATTGATGTTTTATAGAACTGGCCACTTTGATCTCAAAAAGCCGGCGTTTGGTTAAGAATTCCAAATTCAAATTTATTTCAATTTAAAGCGTGTCTATTTGTGTTTCGAATGTAATAATTCATTTGTTTTCGCGCCATTTAATTTTGCTTTGACATCATTCTGTGCTCATTATGGAAAACATAAAATATCGCATTATTTTCGAATACGAATTCCATCGTGGCACTAGCGCTGCAGAAACAGCTCGAAGGATTAATAATGTGTACGGAAAAGCCATTGTAAAAGAAAACACAGTACGTGTTTGGTTCCAACGCTTTCGTTCTGGAAATTTTGACCTCCAGAACAAACCTCGTGGACGGCCGGAGACCCTAGTTGTCAATGAGGAATTGAAAGTGATCGTGGAAGCGGATCCATCTCAAACCAGGTCAGAGTTAGCTGCAGGCTTCGGTGTGAGTGATAAAACCATTTTGAATCATTTGAAACAAATTGGAAAAGTGAAAAGCTTGAAAAATGGGTACCGCATGAACTAAGTGAAGCAAACCAACAAACACGAGTCAACTGCTGCGTCATGTTACTCAACCGTCACAATAACGAGGGGATTTTGAATCGTATCATTACTTGTGATGAAAAATGGATCCTATACGATAATCGGAAACGCACATCGCAGTGGTTAAATCCAGGAGAACCGGCTAAATTCTGCCCCAAGCGAAAGTTGACTCAAAAAAAGGTACTGGTTAGTGTCTGATGGACCAGCGTTGGTGTCATTCACTACAGCTTCCTAAAGTCTGGTCAGACCATTACGGCAGATCTGTATTGCCGACAATTGGAAACCATGATGGAAAATCTAGCCGTTAAACAGCCGAGATTGGTCAACCGCTCTAGCCCAGTGGCTGCTTCAGGACAACGCCAGACCACACACTGCACAACAGACAGTGGCGAAACTAGAGGAGCTAGGATTGGAATGTCTCGGTCACCCACCATACTCCCCGGACCTTGCTCCAACCGATTACCACTTTTTTCGGATTTTGGATAATTTCTTAATTGGAAAAAAATTCAATTCAGATGAGGCAGTCCAAAATACCTTCAAAGATTTTGTTGATTCTCGCTCCCGAAATTTTTTCAGCAAAGGAATCAATGAACTCCCTATAAAATGGCAAAAGTGCATAGATCACAACGGTACCTACTTTGATTGTTTAAATAAAAAAAATGTTTTAAAAAAAATTGTTTTGATTTTTCCATACAAAACATCAATTTCATATGTAAGGACCTAATATTTTAGCCAATTTACACAAAACCTTAATAAATTATACACCTAAACCGCCCTCATGAATCACTCCGGCCATTGGTGAAAACCGTATGAAAATCTGTTCGATAGTTTTTGAGTTTATCGCGTTCAGACAGACAGACACGACGGCGCGGCGGCCGGACGTTGTTTTATAATATGTAGTGATTAGACGTGACACAAACTGATCATGGTTTCACGTGTACGTGCTATATTGTGTTTTACATATTTGTAACAAAGTTCCGTTTTATTTTACCTTAAAGTAGGTGACAATTTCAACACTTGAGTTTTCACTATTCGAGCGTGCGTGTTATGGGGTGGTGCGAAAATAACTAGTGTTATGATGTACCTACGAAAGGCGCCGGAAATGTATGTAATGCCTTAATCCATTCTCCGACATAGACTTTTTCGGGGAAAATAGGTGTAATGTTATGTTTTAAACTTTATTTCTTTTTTCTTTGTTTTTTTTTTCTTTATTCTTTCTTTGTACGTAGTTTTCTGTTCCTTTCTTCTTGTCGGTTTGTATATGTGTGTACATAAATGGTTCAATAAATAAATAAATAAATATTTTTTACACAAACTAAAAAAACCTGATGTTTTCTTATGCCAATTGCTCTTTCCAAACCTAGACTAAGGATGTGAAGTAGACACATCACTATGAGAAAAAATGTCCTTACATCCACAAGAAGTCATAAATATAGAGTGACAAGTGAACACGACAGCTCTATTGTTTTCCACCATATTCCTCACTCTGCGGTCACGACTTAGAAACAGGAGCAAAGCGTGAGGAGTTTTAGCCAGTTGGAACATGTTCGGCATGTCCCCAGCCTGCGCGCGCGCATACTAAGCACGCTAGTTTGAATTATTCTTACATTTACAAACAATTTCTGGCGGATTGGCGACTATCGTGTTTTGATCGATGGTAATGAGATCGTAGATCAATAAACTTTGGTTAGAGATCCGCGAATAAGTTGGCAAAACGGTTCACTGAGTGAACCATGAATGCTTTGCGAAATATTTACAAAGTTTGATTGATACTCGATTTTGATAAAATAGGGCACTGTAGCATGTTCAAATTATTAAAATGACATAACTAGCATTGATGCCTAACTCACTTTAATATCACAACAAATGAATACGAGAGAGCAAGTGCCATAGTTTAAGAACCTTGCAATATTGTGCAAACCTATACAGAAGTAATGTAATAAAAGCCAACCAGACAAGAATGTAACACCTACTTAATCTCTAGACACAATTACATAACAATTACAAGTAGATGTAACACCCACAACTAGATCTTCAAATTACGGAAGGTAACAAGGCCATGTGATATCTCCAACACTCAACATCTCGCCTTACAATACACACAGACGGACAAACAGACATACACAGACGCGGAAATCATGCGACTAGTCGTGGGAACATACAGCGACAATGCGACCGCCAAACCACGCGACACAATAGTCTTGCGAACCAAAATAGGTTAATTTTTATAACCGTTTCTGAATGTATTCTATAGAAAATTGCTCGGTAATGCGTTAAATGAAGTTGTGGATGGATGTAAGGAACTAGGACAGCTTTACAATGGTATAAAATTAAATGATGATGATTAAATTGAGAGCGGAGTTGAAAGATGAGTAAGAGGTAGTCAAGGTGTAGGGGTCATTATTATCGTTTATGGGAGAAGACAGCGGTAAGTGAATTTTAGAGACGCGATTATTGAAATAACCTTTAAGCTATGAGTATCATGTCAAGTCTCGATAATTATATTCATTATCATCGTATTAGGTAGTTTAGAATCGAATGGCTTGGACGGTTTATATATTTAAATAATGGCTGAGATGCTGTTAAGCATGAACTTAGGTTAACAAAGAATTTTGCTTACTTTTACTACCATATCAAACGTGAAAGAGATGAAAGTAAATTAGAGCTGTGAAGTAAATCACCAATTTGGGGTTTTACCATTTTTTTTTTGGAATTTACTCACTGCTTATAGTAATGGCTCCAAATCTAACAGAAAACAAAAGGAAAGAGGTAGCATCAAGTGATTTTTTTTTCCAATTTGCACACAGCATAATAACAATTAAATCATATCAGCAATTGATCGATTGATTCGGTCCACCTCACCTTGTTCTCAATAATCCAGTTGATAATAAATATATCACAACAATCATTAACATGGTTGCAATTGTAAACAAAATCAATGTTATTGTATGTAAGTTTGTACGTGCATACGGAGCTCTTAAAACCAATGTCAATTAGTATGGAGCGATGGACCTTGTCTTAACAATTCATAGATTGTTTATTTTTCCTGTTTCATGTGGGAATATTTTGTGATTCAATTGTTGAAGGATTTCTGTATTAAAGTAATGTAAGCCTTGTTATGATTATGGCGGTAAAGGCTTTTAAATTCTGGGCACGTAAGTTTCAACTGATGGTAGGAGATCAATTCAAGGAATCTTTGCAAAAAGTTCGTCTTTAAATAGATCCTTTATTGACATGAAAAGTGATGTCTCAGGTATAGAGATTTATGATAAATTAATATAAAGAAAATACCAATGCACATTTGATTACGACCCTGAATGTAATTTAAAGAACTAATAAGGCTAACGTGGCTCCTCTTACTTAAGTTATTGACTTATGAGTTTTAGTTCATTATATATTATATTATAAAAAGCTAAACCTCATCTTTAATCGTTCTTCATTGAGAAACATATTAATCTCCAATTGCTAAACGAATGTAAAAGACAAACGCCATACTTGTGAAGCACGATTGCAGTATTAAAGGCTTAATAAATAAGATCAGTTATCTACGAGTATACAAACGATTGCAGATGAAATATTAAAGGTTGGCAGTATTTGCTAATGCTTAGAACTGGCTGTGACGTGAAAAAGACACAGTTTCAATTGATCGTTGTTTGGCAATTATTTATGTGTGACGTTGAATAATAATGTTGATTAGAAAATTAGGTTAGTTTGATAGTCTTTCGGGACACCTTCATAGTTATACATGCAATGCTTTTCTTGCGTTAAGGTCCTTACCAAGGTTTATGATTAATTGTATTGCATTGTTCCTAAGTTGTAATTTTGCTTAGTTTTTGAACATATCTTTTGTAAATTATAGTAATATTTATAAACAAATGCTTCGTTATCTAGAAAATGTACTTAAGCCGAAATTTGCTAAATTATTGGATACTTACCATGAGATATTAACAGCTGAAGTGACTTATATTTAATTCTATTTAATTTTCGAGTCCATTGCACTATACATTATCTGCCAGAAATCTTTGAAAGATGAAGGTCTATATACATAACTTTCAACTGTTGCGGCAAATCCTAAATCAAACACATACAGCACACACATTTCTTATGAAGAAGTTAATACTCACATTATTGCTGGGCAGCACCCTGGCCGGCAGTGCCCGCGCTACGTCGGGTGAAGCAGATCGTTCTCTTTCGCGCATTTCCGCGCCGAGAGCCGCGCGTGCAGCTCGAGCTGATGCTTCAAGACAACCGCTGGATTTGCTCCTAAGGACATAGAAAAAAACATTAGGTTTTAAATGGAACGGAAGAATGCTATATTCTGCTGGATATCAGATTGCTCAATAGGTACAGTCAAAAGTAAAAATGTGTTATGGTGCATTTCGTGAAATTTAACATTTAATTATGTTTTGTTTATTTTTATTTTTATTTATTTGGGAAAATAAACAGTTACACATTACAGTATTACAAAAAAAAAAAAATTGTGCAACAGAGTGAGTAAATGTATAATCCACGACATTTTCCACATATTATAAAAAAAAGTTATAAAATTAATACGATGTGCGCTTACAATTTGAAAAATATATAATGTGTTAATGATAAAATTAAACAGGCATGCAAATAAAAAAGAAAAACAAGAAATTTTAAAAGCACAGTCTAAGAGTTAAATATTACGGAGAAATATCCAAAACAGTTTCGCGAACAAGGCCCCTAAATCTGCCAGTTGGAAAAGCGAAGATGTCAATGTTTTGAAAGAGATTGTTATATTGACCAGTAAGGCGACGTAGGGGTGCTCGTAAGCCTGCGTTCGTACGACTAGAAGATACGGCGAATAGAGGTCGTGCGCGCACCCCACGGCTTATGGTTGTTCTAGGTACTACGTAGCTAATCTTATTAGTAATATCCATACAATCACATATGCTATTACATAAATCAAATAAAAACATTGTCTCTAATATAATACGTCTGGCTTTAAGATTATGTAGCTTATATCTATTCAGAAGATCACCATAAGTTGCATAAGCACGGAAACAACGGAAATGCATGGCTTTCAAAAATTTACTTTGAACTCTTTCAATCGCGTCTGAATATTTACTATAGAAGGGATTCCATACCGCAACAGCGTACTCTAACTGGGACCTGATTAGCGATTTGTAAAGATATAAATATGTATTTGGGCTGACGAATTTGTTATACAAACTTATGTGAATTGTAACTTATGTGAACATTTACAAAAATATGAGGGAGATGTACGACAGACTTGGTTTTGAATTTTGCTAGATGATTTTTTTGCCTTTGACTGTACTAGAAAACTGTTTCAGTATCTATGCTCGGTAGATTACAGACGAAAAACTCAGTTTTCGCATAAATTCTCGTAATAAGAAAAGCGGCGCGTTGAAGTCTTTTCTTATAAAAATGATTCCCTGTCGTTTTTTCGACAATCGAAATTTTTCTTAACAAATTACTCACGAATTGAAATAAAAAAATAAGGTGAAATTTCTTAGATACAAACCTGATAGGTCTGTCGATTGGTCCAAGCATGGACAGCGGCTGTTCTGCAGCGGGCGCGGGCGGCAGGTACATGACGTGGCCGCCCCACGACAGGTACGAGGTGCCGGGACGCCACGTACCTAGCTCCTCCTGGACCGAAAGACCAAAATTGTAAGTGGAATTGTTTGTTAATTGCATGGTAGTTCAACATCTTCGAAGATTAAGGTCCTACCTGAATTTTCCTGATTTATTTATCAAAGGTATTTAAATTCAATAAAAGCTTACATAATATTGCCTGTTTGCGATTTATTTTTCATCGAAGCAATCTTAATTAATTTCTCAAATCATTTAGGTACTATCTGCATACAATAAGTTTAATACGGAAGTCAAGGTTTGTGTCGTGTAGAACCATTTCAGTTTTAATAAAAAGCTTGTAAAAACGCTAGTTTGTCCGCGTTGATAGTAGCTAAATAAAATTAGTACGTAAACTTAACAGACCTCTTAGCCCAACACAAAGGGTTGTTAAATAAATGGTTCATTCTCAATGTTCTGTAGAATTTATTGTGACTAACTAGGGAATTAAGTAAATATTTACGATAAACTTCCGCTTGCTATTGCCAGAGGGTTTCTTGTAAAATATCGAATAGGTACTTTATACTTCCTTAAGCAGTTGCTGGTAGAAACAATAGCTTATTAGCTGTTTGGAGGCTGTTTGGAATCTATAAAATAATGCTCGTGCATAATATAAGAATAATTTGTGAATGTAAAAATGGCTTTTCAAATGTTGTGAATGGTAATGTTGGATGGAAATTCCCCTTTAGCATTTTCTACCTTCAGGATATACGTTTCCTGTTTTGAATTGTGAAGCAAAGATTTAAATGGTTAGATGTGGGGTCACCGCACATAGGTCGCGCGAAAAACTGAGAAGAGTGAGCTCGCACATCCCGTATGGGCCGATAGATATGATTTTCAGTAAAAGTGAGATAGACAATATTATGCAAAAGGATATTATTACATACCTTTGAATAATATTTGGTATATTATTCAAACGAAACAGAAACGTGATAATTTTTGGACACGGAACGGCGGATCTACGTTTTAAATCTTTATTGTGAAGTATTAAACAGGTAATATGACATTGAAGTGGGTACTTGTTGACTATGTTTTTTTGTCAATGATGAGTGAGAAAAAAAATGTATTTAAAAGGGTGTAAACAGGGTGATATGTCAAAACTTACAAACACTATTAGGTCCTTAGGTACATAAACCTAGTTTCCTTACCTTTTCCGATGGTGGTAAAGACTCTTCCTCCTTAATAGCATCCTCTTCCGATCCCTTCGCCCTCGCCGGCTGTTGGAACATTAGCGGATTGCTCAACGAATTCGGCGCAGACTTCGTCAAAAACCAGTTCTGTTCAGGCTCCTGCAGAATAGGCTCATGTTCTAAATCGAACCTTCTGGAACCTAAGGCGGCTCCTAAAGCCCCAGAGACCGACTTCCGAAGTTTCTGAAGACTATTGAAGCCTTGGGCCAACTGCTTGCCCTGGAAGCAATCGTAAAAACACGACATCGCTTTAAACTACGAGAAGAATGTTGTGTTGTGATGGCACATGGAGAGCTGATGAGGAATAAAGGTGATCATTCGAAGAGGAATTTGCAAAGAGAGTCAAAGGCACAAAGGGAAATTGTAAAATTGGGATTTACATAGAAATATGAAGCTGAAATGGGATTGAATCTTGTCAAGGGGATTTAAATAAGGGTACTTAATTTTAGAAAATGAGGTGAACATCAAAGGTACTTTAGATCCTCATCAAAAGGTACATAAAAGTACTAAGTACCTCATCAAGGAACATAAAATAGAGCAGAGCATAAAAATACATCTAAAGCTACACAAATACCGCATGCAAGCATAATAAGTTAAAAGTATAATTTGAGAACTGAAATTTGGGTCTACTAAACTCGCGGTTAAAAATAATTCACCCTGAGCACCTGAGCACGATGTGCGGTAGGTGCAATTGTCCAATGCTATGTCACTGGGGTGGAGTGCATACGTTTACGAGTACGTACTACATACTTCGTGGATAGTGGCGAAGTTCGGCTCCAGATTTTACCTAGCATTAATATTAGTTCTTGGATACTCACTTTAGTTTTAAGTTTTCTTTACTAACACTACTGTATGGATTCTCTGTGGTCAGAAATAAAGGTTTATCATTAATAAAATTGAATGGCACATATAGCTTTGCGAGACCCAAAATTCAGCATCCTATAATTGTGTTCTAGTTTAAAAGATCTTTTTTTTAAAGTAGGTGATTAAGAGTAGACCAATAAAACATAACCCATCACCACTGCTACTGCCCAGCACCATACAAAGGTTTAGAACTTGTGAGTACCTTTACTCCTCGTCAGCGGCCGCGGGAGGTTAGGAGTGAGATTAGTTTGTTAGTCACTACAAACATCTAAATATTACTACTAAAATTACCAATTTGTGAATCCAGATCTAGACGTACCAATATCGAATAATATGAAGATGACGACAAGATGACTATCACAGATATAAAGACAAATGACGGAATTACCTATTAAAAAGCCAGAAGTTTGAGTTCAGCATAAAATGATACAAATTGAATTTCTAGTAAGGTATGATATTCAGATTCTGCAACATTTGTCGATCACGACCAAGCTTCCGTTACAAAATGCATATTGGTGGTCGAAGTCGCCAAATGAGCATTTTAATTTTTGATGGCATAAAAAGTCTTGTGTGCGAGAGTAATCAAAAGTTGCGCAACATTGATAGAGTAAATTGACTTCTTTTTTGGCGGAATCATAATACACACACATCCTGCGACTGCATTAAACATTCTGCATCACGTTTACCATGACAAATACGGCGCTTAAGGTTTTTTTTTTATAAATCTAAGGTATGTCAAAATCCAGACTCCCAAATCCACTCGTCCCCTAACAGCCCGCGGCTCCTCCCCCTGCACTCACCCGCTCCTGGTCGCGCGGTAGCGACAGGCTGAAGGGCTGGCTGCCGGGGCTATAGGTCGCCAGGCCGGCGCCCAGCAGGCCCACGCCGCCGCCCGCGCCGTCCGAGCTGCTGTCTCCCAGGTCTTGTTGCGGCGTCCACGTAGCTGGGCCTGACTCTGGTGCCTGGGGATGTGGAATAACTTGGTGTTTGGTGGTTGTAAGGAGTTTATAGACTCTTCCATAGACTCTTTAATTTAATTTAACACTCTCGTATTCATTGACAATTCAACAGATTTTGATAGTAACTTGTCAATAGTCAATAAGAACTTGATATTGTACCGTCACGAGCACAAATATATGTAGTACTACAGACAGTTCGGCAATAATATATGATTTCATGATTCATCCATTAGTATCTTATGTCAAGATGACCGCAAATACTTGTGGAAGGCATATACAAGTGGCAGCACGAATATGTGACATCGATGCAACACCAAAACAATCTGACAAGACAAGCGACGCTAAAATATAGACTGCTTCATCGGCTTCAAAAGGAGGTGCCACCTCTTAGAATGCAAAAATATCGGGCATGTCTTGCGTTATAAATATCTGCCTACTCAGTTAAACTCAAAAAAATGTGATACCTCGCTGTGATAAAAAATATCTGACATCACTTTGGCAGAATAAAAACGTAACAAAATATTGTTTCGAGTTTTCTTCTTTATCGCAATCAGTGCCATTCATATTGCAAAAAAATATGACATTCCACTAGTAACATGGTAACATAAATATCTGACAAGACTGTTTGAAAGTAGAAATGTCAATAATAAGCTTTTTTTTATTATTTTTGGCAACTGAGCCGATGTCGACTATTTTGCCAGTATCAGTTACCCATCCTAAATTAGGTGAGTATTAATTTTACATAATATATTTATGCTCGTGACCTTACATATTAACTCCATGGTTTGACCTTTGCTATGAAAGTAAAATAAAAACACTGCTAGGATCTATTGGTGCTTCAATGAAATTGACAGGGAGGCGCTGTTGGTAAAAATTTGTGCACTTATTTAGTGAAATGTATTGAAAAAATAAGATGGCGGCGTTAGTACTGATATTGGCCACGCGCAAAAAGAAAAAACCTGTTAGTTGTCTCCAGGTTTTATAAAATGTGTTTTAGTTTCAAACTTATAAGGTAGCCAAATAAAATAGGAAAGTCAAAGAAACAATAAATCGACGGTTGTTTTTTTTTAATTGATTGAATATTCCAGTTTTCCGTTGTACCTACATGATGTCTAGAAGGTGAGTCTATTCTGTGATCAGAGTGCGCATGGTCGCCTGAGATGCCGGAGTCTCCAGATTTGTCGGCTGATTGGTCGGATCGTGGGGATGACTCCACCGAAATGTCGCCCGACATCTTCGTCTCTACTGCTAGTGGTTGAGTCTCTGTAGAAAAAAAAAACAATAATAATTAGGTAAGCAACATTGTTATTTAATCGGTTGAGAAGAAAATGCTTCTTAAACGCAGACCAAAAAGGATCCCATTATTGCTTGCTTGTCTTAAATCTGGTAGCGTAATTATATTGTTATTGCAATATTAAATTATATTACCAGATATATGAGACTGGTGGCAAAGTAACCAGTAGCCATCCTGTAGACCGATGAATCTGTCAGCTGAGATAAGCAACGTTAATTACGCCAGCTGTCCAAAAGAACGACCCCAAAAAACAAAAGCCGTTTTCAAAATTACTGCTACTATTTTAGCTTCTTTAGCCTGTCAAATCATTTAAGTTGTTACAGGTCCTGTACCTTGGGTAGTATACAGAGTGACCCAAACGTAGTGGTCCAAAGGCAAATAAGTAAAGCGGAGGTGGCCACCTATTTAAAAAAACGTAAAAGTTGGGATATTCTCAACAGTTTAGAAAATTTCTCTAATTTAAATATTTTTAAGAATAATTAAATTAGCGACTAAAAACATATTTTTTGATTATTTTTAGTTGGTCGGTGGCCACTTCCGCTTTACCCCATTTGCCTTTGGAGCGCTCCGTTTGAGACACCCTGTATTTAAAATAATGGTTACCTGCAGCAAGATGATCATCCAAAGAAGCCAGCTGCCTCCAGGCCGCGGCCGGCGAGAACCGCGGCACGACGCGCTGCTTCTTGGGCAGCGTGGGGCGCAGGCGCAGCGCTATGCCGCGCGAGCCCGCGGAGCCCGAGCCACATGAGCCGTCCGATGAGAGCGCTGATTCTGATGATACTGTTCAAGAGGATGAGGGTTATTTTGGCTTCGATGATTACTTAATAGCGTTAAAGGAAAATCAACAGATTTTAAAAGAAAACTAGACCAAAGTAACTGTTGACTAACAGATAGCGCGAATTACTTTGCGCAAGAAGCTAGCGTTTTTTTATAACTTTCTACTATTTGTCTAGTCTTAAAACCTAAAGAACTGTTTTTTTTTTTTTTTTTGTAATGAAGAAGTGGATATGATTCGTCCCTAAAAATATCCCTATATATATAACTTTATTGGCACATATGAAACATCGGAACAAGGTGCTAGATTATCATTTTATTACTTACAATTCTTTATCTTGGACTCCTCTTTCATCTTGGCATTAAACTTATCAAACTCTGCATCCTCCTCATGATAGCTGAGCAGCTTCTGTTCAATCAGGTGGAAGTTGGAGATCTCCTCAATAATAGGACTACCCAATCCAGGGAAGTCCTTCAGGTGCTCGTGTGTGTTCGTCTGCTTGCTCTCGATCATGCCGAAGTAGAACTGCTTCGATGGAGGTTGCTGTTTATGCCTGAAAGATGTGAAAACGCAATGAAGAAAACTCAAATTCGAACTGAAATTCAAGGCATTTATTCCAATTAAACCAATTACATGCACTTTGAATTGTCAAGGTCCGTCAGCAAGATGAAACTAGTTGCCCATTCCAAAGAGTAAAATATAGGATGACTGAGAAAGATTGAAGAAAGAAAAAGTCAATTACTAAATGATTTAATGAATGAGTAAAATTGAAGAGCTATAACTCAATTAAGAAAATGTAGGATGGCTGAGGAAGATTAACGAAATAATTCTCTTAACAACATAGACAGAACGAACGAGGGACATTGATTATATTTGCACAGAGAGTGGTTTAAATTGACATAAATAGGAGAAGGCTTCGTATGAGCTGTAAATAGAATATAGCAGTCAATAATTAAGTATAACTAGAGAAGTATTAAAATTGTATCTACGTAATTAACCGCGAATACTGTCCTACATTGTGAGTAAACTTACTTGTCTTGTGAAGGTTGGTTTAGCAACGATTCCAACTTCCTAGTGGGCGAGTGTTCAGGCGTGGACTCTTTCCCGGAGGCCTGCCCTCTGTCCGGCATCGGGCGGTTCTCCTTGCTACTCATCTTATACTTATTGTCCAATTTCTTACTGTTAACATTGTTGTTCGTCTGTCTAGCTTTGTCCTCGTTAGTTCGACTCAAAGGCCTTCTACTGATCGCTTTTATTTCTGGCTTGTTGGCAGCACTCGGTAGACTAGACTTTTTGACTTTACTCGGTATTTTCGATGGGCTCCTCAACTCTTTCTTCTCTTGACTAGTTTTGGTTTCACTATCATTAACTTTATTGCCTAATTGGTTTCTAATTCTACTCGTAGCCTTCTTCAGTTCAGCTTGAAATTCATCTTTTTCTTCATTATTTTTTAACAATAGTGAAGGAAGAGATTTTCTCAACGGTTTGCTGGATTCCGCCAGAGGGCTTAGTTTGCTACCTCTGACTTGGTTCGCGATGGCTTTCATTCTGCTCTCGTGCGCCGCTCTAGAGGATTCGCTTTCTCTTTCACTCGCGATCAAGCTTTCGTCGAATGTCCTCTCTCTCCTGAGCGTGGGCAGTTCGTTGTCATCTTTCTTGAACCTCTCGGAGTACCTGAAATTCCTGTTCAATAGTGGAGTCTTCCACGCTTCGCTATGTTCGTTCTTGGACGTCTTGGCTCGACAGCCGCTCATTCTGTCTATCCTCGTCTTCCTGAAGTCTTGTTTCGTTTGTATGAGTCGTTCCTCTCTCTTGAGTGAGGTGGTGCTCTGCACCATGTCCTGGTTGTCAGGGTACTTGAAGTGTTGCTCCTTGTCTTTGCAAGGCGATCTGTATCGTCTCTCAAACGCTGCGTTGTCAGTCATGTCGAGTGACTTGTATTCGTGATATGAGTTTCTGAACTGCAAGTTTTCTTGACCGTTCAGTTTTTTGGTTTCGTTTCTCGTTTTGAACAGTCTTAGTTTCCTCTGGGGTTCAGGTCTCGCGTTCCCTTCGCTGGAATCTGGCGATGAACCTTCGAAGTTCTGTTAAAACATAAAATATAATCACTATCCACATTTTCAACTTACTCAAACGGATCAATTGCTTTAATATTATTTCTACTTACGTCATTGGTGGGTGGTGGGGGTGCTCTGTATTTTTTCCGAAAGTGTTTGTTTCCATTTCTCATTTTCTGTTCCTCTTCAATTCTTAGATCTGGTTCAGATCCAAATCGCTTATTGCCACTGCTGCCTGCAAGTAGTCACATTCATATTAGTTGTATTTATTGTGCATCTTCAATATTTTTAAGGCTGTCTTTTGCTTATCATGTCTTTATCATTACAATTATTGTTATGTCTTAATTTTGCCCTGGCAGTCTTAACCCTGAATAGCTCTTAATTAATGTCTGTATGTAATACTCACTGTCATGTCGTAGCTCCAGGTTGGTGTGTGACCTGTGGAGGGGATCTCTTTCCCGAGATCGTATCTCAACATTCTCCCCCGAGGTCCCCGCAGACCGCGACCGGTACACGTTTGAATGCTGGAAAATAAAACATGGGGCTAAGTGAAATGAGTTTTCGATAACAGAAATAATGAAAAACTTCTATATATTTTTTGTATTATTACTAGCTTCGCCCCGCGGTTTCACCCACATAAGTATCGATCGCATGGAAATATCGGGATAAAAAGTATGCTATGTCCTAAAATAGGTCATGTTCTACCCATGTGCCAAGTTTCATCCAAATCCGTTCGGCCTTTTTAGCGTGAAAGCCTAGCAAACAAACATACAAAAATCTAATCTTTTCTCTTTATTTAGTTTAGATTTAGATGAACAAGATGGATTTAGCATTCTTCGTTGCTCCTAAACGCGTTTCAGACGATGACTTACATGTCTTGATACAAGGCAAAATAGACACCTCAGAACAATTCTTCATAATGTCTTTGAAGAATATTCTTATCATTATCCTCGCTCCTCAATTCCTCGTTATCTCAATTAAATGACAACAGCATATTTTTCTTCCTTGCATCTCTATTAGCCGTTATATCAGTATTCACCTTCTTTCTAGTCATTTTATATTAAATGACTATCGTCTATAGGATATGCGAAAAGTATCGAGAGTGTTTCCTTACCACATGTCCGTGCGGCACATTATCGTGCACGGTGTTGGGTTTCCTCCCGCTGATGGTACCACCTGAGTGCAGGATTGCGCCATTGTCTGTACTGCGCAGGCGCGGTGACTCGCATAGAGTTGGTAGCACCTGAATAAAAAATCCTTGTCAGGTAATTCTGGCGAATATAAGCAAATTTTTAGATATTGTTCAATAATTAATTATTAAATGTTGACTGTGCTATTATGAACTATTGTAAGAATCGCTAGCTGTCTCGAACGAACAAAAAATTTACATGGTTGGTTGGATTAAACTCTAAAAGGACCTAAACAAATGATATCCAGTACATTGATGAAAAAAATCAGGGCGTTATTGAAGAAACTGTGTGGAAAGTAGTTATTACGGGAAAATAATACTAAAATCTTTAAAATAAATGTTTTAAACTAAATAGTGGTATATAACTTTTTTTAAAGCACCTTTCCGATCTATCTCTAGAATTATAGATAAACAATATCTTTGTATAATTAATAGATGCATACAACAAGATATTTATAATATTTACGACGAAAGTAGATGTGTGTGAAGATGACCATAAAATAATTACAATTATAATATTTTATTACAGGCAGTGAAAGTACAATGAATGATGTGGTTGCAAGCGCAAGCGCACCGGTGATGGCAGGTAATATATTGTTATTATAAAATAAATAACGTTTAGGTTATTATAAATAATTACCATAATCGCTTGACTATTAATTTATAATCTGAACACTTCACTATATTCCTCCAATTAACCTCACATAAGGATAAGGATTTTATGACATTTTAATACTAGCTATTAAATGCCTTAAACGCATTTTTAGCACTACTTAAATAACGCAAACCAAATTGAATTCTATCGAGTCTCCAAAGACTGGTGGAGTAGATAAAAAGGGCTAAAAGTAGATAAAAAGGGGTTTCGACTAATTTGTTTATAAAAATAAAAAGGACGAGTCTAATGTTAGGTATACACGCAGCGGCATTAGTTGCCGGCGACTCGCTGCTAATTTAAAAATCCATACATAGATTTTGACATCGCTAGCGACAAATCAGCTGTCAAAATCTGTGTCTATACACGATTCGCCGATTTGCACGATTCGATTCGATTGTGTCTGTGGCGATTCGTCGGTAATTTTAAAATCTCCGTATAGACGGAGATCCGATGTGCATCTACTGTGTACCTATAAGAAGATTACACATTCCACTGCCAAACCTGGGGACTGTGAGGATGGTGCTGCTGTTCCTTTGTTCAAGCAACTTGATACCCAGCAGTAGTCTGTGGTGATTAGTTTACCTTGGGCGCGAGTCTCGGCGGGTCGTGCGGCAGCGTGTGCGCGCGGCGGCCGCGCTGCGGCGGCGGCGCGTGGCTGCCAGCCTGGCCCATGCCGCGCCACTCCGCACCACTCCTCTACACACACATCTGAAACAATACAAAGTAAATTGTTAATAATTAGTATCAGGATTTGGTATTTCAGCATTATTTTGTAACTAAACTTATATCTATGTAACTGACAAAACTTTTGCTCCTGATATTTCGACGCTATAGCAAGCAACAATATTTAATCGCCGGGCCGTGGCACGGAAGAATGGTGTTTGATGGTAATATACATTAAATGTGCTTGTTTCAAATAGCGTTTATCAATAAAGGTAAGATTAAATGTAACGAATTTTATGAAGTCGAAATGGGACTAAAATTAGCTTTTGACACAAGTACCCTAGAAAACTAGGTAAGTATAAACTCATTTAACAAGAAATTTTGTCTACAGCAAAATATTACATTGCATATAGTTAGTTGAACATCTGCTTCGAACCTTCATTAATAAATAGGTACGTACCTACCTGTAGAAATAAATAATTACTTAACACCTAACACATTTTCACTTTACCTTTCAAAACATTAACTCCCATTGTGTAGGTATTGTTTACACATACGAAGTTGTAAGCCTAGTGTTCCTACGCCAACCAATTATTGTTTTACACATTTTACTACGATATTAAACTTTATTAGAGAAAGTTATTACATAATCCTACAATAAGCAGTAATAGTCTTCCTTATTGGAAAACCTTGCGATCGATAACAAAACGCAATTATTTTTACTCTGTGCTCGACCTACATGTCATATTTCCCGCCTTTAGTTGTTGTTGTGTATGTAGGAAAACCTAAATTTATTCAACCTTGCTGTCAGAACTTTTTCAAAGCAAATTGTTCTTAAAGTTTTTCATTAACAATATATTCAGCCTATTAAGTTTAATTTTAATGTAAATAAATAAAGTTTTATCAACAGTAACGGCCTGTTACTATCGAACTCATTACAATATTTTAAACTAATCCTTTGACAGGGCAATTAGTTCGTGCTTAACTTTCTATAATTACTCAGTCACCCGGAGCTTAAATACACTTGATTGTGTTTTATTATATCAGAAATTGTTATGGCTCCTGTACACGACGATTATTTTGGACAAACACCATCCATATATGGATAATTATTTACTTTAATTGAAGAGAAGCTGACAGCCGATGGACGCCTAAAATTAACCATAGAGATTTTAATTATTTTTCACTGCCGTTAAATTAGTTAATGACTTCGGGACGTCCAATTTGTCCATTATTCCACTGCCGACGACTAATTCATATCTATTACCGCTAGAAGTACCCCTGGTCCCTGTTTAATAAGGACCCGGGGGCCTCATATCTCAGGGCCGGTCAGGACAGGCCTTGGAGCGCCGTGTGCGGCCCGCACCGACAATTTAGGTAATTTATGGTAACCAGTACAGCTTAGATTTATGGGAATGGAAAGCTGTCGAGGCTTCTAATGAGAGATTTAAAAGTAACTGCGTTTCTCTTTCGTGTTAGTGTAGCTAGTCCTTAGGGGTCAACGGAGATGGAATCTATTGGATAACATTAGTTAAACTTTCATGTTTTCACATCTACGGGAGATTAGTTAGTGAGGTCAACCGGCCTCGTATCTTTTTGTGTAGTTATGTAAAGATGCTTCTAAACATATAATATAGTGCTTTATAGCTGTTTCTTCTATCTATTTACTAAAATAGCCAAAGTAGGCATTGAAAAGTCTAAATAAGTCCATAAAAAACAAACGTCTATGGATTTAACTAGCCAGATTGTCAAAGGAATCTACACGCCATGGAGAAAATGGACATCTATTTATTTTAAACACTTCGGATGTCCACATCGTTCATATGTATGGAAGCAACTTAAACAACAAATGGAAAGCAAAGGGTTGATACATAGGATGTTTAAGTTTTTAATAACTTGATTTTGATACACTTGAAGCTATAGTTGAAAATTCTGTAATTTGATATAAGAAATACACAGTACCTACACATGCATCTTCGCCAATATACAGGGTGTAAAAAGACCCATCACATAGCCGTCAACTACGCATTCTGTACATCAAACTAAGTAACATTGCACAAAAATAATTGCTGGGAAACGAACTTTATTTTTGGTGTGAAAAATTGCTTTTTATGGTAGTGCGCATAGTAACGCACGCAAATCATTGTGCTTATGGGTGCATGTAACGGTACAGGAGTCATGGGGGTATTTAAAGTTGTGTTATAATAATAAAAACTTATTTTCGTAAAAAAAAAAAAACGCCAATAAAAGTTGGAATTTTGAACTTCGATATCTCCGTAACCAGAAGGTACCCAGGTATAGTCCGGCGCAAAAAAATATTACAATGACGGGGAGCACAAGTGACTCTCGGCTTCATAAGTCTTTTTACACCCGTTATGTAGGAAGGGAAAACAAAATGAGGTACGTACTTACTTTGCAGATATACGGTGACTCTTGAAACTTTAGAAATGCCACCAGAAACTCTGGAGACCATATATACATTTCAAGAGTTACGATTAGTATTTAAGAAAACCATTCACTATTAGACTAAATAACTGGGCATTTGACTGAATTATGTCTCTAGTTTCAACAGAGTTAAGGTGAGAACATATAATTTAATTGTAAGTTATGTCGATCAATCTAAATATCACGAGTTCACGCTTTCAAGATCGACGGTGCTATTGGAGTCAAGGCATTAAAGTACTTACATACATGCTTAGATAATGTTAAACCCACAAGATTCCCACGATAGTGGTTAGAACTCTACGATTAATTAATTCAGCCCATTGATTCGAACAAGCGTTGTAAAGTAAACGATCTAACGGCTTTATAATAAACAAACAATTAACAAACAGCGTTGATACCGCTATGAATATGTATTAGTTAGGCTAATCAGGATCGTGACACCGATAGTCGTAACTAACGCAAATCAGAGCCATATCCGCGTTCAATTCAAAGTCAATTACAACGTGAGGTTGACGCATATATAGCAGCAATAGTCTATCATTTATTCAGTGTAAATAATATGAGGATTGTTCAAGTTCTATAATTAGCTTTACTGGCCGCAAAGGAAGGAAACGTTGCCGTATGCGACACAAGAGCCTCATCTCAAGGAAAGGTCGTTAGGGATGTTGTCATTTATCAACATGTTTGGTAGACGGTTTTTTGTATAAATAGACGAAAGATGCTGCTGGTCATCGTTTCAGAAAACCGACGAAATGAGACGGGATTCCATTCTCTTTCCGGAAAACATACTTTTAACGCATGGAGGAGAAAAAGCCTCCGTGTTTTAACGGACTAAAAACTTTTTGGTGTGACTACACTGTTGTGCAACTTATCTTGAATCTCCTAAATTATACCAGTGGTAATTCTAGTCTATCACTGAGTAAGTGAGTCTAAGTAGTCACGTAGGTTCATTTGTTTTATAATGACGGGATTGCCTGTCAAATAAACTAATCCTGTCTGCTAATAGTGATATCCTTTATTATTTTAAGCTGTAAGCATGTTTACTTTTTCTACCAACCCTGCTCATCGAAGGCAAAAGTGCGAAGTCTGTAAGTTTTCTCGCGGGGAAACGACGCGGATGCGCACGCGGCCCCACTTTCTTTATGATAATCTGCGCGTGCGCAAGACTAACACCGGCTGATAGATGAGTCATATATGGCTAGGATGTGGTTCAAGGGTTAATTCAGTTTGGCTATTAAGTTTTATTTGAATTTTATGAGGGATCGTCTTTGCTTTCTCTTATTGGTTTGTGACACAGGTGCAATATGTAGGGCTGTGCTGAACATTTTATTAGACTCCGAAATATCTTAGTTGTCCATTGTAAAATGGCTAAAAAATTCTAGATTACTAATATAAATAGTAAGCAAACCTAAGTTTATTAGTTTGACCTATTTCCTTAAACTTGGAAAAATAGAAAACATTATTTATTTATATTTATACTTTATTGTACACCACAAAAAATGAATTTTATTAATTATTTGATGAAAGTGATCAGAATGATTTTTGGGAGAGAGCTTTGCTTGTCTTTGGGCTAATTTGGTGACGGTAAGTTAAAATACTTTTCTGTTGTAATGAGACGATATTCAGACCAATATAAGTAGGAACACAAATTTGCAATATTTCGTAGTACAAGCCCTACTACTGCACTTCGCTTCACACGAGACTCGGCGCATCTCTTCCTAGAATCTCAGGAATTCTTCCCGAGATCACGGCGATACATACACGTTACTCATATAATAACTAGCCTAGTTGGTTCTGGAAAATTATTTAGCCACAGACTGTTGGAAACATCCGTTTATTACACGATTATTACACAGTAAATGACCCCCTACGATCTGACATAGACTAGGGGTGTGTAATTATTGTGGTGCATAGATTTATGCCTATTTTTGTCATCTTTGATCGTTTCTGCAACAGAATGATGACAGGAACTAACTAGATATTCTAGTTTCCTGTACTATAATATGGACTTGCAGGCAGCTTGCTTGGAGTGATGAGTTAGTAATTCTGGTGTTTATGGCAAATGGTAAACTACCGGTTCATTAAATTTTCTCTATAGGAACTGTATCAATCGGGAACTGATACAACAAAACGGTGGGGATGGGGATAATTCAGGTACCTTATTCAGCTGCACCCAGCTAGACTGGAAAGTTTAGGCAGATGATGTGATGAAGAACCATAAAAATAGGTTCTTTAGAGAAATTAATTACGCAATTTTAAGCTATTGCATAGCTTTTATCGCGGGCTTTGAGCGCGGCGACCGAATCAAGAAATTCCGTAACGAAGATAAAACCTAACTCCCCCCACTCCGCCTACCATGTAGCTCGGCCGAGCGTTCGCTTAACGTGTATGTATATGGTACGACTGTACTTGAATTAATACCAAAGAAAAAAAAAACTGCATAAATAAAAAATAAATAAATAATTATAATTGCATAAGTTGATAAAAAATGCTATGCAATAGCTTTACGCGGCAGTCCCCGAGTGCCACACGTGTTTTTTTTCTTTTTCCGAATTGACTTCGGTAGGCATTTAAGGCACTTTTTGAACATCTGCCACATCTGTTCCCCACATTATCTTTACCGTTCTATAATCGTAGATCGGTGGACAATTATCGCGTATGATTTACGAGAGGGCTAGCAGAAGGAATGCTATAAATAACGATTAATGATCCAGTATCGGCGTCCGCGCGTTATTTATCGAGCTCCGTTGATACACGGAGCGTCCTTGTGCTAACAGTTTTTAGTCTACTGTTACATTTCTTGAAGGTTTCCTATCACTAATGTACCGTTTCTTACAACTGCCTGAAAGAATAGCATGCTGTGTTCCAAGAACTGGAAAAAAATACAGGTTGGGGGTTCAGGAACATCGATTTTAAGCAGGTGAAGCTGAGTCTAATGAAAGCAGTGTGTTCTAAAAATCTAGCGAAACTTAAAATAACGTGAACTTTTTCGGATTTACATTTTTGTGTGGGAAATCATCAAATGACCTCTCCCGCTCTGGGCGGAGCGGAAGGGCACGTCAGACTTTTACTGACCAAAACCCACCCGTGTCCATTCAGTTGCCTGTCATGTGGACGTGATGTTGTTACAGTTCAGCCTACCTATACCTACTTTACCCGGCTGTAGAGCTTGCAACATTTTAATACAACAACAAAATAGTGAGTAGGGCTCATGTTTCTGTGCAGCATAGCAATTTCAAATATATTTGTGTAAAAGTTCATAATTCAATGTTATACTAATTACATAAACTAACCAACATTTTGAAACAAACCAGGGCCAGCGAAGCAGTTAAACTAACCAAGTACGTGTAAACGGTTAACGGTAATAAGTTAATAACGTATCGAATTTAACGATACTAACTGTTACAGAGTGAGTTAATTGGTTGTCTCGATAACTGCACGTTATACTGGTATTTACTTGTAACTCCTAACCGCGAGTAATTGCGAATGTACATAATAATCAGCATTATGGTTCATAACAGAATAACTGAGTTACAGTTAGTGCTAAATGCCAGTTAAATCTGGAAGTTATTTTTAAAGTATATGATTTATTCAATATTGTTAACTGCTTCCTCTGATGCAGTTCTATTATTATTGCGATCTCCACTTCCGTAGGTGTTTGGACTTGTTTTTTTTGCTTTTGGTAGTTTATGATAGTATGAAGATAATTATATCCTAAACATTATTTTGTCAAGTTAAGGATACCAACTTAAGCATGTGCAACCCACATTGTTTGTAGTCTTTAAACAAGGATTTCAGCTATGTGATGGCATATCACTTGGCTTATGGCTTGTGACTTATGGCTTATAATTTCGCCACATAAAGCACCTAACAGAATATACTTTAATGTTATCAGCACCCTCTAAAAAAAAACCCGCCCGTGTTCCTTCAGTTGCCTGTGCGCCAGGGCCAACTCTTTCGAACAATCCACGACCCCGGCAGGCATCGGCCCTATCGGACCCCGGCAATGTTGCTGACATCTCTTTGAGGCGCGCGTGGAACACAAATCAGCATCCCCTATGTTTGCATAATTATATTTTCTTTACATACTGTATTACCTGAACAATAAACCATTTTCTAGCCTTCAGACACCAAAACTATAATATTCTATATCATTTCCTGGTTCCCATTAATATGTGCTTAAGTTTATCCTCATTTTATAAAATGTTAATTTAAACTAGGTCCTGAGGTTATAATATTAACGTTAAAAGCTTATCATAATCAAGATCCTGGTACATTTGCATCTGTAATATCGAGATCAACATTAAACGATTGTTATTATGACCTGACTATAAAATTAAATGTTTTAGAAACATGATACTTTGTAGGTAGATAGTCTGTAAATGAAAGTTCTTAAATAGTAGGCAGTCTGAAGTTGTACCTACGTACGTAGTTTTGAATAATTTTGTAATTTAATTATTTTAATGGTCTCCAATAACAAAAGATCTAGCTAAAGATCTAGATATTATTATTCAGAACTTGGTTTCGAATGTTGAACTTTAAGATAAACTAACCCAAAGAACCGTTCTCTTGGTGGCACTTAGGAGAATAATAATTTTCGTGTTGCTTATGTAGGTACCTGTATGTACCTGAATGAAAATGTTATTTCGTTGGCGAAAGTATTTTCTTAAGTATGATACTGAAGACTGCTAAGAGGGAGTTCTCGTATGGAACTAATTTATAAAAGTTCTCGAGACCTATCGATTTTTTACATGGACTTTGACAAACTCTTTCCGATTTGCCGTTCACACAAGATCACTGTTTCCAAAATAGTCTCTATTGGTATGAAATAGAAACTTCATAAACAAATTGCCCTACACTACAGTTTGCAGTCGTGGATGCGCAGATAAATCTCACTAGTACAAATACCCAGACCCGGAACAAGTAGGTATCTGCTGGTATAACCAATATTTGTTCTATGCGGAACTCGAACACGCGACCATACATACAAAGGCAGACAGAGAAAGCTCATTTCACCAATCCACAATCGAACTACAAGTCTTCAAACCGATGAAGCTAAAATTGGGAAAGTAAGTTTGAAGACTAGTATACATTATACATAATATACATTATTCCTCATTTCTGCCCTCGACTTAATCCGTGTTGACGAAGCCTACGGCATTCAGTAATAGTGAACTTTTCTATCAATGAAATAGCTTTTGTAATCGAATCTTACTTCCAGAGATTACCCTTTATAAACAAACAATTTTACCTCTTTATAATATTATTATTATTATATACAGGCTGGCAGGACACCGACGCGCAACCTGTTACCATGGATTCAGTACGTGATTCTGAACCCCCCTGCGTTGAAAGTAATTCGTCGGTTGTTAAAAAAAAATTGCTGCTCACTACACTGCATAGGTATTGCACTTTTTTATGAAACAAAATATTCTTTTTTTGATAACCGACGAAAAATTTCTTCGCTAGGGGTTCTAGAATCATGTGCTTTATTGTACACCAAAATTTAACAAAACTCATGCTTAGCTTACTCAGCTTTAACGAGTTTAGATTAATTCAGTACCTATTTGATGTGTCAAACGGAACCCGCTAACACTGCAAAGGAAAAGCGTGGGACCCAACACGCAACCGCGAGAAAATTATGACATAATTATTAACAATAGCAATTAATAACAACGATTTAATTGTTTATTAACTGCCGATGTACAGGTGACGGAATTGTAGATGATGACACGCACGTGATTATTCATAATAGGTACTTGATTTCTGTCATGTTAGATCATTATTTTGTACATCATACTGTTTTTCATCTACAGACTGTTAAGAAATGAGGCTTTTCTCGAGTTGACACGTTTGTACAAGAATAACTCGTGAAGTGGTGAAAAGGTTAGCAAGTCAGTAAGGTTGGTATTCCAGAGTTCCTGAAAGAGTCAGGCTAAAACTACCAAGGTTGTCCTATACCAGTACATGCAGAGGAATTTGGGGATCTCCAGAAGAAGGGTGCTATACCCCAAAAATGTCCCAGAAGCATAAATCATTATCTCCCCCAAATTCGAGCTGGATTTACTATAAATTGTCATGTATGGAGGCGTTTTTAATGCATCCCAATTAGTAACGCTCTTGGCTAGTTCTCAGATACGGCCATTTTTGACCAACAAGCAAAATAAGATAAGCTTCAAGTTAACTACAGTTATTGCCTAGTGACTAGATCGCAGCAGTAAACTAATGCAACTAGTCGTTGCATCAGTGACCAGTCGCAGGCGCATTTACACAAGTATTTTTCTTTCGCATCATCGCAGCTATTGAACTGGAACGTTATTTGACCCGAGACGGTACTGAAGTGTTTGACTTATTGATTTTTACAGATTTCAATTTTATTTTCTCTAGATTATTTAACAAATCCTTATATATGTATGTACTTACATTATTTTCTTCTGATTGTTGTATGTTTTTGGCATTCTTTCACCTTTTGGTGTCCTATATGAGAATAAGTTTAAGAAATACGTAGTGAAACCTAGTGTTCTATGTGAACTTTCCCCAAGTCAAGGCGGTAAGAACCTCTGTTAGAAAGTTGATCCTCTCAGTTTTATTAGCACAGGTTTATAGGCTCATATAGTAATCACAGCTAATGAGTTAACTTTGAGATTTTACGACTAACGTCAATAAGTTTGCGAACTTATAGCTCAGAATATGTAATAGTTATAGGCCCTACTCAATTAGGTAAAGTATCAGAACCTCATCGTCGAGTATCCAATATGTTGGAACTGGTACATTTATTGACGGTACGTCATTAGAAGTGTGAGAAGTAAAATGTTAGAAATCGAGTGTACAAACTTTGTGTGGTCCACGCTAGGGATGGAGCGCTGAATTCGAAGAAATTGTTAGTGCACACAAAGAAGAAAATCTACCAAATTAAATGCAGCATTTATTTTAAATGAACTTAAACTATTCTATCTTTGTGCTAAACATGATTATCAGCTTCATCTCGATATGATCTGTATCATGAAGATCAGTGCGATCTCCTTGCGTAGGCCACAATTATCCATTATCTATAAAGCTGGTCATAAATAGCAATGAGTAGGTAGCCGCCCACCACCCCGCGGCCCGAGGGGATCATTATAACGTTAACAGTTATGCGCGCGCACGGACGTGGAAAATTATTCGCTGAGGTGCGCGCTTCCGCGCACTGCGTCTGCGCAAATAAGACGCTGGAGAAGTACCATTCAAGAAATATGCGGGACTGCGAAACTGAGAGGTGTAGCTGGGGAATTTCGCGTCAATATTTCTGGTTTTAACAATATAAAGCGGTAAGGATAGACTATTTGGGAGCTGACTATTGTTACTTTGACGTCCCAAAAGCACTAGGTAGCATATTTTGAAATGGTCGCGTAAAAGGTACCTATATACAAGGACATCAAAATATTGCTCAATACTTCGCGGGTCTATTTAAAAAGCTTGACATAACAGTTCGTTTCAATCTACCAGCGAAATGTTGTTGCCAAAACTTTTCAATTTTCCTTCTTTCCTTTATAACTGTGTAGTAGTTGACTTTGTATAATTGTATGTTAATGAGACCCAGTTCCCTACCACACGGAAATTAGCCTTCTGCCACCCTTTGTACCGTGATGCGCCTGCACGCGGGAACATCGGCGCATCTCCGATGTTCACTGTTCAGATGAGAGATAGCGTCGCGCTCGTGCGCCGGGCAGTGTCGCACAAGATGACAGGTCGTTGGCTTAGCGCAAAACGGAAGGGTAATTCTCCTTATTAAATAGTTTACCATAATAATCTGCTTTTATTAGGGGCTCATATCTTAATAATAACAGCCACACGGGTCGATCCTTAAGATTAAGCAACGCTTGCAAGGGTCTGTCCGTGGATGGGTGACCATCCATTACATACCGAGACCCCTCTGTGTCTGTTACTCAGTAACTGGGTTGTGGAGGTCAGATATGCAGTCGGTCCATGTAAAATACTGGTATTCAGCTGCTTCCGTTTGGACTGGAAGCAGACATCAACATGGAGAGGATAGGCAGATGATGATGACTTACGGTTACCTGTGTCCGACCATTAAACGGAATGGATTATGTGACATATGATATGCTAACAAAAGGGGGTGACTTTTGAGATGACGGCGGGATGTTTGGAAGAAGAAGACAAAGACATGCTGCGCTGACTACGAATGAATTGGGATAAGGGTAGAGGAGGCGGATGATTCTAGCTCTTTACCTTTGAAGAACATTTATTTGTCGAAAATGAAGCCGCTGCTGCGCTCATGAATGAGCGCGGAGAATTAAAAAAAAAGTGGAATATTATCATCAGACATCTTATTATTTTACAGACGTGTTTAACCAAACGGAACTTTAAAGACAGACTACGGAATTAGACGAAAGTAGAACATTTTTAGAACCACAATTATTATCATGGATTATTACCCACGACCACAATTTCCTAGACAAACCATACTTATTTACGACAATTTTTCTTTAACTTTTTACCGAAGTGACATGAAGAAAATTATCTAATTAAAATTAGCAGTGGCACAAAAAGCCGGTATTGTCGCCGGCCAGACTGCGCGTCGCGTGCGCCCGCGCCGATCGGTTCATCGACTCGCGCAGTGGCCACTTTGCGACGGATGCACTGGTCCATTCACGGCCGGCGGCCACGACGCGATGCCACTACTGTACGTAATCAGTACTCGTAAAACAAAAGGTTGATGACTGAGCACGGGTCGTCTGTAGAGTATTGGGTACTTAGTTTTAATAGTAGGTGATTAGTGAGTTGTTATTAAAAGTAATTAGGTAGTTGTTATAATTATAGTTCAGGAAAAGGAGGTGAATTAAGTAATTATTTAGCTGGCGTTCATCAGCCAGTTAGCGACGCTAGATATCGTTGGAGCTGACATGATTTTTTTTATGGACATGTCTTAGGTGGTGGCAAAATGAGACTAACTTTCCGAAAAACTAAAATCAATTCTAAAAATCAAACTCAACATAAGCTATTTCCACTATTTCTAAACACAACTTCATTGAGTCTTCATTGAAGTTGTGTTTAGAAATAGTGGAAATCAGCAACATCAGTACGTATTTACTAAGAAACAGTATTACCGGTGGTCGCGTGCCGCGCACCTGTTGCTCACATGCATGCGTAAGCGCAGCCCAACATGCAGATAACATACAGAAGAACTGACAAGCACACACGATGAAACTTGGGGTTTATATGAGACTTCGAGCTATAGAAAGACGTCCACAGCTGGACATATGCGGCCCCCAATCTTCACTAAAATTACCAGTCCATGCTTCCCATATCCAGCGGATTCCTACGACGTTCACAAGATCACCGGTCCACCTTTTTAGAGGCTTAACTACGCGTTAATCGATTTACAGTACCTGGGCGTTAGACTGGGCGGGAGACTGTCATTCAGGTATGGCAGACAGAGGCGGCGGTCTACAAAGCCGAACTTAATCTAAAACTCGAAATACTATATTTACGGCCACGTGAACACAATGTACGAGGTTCACCATGCATCGCTGTATGGTATCAAGTGATTAGCATGGGAAACTTGAAACTAGATCACTTAATGAGGACTGATAGCGTTTCCATGTTAACTAGATAAAGTGTGGGAGGTAATCTTCATTGTGTGAAAGGGTTGAGCTCGACTTCGGTTGGGTATGTAGACACAAACTAGGTGGAGTATCGTATTGAGGCTCGTAGCAAACTAGGAAAAGACGAAGAAAACGGTGCAAGGTTGGTAGCGCCGAGAACTGGGCAGGGGCTTAACTGCTCTAGCGGTATATTTTTATAACAAAAGACAATCGCTGAAAAAATTTAAAAGATCGTACCTTGCTAGATCGTTATCGATAGAGACTTCAATCACTCAGACTACATTTAGACCTAGTTTCTTTTGTTAACCACAAAATATTTTTATTTCTTTCAGGGTTCGCATAGTTGAGCTCAAATTACTTAGCGGTAGAAACAGCCTAGAAACAGTATTACTGTATTACTATTAGATAACTTTTTGTACCGATCAAGTAATGCAGTAAGGAACCGTTAGTCACAGCCAGCGGTACCGATCTGGTATCTCCGATATCAGTAGGTACGTGTTCCTATTACCAACGGTCGGTTAAGCGTTATTTAGCGATCAAAATTCTGTGGAGATACTCACTTGAAGGCAATCAAGTGAGTCATATTGCTTAATAATGGTTATAGGAATCGTTCTCGTTAAGAATGGTGTTCTATGGGTATTTTAAGTGGTGAAGATTTAATTGATTATAAGAACTAGCTTTAAGTATTTCGTTTAAGTCTATAAATGTTGTTAAGTTTATTTGATCATGGATTCATTTACTTTAATTAAGGTAGACACAGTAAAACTGCATTCTAACCATAATTTTATCGTCGTTGTGTCTGCTAGTTTTATTATTTTTATCAAATTTATTAGATCACATCACACAGATAAATTATTGTCCCAAATCTTTTGAAAACATAAGAAGTAACCCAAACAATTTCCTATTCTTTTGTTCAGTTCTGTTCTACTGTCTATCTCCTGCTTCGTGTGACATTTACATACGTATCTATGCATCTGGGCTGGTTCGCACTGTGCCAATCAGAGCGGAGGGACGCTCTCAAAACGCGCAGCTTTTCATTCGCAACCCGGTTGTTTTGCTACTGTACCGCTTTTTTGATAAAAGTGAAAGCTTTCCAAATAGTGATATCAGCTCAAGATAAACATAGCATTGAAACTCAACGCAAATCTACAGTGCAGGAAATGTATTTTAAGTTTAGTCTTAATCCTAGGAACAGTTATCAAGCAAGGCAAACGAATTGACAAAGTACAGAGAGCAGAGTCTCATTGTTAGAATCAGTAATGCAAGTGGATGTTGCTGACCACCTTCAAGATCTTCCTTAAATCAATTATTTTTGACATCAATAAGAGAGAAGACCCTTTTCCAATTTTGGTATTCACATGTAGTAGATATCGTTTTTACAAATGTTTGCATCCTATTGCAATTATGCATCACAAAATTTGTAAGATTGTGAAATATGCATCTTAAGTAACGTGCAACGATCCCAAAATACTTATTCGACGAATAATCTTGAAGGTTTCCTAAATGATTAGCATACCCGGCCCTGTGACCTTGTGACACAGTACCGACAGGTTCTGTCTGTGCTCGTCATGTTTGTCGTTAAACACTGTGTTTATTGATTTACACAATCGTTTGCCTTCAAGTGTTGTTTGTAGTCTCTCAGGGATCGAACGAGGACAAGATATTTATTAAAAACACTATAACGTGTACTTAGTTAAAACTCTACAAGTAGGTATGTCTCAATACAAAGATGGAGCTTTGGATTTTATTCAGTAATGTCGACTGCGACAGTTATATTTCCGTTCGACATTCTAATCGTAGAGTATCGATGGAAGAACGTTAAATATTTATAGGAGCAACACGATTGATATAAATTCAAGTTTCCTATTGCCAAGCATATTTGTATGATCCCTTGATAGACTATATATTACTTTTAGATGAGAGAAGAATGGAATGAAAGAAGGTAAAGTATCATAACACTAATGGTTTGGTCCAAAGGTACTTAAAGTAAAATGAGCTTATTGGACTGATGGTGTGGAAATGAAGTGAGTGACGCGGCCCTTGTGGGCGGTAACGAGAACGCCCGGCTGCCTTGATAGCCCAACGCGAACTGAACTAATTATTGAGTTGAAATGAATTATGTGTTGCGTAAACTGCTGAATTGCAGAATGTGCGGCTGCCCCGTACAATATTAAAATAATTCCCTCAGAGTATAGACTTCATGTGGCTAAAATTATTATCACAGCCTCCAGAGGTGTTGACATTGATTATTGACTGTCACTGAGATGAGGTTGCGACAACTTTTAGAACGTTACTAAATACGGGAACTGGCCTTCCGTGCTATTTAAAAGAAAGTGCACAAGAAAAATAAGTCAACTTGTTGTAGGTACCTACTGCTTTACAGAAAAACCTTTCATTAGACACGTTACATCCGCGACACTTGAGGAAACAGAAAGCCTGCAAATCTTTGGACGTGTGACGACATATATACTTGTGTGTGTCTATACTTGTTCGGCAGATTCCCTGTTAGAAAAGTGAACGTGTGAAGACATGTCCCTTTGTGGTTTCCGGTGAATGTTGTTAAGTTGGCGTGTTCATCAATGTTATTAGTTAGTACTTTCTCTCCTTTACTTTTTGTTCTTCCCGGCAGTTGAGCGCTTTTCATTCGCCGGTTTTCTCGTTTCGCGCGTTAACATTAGAAAATTGAATGTAGTTGGTGGTGTTTGCGAAGGCTGTATTTTGTTACTACGATGTTGAAATAGTTTATACTTGTTTACCCCTAATATATAAACGTTGCTTAAAGTTAAGTAATGATTAGCGACTGTTTAACCATACATTTTGACGTTTAAACGTCTCTTAACTTTAATAATCGTTAATAAATAAACCCCTTTGTCCATTAGGCAAAGGCAAAATAGTTTTGACTTAACTTTCGCTACCGTTCTGAAGAAGAACTCTGCCTATTATGATCAACGATAACGTGTGAAAGATTACTACACATTATAACATTATAGACTACTACAGCCAAAGTTTTAAACATTTCAAAATTAAAGGTAACAAAAGACTATCAAGTCATCGACAACAGCTCAACCTCTAATCGACTCTCACAAATTACCAACCAAATTAACCCGATACAAAAACATAACGACTTATAATTAACAAATTACTCAAAGCTAACTATGCAGTAATTATCACGCACCCACTCAACACCAAACTGCCGCCAGCCATCACGTGACTGTTCATTACCATATTATAATGTCAAACATACGCAACAGTTATAAATGATCTAGCATCGAATTAGATCGACGAGTGTGCCTGTCAGGACGGCTTGACAGACTGACGAGAACTAATCAACGCATTTGAGAAATGTTACAACTGTTGGAGCTTAGATCAAAGCAATGAGGAAATATTATTTAGGACATAACAGTTACACAAAAAATTATAATAACCATACTTATTGTCGATTACGTTTTGCCTTGATTCGATGTCTAGTCTAGACTGTGATAATATTGTTTTGTCCACACTCTGGGGGTCGAGCAAATTATTTGTATTACATCATAAGTACACGATTTCTACATGTACATGACAAATACTTAGGGAAGAGGCCAGATATAAAGATAAAATATTTACACATTATGTCTGAGACTAAAAGATTTTTTAATGAACAAACATCTTAGCTTTGGAATGGGAACGGATAACAACGCATTTCGTGTGACTGTGTGACTCCATATCCAGTGTTTCCAAATCCAAAATAAACATTATGCAATCGGTTGGAACTCATAGAACAGTATAATTTGATTTTAACAACGAAATGATTAAAGTTCAGCGATTACGTTTTGTACACATAACATACCATCACGCCTCTATTCCCCGAAGGATAAGGCAGAGGTGCACCTATAGTACACCAACATTTCGCCAGTTATGTTTAATTCCCATATAATAGGGGGCGAGCCTATTGCCATCAACCGGGCACAAGTCGCACAGTACAGCACAGCTTCTGAGAAATTCCAGATGGAAAACCCAATAACACTTTACCTGACCTGGGAATCGAACCCAGGACCTCATCCTCAGAAGTAGTGCTGACGACCAGTAGACCAACGAGACGATTACGTAGTGTGTTGATTAATAAAGAAAAATCTTCCTAAGTACATAATATATGTTATACTTATCATTTGTGTAACATTTATAAATAGATAAGTATCATTAGTAATGACGTCTGTCTGGTCAATCATGATGATGACTAAAGCACCCAATTTAAAAAAAGCAATTCGTCTGTGATTTATAATATCTTCCTCCGGGGCTCTGGCTAAGTAGCTTTTACATTGTCCATTAGTCTCTGGCTGCAGGCAGAAATATAATATGGCAATTATTGATATTATTATGAAATTATTGTCTTGTTATTCAATGAGAATTCGATTTGCTAATTAATAAGAGAAGACAAGGATTGTTCTGCTGGAGAGTTTGTTGCGCCACTTCTTTCCAGCCAAAGGACTAGGAAGTGATAAGTAAAGGGCGGCCGTGTCGGGGGCGAGGGCGGGGGACAGTGTGTAAAATTTTGACGTTCAAAAGTGCCTTTTATGTGCCTATTTGAAATAAATGATTTGACTTTGACTTTATTATTTTGGCTTTCAGAAAGTGCTGATTCTCAGCCTAGTTTGAGTTTGGCTTTTGATTTGATTTATTACTGTCACTTTTATGCCATAGTTTCAGAAAGTCAATTTATTATGAAGTCAAATCTTAAGTAACATGTAACATAACATAAACTATGTTGTTCTCTTAACCAACGCAACAGTTAACTTGAGATTTCACAGCAGATTTACTAAAACTAAGTCTTCAAACCAATGATAACCATGGTATTTTGAAAGAGTTTCCATCGCCTGCACATTCCATTTTCTCTACCACTGCTGTTACTTGGCATAATATCCGATGGAAGAGCCTATGTTCAACTGTAGCCGGACTATTATATTATATAAAAAAGGTTACAACAGCGGCTCCGTCAAAAACCCTAGCCAGCGTAATGTCGTGCGCCCGCGCCTACGGCTACCTCACAGGAATGTAGCATTTAGTTTGCGTGTCGATCAGGCAGGGCTTGTTGTAGCTGCTACCCTTTGGGGATTCTTCATGATTATAATATCATTTTGGACACGCGAGAATTTAGGAGGTCATCCAAGCTTATATATAAATGAGAAAGTTTGGAAGTTGAAACGACTTAGCTATAGTTTCTGTTGGTGTTCTACATAAAATAGTACGAGTACGCGTTAGATTTAATATTTATTGGGGAATTAATAGTTTCCTCGTTGACTGCCTCATTGGTCCAGTGGTCGCAAACACTCCCGCTGAGCATGAGGTTCTGGGTTTGATTCCCGGGTCGGGAAAATGTTATTAGGTTTTGCCATCTGGAATTTCTCAGTAGCAGCCCGGAGCCTGGATTTGTGTCCGGTCGATGGCAATAGGCTCGCCTCCTTAACTAAACATAACTGGCGAAATGTGGGTTTACTACAGGTACACCTCTGTTCAACCCAACAGGGAAACAAGGCGTGATGTTATATTGGTTTAATAGTTTCAACCCAAATTGAACGTAAACTAAAAACTTTTCTATATTCCTCATAGTTCTCCCAAAAGTCCTATTTCTATTTCAAAAACACTACACGCGCAGAACTAAACATATATGATTTATAATTATATATCTGTTTTTCTTCAGCTGATTTACAACAGCATTTACAAACATACTAGTCGTTGCGGGGCACATTGTTATGCCATCACTTACTTCACAGTTACAGAACAATTATCGAGCCTATTATGTTTTTGTAATTAAAAACTTCATTAGTTTATTTACGTTTAATTACTCACTGTAATTAGATGACGGACCACCCACCTGTAACAAAACAATGCACACATTAATCATTGCTGTTCTAAAAGAATGAAGGATGTGAAATTATTTTGGCAAGTCAAGGTCATAAGTTTCGACATTCATACTTCTTTAAACGGAGAATAAATATTATATACACAAACGTTATTTGTAATTAAAATACGAACTATTCTTACTGGCCACAGATAAATAAGATGAGAAAAAACACAACATAGTTTTCTTCTTTGAAAATATGGCTTTGACTAGATTTTTTCGAGAAAAATAACCAGTCATTAAATTATAATTTATATTTTATCTTTTTGATGTAATAATTTGTTTTTGTTATTTCAGGTTTTCACTGTGTTCTTCGGCAGTTTTCACCAGTGGGGTTCAATATTGAACCTACTTCATTAGATAAAAAACTTTTTTTGTATGTCGTGGTGTCGAACCTTGTGGTGGGTTTTAATAGAATCATTAAAGAATATGAGTTAGATAATTATTTAAACATTAGCCCCTTTATTTATAAACGTAAAATTAAAAGGTGTTTTTATGTCAAAAATGTATGGTTAAACAGTCGCTAATCATTACTTAACTTTAAGCAATGATTATTTTATTTTATTGAAAAGGAACAACAAACAGCTCCAATATAAATCATAAAAAGTGAAATACACAAAACACAGACAATATTGCAGCCCACAACGCTGTTCTGGGCAGTTATTATAAATAAACCCCAGCATGTTTAGATTATCTTTAAACACTTTTATTTATAACCGTATATTTACTAACCGTAAGTAAACATCGTAATTTATGCTTTTCAAAACGGATCGAAGTGGCCGTGACATTATAGCTAAGCAGCATTTAACAGCGGGGACTAGGAAACCCATTCAGTCATTGTGTACTAATCAGCAAAGCCGTGATCTATTAGATTCCATGCCGGTATCCACGTTGATCTGATTAAGAGGCGAGTATCGTTGGTATTTTATTTCATTCGGTATTGGTTGAGTATTTTGCTTTGTAATCAGGTCTCTGGAGAGACCATGTTATTGATAGAATTATTGAAACTTGTAGATAAATTTATTATACAGGGTGGCAGGGATATCGACGCACAACCTGTTACAATGGATTCAGTGCATGATTCGGGGTCACCATGCATTAAAAATTTTCGTCGGGTAAAAAAAATATGCTGTTCCATACATTTTGACCGCGTAGGTATTGCACTTTTGTAGGAAATAGCAGATTTATTTTTTAATAACCGACGAAAAATTTTTACGCTAGGGGGTCTGGAATCATGTGCTGAATTCATGGTTACAGTTTGCGGGTCGATATCCTTACCAGCCTGTATATTTCAAAGAATTTAATGAAAAAGAAATAAATTGTATCATGGTTATTGAAAACCTAGCAAAAACAGCTATAATTTCGTAAATATTTCTAAAATATATAGATAAATAACTAACGTAGACCTATGTACTTACTACGTATAATGTAACCTTAACCAACTTACTATCTGAGAAAACCAACATACCTACAACAATTTACAAAATCGAAAACCATAAACAACTTTAATGCTCACATAACTCTCAAACAATCGCACACACCATAACATTTCAAACATTCGCAAATAACCATATCGATCAAATTTGCAGCCATCAATATCACCCAATTACGTTGAAACTTGCCCGTAGATAAGGCTGTGTCCAACCGGGGTCAGTAATAGGTCAGTGGGCGAGCCAGCACTGGTATGACGTGGGAACTGTGGACAAGTGCGCGTGAGTCGTACGGCCTTGCGAAGTTGCAACTGTGTCGGTGTGGACACGCCCACCTCTCTAGTGTACGGGAGTATTGTGAGGCGGATGGTGTGAAAATGGTTGGTGTTTGTTGTGATGGTCTGATGGTGGCTGGTGGGAATGAGGCAGTCATTATTAGCAGGATATTAAAGGATGCTGTTAAGAGTTTTTCATTGGCTGCTTAAATTACGGTTGTGAAACAATAAGAGTAACCGGTCGGTGTAGCTCTTCCTCAGAACTGTGAAGAGACTGAGTTTACTGTAGAGACTGATACAGGTACATACAATCGCTTTATTAACCTTGCTAATTAAATTCAAGTCAAGAAACTGTTGACAGGTTTGGGATTTCTCATCCCTGTCAGCTTTTCACCTTGACGATTTCGTCAGGAATAAAAAAAACATTTAAATGGGCAAAGCACGACAACAGGGCTGTAGTTTTCTGAATTAATCCTTCTTCCTTTATACTTTTACTGTATTTTTATCGCAAAATACACGGTGTATAGTATCACCGCCATTTAGTAACTACAAGACAAGCAGTCCTCCAATTCGTCAATGAGAGTTACCATAATGCTCGGTCGTAATCTGTGACCCAGCACGTCACAGCACGTGGTGGAGTCAATAAACTAGCTCTGCCTACCTATTATGTAAACAGGCGTGAAGGTCAAGCGGGGCTGAAAGTGGACTGTGGTAGCGTCAGTAATAGATGGAAAGAATAGGTATTAGATATGCTAAGTTTATTGACTTTTAAATAAAAGTAATGTTGACTATTTTCTGAATTGACCAAGGGGTTGATGTTTTTTTTTTCACGATATTTTGCTTGAGATCTGATGAGGCTTAGCTCTGAGCTGCAGTCATGATTCTGGTTTGAGATCCTGATTTGGGACCTTGGTCAGTAAGCTACAGTCGACCTTGAGATGCCCTAGCGTAGCATGGAGCTTATACTCGTTTTGTTACCAAACACGTGCGGTCCACTGTACAAAATTAACTTGATTTAATGACGAATAATAAATTGAGAAAGACTCAGTGTTAAATTTTGTTTTAGGAAATATAATGAAAAATAACATCACGTCACATCTGTAATCTCCAAATGGCTAGGCAAAACGTACCTACGGATAGGTATTTAAAAATAAGTATCAATTTCGTATTAGTTGTACGTTGCGCTACAGAAATGATACTTCTATTTTGTACTGAAGCTGAGTTATGCTGATTGAAAATAACAATCTACAATACCTATCAATCTGAAAAACTAAACAACAACATCTATGAAAAATCACAGTTGATTCTAACCGGTAGTACAGTCACCCTCAAAAAGATGTAATATCTTGATTTAAAAAGAGTGTCTTTGGAGTTTCTTGCCCGTTCTTCTCCATAGAGATCTACGTTTTGGAATGGGCAACTAGCTTCAACTTTCTAACTGACCGACTCTTTGACAATTCAAAAGTACCTGTAATTGGTTTAATTGAAATAAATGCTTTGAGTTTGAGATTGATGTATGTTTGTTGTAACGTATTTTCTTTCTTTTATTTTTTTTTTATTTTTTTTTTTAATTTTTTTTAATTTTTTTTTCTTTTCTTTTATGTTAAAATTGGCAAGAATGCATTTTATTGTTTACAATCAGTATTCTATAATACAGGTTGGCAGGAACATCGACGCACAACCTATTCCCATGGATTCAGTGCATGATTCTGAAAGCCCTGCGTTAAATTTTTTAAATGGTTATTAAAAAAAAAAATGTTGGGCCATACATGTTGACCGCGTAAGTATTGCACTTTTCTATGAAACAGCAGTTTTTTTTTTATAACTGACCAAAATATATTTCCAGTATTTGTACGGTAGAGAGTCTAGAATGCCTGCCGGGGCTGCGGATTGTTCTGCCTGCCGGGGCTGCGGATTGTTCGAAAGAGTTACCGTGGCCCTGGCGCACAGGCAACTGAAGGAACACGGGTGGGTTTTAGTCAGTAAGAGTCTGACACGCCCTTCCGCTCCGCCCAGAGCGGGAGACGTCATTTGATGATTTCCCACCCAAAAAAAAAAAAAAAAAAAGATAGTCTAGAATCATGTACTGAATTTATGGTTTCGGTCTGCGCGTCGAAGTCCCGGCCACCTTGTATGGTATCAATATGTAGCTACAATTAAGTACCCAATGTGTAATATGTTTTTTGACTACACGTTGATACAATATTATGGAGAAATTAATGTAGACAATCAAACTAATTCTTGTCGATGTTTACATCTTTTTAAGGCTGACTATACTCTTCGAAGGTTGGAACTAACTCCTGCGCACTAAAATAACAAGCTTGTTACTCTAAATGCCAGCTATAATGAAATCCAGCACTTGATTCAAATAGCCACAATTGAGCCCGTCGGCTACCTAATATAAATAATTAGTATTTAATAATATGCATTACGAATGTCCGAAAGGCGAGCGGTTAGCCGCGCCCACCGACCGTGGGTAAGCAGGCTCTACGCTTGAGCAATGCGTTGACACCAACGATGATATAGTAAGGGAATTTGTGAACTTTAACTCTAAATTCTTGGGTATTTTCGAAACTTAATATGTAAAGCGTATAACGATATTGTGATAACTTACATCGATTTTATATAATTTCGAAATCTAATAAAAATAAATCTAATTTGATCATTGAAACATTTGATTTTATTGTTTAGTTCAATCGTTTCTATAATGTCTTAACTATAGAGCTTTATCGTTACAACAGAGGCTTGAACTGTGAAGGTTAAACGTTGAGCTATTATACTTGATATGCAATGGGAAGTACATCGTAAAAATGTAGTAGCGGAAGGCTCGTTTTGTTGCATAAGATGAGGCCTTAAGGTATTATAAAGTACATAACTAATATTTAAGAACTAGTAATAGGTATAGGTGCTAGCAACAAAACTTTTGAAAATGAAAATAGTTCAAACTAAAAAAGAAAGTAGACTTTTAAAAAAACCGGACTAGTGCGCGTTGGACCACGTACAAAACTAAACTTTGTAGTTAAAAAAATGTACTCTTATACATCAAAATACGTCACGGTCTGTTCTACAACTGCAAATGTAAGTTCGTAATCGAAAAAAACCTTTTGTTATGTGATAAAACTACAAATGAACGATTTTTGGACTTTTTCCTTTACTTGTGCTGTGAGACCTTGCTGCTTGCCAAATTTCATGATTCTAGGTCAAGGGGAAGTATCTTAAAGGTTTTAATTTATTTGCGAGTATCAAAATATGGCGCATAAAGGGCCATGTTTTTTTATTGCGTTGCGTCCGTCTTACAAACTCAACTTGATACTTTCACGCGTACCTGAGAAAAAGGGTCTTGACAGACTGACATGCAGACAGACGGACAACGAAGTGATCCTATAACTATAAGGGTTCCGTTTTTTCCTTTTGAGGTATGGACCCCTAAAAAACGTAACAAATTGACAAACAATTGCAAATTAATACTGACTCAAATTGATACTGATAATTAACAAATAATGTTAATATATTATGTGCCATGTGTGCAATGTCGCTGAAAACCAGCGCTGGGGCTCTGTTTCGTATAGGGTCCTAGCATTCTGCTGAGCGATTGCCATTTTGCGTGGATGTGACGCATATTTTCCCCCAACTCGTTATTTTTGCATTTGTGTGTTTTTTCTTTACGTCATGTTTACCGCAAAAAAACGTATTTTCTCTCTTTTCTTTCTTTCTTTCTTAATAAAGAAATGTGATATCGCAGACTGCCGATTCAAGATATTATTGTACTGCGACCACTTAGATAAAAGACAAAAAAACAATAAAAATCAAATCGTTTCATTGACTTAAAGCGCAAGTTAATGATAACATTGTATACAAAGTAGCAGAAGTTAAGTCTACTGTGTGTAAAGATACAAACAATGATGATACTAAGTCTGACGAAACTTCCGGCGATGCTACCCGATGTCCAAACTACGTGGGGTAATAAGAACTAGGCTTGTATTCAAATGCTGTAACGAATTTAAATGATGGACTTGGAAATACAACAATATTATGTCTGCGCTTTGAATCAGCCAAAGTTTATTTCAAAGAAATAATGGAGTAATTGAAGCGCTGGTGAAATCGCTTTTTTACCTGTAAAGATAAGATTAAATCATCTATTATGTAAATATCTTCCAAAAAATTATGTGGTGCTGAATCACAAACTAAAACATACGAAAACGATTGAACGTGTCAACCTCGACCTGATGCCACAGAATCAATGAAAACTTCGTACTCCAAGGCTTTGCTTTATTAATAATGTCTATAGAATACGTTTCATCTTGTTTGTATCTTTATTATACCTTACAAATATCATCAAAACTTTTCTGGTTTCTTACAAGATAAGCAGTGTGCTCGATGGAGTTTGCATCGGCAAAAATGACTAATTTCCATACAAACTTTGATGCTTATCAAACCCATTAAGTGGTAGAATTTTCAAAAATTCTTCCTTAGGCCTCACTTTTGTCATAGCTTTAAGGGACTCTTGCGCAAAATTCCATGCTTCTAGAACCAGACGTTGTGAGTTTTCTGCCAGTGAATGAATTAATCTAGATTAAAATTGAGAAAGAAAATGCTTTTTTTGCACTTAGTTATTTCTCTAATCCGGGGACCTATTCCCTAAGCACGAAGTCCGTAGTTCCGGTCGAAATTACGGGAGTTTTTACTCAGTTTCCTCTACGGACATAATATTAGTTTGGGGCCCGAACTAAGTATGAACGACAACAAAATTTGACAGTTGTCCGTATTCCCGATGAATATTATCCCGTCCGCAAAAATTAATTTGACACTTGTTTTGATGGATCAACTACTTTCGGACGGGCCCGTATCCTCGTTGATGGACATAAAGAGTAGACCCCAGCTTCATCGTCTTTAAAGTTTTTCTTAATTATAATACCCTTTTAGCTATGTAGTGTAGTGTAACAGCTGTAAATTCCTTTCAATCAATAAATTGCAGAAAACGTAATACGGCTTTAAGCAATGAATAAGTAGAGTAAATTATTCATGCAATATCTTTAAAAATGTCTTGGGTGTTAATCAACGCTGTTCCAGTCAATAAATCAAGAAACCGGTTGGCTTAATGTAGGCGATAGAGAGACTTACAAGCTATATACCTAAGTTAAAAGTGTATTAAATACCTGCCTATTCCAAAAAGTAAAACTTATCTGTTACTTGCATCCGATGTCCTGGCGTAATTTCTTTTTCTGAAGGTCCTACAAGATTTTTTTCAAATGTATCACCAAGATCTTGTGATGTGTTAGTTCCATCCATACTTCTAAATATACTGCAAATCTATATTTTGAGGATTACCAGGTACATTCACAGACCTGGACAGTGGATAGGAAGCTAATAGATGAATAGATGTTTAATCTCCTTCCCACTTCATGCTACCATACGAAAACGCTAATCAAAACCATGACATCGTATTTTCAAACACCTGACCTTGAAAACTAAATTGGCTATCTTCAAAGACCCCTTCAGACGAACAAAGCTTCAATTAATTTTGCAACGGTGTGAACTGTATTGTCAGAGGCAAAGGTCGCGACGTGTGCAGCCTACTGCCTAATGTTCAGAGCGGCGCACGCGCAGGTGCCGATCTAATCGTGAGATATGACGTGGGATATCGCTGACCGGTTGTGTAGCTATGTTTAGTAATGTTATGGGTATTGCTGTAGTTATGTTGTGTAGTGTAAGGGCCCATTCACACGTACCACCACCACACCACATCACATCTAAGCGACAAAATGTGGTCAAGCTGTGGTTACGTGTGCATTTTCATACAAATAAGCGCTCAACCACGTGTTGTGGTTGTAGTGTGGTCGTGGTACGTGTTTATGGGCCCTTATTACTACGTTTTTAAAGCTTCGGTAAAGCGTGTGACAGTTGACTGTAAGAGCTAATAATAAATTTACTTCCTACTCATGACTCAGCTATTTAGGATACTACTGCCTTTTATTTTAAAATAAATCCAATTTTTGTAAGATCGGCGCAGCATGTCCTCTTATTCCGTGCTTCTCTATTAGCCGTTATTTTAATATCCACCCCTGAGCTAACCCCAATGTTTAGCTTACCTACCTTAGCATACCTATCATCTTTCACAGAATCCATACATCGCGCATCGTTTCTTACACGCATTCATATTTAAAACTTTCCTCATGACATTCCATTCTGTCACAAACCAACAATTATAACCAACATACCAACGACCAACACAACCATACCAACATATTGAAAAATTTATGTGACACTGTTCCACTTATGCGGCACTATTGACATTTTTATGTTTTGTTGGTACTTTACTATTAATATTCCACTTTTTTATTGTTTCCAACGCTAGTTTTAAAATTTACCAAATTGTCTCATTGTGTGGATGTGGAGAACGTGGTTGATTTCACATTTGTATAATTTCTGTATCCTATCCTTTTGTAATTCTTAATGTGTAATTGTTTGTTTTCGCGAATAAATAAAATAAAATAAATAACTCTATACCTAGAACAATTCTTGTATACATTACACAACTATGGTATTTAAAGTACCTAGGTATACTACCTACCTAGTACAAGGCGGCAGTGCGTTTAATTCAATCGTTTTATATCGCTATAATATACTAAGTGACCACTTAGCCTCGTAATGGTACATATTGATATTGACATCTATAAACAGCCCGATATTGATTAAAACATCAAAGTATTAATGGTAGAGCAGACTAGTTTTCCAGTGATTCAAATAACAACAGGTAAACGGAGGATCCTTTTGTTGAAAATAGTTTCATCAATTTTAAATAATTGACTAAGAAAACAACTATTATATTATTAAAAATAATTCAAAACAAGTTATTAAGTGTAATAAAAATTCAATCTAATATCAAGTACCATCTTGTTTTAAATGAATAAGGATAAATGCCACAAGAATTACTTATCTTGTAAACAGACAAACCAATTCACTTAATTACCTCTTAAGATACGAGCAAAAATGCCTAAAAATCACCGCGACGACATGTTAAAGGGTGATTATCACAAGAAAATAGAACAAGCCGACTAATGATAGTAAAATGAGGCCAGATTTACTGTATTATTGTCCGAGACGTGGGGAAAAAATAATTACAAGCTCTTTTTATGAGGCGACAAGTTAATACTGCTCTAGAAAGTGGACCCTGGGGTATTATTGTGTCATTCCGGGGATAATTTGTGAGCAAAGCGGTGATGATCCCGAGGTATGCAGTATTTGCCGACCGATTTCCCACACAAGTCTGATTGTTTGTAGATTATGTTGTGTGCCGGTGAAATGTGGGGGAAAAAATTAATGGGATCGGATTTAAGTGGTTTGTGTAAATTATGTGTAAGTGTGATGATGAACGGTCAGAAAAACCTTTGATGGAGATTTGAATGTTGCACGTGTCTGAGGTTTATTGAGAGCCTTCAATTTTGAGAAGTTATGCATAAAACCTATAATGTTCCTACTGCTGGGAGACAGGCCTCGGGAGTTGGCTGTAATCTACCACGCGGGCCCAGTGCGGGTTGGCAGATGTCACGTGTCTTCGTATTTTTGGTTCTAGGACATGCCGGTTTCCTCACAAAGTTTTCCTTCACCGTTTTGAAACCAATACTGTAGTGGGATTAAAATTCCGCAGGTGTTAAGAAATTTTATTGCATAGTGCACTAGAATTGTACACAGCGTAGATAACGATTAGGTACAATTAAACACAAGAACAATTAAAAATCATCAGTTCTTTCATAATAATGAGAGGAAAGAGAAAGAATGCTAATTGTGTTTTAAAGACAAATAAAAGCAATAAGCAGAGGCTTTAAGGTGTCTCGCATTATGGCCATGCGCAAATACTCTTACGTAGAGTAAATTTCACCAAACAAAAACCAGGAATTCTTGAGTTGTATAATACTTTTTCTCGTCGACTCATCATTGACGTAAGATGTTGATAGTGGGTGCGTCTGTAAGTGCCGCCATGCCCGTACATGTCCGAGGTGCGCCCGAAACTGTATGTTGCGTAAACTTATGTAATTTATAGCTTTCTTGATACTACGTGTGATTGTACAAGTGCAAAAATTAACCTACTTCACATCAAAGATGGTTCAAAATCCATATTTAGAAAATACACATAATTACCTGCTAATCAGAGAAACGGTAACATCCGATTTTTTAAAGCCTCACTTCTTCTAGCTTCTATAATTTGACAACATATTTAATTCAATAGTTTTTCATAAACTGGCGGTTTTACAGGTTTAGAAATATAATTTCAGCCGATCCATGTAACAATCTCAAAATTTCAAAACACTTGTCGGAGTTTTTGTCATTTCATCGTCAATATTATACAGTGATGATAAAGCAATTTTACTAAATAATTATGATGAATAAATAATAGTATAAAGTTCACCGGGTACACGACACTATAATGCTTGACACACTTTAGTAGGGGTGTGGAAGATTGAGTGATACTTACATCTTGTCATCCAACATCAGTTGCTGATGCAATGTTTAACTATTCATTATTTATCGAGTGGCAGACATTTGTGCGTCTTACTGATTGGCATTTCATTAGACAAGCTGTTAATATTGATGATTACAATTAAGATAAGTTGTTGGTCCATCATCAATTAAAGTTTTGATTGTTTCTCCTCTCTTTGGTGTTAAAGGTTAAGATACATCACGTTACTCAATCTTTAGAAAATTCTGAAGAAAGCTTGGACTTTAATTAATAATGGTCTTTGTGATAAGTGCTTCTGCAACCATTAAGTATGTCTTTGTTTATACAGGTCGAATAAAATTCGCTAGTGAAACTTCGCAGACATTATGGGTGCAGATACCAAATGACGAAAAAAAATCTAGAGGATCTTTTGAGTATTTTTTTGTTCTATCTGCATTCGATATTCATCCCATCACTTTTGCAGTGTTTATCACCCTGTATATTTGTCTGTAACTGTATCCTACTGCAAGGTATCTTGGCTACCTTGATTTTATTTTTTTATCCAACTGGTAACAAGAATTACCTACAATACAATGCAAGTTCAGACAATTGCGCTTGAGTTCGCCGCTAGAGGCCCTAGTGTAGAGTAAGGTCTCTAGATGTCATAACTATGTACTGAACGTTCACTGTTTTTAACTAATGATTTATAATTGTTTTAATGGTTGTGCCATACCTGATTAATTATGGCTTAAGATTTTAAGTTAAGAGTTAGGATCTAATTTGGTAGCACTTGAAGGAAGAATAATATTTGTCTGCTTCATGCTTGCCAATTTTAGGAACATTATAATCTAAATATTCATTTGAAGTTTTAAAATGTAATAAAATAAACATAATATGAATTTATGGGTACTTAAACATAACCAAAACATCAACTGGTGAGCACAAAAACGATATTAGGTATTTCGTTGAAAGACTAGAATCAGGAAGCTTAGTACATAGTGCAGCGTGACCTTTTTTTTTTTTGGTTGGGAAATCATCAAATGACCTCTCCCGCTCTGGGCGGAGCGGAAGGGCGTGTCAGACTTTTGCTGATTAAAACCCACCCGTGTTCCTTCAGTTGCCTGTGCGCCAGGGCCACGGTAACTCTTTCGAACAATCCGCGACCCCGGCAGGGCAGCGTGACCTCTGCGGTTGCAACCTATTTCATATAACTGGCTATCAATATTCATTCAGATATTTTTCAAATTTTGACGTAAAGAAGGCCCCTTTTGATTATTGAAAAAAAAGAACTTCAGTTGTAGAAAATTGGAAACGGTTTCAGATCGATTTTTATAAATTGCTGTCTTACCAATCCTATTGGAGTTAAGCAGTTTCTTTTGTGTCTAAAACCTAATCTTATTGCCGCAATTGGTTCACAGACAACCAAGTTTTTTATCTTTATACCAATGAAGTAATATTTCTTCGCACCTGGTATGTAATATTTCTTATTTTCTACCTTAAAGAAATTTTTAGCATTTTCTCTGGTGTCTATTTTATTTAAAGAACCAGTTAAAAAGGGCTGCTTCCGGCCCTTTTGTCTCGTACCGGAATATCTACGAGGCTTTCGAGCTGTTTGGTCACTGTTACCAGCCGCATAGAATCCTTGGAGTTCGAGACCGGCGAGTCCTTTCTGACCCGCGACACTTGATCGTCGTATCCCCTGCGATTCCGTCGAGGCGTGCAGTTATTGGAGGCTACAGTTTGTCAGCATCCAGGAAACCATCCAGAAAACCATCCCCTTTATATTAATCGTTAATATTTTTAGGTTTTACATTCGAATGATAATTGATTTTTAACCATGACTGTTTTCTAGCGGGATAACTTTGATAATCTTTATAAGATAATATTAATTTGAAAGTTTACGTAATTTAGCGGCCACGAACTTAAAAACCGATTGCAATCGATTCCCTAGTTCGGAAACCAAATACGTAAAATAGATTTACCATCAGATATACTTTAAGTTTTCTCGTATTCTCTTTTCATTTATGCCAAATTACCTGGTTTTTTAGGTGAATATCCTTTTTTATTTCGCTGCAATAGGTATAACCAAGTACTAAGCGGTAATCCCATGACCTTCAAACCAAAAGCTCTTAAGGTTGGCATCGCTGAAAAGCTCGGAATTTTAATAAAGCTACTTGGATAGCTCCCACGGAGCTCTCACTTGATTCACGTAAGTAAAGTTTATATCCGAATGCTGCCCATCCCGCAAGGTGTGTCTGCGGTGTAACGTTATGTGATAGCTTTCGCCGGAGGTAGGGCTGTACAGCAACCGGAATTTACTTTTTTATTAGTGGGTTCCGTTGTCCGGTTGAGTAATGGGTGGTGGATTTAGGCCTTTTGTAACTGGAGTTTCATGTTTTTAGGACAATTGTTATCTACATTGAACATTGTTCGTTTTTACATACAGATATTACATTCCTAGAAAACTAAGCATAGTTTTCGGGTTTTCATGACAGGCGCTATACATAAAGTAAATTGAGACGGAAAAACAAATTACGTAGGCACTACTTCATAAACGTAATAGTAAGTTTAGAAGAAACCTATGAGCCTAGCCAAGACCAATAATAGGTAGGGACCTACCTAGCTAGAAAGAAGAAATAATGTAAGTAACCCAATCTTTTCCCCAATTCAGAGGCACCTACATTGGCAGCCCTACCCTGCCAGTGACACGTATACATCGTCACGGATTCTGGTACGAATGCGTCACGGTGACACGGTATCAACCATGTGTGGACAGGTCCAGGGAGAGCGGATATCGACGCGTGACATATTACGTACATACCCGTACCGCCGTATGACGTAACCTCAGGCATAAACAATTTATTGTACGCCGCTCATGGTATTAAGAATCGCTTTTTATGTTTTCCGACAATGATGTAAGCTTAGTTAGAAAGCTTTTCAGACACGGTATTGTTGTTTTTAATTGTTTCTGTGTCACGGAAGAAAAGGCACGTGCTAGTGTGGAAAAGTCGATAGGTCATACGAATTGTGTAACGTGTTGGTTACATGACATAATAATACATAATTGTTGCACCTGTAAACTGAAGTTATTTTGAATTGTTGTAGAAACTTGACTAGAAGATCGGGAGGGATCATGATGATGAAGTCTCGTGAATAGTTTCAGCTATAATCATTATCATTTCAGCCGAAAGACGTCCACTGCTGGACATACTCGTAGGCCCCCACAAGCACCGCTACTACGACCGATTCTATGCTGTGGGTAGAGATATAGTTAGGTACCAATTAAATCAGATATTTCCAACTTTTAATTTTGATCGAGTAGGATCTAGGAACTAAATCCGAAACTCAAGGTCGTTGGCTGAACAAAGACAAACACTATAGGTAGGTATAAATTTAAAGAATTATCAAAAAAAAAAAACACACCACTCGCTAGTGCAAATTAATCTTAATCGCATCTCAATAACATTTATACATCGATTACATCTTGACAACATTTTATTGCACACACGCACAAACACACACACACACGTAAACATACGCATTCTAATCTCAAACACGGCACCTGTTATTTTGCAACGATCAACAACAACATTTGTTTAACACAACCGGTCTTTGACAAAAGCTCGGACACTTCAGACCAGAATATAATTTGCATAGGAATTTTAAAACACTTAGGTGCCTGTAGTTTTCGATTTCGTTTCTAGTAAATGGTTTGTTTGTATTATAAATATTTTGGCTTTTTGATTTGTTTGCTCTTTTTGTTGATTGGCATAATTATATTTGTCTGAATGACCTTTGATTAAATGGATATGCTGATTTCCTAGATCGTTTTTATATTGGTTTCCGTATTGACATCAATATTTTAGGCTCGAAATAAGGAAGATATAATGTAATGGTGGGCATACTTTTATGAGACCAATAACAGAATTACCAATAACAGACGAATTCGGCAATGTGTTCGGAATGTCGGCACGGTTGGCGCAGTGGCTAAGCGATTAACTGCTGCGCTGCGTGTCGCGGGTTCGATTCCCGCACGGAGCAAATATTTGTATGACCTACAAGTAGTTGTTCCGGGTCTGGCTGTTTGTGTATGTGAGTTTTAAATGTTTGTAAACGCACCCACAATACAGGAGAAATTCCTAGTGTGGGGCAACGTTTTATAAAAAAAATGAAAAAATTAAAATGAAATGAAATGAATTTAAAAGGTATCATACAACAGTGTATCATACCGTTCACACACATAAACACTCAAAATTGCGCTAGAACTCATTCAATTCCATTTCAAACGCTGGCAACACCATCAAACCCCATTAAACTGGCCAAATGCCATACATTACATAGAGAATGTTGCCATTAACCGTTTATTTTCGAGGTATCTGCTCGCATACCTCAGGCCTTATGGTAGGTACTTACTGTAATTTGGCCAAGGTGACCCAGTGCCATATCGATGATGTACTTAAACTTCATTCATTCTTGATTCGGTCTGACCGAGATCTTTCTTATTAGTTGTCGACCAACAGCTTTTATTTTAATTGGTGATAAATCGCACGCGCGACGTGGTTTTGAAGCTGCCATTACATACATAACTTGTAATAAATAATAATGTGAATTTTAGTGATTTATTCTTTATTATGCGGTTTGCTAAGCGACGTTGAAATTGAGCGGATTGAAAACTGATGGGGCGTGTATTTCTATTACTTACTACTTAGGGTTTCTGTTGCTTTCACAGGTATATAATGCTTTTTTTTTTCTTGGGTTAGTTGAGATAGGTATTTAAAAAATAATTGTTTAATCTCGAAAAGTTATGAAGCTGATTTATCGTGTTCAGTTCATACTCCAATTGTAGTATGAAAGTGAAAGGAGGAAGATTCGCAAACAAGCATCGTCTTTTTTGGATTTCTGGTTTAGTAAGTTTTTTATTAGTCGTTAACGAGACATACCTATCGGATTACTAATGACAAACTTAAGTAAATCTAAAGGTAAACTAATAAGAATTCTTATAAGAACCAGCTGGACTTAACACAAAGAGAATATAACCTTTTACACATACATACTTGTATCATAAAATATCAATGAAATAAAAATGGTAATGCGCCAATAAACATACACTCACCTTTTAAAGGCAACCAGTACATTCGTAGTTCTACTTATGCCAATAGTGATTAATAACTAAGCTAGCTTGAATGTAGAACCCTAGGTCTACATTAAAGCAATTCCTCGGGCAAATCCTATTTAAAATGAATACGAATGTTTAAGCTATTTTCTTGGCTAATCTGACTTGATATATAATACAGATTACAAAGCTTCAAAAAAATATGGGAATAGAAATTATTACATATCCCTTAACTATACTAAAAGGTACTAATTTACCACAAAAAATTATATATGGTAGGTAGAGGCCTCTCTTGAATTGTGGCTTATACTCCCGTGCTGTCAGTGGTGTCATCCCCCTACCGTTTTTCAATTTATTTGGGGTCGTCGCAGCATGACGGGTTTTTCCTTAATCTCTATCAACCGCACCACCATCTCAGTACGTCCCCCTTTCTAGCCATGATCATCTTTCACATAATCCATCCATCGATTCTTTGGTCTTCCACTAGACTCTCAACAGCTCGAAATTATGAGAATCAACGTTTCCGCCTACGATTTTTTCAATAAGTGTTATCGGCCTATCCGCCTCCAGTCTATCAACGACAATAGAAAAATGTTCTCTATAATCTTAATTTAGATTAGGATGGAACAGTATGGCGCCTACTTCGTTTCACAAGTATAGCACCTAAGTGATAATACCACAGAACACTGGTCACGTTACTGGTGCGCGGCGTGTTTGATCCACCTGTGGAAGTTCACACTTGATCTGTTAAGGCGATGTTGTCCACTTATAGTATTTTTATCTCACGAAGCGACGCGTGCTTTACTTGTGGTTACCAAGTGTACAAACACGCTATGGTTACCGCAAGAAAAGCGTGCGTCGCTTCATGAGATAAAAATATTGTACAATATCTTTATTAGCTAATGATTCTACTGTCAATCTTCCAAATATTGATCCTAGCTGCTGTTTCAATGTCTTCTTCCAATTTTATAAATTCTTACATCAAAAGTGTCTAGGGATCAAGAAAGTTTTTGCTAGTTAATAATAATCCGGTTTTTCAATTTTATTTTATGTAACTCCTATGGATACTTTTTCATTCGTCATCTGAAAAGAGAATAGTTTTGGATTTCCGTCAAAAGGTTCCCGAAGGCCGCTACGTGTACCGCCCATGGAGCCCCACAATTGCAAAGCCCGTTTACAATGAGCTCATGAACTCATAAATTGAACTCATAAATTGGGCAGAAGAAGAGTGGCGGTTTGAGAGTTTTTCTCACGAATGTAGCTTTGGTATGAGGCCAGATACTAGACAATACTAGTATCTGGCCTTTCTGGCCCTCTAGACTATTACACGGCATTGGAGGACCCCAGGACGTCAAGAACGTTTAAAATCATGCCAGGAAGTTCATGCATACAATGGTGGAACAATCATGATATGGGCGGGTATTTGGATCGGCGGAAGAACCGAACTGATTTTGATCAGAGGAAATCTCAATGCACAGATTAACGCTGAAACGATTGTATTAGATGTTGTCATTCCTTTGAGGATCCAATTCGGTGCTTCATTTCTGCTGATGCATGATAATGCACGTCTACACATTGCCATGTTGTCGTTGCATACACACTTGCCGTAGCTAATATCAACGTCCCACTATGGCCTGCTCAATCGACAGACTTGAATTCCATTGAGCACGCATGAGATATGCTGCAAAGAAGAGCTCTGCCTAATATGGATGCCGTAAACACACCAGAAAATCTTTTTCGCCTGTTACATTGGACGTGGGCGGCCATTCCGCAACGTGATTTGGATGAACTCATATTGAGTATGCCGAATTGCTGCGATTGTGTTATACGCGTGAACGGCGGAAATACAGACTACTCATTGTTTATTTTACGCAATGAAAACCTTCGAAAGCTTTTACCTTTATCTTTTTATCACATTTTAATATCAGTACTAAGGTAAAGAATCCAGCAAAAGCAAAAATCGCCAAAAGTCTTTATTCATGCAAAAGCTGAGAGTACTTTGTCGATCTACACATACGAAAACATTTTATATAATCAATCTAAACAGACATTTTTATTTAATTTCAATAAGGCAATATATATTTTCTTTTATACCTTGATCCCTTAGACACTTTTGATGTATGTATGAAACGCGTTTAGGTTGCAGTTAATAAAATTTTGATCATGAAATGGCTAGCTGTCCCTAGATTAATAGTAGGTACCTAAGTACCTATGCAATTTACCTACAGATAATTAATCACATTTGTAATAATTATAAGTATGATTTTATTTCGAAAACAGAATAAAAATATGATATAACAATGATTTGATAATAAAAGTTCGAATTATAATAAAAAATAATGCAACAAACATTTTATTTTGGCTGCCAAGACGGTTCTTTCATTAATCTCCCCTTAACCAAATTCAATCGGCGGCGCTTGCATTGGTCGACAAAGTTCTGCGCGGGCGCATATAATTGTAATGATTACGTGCATTACCGCGCTGCGCCGCGTCGTGCTGACCGACATATTCCTACGCTGCTGGACAGCGCCTTGCGACACACCCTGGGAACTGTCGGGTTCTCACCTAAGAGCTACTTGAAAGAAATAAAGTAAGCATCATTGCTTAATAGGTGAATTTTTGTGACGAAAACTCGTATTGTTCTCAGGTCGGGCTATTTACGGCACTTGACAATAGAGCAACTGCGATATTGCGAGGAAAATCTAGCATAGATTTCAATAGACTGTATGCCCCAGAGAGTGATCTCGTTGCTTTGTTTACATTAGGAAGAGAAAAATAAGCTACTCTAGGCTGCTCTATTTATACCAAATTGAACCCCAGTGAGCGCTTTAAAATGTAGCCTCATAAACAGGACTTGAACGACGCAAATAACAGAACAGTCTAGAGAGCCTAGACAAAGTGATATTCTATCAGCGATAGCCACAGAGTATAACGATGATGGAAAAGTAAAATGTATTGGATTTACATATTATGCTACTGAAAATCATACGTCAATCCTGTTGAAAGTCGTTGTATATTGAAATACAAAATGAATTGGCTTCGTTTCGTATTTGTACACCCAAATACGATGAATCTGCTTCAAGAAAAGTAAGAAGTAGTGGTTAAAGGTTAATGAAAGACCAGGCGGGGTACGAACGACCTCAAACTGTCCATTTCGTAACTTCACTATCATTGTCACTTAAGAATTATGACGACCACAAGAATTTGATCTCATTAGCAATCTTTATGTCTCAACTATGCAAAGTAACAAGCTTGAGGAGACATAAATAACCGTAACCTATTTATTAACGGTTTGTTTACGACGCCATTTGTTATTCATAATTCGTGTTCAGCTGCTCCATCATTCATACTGATAATTATTCAACTTTTAATTTGCTTTAATTTATGTCATAAATTATTCACACATTTTCGCGTCTGAGAGTGCAGATAAGTAGATCAAGCGTGAGCTTTTTGTCCTTAATTTTGTAACCAAATTGTATGTCATTAAATATCATTTTGCTAGGAGTTTTTAAAGGACATTGTATTCTAATTCTAGCTTATTTTATAAATCCTTCTGATTCCGTAAAAGGTTATATTGATGTATTTAGAGATGATAACTCCTAAGAATTAGGAATTTAGTATTCATGTGTTATTTTCCATGTCCAAATATGAAGTGACACCTACGCATTTTTTTTGAATCGTCATTGAGACGCAGTTTAATAATTGCTTTAATTTATTTGTTTCCGGAATATAAATCTCAATTGAGTGGACCACATTTTTACAAGTCTGTGTCTCCTGATACATAATCTCTCACATAATCATAAGAAACTATTCAGGGTATATTAAAACTGGTTTAAAAACTCTTATCTCATCCTGGGTTTCAAATGCACTGTGCATTTTAGATATCATGGTCCATGCTTCTGGAACCTTTATCTAAAATTCTCTAGAAACATCTTAATACAGGGTGGCCATTTAGTCACTTTCATCCGCCAAGGGGGTGATTCTACCCGGCATACTAATCAACTGTCCTCTTGTCAATTGTTATATAGGAATTAAATTTTTATATCGCGAATGGAAAAAACAGAAAGAAAGAAAAAAAAAAGAAAGAAAGAAAAAAGAAGGAAGAAAAAAAAGGAAGGAAAAAAGAAAGAAAGTTGTATAATGTGACGCGTAGAATCACCCGTTTGACGGATGCAGGTGACTAAATCGCCATCCTGTATACCCTTACAGGGAGATGGACAGAAATAGCCACAATCCCACTCAGAACCAGTGAAAGTCCCACGTCCCATCATAAACCAAACTCCTCAACTTTAAAACAATAAGTCGGCTTTCTGTGTATGCTAATACATACACCGGGAGTTCATAAAGTGATAGTAACATAACAATAACATTTGCAGACTTTCACGTGGCAGGTACTGTGTCACAGTACAACGCATGCAGTAGGTCGAATATCATATAAGTTTTGGGAAGAGAGGAATTAGTACGATAAGACTGACCCCTTTCATGTTAGTTTAATATGAAATAAAATTAAGTGTATTGTAGGTATTGATTCATTGCTATAACTTGAACTCTGACTCAAAACATTCCATAATTTGCATGCAATGAACCATTTGGTCAATTTTTACAAATAAACTTACCTATTGCAAATTGGTCACGTATTTCCATTTAAACTTTCTGTAATTTAATTCTTCACATTATACTTGTGCAACTGAGAATCTATTATTACAACTTTGATTAATTATTATTTTATATTTTGATGTTTACGCATAGAAATCTTATATATTTTATTTAGAAATTTTCATTTATTTCACGTGCATAAGAACCAGCTCGAATACATTTCAATTGATAGTTGTTTAGAACGAGTTCCAATCGTTTATTAACTTGATTGATAAAGTTGACGCAATGTTAACGGATTTGAGCGTGGAGCGTTTTTGCTCACTTTTCACTATCGCTACATGTTATGAAACTAAGTTGTCTGAACTGGTTTAGCGGTTTAGATTCAAGCTTAATTGGGATATCTTTCGAGTTTATTGACTTTTAGTGGCTGGTATTGTTTTTTTTTTGCCTTTGTTTTGAATTCATTTATCAATTCTTTACTAGTACTCATAGATCACATACTCGATAAAATGCATTTTAATCTACATTTTTTTTTACTTGGCTCATTCTTTCCTACTGCTGTGCAAATGCCTCCCGAAGTTCTTCCTGGAACTCTTTTTCTTTTCGAGATGTACAAACAACTATTATTGATTTCTCCTTTAACTAAGTCCCTTGAGCATTATCAAACAACATACTTGATCAAAAGATTTTTAAGAAGGTACAGCTTCCTAGTATTTTAAGTGGCAAGCTCAAAAATGTCATCACAAAAAAAGAACATTTATCAATCAATTGGTCTACTGTCTCAGCTAGACTGTGTCGCCCGAGCTGCGCACGAGTGGGTGCGACATAGCACATTGACGTATTAATATGTCCCTGTTATGATAATAAACCCGTCGCGAGCCACTCCTCTTTCATTCACTTTTCATTTTACTTTGCCTTCTTTTCACTTACAAATTGTACAACTGCCTACTGAGACACGTACAAAATAAAGTAGACAGTTTGTGCGTTCAATAATTTCATTATACTTGATCAAATAACATCGCTTACCTATATTTTTATTATAGAAGTTAACATTATAGTTAACTAGCTGACCGGGACGTTGTTCTGTTCAAACAATAATTTATACACAAAATTCCACAGAAAAAGATCATTCAGTTTTGCCTCAATTTGAAAAATTTCCTGCAATCTTTTTACATTTTTCTTTCCATAAAAACCTAATTCATAGTCCGAATTAGGTTTTTATGGAAATAAAAATGTAAAAAGATTCCAGGAATGTTTTTACCAAAATATTCAAAAAAAAAAAATCGCCAGATCGGTCCAGACGTTCTCAAGTGATGCGCTTACCAACGAGCAGCATTTCATGTGCCTGCTTATTTAAAAATTATTTCTATTGACGTTAGTAGATGATTTACCTTAAGCTTTTTTCAGGAATCAAGTAACGTGCACTGATTTGGACACTTCGTCAATTGCTAAAAGTTTGTAGGTAACTAATAACGTAGGCATGTTCTTTTAATTAAATCCAAAAAAAAAACTAGTAAAAAGCTCTCGCTACTCTTAATTCCTTTCTTTATCTCTATTACTACTAAGAACAAATTAGACGTACAATTAAATTGTCAAATAATTACATTTAACAAGCAACCTTGATGTGCTTTCACAACACAGCCAACAAATTGAAAATTATATTAGATAATTACACGCACGGAGTCCTCGAGGCAAGTTCCCGACGATTTCGGGGCAATCTAAAAACAAAAGATGGCGTCGATTACTCTCACGCAATGTCCAAGCTCGCTAATGCCCCCTACACAATCCACTAATTACGAAAACCCGTCGACCAAACGAAATTTTGCTTATTTTTTAATAATTACACCGTGGTGTGATTAAACGAGCATTCTTCCACATAGTAATTCGTACGATCGCAACAATGAGAATCTCTGGAAAAACTGTCGAGCAATTATTTTAAAATGTCACATTATTTGTACCGGTGACGAACACACAAACGTCTTTTGTATACGTTAATACGGCTTTGTTTCGTGAGAATCTTTTTATAAGTATATTAAGATTTATTTTTAATTTGTGCTCGGTGTAATACAGAGGGTACTGGGAATTATCTACATGCGTTGCTGTAGTTAAACGAGAGTTAAGGCAGCTGAAATGTCAGGCGATAAACTTGGCATAATAAGCAACATGGCAGGCCAGCCAGAAGGGCGAATTTCACGGTGGCATCTTTATCGCGTCTTTATTTTTTGTTTTAAAGTTCAGTTTAATGAGCCCTTTAAAGTGGCGATGTGGACACGTCGGTAAAGATATCAGATTATTTTTAAAACTTCATGAAGTTGCATGGAATACTGCGTTTAAGAAATAGATCAAAAGTTTTATATTTTTCATTGGATATCGTTGGACCATTTTCTGATTCGTGTTTAGTGATTCGAAACTCATCATTTTATTCAACATATTTATTATTTTCTACTTATGAATGTCCATCGCACCATAAATCTTTTGTCACCACTTACAACACTCATGTTCCTGAGAACCGATGAGGGGGTCCTATTCGTGCCCATGCACCACACAGCACGACAATTAAAGATACAATCTCAAGCAATGTACCAACCAAATGTGTTATTATTCTCCCTTCGGTGAACCACACAATACACCGAGTAAAAATCACCCACATGTAATCGATAATTAAAATGATCTCTGATTTCTCGATACAAAAGACCCAAAAATCGATTACTCATTCCCGTAACGACTTCGCGATATTCTTGGGATTAAAACAACAATAAACGACGCTAAGAACAAATTAAACCTTAATCTAACTGCTGTAAGGTTTAAAATTAAGGTACTAAACCAATATTAACACATCAATGACGATGCAAGTAGTGGTGATTAAAAATGCCACACAAAAGGGTTGAAGATAAAAGTAACCAAATTATCTTGACCTGTAAGGATGGCTGCTCATGTTCACAGTCTGTTTGTAGTAAAAAGGGTCAATATGAAATGGACATATCAGAGCTGTCGATGACAGACAATAGGATCGGACTGAAGAAAGTGTAAGAGAAAATTAACATGTTACAGTGCAATACAGTGTAATATTAGCAATTATCTTTTTGTGAGATTTTATCTACATCCTTGCTCCTCTATACGTTATTATAACTGTTCTCGGGTCCCATTCCGTCATTTACGAATATCTTTTTCATTTCCATGTTCAAAATTAAAATTATCTACATTTTTGATTTCATTACCAAACGTGTTATCAAACGGAGATGTTACCAACAGTTTTCCTTCTTATTATATTTTCTAGAAAGGTGCGACCAACACTAGAGTCAAATCATATAAAAATATTACCCTCCACTGTACATGACCAATCTAAAATCTCAAAACAATAACCCACGCGACTGGAAGGCGACCCGAGATTTCCTACAAAATCGCTAGCCGCAAGTAACTTGAGCCGTGTTATCTGCACACGTCGCTTCCTGCTCGCACATCAATCGGTGCGCGTGCGACGCTCAGGTTACCGCATACCCTTCCTCCTCAGCAGCCTGAGCAGGAATGCTAGGATTGCCGACCCTGACAAAATTCATAAATCATCCTAGGTTTGTGAAAGTCTGCTGTCGACTATTTCTGTTTTGTGCTCGTGATTATAGATTTAGTTTGTTTGTTTTATTTTTATTTTACATTGTTACCAGAGCAAATTATCTTTTTTGTATGCACGTGTTTCTGTGACAAATAAACCTATTTTTCTTTCTTTCTTTCAGTACATGCTTTACATACAGAAAGAGCCCAAAAATTAACAGTTTTTAGATAATTTATTTCAAGATTCTATTATACCTGCTCTGAAAATGTATCATTATCAGGTACAGGTATAAAATTCGACTTTTGATAAGGGACCTCCTAATGAAGAGTTAGACAAATCAAAAATGTCCTTATGAATCAATCAATAATTGGATCCATACTACTGGATACTCTGGTCATTATTTCTTTGATATTTTTCGGAATAGTTGCACCAGAGAGGAAAAAAGAAACCTCTGTGACAGAAAAGCGATATGATGAAAATTCAGTTTTTCCTTTTTAGGACAGAACCAGAACCTAAACTAAGAATTCTCCTACAAATCTATCTAGATGACTAGTTAGTTGGTCTCAAGCTTAGAGATTAAGTTAACGATATTAATCGTGCATGTAATGGACATAAGTCCTACCTGGCAACCCTAAGGTCCATATCTATTTGTCAATCAGGAAACCAGGAAACGTAGACAGGAAATTTTAGAAGTTTGAATTAGTACCGACAGATGTTGCTAAGATTTTTCTGAAGATTAGCGAGACTCAGGTTAATCAAATGAATGATCTGCAGTTTAAAGCACCAGGTGGATGCAGTGAAGATGTAATGGACTTTCAATGGAGGGAATTGGTATAGACGGATTGAACAGGCATTTCCTTACATGCGGTTAAATTAAGGGGTAGTTGTAAGCGGCAGTTAGTTTTAACATTTAGATTGGATGTGATTTTCCGTGCAATTAATGTTGGTGATTCGTCTTTAAATGAGTTATATCTAATGCTGTATCTCTGGATACAGATTATTAGAGTAAAGAATGTATCAAAAGCAACTTGGAGCAAGTAATTTATTAAGCTCAAGTTTATTAAACGTTAACTCTATTATTTCTTTTAGATTGTTCAACTGCTTACATGAAGTTTCTAGCCATTGCCAGAATGTATCACAAAAGGCGGAGGTTAAACAACTTAGTTGCATTCCCGAACTACAATGGCCAGGAATGTTACAACTACTAAAGATGGTGTTCTCTAGTGACCCACAGCTCGGTGTGGTCCTGGCCGGTGCAGCGTGGTCTTTTTGCCGCCAGCAGCCGGCAGGCGACGCCGGAACAATGGGCGCAATCTAACATCTCCCATATTGTCTACCAAACGCTCTAATAGCTAGCCCGCAACCAACTGAGCTAGGAATGAAGGTTGATGCGGTAAAGGGTACAATATTATGAATTTTTTGTACCTCAATATATTATTACATACGCATTTAGGTTCTGTTACGAGCTATCATTATTTTGTCAGACCGATGACCTTCTGAAGGCCGCAGGGACCCGCTGCGAAAAACACATGACTGGCCATGACTGGTAATGTGGCGGCGCTTGGGGGGGGGGGGGGGGGGCTATGTCTAGCAGGCAAATTGGCTAATTGAACGAAAATTATTACTTTGGTATTTTTCATACATCCCTAGATCCTCATTCTTTCAAAATTATCTTTCTGAGTAATTAAAACAATTTAAAAAAGTCAGATTTCAAATAATCTATTCCTTCACTATTCAAGATGCCATCTCCACCGCCTCGTGGTGTGGTCAGATAGTCGGCACCACCTCTGCCCGCGGCGGTCCTCGCTCATTGTTCGCTCGGCCAGCCTGCGCGCGCGCAACTATTGTTTCACACAACTTTTTCGCCACTTCACCACTTTACTAATGGCGCATTCAACTTGCGTGAGCCATTATGCAATTATATTTCGCTCTATTCAAGGGTAACGTTCGTATCTATGTATGTACTTATAATAATCTGTTATATCCTGATTGTAATGTATTGTCTTTGTTACTTTGCCTGTTTCCGAATGTTTCTCGATTCAATGGCTGGTACTTGCAAAGCAATTTGTATGTAAATTGTAGAATGTAACAGGTATGTTCCGTATGTTACATACATCTTACAAGGAGTTATTTTTATTGCATGTTTATTAGTTGCTGCGTCCATACGAATTGCGATATCGTAAACGTTGTTGGTATGAACTAATCTCCGTAGTTTTTCGTGTAACTATTTTCTATAAAAACCTCGAAAGTTACAAATTTCGTGACACACCGAGCAATTAACAGCAGCTATTGATAATTACAAAACGTTGGTCATGTATGTGACGGTGGGTACTCGGAAAGGCTTGTGTTGTAAGCGCACGCGCTGGGCCCGCCCTAGTGGCAGATGTATATAGGAAGTTGCAGAAGGCGCATCACTAACATTATGCCATAGGGACTAGGGACACAAAAGTCACTCTATAATTTGTTCACGGTACTAAAAGTAGGTAAATGGTTAGTAGATGTTGTTAAAGACTGGTCCATTCAACGACCTCTTCTGGAATATTTGGCGTTAATATTGTACGAGTATAGGCTGTATCCTACTCGTATAGCTAAATGAAAGCCGAGGGTAAGTTATATGGCGGGTGACTGGGGAAGCCTATGCACAGCAGTGGACTTCTTTGGGCTGGCGATGATGAGGATTGTATAGTTTCGTTTGAAATGAACCTTCTTAGGCCTTTCCATGTTAAAACGTATGCGACTATTGCTGGCAGGTAAAGGTAACAGCTGACTCAATACCGTGTCGCAGGAATTACAAATTGATATTACATGGCATTTTATTTTAAAGCGTACACACGCGGTCGACCCACTTTGGCCATTCATTGATTTCGTTGTTTTTCTACTTCTGGTTGTGAAACCTACTGTTTTATAACTATGAGTAATTACGTTATTGACAAACTACTGTATTGTAATTTGTTATTTATCAATTCGAACTCAATTTCCAAATTATACTTCTAACTCAGGAATATCGTAGGTGAACAATACTGTGGTACGTAGTACCGGTTCTGTACCAACAGCCAAGCTAGAGCCAAGCTGGACCAAGCTGGACCGAGCTGGAATTCTACAAGGGAGTATATCTGGTCCGGACCAAGCATACTCCCTTGTAGAACTCCAGATTTTGTCTGCTTAAGGTCAGAATACTACCTGTATCTGCTGCAACACAACGGAAAATTAAAAGAGATAACATTTAAACTTACATCAATCAACTCAGTCAGTCGCAGTCCGTCGAGGATTGTTCGAAAGAGTTTCCGTGGCCCTGGCGCACAAGCAACTGAAGGAACTCGGGTGCGTTTTAGTCAGTAAGAGTCTGACACGCTCTCTCGCTCCGTCCAGGGCCGGCAGTCTCGACATAGATACTTTATTTCCAAAGCAAAAGGTTGAAATTCTATTAAAGAAATTTGACATCGATTGGACTTAACGACCGAGTTTTGTCGCTATCTAATGTCGAGACTGCCGGCCCTGAGCGGGAGAAGTCATTAAAGTTTGATGATTTCCCACAAAATCAAAAATAAAGTTAGTCTCAGTCCACTGCTGGACATAGGCCTCTCCCAGGCTACGCCACAACATTCTGTCCTCCGCCTTCCGCATCCAGTCTGTCCCAGCCACCTTTTTAATGTCGTCGGCTCATCTAGCTGCGGGGCGTCCCACACTACGCTTGCCGTTACATAGTTTCCACTCCTGTACTCGTCTGCTCCACCGGCTATCTGTCCTTCGACAAAAATGGCCAGCCCACTGCCTCGTCAGCTTCCACTTCATTCAATAAAAAATCCAGCAAAACATTAATACCAAGAAAACTTCATTCAATATAAAACCAGTTGATTATAAAAGAAGAAGTAGCCGCGACGGATAACACGCGGCTAATATTAAAAGGTGGAAGATGAGATAGCACAGGCACGCGGCCAGATGGCGTGCCACCGTCCGGCCGGACAGACGCCGGACAGCGGACAGGTGCGGGTGATCAATTAACAAGGATCGATGGCTGAGATTACGCGGAGCGCGTGCGCCGGCCCGGACGGTTTTATAGCTGGTGGGTTGAGTTGTAAGCGGCAGCGATTTGGGTTGTATATTCTAAAGTTATTTGTCATGATTTAGACTTTATAAATATACTTTTATCAAAGCCAAATACAGAAAGGAAATCCAAGCTAAGTAGGTAATTCTGTATAAAAAGCATCTCCTCATTTGCCATCTTCAGCGATATTAAATTAGTGTTTTAGATGAGCATATAAATTTTAGTAATAATAGCATGACTGACTAATTTATCATAACAGACTGTTACTATAACTATAATAAAAAATAAGATTTTCATACAAACAAAATCCCCCCTTTTCACCCCTTGTAGGTCGAATTTCCAAAAACCCGTTCTTAGTGCCCCTCTACATTATAAAAGGAAGCCGTGTGCAAAATTTCACGTTCCTAGTCCCCGTAGTTTCAGCTGTGCGTTCATATGTCTATGTTTCTCCTTTTATATATATAGATAGAAGATATGGTAAGGTACCTAGACCACACATAACTACAAAATAGAACTTATAACCAAGTAGTATATCTAATTCCCTACATTCGCAACACTTATCCCACACTCGGTGTTACAGATATTGGCGGCCATTCCAATCACTCGGCGGCCACAGATGCGAGGTGGCGATAACACGTAAAAACTCCGGCATAGCCTGTGGGAACCCGATACATCTCGAGGTTGACTATCTCTGGTATTCCGAGAGCGAAATGAAGCCTTAATTAATATGCAGCGGCTTTGCGACGAGAATGTCGAGCTAGCTTAGAAGCTAGCAGTTTTGATGTTGTGAATGGAGCGATAAGAACAGGAAAATTGAATGTGGAAGGGTTCTAGGGAAATATTTTTACCCTATAGATCTAGTAAGAGTGAAATCACTAAGATGGAATACTCCATCTTGGTGATCTCACTCTTCACTAAAGAAGGGAAGAAAATGAGATAGTTGTTAAAAGTAATAATGAAAATGGGTTTAATATTGACGACTAAGTATTTGCAAATAATAAACTGGAATAAACAGCAAATACTTCTTGAAGCAGTACTGGAAAACATAAATTGAAAGATTTGTGTAACATTTAACACAAAAAGCAAAAAAAGAGATACTCCATTCGTTCAAACATTCCACAATGGCAAGCATTTTACGCAGATCAAAGTCGAAGCCTCGTAAATTATCCGAAACTTAAAATATCACAATCATGTTATACAGTTTGAAATTCTCGCTTCAAGTTTAATTTGGAGTCATAAATCATTTGCGAAACTGGGCTTAAAGACTTGTTCATTGAAATTTTGACTGTTCCCTTATTGTTCAGGTCTTTTTGACAAGTAATTGATTAATACTCTTGTGTGAAATATGTTATTATTTGCCATTTAACTTTAAGTAGAGTCAGGTTTTGTATTTATTTTGGGCGGTATTTCGTTTGCATTACTAATAATACCTATAACTTTGGACATGACAGTTATTGCATTGAACTTGTTACTAAACATTACCTTTTGGAGAGCTTGGTTTACTGTTTTGCCTTATCACGATATTTGTAAGAATCTAAACAAACATGGAATTTTAACCAGACTTAAATATACCTTCATCAACTGTGTCTTCATTTTTAAGACCGTAACTGCCTCAAGGTTCTTTAAAGCACTGTAGATTCTTAAAAGCTATAATTACGAGCACATTTACCAACAATTACCGTCTCACTTATTAGTGGTGGCAGCCGGATCTGGCACCAGATAAGCTTCGGAACAGGCCTCAACAATGCAGTTGACATTACGATCAACCGCGAGCATGCCAGCCGTAATGCGAACTGCTATTGTGTTTCTATACCCACGACCTGGTATCCTACTTCTACTTCAACAGTATGATTAGCGTCACTAAATTCTTTATTAGCACTAATTATTTTAATTGTTGCATGGAAAAACTCTACAGCAATCGATCAGCCTGTAGCTACATTTTCTGATTTTTCTTTGTCGGCTTCATACATAAGTCTGTTTCCGATACCAGCACTTCCGTATATTCAAGTTAATACGATTAATTATAATAATTACCTAGTTACCGGCTGGTTCTTTTCACGGTTTTCTCTACTATTTACTGTGTCTAACAAGGAAGGATTCGGTAAATTACGATAAATTATTTAATTACAACCTAATTTGTTGCAAGCGGCAATGTCGATAGTTGTCTGATCATAATTAGTGAAACTTTAAAATATCACTTCTTCAAATCATCAGAAATTGGAACACCCAACTAATTACTTCCTAATTCACACTACTTAGGAACGTCTTCCTTTTTTATGCTGTTTTGTACTTTTTCTTGGAAAAACAACTTTCAAAACCGTAACAAATTGCCATAGCTACTTAAAACGAACTTCCTAATACACTTTAACTTAGTAAGTCGTGTTACAATGTAAGTTGTAAGTACAAGTTAAACTCTGGTTACCTTTAACGAGTCGTCTTTGGTCACGTAGCTGAGCGCGTGACGGCCGTAACCCGATGCTTGGCACCTGCAAAAAGAAATATAGTGTAAGTCATATTGGAATTAATATTACATTATGTATAGCGATTATTCAGATTTTTCAGAAGTCATAGTTAAAAAGTCCAAGTGAAACTAATTTATTTTTCAGAAATACTCTGTATAGCATAATAAAGGGTAATTCGTAGCAGACCCAAATATTTTTCTACAGGTTTTCAATACCGATACTTCTATTTCCGGACAGGTTTCTTTTTGGAGGTGTTAATTTATTTAAAGCACAACGATCGGTATGCAGACCAGCTGGCAGAAAAATTGACATAATATAAATATCGGAAAATACCCAGAAGTGTTATGTACAGATCAGAAGACATTAACAAAAGATGGCGGAGATAATGCTGAACTTGATTCATGTTATGATATCCAAAGATGGAAGCTCCAATAAAATTGCCAAAATATAAAATGCATCGTCCACATGCAACCAGGCAGCTGATCGAACTGGGTCATCGTAACGTGTTATGCACCAACATGCAACGCACCCGAATTGTGTTACGCAACAGCACTTGACCCCCGCCCTGCGCACGCGTATATTTGCACAACGCTCGCTTTCGATACGCATCGCTGCTCAATTACCTACACAATGGTGGGGTTATGGTATGAAAGAAATGTTAAGACACAAATCTACATGGTCTTCACATGATCTGACCAAGATTATGTCTGGACTTTAAAAGAGACTGTGACCTCTGAGTTTGTTTCGGCCTTTCTTCTCAGAGTAGTCAGATAGGAAACGCCGACCTCATCTAGTTTTTAAAATATGATTGACGTGTAAAAGTGTTTGTTCAAACCTACTTACAGAAATAAAATCATTTATCATTCATTTATCATAAGACACTGCTTAAAAGGCAAATATTTAAGTTTTAGGAAATTTTAGGTTTAGAACTTTTGAAAGAAAGAAAATGTTTGTACAGGTGCATCCATACCGAAGTTACCTTTTGTAGAGCAACATTTTGCAACATGATAACATTAAAATAAACTTTCTATAACTTTTGCGGCTTTTGCTGTATTTTTTTGAAATCCGTTGTTGCCCACTAACACTTGCAAACGTTGCTTCACAAAATGTTACACCGGAGTGTATGCACTTTATGTTATTTTTCCAAAAGAGGTCGCATGATTACAGAAGACAGTTGGTATTTCTTAAGATTATTATAACATAAATAACATCATGCTTGTATTCCCTGATGGGTTAGGCAGAGGTGTACATATAGTACATTCACATTTCGCCAGTTATGTTTAAGTCCTATGTAATAGTGGGCGAGCCTATTGCCATCAATTGGGCACAAATCCAGACTCCGGGCTGCTACTGAGAAATTCCAGATGAAAAAAGCAAATAGCATTCTGTACAACCGGGAGTTGAACTCAGGGCCTCGTGCTCAGCAGAAGTGCTTGCAACCTCTAAACCAACGAGGCAATTTATAATAATAGAATGAAGACTCCCACAGACAGGCGCGACGCGACAGCTCGACGCGACTCTAGTAGAACAATTCCTATGAAAACTTCATGCAAATTGTTTTACAAAAGTCGCGTCGCGCCTGTCTGAGTGAGCCTTTGTAATGTCACGAAAGGCAGAAGATTTTGTCGCTCATGATTACAGTAGAGCAAAGATAACCAATTCCGTATTTGCGACATTTTAAGAACTGCAACCGATAATGTAAACATATTTTGTAACCAAAAATGTTTGCCAACACAATAACATTTAAAAGAGCACACAAAGAGTAATAAAATGTGAAAGAAATAAAATTAAATCGATTCCACGCTAATATTGAAATAAATAACATAACATAATCGTATCAGCTACTTATCCCAACGGTAAAGTCGTTAAACTCGGATTAAGATAATAAAATATTACTGTTTGTTTGCAGATGCCATGCGCGAGCGCATTCGTGGTTTGCGTTTGACGTAAGATAGCGGGAAATTGCAGGAAAATAGAAAAGCTTATTTAATGCATAATAGGTATAGGGACCCTAGGTAGGTATAAAATACCCTTCAGTAGGGTAGACTCTATATTTTTATATGCAGTTTAAAGCAAAATTATAAAAAGTCTAAAGTCGGAGTAAGTTAAAGCTTAACTACGAACTCTTAAATTAAGTCAATCCTAAATACTAAATACAATTTAGGCAGCCGCTTAAGATTGCTGTAACGCATTTTTATGGCTAAGTAAGAGTTAGATATTAACTTAGGCGCTGTCTTTAGTGCAGATGGTTATCAGTCTCGCTACCAAATGAACTGAACTGTTAAATCATACATTGCTTTATGACTTTTTCTTCAAATAAAACCTAAAATTAAAGTTTCATACAGTACCTACATAGATTTAAAAACCATTAGTATGAGAACTCTCAGATTTAGAAAGTACGGATATCAAACATTCGGATAATTAATTAACAGCATTCCTTCGTAAGTTGCCAACCGTACAGGGCTGTCAACTTTATCTGTGCTTCGATATCTACCTTCCTCACTACTGGAAACTTTGCTAAGAAATTCACCTCTCGATTATAGATATAGATATATATACATATATATATATATATATTTATTTATTTATTCAGACATAGATTCGATATGGATACATATTCAGATAAGTGTGCGTTTTGCTTTAAAGCTTCACTGGTGTGATAATGTCCGGCTGAAAGCACTAGGTACGATTTTTAACTTTAAAAAACTTTTTTACAAAAAAAAAACAACCGTCTTCCATAAAAAACCCTAAAAAACGTGAAAAATAACTTTAATTTCGGGAGTTGGTGGCCAAAAACGAAAATACACAACCAAAGACACCGACTTCCGAAATTAAAGTTATTTTTCACGTTTTTTAGTGTTTTTTTTTTGGAAGTCGGTTGTTTTTTTTGTAAAAAAAAAAAATTTTTTCACTTTTTAATTGTGGTACCTACCCCACACACATTCGTATACCACTACTTGATATGTATATAACCGTGACAGGAAATTATTAGAACATCATCAATATAAACGAAATGGAAAAAATACGCAGTATTAAGGATAACTCAAAAACTACTGGTCAGAACTTGATCAAATTTAAATGAGACCACATGTAAAGCACCAGCTCTAAAATAAAAAATGAATCATCCAAATCGGTTCACCCAGAAAAAAGTTCTGAATTAACAAACATAATAAAAAAATAACATACAGTCGAATTGAGAACCTCCTCCTTTTTTTTAAGTCTGTTAAAAATAAGCCGAAATCCAACGGTGAACCAAGACAGATTTTTAGTCTTTGCTAATAGATAGACACTATAGTAAATAAAATAAAAATATCAAAGCTTATATTTTTTAAACCATCGTTCTCTATCTACACTATCGTAAAAGAAAATGCTAAATCTCACTTCATCTTTGCGCGCTAACCCTATTACCGATGCGACTTCGGTCCAGACGAACCGATCGAAAGTGAAATTTCAGAGCGCAACACATCGGCCGTTGACCTCGACCACACATAGGTATACACGTACACATAGTATATAGCGGCTATGTAACACATAATATCGCATAGTTAAACCTGTTCGCACTGAAAAGTTTGTAAGTTGATTTATTTAATAGTAATTTCGGTTTATGTAATGTGGTTATGCTTTACGAAAATTATTTTTTAGCCTAGTATTTTCCTGTCTGGGCTTAAAATTAACCGACTTTGTTATCAGATAACTTATTTGTTATTGATAAACGAGTTTCATGTTACTTTCTTGGAGTCATTATTTTCATTTTCTAAAGTACACATCCACTGCTGTTACTTATCGTGTAATTTTATTTTAAATTTAAAACAAGTCTTTCCCAGAGCTTTTCTTTTTTACCACAAACGTATTGAAAAAATCTCAGTACCTATGTAATTAGTATATTATGTAACACAATTATATAATAGCAGTTTTTATAATTACGTAACGTAACAAGGGTCAGTGTTAACGCTGTCATTAGTATTCATTAAACGATTGAACAATGAGTGACAAGTGTAATAAGTTTGTTATTACCTGCTAATGAGGTGCCGCCGAAATGATTAGTTCGCCACACCTATTTGTAATAGTGCAAATTATATTTATTATTGTAAATAATAGCCCGGAGTCTGGATTTGTGCACGGTTGATGGCAATATTATTACTTCGGATATAAACAAAACTAGTGAAATTGTGAAATGTGGGTGTGTATATATATTATAGGTACACCTTTGCTTAACCCTTTGAGGATTACAAACGTGGTGTTATGTTATGTTTAATGTTAAAAAGGTATATATACCTTACCTACATAATTATGAATATGGTAGACGTATGTTTTCTGAATAAAGGTTCACACATACTGAGGCATTAAGCAAGCTGAGGCATTAATGCAAGTTTATTAATAATAACATTAGATAGAACAACAATTAACAAAAAACAAACCCCAAACAAACTAGCCTTAGTTCTTGCAAGGTCATCAACTAACATTATGGTGGTTATCTATTAACAAGATATTAACATATTTCGTGTTATAACGTCGTGATATAGAAATGAACGTGCAATGCAATCGATACGGCTGTGGTGCCGATCATTTGTAATGTGGTCATTTGATATTGCAGATGAAGAAATGTTTTTTTGTTAGTGTATCGTCGTATTTATAAATGTAGTAAGTAAATTAAAAAATAAACCAATTGTGCTGTGCACTTTTCTTCTCGATTAGGTTCCAAATCATTGACCAGTAAATTCTGCTCGAGAAATACAAGCTGTTATCTAATTGCCAAAAAAAACGAGATTAATGAGAAAAGAAACATAAAATTAACTATATCATTCCTTTTTTATTTGTGTCGACACGGTGCAAAATAGTTGGCTACTATTCCACAAAAAAAATATCGCGAATAAAAAAACTAGTGCCTTAGTTCTGTCTAAAAATCTAGTGCGAAACTGTCTGGAATCTAGAGTGTATTTAAAATGAAACACCTGTTTAGTACAATCGTGACACACACTACACGATCTGCCGATTGATCTAATTCGCCTACTATTACAGCACATAATAGTTTTTTTATGAACAGTTTAAAAAACAATGACTTATGATATCAATGTGTTCAAAACACCTTTTGTTAATTAATACAAGTCTCAACAAATTGCAGAAACTAAGATGACTTAGCCGATCAAATACCTCACAAGTTAAACTCTCGCGCACATCCAATAAATTGTCAGTCACAAATCACGTGGTAGCTTATGAGGACGTCTCATTTTCATGATACCAAGTGTTGACAGATGGCGAGTCGTGTATTATCCAAGAAAAAATTAAGAACTAACAAGAAACAAATTCTCAGTTAGGCGTCTATTCGCAGGCTAGGAAACATAAACACCGCGATTATTTGTAAGCAATTTACTAACGTAAGCAATCACTATTGAAAAGTTAAGTTTATTGTTATGTTAGTTTATTAAATACGGATCTAGCTGCAGTTAACCTCGTCATTTCTGAATAATCTTTGGTTTCGATCAAATTCCAATAATACGTTTACAATAGTGAAAAAATAAGTAATGTATTGATTTTTATTAGACACGATTGTTTAGTTATTAAAGTAAATGTAGCGTGCAGCATTCTTGATTGTATTTATTTACTTAACATTGACTCTCATAACATAACGTCAGTTTATTGATCGGAGGTGAGAACACACGTGAAGACTTCTTTACGCTCTCTAGACTGGGAGTTTCCTTTAACGTTCGGTATCGTTTTTAATAGGTTTCTGTGTATAATAACAAACACGGCTGTATTTCCCGAAAAGGTAGCAAATGAAAAGCGAAAAGGTAACTCAATTCGCTTCCAATTTTGTTGACAATGATGATACGTTATTTTTTGCTTATTGTTTCTCAGCTACCCGCACTGATATAATGTAATTAGTAATAAGATTTAATGTTCTCATGTGAGTGACAATTGTTTTAATGAGAATAAAGTTCTTTAAACCGAACTCTGTAATATTGCAAGAATTTTAGTTCAAATTGGTTAGCAATTCATTGCATTTACTCTCTTTCATCTAGCTTGTACTGATACGAGAGAAGAATAGTTGTAACTGTAACTTCCGGATTATCCACTTACTATATAAATATAATATAACTTATTTATATGACACTCAAATTCTGACAGGCCATTGTACAAATAAACAATTTTCTCCCAACTTTCTCCACAAAGAAATGCAAAACTTCTGTTATTGACTTAACCTCTGGAAGCTCACGTAGCACCCACAATGGTATCACGTACCTACCTATTGATAAGAAGACACCGGCAAGAGTGAAAGTGATAACAAAAAAGTATTATATCTTTGTGTACAGTAGCTGTCACACCTCGCGAAATGTATTACTTTCATTGAATGGATGTATGAAATGGACATCAAAGTGCGTATTTTGATTGGCAATATTTTTTCTGTCACAGGCCGACACGAGCCTATTGCTTGCAATAGGAGATGCTTGTAAACCATAAATGATGATGGTTAAAATTTACATTTGTCATCGTATTCCCAGAAAAGTTAGAGGACTTTTACAGGGGTTTTAGATTTATACATGCATTTTTTCAGTCGGGTATGTAGCATCAGCCTCTTTTCATTCTGAGAAGGCATGGACATTGATCACCACGCTTGCTGAAGAAGGGTTGGCGATTTCAGGCTTATATTAACTACTACTTTCTGCCCGCGACTTCGCTCGCGTGGAAGTCGTAAGACACCACAATTTACTAAAATAACAACCGCATTCTTATAAAAATTTCCTGTACCTGTACTACGGTTGTAGTTTTGGTCTCAACAGCTAAAATATGAAGGGGGTCAGGACTGGTGACGCGGGAGCAAGCGACGTACAGTAGTTGTCCGTTTAAGAAGCGGCTCGTCCCGAGGTCGACACCCGCAGCCTTCGGTAGTAATTTCCCATTGCTTCCGAAGTTTTTTAGTAAATTAATGAACGTCTGCATTCCTGTATACATGTTGTCCGGTAAATAATGGATCAAACGTAACGGGAAGGTAGCTTACCTGATTTTCAACAACTTATTTGAACATGTAGATAAAAAAGAAACGTTAATCAGAATTCAGTTTTTTGTAATGCTGTCGCTGCAAATGATAAAATTTTTAGGTACGATTTTTGTTAATAATTTCTAAATAGCTAACTAATGTTATAATATTACCGTTAAGGGACTTTTTTAAACTATTAAAATTAGTTGTTAGAAGTCAGGTGAGCTATATACCTACCCGCGTTTGATCCATTATTTACAGGACAGCCAGTATACTACCTAATGGCACAACACTGATATACTGACTGATGCTTTCTTATAAATTAATCCTGACGAACAGCTACCTATCACTAAAATAATATAACAGTAGATTGTAAACACACGGGACATCTCAGTCACCTAACCATAGATATTTATTTTTACTACTTATAATCAAAGATGACAAAAGAGGCCTAATCTTTATGTTTTTGTGTGTACCTTTTACGAACTATAATTATATAATAGTAAGAAACGTAAAAAAAGGAAGCACAAAAAATATTAATTGTTGGGGCTGGTCCGATATAGGTTTTTGATCTTTATAAGAAACAGGATAAATTGGCATATTTACATTTTTTTTTGTGAAAATTGCCCATTTTCTTGCCGACTGTAATTTTTTTCGAAATGTGTAAATGCTGATCAAAACGTTTCTTAAAGTTTAGAGCAATCTTCTAAGACCATTTTCTAGTAGCGACAACGATTAAGGTACCTTATTGCCATATGTCATGCATGATTGACTGCTTAGCTCCATAAAGGTATAGCATAATGATAATCGTTAAAAAGGTTAGGTCTGTGACTATCTGACTCGACTATTTTGGCTCATCTTTTTACAATTTGCGGTAAACATAGAAGAATACGAACAGATTGCAATATTGCTCTTCCCCCATAGCAAATAGCATGATATTTTATAGCCAGTTGACCAGACTTATAGGAAACATTTTTGCAAAATTGCACGCCTTATAGCGAAACGCGTGAAGTAGTGCTCTACTCTCGCCTTACAAAGTCAAGTAATTTCTTGAGCTAAAAATGTCTTTTATTTTTATTATTATTATTAATTTAATATGCACGCCATACCCTTCTGTGAGGCAATATTTATTTATTTCAACCAGTAATTAATGATTTTTTTATTATTTATCAAGTTGTGTTTCAGATGCCTCTTTCTTTTTTCTTTTCTTTTAAACTAAGGCTCTAAGTAGACTTGGACAGAAAATTTGGTTGGTAATCAGTTTTTTTTTATCTGAATAGTTACACAGATAGGTGGAGCCACAGAAAAACTACCGTTATTATGACAGTGTTTTGCTTTTTTATTAATATTTCTTATGTTTCATGTCGTGAAAAAATCTAAAGTTGTTATTGTTTGATAATTTTTAAGGAACTTTTAACTATATTTTTAATGTTACTATTCAACTTTTTCATAAGTAAACCCGTAGAGTTATAAATTCAGAAAAATTTGGCTGAGCAGCTGGATATTACATCTCATCCTCTCTTTTAAGCAATTAATTTCCTATTCTCTAAATTTTTTGTTATTTTTTATAGAATGGAATGAGAATATGCGGCGTGCACTTTTGGATTTTCCAAATTTTGTAAACAAAATTTTAATTAAAATCTATCCGGTAGTTTTTGCGCGATGCTGGAACATACATTCAGACAAACAGACAAAAATTAAAAACAAAATATTTTCGGTATAGGAATCGTTCCCAGACTTCCCAAAAATAAAAATAAAACAATGCATAGTTTTGACTTCGCTACGATTTTATTATAATATAAACACGAAAGAACTTGTTCCCCGACCTAATATGTATAGATATCTAGATGTAGATAAGTCCAGATTTCCTCACGATCGTTTTCCTTCACCAATGTCAGTCATGTTCAACATGAACTCAAATAATGGGCTGGTGTTTATGTAGCACCAACATCATACTTAACTAGGTCTTCTCATATTGTAGGTATGTAATATGGGGCTACCCTATAGTTATCAGGACCAAATTGAATGTCAAACTCCAAAACAGCTACTAAAAACTGATAGAAAATATCGCTACCCAATTATAAACTTAAGAATGAACAATAGACTAAGCTGCGAGAGCAATAAGATAATATGCAATTGATTTTATTGTAAGCTATAAGCTTACAATGCAATCAATAGTATTAAGCAAGGTTAAGTTCAATGACTAGCAATATACGGCAAGTTATTGAGACATCACATGCAAACAACTTCACAACTTAATGCAGCCTCGAATCTGCAGGTTATAAACGTGAATCAAATCCATGTCAGCAAAACATGCGTGCACTACAAATTAATACGGTACGGTTAATAATCAGTTTACGTATTAATGAGGAAAATGTTAGATTAGAAACTTTTCACATACGTACATAACATATAAGACAAGTATACACAAAAAAAAAATGCACCTGCCACGTTATCTCTTCAACACCCTTGGTTTATTGGTACAGAATGCCTAAGGCATTAAGTCCGCCTTTGTATCTACTCTTTGTGTTGCATAAAGTTTATTTAAATAAATAAAAGTCATACTTTTCTCGTCTTTCATCATTATGTATACCTCCTTAATTCTCTCCTTTAATTACGCAAATATAAATAAAAAAAGGTATCCACAAAAAATGCTAGCAATTACATCATCTACCGATCATGGTTACAAACCATGGTGTTCCACAGCTTAGGGAGCAAGCAGTGTGACACCATGGTTCGTTCCATACCACCGGAGGCAATGCTTGTCAACGAGGCAACACCTCTTGTAACCAAATGAAAAGGTTCCAACGTTTTCACTTTTACGAAAAACTGCTTTGGCAGGATGGAAAAGGTATATTTTATCCACAACAATATGTTACCTATTTCTACATGATTATCAAGTATAGTAAAAACAAGGTTGACGAGTTTAAAACCAATAATTTATTTGGTAATAAATAGTTTGTTTGGGAAAATTACTAAACATTTAAGGCACACGCACTTGGGGTGCTAGGACAGGAAACCTCCCCGTGTGTCCGTGGGCTGGAGTTTCCCTTGGATGCGTCTGGGGGAAAGGCCAGTCTCCGGGACGGTGCACCCTGGGGTGCGGGCAATAACTCTCCATTAGGTACTCTGTGCCTAAGGGGTCTTGTTGCCCGTACGCTAATATCCTGTCGGAGGAACGCTCCAACGTGTGTATCTCTGTTAAGCAGAGACGCACAGCGGCGGAGTAAGAGCGGGCTCGGTGTGCACTTACCCTGCCGCCGGGCGTGCAGTAAGGAGTCTGCTCCTTCTGCCACCGTTAGTCTCGTAGCCCCGAAGATCGTCAACGTCATGTCTCTGACTTTTGACGGGGGTCGAGGGTCTTGGCTTAACCGCCCGGGCCGCGAGGAAGATAACCTCTATAAAAAATTCCTCTAATATCAAGTTCTGGTGCGCGGCGAGGGTATGAATGGCTGAGGAGTAGTGTCATCTACAACTTTCCAGTTGTAGGTGGCGCATCAGTCGTTAGCGCACCCCCAGCCAGAGTACCAGTGGACCCTCTGGTTGGGAAACAAATGAACACTTGCCTAGGGACAGGGGGTGAACCTGGGAATGACATTTTATATCCCCCATACTCGTGGGATTAAGTATGGAAAAATCTAACAAACAAAAAGCAACAACAACGGAGAAGAGTAGTGGAGAGGAGAGGAGCGATGCGGGGTCGGAGTCCGATGCCGCGTCGGGCGCGAGGGGCTCCTTCAAGAGCCCGGAGCGCGTGATTACGGGGGAAGCTGGGAAGAACCGTAGGCTCTTCCAGAAGCGCCCCAAACCAGAGGATGGCCAGGGGTCGTCCTCTGATGGCGGGAGGAGAGCAGCCCGCAGAAAAATTACTCGGCGGGGTGGGGTACATGAGCCGAAAGACAGAGGGCTCACCACCGAGGAGGACAGTGAGGCAAGCCGAGCCAGCCCAGTCGAGCCGGCCCAGGCAGCTGAGACGCTCGCCACGGAGGGCGCCGACCCTGGAGGGACCGGTCGCAGGGCGACATTCTTGGAGTTGTCCGGCAGTGGGCTGGACGCTGCTGGCGGCTCCAAGACGGAGCGGGTGGCCAAGTTTGAGGAGGTCGTGGTAGCTGCAATCAGAGGTGTGGCCTTGAAGAGGATTCAGTCCTCTAAAGACAAGGTCATACCCACTGCCACGGCCTCCATTATGGCGGCGGCGGAGGCCCTTCACTGTCGGCTTCCATCGGACGGAATGTCGGAAATGCGGGCGGAGGTCGCCCGATTGACAGCCGCCATGGAGCTTCTCCGTAAGGAGAACGAGGAGCTCCGAGCGGACTTGGCCGGCCTCCGGGCAGCCGGCCCCCGGGAGGTGCCGCAGGCGCAGGCGCAGCATGGGCAGGGCCGGCCGGTGTCGGTGCCTGCAGAGGACCGGGTTCTGACCCTGGTGCGGCGGGAGCTGGCTGCCTTCCAGAGCCGATTTTCCGCTCTGGAGGCCGTTGTCCTGCGCCCCCCGCTAGCGGCGAGCCGGCAGGCATCGTTTGCCGCCGCTGCGGCCAAGCCAGTAACGGTAGGGCGGTCGAAAGGCGGGCCAGCACCAGATCTCGCGAAGCCGCCCCTGGCTAAGTCGGCACCGCCCAAGCCCAAGAAGGGTGGGGTGGCTACACAGGCGGCGAAGGCCCCAGCCCCGGCGGCGAGACGGCCGCCCCCCCCGCCTCCTAAAGCACCTCCGGCTCAAGGCGAATGGCAAGTAGCCGGAGAGAAGCGGAAGGCGGGTAAAGAATCGAGGGCGGCCAAAAGAAAGGAGAAGCGGCAGCGGCGCAAGGAGCGAAGCGTCGCGGCTAGGCTCCGCGCCCCGAAGTCCGCAGCTGTAGTGATCACACTACAGCCGGAGGCGGAGAAGAAGGGCGTGTCCTACCGCGACGTGCTCACCAAGGCTAGGGCGGCCGTGAACCTAGAAGAGTTAGGCGTCGCCAATGGCATCCGGGTAAGGGTCACTGCGACCGGGGCCCGGATGCTGGAGGTTCCTGGTGCAGCCAGCGGCCCGACCGCTGACGCTCTGGCCGAAAGGCTTAGGGCGTCCTTAAATGCGGACGAGGCCCGAGTGTCCAGGCCCACCAAGTGCGTTGACATGCGCATCCTGGGCCTGGACGACTGCGTGACGGAGGCTGAGGTTGTGGCCGCCATCGTTAGGACTGGGGGGTGCTCTGCCGAGCAGGTTAAGGCAGGCACCATCCGCCATGACCACGCGGGGATGCAAGCCGTGACGGTGAGCTGCCCCGTGGCGGCGGCCAGAAAAATTGCCGGGGAGGGCCGAAGGCTCCTGGTGGGCTGGGTTTCTGCGCAGGTGAAACTGCTGGAACCCAGACCTCTGAGGTGCTTCCGCTGCCAGGTGGGCAACCACGTGGGAGTGCAATGCACCTCGGAGGTAGACCGCAGCAATCACTGCTTCCGCTGCGGTCAGCCCGGTCACAAGGCCGGCTCGTGCAATGCCACGCCGCACTGCTTTTTATGTGCGGCAGCTGGCAAGCCGGCCGATCACCGGGCTGGGAGTAAGGCCTGCGCTCCACCCGCCAAAGCCAGGGGCAGGGGCAAGCCCTCCGCCACCGCCGTCACCGCCGCACCCGCCGCCACTGCCGCCGCCGCTGCCGCTCCCAATATCGTAGCCGCCGCAACCACCGCGGCAGGGCCCTCACAGGGAGCTCGGGAGGGGGCTGACATGGAGTGCCAATAATGGCCCCATTACGCCTCCTCCAGACGAACATCAACCACTGCGCCGCTGCTCAGGATCTGTTGCTCCAGAGCATGGCGCAGTGGTCGGTCAACATCGCCGTGGTCGCTGAGCCGTACTTTGTCCCGCCCAGGGATGACTGGGTGGAGGACCTGAGCGGCTCAGTGACCCTCATTTCGTCGGCCGCCGCCGGTACCCCGTCGCTTGAGGCAGTCAAGAGAGGACGGGGTTGCGTGGCAGCACGGTTCGGGGAGATTGTTGTGGTAGGGGTATACTTCTCCCCGAACCGAACTCTCGCCGAGTTCCACAACTCCCTTGCGGAGTTGAGAGTCGTCGTCGTCGGGTACCATACCCTGCCCGTGCTCGTACTCGGGGACTTCAATGCCAAGAACACGGCTTGGGGTTCCCGGTACACGGACACACGGGGCGGGATGGTGGAGGACTGGGCTCTGGAGACAGGCCTGGTCGTCCTAAACCGGGGTTCTGTCCCCACGTGTGTGCGGATGCGGGGCGAGTCAGTGGTGGACATCTCGTTCGCCAGCCCCGCTCTGTCACCGCGTGTCCTTGACTGGCGTGTCATGGAGGGGGTGGAGACGTACTCCGACCACCGGTACATCCGGTTTGACGTCTCCGCCCAGACCTCGAGCGCGCTGGTCCGACAGGCCCCGAGTGGTCCGCGGTGGGCGCTGAAGAAGCTGGACCGGGAGCTCCTCCTGGAAGCCTCGATCGTGCAGGCCTGGGTGTCATCACCGGACAGGCCTGCTGACATCAACGACGAGGCAGAGTGGTTCCGGGAGGCCATGTCAGAAGTGTGTGACATGGCAATGCCCCGGGTCCAGCCCGGACGCGCCTGGCGCCAGGTGTACTGGTGGTCGCCGGAACTAACGTCTCTGCGCGAGGCGTGCGTTGCCGCGCGGCGCCTGTACACCAGGCACCGCAGGCTCCATATCCGCCCTCCGGATACGGAAGCCATTCAGGCGGAGCTGTACGAGGGTTACAGAGTGGCGAAGATCGCCCTCCGAGCGGAGATCCTGCGGGCCAGGGGACTGGCCCGTGAGGAGTCGCTGGGGACTCTGAACAGGGACCCGTGGGGGCGCCCATATAAGGTGGTGCGGGAGAAACTCCGCCCATGGGCTCCCCCGCTGACTCAGAGTCTCCGGCCCCAGCTCGTGGAGGGCGTGGTGAGCGCTCTGTTCCCTTCGCGGGGGGAGCATACTCCCCCGCCCATGGCTCCGCCTCCTGCGGTGCCAACTGTGGACCACACAACCGACGACGACGACACTCCAGAGGTGACCGAGGTAGAACTGAGAGTGGCGGTACGTAGGCTGAGTGCCAAGAATACCGCCCCAGGACCCGACGGCTTACCTGGAAAAGCCTGGGTCCTGGCCTTGGAGGCTCTCGGGCCTCGACTAAGAGGGCTCCTAAGCGCATGCTTGGAGGAGGGCCAGTTCCCACTTCGTTGGAAGACGGGGAAACTGGTCCTCATTAAGAAACCGGGGCGCCCGGCGGACTCTCCGTCCGCTTACCGGCCGATCGTGCTGCTCGACGAGGTGGGCAAGCTCTTTGAAAGAGTTATTGCAGACCGCCTCGTCGGGCAGCTGGTGCGGGTGGGGCCGGATTTGGCGGAGAGCCAGTTTGGTTTCCGCAGGGGGCGTTCCACGGTGGACGCCATCATGCGCGTGCGAGCCCTCACGACGGGGGATGCTGTGGCCCGGGGTGGGGTCGTCTTGGCGGTGTCTCTAGACATCGCCAACGCCTTCAATACCCTGCCCTGGAGTTGCATCAGGGAGGCACTCCGGTATCACCGGATGCCGACCTACCTCTGTCGTGTAGTCGAGGCCTATTTGACGGATAGGGCGGTGATCTACCCCGGTCACCAAGGAGAATGGAACCGGCGAGAGATGTCGTGCGGTGTCCCATAGGGATCGGTCCTGGGGCCGCATCTGTGGGACATCGGTTACGACTGGGTGCTGCGCGCCGACCTCCCTAGCGGCGTCAGCGTAGTGTGCTACGCTGACGACACGCTGGTCCTGGCGCAGGGGAGGTCGCACCAGGCGGCGGCCGAACTCATGACACGCGGGGTTGCGACAGTCGTTGAGAGGATCCGGCAGTTGGGACTCGAGGTGGCCTTGCACAAGTCCGAGGCCATGTGTTTTCATGGTCCTCGGAACGCGCCACTGTCGGGTTCCCAAATAACGGTAGGAGGGGTTCTCATCGGCGTCGAGTCGACGATGAAGTACCTGGGACTCGTCCTCGACAGCCGGTGGAACTTCGTCGAGCACTTCCGACGTTTGGCTCCCAGACTGCAGCGGGCCGGGGCTGCTTTGAAGCGGCTCTTGCCCAATCTGGGGGGGCCAAACGCCTCCTGCCGGAGGCTCTACGCGGGGGTCGTGCGGTCCATGGCCCTTTACGGGGCACCGGTGTGGGCGCTTTCGCTAAGGCTCCGGCCAGCCCGCCGGTTGAAAGCGTCCCAAAGGGTCATGGCCATCCGGATGGTACGGGGATACCGCACGGTCTCCTGCGAGGCGGCGAGCCTCCTTGCCGGATTGCCGCCGTGGGATCTGGAGGCAAAGGTCCTCGCGCACGTTTGGGAGTGGCGCGAGGAGGCGAAACGCCGGGGCGTAACTCCGCTGCCGCGAGTAATCACGGCACAGCGGACAGAGCTCCGGCGGGATCTCATGGCGGCATGGAGAGTGCGACTGTCGCAACCCAGCGCAGGGCACGCCACAATTGCGGCGGTAAGACCCCTCTTTGAGGAGTGGCTTGAGAGGCGCCACGGCGTCCTCACCTTCCGCCTGACGCAGGTCCTCACCGGACATGGCTGTTTCGGGAGGTTCCTGTTTCGGATAAGGCGGGAGGAAACGCCCGGGTGTTACCATTGTGTGGATCGACCGGAGGACACGGTGGAGCATACGGTGGAGGTCTGCCCGGCTTGGGCGGAACACCGCCGTGTCCTCGTGGCGGCGATCGGCGGCGGCGACCTCTCGCGTCCGGCCCTGGTTCAGGCCATGGTACGGAGCGAGAGGGAATGGGAAGCCGTCACCTCCTTCTGCGAAGCAGTAATGCTCGCGAAGGAGGAGGCGGAGCGCGAGAGGGAGAGGCAATCACTGCGCCCTCGCGCCCCTAGCCGCCGCAGGAGGAGGAGACACCCTGGGCGTCGGGAGTCGATTGCCGACTCCCGGCCACCGTAGGCGCGGGCTTGCGGACGGCGAGCAATGGGCAGCTCGCCGTCCGGTAAGGACCAGGCCCGGGTCGACGGCGCGTCGTGTTCCACGCGCGCCTCAAAGAGATGTCAGCAAAATTGACGGGGTCCGATAGGACCGATGCCTGCCGGGGCTGCGGATTGTTCGAAAGAGTTACCGTGGCCCTGGCGCACAGGCAACTGAAGGAACACGGGTGGGTTTTAGTCAGTAAGAGTCTGACACGCCCTTCCGCTCCGCCCAGAGCGGGAGACGTCATTTGATGATTTCCCACCCAAAAAAAAAAAAAAAAAAAAAAAAAAAAAAAAAAAAAAAAAAAAAAGGCACACGCACTTTTTAGCACATTCCGTGTAAAGTTTGGACATTTAAGAAATTCTAAAAACCCTTTCTTAGATGGAAGGTGCATACTGACTACACAAAATAAACGTACTGTTCTCAGCCATGTTTCCAGATCCTGTAGTTTAGGCTCTGCGTTGAAGGATCAGTCAGGACATCTCTCGTGTACCGACCTATAAAAGATCGATGTCGTGACGAGTTTTTCTGGAGGCTTGTGTTAAAGCAACAGCCAGGTTCAATTCAAAAAAACAAGACACTACTGTTTCTATCTTTACTCTGCTCTTTCACGTGACTTAATCTACGATATTGTATTGACATTTTTTCTCTCTCCTAGCCATGACTAATCAAGTAACGTTGATCAAACAATTAACCAGGAAAACTCAACTCTCTCAGTCGGAACTGAAACAATAACTATCAGCTATTTATAACAAGAAACAACATCAATGAACTACTCAGAAATAGAACTGATTGAAAAACTAGGTTCATTGACCTGGTGGAAAAGTACGAAATACACTTGGAGTAATAGCTACTTTTATTTTTTATTGAATGAAAATAACTAAACTATTTTTGGTTTTATTGTAAGCGGAGGCGCAATTGTTTTTTTTGCATAACTTTCTGGATCGTAAGAAAGCGGTTCTGTCACACAATAACGGCTGTATAGTATTTAAACCGTTTTTTGACACCTGTATGTCAAATACTGATGAAAATTACAGAATTTCATGACCGACGTTAGAATATTATGTCGGAACCGCTTTCCTAGGAAACCCAAACTTGACTGTTGTATTTATCTTTCAGCCATGAGTTTGTTTATCTGTTGGTACCTATCTATTAGTCTAAACCTATTAATATCCAACATATTGGTGTTTTCGTACCCGACCCTAATTATTATACCATACGAAGCCGAACAATGTTACTCAAATCAAAATCAAAAGTCATTTATTCAAACTAGGCTGAGAATCAGCACTTTTTGAATGTCAAAATGACATAAGACGGTCCCGCAAAACGCCCGCCCTTCACCATTTCCCAGTGCTTTAGCTGGGGAGAAGAAGTGGCGCAACAAACTCGCAGCAGCACTGCTGTCTGTCCAGTTAGAAAAAAAACTTGATTCTATAGAATAGTAGGTATGCAAAGTAATTAACATTACGAGACACAGAACATTAAATTAAATTATTTGCCATATCTCAGCTAGCCACGCCAATATACCAACAAATGAAATGAAAACTATACTCAAGCTAAAATGTTAAAACGTAAACAAAACTTAATACCTACATAAAAGCCTCCAGACATAAAGGGCGTGACAGCTTATATGCAATGCTGCATTATATTCACATAGCTGTAACTCGAAGTCACAAATAATAAACTAGGACCATCGAAGTAAAATAAATAAACAGAACAATTACCAATAACAAAACCATGGTCAGCAAGACGACCTGTCACCACAAGCTGCGCCCACTGTTAATAAAATATTGTTTTTGTATCAAATTCACCAACAAAAACATTAACTATTTGTCCACTTAACACATAATCCGTCAACATTCATCCTACATTCACACCACGTAGCAACTATTAAGTAATCCATGTAATCTAACTGTATCCCCACTTTGTAGTCAACAGTACAACTCTCCATAGGCGCAGTGGTTGGCAAGCTCACACAGAGCGGCTGCCAACTGCCACGGTCCCACACTGCCGGAACTTCTTGCTGTTTTGAATACTGACCAGGTTCACACTTACTGTTATTTAATGTTTTAAAGATGTAATGTGGTTTACACTTCTGGCTAAACTTAACTGACGTAATGTTGCGTGTATTAACTACAAGAGCCGAATATTTAATAGTTAAGAAATTACATACAAAATAAAACAAGAAGTCTAGTAGAGTTATAGCTTCAAACTAAATTCTACAATAACGTTTTTGTCAAATAAACGACACAATTAATTTAGATTTAGATAGAAGATAAGAAAAGCTGAGACGTAACTGAAAAAAAACTTGGTATACTCGTAAAACGCAATGTAGGTACCTATACTCTCGTCCGCAGGAAGTAACTAATTCACACTAATAATTTTAACTACATCATATAACTTTAAATTACAGCTACAACTTATAACTAATTGCAAATCAAACCCACAAAAACGACCGCTCCGCCTTCAATGACTTGCAACTCATTACATAAAACTGACCGACGCATGGACACCCTCGCAGGAAACGCACGTAACAATTAACTTACAACTGCGACCGGTTGCTATTAATCAATATTGGTTGTGCAATGAAGATTACATGTGGGAACGGTGGCGAGGACTGGTCTTCCGCTTCGAATGATATGACATACATAGGTAACTGGTATGGACGCTGAAGGCAAGGTAAAATGAATTGGTTTTTATCCACAATTGATTGCATAGCTACTTCCACTCGCGAACAACGAGGTCATCTCATGATTAAGACCTGCACCCTAATTAGGTAACACACTATCTATCACAATCTGGATAATTTTGAAGCCTATTGCTAATTCATTGCTTCATATATTCGACAAATTTGTCTGCTCAACAACGTAAATAACGCAATGAATGTTGTTGAACTGTCAAAATTAAACCCATTCCTAATGTTATTATCCCGCTGAGTTCGATTTTTAATAGGGATGACCATGACAGTCATCAGGTTAGTAGCAACCCTTGATGGTAGTCCATTGTATGAACATTTTGATTTCGGGAAAGGCATAACTGCAAAAGTTCATTGAACTGTAAGAATTTAATTATATTAAGGACTGATTCCTATCTGCTACTATTATGTAGATATGAGGTCGCTACCCATTCTACTACCATTATTATGGCTACTTCGCCATTCATGACAAATGGAAGTAGATACAAGGCAGGCAACTCTTTGCTGGGTCATAGCCAATGTATTCTGTGATTCTGACATTCACAACTTTATACCAGTACTCCTTTTCAAGTAATTATCATAAACAACGTTAGAACACGTGTCCATGTCATTGGTCTCGACTAATTGGACTTATAATTAGAACTAATAAATGTTATGACTTGACCTGCTCTTGTATTGGATGTAATGTGTTAGATTAATGATGTTGAAATGAGTTCTGACGCCTCATTTTGTTTATTGGGCAGTCGATTAAAGTTTAGGAAATTTTTTACTTAGATAGCGGGACGCTTTGAGGTTATCCTCAAGAGTTACATGAATAATGAGGAAGAATGCGATAGGCCATTTCCCAGCAGTGAAGAAAGATGTAAAAACTAAAAAATACCTGACATGTATGACCGCCTTATCTATAAAAAAATAAAAATAATAATAATACAGTAAAACTCCGTTCCTCTGTTAAGGCTCCCACAAACAGGCGCAATACGCGACGCGAATCGCTCGTGACACAAAGGCACCGCTCGTCGCGCGACAGGCAGTGCCTTTGTACCGCGTCGCATGTCGCGCCTGTTTGTAGAAGCCTTTATGACTAAAAAGCATGCTTTTGGACATGAAGATCGGATTTATTTATGTATGCACAGGCAAATAAATTCGAGCTTCGCACTGACAGTTAAACTACCAAGGTTTAACTTGCGCAGTTGACATAAAAAAATCAAGATTGGCTACACCTTACCATGACGCGAAAACGTTTAAAATTATACAATCATTTATTCGCAACTGACAAAACGAAAACCGTTTTTTGATGCTGTTCTTATTTCAGTAAAAAAATCAGCATCAAAGTTATACAAAGCTTATATCATTTCCTGCAACAAGCATGAAGCTCTAATTAAGTACTGTTAACCAACTGTTTGTTACCAACAGGGATACAGAACCCAGCAGTACTGTGGTACAAACATGTGATATTTTGATTTCCTTTCACCGCGATAATAGCCGGCTACTTTGCTTACATACCGCAAGTTTGCGCAGGCGCAAGGCATACACTTAAAGTTATTTGAAGGTTTCATAGATTTTTATGTAAAGAACTATGGAATGATTTGTAACAATTTTCAATTAATCAAAAAATTTTAAAGGCATAAAATTCAAATCTCTGGAATAAAAGATAAAGGAATTTTCAGTCATCTTCAGGAAGTGCCAAATCGAATATAAGTACTACAAAAATTGAGATGATTCTTAAAATAAATAAAAATAAGAGCTGCTTAGGTATTATTGACCATATTTTTTCAAAATCCCTCAATTTGGGATATGGTCAAAACTCTCCAGTGTTTAAAATGTAATCGATAGTCTTTGGTATCTCTATCAAACAACGATCAAAAAACTGTCAGTTGCCAGCTTGCACCAATCGCACTGTGTTACCCAGTATTGCATAACACTGGTTCAGGACTCACACGTGCACTCGTTCACTTATGTTTCCAATACAGTTTGTTTGTATTTATTCAGGTTTACAGTTCAATACTGGTTTGTGGCTCTTTATCCTGTTTATAAGAAAAGAGGGGTGTTGTTTGTCTGAATTCGATAGTCAATGATTATGTGCAGCATAATGTGTAATGAGACTTTTGTCTCCTGCTGAATACATATAGGTTTGGTCATATTATGGGTCCGACACTAAACAGGCTCAGGAAATATTGCGTAATACAAGTATTCACGAAATAGATCAGTTCGAAAATAGCTGCAATTAACGCTAAAAGGTCTACGTCATGATATTTTCCTACTTAATTTGAACAGCCATACAAGTCGCGCTTATCAGAAACTAGTTTTCCGAAACTATGATAGCGAACAAAACATTACTCCAAACCGTTTTTACACAACTTTAATTTAATAAATAACAAAATAAGCACTAAACACAAAATAAACGACCAGTTGTTTCAACGTTACAATCACGATCTTTGCAACAGCAACTGTGACTAGAAACGCCGTTCACTAGAAAATTATCGCTAACAGATAAACCTCATTTTGTAACTGAGGCAAAAAAACTATGAATGAAATCAGTAGCAAATATTCGCACGTTCCGAAACGGAATGTGTAACTATGTTGGGAAATATGGCAGCGACTGCGACTGCGACCTGTCAGCAATTATAAACGGCGGTTGCGTTGTAACGTCAGCCGTGGATAATTTTTGACAGGTGTCACAAATGTTCTTCAATTTATTTACTCAAATACGAAGGCAAATTAATTGTGTTGAGCACGCGTTGACAGCATTTTGACACCATGTCGACATCTTATTAACAGACGTCCCTAGCTGGTATTTTAACAAAGTTGAAATATTTTCCTTGTAGTAGCAGGTGGCGTTCTGTAGTTCCTGCCTACCCCCATCGGAATAAGGCGTGAGTTTATGTATTTTCCTTATTTGATCTTCGTCTGTTATAATCAAAGATGCTGTTTAGAAGAATAAAAGAATCGAATTTACAAGGTAGATCAGCAAATAAAAACACAAACATTTAATTTTCAAGGGTGCAAAATCTGTCGATGTTTAAGGTTAATAAAAAAATTAATTAAAATAAAACTAATTAAATGTATTTATTTGTCAAATCGCTGTCATGGTTTTACAAAGAAACTACGAATGCCAAACTAAATCTAATACAACTAAAAAAAATGGTCATTTTATAATTTATTTAATGGAAAGCAAGCTCCTGAAAAATTACAACACTATAGGTATATGTAGAAAAAAACTACTCTATAAAACGGGTTCCAAAAAAAAATCCACGAAACACGTGTCTAAATAACAAAGCGTATCGTCTTTTTTCGTGATGTGGATCGATAATCCATAGTATCACGATTATTACGGCAATTACGCGATTGCCTCATAATTACGTGATGCCGCCCGGTGCATTCTTGACAGGTCCATGACTCGCTTGCATACGCTTGACGTAAATAGACGTTACATGAAGTGATCGCTCAACGTTGAACGATGAAGTTATGATAGACAGTTCGTTTCTAGGTTTACGATGCGGTTGAAGTTTGAATTGAAGTACATGGAGAAAGGTGGGATGGGCAAATATTTTGAGTTTATGTAGGTGTGTTTGTAAACTTATAGCTACAACACCAACATCAACTTACAGTTCACAGTATCGTAATATTAGAACTTCGGTTCTTACGTTGAATGGATACTCTTTAAAAATTTCTACGTAATTGTAAAAAAATTGCACGTACTCAAGCCCTAATAACTACGTATACAACTATTGAATCTAACAACTAGGTATTTAACTATTCAATAATCTGTCTGCAAATAACTTAAAACCTGCAGATTATCAGTAGAATTTTTAAATGGCAGCTTCCTACTTTTACCATTTCAATCTATATTATTCGCAGTCTTTTTACAATCTGAACCTATTTTAAGTCACATAAAAGCGAACACATTGATTGATCGAATCATTGAGTCGATCAACAAAAAACGGTCGCGCGTAATCTGAGTAGTGGCGTAAAATCGATAGGTTTATACCGATACACTTTTTATCGATGTTTTTGTGGTCATTACCGAGTGAGGTCAGCGCATCCTTGGGTGTGGGTCAGCTGCCATTGATGCTGAATGCTGGTCTGTTGTTGGGCAGTCGAGTGTGAGAGTCAATATTACTGTCGCTAAAGTATTTTTGTTCACTTTTTCCATTAGAATCCATCAAGATAATTATAATTAAAGATATGCGAGTACTACCGCACATCACAATTTGAAACTGGACATATTCTTGAAATATTCCTTACTTATTTATTATTTGCCTTACAATGCATATTGGGAGCTCATAAGCTTAGGTTTCTTTCTGTATACATCTTTGTTATTTGCTGTGTTTTCATAAAAACGAGTAACAGCCTTTCTTTGCGCAAAATAAACCAAGACGATCACGAGATAACTCACCATTTACGAAAAACATCGTGACATTCAAAAGTAAACAAAACACAATCTTCTATTTTTATTTTTAAGCAACACTCGTGGTGTCACAGTTCACACGCTGCTTATCTCTAACTTGAATCTACTATCAAGTAGTATAAACTTACTAAACTCCGTGACAAGTTGAGTGTATTAAGAAAAGTATCGTAAATCATCGCGACTTTCATCCTAAATCTGGTTCCCTCATACATTGGTTCTGGAGAAAGTCTTTCTGTTTGTGAGTCATCTTAAAGTAAAATTATACAACTCATTTACATAAGTCTGCTAACGTTTCTGCTTGACTACTAACGATGTAACTTTTGATACTGGTTTGCTAGTTACATCTGATATCATTTATTTCCAAATGATTTGAATTTTTCGGTTCACTCATTTGTCTTGCAATCGAGTTATGTTTCAGTAGCACAAAAATAAAAAAGTAGAGCCATCTTCGTCTGAGCCTGAGTCATTGTAGACACAACTGGCGTAAGAAGAATTAACAAGTGAAACATGGTGAGCACAAGTGAACTTCAATATTCAGATACGGCGAAGGTGCAGTGATTTGATAATAATAATCTATGCTACCATTAAATGCATTTAGCGCTAAACATATTTAAAATATCATTCCGTGTCTGTCATCTTCAACCGATTGACAGGAACAGAGCGATGTTTTAAATACGTTTAGAGATTTTTTGTGGAAGCAGGCCTTAAAGTTTGTTAAAACAGGCTGTTCAAATAATACTAAATCTTTTCAGTTCTAAAAAACCTCAACACAACGCAAACTTGACAACCCTATCCTCCTTAACACTACAAATCACACACTTGTATTGCGATCTCAAATTTCTTAAAAATCTTTTGATCCCAACTCACCAAACATGATAAAGATTTGCTCTCTGATCTGTATCGTTCGTCTGGACCAATTCCGCAGCATCCGATTTCACCTTGCTGTTCCATTGTTAGTTCACGCACGGCCTGCGTCCATTCCATCTGATTGGGGAACCAGTGGCTTGATGCCTTGTGTAGCGATAGGCCTTCGACTTGCTTCAGTTAACTTCGGTGAGGCAGAAATAAGTGGAAAAAATACTTAGAAAATAGTACATTATTTCGGCTGATGTTCGCTCGACATCGGTGAAGATGTTACTGAAAGCCTGTAAACAATTAGCTGCCGTCTCATTAATCGATCTTATTTTCTTGATTTCAAGAAGTGTGTTGTTAAAAATAATTAATTTTAATTATAATATTATTTTTATTTTTGGGACAAAATGTGAAATATTATTCAATGTTTATTTATCAATTGCAACGTAAAAGTTATGTTATTTAATGTTACAGGTACCAAATAGTTTCTCAATAAAGAATGCATCTTGATCGATGATTTACTCTGTATAAATATTTGTTTTATCACTTTGTAGGACAGGTTTGAACGTGAAGACTCACTTATCTCTCAAACTTCTCAAATGTAAGAATACCGTTACCACTAATTCACCATAATGCCAAACCAAACAAAAAAATATTCCGAGGCGGTTGGTACAGACGGTGAAACGTAAATGTGAAGGTTTGGTCAACATTTCACGAACCACGCGCCAAGGGCCGCGCCTTCGTCCTAACACGAGCGGGTAAGGGCTGCCACTCGCAGGTTATAAATAGATTATGCTAGATTTCGAGATAGAAAATAAGCTATGTAGCTATATTAAAAGTTATGTAGCTATACTAAAAGTCTACGAATGTTCTGCTTTGTAACTTAGAGACGATAAAATATGGTAAAATTGTTGAAAACTTTAAAACGCGAGCTTTAGCTTTCAACGACCGTTGACGATTTTGCAGCACTATATTGTTTTGAGCAGATTTTTTTTATTGATTCTGATGTAAACAGGGCCTTGACTTTCAAGTCAAAATTTGTTCAAAGTTCATGAAATGCGTCAACTTCTGAAAGTTGATTATTTTGTTATCATACAGGATGACACGGACTTCGACATACAACCTGTTACCATGAATTTAGGACATGGTTCTGGAGCTCCATGCGTTGAAATTTTTCATCGGTTATTTAAAAAGAAAACTGCTGTTTCCTACAAAAGTGCAATACCTATGCGGTCAAATGTATAGAACAGCATTGTTTTTTTAAACTGCCCTCCTGCGTTGAAATTTTTCGTAGGCTATTAAACAAATAATTTGCTGATCCATACATTTTAACCGCGTAGGTATTGCACTTTTGTAGGAAACAGCAGTTAAAAAATATTACCGATGAAAAATTTCAAAGCAGGGGGCTCTAGAATCATATCCTGAATCAATATTAACAGGTTGCGCGTTGATGCCACTCTATATTCTTAATGGGTCGGGCGTCAAGTGGCAACCCTGAAAATGTATAAGAAGGTGTCATATTATCGGATATTTGTTTGTGGTTTATCGATAGTGATAAATATTGGACGTCAACGTGCGCTGTTTAGTTAGGATTTCTGGAAATCATATTTCCTAGGATCCTATTATCCGGGACTGAATTCTATTTAAATGATAATGATCTATACATATTTTTTTTTAGATAAGATCTAATATCGGCAAATATTGATTTCATTCGAGTATTTATAATAATAACACACAAATACACACAAAACATAATGCTTGTGTGATGGTAACATAAAAAAAAACGTAAAGAGATTTCATTATAAAATGCTTTAGGCACAGGGTTTGGACAACATTGACACAAAATTAACATACGTAAGATATAAATTATAATATTCTTAATAAGTCCTAATATTTGAACATATTGAATTCAGAGTTAAATTGATAACGCTTCGTTCCTCCCCCGTTGAGCCATCAACATCCACAATTTCCATACATGCTTAACTCACAATCACACAAATTTCCATGACAATGCAAGCACCTGACTTTCTTTCTCCACTTGTCACAGTCCACCATAGTCCACCATAGTCCATCGTGGGAACAGGTGTAGCCACGTGAAAGTAGGCGCGCCCATCTGCGAGAAAGTCATCGCCGACCTCTTGATCGTGGATCACCCACGGCTTTAATGATTATTATGTAAATTAAATGTAATGACTCCTTAACCTGTGAATGATTTAATCAGTGGTGTTTGTGTCCTCGTCTCGTAGTGGCTTTATTGTGATTGCGTGTGCTTTAGTTCTTTGATAAGTATTGTGCATCAGTCATACTTCAAACAACATTACAGTGCATCAGTATTACTCGTTTACTGTTACTTGACTATTTTATCAAACAGAAAAACATTTCTGTCTCAGCCTTCTGTCGCAACGTTGTTTGGATAGTGCCGTAATGGCACCCTTAGGACACGGTTTACAAACACCACTTCAACTTTACTTTGCTAAGTAAAGTAAGCGTCGCATAATTTTGATGTTTATATTCGTATGAAACGCTTGCTCACGTTCGGTTATATTAATATAAACTTTTTGCAAATAAGAATAAGGTTCATATTTATATAAAACGCTTACTTAGCAAGGCAGAGCTTTAAGCTATTCTTTAAACAGTCTTCGCGTTTTAGGTTCACATCTACTTAAAGGTATAAAATCACAAAAAAAAATTGAGTGAATCAATTACTTAATCTTTGTCAACCTTATACATTTTCGAGCACCAACCTAAAGTTTTGAGCTGTAAAGTTTATACGGTTGATAAAGACTGAGTTACACTGCTTAAAGGCTTATAATGTTGCTGGTAAAGTCAACACCGTCTTAGCTCACTTGCTGCCTTAACCACACATCACAGTTCTACTACCAGTATAACTAAACCCACAGTTACTCATTTACATTCTACTTACTATCTAACTTAATTTTCATCGTTGAGTTCTGCTCTGTTACTATATTTTTTCCCGCCATGCGCTATGACAAATTGCCTGATAACTGTAATCGTCTCCCGCGCACGCAAGCGCGTGATTACTGCCTCGTGTCTGTGAATACATTTGATTTTCAATTAAATGATAGTTAATTATTATAATTAAGCATTCTTGATCGTATGATCTTGCTCGTGTTGTTGTGATTTGCTTGAAAATTGTGGTTTCGAAATCGAATCGGAGGCAAGCAAGAGTTAGAGGTATTTATAAGTAGATGCCTCTGATGTTTTCAAAGATTCATACATTAAATGATATTTATTTCAGTAAATTGGATCAAAATAACACGACTCACATGTCAAAAATAAATTATGTTTAAAACTAGCTGATTACTGAATGATGACAGAGGCCAACACAGTAATGATTACATTCATTACTGTATCGCCCACTTATTTATAGAAAACATCTAGCTAATAATTATGTTAATGAAATAATCAAATCCATCCAGCATAATATCTATCCAAATCTACACTGTTTCATGTTCAATGAACATGGTAAGTTCGATATTTCGTTTCAGGGGTTGAAGACAGATCATAACTCAAGATATAGATAGGGCCACCTGAAATCTGAAAGAGATGTTGACTAAGAACTATGTTTCCCATCCACTGCTGTTGCTGCAGACCTCTCAACTAAATTCCCCAGTTAGTAGGTACATCATTGCTTTGGTTTAAAGAAGCGTGATCCTATTCATTGGGTTAGCTTAACCCACATTCAAGCTCAAGCTAACTTTCAGTCAACAACGTTCCACCTTCAAGTCGTGACGCTCCTAATCACCGACAACCTTCTCATTGACCAATCACAAGCAGCTCAACTTTTAGCGAAACTATCGCCACTTTCCTACAGCTAGTGTATTAGCATTATGGCATACACTTTCTCGATACAATTTTAAGTAAACACGGACAAATAACATGGCTTTTACGATTTCTCTCTATTGAAATTATTGTTCGGTACGATAATTTGTAATCCTGATTAAGCTGGTTTCTAAGTGGTTGGCAGTGTTAGAGGTTTAAGGAAATGTTTCGTTAAGGTAAGAAGACATCGGAAGTCAGGGGGTATTGAATGCGTTTCAGCTCGAGCGTGTGGTGTTGAGAAATATCAGAGACATCATTCGATACAGTACATTTAGTAGACCGCATTTCGGTGGTAACACATTGTCCTTAAGCTGCCCCAGCGTAGTACGGAGTTTTAATAGAATAAGAGGCAAGGCTATACTAGTTATGTACCACTGACTTGCAGCCCACTGGACATCCTTACACAGATAAGAAATTGTTTACACAAGTCTAAAGTTGCATCTATATTTCTACGTTTTGTAATAGTATACTTTGCCCTTAAATAATAACCTGTTGGGGTTTTTAACAGAAGCAATTTCAATAAATTTTTAGTTAGCACATTAAATTAGCGCATTTTATTACATTAAATATCATTAACGTCACATAAATAGATTTTTATGATTTGCGGAACATTAAGTTATTAATTACTATTGGATATTTATAGCCTACATAAAGCCTACGCTTCCAGGGGTAACAAACTATGTAACAGGCAATGGAATTATTAATGTCCGTAGATTAGACATCAACGCACTATTACGTAAAGGTGCAAATGGTTGCTCACACTCAGCGTTCAAAAACTCTACGAGTGTCGACCATGACGGTATAAATATACGAGTACTCCATTGGTTTAGGTAATTAACCAGAGGTAAACAAATCGTAAAAAGGGTTTTTTATAGATGACACTTTCTTGTTTAAACATACGTTATAATCAAATTAAATGTATGTTAGATTTTACGATAGTTTCCTCTTTCATTAATGTATGTTCAACTTTATCATTTTTTAATATTTTTTAACTACTCTTCGTAGATGTAATTCCCTGAGCACATTTTTTTTTTGTTAGATTTATAACAATAATATAATATTTTATAATCTGTCTATAGTAAATAGCCCAAAAAGACAGATTCTCTAAACCTTTAATAAATACAATGAGTTAAAAAACGTTGCTAAATTGAAGGGTACAACTGTGACATAGCATGACCACTGAAGTGACAGGTATTACCAGACACAAACACAGGTATTAGTCAGTTAACCAGACGCCTTTGACAGCTCTCTCGGCATTTGCGCGTGCGTTTCGATTTTGTTGAATTGTGTTATAAAAGCTAGTTTATATTTGTTTTTTGTTATTTAGTTATCGTAAGTTTTTGTTATTTATCGTTATTGGTTTTTATATTCGTATAGTTGAAAAATTTGTGAACCCGACCCCCTGGGGGCGGGTTCACAAATGAGAGTACGGAGTTGATCCTGCCAGAACCAGTACTAGCAGGATCAGCTGCGTACTCTCATTTCCATCACTTAAAAAAAACATTTCAAAAGAGGACCTCGTTCATCCTCTGAGAAACAGATATTGATATATGTGTTTAAATATGTAGAAGAAATATGGTTCAAAAAAAAGTTCGTTCAAAAAAGAGATAGTAGAAAAACTGCTGAAATAATGGGTATATCTGTACCAACTGCATACAATATTATTAAGGACTACAAAACATCGCATACAGTTCAATCTCCTCCTCCGCCGGTTATCATGTGAAACTTTTGACCTGCTCATATAAAATGCCTAATTATATTATAACCTAAAATACTTCGTTAAAAGTGTATGTGAATAGGCTTTGGTGAGATTTCGGTATTTATGCTTGTAGCCCTGTTCAATAAATAAAATGATTTTAAAATTTGTAATAAAGGGTTTAGCACCCATGAATCACGTGTTTTTTTGTTTACCTTTAGTTTACTACCTAAACCAACGGAGTATAGTTAGGTATATTAGCATAGAAGAGACTGTCATGCCAAGTATACACATTGCTGATGGACTACGATGTTTTCGCATCATGTGCTATTGGCTATTGACGAGGAACTTGTTTCGTGCAAGACAAGAAAGTGAATCAAAACATTTTGTTGCTAATCATCATGCCTTTTTTACAATTTTTACTCGAATGGCGTGATCCTTGGAAGATTTACCTTATCTCATTTATTCTTTTCTAAGGAGCTAAGTTGAGGTTTTATAGATTCGGCTACTATTTGCCACTGGTTTTTAGCAAAAACGTATAGTGCTTGCTCCCTGAAGCTGATAGCGGAGCAATATAAGCTATACTAAACGATCAGGATGACCAGACAGTTTCTAGCTGTCTTGGTGAAACTCATATAACTTTCATAGACTAATGGACCCAGTTACCGCGAGGTTTATCGCTATATTACGCTTTTCTCTTCAACATTGTTGGTTCAACCGCGAAAACATGAGCGACAATATGAGGCCAGTGTTACTTGGCAGGCGGGAAAATGAGGAACTAAACTTATGAGACGGGGAACACGGTAGCGCTTTTCGTCTTGGCGAGTGGCGCCGCCGTTAACTCTCAAGATATATTGGACAACCCACTGCTCAGAATATTATTTACATCTTGTGAGGTGTGGTGATGGACAGTTTGAGGCACTCACGGAGAAAGCTTCTGTGGTTTTCAAGAGTGACATGTAAATGGATTAACAATAGTATTTCGTTATTTGAATACAATGGATTTTTTTACGAATGTTTTTTTAATACAGGTGCTATTGAAAGACCGCTAAGTACTCGTTGGGCATCAAAATCTCGTTGCCAAACAAACATGATAATATCCTTGAGCTCAATCTTCAAATCGTTCTTCACAAATTGTTCAAAATTCTCTATCATGAAATTATCAAAACTATCTGCTATTTATGTACCAATTAAAAAAATATTATGAATATTCAAGCTACAAATCAAATCTCTCATCTTAATTTTACCATCAACTCATACAAATTCAAACATATTATATTCATGAATCATGAGCAAGTATTTAACGCTATATAAAAACGCACCGGTTAGCATTGTCTTACTGGGTCGAACCGTATACATATGTAAATCATATAAACCGAGGTTGAGCTTATGGCCATGTCAGTTGAGTACATTATCACAAAGATGGATGCCATACAGTTTAAAGGCTCGTGCACACTGGCGCGACGCGACGCCCGACACAAAGGCACCGCGTGTCACGCGACGAGCGGCGCCTTTGTGTAGCGCTGTCGCGTCGCGTCTGTCTGCGGGAGCCTTAACTTATAAATGACAGAAGACGATTTAGAACGATTTGTTTAAAAAAAAAACGATTTTGTGTGGCAAATTGACTTGTATAATTGTGTGATTAATCGCACCTTTTAATTGTTTCTGACATTTAGTTAGATAATATTTTGATTTATTTGTTTTTAAAAGTGTTTTAATTGCCGAAAAATGTGACATCTGAAAAGATCAAGATATTTCAATCATGTCTCGGAGTCTCAATAGATCTATTTTATTGAGTTTCAAAATAAAACAAATAAACTAAAACCATCTAAAAAATCACTAGTCAAAACGGAGCTCGAAAAACAACCGCACAAATATTTAGTTTCACTTTTCAAAGTTGTGCCACAAAACGTGATGATAGCGCCTGTTCTGATAAACCAACAATGAACACAATATACTATTACAAAAATTCCGACGTACTGAGATCAATGCAGCATTACAGTTACTAAACAACGACGGCATTGAACGAATAACAAGCCTTGTCCGCAAACCACTGTCACTATCTACGAAATAATACACACCAACATACATTTACCACTCCTCAAAAAACCAATCAACCTTCCACACCTATAAATAAAACCTGTAATCGCAAAGCATAACATTTTATAGCTGCAACATAATTTCGCACCACATACTCCCATTTGATAAGGCACCAAACCACTTTCGAACTTAGTTAACTTTCTAAGTTAATAAAAATACTATAACAGGTGCTTATAACTTATAAGGTATAGGTAAAACCATCGCTTATTAATAACTTGGTTTCACTTGTTGTTTCCAATATAAATAATTACTATTTGCTTTAATGTGAAATGACTAAAGATTGTATCTACGTGGACATATCGCGATGAAAAGCAGGAGAGAGCGTCCTTGGATTTTAATGAAAATGGCAATAACAGTGGCCTTGTAATTATAGTTTATTTCTAATGTATTGAATGTTGGCGTAGACATCAAGGAGAAACTATGAATGCCGAGAAAACAGGCCTGAATGAGAAACATTTGCAAAATGCGCCGCTTTTACTGTGCGGAGAATTCCATCTAGCAAGATGTGTCATCGATTAGTCTCTTTCTACCTGATGATTTCCATTACGATGTTTGATAAGTAGAATTTTCCGAAGAACAGGTTTGTGTAGATATTCTAATTCAATTATCCATTATTGTCTTGAAAAACTAAGAACTGCGGGGTAATTATAATAATAATAATAATAATAATACCATTTATTTCAGGCGACACAGGCCCATAGAAAAATACCTTAACCTAAACATACATATTTTTATATAAACAAAACTTGTGTTAATAAAAAGGCTTAAGACTATGTTAGTAGCGCTTCACTTTGCACTAGCTTGACTTTGTGCTGTCCAGTGGAACTTGTCCGCGGAAGCGACGGAACACCACGTCCTGCGGCCAAAAGTCTTCTTCCATGACGAGGGGCAGATAACAGTTCGGTACACGCACGACGAACGCCTTGAAGTTGACGTTCCGGTGCGATTCCAGTAACTGCACCCTTGGCGTGTACCTCGTCTTTTGACGCACGTACTCCACGATGTCCTCAGCCTTAGTGGTGTAGTGCAGGCGGGAGATGTACACCGGTGTGTTCGGCTTTGCGGCACGCAGGCTCATTTCGGGCTCCGCAGGAGCTTTGCCACAGCGGTTCTGGTTCGTTCGCGATCGGCGCTTACTCCTTTGCACCGTCACGAAACCATCATCATTATCAGCCCTATTCGGCGCCCTTTCCGGCATGGGCTTGATACTAGGAGCGCCACGGGTACTCGCGGTGACGCTAGCGAAATCCCTTTGTAGGGGTTTCGTCGGAGCTGCAGACACTGACAGCGGGACGGGGCAAGGGGCGCGGGCGGCATTGCGAGGAGGAGCCGCGGTGACGAGCGGCGGGCTGCGGGGCTAATTATAATACGTACCACACTAACAGTAGGAATGGGTTTCATTTTGACAGTTCAACAACATTCATTGCGCTATTTACGTTGTTGAGCAGACAAATTTTTTGAACATATGAAGTAATGGATTAGCAATAGGCTTCAAAATGATTCAGATTGTGATAGATAGTGTGTTAGGTAATTAGGTTACCTACATACAAAATGTTTACACTATTAGGTAACTTTACGTACTCCAAGAACGTTAGTCAGCTACTTATTGGTTGCACCACTGTATAAGTATTCCCATCTTTGGTGTTGATCGCTTTGTAAATCTGGGACACATCGGATTCCTAAACAGCATTAATTGAGTTGATGCAATTGCAATTCAGTTGAATTATGTCCTTAGTCAGTATCCCTACCTACTGGAGCAGGTATATCTTATTTTATCTGATGTTATTAACCAAACTTGACCTGCACATATCATAGATACTTATTGTGTCCCTTTCGTGTACTGTCCCTCGGTGTTCCTGAAAAAGATCGGTTAGTGGCTAAAGCTAAGATATTTCCGTCACCAAAAACTGTTTGTTGTTACATCGTTATCATCATCCACTGCCACCCACTCATGGGTGATAATGGGGGTATGGGTGGGATGGGTGATAATAGACCTCTCACTGTTAGGCTAGTGTTAAGGCTTCAGAAAAAAGGCACGACGCGACACTTGTAGAACAACTTTTCTATAGTGTGGTCCTCTAAGTACTTTTATAAACATTATTTGGTTATGTCATTTTATTTTGTAAACAATAGTATGTTTCAAAGCTCGTTTTCGGTTACATATTGACATTTTGCGATGCTCAATCCATCCATAATTTATGTATGTAAGTATGTGAACATGCACATTGTTTACCCAAAGCCCGCGTTACATTTGAAAGTGAAACGTGTCACTTTCTCGTTTAGCCTGTTGCATCCAGTGCTGCCTGCTGGTCTAGCCAGTTGTGCCTCGTTTAGATTGATCATGTGTTTGATGGGAGCGTGAGTCATGTACCAGTATGATACTTGAATTCAGAACCGAGAGTAGTGTTATAAATCATGCTGGTATGGTGGAATATGTTAAAGTGCAGGTATTTAGATTCTTATTTCTCATTAGAAATAGGTTTTGATATAAAAATCTTGTTTAGTTATAAGTAGGTAGATTTCATTGTTACATACTACACTGACTTAGTTAAAATTAAATAAGTTCTTTAAATAGTTTCTTATTATTTATATTTGATTGCATGCTCTCATGTTTTCGGATTTATACGTGAGCGACTGACATTCATACGTTTGAGTAGTAATACATAAATATTATCTGTTATTTGTTAATTTTATAAAGCTGTTTGATGCAATGCAATAGCCACGTGTCAAAACATCACGATTTCTGTGCTAAATCTAATTTGAATATCAATTTATTATAGACGTAAACCTTCCGGAATAAATGCTCTAAATGATGGTGAAAAACGCATCAAAATCCATTGTGCAGTTTAGAAGATCTCAACGCACAGACAGACACAAAAACCGACTTTGTTTTATACTATGTACTTTTAAATTCGCAGAACGCATCCAGAAACACCAGTCTATAATACAAATACCTATGATTTAAAAGCCGCTGAAGCTCCACATGATGACAAGTTACCAGTCAATGGCTTACTTGTAGCAAGTACCTCAGAGGTCCCTGCAGCCCGGATGCCGGCTACAACTTATGACGAGAATAAATTGAATAGCATTCCCGTCCACACATCGTACATAATGATGCAAAATTAATACACAACTGTTTTTAAATAAAACTTGTATGAACACATTTTTCGCATTCCTTCCTATTTTGATGGATTGAAACATATGTGTAAACCAATGCAATCGATTGATAATTTGTCTATTAATTATTCTTTGTAGCCTTTTCTCAGAGGACGGCATAAGGCTAATAATGAGGTGAAGTGAGTGGTTTAATTCTGAGACTGACAGTAGTATCTACACAGTAATGAATGAGCTTACAAATAAGACTTATGTAGGTACTAACTCAAATGATGCATTTGGTATCAGAATTCAATATGATTGATCTACTTTGAGAGAGCTGAAGAGCTTGAACTGCCTTGAAACTAAGTATATAACAATGAAATGAAATCAAAATCATTTTTCTAATCTTATTTGGTACGTAAGTACAAAAGATTTCCTGTTCTGCCCTGTAAAGAATTGCAGATATCATCAAGGGGCTATTTCTCCCAATAAGCAAAAATCTTGCATGTGAACCCGTTACAGACTCGCAAACCAGAAGCTCTAGATTTGCAGTAGTTTCTTGAGGAATATTTCATATCAGTTTAAACATTTCCGAATGCCTTCAATACAATACAATTCAATATTCCTTATAACGGCTATCTAACGGGTCGGTCAGGTCATAATCCATATCCATTGTCATAGTGATATTCAAACAATGCCCCGCAAGTAGGTAAGCAGGGGTGTTCACATGTGCAGGAGCGCCATTGTCCGGCTTGTGCAATGCGCGGGCGCAGGAAATGGAGCGCGACGCAGAAGCTGCGGCGCGGCGTCGCGCACCGATACACACGCACACATGCTCAGCTGTGCACAGATGATACATGTGTACAGTCAACATAAGAAACAGGTATACATGCTCACTTCCAAATACCTATTTATTTTTATTATGTGCAGGATAATTGATAACTTTTGTTAAGACATACCTAAAATCATCCTCCAGCCCTTTTCTGCAATCCTTCTTGCAGAAAAACAAAATTGCATTTGCCATTTAGTGGTCAGCACAGTATGTCTTTTTCCTCAATATATCTAATAACCGTCATCTAAGTATTCGTTTTAGTAAGGATGTAAAAGACTTGATTTCGCAGTACACTCAAACATTGATACGTGGTTGGAAGCTGCCTGTACATTTATCTCTTTGTTTGACTGTACTTGTGTAGGTGGATCACACATAATAAAAACTGTTTTTTACAAGATCACACAAACACTCACACATTGACATCTGTGTGTTTATTACACACGCACACTAACTTAATCCTTAACAGTGCAGATCTTTTATACAAGGTGTTAGTGTTAAGTAGGCGAGCTGCACTTTTAGAAACTGATTTATGGTGAAAATCTTAGAAAACCGTGTTAAAAAATAAAATAAATCAACCTACTAAATGCAATATCTTTTGTTGAGAGTCAAGAATATTATTCTTCACTCTGATAAAGAAATCGATTTCCAAGATGACAATGCAACTCACATGACGGAGTATGTCATCGTTTTCTGTAATACTGAGCATTCATATCGCTACCATAGCTAATTTCTTTAACTGATCAATGAATAATGTTATAAAATGTTGTTAAGTCACCCTGTATACCAGCGAGCCTCAATATGAGTGTACCAAGTGTTTGCAGATCACCCACTAGACAGTTTCTATTGTCTTTCTGACTAGTGATGATTCTCCTCAACAGCTGGGCTTAAAGGAATGATGTACTCGTGTGTTTCTTAGACGCGAACATTATTCAGTGATTGTAAATTTTCTTGAAGATGTCTATAGCTTTCTGAACTAGCCTAAAATTGGGATTTCAGTAATAACTTGCTTCTTAATTGCACATGCCGATAGATTTCTCGAGCGATTGATGGTTCAGTGGCATTTTAAGTGCTATGGAATTATCAATTACAGAAATGGCTCTTGCATTTTTCCTAATTTAATCATTCCAAAACATTCCTACTTAGTTTATAGTTTTAACTAAACAATGCTCCAATTTCCTACGAATCTCTGAAAAAATCATTTGAAAACTAAACACGCCATCTTGTCAACATTCCCGGAAAAGTTAAGATGATTTCATGTGTTTTCTAGCACATAGTTACTACACTTTCGTGGGAACCCCTGCGCAGACATGTGTCAGACGAGATGCGCACGCGCATTGCCGACTGTTAAACCGGAATGTGTTATCGATCGTGCTCGGTTTGATAACGGAAGATGTTGGAAACCAATAGAGCGGAACTGTTGGTAATTCGATCAGATCCTGGTGTAAAAACTGTTGGTGTATTTATGATACTTTACATCAAGTTTTTAGACCGTTTTTTGCAACTGTTGTGGAGTGGGTCTCTGTTGTGTTATGTGCTAATAATGCTAGCCTCTTCCACTGTGGCTGTTGGTTTCAGCTTTCAATGTAGCCCTTCTGCTTATAGTTTACCATTATTTAAAAAGTATCCAGTTAGATTCAAGAAAACAACATTAGGAGGAAAACTAAGCTGTGTTTTGCTACAGCATTTTCTCTCCTTATTTTTCAAGTTTAATAAATGGTTCATCCCCAAATGGGCAACTCTATGACAGTAAAATAAAATATCTTTATCTTAAATCTACAGAATTTTAAAAGTACCAAAGCCTAATTTTTAGGCCCTACATAATTTTAAGTTTACTTTATAGTCATCAGTTTCTACTTTAATCGCAAGAAAAACAAACACTAAACTACATGTTTACTGTGTGTAGCAGACAGTTAAAAATGGTCACGTTTCTAAAACCACAAATCGGTGAAAAATGAGGTCAATGAGTGCAAAGCGAAGTTAATGAGATTACTTGCTTACGAGTAAGTCTCTTGACTAAGTATTAAGAGAATTACATTACGACCGTTCTGTGATACTACTGTAGCTGTACTATGACGTGTTAATACCATCATGGTTCCATTGCGAAAAAGGGATAGTGCTATCCGCCATATATAGCTGTGTCTCTCTTTCACACTGGAACAATGATGGCTTTAACACGTCATAGTACGAGATTATAATAACGTTTTTAAAACTGTAGTCTTCTCAATAGTGATCCAAGTTGATTGACAGTCTCAGTATAGTATTTCTTCTCCTTTTCACGGCTTGCTTTTCCAAAAATTACGATTTTCCAAGAGGTTTTCAGATCAATGGTCGTGTTACCCTACAACTGATAAAACCTTTATTTTTTTTCATTTATTGGTTTGTGGTACAAGCGGGCCTAAGACCCGCTTAAATTTTTCGTTTTTCAAAATCTCAGTTACAAATGAAGTTCACAATAGATTACGTTATTTTAATTATTGTGAATGTGAGCACTATGTGCGTCATTTTCTTTTTCTATTCATTCTGGCAGTTTGAGTACTTTATGCGGCCTACCCTTCCCCTTCCATTATTTGGTATTATTCTTCGAGTTGTTGAGCTCTTTAAGTTACGAGTTGAGCTACACGGTTACTGACAAATGTGTGCACTGACTGGAGAGGTCCACTCAAATCTGTGTAGTTCTTTCCTCTCATCTCAGACACTGCATAGTCCTCATATGACCTGACCAAGATTATGTCTGGACTTTAAAAGAGACTGCGACCTCTGAGTTTGTTTCCGTGTTTCTTCCCAGAGTAGCCGATAGGAAAATTTTTGACTAGTAAAAGTCTGTTTAATAACCTATACTTATAAAAATAAATCAATTATCATTATCAGTACGTCTATGAGATTTTTTATAAACTCTCTACAGCATACATAAGTCAGTATGAAATAGATTTTAATCCTAACAGACAGTAGAGTGTACGAATCGTGAAGAAAACAAGGCAATTAATAAAAACATCGCGTGTTCACACTGTTACCTTGAATGTGCAACCTATAAAATAAATTTCATGAAACGGAAGAAATATGTTTTGCTTTAATGTTTTGAAAATATATTTTATTATGAACGTCTTGTGCAATCTGTAACTGTTAATTGTGTGAAACGGATTACTATTGATTGATATAGGTATCTTTATTTATATTTATAGTTTTTACATCTTAGGGGTTTATTCATAAACGTTGCTTAAAGTTAAGTAATGATTAGTGACTGTTTAACCATACATTTTTGACATTTAAACATCATTTAACTTTAAGCAACGTTTATGAATAAACCCCTTTATCACTAACTATTTACTTTTGCTGAATAACGTAACGCTTTCATTACCTAAAAAAATAAGCAGAGTTGCTAGTATGTAGTTTAAAATGAGTACCGTCAAACGGGGTGAATAGGGATCCAGCGATGAATCGAGACAAAACTTTAAAAGGGATTTTAACATTGAAATAAATAGTTCTTGTAATTGATGTTTTTCATTGACATTCCTGTTTTGAAGTTGTTTTGACAGAGAATTGTATTTTCAGAGTGTTAAGGCACGCTGCATACCGAAACATAGGAATTACATAAACCTACGACCCTTCCCAAGGGGGTAGGCAGAAACTACAGAACTCCGCCTAATTTACGTTCAGACATCTGATCATACACGCACGCCGGTTGCGGGTACTATGCATCAGATTTAAGAAAAAATAGTTTCTTTATTTTAAATAGAAATCCGAGTTTTCATCAAAATTTCAAAGACCAACTTTTCTCTCTTGCAATAACTCTAGTTAAAATGAACCCCATAATTTCTTATAAACAAACACAAATGCAAACAAACAAGCTCGCTCGTTCGTCGACCCTTAAGTACATTCAAGCATATTTGTGATGGTCACTGAGTTCTCTGACCATTAAAACGGCATCTGTGTCGTCAGCAGCGGAAGCTATGTGCCTGCGCAGCGCGCTTCCCGCCATTAGCGATCGCCACGCTCAATTGGCCACCACGCCATCTATCGGCGACATTACTAAATTAAAGAAGGGGAAATGGAAATTGTTTCAGGAGCAATTCGGGAAATTGGAAAATCGGCCATTGCATTGGCGCGATAATAAACCAATCTGAATACCAGAGAGCAGCATTCTAGATGGAGCCGTTCTAGTTGAAGGAGACCTTGCCGTAACTGCCGATTCAACGGTTCGTCTAGTGTATTACGTTTATAATCAGATCTTTTTTTTAGCGTATGGATGGCAAAAGGTTCAAATAAGTTTGCCCCAAAATTCCGATAGCCAGATGAGATGTATGGAAGCTCCCCAACAAGTTTAGTGCAGTTCTGATCTTGGCTGCGTTACTTTGACTGATTTCATTGTAGGGATAAGATGATATTGATAAGATGTGACTAGACATGATTGGCTCGAAAATAAACTATAAACATTCAAACGAAAGGCTTCTCTAGACAGCTTAAAGTTCCAGGTGCTACATTCCTATTCTTAATACAATCTTTCTTTCGAAAACTATAAAATAAAGCAGCGATTTCCGCAACACCGTTTCCCAATATGAAATAATATCACATTTTCATTCAAAACATATGACATTGAAGTTTAGCACGGTTGCAAAAATATTGCTGCATAGTTAAAATTCAATACACGATAAAGTATGTACATACATGACTGTAGGTACATACGTACTTACTAAGGAAGAAGTCGGTATTCATTGCACATGACTATGTTTTCTTAGCATACATTACTATACTTATTATTAGATTACATTTCGATACCGGAAGGTGTTGTATACTTGGAGAATTTCAATGTTAGGAAGGAATCAATCAGTGTGGCGACAAAAAAAGTGTAAACTACACACACATAATTTATATACCAGTATGATTTATTAATTTCTTAGCATTCTATGACACTCCAAAGAGGAGATAGGATGAAAACGAACGTAATAAAATGGCAGCAAGCTTTGCTTCTAAGTATATCGTGAGAAGAGGAACCTTATAAAGTTATCTAACTTGGAATTGAAAAGGCTTTTCATACCACAGAAGTAACGTACTTACGTTAGTAAGAAACTCAGCAGTGCGCTAACCATTAACCTGGACCCACTGAGACATCTACATATCTCCCTTATTTTTTGGGTAATGATGACCAGCAAAGGATTGTGACAGGACGAAGTTTGACTTTATTTTCCTATTGTAACTTAGATCTCTTGGCCACGTTAGGACTGATGTACCAACGATTAACGCATGCATAAAGACTTTATACCAGCAGTCATTGAAGTCAGTATGTCGTCACACCACCCAACAAGAAGCACTCATAAGCAAGTCTGATCATGTGCTGTGCTCTGTATAACTATTGACATAGATACTCTTTGAGATAGGATCCGGGTGAAATGTCTTAATGAGAGGAAAGTTCCGCTTGTTTTATTGTTTTGATGCTGCAGCTTGATTAGTGATGTGGGAAGAAAATTTAATGGAGATTGGAGTCTTGTGACGTGTTAGTCTGATCTAGATTTATAATATGTATGTGTGACAATATTTTTATGACAGCCGGTGTATTCTTGGTCCAGTATTTCCGTTAACAACCTTGCATGAATGCTAAATATTTTCAAGACGATATAACTTGTGCTCAAAGGGAAAAATATATTAGAAAGTAAGTGGAGACCCTTTATCAGCAACGGATATTAAAAACTTTATAACTAGTGTAACTACTTTGAGTTTATTTTCTCGATATCACAGAAGCTTATAACTAGGGACAAAATAAAACAAAACTTACAATTCGCTGCACACCTTTGTAAATCCAACTTCAATGAAGTTCACCTGAAAAAAGGGAAATAATGTTATAATTAATAGGGACTTTTAAGATGCCGTATAACGTAAAGAAGCCGTATAGGGAAGCAGCAGCGAAGTAATTAGGTACCAGTAAATCTCAAAAATATCAAGATTAAAGTGAAAAGGGCTTATAAAATTGAACAGGTCAGGTTCACTCAAATTTGTTTGGCTTTGTCCTCAAAAGACCATTTTGGCCGCTAATCTATATGATCCTCACATGATCTGACCACGAAAATGTCTGGACTTTAGAAGGGACTGTGACCTCTGAGTTGGTTGCGATGTTTCTTCTTAGAGTAGTCAGATAGGAAACAACGGCCAAAGTCTTTGTTTAATCTTACTATTAGAAATAAATATGATTTAACATCATTTATCATCAAAAATAATTAGAATACCTGTATAAAGCCAGTCTCAATCCAGATCGCACTTTATACCCCAACATTCCTCAAAGCTGTATGTGTAAAGTGTACTTCTGCTCTAAGCGCTCCACAATCATTTGCGCTCAATCGTGTCGACATCGAAACCATCAAGTTAACACGACACCTGTGCCATTAAATCTACGATCTACAAAAACAGGCCGCGGTACAAATGGCTGGTCGGAAATGGGACGGCATTCCTAACCCTATTACCGTGCCGTGACATGGTGGCGCTATTGGAAGGTACCCAGTATAACTTGAGCCCTCTGTAGTGTCTTGGTCCCAAAACAAATGAACGGCGGAAAAGTATGAAAGGCAACTGAAACCCTTGGTCCAACTAAAAATGGCATAATAATAAGGTTTTACATTGTTCCTTACGGGATTTCTTAAGTGATTAAATATCACTCAATTGTCCAGAAATAACGGACAATACTGAATATTTAACCCAGAAAAAAAAACGAATGTCATACCGCAACCGATCCATACAAAATACTTGCACTCTGAAAATATGACACTACTTCATTGCCAGACGAGTCAAAAGAAAAAAAACTAGTGAAAAATGCAGTAAAGTTGTGATCACGTTTTCTGTAAAATTAAGTACATTTCAACTTCGGACACCATTTTCCTGTGTGCCAGGACATGCTGGTCTCACAGTTAGTTTTTGTAGTACGGTTATATGGCAGGCTCTTTGGTCGCGCCGCCCGCACATTAGTGACACGGTCATCAAGTAGCAGGTTTGCTTCCAGAGCAGGGATGTCCAACCTTCGGATCGCGTGCTCAACAAACAAACTAATGTCGTGAAACTATGTACCTCAATGCTGGTTTTTGCTGCACGTAAATGGTGTAAGCTCGGTAAAGTACAGAGGGCCATTCTATCAGCGATAACGATGACGGAAAAGACAAAAGTGTATGGGACTGACGCAGGCTACTGAAAAGCTTATGGCAATCCTGTTGAAAGTAGTTGTAGAAACACGAAATGCTTTGAAAGCTATTGCCAGTTTTTGAAACCCCTACGTTGCGTTATTTTGTCTATACCTACCAATGAGTGCGTTGATAGTAAGGTGAAAATTAAAAAAAACATGCAATTATAACTTATTACCTATAACAAAAACTTCGACTTGATTTCTCATCCTAGGGACATGACACGCGACCGACTATTTAAGGCTATGAAGCTATTAGGGCTAATAGCATGTCGTTGCAACAAAAGCAGTTGCAAATTCATAAAAGTTTTAAGTAAATGGTATTATAATTATTTTCCTAATCATGTTGGTGCTTATAAGCACCGCACGCTCAAATAAAAATGTAAAACCAAATATTGATGATGTCAAAAGATTGACCACCCCTGAAATAAAGGTATGATTGTGTAATCAGTACAGGTTTGATACCTTAAGATTAAGAGTACTGATCCAGATTACCGTCATAATTCAGATGACCACAGTAACCAAGGTTTAGAATAGAAATTATTACAGATTATGTTATTATTATTACCTACGCAATTCTGTGTAATGTTAGGCAGTAAATTCTTTGAGAACTCATTAATAATATTCTCTTAATGGATAGTACTGGGTAGTCTTGGTACTAATTAGGGTTAGTAATGCAATAAAAATCTATGTTACCGTAACAATAAAGAAAACTTAGAGCGTTGCAAATTGTTTAAATAAAAAAATGGTTTATCAATTTCATCCCGCGGTTTTATGCGGGTTTTTTATTAATATACTCGTATAACAAAACCTCATGTTAAATCCTACCATGAGATTTGGCAGGAAATTTGGCAGTAGATTTGGCAGTAGATTTGGCAGTAGATTTGGCAGGAGATTTGGCAGTAGATTTGGCAGGGGATTTGGCAGTAGATTCGGCAGTAGATTCGGCAGTAGATTTGGCAGTAGATTTGGCAGGGGATTTGGCAGTAGATTCGGCAGTAAATTTGGCAGTAGATTTGGCAGTAGATTCGGCAGTAGATTTGGCAGTAGATTTGGCAGTAGATTTGGCAGGAGATTTGGCAGGAGATTTGGCAGTAGATTCGGCAGTAGATTTGGCAGTAGATTCGGCAGGGGATTTGGCAGTAGATTTCCTGATCAGAGACTTGATTAGGGTTTGTTTTTGTTACAGAGTTGACTGATGTGTGGTCTTTCAATAAAAGTTGTTTCCCAGCCCAGCAAGTTATGCTAATTGGTTAGTAGCTACCTACAGTACTTACAACTACAGTACTAACTAACATAACTTCGATAGTTTAATGATAGATTTGTTTCACTACACGGGACATCCAAAAAATCTTTCATTGTCTCTAATCTTCCACTTCCGCTACCTCACTTCTCGTTGCCCTGTATTAACAAACCACAAATCAAATACAATTGCATAACCAACCACACATGTCAAATGTATTGTATTTTTAAGACATTGTTGACACTAACAAAGTTCACATAAATAAATAGTATTTTACATAAAGATGCAGGCGGTCATCGTGTTTTCACTGGCATTAAACCTCCCATTCAATACGCGACAACGTGCGACTGACGTAACAATAGGCGCTTGCTATAATGTCGGAATTCGACACTTGAAATGAATAGTCAATTTCCAATTTCACGTTATTTAGAAATGTCAAATAGTTCGTTGCATATTTGATTGGAATTAATAACCAGATCGAATTATGATAAATATGGTATTATTTTATTAAGAGAGATTTGATTTTATGTTATAAATAACTAATTTAGTATGTAGTCGTATCATTTTAGACAATATTTATATTTTTTATTTGTTTTATGCTCAATAAAATAAGCTTTCAATTGTTAATTCGTATATTTTATCGCCAACCACAACGTTTAGTTGAATTTAAGTTGAAAAGAAGAAAATGTATTTTATATTTACTTGTAATCTTAGTACACTAATAAAAGGTTTCATATTTCAGCCAAACTACCGTGCCTAACATAATCCTAAGTACTTAGCACATACTTTCTCAAAAATATGTGTAGAGATTTTATGCAAATCTATAAAAACGTTATCCTAATGCGCGTCATTCGACTCCATCTAAATATACCTGTTTATGCGACAATTAAACGCACGTTGAATGTACCCAAGTTTAATATCGTAACTACATTAAGATGGCCGGGTCAGATTTAATCGATAACTTTAACTTATCTAAGTTACGTAACAGCGTAGGATACTTTGTAAAGCAATTAGTTTCATTGAGAGAAAGTTGTAATTTATTATAGAAACGATTAATCTTAGGTTTGATAATACGTACGTGGGTGCGGTGTGGTGTGAATGTGTTTGCAATGGTTCTGAGAAGAAGAAAAAAACAGTATTGCTTTGATCTAATTTAGATCTGACATGTGTAACAAACAGGTGGAGTAATAACTACTTTGGAACACTGTTATCTAGGTGTTGGACGTCCACATGAAATACAATAAAAATAACAGATTTTCTATAGGAACATCAATGCGTTAGTAATTTTTCTTTCAGATAACTCTACGCCATCTTTTATTTTGTAAGTATTTTTAAGGGTGGCAAGTGCGATCCACCAGGCTACCTACCATAGTGCATCAAAGCACATTTAAAGAATTGAATTTAGCAGTATCTACAGTTTCTTCATTAGCATTTGAGCAGTTCACAAGGAAGGTCCACATAACTCATAGAATTAAATATTGTATTGAAAGTACATTAGCCACTTGAAGCTAATATAGAACCATTTCTAATTCCTACGATTCTCACACAACGATAGTACGAGAAAGCCTTACAAACGATATATCGAGAGATTTAAATCGTTCATTTAAGAGTAATAAACTCTCTGTTTGCGTCCACATAGAAAACGTATTAGCGAGGTTTCTAATACAAATGTTTAACGATGACAGGCGACGACAAATGATATAGTAATGTGCTAGGTAATACACTGACGAGTAAGGCCCATTTACACGGGTAGGGTTTCTCGCCCGTCGAGAGGCGAAAATGTCCATGCGAATTTCGTAGGCGAGTCTCACAAGACAACTATCGCTCTCATGTGTTTACCACTCGCGAAAATCAAAAACTCGCCTGCTATTATATCATACGGGATACCGAGACTCGTCAGGCAATTTTCTCAATCTGAGATTTGAAACTAGATATACCATTTTCTGTTCACACAGACATTGTCAATTTTCAAAATAACTCATGCATGTCATGCTCACTTAAATGTCTCACTGTTAGTGGCGCGGTGTTGGATCATTTGGTTCCCTACAAAATGGTTGAGCTGAATGGTGCTGATCCACACGTCATGTTCGTGAACGGGCGCTGTCAGGTGAGACTGGAAGTTTCTTAACTGCCACGGTTTATTTTTATTATTAATCTTATATTTTGAATTGTTTCTTGATAATTGTTTATTCATTGTTCTCGCATATAGAAGCAACAAGAATACTTAATGTACCCAGGATTTTGTAATATCTTGATTTAAAAAGAGTGTCCTTGGAGTTTCTTGCCCATTCTTCTCCATAGAGATCTATGTTTTGGAATGAGCAACTAGCTTCAACTTTCTGACTAACTGACTGACTCTTTGACAATTCAAAAGTGCCTGTAAATGGTTTAATTGAAATAAATGCTTTGAGTTTGAGTTTGAAAAGTGGGCCAAATATTCCTTTCGATATGTGAGTTAGGGACATAGGTACTGTTTAAATATTTCCACGAGTTAACTTTTTTATCCTTTTTTGATAATCATCTTTTCAGGCGAGAAACTGTCCTCGTATAAATGAGCCTTTGCAGTATTTAACAGGGCTATGAAAAGCTGTCATTAGTATTATTGTAAGTGGGTGGGCCATGTTCATAATAATGGCCTGCAGCCAATAGACTTTAATATTATGATGACTTTAATAGTACCTACGTCGTTTAGGTAGTTTGTCTAGATGGTATGGATGGATTAACGGTGTTAGCTAGTTTCTTGTAATTTTAAGTATTTGGTTTTGTAACTTCCTTTTATAGCCTTGTCGGTGATACATGAAAATTGCATCGCCAGAGTTAAAGTCAGTTTTCATGAGCGTATCTCTCCTTGGAATTTAGGTAAATACTGTTTCAGTAACATTGGCATAGCAATATGACAAAACCTTCCCGGATTACTTAAAAACGTATGTGTGGAACCGTAAAAAAATCGATCACAATTAAATTAATTAGCTTCGATTTTCCCCGATTGAATTTTCAATTTTCTGAAATATTCTTCCTAAGAAAATCAGGAAGCTATCATAACAGCCCACAACGATCATTAGATAAAACTGAGTACGTCAGATAGCCGCTGTATCACCTGATCTAGGTGAGAAGACGCGGCGCGTGGGCGCCCGTGCGTGCCCAAAACTCATGGTTGCCAGGAACACGGAGAAAGTTTGATCTATGATGTTTTTTTTATGAAATGGCTCGTTATAAATGGCTCTGAAAGAAAATGTGCAGCATTTTTTTGTTATTTTTTTGCATTTTCTTCTAAAATACGGCTGGTACTAGCATAAGACAGATTTTTTTGGAATATGGAGAAGGAGGCTTTTGCCCAGCAGAGGGACAATACAGGCTAGTTAGATTAAATTAGAATCCATACTTTTTCTTGCCCTCACCAGGTAAGTTTTTCAATTTATCGTATGAGATTTCCCTATTGATATCTATATTTTATTACAGCGACGCCTTTGCAAAGGTTATTTACTGTAAAGCTTGATACGAGTAATTTCTTATTAAACCAAAATACTAGAGTCAGGAATAAATAAAAAAACATTACTTCCTTAAGTTTTCAACTGCCCAAAAGAAAATGTTTTCAGCAGTGGACAATATTGCTGAAAAATCCTTGAACTATTTATTTCACACATCAACGAAAATATCTAAAAATCCTTTGGTCTCACAACTACTTCGGGTCTAAGTATTAACTCTCTCGGTCCCCGGACCTACTCATCTGCCACCCCTGAAAACACATAGATATGTGTAATTGGCGTCCGTGTCCTTCCGATATTTATGCGATATAAGGAGATAAGCGCAATGTGGCCTCAGCGGCAGCGGGGATTACTTGCGTATCTTATGGCCTCGCGGGGCCACGCAGGCGGCGACGAGGCGGCTGATAACCTCGTGGTGGGACATAAACTTATGTAATTATTGGGATTCAGGAACTGTTAGATTCTTTGGAAGTGAGTCATGCTTATCTGGGTACGGGTTATATTTACCGCTTTTTGGTTCAAGAGGTTTTAGAATGTAGCCTATTCCTATCGGTAAATGCAAGGATTTGAGTCTAATAAAGAGAAGGGTTTCGTTTATGCAAGACCAAGTTTATAGTTGAGCCTATACTGTTTGCCTTTCAAGCAGTATAGTACCACCCGGTTGTTGTATAAAACTCCGGCCTTTAGAAAGAGATTGCTCGTCCAGATATGAGCGATAGACACGATGCTCTGTAAATCTGAACTGTTTCTTAGATTTTTGTAGGTACTGTAGAGATCTTAACCTATTTGGTTTTACGATGCAACCTTTTCGAGTAATAATAAGACAATGGTATAGGATTAAATAAACACTATTAACGCTAACGATAAAAGCTATTACGAGAACTAATAGAAAAATAATGAGGGGTCAGCTTAGAGAGCTGACAGGTGTAGGTCAATATAAAAATGTAAATTATCATGATTTCATTATTTAAATAATTATGCAAGCTAAACTATAATTACTCGTTTTATTTGAACAAACCGGCAATATAAGGACGAGGAGACCTTACAGTACTTAAGTACTTAGAAACGCTTTAAATCTTTCATTTGATAACGTTGTTACATCAAAACTTTTTTCCTAAAACAAACATAATTACACAACATCTACTCAACAAGCTCAATTAAACGTAAAAGTACAAACAAACAAAAAACAGTTAGTAATTAAAGAGAATAAGTCTTAACATGACGTAACAAAAATAATTGTATATAATTACGTATTCCGAGCAGATCTCCCATAGGTCATTATATACCTATTATGTACATAGCTGAGGCCGTAACCTTAGCGGGAGTTATTTCACTTTGACCGTGTGTAAAGAATGTACAAGCATGCAAACAATACTAAGTGTAATTAGACGTCTTAAATATATTTCACAGGGTGTCTGGTCCTTATTATCAGGGTTGCCAGTTGATTTTATAATGGTAAGTAAATTATATTAACCTTGAAAGTGTTCATGGTTAATATAATTTATTTACCAAGAAACTTCAAGTCCAGCGGGACTTGAAGTTTCTTGGCTTCAAAATGTCAATAAATAAACCGATACCTCAATTTTTTTGAGCTCTTTTATGCTAGATCCTCAATTTTTTTTTAAATCCGTACTTATATTCTTGGATTACAGACACACCCCTGGAACATCTCATCTCCATCCTGTTAATACTTTTGATAGAGTGCCCACCAAATCAAAATCTCTACTACCTACTCAATCATTGGTTAGGCCAATACACTTTCTTTTTTCATCACGTCGCCGTCGCCTCAGGGCATATAGCAGAATGTATCTACTTACCTAACAGTGGCTAAATTAGACTCTCCAGTTGTATATACTATTTTAAGTAGCATAGCAATGGTCTGTTCAAAAAGTATCCGATGAAAATATAAACAAATTGATCAGAAAACGTACTTGTGGATGTCAATTTGTAGTGCCACTCACAAATTGAGTGCTTTGATTAGATTATTTGTATACTTAAACCCGAAATTCTAATTGTAAATCACCTTTAAAATGTTTTTCACTTGACGATTGAGGTTAATTTTATAACATCAATTTTCGTCGATGTTTTTTAAATTACAACTTGATAATGTTATTCAAACATCCTATATACAGGTGAATGCGTTACTAATTCCTGTGTGTTAATAATTAGTGAGGGACTACGTAATAACTTTAACTTGAACAGTGTTTGTTTACACTTTCATCAGATACTTTTGGAACAGACTATTTTACTAAATTCTTTACTAGTAGCTAGTACTCGGGTCTGTGACCTCAACATGAATCGCATAAGCTCATCCCGTGAATGTTGAAACAAAAAACGGTGACTCATGAAATCGTGAATCAGTATGCCTATGATTAGCAAACTTCTGGTTGAAACCTCTAATTTACTGAAATGGATACTTTCATTGAGCAAAAAGCAATTTAAAGAAAACTGTAGAATTGTTCCTTGTTTCTATACTGTTACTGAAAAATTAACCGAATATAAGCAGGTTAACTTGAAAACTTCTTTTTGTTCGCCTTCTTCGATCCTGTTCATACCATACCATGTTTTGGGTGAAGGCGCAACATATCTTTTTCTGAGTTTTACTTCCAAATATTATAAACGGCTCTCTATAATTATTCACAAAATCTTCCATCAGTTCCTTTGTATTCCTTTATTCTTACAGCCATCGTGTTACGACAAATGTCAATTCATGCACAATCACGAAAGAAATCAATTCATTGCCCTGCTCTCTTTAGACTTACTTCCTTATAGCACGAAATCCCAGAAGAAATGACAGAAATAAACAACAGAATAACAAATCCGCTAAAACAGATCAATACTAATCATAGTGTGTGCTCTACATACCTTAAAGAACCAACTGTCCGCCAACCCTACCATCAGCTGCATCCCTGGCTGCAGACCAGCCACTACACTAGCACCAGGTTGCAACACAATTGGCTAATTGTGGCAATTGTTACTGCAGCCCAAGGTGAGTTCGCCAATTCTCGACTGCCGTGGGAGAATTCGGTAGGCCGGGTGGGGTAAGTCAGGGGAGGAAGCCATTATTATGGGGTTTTATACGAAACAATGTAAGATTTAGCTGGAGACAAGTGACTTTGGAAATAATGATTACTTTCCCGCCTGGAGCCCGGAGTCTGGATTTGTGCCCAGTTGATGGCAATAGACTCGCCCACTATTACATGGGACTTAAACATAACTGGCGAAATGTGGGTGTATTATAGGTACACCTCTGCCTAACCCTTCGGGGAATAAAGGCGTGATGTTATGTTACGTGTTATTACTATAAGTACACAGTTCTGACCAAATCTTATTTAAACTATGCCACAGTCGCATTTATCTGAGATGAGGTCGTTGAATTCGTAGAAAAACACCGAGACAAAAATAACCAATGACAATAAATAATTAACCAAAAAGAGTTCTGAAAAGATAATGAAAACTGAACAGTTGTAACTCATGAGTACAGGATTTTCCCAGCAGTGAAATGATGCAGAATGACATTAATCAATAACAAATAAATGCAAGCTAAATTCAAAAACTGGTCACGATCCTATATTTTCGTATCCCCAAAACTAGACTTCCTATTCATCTAACACTGCCGCTTCTACCTTGCACTCCGTGCACCTTACGCAAATGCGCGGGCGCACGCTATACCGAGCATACGCCATGCGCCCGCGCCGGTCAACAAGCAACCGCCGACCGCTGCCGACTGCCGGCCGCTGAGACCGCCAACAATTACCACGCTCCAATATTGCGCGGGTGATTTATTGCAGATTCAAACAGCCGTACTCAATGTTATTATAGTGGTCTACGGATTTGTTTGTGTTTTGAAAATCAATTTAGGTGCAGGTTCTAGTACTTATGCAATGTATTTCCTATTTAATATGAATTCAAATAGGTAGTGCTGAATTGAAAATACTGATGCATTTTTGCAGAACTGAAATAAGACTACAACGATATTATGCTGCAAGACCTGGGATGATGCAAACATAAGTAACCTTTAAAGGATCAAATAATCGAAGGGAAGATAATAATAATCTAGCCTGGAAGAAGTTGGAGATGCTACAGTTTGACTTTGAAGACCAAATAGCATCCTGAATTTTTTAACGAAGAGCTTCAAGAGTTCCTCCTCTCTGCAAACAACACCATAAGTGCGTGCGTAACATAAGCAAATATACAAAGAAAGTAAGTGACGTGAGAATTCCACGAACTAGCTAATTCAACAATTGATTACCTACCCACGCGAACAGTAAATAAGCTCTTATATAACAATTTACCTATCACCATTCGAATTTCACGACACATAAAGCTATTTACTCGGGACATTCGCTAACATTACGCAATTCACATATTTACCGTAGCGCAGGTAATTTAATTAGAATACGCGCGACAAAAAGTGAAAGACATTGTTTTCTATTCATCCTAAAGCTTGAGAACTTTGAACAACGAATCGACACACTGTCGAACAAGAACAAGTAAATTTTTATCTTCTGAAAGCGTTGCGAACCCCTTGTGAAGCCACAATTTCCGTGTGAAGACGTGGAACTGAGACTACTTGATCATGCGGTCCAGTCATATCGCACGTGCTTTATAGCAGACAGAAGCCATCCACCTTCTAAGGAGGTAACGCCTGGCAACTCTTAGCTGGAGAAGTATGTTAAAATTGCGGCTGGTTACCGACAACATCGACCTTCTCCACGTCAATAGTAGCTTCATGATATAGCTGCATTGTCAACTAAAGAAATGCATACAGCTTGCAGGTGTGATTGAATTCCCAGGAAACTGGAGCTCGTGGAAAAGCGTGGCACTACAGAGTATTTTGATAAAAACAGTGGTAAACTTCAATACTGAGTACCAACATCTCATCGCATGGTTCCATGAAAACAAGTGCCGCATACCGTGAGAGCTTCTATTCTTGCGCATCGTATCATTAATTGCCTCACCCTTACGTCACGTTGTCGTCAGTAGAAAGCTAACTAATAGGGTGCATTGTTACGCATATTCAAGCATCCAGTGAGAAAAAACGCATGTGTGACTATTACTTCATATTCTAACATTCTAACTAACAGTTTTTGTTCGAAAAGTCGCACGATTTGCATGCGAGGATGTAATCGTCGTTACAATAAAACGATAAATATAGTAAGTGATGTTGTTTTGCTGTACACCCGGGACTGAAACTGAAATATAGTTTGCGCTCCACATCATTATTGAATATATGAATTGTCTTGTAAGTTTTTAGAGTTAAGTGAGACTGTTCTTCTTCTTTTCGAGTCGATGGTAAATTTTTAATGAGCTGAGCCCAGTAGGTGACCACGCCAATCGCGCGTCATTACTGTCGTTTTTAGGTCCTCAGAAGTGAAGGTGTATGGACACTTTGGTTGGACATGCCAACATATGGGGGCATGGTTTGGTCAGGAGCATCGCAATCACACTGGGTGACAAGTGAGTTGTTAAATCTTACTCAATCAAAGGGTGATCTGTTAATAAAATTAATAGACCGAATAACAGTGTAAGCGTGCAAGTATTTACGTTAGAAATCGGAGACTGTAAGACCAAAATTAGTCCGTGTGTATCTAGAGAGAGTAGAATTTGGCGAAATGCACGCGAGTTGCTCTTACATTTAAACGGAATTGACACTTTCTGAACAAAACGTGATCAGTTTATCATGAAAATCGGCCATCGCTATTTGGTTGCGGCTTTTGTCTACCTGTGAACTGAAATAGATTCAAGTAGTAGGTAGTAGTAGCATGGTGATCAATGCTCATGCCTTCTCTGGATCATTAGAGGATTTTGCCCTGCCGTGGGACAGTTATAGACTGGTATTATTTTAGTAGGTAGTGAGCTCTAGAAACATCAAACATTTAGCAGCCAAACAGCATTACCTCGTAAAGATAACGGCTGCCGGTGAAATTACAGGCACACGAACCAATCTAAATCATCTTAATACAAGAACAGATAACCCAGATATATAATCCACTACAATCCACAATATTAAGCATGCATATCTTACACACAGTAGACAATTGCTCGACTTAAGACATTAAACACATCACGATATCTAAACTTAATGTATTTCTCACGAATCAGTTACAAAACCTTGCTTTATAGATCTTTCATATGAGGCAGGCTGCATCGCGGTTACGTTAAAACATGGTGGAGCCGCGATCAGGCTCGTGTCAAATATGGCACCTAATGATGGTCGGTGACACTAATAGTTTTGGTATTTTGATTTACATATTGTTTCGGAATGGTGGCTAAATATTGAGCTTCCGATCGAATAATGTAGGAAAGAGTTCATTGCTTTGTGATGATCGGAGAGATGATCTCACGATTTAATATTCGCTTCTTTTTGATGCTCGGAGTATGTGTTCTGGCTTGGCTAAACCTCTGCGTCTTTCTACCAGTTTCAAGTTTAACAAAACATAAAGGCAGCTAGACAGTAAATCATTAGGATAATAGTGAATAGAATAGATCAGCAGACCTTCCATATGAAGATTTAATCTTGGTCTGATTTCCATACATTTGTGACAAACCACATAAATCCCTTCATAAATCACTCTTTGTAAATACTTTTTAGTTAAGCCATAAATGTCATGTATAAGAAGAAATGTTACCTTCGACACTTGCCAGGATATAAAAAATTGGTTCCTTCACATAAAGGCTCCCACAGACAGGCGCAACGCGACAGCGCTACACAAAAGCGCCGCTCGTCGCGCGACACGCGGTGCCTTTGTGTCGGGCGTCGCGACGCACCAGTGTGTACGAGCCTTAAATCTCGACGTTTATTTCCATAATTTGTATCATTCTATTTAGCACTACGCTAAATATTTCATTGACATTTCCATACTTGACATACATTGATGTCAAAATTATCAAACACCAATTACAAATTATGATGTTTTATCTACTTAAAATGCATATTTATTAATCGTGCGTGTGCACATTCCTCGATGAGCTTATGCAAGTAGGTGAGGTACATAATTAAGTGCGTCGTCGACAAACAAAAATTATCACGTTTCTGTTGAAAACCCACTGGTATAGTTTCTGTAATAACGTTGTGAAATCTAAATTAATAGGTAAATACTTAGTTTTGTTCAGGTTTAGTAGGAAATATGATATTGTAGACTGCCTCGTTGGTGTAGTGGTCACAAGCGCATGAGGTCCTGGGTTCGATTCCGAGGTCGGTCGGCGATGTGACTGGGTCTTTCTACCACGAATTTCTCAGTAGCAGCCCGGAGTCTGGATTTGTGCCCGGCCGATAGCAATAGGCTCGCCCCCTATACATGGGACTTAAACATAGGTACACATAACTATAGGTACACAGGTGTTGTTATGTTATCATAATTGTGTCTAGTTATCATTCATATCTGTTATTAATTCGTAAGTCGTAGGTAAAGCACGTTACCCAAAAACAAAAATGAGGGTCAGCATTCAGGATCTACTTTAGAACTTAATGTTTTGTAATGATTTGGTCGTAAAAATCACGTACCATACGGAGTTTCCTTAAAATTCTACTTTCAAACTTATTTTCAGGCGTGTTAATCTAATAATATCAACAAGCCTTAGTTACTTAATATTCCAAACGGGAAACTACAGGTACTTTTTTTAAATATAGTTTGGAATATAGATATCCAAGATTTTTCTGAAAGAGACTCTATATATGAATTGTCTGTCGTTTCAATTAATATACGTTACTATGCCGAATAAAAGTGCAGTAGCAGAAATGGACTTCCAAGTTGATTCCACAAAAGGATCTAGTGCAGCTGTCATCTAGTTGGTGTATGGCTAACAAAATTTGCCAATGAACAACGTAGGTAAGGAATGTTTTGTTGACATTCATGTAACATATTTCCTTATTTACAATACATAGTTTACATAAAACATTGTGCTCTAATGTAACGATTTATGCCACAGGAAATGTGTGTCGAAATGTAGCAGCCACTCGATGGTAGGCAATTATGTAATATTCTGCTCTATTTTGCAAATGGCGTAGTACGGGTTTATTTACTGACCCTTTTTGCCACATAGGTAGGTGGTAGGTACATTATGAGATCTATTCCAACCTTCCTAAAATCGTTTATCCAATCTGTTCAAACAAAAACTAGATTAACTGCTGGTGTCAAACTTATGCTAGCTTTTCAGCAATCAAATGATATTTTACAAAATAAATATTGAGCGTTTCAGAATGTAGGATGACCAGTGTTGGGCAAACGTTTTAAAAACGTCGGTAACTTATGTTGATCCAGTGAATTTTTTACTTTTCCATCATCGATTGTCGCCGATACAATGTCACTTTGCCTAGGACCTCTGGTGATAATACTGACTAATTAGGTAGGCAGGTACCTCAGACACGGACTGCCACAAACTTTTTACGAAGTATCTAACATTCTAACCATCACGCTTATGATCTCTAACGGGGTAATCCGAGTAAAGATTAACAGACTCTCAAACCGAACCAAATCGGTGAACATGAATGCTCGGTACATCTCGATTGTCGGCTAATCGCAAGTGATACGAACAATAACGGCATCGATCGTTCATTTCAACTTCAACTGTGTCAGTTGGAGGCTGCGCGGGAGTCGATGCGACGACCCACTGCGCAAGCGTCGCTACGCTACAACAAACTACCGGCAGATTATTTTGATATTTTTTTGTGATGGTAAAGTATAATTTAGTTACTAATAAGCACGAAGTGGATCTAATGAGTAAGCAACAATTAAGTTTCGGAATTTTAGCGATCCAAACGACTTGCACCAATGGAAGATACAGATCGTAATTCTCGTAACTTTGCCAATATCAAAGCGTTTGCAGTTAAATATAAGCCTTTTGTCTGTACATCATGTTTATCAGCATTCCTCCATTAGACAAAACAAGGATTATGTTTTAATCTAAGAATTGTAATAATTCACCAATAGATAAGCTTGGCACGGACACCTTCATACATATCTTATTGCGTCTACTTAGCTCTTAAAACTTCGCAATCACTACTTTTCCAGACTCAATGAGAACAGTTAGTTTCTTTGCGACAGTATTACATCGCAGTTAGTGCAGCGACAAGCTGCGCGCGCGCAGACACTACGGTTACACGTGTTGCCCAATGAAATCGAGTCTTGTTTGATAGGTACTCGTGTTTGTGGGTTTGACAGATGAAAGTTATTTTTATTGAAAACAAATTGAAAGTAATAAATTTTCCTATGTGGCTGAATTAAAGATAGAGCATTGGAAAATGTTAATACTTAATTAAATTATGTATTTATGGTACCTAACTTACTTGTGCTACGATCAAAACATGACATGAAGCAACCGCTGTGGGTCACTATATGACAGCCAAGCATACGGAAGAACCTGTCACTCACAAACTGTCTTATAGGTGACGACAAGAGACAAGAATCACCTGCTACGGCTATTGATAAATAATGTTCTTTCAGCAATTCAAATTTGAATTCAAGTTCCAACATTCCCAGGTTATGTACCAACCCATATTTTTCCACAAATTTCATAAAAGACGACGAAAGGATCTATCACAGTAGATAGAAAAACCGCCATTGATAACATTGTACACGAGAATTAATAGCTCCTCATCCCAAATTGTTGCAATCATATTCCCACACGGCCTAACCTCACACAAAGACAAGCCATCATTCATGCTATTGTACACACTGGTAGACAATTGTGGGCCATCTAATCTGTCCTGTCGCATGTTTCATACGACTGATCGACTTGTGTTACCAAGGATCGGATTACAAAATCTAGTATGTTTGTTATAAGGCCTTGAAGATTATAGCCCGAATTAGATCAGTGCCATTGTGAACAGTTGATTTAGCGCCACCCTGTGTACAGATTTGTGACTAAAAGTAAAGACGTCAAGCGAACAGTTCTGACCCTTACTAAATTGAATCTTTCCTACGCTGCTATAATCCGAATCATCCCAGCCTTATGCTTATTCATTTGGGGGAGGTACTTATTTTACATCAGCTCCGTCATATATATATTCACCTCTTTCTGTACCTTATATTATTATCACATTGTACACTTTTATCATGAAGCCTTTCACATCCATATAGAAAATTGATGCCGTTATATTATCCTACTATCTCTACTAATCGTTGAGCTCCTTAAGTCCTGACTTCCTGAGTCGAGCTGCACGATTACTGACAAATGCGTGCACTGACTGGACAGGTCCACTCAAACTGTGTGGTTCTTTCCTCAAAAGACCATTTCAGATACCAATCTGCATGGTCTTCGCATGACCTGACCAAGATTATGTCTGGACTTTAAAAGAGACTGTGACCTCTGAGTTTGTTTCGGCCTTTCTTCTCAGAGTAGTCAGATAGGAAACGCCGACCTCATCTAGTTTGAAAAACATGATTGCCGTGTAAAAGTGTTTGTACAAATCTACTTACAGAAATAAAATCATTTATCATTTACCGTAGCTCGCTATCACTTCTAATTTAGACCACAGGCTAAAAGGACCGCTAAACGCGGCTGCCGCACGCAACGCGTTCGTGAGAGTTCTCCAATTTTAACAAAAACTTCGCGCATGTCTACAAGAAGCCATCCAGATATATAATTAAGTTGTTAAACATAGAAACAATAATTATTATTATGTACTGGACCTTGAATGAAGAAGTTATTTGTAACAGACAAACGGGTTAAGATTCTACTTGGTCGCTGTAAATTCTGGCTTAGGTAAAACCCTTGTAATATTTTTAGCAATAGTTTTAATTAATTAATTTTATGTTTTAGGCACAGGATTTGCAGTGTGAAGAAATAATATGGCGGGCTTGTTTAAAAAGGACACTGACTTACGGTGATGGAAATCATTGTGGGAAAAACTTGGACTACAAGGTCTGATATACGAGTAACAAGCAGTGCACAAGTTTCGAGTTTGCGAAGAGGCTTATTTACCATGTTACAATTACAGGCTGATATTATAATATGCCGTGTGGTTTCAGGCAAGGAAATAGATAAGCATTCTTTATCCTTACTAAGATTTTACCACGTCAGTCATTTTCCTCCAAAAGATTTCATTGCAGATAGCAAACCCATGATAGAAATATACAAATCAAAGTTAACGAAACAACCTTCATAAAGACACAGTTTCAAACACCAGCTTTTCCCTCAATGTGCAATTTATAATAGAAGTTTATAATAACTTGTAATAACATTGTTGATTGCTGATTTCAACTAAGATTAATTGCTGGAGGCTCTCCATCAGATATGGTGGGACTGTGGCGTCATTTGAGAACATCTCAGCATTGTACTCCAATGGCTGCAGTGGCAACGCAAGATGCAACGCGAGATGGAAATCTCGAAGTCGTCAAGATTTAAATGTACTCACAAATCTACTGTTTGTGGCATTACTGAGAATTCTCATAAAATTATAACTCGTTTGGCATTTAGTGCTGGCAGATCTTTAAGTTAAATCAGCCTTTTGTCATTTAGATATCACAAAGAGTCTTGCATTTTAACCCAAGTTAATTCACCTTATAATGAAGTACCTACTTTGACGCCAGAACATCATGTAAGTATTTTTAATAGGACATAAACTAATCTTTCTGCCTATGTAACCGCTGTTAAAATCAAATAAGCTGGTGCAATAAGGAAGCTAATCAGCTGAGTTCATAAAACTCAGAGATAGCTTCACACCAAGTTTATCAATAAAGAAATTACATGTCTTAATGATTCATAAAATATTATTTCTCTGTGCCCTTTCGTTTCCGCAATTAATGATTGTTAACAAAATACTTACTTTAATTAATCATTTAGAATATAATAGAATACTCTTTATTATGTACACCATAAAACGAACGAACGTACTTAAACGAAGATGTATGATTATCCTTCCTTAGGTATAAATTCATTAGCTAATATCAGTGGCTAATTAGTAACCAACGAAACATAGGAAAGACAAAAATTATGATTAAAGGTTCTATGACCCTAGGACGGTGGCGGTGACGATGTTCATGAACAATGCTAAAGGAATTGCCGATGGTTTTCCAATCATATAAACAATGGAAGGCATCAAAGCGTCATGGATGTATTTAATTTTTCTTTATTGGTAAAAATAAATAAAAGTAAACAAATAACATCACGCCTATATGTCCGAAACGAAACCGAAGGGTATGGCGGAGGTGTACCTATAGTAGAACTACATTTCGCCAGCTATGTTTAAGTCCCATGCAATAGGGGGCGAGCCTATTGCCAATGTCCTTTTACCGAAAAGCCCTTACACAAAACTTGTATAAAAATGTAAATATAAATATAAAAATAAGCCGTAATGCAGACTTTAGTTACCCAATACGTCGCATTCCCACGTGGTTGTTCCACTGTTCATCCCTTTGCACGCTCCGCTTACATGCGATCGTCTAGCTTGCGCCCGCGCCGCCGGCGCAACTTTTACTAGGCAACTGTCAAGACTATTGTTGTTGATATAATGTATTAGGTTTCTTTGAACATAGGTAGAAATCCAGAAAGAAATTTAAGCAAACATTGTGTTGCAGATCTTCAATCGTTATTCTAAAAATATTGATACTAAAAATGCTAAAAGGCAATAATTTGAAATTGTTTCTGACTCGGTGCACTAAAACAACAACCGTAATTATATAATAAAATAAGTTAAAACATAAACGATGAGAAGTTAGAAAACAATTACCAAAGAAAATCTTTGAGAAAGTTTTATAAAATAGCCAGATAATTCAATAAACCGAGAGGATCAGTGGCATAAAGTAAACCGCCGCTTAACAAAAGATTAACAACCCCTAATTACCAATTATGAATCAAATTATGAACACTGTAATTATAATTCCGCGTTTCCATAAAATTACTGCATAATATCTCTGAGCATTTCCTATACTTTATTATACGTGTCTAATTATTAAACATAGCCTTAAAATTTACTACTAAACTTACGGAAATATAATCTGTTTTGATAAAATTATAACACGAAAATTTTTTGTGGTTTGAAGACCTGTGAAAATTAATCAAAACCACGTCAGAATCCGTAAACTTTTACGGTTTTATTTCCATAATGTATTTGAGTAAGCAGCAAAGAAATAAGTAAAAAAATAATTATATGGGATATTATTCGTTATCGACGACAACCATACAACCTATGGCCGGTTACCAGTTTTTCGTCCACTCATCTTGCTACACAACATCCTACATTCCTTCTCCTTCAACCATCATTCTGCTACTGATTCCAATCAGTACAGCACAGCTTTGCCCAGTAAATATCATTTCTTTAGTCACCCTTTCTCCTAATATCCATCTACCATTTACTTCTATAATACATACGATCATAATCCTGGCCACGTAACAACAAAGCAAGCGGTAATTACCGCGTGCACTACATACTGGTACCGAGAAGTAACGTTACCCAACGCGGTACGGTTTTTGTCGATACTGTCGGCGCTATGCAGTATGCGGCTATGATGCAACGAACGAACACCTGGTTAAATAATAACTGTTTCAAGAAAGGTAGCACTTTTGTATGTGTTTTGTTACAGGGTAGGCAGACACAGGTGTGTTTTTTGAGTTATAAATATCGATGACTCTTCAGAGTATAAATCTGGATTAAATAAAAACTCTTTAGTGTCTTTATGACTATTTTTGTTTGATATAGAGCGACAATGTTAAGGGGTAAATAAATCCTTTCCCACGTAGCGGACGCATGTCACCTTTTCGAACTGTCATTTTCGTTGAGAATATTGGCAATACGTAGTCTGAAAAACAATAAGGTGCACATTATTTTCATTCCTTGACTGTACATTACCCCCAAAAATAACAGAAGCAAAGGGGTTGACCACATTCGTGATTAAAATAGGTCAAAATCCAGGCATGAGCATCCAAATACATAGACACATAATTTAATCTTAACCAGATTAAATTATGTATACAAAAAGTTCTAGGCTACACGCGCCTAGACCACAACACAAACTTTTTACCTAGGTCAGTACCAAAAAACCAGATTACCTAAAACTTTTTATGTAACCCAGATATTTACGAAAGGATTATTATACTATTATTATTATAACACGATGAAGTTTGAGATGGAAAGTTGAAAAAAAACTTCGTCTATTTAGTTAAAAGAATATCTTGATCAGCGTGAGAAATAAAGTATTAGATTTATAATTCAAACTTAATGGCTTTAAAGCGATTTATTTTTATTGTTATACTGTCACTATTGTGCTTGTTCCACATAGCAAGATTAGGTATAACGAATCATCATGGAGTGTTCTTGAAAATATTAAGGTTAGTAACATCAATTGAGAGCGTTCGCGCTTTTATAATAACTTGACAATCATAATCGTAAGTATTTTAATAAAAAGTACGACGCACCTTGGTTGTCGCACGCTGTGTGTGTGTGTGGTCAGAAGACCCCACAGCTAACCTTACAATTTTCTTTTTGTTTTTGTTTCTGTGTTTGTTTACTAACAATACTTTTTAAGAACAATGTTAGTAACAATTGGGCCCAGTTGCCATAAATAAACAAATATTTAATTTTTATTTAATAATATTAAGATTGAGAAGTTGCTTGAATTAGTGACAGATACAGTTACAGATGTTAATTGTTGAGTTTTTATTAAATTTTGTGACGGAATCAGCGTCCTAATTAACACATTATCAATAACAATCTGATTCATGTTGAAGGATATTGCTAACCCATTGCTTCATATGTTCGAAAAATTTGTCTGCTCAACAACGTAAATAACGCAATTGATGTTGTTGAACTTTCAAAATGAAAGCCATTCCTACTGTTAATGTGTTATGCATATTACCTCGCAAAGCTTAGTTAATCTTCCTAAAAGTTTGTTTTTTGAAGATTAACTAACAATTGCTAACCTACTGCCCTGTGGTAACTTTTGGGGTTTATGAAACCTGACGCTAATATTGCGTTACAATTTATTTTATTATTTATGTACACACAGTAAAATACAAAGAGATACGACGTATTTATAATTTTGAGTACAAAAGTGCTGCTTATTTCTTAAGAAAAATTGATTGGATTGATTGATTGATTTAATGTAATTGATTTATCGAACAGATTTAACACAAATTATTGAAATCAGCTTTTCACTTGGGCTATTGAACGCCAAAACGACAAACTGAAGTCAACTCTTCTATGAATCTACCAGAGGAACCAAAACAGCTGGATTCATTTCAAATGACTACCTACATATTTAACAAGATATGAACCAATAATATACTCATACGCACAAAATGACCTCTTACAACCTCACAAAAACGAGTGCAACCTGTGTATGAGAAGTCATATGGTTACCAATACGACCACAATGTCTATCATTGTTCCCCAAGAAACTAAACGCAAGAAACACGCGAAAATCTATTGTTGTGTACATATTACATATTTTGTGTGGATATGGGAGCTGTTATGTACACGTATTACAGTTTTTTGTTTTAACAACTCCGAATTGTTCTTGATGTAATTGAATTATTTGATAAGACAGCCTAGGTTACGACATTTCCCATGGCTGTCTGTATAGAATAGACCACTTGGCCCTTGATAAACGTTTTTGTGTTATTATTGAGTGACAAATTAAGTAACATGACTGACATAAGCTAGGAAAGGATCTACAGAATTTTAAATGAGAAATTGAGAATTTTGACAATAACGAAACTTAAGAATTTGAAAAGAGAATGAACTAAAACTTCCAAGAGGCTTGACCTACAACTACATTAAGAATTCTGCATTAGTTATGGGAAAACTTAAGTGTAGTCCATTTCAGTGAACTGTGGACAGTGGTTCCCACAGGCCACAAGACGTGCCAAAAGACCAAAGGCGTAACAAAGTTATTGAGGAAACTTGATCCTAAGGTTCTAAAAACTTTACGAGCAACGCTTTCCTCAACAAGAAAACTATCACAACTCGACCTAAAACCGAACTCTACATCAATCGATTAACTGTACCAGTCGTGTGTCAATCATTAGCAAGCAGACAGTCAATGAATCAATACAGGCAATTTATCTGTCCTTTCGTAAACTCAGCACAGCCTAACTAGGAACTTCAAACATACAGCGTGGTCCAATAATTTCCACACTTTCATACCGAAACGTTGCGACAAAATATTGTCAGTATTGCAGCAAGATATCTTGTTTTTAGTAGCTTGCAGTTGTTATGGTCGGTAACAGCAATTTTAGAGGTAATTGAGATAAGAAAATGATTAATAAATAATATTGAATTGCGTTGCATATTTCAGTTTATTTAGAATTTCTAAATCTTTATTCAACTTCCGCTCAGATAAGCATGTTACATACATATGTACATATGCCTTTTTCCATGGGGGTAGGCAGAAACTACAGAACGCCATCGCTGTTGGCCCTCCCATACTCCATTTGCTTTATTTACGTTTATTCATCTGGTCATACTCGCAAATCTTTTAGTTTGGTGAAGTAGAGTATTAATAGTAACCACATTAATATCATGACAAAAGTCAAAATAATCTAGCAAAACCATCATGGTTGCACTTAAAAGATAGAAGCATACAATTTGATTCTGCGGAAGTGTTCCAGCGGAAACTAGAAACATTGGAATGTTGAAAACGGAAAATTGATGAGATCGGACGATGGTTGGCTAGCTATCGAGGTAAATAATGCAATTGTAAGACACCGGAAGTATGTGAAACGTGGGTTTTGGCAGTAATCATGACGTATCAGTCTACAAACGTCTTATGCTATATGAGGCTCTGGGCCATATGACTCGTTCAGTGCTGAGTGCATTTATATGTTTTGAAGAGCCTCCACAAAACTCGATAAGTACTAACTCATTAAGTCCAAAGGGCCCTTGTTGTTGGTCAGTTGAGGTTTCCGACGGACTTTACAATTTACATGATCTAGAATTCTAGAATATAACATAAACATCACGCCTGTATTTCGCGAAGGGTAGGCAAAGGTGAACCATAGTCGGTTCACCAACCTTTTGCCAGTTATATTTAAGTCCCATTAATACGGGGGCGAACCTATTTCCATTAACCGGGCACAAATCCAGACTCCAGACTTAACAGCCTGGAGTCTGAGGCATCTGTAGCCTGAGAAATCCCTGGTGGAAAATACAAATTTAGCACTTTACACGACCCGGGAAGGGACCGACCTCCCAGGACCTCATACTAACATCGAGGCAGTCCAGACGGAATTAAATGCAAGAGTTGGATAAACGTTTGTCTTGCGATATGCTTAGTGCATTGATAGAGGTGCGTGCTACATACCTCTGTGTGTAACAACATTTTTTCTTGTAAATGGTGTGTTGTGTAAGTAAATGTGTAAAACTGATATAATCCACTCATAGTAGGTCGTTGCGACAAATATTGAGTATTGCGACAAAATATCTGGTTCTTGATATCCGCGGGCTACTGTCGTTGCAGTAGTGGTACTGGTAGGAAAATTAGTGGCGCTTAGCAAAAACTTGAATAGTTTTAGATATTGATAGCGTGTAATTAATTCAATAGGTACTATTGGCTTAGTCAGAAGAGAAAACATTCTGATTAAACATAAACAAAATATGATGCAAGATATTCAGGTTTACATCATACAGCAAGTTAACACGAATATAGTCCAGTCATGTGGTAGCTTTGCCTGGACAGATTTCCGGGACTTTTGAAAATTGGTAATTTTATTGATTTCCACGTGCTGTTTTCGAACTATTTATTACGACAAACTTCAGGTAACCCCCTTTTTGGGCACCGAATTACTGTATTTATAGTTTAATGAAATATCCAGTTATGACTAGTTATAACTTCGATTTATCTCGTAAGATTAATTTAGTTAAAATCAGCAGATCCACTTATTACGTGAATCACGAAATATGCCAAAACATGCATAATGTGATGAAACGTTTGAACATGTAATCATGCAGGTATAGTAATCATAATATTATTAAAATGAACTCAGTAGGTACATTAACATCCATCAACTAAAATATAACCACTAAAATAGGCAGTAAGAGATGAGATCCGCCCCAGTCTACGGTAGCAATAAGAAACACCCCGTAGTTTGCATTCCCAAGTCGCACAGATAAACAAACGTGAAGAAAAGTTTCAGTATTTTTCAAAATAATGAGGATGTAAAGTTTAGGAAAATTGTCGATCGACTGAAATGTCAAAATATCAATTACTAACTTCTGCCCGCGACTTCGTCCGCGTGAAATTCCTGGTTCCCCCGACTCACCCCGTCGCATCGCCTGGCCGCGCTGTTACCTCGTTTTCGCTTAGCGTTCTTTCCGACTTTTTTTCTTTTTGCACGGGTCCTTAGGAACCTAGCGTGATGTTTAATAGCCTATAGTCTTCATCAAGAATTATTTTATCAAAGGCAAAAATATTCTTTGAAATCCGACTGGTAGTTCCAGATATATTACCCTCTATATACAAACTTACAAATAAACAAATTTTACCTCTATAATATTAGGTATAATAGACGTTTCATTAAACAAAACCAATCGCCCAGATAAACCACATAGTTATAAATCACATAGGTAAGTACTTACCTAAGAAACCGTAAGGTCTACCCTCTAAGCCGGCCACTTAGCACTTACGGCCACGCCGCATATACTTCCGGACATTTGCTCTAACTATTACCACAGCGGGAAACTGCCTGGACATTGCTTATTTACTTACAACAATTAAAGCTCACTAAACTTCGACAAAACTTGTTTCCACGTAAATTGATTCGTCACGGTATTTTTAGAGAAGTGGTTTGGGAAGCGTTTTTGTTTTCTAATTTTCAAAAGTTACAATTTCGATAAATAATTAATACCGATAGGCTGTCGTTTCATGTAAAATAGTAGTATTCAGCTGCATCCGGTTAGACTGGAAGCTGACCAACATAGGTGGGAAAAGACTGGGCAGATTGATATTGAATTTAACTATTACCGAAAGGAATTGTCGTATGGTTAAATAAGTATTTACCCTACTTATTAGAAAAAAAAATCGTAAAGAATGTAACTAACTGAAATATTTCTACTAGGTACGGTTGTGTTTACGGTTTCATTATAACAGAATAAGTTTACCGAAATTGTGTCAAAATCTTCCTCGAATACATTCTAACTGTTATGAAAACTGTTACATAGATTAAAACAGAAAATTGTGACAGACAGCACAACTTGAAGTACTGTTTTAAATTACAATCCCTAGGAGACATTACAGATAGTGTTTCTGAAACTCATCACCCCTTAAGGAATCGAAATTAAGTACCCTTTTAAAACCTCGCCAAGATAATCCTGCCTTAATGAAGCAGTTACCAACATCTTCAAAGACGTTATAATAATTTTGCTCCTCGATAGTCGTCTTTGCACAACATCCGACCTAAGTACCAACGAGATAATCGCAGATCAATTTACTTAGCTTTCTTTAATTAAGATATCTTAGCCAGTATTACCGCCAAGTAAGGAATCAAGCGAACATACCACCTTTATGTACTAATTGTATGTAATTGCGAATGTTTCAGTTCATATGGAGCGTGGAAAGCGATACAACATACTTCTTTTTGAAGTACTTTGGTAAATCACGGTGAAATTGGTAATGGGATTAGTAGAATGCTATTAAAAGTTGAGCCAAAACGAGACTTGAAGAACGAGTACCAAGCATGTAGCTGTCTCAAGTTTTAGAAACTATAATGAACGAACTTCTGTGTTTAAAAAGTATTTTAGGTTCCATCGTGGAAAGTGCCTTTATCAGCCTTTACAGCAGTAGGTAGCATTCCCCTTTAAAATACTGCGGGACATTGTTTACATGTATTTCCTATGACTTCAATATGATCAGCTCGGAAGTCCTAAAAGTTCCTATTATATTCAGTTATTAACTGCGGTAATTGTTGTCATTGTTTATGTATTTCCTATGACATTTATGTCGTATGTTGAAATACGACGTTAAACTCTTTCCCTTCCTGTTGTCTTTGTGATTCTTGCGGAATTAGGCTAAATGGTTAGTTACAGGGTTTTATTAAATACACAATGACATAGTCTAGAAACAGAATTTTTGTTTTTACTGAAATACTAGTTTATTTAATGGACCACATAGCATATGGAAGTACCTGAAAATAGGATGTTTTATGTAGACGTGTTTGGGGCTTTTCTTTCAGGCATTGGTGAACGAAAATCCAAACGGTCTTTGCCGTGCTGAAGATTAAATCTGAGGGCCAGTGGCAATCGCTTTCAAAGCGTTTTGTATTTCTACAACGACTTTCAATAGAATTGACATAAGCTTTCCGGTAGTTTACGTCAATCCTGATAACGATGGTGGAAAATTAAAAAATGAATTTTCCATCATCGTTGTCATTGATAGAATGTCACTTTTTTTAGGCCTTCTGGGGTGTCTGTGTCAAAATCTCTCTCACTTTGGCAGCAATCAAGACATCTTTCGGAAGGTGGAAGGCATTCCTCCGCAAAACTTAGGTTTTTGTACCGAAGAGTCATAAGGTTCCATGTCAGTAAAGTGGTTATTATAATTTAATTTCAACGTTAAATATTTTATTCACATATCAAGGTTAACGTTCATATGTTTTTGGTAATATTAATATTGAATTTAATTAACAGTAACACACTCGTAAAGTACTTACATAATTTTATTCATGTTGTGTTAGCTGTGTAGACATGAAAGAATATTCAATGATACAATTTTCAAAAACTAAAATTTTCTTGGGTGTTGGAGTTGATCAAAGTTCTGTCGAAAGTACTCAGGGTCTGAACTAGTGTCAATGCCGATTGGAAAAGCTACAACTGTTTTTAGTTTTTCTCTTCGAAATGCGTATTTATTCGAGCGCGGTAAGTTTTCTCCGCTGCTGCTGCTTTTAACCATTTCCATTTTTCAATCTCACGCAAGCTTATCTCCGGTAAAACCGTCAGAAACTCATAGAAACGTCAAAACCAGCAATAAAACACAGAATAAGTGTGAAGTATATAAATTAGGCGTCGCATGAGACATTAGCCTACATTCCGTATGTGCACAGGTGCGCGCGTCGATCTCTACTGCGCCTGCGCAGCACAAATATTGGCGTTTGACAGATTTCCACACCTACACATGTTGCTAATACAATGTTGAAAGAGGTGATGTTAGAGGCTTGATTTAGGAGACCTAGGGCCTGCCAAGATCTATACAGAGAAAATCTAGTACCTTACTTGACAATATCAGAAGGTATCCGCTGTGAGTTATGACAGAACTGCGTTATGGAGAAATGGTGCTGTGTTTGCCATTAACAGCCGAGGATATCTACAATAATGGATTGATCCTAACTCTAGTAACAATTTTGAGTGGAAAGTGATTGCATCAATGGCTAAGTTTTGTAAATTGTTTTTGAGGGTAGTCTACACATTTACTTCATACTTCAAGAAATCACCCACATGTAGGAGCTTTATCTTAAGATGCCGTGCACGAAATCGACTGATTTTGATAAATTTTGTTCATTGTTTATGAGAAAGGGAAAAATAATTTAAACAAAATTATTTGTGATTTGAAAAATCCAGTTATTTGTTTTGCATATGATTTAAAGGGATTTTTTCAAATATAATAAGTATTCATGGAAAATCACTAATATTCGCAACAAGTTTTCCAAAAAAATACGCTAGACTGACGTTTGATCATCTTTTTACTAGAAACTACTTTTGATTTTGTACATTAAAAAATATCATCAACATCAGTTTATGGTCTACTTGCACGTGGCTGAACCACTTTTTTCAACTTCGATACAAAATATAACAGAAAAATAATGCTGAAAAAACTTTTTTTTCGAAAAACCCAGTCAGTAATGTATTTTTCCTATTATTTAGCAAACCATTACAAGAAATTTAAAAATTACGCATTAGTCTTTAGCTCTCCTTGAAATAAAGTAAAATTTTTATTTTATGATAATACAATATTTTCATTAAGTAAATCGAAGCCAAAATAAACTATATTTTCGAGAGCGCAAAAGGGATGAAAATAATAGTGATGTTAAAAGTTTGTAGCTGATACGAATGGTTTAGTGCCACGAAAACTGTACTTTTATAATCACCCAAATACATGTTAAAAATTTTTCAAGCTTTCTCACAATTAGATAAGAAATTGAAAAAAGAGGATCTTTTTCGTGCACGCTTAGCTTTAATGGGTACTTATTACGATGTTACCAAAATCACATGACGTCTTCTGAAATGATAAATGGATTGCCAAATATGTTGTAAAATTAAATTGAGTATAAAACAACTTTTACCCATTAAAACTCGACCTTGCGGTGCCAAATGCGGGTGGATGCCGAATAGTTAATGCGCAAACTTCATGGATGTTGATCAACAAACTACGGAATATTATAAACCTGATACAGATAGATTGTATGTAGGTAATAGCATTGTCTTACAAGACGAAAGTAATTAAGTTTATTAAGCTACTGTAACCACTTAATCAAGTTGGCTCATGAGCATCACACAAAATAGAAAACACAACAAAACGAGGCTATGTTAATGCGATGTGAATAATTCACCAAATGTATAAATCAACATATTTAAACACAATTAGAAAGTCAATAATACTTAATAACATTCCGCAGAACAATTCCTGCAGCATCAAAGAGACCGAATCATTGCAAATAGCACGCGAAATTGTGGACACTTACCTACAGATGATGGCTGCTGAGCACTATACAAACACTGGGGAACAGAACCTCAAAGACTTGAGTATGTTGAGCATTCACAGGCACAGTCACTTTATCGTAAGTATATGTTCACACGCGTGTTTCACTCGCGTCGTGCGTTCGGTCGGGTACGTGCGCGCATCGTCGGCAGTCGCGCCGTTATGTCGGCCGGCGCGCGCGCAGCGTGGAAAGCGGTCGCGGTTTGATGCGCAAAGATTAAAACGTACTACCGTAGAACGGACTTACAAAAAATCTTATTAATTCCACACAGATCCCGGATGCTATATTAAACATTTTAATTTCTTTTCACACTGTTTGACAAAAAAGTAATGACATTTCGCAAGATTAATTAACGGGAATTTAATAAATTGCATAGACGTCTCGCTAAGCTTTAATATTAATTTGACAAGCCAAGATTATGCCTGAAAACTGAGAACCCAGAGGTTAGTGACCCAAATGACCGCACCGAAGTCAGTGATCTTCTGGAATTTCGATTTAATTTCCATGTTTGTGAATGAATAGATATTAGAGTTGAATGATTCATATTTGGAATTGCAGTTACGACTACAGATTAAACCCGAAGAAGCTCTAAATCACAAGACCAATGACAATTCTGCTTAATTTTCCAAAAAGGTTCCAGATTTTTAGACAACCACCCTCACATATTCTGCCTACGTCCACATCTGCACTCCCCGCTCTATGTCTCAGCCAGTTATCAATGAAGATGGTCGATGTTATCTGTGAGCTGTCGATCGGAGGGAAAGTGGCCGGCACGACCACATCAAGGGAGCCCTAGGTTATGGTCGACACAAAGATCCCGATCTTTGGAAGGCGATAGATGACATGATAAGTCCAGAACGAACGGAGTCTTTGTTATAGGTTCTTAGAGATCAATCGATGTAGGTGCCAATCGATCAATGTTAAATGTAGACTTAGGCCTAGACTCACTTTAAATAAATACTTATCTTAATTGAACACAACATTGAAATGGAGTTACAGTACTTGAAGCGAAGGAAAATATACTATTGTACGATTGTGAGTGTGGAGTCGGTTTCAGCTGCTGATAGTGTCAACGCATTACTTGACAACCAAGTTAAGCAAGTATTTAAGCAAAAATATACTTCGAGCTAATTTAAGCAATAATAAAGTAAGCAAATAGATTGAAACCTATAAACTTTCTGATACTATACCTACTACTATACCTGATATTGACAAGTATTCGTAGATATAAAGCGACCCTTTCCATCAAGCCCTCAATCAACTGAACCGACACTGCGGTTAAAATTCCGCAAAAAGAATGCAAAGCTCCGTTAATTTTCATAACTGTAAGTAAATCACAGTATTGATAGACAATCAATCAGTTGGCCGGTACCTCTGCCTACCTACCAACAATTACCGTAATCATACGGAGTTCCCTACTGCTTCTTACGCCATCGCCACGCCGAACTGTTCCGGCAATGGGTAATTGATCTAGTACTTAGGTACATTCTCGCCATTTTTAAAAGGTCAGCTACGCCTTTGCATTCCTGCTGTATCTCGTTTGCGATAATTTGTATAAATATCTGTTATTTTGTGTGGTAATAGAAAAAGGTAAAGGAATTAGTTGTGGCTGCGTTATCTAGTATCTGGATCTAGAAGATGCTGCGTGGTCATGTTTCATGTGTATTAGATTGAGTAGGATTGGCAGCAACATCCAGCAAATCAGGTTAATAATAATAATAATAATATAAGACGTTTATTTTCTCTACACAAGTTATCAATCAAATCAATGGTTAATCAATATCAGTTTATACTGCTGTCTTCCTCGGCTGCTTTCCTTCGATCCTCTGTCCATCCCACCTGGAGAAGGCTATGGCTACCTGAAATGTGTTAATTGGGAAATTAAAATGGTGATAAAGCTACATTTACAAGTAATATAGATTTCTGGTACTAGAAATAGAAACAATCGGATCGGTATGGTTCAAACTTCCATTGATGTCTATGAAATAAAAATGATTTTAAGAAACTAACTCCCCCAACATGTTTAAAGAAAGCAGGTAGACTAGACTACCAAACTACACAAATTCAAAACCTCACTACACAGCACCCACATCTTACCAAAACTGCACCTTCATTCAACACAGACAGAAACCGCTCATCATGACCCTGGTCACGTCGCCTCTGGCCTTGAGCGCAGCGCAGCATACAAAGCAAGGGGAAACGTCTCCAGGTTCTCACACGTGCATACTGATCTCGCATCAAGGTCAAAGAAACCGGCTGTTCAGGAGAAACTCGTGAAGTCATCAGGATGTGTCCAAGGAATGTTAGAGAAATTTTTGCAAACGAGGTTTTATCTGATGCAGATTCATGGTGGATGGCGACTTGGTGAGAGTAGGTTTTGGCGTAGATTTATGGGAGATGTCTCGATGAGCTGAAAGCTGCCTAGAATCGTACCTACTGAGTTATCTAGGTGTAGCTATGTCGTTTAGGGGAATCCTACAGGAGAGCCTAGAGCTAAAGAAAAGACAGAGATATGGTGAAGAAATTAAACAAATTGCTCACTTGCATAATCTGATTTAAAAGTTAATAGTTACCATCCTATTATCGGTCAATTGTTAAAATGCTGTTATCTATGTGAAATTAGCTGTAAATGTTGCCCCATACTGAATTTCTGACCAAAAACACTTGGAACCTACATTGTAGGTATTCCTATATCGAAAAAAAAGTAATAAAAACGGAAAAATCTTTTACGTTACCATTTTTGACTTAACAACTTGTTATTCAATACAGAATATTTTTTCTACCATTGCTAGCCGTCGCATGAAAATAAGAAGATTCTTTTCACCGTTAACTACAGGACGGTACCGTTTACAATACTTACAAAAACGCATCCTCTTGGTTTATTTCATGGCAGCTAATAACAAACGTTTCATTAGAAGACGTACCGCGACTTTAGTCACGTCGAAAATTGAGTATTTCTTTGATTTATCTTTCCGTAGTTTCAGAAAACCTCGTAAGTCAGTCACGTTTTCTCCGTTCTCCGTTTTCAGTACCTACCTATCATCTTACATATTAATTGAATACTCGTCGTCGTACTTCTGTACAGCATTTCGTATTTTTTCAAATCCATCAAAGCTAAAACCACAAATAATTGCTATAAAGCGTGGCAGTGCAGCCAGTCTCTTGGGCACATTACTAGTAGACAGCGATGCAGAGGAGTTTTTCGACGCCATTTAATTCGTTGTTAGGTGTAGTGTTAGATATTTTAACGGGTAATATTTTTTCCAACTGTAATTTATACATTAGGGAGGACATTATGATCAGTTGAAAAAAATAACGACCGGTAATTTTCGAATTAGTGTCACAGTAAAAACATAAACGGTAATAAAAAAGAAAATTGGTCGGTCATTTCATCCTACAATATCAGCACAAAAATACTCAAGTATTGTAATAAATGAATGGCCAGTAAAAATGTTTGAATGAGCAGTTAGGTAATAGTTCGGCAGTTCATAGGTTAGGTTGGAACTGTGACCAACCACGCGAGAGCCATTGGTCTCCGTAACTAAGCCAGGGCACAGGGTTAGGTTAGGTTAGGATCGCTGTCGAGTCAACCACAAAGTTCCTGGGATTGGTGCTCGACAGCCGTTGGGACTTCGGTCATAACTGCGTCAGTTTTCGGGAGAACACAACGTGGCATACGCTTGCAAAGTGTGCAGCTTGGGAGGAGCCACGCCGTGCCCTCGCCTCGTTTCGGAAGTGGGAAGTGACCTGTCGCTGCCGGCTGTGATTCGTTCTATGGTCGGCGGCGCAGCGTCGTGGGACGCTGTGATGAAATGTCATGACGCAGAAGGAGGCAGCGGAAAGGGAGAGGGAGATAACGAGTGCTCTCCCGGCTCGCAGTAGGCGCACTGAGCGTCGGCAGAGGACAGATGATGCCCTCTTCCGGCTCCCCTAAATGGGTCCAGGGACGGCGGACTCTGGGGCGTCCGCCGCCCCCTATCGTATAAGACCCGAGGTGGTGGCGCGTAATGTTCAACGCGCGCCCCTCTTAGACGTCGCGGGGGGAGTCAAACACCTCACTCCCCCTGCTTTACCAGACGAAACCCGCACGGGCGGGTCGGCACCAGTCGGAGGCTGCATTGAAGAGTGGTTAAGCGTCCACGTAGCCCCCGGTGCAAGTTTGCGAGGGAACACGGGGTGGTTTTAGTAGAAGTCTGACAGACCCCTCCGTCCGCCCCAGGGCGGAGGACATCCATGAGGACTTCCAACAAGTTCCCAAAAAAAATGGTAAAATTGTGACCAACAGCGTGCGAGAGGAGCCAGGGAAGCGAGCGGTGCCGCGGCAACGGCCAGCGAGCTCTACTTCCAAGTTAGATTTCTAAGCGACTAATTCTGATTTATTAACTGCCCACATGTAACTGCCCGTTAAGCCATTTTAAGCCATTTTACTGCGAAATATTTATTTAATTATCCATTTGAATATTTGTTATGACTCATTTTTATTTAGTTTACTGCTCAGTTTTTACTGCCGAAATTGTTAATAAACATGCATTTTGTAATTTTTTGTTTACCAAAACTACAACAAACAATTCCCGCTTTAAATCAGTGCCTATAATTACAAAAGTTGTTATTTTGCATTTAATGTGTACCCATAGCTTGTATGTAGATTAGTTTAAAGAATAAATTAACCTCAAAATATATTTAAAAAATATAACTATAATATAGAACAAAAAGCTAATTTGTGTTTTCATCATCAAGATATCAAACACTCGCTGAAAAATTCTCTCTGTACCACACACTAAACATTATAAGGCTCACTTCGCTTTTAAGAATTTTGTTCTCATAAAGAACACAAACAGTTAACTTAACAAATACTTACTTACACGTATTTATTTATGTAAAGATTTCAAACATTTTAAGCATGTTGTCACCTATAACAAGAATTTTAGACGCAATCACACTGTACATAAGATCAATGAAAAACATCCTCCTATACATTTAGGAAACAATTGACTAAAATGTATCTAGCCGATACTCTAACTAATGCCTTCGTATAAGATTACCTGCAAAAGCTGTGTTATCAAGATGAAAATAACATTTGCATCGCATTACGGCAGAGATAAGCAACTATGTGGCACTATTTACTTCATAAATACGGTCTGATAGTGATATTTAGGGTAGTAAGACGCGTGGGACGCGGTTCAGAGCCTGAGTCAGACGAAAATGCTCGTTTTACATACTGCAACTTAACACAACTCGAAAGACGGCATTTTTTAAGTAACGGGTCCTAAACAAGGATTCTGAATGTAAAAGTAAGTTCCTATCTTTTCTTCAACACAGTATAGAGAGAGAAAACTTCACTCAATATACTAGGAATAGATCCCTTCGTTAGATTTTACATAAGCATCTAATTAATTTTAAGGCTTAAAATTTTATAGTTACGTTAAGGCCATATTGTAACTGATTTTGGGGTGATGGGTACTATGGGTTACTCTCAAGATGTGAAGTATTTTTAACTCTAAGTATTTATGTTATTGTAATCCGATTAAAAATTCTCGCATCACATTTTAGATTTAAATAATTCCCACCAATTAGGAATGTAATAAATAAGTTTAATCGCATGATAAGTGCGTTTAATTAAGGTGCCTTTACTTCAAAAGATAATAAACTACAGGCTCCCCTCAATAATCCTATAAGCCTAAAGTTACTTGAATGTTAATGTGCAGGAGAAAATTAAACTTCTGATAAGACTGTGCCAAGGTCGTATCGTGAGTTTCTATTCAAGTAAAACACGAATTGGATTGAGAAGTGTATATTCAGAAATTGATGTTTCCGGGATCATTATTTATATGAGCATCAAAACATCACGGTAATCGAAATGTTATGCCCCGGGTGGTGTCGTTTCTACCAGTTTTAGCTCTCAATTTTCTTGCAGACTTTTCTATGCAACCTTATAGACGTAGGTAACTTATTTGAGCTTAATATGTTAAAATCTGAATCTATGGTTAAAACAGAGTAAAATTACCCCCACACCCCTACCTGTTCCTTTCCCTGTTTTTAGGGGTTAATGGTTTTAAATTATGCTACTATATATATTTTATTATATTGTTGTGTCCATGTGAACTTGTAATTATTATTAAGATCTTGTTAAACACATGTTATGTGATATGCAATACAGAATGGAATTGAATTGAATGAATTGAAATTAACCTCACACCATCTGTTCCTTGACGTTTTCTATCCTTCACCACAAACCCAGTTGTCACCGATCTCGGATCACCGTTATTTCCTACAACCATCTCTCTTAATATATTTTTTATTACAAAACATTTGGCTTCAGTGTTAATTGGCATGGCACAAAAGTGATCGTTATTATAACATCGGCGCAAGAGTCGATTGCGTCACCACAAGCCGTTTCCGCAAGATATCCTAGGGTTGCTAGGTGCTTAATTAATAAAGGCACGTTTTTAAAGCACTATGAGGATTTAAAAGAAATTGCTGGTCGGTTTTCAGGCGAAGTTAATTAAACTCATATCGAACCAAACAATTCATACCACAACAAAGTGCTATAAAAATTGACTTTGAAAATGATTGGCACTTGTCTAGACCCTTAGGTCCGGTTTTGAACGTAATTGCAATGATTTTTACCAAAACTTGGTTTTACTACCAAGAACATCCTTGATCAATAAGACCATAATAGGTAAGTAAAGGTATTATTCTTGAATGACTGGTGAAGTTTCCCACAGAGTAACTGCACCAAAATATAGTTAGACCCTCAGGGCTCATCAAAATATCATCTACGAAAACCTTGAGACTATTTTAGCTCAACTTAATTAGTTCAAACATTACCCAAAACTTTTTAAAACTTGCTCCATATCCTGTCAGCCCTGAGGTGTGACAGTAGACACCCACGTCGCCGATAGCCGATCTGTCGGGCTATGTCTAAATACGGAGCCATAGCACCGCTCCATACCACCAGATCGGCCGCCAATAAAAATAAAATATCCTTCATTGAGCTGTTTGTTGGTGACAACTTATTGGACATTGGATATCTACAATTTCTTGATCAATCGTTTCCTGACTACTTTTGTTGGACAACAGTGTCTCAGGCTTTAATTCCGCGGGATCTAATGCATGCTACTGCAACGCAATGATGATGGTTTCCACTGGACGTGCTAAAACTTCGTTTAATGTTTAAAAAGCTGGTGTATATGATATTTAAGCAGATTTTATACATGATATTGCAGATCAAGACATTACAATGATTTATTAAATTAGTTGCTTAATATTATCTGCTACATTTATCTTTACCTAACACCCAAACTACGCTTTTATTATCATATTAACAGTGTAATACGTGCGTTGTGTAAAATTCTGTTTTTTGCACTTGTGCATTGCAGTTATTTCAGTTTTGATAAAATAATTAACAAAATATGTTGCTAAACGTCGGTACCAAAAACACATGCAACAAATTAGTTACTCTTGAATAAAAAGATTACGATATTGCATATTATTTGCAATATCTACTGTAAATAAGTAGAAATAGAGACATAAAGAAACAAGAATGGTTTATGTTAGGTTAAATTTAAAACTTTGTAAATTATTTTCGACTAAACTACCTAACCCAACCAGGATCCCATATGTTTATTGTTATTTCTATTACCTATAAAATGAACCATTAATTCTAGATCAAAAAGTAGGAAAAGGGGCACAACATTACAATATTACCAATAGCGCGTAAGTTACGCGATGCATTTCTTTGAAACGTTGCATTACATTACATACATTACAGGGCGCCCTTACATCATTCGTTACATATACATAATAATATGTAGAGGTAGGTATGTTTGTATGTCTTCACGTTATGTTACTCGTCAGTCATCACTGCTAATCAATCGTAACGTAATTATTTACTGGATTCTAACATGCATATATACTATTACGACGTATATGATTAACAGATAAATGGTACAGGTTTTGAGCATTGCATTCAGCAAATATGTACCTACTTATTTTTAACCGACTTCAAAAAGGAGGAGGTTATCAATTCGGATGTTTATATTTTTTTTTTTATGTATGTTCGGGCATAACTCCGTCATTTCTCCGTCATTCAACACACAAAGACGGATTTGCAAAATTCTTTTTTTATTTGAAAGGGTATACTGTCGAGGTGGTCCCATTGTCACCAAGTCAGAATCTGATGAAGGGATCCCATGGAAATCGAGGGAAATCCTCAAATTTTATAGGCACACCTATTTTTTATAGTTACTCGTGCATTTGCTCTCGGAAAGCACCATTCCGTGAAGTGGAACTGATGATGAAGACCAGAGGTGGCCACCGGAACTACTCAATAATAAGTATTTCACGGGTTGCGATTCGATTACTTTAATATGGTTGCTAAGCAATTTTTGCTCATCGCAATGCATATGGTGAAATGGAGCTGACGGTGGCTTCACCATCAGCTCTAGTTCTCTTCCAGGAGAAATCAATAATTAACGCATCGGAAAAAGGAATATTTTGTAATTGCTACAATTTAAATGCTCACCAAAATAATTTTTAGACCCTAAGACTAAGTACCAAGTAAAATATGTTAACTTCAAATAAAATAAACTCACTCTGTACCGAAGTGCCTAAAGAACAACGTTTTAAGTTCCAAAATAATTATACACTCATCAGAATAATTATATATTATTTATATATAATTTTTTTTATATTTATTTATATTATATATTATAGTATGAAAAATCGGTCGGTTTTTGTATTGGCTGGACGTAAATTTTGGTATTTTTCTACAATAGTTACATATTCTTCGCGTACGACAAAAGACCTGTCAAGGTTTGTCTTCGTATTTTTCAATTTTACTAACAGTAATTTATCTGAATGCTTTTCGATATTTACTGTTAGCTGTAATAGCTCGTTATTGCGACACGCTCCACTAATTCCTATGATCAGTAGTAGTATAGTAGTTTTTGCTGACGATACAAATGCAGTTGTATCAGCAGATAATATAAATAATTTAAATGTAATTATGAATCAGACCTTAAGTGCGTTTCACAACTGGTTCACAGTAAACAATCTTAAAGTTAATGCCAGTAAAACGAATGTCATACTTTTCAGTTCAACTACAAGAAAAAATGATAGAATAAACTGCGTGATGAATGGAGAAGTAGTAAACCTGGCCCCAATGGTAAAATTTTTAGGAGTTTATATAGACTGCAATTTTAACTGGAAACAAGAACTTATGCATATAGAAAAGTCAATCAGTTCAGCATGCTATGTTCTAAGAAGCCTTAGGAATGAAGTCGACATGAAACATCTTAAAATGGTCTATCACGCACTAGTCGAATCAAAGTTAAGATACAGTATAATATGCTGGGGTGGAAGTTATGCATATAACATTCAAAAAGCTTTTGTTCTCCAGAAAAGAGCGATTAGGACTATAGTCAGGATACGACAGGACGAATCGTGTAAACCACATTTCAAGGAATTGAAAATATTAACGGTCCCAAGTTTATATATTTTGGTACTTCTAACGCGCTTACAAAAATATATACACGAGTTTGAAACAGAAGAAGAAAGAAGGAAAAGGGAAAATACAAGAAGAAAAGACTTGCAGACAAAACAGTCGCATCATCTTAATATCTTCAAGGATGGTTTCTATTATAAGTCAGTTAAAATATTTAACAAACTGCCTACTGAATTAAAAAACTTAGTTTATAATCGAGAATTTCTAAAACAACTCAAGCAGTTCTTGTTGGACAGGTGTTTATATACTTTGGACGAATTATAGATAAACAATGTTATCACAAATGAAAATATTAGACTTATTAGACAAATTATATTAAGTATTATTATTTTTAGTTTTTATAAATACTGTTATTCTTACAAATAATAATTACTGACATTTAACAGACATTTTAAATTTATTATGTTTTTTGTTTTTTTGTGTTTTTTTTATTTTTTTTTAATTTTTATTACGAGGATTATGGAATTTATATATGGAGGGATTATTTTGTAACTTTTTAAATATTAAATATTATGTAAAATTCAAACACAATGTACATTGTTTATGAATAAATAAATAAATAAATAAAAAATCAGTACAACCTGTAATGAAAATATTACATAATTAATATGCATAATTTAACATTTATAGCATCTTTTACATATCGTAATAAATATTTTAACAGTATTGCTAAGCCAGACTAGGATTCATTGCGCCTCCAAAAATTAGTAGTAGGCAGTAAGTACCTTTATACATAACAGTCTACACACAAATTTTAATAACTAACAACATAGATTCGAAGGTACCACTTACTTTAGCGGCAAGAAAATTGCAGTCCGGAGCTTCATTAAGAAATTTTTCTATGTTAAGGGCCGTGAAAATTTTGGACTTTTTAGCCTTATGCCCAACTGACATTCTTTTTAGAAAAGATACGATTTTTGCGTATGTTTCAATATGCATGATATGTTTTGTTTTTAAAGTAGCTTTCAACATTGAGTAAAATTACTCCACATTGTAGATGATCGCCTCGTCTGTGATAAATCTAAAAAATAAGATAGCAGCACCGTCTCCGAAAAACTGCTTGCGCCCTTTGTAAGTCTCCATTCATTGAAGACATGGCATCCTTTCAGATATTTCTCGCGAGACTTCTCAGGTAAGAAACTTAATTCTGCATTAATAAGTTGTTGTTTTAACTCTTCCGCTGTTAAAATACTGTTCTCGTTGCTAGTTTCACTCATATTTTACGATTATTTTAATATTTTTTAACTTATTCAACTCTTTACGCCAGCCACGAAATTTTATTCCCGCTCTTTTATTTAAATTAAGGCGTGTTCGGAAATAACACCCATGATGTTTTATTATTCAAAATATATTACGTAACATTATTGAAACTAGAAATAAATATTTACAGGTTAAATATCAGTTTTATTTGCAGTAAATACTTATTTTCGTTTAAATACAACAATATGTAAAAAATTCAAAAAATTACATTAAAATACATAATTATCTTTTTGCAAAATTTCTTGAGTTAGTACGAAATTCCGAACGTGTTTGTCTTTGAGGTCGAATTCAAAATCGGAACTTCGAAAGGGCTGGTCTTTGTCTCTCTCTCTTTCTAGTGGCGGTGACAGAGATAGAGTGTGAATGTTTCGAATTGTATGATTAACCCAAGGCTGAATAAGATATACGCGGCTTTCTGAAAAAAAAAAAAGTTACTTGGTCTAACTCAGTGAGCAAAATCGCATTTTGCTCACTGATTTCAGACAGCAAAACCTACATGTTTGAGCTACTGAAGTGAAATAGTTATTTGTGCAACAAGAGAGCAAAGTCGTTTTTTGCTGCGAGTGCTGATTTTGAATCCTGAGTGTGGCGAGGGATTCAAAGGCACGAGATGCAAAATCTTTGCTCTCGTGTAACACACATAACTTTTCACTTCAGCAGCGAGAACACTTTAGGATATAAAATAATAAACAGGAAAAGATTGAAATAACTATTTATTGTGAATCAAAATAATTAACATTGTAGGTAGAGGTACCAATTCAATAAAATGGAACATTATAAAAGTTAAAAGTTAAATTACTGCAATTCTGCAAATTAAAAGTAACCCGCTCTTCTATTTAAATTAAGGCGTGTTCGGAAATAGCACCCATGATATTTTATTATTCAAAATATATTACGTAACATTATTGAAACTAGAAATAAATATTTTCATGTTAAATATTAGTTTTATTTGCAGTAAATACTTATTTTCGTTTAAATACCACAATAAGTTAAAAGTTCAATAAATTACATTAAAAGACATAATTATCTTTTTGCAAAATTTCTTTAGTTAGTACGAAATTCCGAACGTGTTTGTCTTTGAGGTCGAATTCAAAATCGGAACTTCGAAAGGGCTTGTCTTTGTCTCTCTCTCTTTCTAATGGCGGGAAAGAGATAGAGTGTGAATGTTTCGAATTGTATGATTAACCCAAGACTGAATAAGATATTCGCGGCTTTCTGAAAAAAATAATTAAAAAGTTACTTGGTCTCACTCAGTGAGCAAAATCGCATTTTGCTCACTGATTTCAGGCAGCAAAACCTACATGTTTGAGCTACTGAAGTGAAAAAGTTTTTTTTTACCTTTCCTCTCAGTTTTTAATATCTTGCACAAGTAATAAGCGTTAATCCAATCAATTTAGTTTCTATACTCTCAGATTAGCTTAAACACCGAAAAATAGCTACAATAACCTAAGTTTTACAATTCACAATTTCCTAAGTCAACAAGCAGAACACATGAGCCAATTTCCTTAGAAACCGTCCAGCATAACTACCCACAAAATAACCGCAGGATCTCTAACAAAATGTTGAAATTCCTGCAAGTTAGAACAGTAGAATTTTTCCCCTACATCCATAACTCGGCTTGCCTCCACTATTATGTTTATGAAGGGCTCGAAACAAAGGGCCAGATTATCAGGCGGGCGTAAACGGCCGAATTATATAGTTAAAGGAGTTAGGAATGTGGAGAATGCAGCGCGGCGGGGATGGTATGTGTGCGCGGCCGATGTTACACTCCTGCTAGTTACGGCGGATTTGATGCGGTAGGAGCTAGGATGGATGAATATCTATTTATGTATCCTAGGTCCTCGTATCCAAATGTCCTTTCTTTGGTATTGTTCGTCGAATCGTTGAGCTCCTTAAGTTCTGAGTTGAGCTGCACGATTACTGACAAATGCGTGCACTGTCTGGACAGGTCCACTCAATCTGTGTGGTTCTTTCCTCAAAAGACCATTTCAAACACCAATCTACATGGTCTTCACATGATTTGACCAAGATTATGTCTCGACTTTAAAAGTGACTGTGACCTCTGAGTTTGTTTCGGCTTTTCTTCTCAGAGTAGTCAGATAGGAAACGTCGACCTCATCTAGTTTAAAAAATATGACTGACGTTTAAAAGTGTTTGTACAAACCTACTCAGAGAAATAAAATCATTTATGATGTATCAATGTACCCGATTCAATATTTTTCGGTTCTAACCAAATTATTGCCTTGAAAAATGATTGAGGGAAATTGGGTTAAACTGTCCATTACCTGTGAAAAGCTTTGAATTATGTTACTCTGTTTGTAGTAAAGTCAATTGGGTTCTACCAACGCTGCACCCTACAAAATGGAGACTCGACCTCTCCCAAATGGAGGTGCAGCGTTTGGTTTTTCGTCTACCACGGCACCTCTAGCCAGTCTAGTCCAATAATTTTCTCAGGGCATGGATCTACTAACGGCTTTTGTCTTTGCTTCATTCTTTAATTGCAATGATAATAATCAGCGTAGATAAATTTCGTTTGGGAATACACTTACTTCATAATGGTAAAACGTAAGAGCCATTACAAGTATTACAATACAATGCATTGGTTAATTGTGAACACGAATCCGTTTGCCAATAATAGCGGCCTTACAACGTCACAATACCACACGGGTAAAATTTCGACAACTTTCTATTTTTATCGGGACTATTACCAAATAACCCATGCATCGTCAAAAGCCAAGAGCCATCCAGGAGCTAAATCGGTTCTGAAATGAAGATGGCAGGACATTTGATAAGACGTGGTGAACTAGTGTTGATTGATGGACCAAAGAACTCTAACTGAATGGTTGCCAAGAGAAGGTAGGAGAAGTGTTGGTCGGCCGGGTTACAGGATGACCTACAAAGGATCATGGGCAGGACCCGGATGAGACTTGCTCAGTCTAAAAAGGGAGGCCTTAACTCAGCAGTGGGTGAAACAAGGCTGTCAATAATCATGATGAGACCGTAAAAACTCATAAAATCACAATAAAAAGGTATATTAACCCAGTACCCGACTAAACTTGCCTTCCACATTACGATTTGTAATTTTATCGGGACAACTTGCTAATGAAAGGTATTTAGATTATTATATCATTGAAGTAAACCGGTTACCGTTTCTATGTCACAGTTCTCACACAAGGCTTTCACAATCTTGATATTTTTGTAGAACAAAACTATTATGTCATTAGTGTTTTAGGTAAAGACTTACAAAACCGTCAATTAGCAGGAGATCTAGATGTGGATGATCTCATCTCACCTCAGGTGTTGTTTTAATCCAATTATTACGAAATCAGAAGATTTATAATCCTATTCAACTTTTAAGGCGAGTGTTTTATGCTTTCGCGTGAGAATTTCTTAGTCAGAATTTAACACTTTCGATGAATGAATCCGGATTGGAAATTCTACGAATATTTTTTTTGTGTTGAGGGTGCAAATTGAATAGCGTGTGGTCGAATACGCAGGTGATAATGAAAGATGAAATTCCGTGTGTGCGCCTGCGCAGTGTAGAGCGCGCTAAGTTACGCCGTGCCGCTGCCGCCATTATCGACGATCTGCGCGGGAGTGTCGCAGATGCTTATTGTTCATCACACCATCACACATTTCATCGGCAGTGCTAATTGGCACCACAGACCCCAATCGAATTTTTTAGATAGTTGAGATATTTTTTTCTGTTTTGCTCATCGAGTAAACAAGGCTTTAAGGTGAAATAAAGTAGATTGCTTTATGAGTGTCGTGTTCAAAAGTAAATAATCCACTGTGAAGCACCTTTCCAGAATATTTGATGCCTAGACAAAGAAACAAGTTCATTGACAGAAACGATATTATAAAGTTTGTAGAACTTATGTAACCAATGGTGAAGATAGGGACAGATTGGTAATTGAGTTTCTACAATTTTATTGATACAATATCGCCTGATTTGTTTAAACATAGTAGTAAAAGTAATTCAAGTAGGTCGAATCGTTACGCCATTTTCTTGAATTTCCCCTGTAGTTGCTTTGTGCAATCCTTATAGAATCTCTATAGTGGTAGACGATGCTGCTCATATCCATGAAGAATAAATATACTTTAGCTCAAAATACCTAACGGTACCCAGTACCTAAAGCCAACATACCAACCACTGAATCCCAACACCACAAAACCAACAGGATACACAAACAATCAGAGATCAGACAAGCAATTCCAGCATGAGGTGAAACAATGAATTTGAGCTATCTCAGTTAATGACTGCGCGTCGAACAGCACGCGCGTCTTGTATCTAAGCTGTGGTGGGTGGAACTGAACGCGATCAGAGATTTATTTGCCGCGATTTTCCATTAGCCGGCCAGCTGCGGCCATTTAATTAGGTGATCACACGGAAGGTTGCAATGGCAACAGAACAAACTGAATTTTTGGTTAGGTTCTGTTCAGGGTGGAGGGGTTTGGGTGGCAAAGCTTGATATTGGCATCCACATGAGGACAGATTTTTTTGCTATCAGTTTCCCTTATAAATGAATAAATGACTGACTGATGGTCTGGTATGGCTGTGTGTCTAGTAAACTATAGTGATTTAATTATGAGAAGTCACTTGGAAATACGGAAAATGTTTGAAAACTGCCTGCTTTGGCAAAGTTTCTGAGAAGATTAAAAATCAATTGGATAAGCTGGGCTGCTAGGATGGAAAATCGATTTGCCTTCTTGGGTCATTAATGAGATGATATAGAAAAAAAATCACACGCAACATAAAAGCAGGACCTGAATGGATTTATTCATGATTCAATTTTGATTTAAATGTAAAGAACAAATATAAACAGCCTCCATTATAAACTCATCTTTATCTAACAAACAACACACAGCATTACCTGTGTTATCATCGAACAAATGGTGCTTCTAAATTAATTGTCGGTCGTCGGCGCGGGCGCTCCCGCCGAAAGCGATAGCGGCGCTGTATCGATCATCGCTCGTGCGCGCACCTGCGCCCGCGCCGCGCTGCAGCGCTGCAAATGCAACGCGCACGATTCTTATAAATTAAACTGTGTAGTGTTAGATTTGTTCGGTGAAGTTACATGCAATGGTATTAGATACTGTTATTGATATTCTTTTTGTGCAAAAGGGCATGGGGCTGAATGGGACGTGTACGCTGATTAAGATTAAGTTATGGATACTGGGCTTTTTAGATTTTGGCTAGTAGTATACTGACCATGAGATCCTTGAAATTCTGCTGAGTCTGACACATTTGGTAGCACAGTAATACAGCCGCGGCTGAGCAGTTGGCTTCTGTGATTAGGGTTGAGGTATGGGCACTCGCGGGTTTGATTTGTGCACAAATCAAAATGATTATTATTTTGTAGGTTTGAGGTATGTTTGGGCATACGATAATTTTTTGATGACAGTGTTTCATAATTTAATGTGGTAATAATTTTTCAGGATTTTCGACCAAATCTGTCAGTAATGTACTGGTACAGTATTGGTCAGGTTAATTCCGCCAATGTTTTAATCGTAACTGTATCACATTGGTCTTGAAAATATTACACGATATCGATTAATTTTCGAAAACAATGAAATACCCGTAAGCGATACAATCCGACTCCGGCAAATATTGCAATTAGTATCGAAACCAGATCCCACATAAAGGTATTAAGCTGTTAGTTGACACATTGTTGTAGTTTGATCATCAGCCGAGGAATTTGCGGCTTGAGTGGCAATTGCAACATTATTGCCATTATCGTTTTACTGAGAAATTAATATGGTAATTAATTAGGTTTCACATGAGCTGTGCTAGTGATTCCTAGTTAGGTGATAATTGGTATGTGATTGCGATTTACCTACGATCAAGTTTATAGTGCGATATTGCAGGCGCGTTTTAGGTACCTACGTAGGTACCTATAGATTGAATTTGAATTACCTTCTAGAAAATTTATGTCTGTGCAGGCATTATGTACTTCCTAGTTCCTATAAATTCTTTTTTGCCAAAACATTAATGAGTGGAATGAGCGGTAGGAAACAAAAAAAAAATACTAGGTTTCATTTTGTCCTCATCGGGGAGCTTAATTTATACTTAAAAACCGCTCTTTAAGAAATTTGTTATTTTAAAATCACGATGTTCGATCAATGTAACAGTTTGTCAGGATCAACCCTTGGAAAAAGAGACATTTGTGCTTAGTGAAATGAAATTAGTAGAGCCTAATAAAGAGAATCTCTTGACCATATTGCCTAGGTACATATTGCCTGCCTGTTGAATTATTATACACACATTAAAAGTGTTTAGGGTTCAACCACGTTTTTGCTAGTTACTAAAATCTGTTTTTTATTATATTTTTTTGTAAGTCCTATGGATAGTTTTTGAATTTCGGTTAAAGGATGAAAATCTTCTGTCAAGTCGTATTCCTATATAATTCTGCAACGGGTTTGGGCCAAATCAGTAAAATTTCTGCCATACTTCTGAGTGGAATCAATACAAAAGAACGTTATTATGAAGAGAAGACGTCATTTGAGCCGAGAAGAAATGATCAGAGCCGTGGGAATGTTGGAAGCTGGTTCTGGTTGGTTACGAGGCTTCATAGCTCTTCAGAGATGTTCATAACCGATCAAACCAAAAGAAATCGCTTGCATGAAGTCAATCTCCATTCCTGAAGGCCGCTACGTGTACCACCCATTGAGCCCCGTAATCGCAGAGTCCGTTTACAATGGGCTCGTGAACACAGAAATTGGGCAGAAGAAGAGTGGCGTTTTGTGTTTTTCTGACGAATCTCACTTTGGTATGCGGCCTGATACTAGATGTACACGGTATACGCCTGGACGTTAAGAATATATAAAATCATGCCAGTAAGTCCATGCATACAGTGGTGGAACAATCATGATATGGGTGGGTATGTGGATCGGCGGAAAAAACGAATATACTCGTATTTGGATCAGAGGAGGTAATCTCAATATCACAGATTTACGCTGAAACGATTGTATCAGATGTTATCATTCCTTTGCGGACCCAATTTGGTGCTTCATCTTTGCTTATGCAAGATAATACACAACCACACGCTGCCAGAGTCGTTGCAAATACATTTGCTGTAGCTAATATCAACATCCTACCATGGCCTGCTCAATCGCCTGACTTGAATCCCATTGAGCACATTCAAAGAAGAGGTCTGCTAAATATGGATGCCGTACAGCCGTACACACACCAGAAAATCTTTTTCGCTTGTTACAGCGGATGTGGGCGGCCATTCCGCAACGTGATTTGGATGAACTCATATTGAGTAGCCGAATCGCTGCGATCTTCTTAAACGCGTTAATCGTGGAAATACCGACTACTAATTGTTTATTATACACAATAAAAACCTTTAAAAACTTTAATTTTTATCACATTTGAATGGCAGGATTAACTAAGGTGAAAAATCCAGCATATTGTAAGCAAAAATCGCTAAATATTTATTAATGCATAAGCAGAGAGTACTTCGTCGATCTACACATACGAAAACATTTTATTTAATCAATCCAAATAGACGTTATTATTTAATTACATAAGGGCATCTTTTAATAAATATCTTGTTCCCTAGACATTTTTGATGCGTGTCATCAACAGGTACCTAACGGTATTCGAGGATATTATTCAACCGATCTCAAAATCTAAGCAAACAACTTGAGGCACTTTGGCAGAAACAAGTACTCACGTGCTGTTTGCATTGCTAAGCTAAAGTGGCTAATTCCGCAACATATGGCTAAGCGCGCACTACGATGTTTAATAGTTGTAGACAATAATCGCAAATCTGTGAACAATACCAATATACTAGAGTCCGTGCACTGCGGTAAAAAATTGCTTGAGAATTAGCTTGAAAAATTATTTTCGTTTGCGATTTTATTTCGTAGTTTAAAAATCGTAGTGCGAGCTTAGCCAACGTGTGCTTATGTATACATATACCTATGTATAGCTTTTGTACATGAAATGATACATCACTTTCGCGAGAACAGATATTTACCTACTATAATATATTTACCTATAGCTACCTGGCACTGCAGCTACTAGGGTCGATGATGATGATAACGCTCCTAATAATGCATTTTACTTACTTATTATGTAGTGTGTTTGTTATCCATTTATGCTGAACGATGAAAACATGTCTCCTTACTTATTAAATTTAAGTCAAGTCAAAATTATTTGTCTAGTTGCTATAAATGTGGTGGGTAGGTACAAAAGATGTTACGTTTGTTAGTGCACTGACATATTTCGGTATAATATTGGCATGACAAGGCGCTAATTTCAATAAACAATTCTACCTACAAATGAACACACGTTGATGTGATGAAGAGGTTCATACTCGGGGTCACCACTATAGAGGTATGAGGAACAGGGTGTAAAGTTCACTCATCCTCCATAGAAAAGGGAGGATACTCCAACCAAACGGGTGTCGTGTCTGGTGGGCAACAGCCCGACGAATGATGTCTCGACGTTGTATATATTATATGCTAGTTGCGCGGTAAACTCAGCTTGCGTGATGCAGGATTTTGCGTGACCGTCAGTGTGACGCGTAGCTCGCATGTGGCATTGTAGACGCCGCTACACACCTAAGATAGGGTTATAAAAATACTCAAGATAATGTCCTATATCTAGACGATTCTATTGTGCAGTTCTGGCAATATTTTTCCCTATCTAGTTATCTACCTCTATTACTTGATAGTTGGTAGTGGGGGAACAGTCCTTTTCAAGTAGCTGACGGGAAGCCAGGTCTATTTTGTATAAATCTGGTTTTAATAAAAAAAAAACTTGCGTATCGACTATCGAGTAGGTAAGCAGTTAGGCTCCTAATTATAACCTCGCAGTGTAAGCGTGCTTACATGACAACATCTAACAATCTAAATCGGTACACTTTCCCTCTAATAATTGTGAGAATTCATTACAAAATATTGCTTTTTACGAGATTTAGTTAGCGTGACAATGCTGAGCCCCTGCAGGCTTCAATAGCGCCATACAATGGAAATCGCCCAAATTCTCACTAATCGTAACGTAACTGATAAAAACTGTCGTTCTGAGAAAGTTACACTAATTAGATTTTAAATTAAGTTTAGTTGGAGACAGAGGCACAGTATAATAAAGAAACAGTATTACCTACGTCACTGAACTCGCAGCTTTTTGCGACTTTGCTTGCAGTGCCAGTGAGTGGTGCCAGTAGTGCACGAAACGTAGTAGGAAGTGGTCTTGCGTATATTTTTGATAAAATGGGTACGACGTCGTTCGTCAACCACCATCTTCATTTTCTCCATGTCGTTTTAATTTCTTTGTTCTTTTTAATAAAAAGATTTATAGTACGCTACAGCAAATAGCGTCACAGTCACAGCAGCAGCTACAGCCACATAGTCGTCTATTTCCATGAAAATCGCGAACGAAACTGCGAAACTGCAAGTGTGGATGGACACGTTTTCACACGAAGTTCGTGGCGCCAACCGCGGCGTGAATTCACAGCAAGATTCGCGCGCGCGTGTAGAGCGGGCTGCAGCGGGCATTAGACGCTGAATTGTTGATGGCATCGCAGAGCTGTCGTTTGCGTCTGCGACAGAGGTCGTGCAGGATGTGATCATTTTCTTTGAGTAGGTATTTAACGCACTTCGTCGTCCGATTTGAAAACATCGACATCCAATATGTGCAGTCGCCAGCAGGTCTAGTTACACGAACTGTCAAATTTCTCCAAACGAATTTAAACCTTAAAATGTGGTTGTTTAAGTTCAAAATCGATTGAAAAAATCTGACAGTTTGTGGTAACTTGATTTGCTGGCGACTGTACCTATCCATGTTGAGATTCGCAATACTAACACACGTGGTCCTTCCTCACCGCTCACAGCAAGACTGACGCTGACCTGTCGCAGTGTCGCATGCGATGGTCTTCGTGTGCGCGCGTGCAACGTGCGCCTTAGTCGCTGCGACAAGCAACAAGAACGTGCGACTTCCCTAGCTTGTTGTTGCGATTCTGCAAATCGACGCCAAGTGTGCAGAGCTTTGAACAAAATATATGAAAATTGTCATCCGCAGCCTGTCGTTGCGTCTAGTCGCGAAGCTGTCTGAGTCGCATGTCGCATAGTGTGCACCGTGTCTTAGTGGTGGTGGACGGGATAAACGGATAAACATATAATTTTTATATCAATAAATTCTCTAGCCATCACTAATCTGAATCTGCTGCTGCTGATCATTAATTCACCGATCACCATCTGGCCCCTCTTCCTCGTTGCCACTTGCCATCCATAGTTTAATAATTTAATAACTAAGCACTCAATTTTAATTTACATAAAATACACTTACGATTTTTCTACCAATCGCTCTTTTTTAATTCCCGCCATAAAGTCTTAGGTTACGTTGTTTGCATAGGTACTAAAATAATCTTTCATTATTTCACATTATTTTAAATGCTACACAGCTATTGGTTGTAAATTTATAAAAATTCACTACGCACCAATAACATAAAAGGGCAACGACCGAATGACACCATAAACGATTCACAAACTGTACTCGAGAACGCACGGCAACACTGCGTTCCATCCTCGGTGGGTTTGTATGTATCTTTGTCCTTGTCCTATTTATTGAAAGGCTCGAATAGCTACTTCGTTCTCGTGCAAAACAATACAGGTAATTGCAGTATTTGGAATGCATCCGTCATTTGGCTTGGTGGATGTAATGGTTGTTTAGATTTTTATTTCGCTGTAAAACCTCTAATTTTAGTCAATAAAACCTATAGTTATAAGTTAAAGTAAGTGTAGATTGTTTAAAACAATCTGCTCAAGATGGATGACATAGAAAAATTAAGTTGCAGTAAGTAAAAGCTCAGAAAAACCTGCCACAAACTGTGTTCCGTTACCTTTTACAATATTTTGCTGTTGCTAACACAAATTCTATGTTTTACAGAGGAAGAATTGGAAGCAAGCGATGTAGAACATTCAGCTTCGGAAGACCACAAAGAAATTGATGAGAAACCTAGTAATAAAAGGAAGCGGAGACGCCGCGAAATTGACATGGTAAGGATCGATATTCCCATACATTGAGACCGTTTTGTTGGACTCATTCTTCACTGCACTGAACACATAGGCACCGATAGGTATTATTTCAAAATAGTTCCAATTCTGAAGTAAGAAACGTCGAATTTGTGATCGTCATTTCTCTAAAATTCGTGAAATTATACTAGAAAGGTTATTTTACGTATGTGCCAACATTTTACTACTTATTGTTATGGTACCTATGCAAAAGCGACACAGTTATTTAAGTATTACCAAACCACTTGTTTTATTGATTGACAACTTAGCATTCTCATGTCCAATAAGGCTTCAATTAAGGTCCCCAATGTGACATCATAAATCAATATTTTGTTTGCTATACGGGCTCATCTTTCTGTGACATCATTCACAAACTTTCAGCCAGTAAACCCACACGTAATTTCTTCTTTCAGTAAACATTTCATTATTTTACTATACCTGTCTTTCTCATCGTCACTTCAATTTGTTTGAAACGGATTGTTCCAGATAAAAATGTCAGACGATGATGATACGGATGATGAGGGCCTGGCCAAGAAGCTCTTTCGGCGGCTCAGCCCGGGCCCAGGGCCCAACTCTCCTGCTTCTCACAGGGAACCTCGCACTTGTGTGCTAAAGGTAACTGTTGAATAAATCACAGTTTATGCACATATTTTTAGAACCAATAATAATGTAAAGTCTGCTTGCATAGTCATTCCCTCTTCCTCGGAAGCCTTTATCCAAAAGTTTATCTATGATTATCTCTGTCTATGGTCTTTTGGTAGTTTCTCAGAATTGGTGTACTTGGTATTTAATTGCCAGCTCTCTTATCTTGTGTATGTTAGGTATTATTGTATGGCAGCTGTCTTTTATTTACTTATGAAATTTTCACACCCTTCTAATTATTTTAACTGACTAGGATTTTGATACTGGTTTTATGAGTATAAGATTGAAATAGACTGTACTGGGTATCTTTCTCGCAGTATAATAGTGAGTCCGAATCAGTGCAAGCAGCCTATCCTTTTAATTGTGTATGCAGTCTAGGTAATACGGGCTGGTGTCCGCAACTCCACGTCAATGCGCGTATTTTGCGTACTGTATGTATGCAGTCTAGCATAATGTTATGCATATTTACAATCATACCTTCATAACTATTGTATATATACAGGGTGGATTTTTGAGACGTTGCAGTAAGGGTTTTAAACCTTAACCATTGTAGCTACTGGAAAACAATCTCACGAGTCTTAATTTTTTGAGAAATTATAATCGGCATTCCCAGATTAAAAAAAAAAAATAGTCATCAAGTAAATGGGCAAATTTCACAAAAACCTTTTTTTATGCCAATCTATTCTGTTACTTATAAGGATCAAAAAACTATCAGACCAACTGAGGTTTGAGTACTAGATAAGTCAGAAATCGCAAAACTAAACAACAAGTATATGAAAACAAAATGATAACCATTTCATACACACATTGACATTGATGAATACTATTTATACAATGGCATGAATATTTACTTTGTAAAGTATTATATTATTTTAATTATTGTGAATGTGAGGACTATATGAATTATTTTTTCTTTTTCAGTTGTATTTAAAGATTGTATGGGAGTTTCTTTCTTTCAACCTAACCTAATCCAAATGTTCTTTCTATGGTACTGTTTGTTGACTCGTTGAGCTCTTTAAATTCTGAGTTCATTTACACAATTACTGACAAATGCGTGCACTGACTGGTGAGGTCCACTCAAATCTGTGTGGCTCTTTTCTACATGGTCCTCACATGATCTAACCAAGATTTTGTCTGGGTTTTAGAAGAGATTGACCTCGTGAGTTTGTTTCGGTGTTTCTTCTCAGAATAGTCTGATGTAAAACACCGACCACATCGAGTTTCTACAATATGATTGACATGAAAAAGTGTTTGTACAAACCTATTTATAGAAATAAAATCATTTACCATTGACTCACAGGCAAGTCAGAAACGCCGTCCACTCTCCCGGCTCCTGGAGCAGCTACTCCGCAATCTGGAAAAGCGAGACCCCAACCAGTTCTTCGCGTGGCCTGTGAACGACAACTTCGCACCAGGCTACTCAGATATCATCAGACGGCCCATGGACTTCTCGACTATGAAGCAGAAGATCGATGACAATGAGTACAAGTCTCTTAACTGTTTTATTGTGAGTAGAATTTAGGACTACAATATTCATATTAATTTCATGCAATGTAACATTAGGTATTTAGTAATGGTTTGTCAGGTGTGTCTCACAGACCACAATCTGCAATTCATAGTATAAATAACATCAAGTACCTTCACACAACGATTTTGATCTCTCAAACAAAGGACATCTGGAAATCAAGGTATCCTATTCTAACATGCTACTATGGGATTATACATTGACAGTATGTAAGGGTTAGTATTAATATGTGATGTAAAACCAGTTTAAGAATAAGCCACACAACTGTTCATGTGAACAAGAATTTGATTTCTAGCCCTTGATTTCATTTTTATTTTCAACCATTTCTCCACACAGAGTGACTTCAAACTGATGTGCAACAACGCAATGAAGTACAACAAAGCTGGCACAGTGTACCACAAGGCGGCTCGTCGCTTACTGCATGCAGGCCTGAAACAACTGACGCCGCAGAAACTTCGGCCCCTCGGCAACATGCTAACCTATATGTACGAGATACCAATCAAAGAGCTCGGCTTCGATATTGGGAAAATGGATGTGGTGAGTACAACTTGTTTTTATTTATGAAGAGCCTCGCAAAGCAAAGATGCCTAGGTAGTAAGTAGGTAGTTGAGACAGATGTAGGCTTGGCGCGCGTAGACTATTTAAATTATTTAACTTACTATTTAACAGTATTCCCCATGAGTGTGGGCAGAGTTGAATAGTACACTCACAATTTGCCAAGTTATGCTATAAGTCCTATGTAAAAGGGGCGAGCCAGGTAGAATTTAATAATATTGGCATTTGTCACAAATTAAATAATATTTGCAATGTTTTTGAGATTTTGGTGTATAAATATTGGTAGCTCAATTTACCAAAATATCAGCCAATATAGGTAAGTGTAGAATATAATATTTACAACAAATTTGAACTAGTCATAGCAAAGAATACTTTAAGAAACATTGGGAAGAAAAAAGTTATTGTATCTGTAATTGAAACCAGGAAATAGACTCGAAACGCAGCACCGGTTTTCACAAAAAAAATGTTGCTTATGTCATACCTTCAATTAAATCGTAATTTGTATCGCTTCACAGCTTATAACTTAAAACATTTATAAACCGTAGTGCAACTTTATTTTGCGAGGTATACAAATAAACTTGTTGTGTTAGGCCAGACTCAAGACGCGCACTTAAATTCCCTTCTTAACTAATTAATCACAAACACAAAACGAAAAAAGAACCTTTTCTACCTGTCATTAATAAGCTTAGTAAATCTTAAGAGGGCGCACACCGGTCCACTAGCGCCACTCCTTTAAAAAAATATTATCTCGTGACTGAGAAGGAATTTTGAATAACGGCTCAATGAGCACCGTCGGTTAGTGTATCTAGAATTTTCTAATACCTTTTATAAACTTTAATATTGAGACATGAAGCAACAAAATATGATCTAGAGGAATGTGACCGCTTTTCTTTAGATCGAATTTTGTTGCTTCGTATCTCAATATGAAAGTTTTTAACAGGTATTAGAAAATTCTAGACGCACTTACCGAGGGTACTTATTGAGCAGTTATTCAAAATTCCTTCTCAGTCACGAGATAATATTATTTTAAAGAAGTCGCGCTAGTGGATCCGTGTGCGCCCTCTTAAGTAAGTAAAGATAAAAATAAAACTACCTTCTTTTTGTATTTATATTGAAGTTTGAACTAAACATGTTGATAAAATTTTGCATCGCAGCCTCTTAGGACGTACGGCAGAAAGGTGACACTTTGACTCATTAATAGTTTAATCACAGAATAGATAGGTACAGAAGGTCAGCTCCATACAACGAGCGCAAACGCACGCACACAAAGACACGCGTCTATACGTACAGAGAGTGCAAGCGCACCCGCGACTGGCATTCGTTTGAGATGGCCGTGCGCACGTGTCTATGTGTGCGTGCGCCTGTTTTCGCTCGTTGTATGGAGCCGGCCCTCTACGTATCTATTCTGTGGTTTCATAGGGTAGTCGTGTTTAGAGGTTAGCGACATTTTATTTGCTTCTGTCGGTTGACGCGTCTGTGTTGTGTGGGTAGGACGAGTTGACTACAGACCTGCGTTTGAGCATAATGCATGTTTACACGTGCGGCTGGTAAGCGTTGAGCGGGAATGTAGACTGATGTGAGTACTAATAGTTCAAAAATATTGATGTTCTGTGCCTGCGCCTTTTTCTGTGAGAAGTTTGTAGTGGTTTTGCCTAAATTAATGTCATCATTCGAAAAAGAGTATTGGTGTTTCTGGTCAAATAATGCTGTTATTTCTTCCACGCTTACAAACTTCAATCTTGTTGGATATAACAGGGGTTTAATATTGAAAAATCCTTCTCTTTGTTTGCGTTTCTATCGATTGGCAGTCAACGATGGGACTGTTTCAATTTCATTAAAAGTCCCAAAGTATAGATTAAAGGCCAGACCAAAACCTACTGTAATTTCGGCATGGAACACAACAAAAAAGATGCAATAAGCGCCAGCAATCTGCAACGTTGACCACCCGCGACGTAGCATAGTTAGTTTCGTTGCGCGACGCTTGCACTGCAGTGTCCCTGTCCGTGTGTGGCAGCACAAGGTGCTGAAGCGCAGCAGCCCCGCGAAGGCGGGCGCCGACGCGGAGGCGGCGGGCGACGCGCTGGACGGGCTGGCGGCCGACTGCCGCAAGATACAGATGGAGGCCGCGCGCGAGCTGCACCGGCGCCGCCTCGCTAAGAAGGGTACGCACGGCGGAGATGGACTCTGATTTACTTGCTGTTAATAAAACTGATATTCTCTCTCATTATAGGTAAACGTTGCTTGAAGTTAAGTAATGTTGAACGTCAGTGTAATACTTAATTTTTTTTTTTTTTTGTTTTGGCTTGTCTTGATTTTAACCAACGTTTACAAGGAAATAGGTAAGGGTGCCGATTCTCTTGTCAAAAAATTCTCTAAACTAAACTAAAAATCAATAACATTTAGTTTATTCCTGTCAAACGACGATTTCCCATTCTGAATTAGACTAAAGTGACACAACTTAACTATATTTTTTTAGTTTGAAAACATTAAGATGGCACTGAGTTAGTAATTTAGTGGAAATGGCAATTTCACTATTCTGAATTTGACGTTTTTTACCTAAAATTTTGATTGTCTAACTAAATCTAGCTATTTTTAATCGCGATTAATTAGGTGTGGAATAAAATTAGTTGTCATGAACTAAAATTCACCACAATACCTTGACTTCAGGTGCAAACACAGTACTGTATCTGTATTTTATTTTACTTATATCTTGAAAATGGTGTGTCCTATCGCAAAAATATTGAAAATTTCGACCCCCTTTATAAAACACTTAAACCCCTTAAACTACATATAGGTAATAATTTTTCATATTTTCCATACAAAAAGTGAAAAATTCCATATAAAACACGTCGAGCCTGCCACCAATGAGCGCCTCCGACTCTAAAAAAAATTCACGGGTTATGGAAAACAAGTACCACGTGGAGTCGCGATTGTCAAATAAAATTTTTGTTGCTTCAAAATTATTTTTAAATTTGGAATTTTTGCACAATAGCTTTAAGATTCTCATAGCCAAAAGTAAGGAATTTTGGTGATAGTTTAGTTAGTTTAGTTTGGTGTACAAGAGAATCGGCACCAATGCCTATAAAATAATAATTTTACTCGCATATGTAGGCGTGTGCCTAGTATCAATGTCTGAGTGTCTCATACAACACTTTCAGCTTCCCATAGCACTTACTGGTCTACGATCTTTCAACATATTTTAAACTTACACGCCAAATCTGTAATCCTTCGCCACTATATTGTATATCTACATAGGTCAAAATTACTGGTTTATTCAATTTCCTTACAGGAACATATTTTTAAACCTCTTTACAGCAATGTAGTTTTGGCCAAGTATAGAACGTTGTCGAAACTTTTTGGATTATTTATTATCTATATTTATTAATTAAGTATAATTTATCGGTCTTCATAATATTTTGTGTTCTTCGAGCAGCATTCCCGCGCATGGACTCTGAAGGCAAGACGACCCTGTGCCTGGTCACCAACACGGTGGAAGGCTCCGGCGAGGACAAGCCGCTCACCCTCGGGCGGTACATCGGCAAGCTCACGCAGGGCAGCGGGACGTTGCACAGTGAGTATCATACAGAACATTTTTGGAAGATTACATTTTTGATGCAAAAATATTACCGGCAAATGTGTTGCCTGCTTCTAAGCCATATTTCCCCAGTTCTTTATTATAGGTCATCATGATCATCCTCCTTCTCCTGCCCTTATCACAATATATTCCTTCTCCTGCCCCTATCACAATATATTAAGGGTCGGTGCAGTATGCCCTCATTGTATAGTAAATGCGCATATTATACGCAAATGTCAATCAGTGGTATTTGTAATATGCAATGTGTTTGCGCAAATGTGAGTAGCCAGCTTTACATGTCACTGTGAATCTCAACCAGAAAAAAGCCGTCAAATCACATTTAACAAAGCAGGTTAATCTTGTCAATGCTATATTATTAAACGTTTTGCTTCATTTGCAGCTCCTCGTGAAGACCGTCGCAACGTAGCCAAAGGCGTGAAACCTCTGAACTACGGTCCGTTCAGTTCATACGCGCCTTCTTACGATGGTACCTTTGCGACACTTACAAAGGAAGAGTCACATCTACTGTATCATACGTTACGTGAGTAGAAATCCTTTATTTTGCGTAATTGCAGGAGCCTGAAGAACGGCTTGTGCAGGGTTATAGGACGTGATTAAAGTTATTTTTATTTCTCTTATCCTTGCTACTGCATAACAATTCTCTATCTCCTTTGTAACCTGACTCGCCTTCCGTACGAGGCTCGGGCGTCGCACGTTGTAGCATGGAAATGGCAAATTATGAAATGGCATGACGCGGCTAGCGTTCATCACGGTACACAGTCCATTCACAGTAATCAGTTTACCGTTGACAGCAGGAACCCAACAGCAACTTTATTGTAACGATTATAAAGATGACTGATTTTGATAGCGATGCAAAATTAGAGGTAAAATAAAGACTGTAACATAAATAATTTTTAAGGCAAGTTGAGTGCTGGCTTATACCATTTTATTTATTTTAGTCGACAGTACAATCTTCGACGTTATTTTAACATCAATCCGTGTTATTTCCTTTGCAGCTTACGAGACAGGTCAAACCACCGAGGAGCCTCTCCGCTTCGCGCCCGACTCCCCGTGGGCGCTCATATACGACATGGAGGCGCTGTTCCCGGAGAAGAAGCCACAGGAACAAGCAGCTAGTAGTGAGGCGGTGAGTATAATATATATCTATACATATTATAAATTAAAGTCGCTATTCGTGTGTCTGTGTGACCGCGTTATTTCAAGTAAACTATGCAACGGATTTTGATGCGGTTTTCACCATCTTTTGAGGAGCATCTGTTCAAAAGGTCGTATTTCGGAGCATATGTTCAAAAGGTCGTATTTCTATAATAAACAAAAAAACAAACTTTACAAAAACAGAAAAAATCTAAGTCGAATGAATCGATTTTTATTAAAGTAGTGAAGTATGGAAAAAATATGACCTTTTGAACAAAAAAATAAATAAAAGATGCTTTTTGTAGAAGAAATATGCCTGTTCGGTTTAAAACAATCTAAGAGAACATTTTAACGCAGAAATACATCTGTTTTGATTTGAATCAAAATTTTCTGGAATTTTGAATTTTCTGTACTCCTTTCGAACAAGTTTTTAGGCTCATTCAATGGGCTTTTATGCCATGGGATAACAAAATAAATAATTGGGAAGTGAAATACGACTTTTGAACAGATGCTCCTCATTTAGAGAATTTATTCCGAAAATGTTATGTGTACATATGAACATTAATATTAAACTAACATAAAATAAAGAAATATAATGTTTTGTCAAGTCGTAAAAATCGTGTAAGCAGGGGCGGCTTGCTAGAAAATATTTTTATAGCTTCGATCAACTATATACTAGATTCAGTGTTGCATACGAACACAGCGCAAAAAATGGCTCAAGTTTACTATACCTTCCTATCTATTATGTATATATACAGACACAAATATATCGTAACGTCATAAAAATATTTTAACAATAATCATCCTTATTATTGCCTGTGAAAGGTTTAGTTTTGTCTAATGCGTAATGAACATACGACCTATTGTTTCGCGATATCACCGAGAGCTCGTAAAATTTTATTAACTTACGGAGCTAGCGCAGAAGATTCAACTTTATTGCAATACGTTAAGCCTTAAAACTACTATAGTCACATGTTACTCTTTAACTTACCTCCAGAAATAGATACGATAGAACATGGAAATCATGGAGTCGCTTTGTTGACAAAATCTAATAAGTCACTACGAACGAGTTAAAGGGTAAACAATATTTTTTATACATTTTACTAAAAAATAAAAAGTCATTTTATTACAAGTTTTAAACATTTATTTACGAGTATAATAATCTTACAAGGAATCATGATACGACGACTATAACGATGTCGTCAGTCATAATCGATTGAGGTCATAATGGAGTTATACAGGCTGACTTTTTACCCACCAGCCAAATTTTTGGAGCAAGGTCTGTCCATGATACTGAACTACTTTCCGTAAAAATAATTAACGAAAACTGAAAATAAAAATCCGGCTTCCCATACAAATCAGCGCTCGGTCCAACGAATTCTGTATGGGAGGACGAATTTTTTTGATTGATTTTTAATAACTTTTATAATGGAAAGTAGTTCAGTATCATGGACTGAACTTGCTTCAAAAATTTGGCTGGTGGTTAAAAAGTCACCCTGTACGTATTTATTATTCTAATCTTATTATGACTAGTTTTATGATCTTATTAATTACCTTTAAATAAATTAAGCTTGTTATAAAGTTGTCTTTTTGAGCCACTTTTTATCTGTGACGTTTCTTTTTTACAGATGTAATGCAATCGTACATCTATAAACTTTTCTATTATTAATTGAATTAAATTAATGTTATGGTTATGTTCGGTATTTTCAGAAAACACGGCTTTTTCGATATATAATTGTAATACTTCTATAGATATAAATTTTTTATCATGTTTTTTTTGGATTGATTTTCCCCCATTCGCGATAAGACAACGTCGTATAACGCGTTCTGTGCTCATACATATGTCAAATACATCGTTTCCAGCGTAGCACAAGCCGCCCATATCTCTAATGTCTATTAGTTTGTGAAACCATAATTTTTCTTTTGCCAATAAGTTGTTTTTGCAATCGTCACAACTAAGGTTTTTCACTAAACTACTCACCACAAAGCCAGAAATATATCCAACTATTTGTGAAACAACGTCTGAAATTGGGGTTTGATCTAACTTTTCACCGAGTTCATTGCAGTTTGTCTGGTACTTATCAAAATTTTGCTCCAAAGATTTATTTTTTTTAATTTCTGCAGTACTCAAGTTTTTCTCCTCGGTTTCATCATTACGATATCCTTTCGAGGAATTGTTAATTTTATTTAAAGGAGATGATCCTGACAATATTGGTATAGGAATACAATTTCCGGTAAATTTTGACCCCAGCTCTAAATGACACAGCAGCTTTTTAAAACTCGCTTTAAATTGTCTCGTGTTGGGATTATTGTTATGTCCACCTTGACTTCGTATGTTCCCAAAAAATAGCTCTACATGATCCTGGCTAAATTTGTAGGTCAATAAAAATTAAAGGATATCACTTGCAATCAAATTTTCATATAAATTTATCAAACTGTTGATGCACACTAATAATCCCAATACTCCAGTGTTATTTTGAGTCTTAACCAAAGGTACTGTTTTGTTTGAAAACACAGTTCTTCTCTCAGAGCCAACTTTAAGAGTTTTTTTAAATTTAACATTAATTGTTAATGAGAGTAGATAATCTTTTGATTCTGACAAGAATGATAATATTTTTTGAGAATTATTTTTATTTAAGGGTGTTTTAAAACCGTAATCTTTCAGATTTCTAGTATTTAATATATCAAAAATATCATTTAGTCTCTTGATAAAGTACACTGTGGTCTCTGAATTTTGGAAATTGGGAATATTTAAGGTTTTTTCACAAAATTCTAAAGCTCTAGCAACGCTTCGGCTTAGAAGCTGCGAAGCCAATTTTACATTCATAATTTGATTTTTAAAATGAACATGTCTATGTGACAGTTTGTTTGCCAAGTGCAAGGAGTTATCTTCCTGTAAATCGTATAATTCTGTCACTAATTGCCACCTGATTAATTTCTCATCCGAAGTATATATATGTTTTTTAGATTCGAAGGTGTTTCGCATCAGTTTTAACATATGGCAGGCATCTAAAAACACTACGACGTCATAATCAGCACTAGGGTGTTTGAAATTAGTTTTTAAATTTTGAAAATCGTCTATCTCGCATCCTAAATTTTTCATTGTTGCAATATTGATTTTGCAGCCATCAAATGTAACGGAGCGAATTTGCACACCGATATTGTTACATTTTTCCAGTGCAATTTTTATTAAATTGGCTTTCATGTCTGCCTTCAAGCTGTCTATAAAAAAATAAGCCAAAGGTAGCTTCCATGAGTCATTTATAGCAACTAACATGAAAACGTATGCTTGGGTTGCTATTTGGCTGCTGTCATCGTTATCTAAACCCATTTCTACCAGGCCCTCATAGCGTTTGCCGGTCCAAATTTTTTGCCTTCTTATCGACATTTCGTCGGCCACCAAAGCACACATAATAATTTTGTCGGTTGATTTTGCTTTCTCTTCGAGCCTATTTAGCGTTTCAGCGCAAAATCCAGGTTCAGCATCTACGCTTCGATACCATTCGTATAAGGTTTGTGGATGAGGCAAACAGGTATCGAACATATTTATAAGCTGAAGGAGAATAAAAATGTAGTGTTAGAGCAAATTTCCTGGCACCTGGAGGATATTTTGCGAATGGTTTTGAACGATTTTTTTTGTTTTTAGTATACATCCCGTTGAATACTTCGGCAACTTCTACATGTTTTGATAGCTCTAAAAATACGGTGTCATCGATGGTTTTTTTCTTTTGAATTGCTATGATTATATTATATGATTGCTATTATATTTTTTAATGAAGAAATTTTTTTCTTGAGGCGTTTGTTAACTTTTTGTAAATTATTATTATTTTTTGTTTTAGTCTCTATAATTTTGCGAGATTTAATCAATTGTTTTTTTAAATGTCCTTTTCTTGGAGTGTCTTGTAAGGATATTAGGTCCGATAGTGAAACAGCAGGAGAATTGGAGATGGAAATTGCTGGAGTCGTTGTTGTGGTGTCCTTTAAACTTGTTGAAGGTGCAACCTACAAAAGTAACGGTATCCTAAAAATTCTAGAAAGGACAAAAAATACTTGTTTTACAAATTACAAATTAAAATACTAACAACCGGTATCTTACCAAGTTTGACGTCATCTGTTCCGTCAATATAGCTGCTTCTTCTTGCACCTTTTTTTGCTCAATGTTAATCTGAAACATTTCATTTATAAATATTAACATGTAAGTACGCAAGCAGGACTAAAGTAATAATTCTGTTTCAACTCACACTGCACCTAGTTAATTCAATCCTAATCCTAGCTTATAATTATAAATGCGAAAGGTAGTTGGTTTGTTTGTTTGTTACCTCTTAACGTCTAACTAATCATCATGAAATTTTGCATATAGGTTGTCTGGGGTACGGAGAAGGACAAAGGGTATGTCTTCTCAAAAAAAATAATGTTCCCAAGGGATCGCCATGAACGCGGGCGGAGCCGCGGGCAAAAGCTATTAATTTATATGACATATTTTTAAGATATTTTACCTGCAATTTGGGAATCACCGTTTTCAACAATCTACGATACGCCTTTGAGTATTTCCAGATATATCGAATGTATCAAAATGTATCGAGCAAATTGTAGAATTTTTGCAAGGTCTGTAATTATCTTCTCTTCTTTCTCGCGCAACAATGGATATCCATTCTGCACAGCGAAATGGATCAGAGGGAAATCTACAATAAAAAAAAACAAGAAATAAAAATAAATTAACCACTCCATATATTTTTGTTCCAAACTCGACCAATGTTTGGCGAAAATGTTGGTTCTGTGATGTCGAATATTGGCTAAACGACGAAATATTAGTTTTTAATAGTTAAATAATGATTTTAAGATTTTTAAAAGAAAAGTGACATTGTACTTACCGAAAGAATGATACTCCTTCGGAAACTTTACTGTTCCGATGGTTATTTTCGCAGTTTTTAAAAGCACACTGAGGCATTCTGACACGTCCGTACGTTGGCTGTGGTTGGATCGAACTAAACTCAAATAAGACCACAAGTTTATTTGTGCTCTTATTTTTTTTGCCGTTTTTAATGCCGTGACCCTTAATCTAGTATATAGTTGATCGAAGTTTTATAGGCTCAGAATCTTAGGCCCGCTTACACCAAAAAACACTAAATGCGCTAACGTTAAACATATGTATTTAAAACATCAATGTCTTTGTCATCTTTAAACGATTGAATCTAGAACTTATTGAATTACTTACTTGCTATAAAAAAAAATACTTGCTGGTCGCGGTGTTAAATTTAGATGCTCGGGTTAGTAAAAATCCACAAATATTCCGTATCTAGGTTTTCACAATTCCTATTATTAAAACGCCTAAAACTCCGATTAAAAGCTTGCTCGGTAAGCTAAATGCTAAAGGTCCGCTTTATGATTTTTTTGGCCGCTGCCCGCGACTTCGTCTGCGATCCAGGAAGATAAGTTGCCTATGTCCTTAGGCTAGTTTGTACGTAGGCTACTTTAGTACATAGGCTACTTGACTTTGTACATACGCTACTTTAGACATAGGGGTTTGGACCGCCCCGCATAGCCGTTTTAGCGTGAAAGTGTAACATTAACTTACTTTCGCATTTATAATATTACAGAAGTTAAGATTTACTTGCATCGTTCTAACTTATTTTGGAATGGATTGTCAAAACATTAAAGCGCGCTAGTTCAAAATATGAAAAAAGGAGAAAAAGTTTGTATATGCATACCACTTTTATCTTTGGTAGTTTAGCAAACGAGCAGATATCCATGTTGGGAAACCGCAAATCTAACGAGATATGTTACGATATTCTGTCGGATGAAATGAATACGATTTCTAATATTCAACATGCACCGGTGCACGAGTTTTCAAAAAAAAAAGAAATAATTTGAACAGCTCAGTCAGTTGTCAAACTCGTAGTTGGTTCAGTTTCAATTGAAATTTTTCAAGAATATCCAGTATTTATTTCTGGTTCTAAGTGATTAAAACAAACTCGCAAATGCTACTACAATAATTTTATTAATAGGAAATAAAATAAAAACTCCGAATAACGCCACCTACAATAATTATCTTAAATCCACTTTTATTATGAGAGTACGTCAAAGTTGAATTTGAAGTTGGATTCGAGATGGCGCTGAAATTTTGTAGGTAATTTTACTATAAGTACTTAAAAATCGTAAATACAACAAGAAAATCGAAAATCTCAAAACTTACAATTATAACGAGAATGTAAAAAGTTGTCATGAATAAACATGTTTTTTTTATAAGATTTGAATTAGCGTCCATTTCACAGAAACTGTGTGTAAATTTCAACCTTTCTTTCGACTGGGAGCGTGGCGTCTCCTGTAATCCGGCTTCTCGGAGGTCGGAATCGGAGGATGGTTTGAGGTCGGGGGTCCTGGCGCTCAGTGGCCCATGTTGACTGGACGTCCACACTAAGCCCGGTATTGACATGGATCCCCCGGAGGAGTCTGGGGGATGCAGGTCTACTAAGGAGGGGCGAATCGGGCCAGGGGGGGAACCCAGCAGCCAAAAGTCCCCGTGGCGGGCAGTAGTGGGGTAGCGGCCGGGAGTGGGTGCTCAGTATCAGCCTGACCAAAAAAACCAGACCCGTTTCTTTTGCCATTTTGAATAGAAAACTGTCGTTGTTGAATTTTTATTTTACGTCTCTTGAGTGTTTACTTAAACATTTTAGGCAAACATTATTTTGAAGAATGACAATCCACGATGATGATAGGAAAAGTAAATGTATTGCACACATTTACTTTGAACAGATGCTGCAATGTTTCTAGATCTCCTGGTATTTGTTGCAACTTTTACTTTGACTGTGTGTGTGTTCTTCATGCCAATGCCACACCGCAATTGCTCTTGTGGGCTAAGGCTTAGGCTTGACCCTACGTTATAAAGGTTGCTGGGCGACATAAAACACAGAATGTACAGGTTCAAATTAAATTATATAAGGTAATCGATATATAAATAAAAATCCCAAGCTCGATTTAGGAGTCCGGTAGTGTATTATTATTATCACTCATCTCCATTATCCTTACTTATCACCTCTTCTTCCACAGGACCCAACCAAAGTTAAGGTGGACATAGACCAGCTCCGCACTTTATCAGAACTGGGCATCGACGTGGACTATCTGAACGACATCGAGGAAGAAGTGACCGCGTCTCAACACGACTACGGCATCGGAGGAGCGCTCAGACATACGCATGAGTTGTTAGCCAAGTTAGAGAAGGAGCAGAGAGACAGGTTAGTAGTCAAAAACGAAAATCATTTTTCCAAATTAGGCTGATAATCAACACTTTTTGATTGTCAAAAGATACAAGAGACGGCGTCCAAAATTCCCGGGGGTCCATCTTCTATTGTTTTGCGGAGAGAAAAAAGTGGGAAATGACTTTAAAGTGTAGTCCCCCCCCCAAAAACCTACTTTGGAATTGAGTCTAAACTGTATTCACTGATTTCAGCGCTAATTTTTTCTACACTTACTTTAACTTATAACTATGGGTTTTATTGACTAAAATTAGAGGTTTTATAGCGAAATAAAAATCGAAACAACCATTACATCCACCAAGCCAAATGACGGATGCATTCCAAATACTGCAATTACCTGTTTTGTTTTGCACGAGAACGAAGTAGCTATTCGAGCCTTTCAATAAATAGGACAAGGACAAAGATACGTACAAACTCACCGAGGACGGAACGCAGTGTTGCCGAGCGTTCTCGAGTACAGTTTGTGAATCGTTTATGGTGTCATTCGGTCGTTACCCTTTTATATTATTGGTGCGTAGTGAATTTTTATCAATTTACAACCAATAGCTGCGTAGCATTTAAGATTTTTTTAGTATACAAACAACGTAACCTAAAACTTTATAGCGGGAATTAATTTTTTAACTCCCGCTATAAAGCTTTTTAGTTAGTTTAGTTTAACAACCGATCTTTTGAGCGGTTGTTAGAAAAATCGTAAGTGTATTTTAAGTCAATTAAAAACGAGTGCTTAGTTAATAAATGATTAAACCATGGATGACAAGTGGCAACGAGGAAGAGGGGCCAGATGGTGATTGGTGAATTAATGATAAAGGGGTATTGGGGGGTGTCAACGTTTGTATGGGAAAATCTTATTCCTTGAGTTAATAAACTTGAAACTTGGCACGAATACTTATCTTAAGTAAATTATTATCTTTGTCATTTTCAGTTTTTCCAAATTACCCCCAAAAGGGGGATTGGGGTGTGTCAAAGTTTGGATGAAAGAATTTTAACGCGCAGTCCGATCAACTCAAAACTCAGTATTTATACTTAAGATCAAAAATAAAGAATAACCTGTATCAGGATTTTTCGAAAATCCACCCTTAACGAGGTGAAAAGGGGTAGTCAGTTTTACAGGCGAAGGTTTTACTGGGAGCCTTGATTAACTCAAAATGGTATAAATAATTTTTGAGTCATGGAAACAACCCAAACGAATTTTCAAAATTTCGCACCTCTGGGGGTGAAAGAAAGGGATACAGTTAATAATATGAAAGCTCTTTTTCATTAGTTTAGAAAACGTGGCATACCTAAACTTATCTAGGTAAATCCTATTTATCTATATATATAAAATTCAAAATCCTGACTGATATATCAACGCACAGCCTAAGCCGCTGGTCCTAGATACATGAAATTTGGAGGGTGTGTTCTTTATGAAGAGTAAGTATAAACTAAGAAAATGTTTTTCGAAATTCCACCCCTAAGAGGGTGAAATGGGGGTTTGAATTTTATGTGAAACTTTTTTTCTCTGTGTCGATTGACTCAAAAATGTGTACACATACTCTTCAATTACAGATATAAGACACGTTTATCACAGTTTTTCCGAAATCATCTCCCAACACAGTCAAATAGGATCTTTCTGAGGTAAAGGTGTATCAGTAATATGTGACATCCCGATTTTCGCGTTGGCTCGTGATATGCGACATTAATAATGCCAGTATACTTATGTGTATAAATAGATTTCATGAATCATTGTCATCACCGGTGTCCAATTTTAACTAAGGTATCAAGATGTAACTGATATTACTATGAACTAATATTTCCATTCATAAGTAAGTTAGGTCGCAAGCGCTACAGCTGAGCATGAGGTCCTGGGTTCGATTCCCAGGTCGGGCAAAGAATTATTGGGTTTTTCCAAAAGGAATGTCTCAGTAGCAGCCCGGAGTCTGGAATTGTGCCCGGTTGATGGCAATAAGCTCGCCCCCTATTACATTGGACTTGAAACATAACTGGCGAAATGTGAGTGTACTACAGGTACACCTCTGCCCAACCCTTCCGGGAAACAAGGCGTGATGTTATGTTATAAGTAAGTACATGTGAGCAGCTTGGGGCTAAGTAATATATAACAGCCGCACGGGTCGATCCATCAGGTTAAGTTACGCTTGCCAGGGTTGGTCTGTAGATGGGTGACGATTTTTACATACCGAGACTCCTCCGGGCATCGGAAAGCACGCTAAGCCGTTGGTCCCGGCTGTCATTCGTGGGTCTTTCGCAGTCGTTACGGGTTGTCAGAAGTCCAAAAGTTTGATAATCAGTCTTACTCAGGGGTATCGTATTACCCAGTTACTGGGTTGTGGAGGTCAGATAGGCAGTCACTCCTTGTATAAGACTTCCAAACATCAATCGTCGGGCAGTTGCCCACCAGACACAACACCCGTCTGGTCGGAGGGTCCTCCATTTTCTATGGAGGATGACTGAACTTTACACCCTGTTCCTCATGCCTCTAAAGATTGAAGGAATTAGAATTTAGTCAGAGTCCGTATCTTAAGGTAATATTTAGGTAGCGTTTATTATCTGCCGGTCTGTCTGATACTTTTTCACGCTTTAACGGCTGGATTTGGATGATAGGTAGGTTACGGATAGGCTATGACCTGTGTTAGGACATAGGATACTTTTATCCCAGTAGCACGTCCCCGTGGGGTAATTTCCGACCTCGACGCGGGCGAAGCCGCGGGCAGAAGTTAGTGAAATATAAAATTCATCAGAGATTTTTGATTGCTCGCGACCCAACGAACCACTTCCTTTTCTGCAGGTTATCAGCCCCTCCACCGTGGCACTTGTCCCTGGCGGCGCGGCCCAACGCGGCCGAGCGCGAGCTGGCGCGCCTGGTGACGTCATGCCTGCGCGGCATGCTGGCGCGCGTGCCGCCCCGGCACGTCGCGCCCGTGCCCGGCGTGAGGAAGGCTATGGGCGTCACGCTGGAGCATCTCGGTGAGTGCATGTAGCGCGAGCTGGCGCGCCTGGTGACGTCATGCCTGCGCGGCATGCTGGCGCGCGTGCCGCCCCGGCACGTCGCGCCCGTGCCCGGCGTGAGGAAGGCTATGGGCGTCACGCTGGAGCATCTCGGTGAGTGCATGTAGCGCGAGCTGGCGCGCCTGGTGACGTCATGCCTGCGCGGCATGCTGGCGCGCGTGCCGCCCCGGCACGTCGCGCCCGTGCCCGGCGTGAGGAAGGCTATGGGCGTCACGCTGGAGCATCTCGGTGAGTGCATGTAGCGCGAGCTGGCGCGCCTGGTGACGTCATGCCTGCGCGGCATGCTGGCGCGCGTGCCGCCCCGGCACGTCGCGCCCGTGCCCGGCGTGAGGAAGGCTATGGGCGTCACGCTGGAGCATCTCGGTGAGTGCATGTAGCGCGAGCTGGCGCGCCTGGTGACGTCATGCCTGCGCGGCATGCTGGCGCGCGTGCCGCCCCGGCACGTCGCGCCCGTGCCCGGCGTGAGGAAGGCTATGGGCGTCACGCTGGAGCATCTCGGTGAGTGCATGTAGCGCGAGCTGGCGCGCCTGGTGACGTCATGCCTGCGCGGCATGCTGGCGCGCGTGCCGCCCCGGCACGTCGCGCCCGTGCCCGGCGTGAGGAAGGCTATGGGCGTCACGCTGGAGCATCTCGGTGAGTGCATGTAGCGCGAGCTGGCGCGCCTGGTGACGTCATGCCTGCGCGGCATGCTGGCGCGCGTGCCGCCCCGGCACGTCGCGCCCGTGCCCGGCGTGAGGAAGGCTATGGGCGTCACGCTGGAGCATCTCGGTGAGTGCATGTAGCGCGAGCTGGCGCGCCTGGTGACGTCATGCCTGCGCGGCATGCTGGCGCGCGTGCCGCCCCGGCACGTCGCGCCCGTGCCCGGCGTGAGGAAGGCTATGGGCGTCACGCTGGAGCATCTCGGTGAGTGCATGTAGCGCGAGCTGGCGCGCCTGGTGACGTCATGCCTGCGCGGCATGCTGGCGCGCGTGCCGCCCCGGCACGTCGCGCCCGTGCCCGGCGTGAGGAAGGCTATGGGCGTCACGCTGGAGCATCTCGGTGAGTGCATGTAGCGCGAGCTGGCGCGCCTGGTGACGTCATGCCTGCGCGGCATGCTGGCGCGTTATGGTTGCTGCAATAAGTGGTGTTAGCGGATATAGTCTGTTCCAAAAGTATCTGATGAAAATGTAAACAAATTAACTAGAAAGCGTACTCGAGGGTGCCAATTTGATTTGTACCACTATCAAATTGAGTGCTTTGATTTGATTATTTGAATCGTTCAACCCGGTATTCTAATTTTAAATCACTTTAAAGATCTTTTTCATTTGACAATTGAGGTTAATTTTATAACCTCAACTTTCGTCGATGAGTTTTCAATCACAATTTAATAATGTAATTTAATTAATTAATGTTGGAAAAAGTGGAAATATATGAAGTTGAAAAATTCTGAATTATGCTTAATGTGTTACTAATCGTTTATTAACAGGGTTTATTAACACTTTTATCAGATACTTTCGGAACAGACCATACATATTTTTTTCGTGCTAATAGTAATAAAATAAAGTCACGTCAATTATCGACCCACTTTCGTCGCTATCTAGTTTTCATAATCGAAGTAAAATGTTTAGAACAGCAGATGGCCCTCAGTAATGTTTGCTATGAACAACTTTTAAGCATAAGTGGAAAAAGAGTAAGGCACCCGAAAATATATTTTTCTTTACTACTGTTAAATACGCATAAAGAATGAGTTAATCTGGCCCACTATTAGTATATTACTATTATATTATTAGTTTATTTGTACGCTTGGTAAAACACTTTAACCAGATTTTATTTAATTTAGAATAAGAATGTAGTTTTCCATAATAGGTTAATATTTTTTGAAGTTCTGTAAATACCACAACATAATGATGTACAAATAATAAGAATATGAATGTTTGTTTCCAGACACCCCCATGGCCGTGGATGACTTTGAACTGGAAATGAACGAGCCCCGCGACCTGGCTTCAGACCCTGACTCAAGATCAAGTCACGACAAATGAATACGGGGATAAATACTAACTGATATTAATATTAACAGTAGATTTAAGAGTTATGAATAAATCTAAAGAAATCTATGATGGTATTTAATTTTATTTATCTTAAGGATCATTAATTCATTATTCATCATCATTTCGCCTGAAAAACGTCCACTGCCGACATAGGCCTCGCCATTCTAAGGTTATTGTGGACGGAATGCCTACTACTGCTAGCTGGTTTTCAAACAGCTTGCCTGCTTTCATAAACTCTAAAGTCTTAATAATAACCAAAGCCGCATAAAATTTCATTTCAAGCTCGTGTTGCGCAATTTAAATAACATGGCTTGCTGTATCCTGCCATAGTGCTAGATTGCTTTAATTATTTAGTTCCGAGTATTCAAGCTAGAGGGCACTAGTGAAAAGTTTGCAAATGTTTATTAAATTGAGCACTAGGTGGCGTTACCAGTTTCAATGTTCAAGCCTCAGCTTTTAAAATCTATCCAAGTTTTCTTAAATTTTTTTAGTTATCTACTACTGAAAAAAAACGATTATACTCCTTATCCGGGAATCGATTCAAATATCTTCTGACAGCATAATATTTTCATCACGCTCTAACTTTGAGCAGTACAGTTACCAGTGGTGGCCGACCGGTAACGAAGCTAGTCTCCGACCGAAAGTTCGGTTTCGGTTTCGGCCAGTCTCAGCCGCAGTTTCGGTTTTGGCCAAGAAGTGGCCGAAACTTCGGCCCTACCGAAATTGGCGTATGGCCACAGAATAGATAATAGTAGTAGTCGTTCGTGAGCTGTCGGTTTTGTTAGAATACGAACGACTGACTGATACACAGACAGCGTACAGTTAATAATGGGGTCCGGTTTTCACCCTTTTTATACAAAACCCAAAAAAAAAATATTTACGTAAAAAACCGCCAAAGTGCGTGTCGGACCACGCACAATGAAGGGTTCCGTAGTTGAGATGAATTTATCTCAAGAACAAACTTAACTACTATTACTATTATTACTTACTATACGTCACGGTCAGTTCTCCAACTGCAAATGTAAGCTTGTAAACGCAAATAAATATTTTTCTATGTGATAAAACTACAAATTAACGATTTTCGGACTTTTCCCTTAACTTGCGCTGTGAGACCTTGCTTCTTGTTAAATATCAATATCAATGTCAACGGGAAGTACTCTATAGGTTTTAATTTATTTGCAAGTGTGAAAATATGTCGCATAAATGGCTGTATTTTATTATTGCGTTTTAGAGCTCCAAGGGACCGTAGATCTTCGTATTTGATATTAATTTTAACTTGATACCTCCACGCGTTCCTGAGAAAAATACTCTTGATAGACAGACAGACGGACGGACGGATGGACAACGAAGTGATCCTACAAGGGTTCCGTTTTCTCCTATTGAGTTACGGAACCCTAAAAAGAAGTAATTTTGATTCTTAGCAGACATGCTGCTTTAAGTATCAGCGAATAGGGATGTATCAGCGAATAGGGATGTATCAGCGAATAGGGATATACAAGCTCTAAGGGCAACAGCAGATGTATCTTAGCGACTGTGCGTTCGGTCACAAGAGCAAAATCACACGCTTCACCGATTACTTTGACGCTGCATCGTGTTTTGGCGACTCGTTCCGTTTAAGTACGGCTTAAAAATTGCGTTTTGTAACGATCCTGAATTGTTTGGCGGAGATAAAAGCATTGTCACTGGGTATATCGCGAGCTTCCGAAAAGAGATTAAATCGCTGCTGGCTAAAGCTAAAATTATGCGGTGTTACGAGTGGAACCAAGCGCCTGAAAAATTACTAAATCGCTAATCGCAAAAGCTAACAGTAGCATATCTCCTAAGGCCCTTATTTAAGCTAGTTGTTAGTAAGGGCGTTGTGTTCCACGCGCGCCTCAAAGAGATGTCAGCACACATTGACGGGGTCTGTTAGGGCCAATGCCTGCCAGGATCGCGGATTGTTCGAAAGAGTTATCTTGGCCCCTGACACAGGCAACCGAAGGAACACAGGTGGGTTTTAGTCAGTAAAAGTCTGACACACCCTCCCGTTCCGCCCAGAGCTGGAGAAGTTATTTGATGATTTCCCAACAATCGTCATTTTGAAATTTTGACAGTTTTTCACACAAAATCTGGTAAGAGTATTTTTTTTCATTGGATAAATCTGATGATTGCAAAATCAGCCCTTAATCAAATTATTTGTAAGAAATCTACGAAAAACGACGGGGTTTAGGAAATAATATCATTTAATTAATTATGTTATTCTTAACTTCATGTTTCGGTTTCGGTCTAAACTAGAAGAGGAGCCGAAGGTTCAGTTACGGTTTCGGCTGAAAATCGGTCGGAGACTAAACGGGGCGTAACGAGTTGTATGTTGTGGGTTCGAGCCCAGGCAGGCACGCTCAGATGGTAAAATTAAAACTAAAATTACTAATTTCTTTCACCACCACTATAAAATGAGGGAAACCGGCATCTCCCAGAACTGTCATGCGACGTCCACCAACCGGATCTGGGGCTGCGTGCGTGTGTACGGTCCTCTCCCTCTCACAGACAGGAGACCTGTGTGTCCCATCAGTGGGAACATTTTATAGGCTGGATATGTTATGAGAGCAGTGGTGGCCCATCAGTGGTAACGACCCCGACTTATGACTTGTAGGTCCAAACCAGGTCGAACCCAGGCAGGCGCTCTACTTTGTGTAAATAATTTCAATAATCACCACTGCTCTCAAAACGGTGAAGAAAAACATCGTGAGGAAGCCGTCATGACCTAGAACCAAAAATTCGAAGTCATGTGAACCCGCACTGGGCCCGCGTGGTGGATTGTAAGTCCCGGTAGTGGGAGCATTATAGGCTAATTATGCTATGTTATCCTGTAAGCATTTTAAAGAACTCGTACGGTCAACGAGAAAAGTCGATTAACACTAATCATCTAAATTGACAGAAATTGATTTAATAAATTGCAATTGCAATTAGCAATTTTTTTTTTTTGAAAGTCTTAACATTCTTTAAAAAAAAATGTCGGTTCCGATCAATCATTTTATTAAGATGTAGAAAAGTGTTAATCGACTTGTTGCCAACTGTACCTATAGCTAAGAAGGAAGGAAGGCGCTTTCATTTATAGACACGTCTTGTATGGTTGAATACTACTTAGTTATGTCTAAGCAACCTTTTTTTATGTGGTTAATATTATCTAAGGATTTTAAGGTACCTAAGCTTTGAAAAGCAAAACACAAAATAAAGTAGGTAATTCCTAGCATTCTCTATTACCCATCAAATCAAACCCAATTCCCCTTGCATTTAACTGGTGGTGTAGTATCGTGCGCGCGCATCACTTCCGAATGCTTCCGACCGATGGCGGCGCGTGCGACCGGCGGCGCGCGCCCGCTCACACGCGGCGCACGCGACGATCACTTGACGCCGCGCCGAGTAGTGTGGGGGGCGTAGGCATGTGATTGTTATGTATACGTCATAATATTGAACGGCTTTGGGTAATCAAGCAAAAAAATCTGGCGAAAACATTCATTTTATTTCATAGCCAACTTGAGAACAAACCTGAATAAGGCTTAAAATTCACACTGCTCGGAAATGTCCCTTTACCTTTTAATTCCAAATCTCGGCTATTTCATGTGTGAAACCGTCATCTTTATGCCTCACAAGTTATTAAGATGATTGAAAAATCAGCCCCATGTAAAGTCCCATAAGTTCTTTAATATTTCGAACCTGCACTTGATCTATTATCTTCTGAGCTAAGCCCAACCGAAGCAGCAAACAAAGCTAACAACTTCTTTATTAACGTAGGAAAAAACTTAGCAGAAAAAGCTTTATTATCTAATAGATGTTTTTCCATACAAAGCCAAACTAAGACTTATGCAAAACGAAACTCTTTTGTCTTATTAGATACTGATGTTAATGAGGTAGAAAGTATAATAGATGGATTAAAGGAATTTTGTGCCGTAGGATGTGACGACATACCTAATAGCATACTCAAAAGATTTAAATACGTAATTGCCCCTCCCTTGACTCACATATTTCAGTTATGTTTAACAAAAGGAATATTTGCAAAATTGCTTAAAAAAGCCGTAGTCACCCCTGTGTTTAAAGCTGGAGACAAAAATTGTGTAAATAACTACAGGCCAATTTCAGTTTTAACAGGCCTCTCAAAGATTTTGGAAAAAATGATAAACAGTAGATTAGTAAAATATCTTGAAAGTAATAAATCACTCTCTGATCATCAATTTGGTTTTAGGCCTAAAAGATCAACAAGCCAAGCTGTTCACCATCTAACAAATTTTATAAGCACAAACCTGGATAACGGCATGCACACCATGAGGATATTTTTAGATCTTGCCAAGGCTTTTGATACAATTTCTTATACTTTGCTTTTGCACAAGCTGGAAATGCTCGGAATACGGGGAGTACAATTGGAACTGTTATCTGATTACCTTAGCGACCGCCATCAGAGAGTAAAAATAGGTCAGTCCATGAGTTTTGAACTTAAGAAAAGCTGTTATGGAATCCCACAAGGCAGTATTTTGGGTCCCACTTTGTTTTTAATCTACATAAATGACCTGTGCAATTTGACACTCCAAAAGGGTGAAATTATTTCATATGCTGATGACACAGCTCTACTGTTTCGCAGCTAAATCAAAGGCCGAGGTCTATGAGATAGCACAGAATGGTTTTAATACTGTGTCTAATTGGCTTCATAAAAATCTCTTAACATTAAATACAGATAAAACCAAGTACCTATTATTTACAATGAGAAACACTAATACAACGCTTACTAATCTAGACATTCAAGCGCATAACAATAGTAATTTACATTATGCTGACATTGCATGCACTTGTCCCACTTTAGCTAAAGCCGACCATATTCAATATCTAGGCGTCACGATTGACACAAACCTGAACTTCCGCAAACACATCGATTTATTATGCACCAGAGTGCGTAAACTAATATATATTTTTAAAAATTTACGTAACATTGCCGACTTTAAATTAATTAGACAGGTTTATTTGGCTTTGTGTCAATCTATTATTACCTACTGCATAACGTCCTGGGGTGGTGCCGCTAAATCAAGTTTACTGCACCTTGAACGTGCCCAAAGAGCAGTTTTAAAGGTTGCTACTTTTCGTCCATTTAGATTTCCTACAGACCAGCTTTATATGGCATGTAAGGTGCTAACAGTACGTCAATTATTTGTTTTGAATGTAATTTTATTCCAACACACTGAACTTTATTTTAACCCAGTACCTTCAGATAGGAGAAGAAAAGATTTGGTTTGTGCTAACTCTCAGACTAAACATGCTTTTTTTAGTCGATTTTATTTATTTTTAGGACCCTACTTGTATAACCAGTTTAACAGAGTGCTAAAGATTTATAGTTTAACTTATAATAGGTGTAATTTACTAGTACAGGAATATTTGGCAAAACTTAATTATGCAGACACGGAAAAACTACTAGAGATTTTAAAATAAAATTTCTATCTTCCTACTCATATATAAGTATCTTCTTTTACCTAATTTATAATAGTCTCCATTTTATCTACTTTAATATTATTTGCTAATTTATTTAAACATAATATATCTTACATAATCTAGTTTTATAATAATATAATCAATTAGTTACTCTTTATGTCATTGAAAATATTGTCTACTTTTAATTATTAAGCTTTTAATAAATTTATTGTTGTCATATTTTTAAATGCTTGATATAAATTGATGGCCTGAAACACAGGTTTTATAAACCTAGATCAGGCAGGTCTACATTACAGTTAGAATGAAAATTTTCCTCGATTGTAATTAATGTAAATCATAATTTAATTTTATACTTGAATAAATTTATTTATTTATTATTTATTAATAAAAAGGTGGCAGTCTAAGTTGGTCAACGAACTCTTATTACAGTTATTAGTTTTCAAAGTTTAATTACGCAAACTTTTCAAAGTAAGTTCATTAAAGTTCTGTCACCAACTAAAAGCTTTTTTGATCACGTTTCTAAACTTTCTTGCTATAGGAATTTTACTCCTTCACGTTGTATTTTTTAAGCATAAGTTCTTACCTAATACCTACTTACTTCAATGCATTGAAAGAAAAGTTGTTATTAGCAATGCAGTGACCCGCTGAAATAATAAGAAAAGATAATTCGTTTATAGACTATCATATACCTAGGTAGGTAAGGTACGTATATCTTTAAGATTATTTCAAAATTCATAAGTGATTTACAAGATTAGCTATTAATTAACAGAAATTATAATGAGAGTTCCACACAAGCCGTCTGGTGTCTCGGTAGACGAACAAATTGCGTCAATGAATACCAAACACACATCTTGATGACTTTCAAAGTTTGGAAGTTAAATCGGGACCCACGTTGGGCGCCACTACCACCCCCAACCCCAAATTCACACGGGAACAAACCCTTACACCAAATAACTAATACTGATAAGTCAAGCGATAGTAAACTTTATTGTTTAGAAGGCAGGGATGTTTTGAAGGGTGTAGATAACTTTGTTAGTAATAGAATACGGCAAATAAGAAGTGCTATTTACTATGAATATTTTTAGCTTGGTAGAATGTTTGTTATTGACTGTTCTAATTGTATTGGGGTTGATTGATGTAGCCGCCGTGATATGCGACTAAAATAACTTGTACTAGGTTGGTATATACTGTTGTATACTATTAAAACAAAGTCTGCATTCATTACAAAATGGCTGATGGCAAGAGCTGCTTTCATCCATACCTAATAGGTACCCACACTTCTTGATAGAAGATTGAGTGATGATCACTGTGTTGTGATGTAAGTACCCATTCTTTTATTGCATTAACTTTTAAGACAGCTTGGCGTGACGTTTTCCAGCTGCCCGGTAATATCCTGTTTAGGTCCGGTGACCACAATCTAATAACCCTATCTACATATTGTATGTACGATCGAGTACCTACCATGTCTTCGTATTTCCAGCGAATGTGTTAGAACAAAGCAAATATTTGTTTTGTAGGATATTCACCCCAGAAGTTTTCATCTTAAACATACAATCTATCCTACACAATGTAAATTAAACACATCTAATGGGTATTTACAGGAATCTTACACGAGTAGGCAAGTAATTATACCTACATGCACATGTAGATAGGTATATACCAGCGAACTTAACAGTTGGTTGTGTACCTACCTACCTAGGTATAAAGTCTGCCTTTGGAATTTCGTATACCTACCTAAGATCGAAATTCGAAAGGCAAAGCCTTTTCGTGCACAAAAAACGATAACAGACACAAACAACAATAAAAAGAAGAAAAATAAACATCTGTTATGAATAAAAAGGTCATATCTCAGAAGAAAACGCTTAGGAAATAATTTCCCATTTTCATACCTTCATGAAAAACGAACCTAACCAAACAGCATTCGAGTATATTAAGAAAGAAATATGTTGGTGGCCCTTTTTACTAAGTAGTATTAAGTTTTTATTTTTGCAAACAATTGAACCTAGTGGTATAATTTTATTTTGAAACTCAAACTTAAAGCATTTATTACAAATAAACCAATTACAGGCATTTTTGAATCGTAAACAAATATAATGTCAATTTAAAAACATGCTTTGATTAATATAACTTTTATAGAGCCAGTCAGCTAGGTGGCAATATACCATAGTGGCGATCACTGCTAGGGGTGCGCCGGAGGTACACCAAATTACCAGAAAAACCACCACCACTACCACCACCATCACCAGTCGAGGAGATTACTTTCATGGGGTTATGTAAAAAAATCCACCATTTATTGGTGATAAAATGAGAACTATACGTCTGGAGTAGGTACCTACCTACCCTGGGCAGGCCTGGGCTATCTAATACCAAATTTGTTTCGGATAAGCAACATCCATATGGGTTAGTAAACAAAAAGTTAACTTATACCTATGTTAGTAACTTATACCTATGGTAGTATTTGGAAACCAGGCTATTGTTCAAAATGGATCTTCGAACAACATCACCTAACAAAGGAGAATCGTACCTCCCCGCTATGGTCTTCAGGATGGAGTTGGAGCTTTCCCGCACTCTGCAGAGCAATGAGGCAGATTTCTGTTTAACGATGGCGTGGAAGCCATCGACGTGTGCTTGTGCAAACATATCTGATGCACTGCAGAAATGGAGCAGCCCCATCAACATCCTGACCCCGTTATTATATTGGAGCCTTAGGGCGCTGATAGCCCGCTGAGTATAGTTGGTCCACAGGCTGCACGTGTAAAACACTTGGCAATAAGCTTTAAAAAGTGTTATTTCTAATGCCCTGCTACAGCGTGCAAACCTGCGAGCCAACATGTTACATCGGCCTGCCAGCGCCCAACATTCCCTCTCAATATCCACTTGGTCATTAAGGTCGTCGGTTACATAATGCCCCAAGTACTTGAACTGGTAGACTCGCAATACGTCATTCCCATTAAGTTTAATCGGGGGCACATACTCAGGACATTTAGCACCGTCAGCCTTAAAGACCAAGAACACGCTTTTATTAACATTATAAACTAGGCCATGCTCTCGAGCATAGCCCTCACAACAATGAAGCAGCTTTCTAAGCGCCCTAACCGTAGGGCTCAGCAGCACCATATCGTCAGCGTAGCTGATGTTGTTGACACTAACGTCATCAATGCGACATCCGATTTTCTTGCTGCTGAGCTCAACGATTCAATCGTTTTATAGAGGACCTTTGCTGACCCGTTAATCTTTTAAAGCATAGCTCGTGACAGCTTTCTTCCCCATCGAAAAGACATATAGAGGTATGAGGAACAGGGTGTAAAGTTCACACACACCTCCATAGAAAACGGAGGATCCTCCGACCAGACGGGTGTCGTGTCTGGTGGGCAACTGCCCGACGAATCGTGTAGAATTCGCGACGCCCCCGCAAGGGGGCGTGGCGAGCGGTGCCAGGGCGCTTTGCCCTCTGGCCGCGGGAGCAATTATAGTGGACCCGTAACTACGGGCCCTTCTCGATGTGCGCAACAGTGGCTTGCGGCAATGTTGAGAGCGCGTAGCGCCGCGCTCCCATATGAGTGAATGCTATTTGTTTTCCGTAGGCGCGTCGCGACGCTAATAACATAGCGCCGCTTTCTTCACGACACCTCGGCGGTCAGTCCCCGCCAGGTGAGACCCCTAGTTGCCTAGGGGAGGCCCGACGAAGACGACCCGCGACAGAGGTGCCGACTCTACGCTCCTACGGAATTTGCCCGACGAATGATGTCGGGATGTTGTATATATGCTAGTTGCGCGGTAAACTCTGCTTGCGCGATGCAGGATTTTGCGTGACGTCAGTATGACGCGTAGCTCGCATGTGGCGTTTGTAGATGCCGCTACAGACAGTTCAATCTATGATAAAGAATAAAAGCTTCACAATACAACTTGTACCTACTGATTATTTTTACTTCAACTGCGCCTCAATACCCTTTATTCACTTTCCTGCCAAACAGCCATATTACATTTCAATGCAAACCCATTTGCTTATGATCATTTCTTGAAGCAGTTAACCCTGGGGGGGTCGGCAGCTATTATAGTCCTATTGTCATGGATCACGGAAAATAAGACGTCATCAGAGTCTTTGATAAACTCAGGTTTATTATAACAAGCGTGGTTTATTTTCTTAGTTCTTTGTTCGGGTTCTGTTTATTGTCAATATGATTATTAGAACCTTGGGGCTTGTCGCGCTGTGATACGATTTTTGCAGCGAAAATTGCATTGCAAACGCTGTTTGATTTTGTAAGTCATCAAAGTCACGCATAACATACGATTATATAGGTACTTGCCGATACTTAGTACACCTACCTAGTAGCACAGGGTGTTTTTTTTCTCTTACATAATTCAACTGTGAATCCATTTGGGTATGTAAATTTCTCACAAGAGGATAATAAAGTTAATGGACAAAGCAGCACTGTTGAGAAAAATCCATCGTTTACCTAAATTTAAAAAAAAAAACGTTTTGTTCATAATTAGGCTGATATTAAATAGTTTTCGAACATCAAACGTTATAAAAGACAGCCCCTGAACCACCCAGCCTTCATAATTTTTTTTAAATTAATCTTGAAAGGAGAAGTGGCCTATCTAACTTTCCAGACAGGCCCTTAGGCCAGCAATAATGTTGACTAAACCCACAAACACAACAAACCAAGCATGCACACCGTTTATACCTAGTTAAAATAAACCTGACTACATCAAAATCTCATTGACAGACAGACTAACCTTCCGTGTTCCCCAACAATGGGATTAAAACCCACTACCACCTGTCCAAAAGTCCCATGGACTCCCACACCCACAAAAAAAACGGGTTAATACTCGAAAAAGTACAAAAACTGGCTCTCACAGTTTTTGCTTTAATTTTTTCGGATTTAACAATGAATGTGGCGGTCTTTTGAATTGTGGATACATGAGCGACTTTGCGTGGGCGCATTTTAATAGTGATTGTTGTAGTGTAGAGCGTAGAATTTTATATTTTTACATTTATTTGATTTTATTGTCCCGTTATCATTTTCAGTAAATTGCCGTAAGTGAATTTGATCTTTAAGATTTATTTTCTTGTAATCTTAGAAGTGTCCACGTCACACGCAAATGTCTCGTTGTTAACAATAACCTGCATCGATCACTACCTGCCATAATCAACACCATGTATTAATCGTGGTGATTTTGGAGATAAGGAAATGCCTACTAGATTTTTGGGAGGCTAAAGCATTTATTTAAATGCCAATATTTAGTTGTAAATACCTAACGATTTTAGGTTAATGATGACAATAATTTTCAATTAAAATCTGAACTATGTACCGACCTTAAAATACTGTTTTGAAGCCGGCCCTTAACCCTTCCTAATAAGTTTATTTACCTAAATATGATACAAAGTAGATCCTTTAAAACTATTACAAACGTAAACCCAACGATTGCAATGGCAACATTTTACCACCTGTTTCGCCACTGACCGCCACGTCAGAACACGACCGCCCCCTAATCACCTCACGTCACCCCCAAGGTCAAGACCAGCAGTAAAACTTATTGCCGTCACATTACCCCTTCGTGCTGATTGTACCGACTTACTACATTATGGTAACTACCCCATGGAAAGACGTCACTGCTTGTAGTAATAATATTAGATGCTTGTAATTGTGTTTGTTCTGGCGGTATGAAAACGTAATGGAAGGGTTTACTGTTATTGCATAGACGACAGGTAAGTAAGTTATAGATTTGTACTGTGAAGGCCTTTTTGTTGCTTGTAAAACAGCACCCTAATTACGTAGCACACTATCTATCGAACTCTGAATCATTTTGAAGCCTATTGCTAATCCATTGCTTCATATATCCGAAAAATTAGTCTGCTCAGCAACGTAAATAACGCAATGAATGTTGTTGAACTGTCAAAATGAAACCCATTCCTACTGTTAGTGCGTTATGTAATTACCCCGCTGGTGTCCGATCCCATGCTGTTTATTTTTGCTAAATCAATGTACCTATCTCTATCTCCGCTTAGAGGTTCAACAAAGTAAAAGCTACGCAGCATTGACAAGTAAGTAATTTAGGAAGTTTTTAAGCTTCTGTCCAAACCCATGGCCAAAATTGGATTGGACACCATCCATTTTCATTTCATAACTTATAACCGATTTTAATTAAATTTAGGTAGGTATGTTGTAACCAAACTTTAAACTAACCTGGTTATAAAATCGTTGTCACAGAATGGTGCCGATTCTCTTGTCCACCGAACTAAACTAGACTATCACTAAAATTTCATAAGATTCATTAAACTGAAAAACAATTTTGTCACAGTTAAAATCGAGTTTGACAACCGCTAAGTTGAGTAGACCATAGACCAAGATTTATCGGAAATTTAAATAAAGTGTGAATGAAAGTGAACGGCATTCCGAAGTGCAATGAAACCTGAATAAAATCAAACAATTATCTTTAATTTTTTATCAATAATTATTTAAATGAAATACAGGGAGCATAATGACGGCGTAAAACTATACTAATATTAATATTTCAATAAATTAAGATGCAATTACCAGTATGTATTTGTTTTTATTACCTAAGACCAATGTGATGCTTGGTTAGTTCACCGAAAGCGATTGAGAACTTCGGCGTTATTTTGTCGGTTTTTGATAAGAAAAACCATATTTTATTAAAATCTATCAGCAGTTACAGCATTTAAAAATTGATTCAGGTAGCATGATTATCTTGCTATTTATTTCAGGGTAATAAAGCTTTACTAATCAAAATGTGATCTCGAGAAAAGATAATCCGGTTCGGTTTCGTTCAGTAAGTTGAAAATCTCCGGTATTCTCGTCGCCGTAGGAAAGTCCTATCAAGGATATCTTGAATTTGTCTGAGTCTGTATGTTTGTTATGTCGTAAATCGACAATAGCTGCAATCACATAAGCTTCAATTATTAATTTCCTAACTCGCAAGCATCCAAAATTTCAAGAATTAATAAAGAAATGTTCTTTGTAAAATTTTGTTCATGACAACTAATTTTATTCCATCATTTTTAATCGTGAATAAAAATAGTCTGAATTAGTTTGACAATCAAAATTTTGTGCGAAAATCGGCAAATTTAAAATAGCAAAATTGCCATTTTCACTAAATTGAATAACTAAATGTCATTAGTGCTGTCAAACTATATTATAATAAAGTTGTGTCACTTTAGTCAATTTCAGAATGGGAAACGTCGTTTGACAGGCATAAACTAAATGTTGGCGATTTTAAGTCTAGTTTAGAGAATTTTGTGACCTAATTCTATACACATTCCTCACACGACTAGGTCAGCCAATTTCAATAAGGTTGGTACCCACCTCATTATGGTGCAATGAAACCTTGAACTTTCAGAGATTTACCCGACTAAAGTATTTATTGCAACACATAACTTTGGCAAACTCTTTCGCAATATGAGGAAATTCTTTACCAAAATCAACCCCTCCCTACGGTAAACAAATATGATTGCAGACGTCCACAGTCGACACGCTACTTTATTATTGACAAACATACACTCGCGGTCACAAAAATATTTATTTTTAGAAGAAATCAATTTACCCTATCAGTCTTCAAACCTTTGATTTCACAGATCACAGAATTGCTGAGAGTCCAAATACTTACATACTTGACAGCACAAAACCTTTAACAATGAACCTTTTTGTAATATCAGTAAACGGATTACAGTACAATGGAGCTCTTGTTGACTGGGTGACGTTGAATCTGATCAGTTTTGTGACTGAAATCGCGACACCGGTGGTTTGTTTGGTAAAAAACATTAAGAAAAAGGAATATGTAAGGGCGAGATGGAGTAGCGTTCCGTATAACAAATGTAGTAATAAATCAGATAAGCAATCTCACTAGATGTTATGGAGTGATTTTGAGAAGGTCTAACTAACACCAATTAAAACAAAAAACACATTTTACTCGTATCTTCTGCAACACCTAACATGTTGCGCTAATTCCAGTCTTTATTCTGTGACAGACAGACCGACAGAGATAATGAAAGAAAATACATTTATTATTATTGTTGTTGTATTGTCATTTGTTATTTTTGTTTAAAAGGGTTCCGTTTGTTCCTTTGGAGGAATCTAACCCCAAAAAACTATGTTGCATCTCCAATGGCGGTCTCTACGAACTATAGCCTCCCTATGATACACAGGGTGGCAGGAATATCGACGCACAAATTGTTACCATGGATTCAGCATATGATTCTAGACACCTTTTTTTTTTTTGGGTGGGACATCTTCACATGACCTCTCTCGCTCTGGACGGAGCGGAAGGGCGTCTCAGACTCTTACTGATTAAAATCCACCCGTGTTTCTTCAGTTGCCTGTGCGCCAGGGCCACGGTAACTTTTTTGAACAATCCGCGACCCCGCTAGGCATTGGCCCTTTCGGACCCCGTCAATGATGCTGACATCTCTTTGAGGCGCGCGTGGAACACGACGCGCCATCGACCCGGGCCTGGTCCTTACCGGACGGCGAGCTGATTCTAGACCCCCTAGCGTAGAAAGGACTCTTCAGTTACAAAACAAAAGTCTGCCACTTCATAGAAAACTGCAATACCTACGCGGTCAAAATGTATGGAACAGCAAATTTTATTTTTAATAACCGACGAAAAATTTCAACGGGGTTTAGAATCACGTACTGTATCCATGGTAATACTTTGTGCTTCGATGTCCCTGCCATCCTGTATAGTGCTACGCTCTATGTATACTGATCCTATCTCATTACATTGTACGGTGCTCAAGCGTAGAAAGAGATTACTCAAATCTTCTTTTCTTCAGTGTTTTGCGTCAACAATTCGTTTGTGTAGTACTACTTGATAGCAATCTTGTCAGCTAAAGATCAGCTCTCTCAACCGTAATGTGTCAAGATCCTTGTTTGGCAGAGGTGGCCGTAATCTTGGCTTTTTTCAATGAGAGATGAGGCCGTAATCGGATTTTTCTCAATAAGGCTTAGGATGTTATAGCGACGCGAAAATGTCGCTGTATATCTAAATGATGGCGAATCTAATTTTGAAAGAAGGTAGGTACACGACATTTCAATGTATTTTTGTTGTTTTATTAAAATTATGTGCTTACTTTCAATGTGGTGTTTCATTCCGCCGAGATTCCCGTAAATTAAAATTTTACATCTGCACCCTAATTGCGTAACACACTATCAATCACAATTGAATCATTTTGAAGCCTATTGCAAATTCATTGCTTCATATGTTCGAAAAATTGGTCTGTTCAACAACGTGAATAACGCAATGAATGTTGTTGAATTGTCAAAAGGAAACCCATTCCTACTGTTAGTGTGTTACGCAATTACCCCGCTGTTTGATAAAGCCTAAATTAATTAGGTACTCTTTACTTACACATTATACCTCAAGGGCTCGTCTGTACACAATTATGGGTCAATAACTCAAAATTAAACATGGCTAAAGATAGAATTGATGAAGGGATAGTTAATGACCACGAACATTAATACATGCAGTAATGTCGATATCATTATTATGTTATCGCCATAACATAACATGTATTACATAATAATAACGACACTTAACGAGGAATATGGTCGTAAGAACGATCGTAGAATTAGTGCGTAGAAAATTACTTATCAGTAATAAGAATGGGCAACATATTAGGACCTGCTGTAGGTAATGGAAAATTATTACCGGTTTTTGTACTGATGTGAATCTTGTTTACAAATAGGCCGTCCCTGTGTGTCTCAGGCCGATATCTATAAACGTTACTTAGCACGTGCTAAGTAACGTTTATAGCAAAGCATTACTTTACGCGCGTATTAATGCTTACGTTATTCCTGTCACTGTCACACAACTCTACAACTACAAGTGCAACGTAGAGACGGGAACATGTTTAAATCAAAGCACATGCTTAGTAACAATTATGTATCTCGTCCTCAGTATTACGTCAGCAAAAACCTCCTGAAACCAAGAACTCAAGAATGAAAAACCGAGTATAATCATTCAGCCCTTACAAACTCCATCACCAGCCCAATATCTCCAAATCAAATTTAGCACCATTTGATTAACCAAGGTGTCATGAAACCTCAGCCCACCAAGCGTGTGGTGGCCGCGTGTCTCCCGCTGCCCGATCACGTCCGAACTCCGTTAGTCTCGTGACCGAACGTTCGCCGACCGTGTCCGGCTGCCGTCGTCGCTCGTGACCGGCGTGTCCGACGTGTCCGGCGACGGCTGCCGTGATATAACTGGGTGATTACATAACAATTAGCTAACTGACTACCGGTGCTAATGACTTTGAGATTGTTTTCTGATGACGTGATTTTATGCTGAAAATTTTAATTTTCATTTTGGGAAATTTAATTGTTTGGTAATTTTCAAATTACGGCATTGTTGCAAAGTTATGAAAAAATTAGTTTTATGTAAACCAGAACAATCTCAATATATTTCGGCATAGTAGACTGAGAAATTATATATCTATAAAACCTACAATCAATTTTAAATTCTACTAAAACTTAAAATAAATAGGAAAAGCAAGTACATAAGCGCCAATTGGATCTCAAATATTTTGATACGCATTTTTCCTTTTATGCTCTAATCCTCCACTCGAGTAGTACCTAATGTTATCCACTAGTTAATCCCCGTGCCATCGTCCCACGCTTCTCTGCCTATCCCGGAACCCTTCCCCTATAGTTTGAAGAATACATTCACACAAATATTGGAGCGAATAAATTGCGTTACCTAATTGTCTGCAGTTTCCCACCGTACGCCTGCCACGCGGCCATATGATACACCCTTAAAAAACTAAACTAACCTATTCTGAACCTTAAATCTCGAAAACTAAGTTTATTTTACGATCAACTGTGATATAACTAAAGTTTATACATTTTAATATCGTTAAGTGACCCATAAACGCAGTTGCAACGTCCTTACAGCAACCCCATAACGCACAAAATTGCAAACGAAAAACGCATTTTAAATCTTGGTTGTCAAGAAAATTACCAACTTAATAACAACAGTTGTCAAACCTCCAACTTGCAAGGAATAAAGTCTAAACCTGCTTGGATCAAAAGCAATAGTTGGTGGGTCATAGATAAAGAGTATTTTGTATAGGGTGGGTCGCTTAAGGCGGCAGCACACGAGGCGGCACGGGGCGCCACGCGGCCACACACTTCGCGCCAGTCGCACAGCGCGCGCGCACGTGACCGACCTGCGCACACGATCCTCCTCAGACCAAATTTCCGATGAAAACAAAGTGATAACTGAAAAACTAGGCCAAGGAAACGTTCAGTGATTATTTCTGTGCTTATTAGGACCAATAGTGATTTGATACTTTTTGTGACAATGGAATACCATCACAGACACATGGAGCAGCCAGGTCCTGAGCAAGGCCAGGGTTCCCAGTGGGGGTACGGCTGGGGCCCACCGGCACCAGTACCGGCCCCACCTGCGCCGGCGCAACGCAGCAAGAGGACTCGCTCTGAAAGCGATGACGATGACTTTTCTGAGGAGAGCAGTAAAGATGCGACGTGAGTACGAAAAACAAAGTTTTTTAACCTGTACTGTTCCACTGCTGGGCAAAGCTTACCACCTAGTTTGCAACACCTGTTCTGTGTACTGTTTCTCGCCAATTTATCAGCACTTAGAATATAATGTTCTGGCTGAAAAAGGGATGTAATAAAGATTTTTCCAGGTTTATTTTAGTTCAATTCAAAAATTCAAAATATTTATTTGCCAGAAAACATTGTTTAACAAGGGAAGATTTTAAAGCCTAAAAGTTATTGTATTCTGCCTGCAAGCAAGCGTGCAAATTATATTCAATATTATAGTCATAATTTTTTTTTAACATCATACCCAAAACACAATTATTATTTCATGAAAACTATTAATAAACAAGTTAGAGGGTATTCAGTTAATCCGGACCTTTGTATAACCTGAGATTATTAACGCTAGGCTGAGGTGATTCTAGATCTAAATTAGAAACAGTATTCCAGAATCTTCAAGCAAATAACTAATTATTTATCTGGCAGGCGTAGGCCATAATTACCTTAAATAAATATAAGTAACGAATAACAAAAAAGATATTTATTATTTCTGAGAATTCTAATATCCATGTAATACTGAGATAATATTTTGCTCTCTGAATTTATTCAGTAATTAAGAGTAACATTTTCGTAATAATAACAGAAAGTGAAAAGAGAATGGGAAAATCAAGACTTTTACTTATTCGTTTCGTGTTAATTCCGTTTTAATAATTTCTTCACAAATCTGCTTAGCCATTTTAGGGTCAATTGGGGTCACGGACATATTATTTATAGCACATATTGATAGAAAAAATCCTTCATAATAACCTATTTCATAATATCACACAAGATTCCAATAAGAACATGTTATTCTCGTAGCACCTACAGCGCGTAGCTCGCTACGCACGTAGCAAATGCTACGCAAAAACTGTTACGCGTATTACGTTTCTTTTCAAAGTTTTTTTAAAGATTTCAGAGTTACGTAAATTATGTTATAGAATTTCTTTATGATTTTGTTAAAGTTTGGTCAGTGGGTCTTCTTAGGGGCGGAGTTAAAAGTTTTTGTTTACTTTTCTTCATTGTATTGTAACTATGATGTAACTTTGGATATCCCGACGGCAGAGACAGAACTACAAAGTATTTTTAGGTACATATGTTCCGCTACATTCAAGAACCCTTTATCAAGCATGTATGCGAATTCCACGCAACTGACCCTTTTTTTATACCCACAATTTTGAATCCCACAACACGGAATGAAAAAAACACCTAGTTCCATTATCTGAGCGGAATGTGCGAAGGGAAAAATACGTACATAATTACGTGTACTTTATATTATTAATGTAAATTGCTTCAGGCCTATTCCAGATTGTATAAGTAGGTTACCAAGACGCGAAAACAATCTGTCTTAAACAAACATTTCATAAAAGAAGACATTTTTATCTCGTTAAACATTTTGTTCAGAGTACTATATTAAACAATTTGTATAAATCAAACATGCCACATTTTGACCAAGAGATTATTTACTAAAACTAGGCCATTAAACAGACACCTTTAACTACAAAAGTAGTCAAATGATTTTTTATTAGACAATATAGGACCTACAGTGAAAATCTGATTACATAACGTTATGAAAATCTGTTACAAAACCATGCAACATGTTATACAGTACGAGTAATACAACGGTTGCGTAATCAAAAAATCTGGCGAATGATAAATAAAAGAGCTCGGATTTTTTTTATCCTCTTATTTTTTGATTTTCCCTATATTGATGGTGCATCTAAACCTAAATTTCTCATGCACAACAGTCTACCCAACATCACAGGTGGATTAACTGACTGGCTTATTTAGATACGAAGTCATGATCTTAATATCCCAAACTGTTGAAAAAAATTCTTACGTCCTTGATTGATCCTGGATTTGTGCTCGGTTGATTGATCCTGATTTTGTGCCCAGTTGATTGATCCTGGATTTGTGCCCAGTTGATTAATCCTGGATTTGTGCCCAGTTGATAAATCCTGGATTTGTGCCCGATTGATTGAGCTTGAATTTGTGCCCGGTTGATGACAATAGGCTCGCTCCTATTACATAGGACTTAAGCATAGCTAGCGAAATGTGGGTGTACTATAGGTACACCTCTGCCTAACGCTTCGGCGATTACAAGCGTGATGTTATATGTACATTTTTTTTGGATCCTAGAACTGACCCACCATCACTCATAATTCCAGGTCTCCCGGCGGTGACTCCTGCCAACTGATGACGCGCAAGCGACGTCGCGGCGTCATCGAGAAGAAGCGACGAGACCGCATCAACACCTCCCTGACTGAGCTCAAGAGGCTGGTGCCAGCAGCCTGCGAGAAGCAGGGCAGTGCCAAGCTGGAGAAGGCTGAGATCCTCCAGCTGACCGTGGACCATTTGAAGATGCTGCATGCTAAAGGTTGGTACAGTTCTCCTTTCTTTAACTTTGGTATTCTAGAAAGGTGTCTTTAGATCCGGTAACCACTTAATATCAGTGTGTTTCACAACCTATTTCATAAATAAAAAGTAATAGTTCAATTGCATTTGTGGAGTAATAAGGTTTGTCAGTGAACACAGCCCAACGGCCTATGTCCAGCAGTTGACGTTGTAGGGTCATCACCATCATCATTGTCTTGCCAATTTATTTGCAATTGGCGCAACACGTCTTTTTCTTCCTTACTTCTATCTCTATTAGTCGTCATCTCGATAGTTGGTTGATTTTATTTATTTAACTTATCTAGATATGTATAACATCCTTATCAGTCTCATAGCTCAAGTATATAATAGGTACACCTAATGTAAATAATCCAACGAATTGAAGTATAGAACGAAGCCTAGTAAATAAATTTACGTTGAAAACTTCTCATGTTTACAAGCAAATTATGTAATGGCTGCCCGTTCAACAAAATATTATGTTTACGTCTTCTTTACAAAAAACAAAAAAAAACTGAAAACAAGTTAGCAGGAAAAAAACTCCCCAGTGGCAGTGAAAAGTTTTAAAAAACGAAAAAGAAGGACGTTCAAATTAAAAATGCGAAAAAAATGGTGCGTCCGTTATACGCAACAATTAAATAGTCAGAAACCTGTTCCGTTCGTTTCCGTTTCCTGCAAATTAATAAAAGATGCGACCGTAACGGTGATTTGCTAAAATGTATGATAAAAAATATATAAAAAGCAAAAGCAACGCATTTGATTCGGTTTTCCTGTCTTTTGTGCAACTTGCTACTGTTATACGAACCTTTGATGAAATAGAAACCCGCAAACAGGATTTTACTTTCCTTAACTGTGATAAATGATGAAAACGAGAATAATAATATACCTACCAGGTTCTTTATAATACGAGTAGGTATTTACATTGTGTGATTGTGAGGTAATTATATCTGTTTGTTAAATAACCGATTTTGTGATTATGTTATTTCACAGAGATACCTACTTACATACAAAAGGAATAAGAGTAACTTGGTCTCGAATTTTTTTATATTTTTTTATATTATTTAATTTATCAAATCCAGATAGCACAATCCTTGATATTGAGACCGAAGAGATCAAAGGTTCTTAACTTAATAACAGGTATTGATTGATTGTGTTTAGCCAAAGGTAAATACAGATTTGGGAAGCTAACAATTTTGTTTTCCCGGTTTTAACAAGGTCAATGGTATCATTTCGTGACACTGTTGTTGGGTTGTTACTAGTTAACAACCTGTATGAGAGCATTTTTTCCGAACATTATTTGTTTCATCAAAGAGGATTTTCGGAGTAATTTAAAAAATAATGAACTGCTCATGTCATGGGCCCTCTCTGAACCTAAATAATATTTTGCTAGGTTAAATATGGTGACCCTTTTTTTTTTTTTTTTTTTTGGTTTGGAAATCATCAAATGACGTCTCCCGCTCTGGGCGGAGCGGAAGGGCGTGTCAGACTCTTACTGACTAAAACCCACCCGTGTTCCTTCAGTTGCCTGTGCGCCAGGGCCACGGTAACTCTTTCGAACAATCCGCGACAAATATGGTGACCCTAATCTCTGCTTACGTTTTACAAGCTATTATCGAATTTTCAAAAATCCTTTCTTAGTGCTCACTTTCGTTATATAAGGAACTCTTGTCCAAAATATCATGCTTCTAGACCTAATAGCTTAGGTTGTCTGTCAGTGATTTAATGAATGAATGAATTAAGATTTTATTAAGTAGATGCCACCCACGGTCACAGATTATATCACTCAAATTCATTCAAATCTAGATTGATTTTGATTCCTTATAGAAAGAAAGAAAGAAAAAAAAGAAGAAAACACGTTTTTTGCGGTAAACATGACGCAAAGAAAAAACACACAAATACAAAAAAGAACGAGTTGGGGGAAATTATGCGTCACATCCACGCAAAACGGCAATCGCACAGTAACTTATTGACCGACTCAATCAGTATTAGAGCCCAAAAAAATAAAAGCGACCTACCCACTACTCTATAAACAAAGCCAGCTGTTTCATCATTATCGCTATCTCACTCATCTCCAATTCTCCAAATGGTCTGTACTGATGTTCCCACGCCTTGCTTCCGGGTCCAGAGCCCCGACGCCCCGGCGGCAGGTGGACAAACTATGAGGTTTTTGTTACAAACACACGTAGTAAATGATCTTGTGGGGATGATAGAAAAAATGCCGATGAGTGTGTTTTGGGTATGAGTAGGGATGATTTGAAATTGATACTGTTTATGAGGGAATTTTAATTGATTTTCTACGAATGGTACTTATCTATGGAAGTGTAAAATTTTGTAATCAAAACTATTATGGTTTTTGACCGAAAATTTGATATTTTGTTTATAAAATATTTGATGGAAGTAGTTTTAATTATAGAATATGGTTATTAAATATTACAGAAAGCGTATTCTCCAACTGCAAAGCATTAAATATTACATACCTACATAAAATAATTGTCCCATCCCTCCGTTTTAACCGAATCTGTGGTTTAAAATCAATTTGCGGTTACCATTCAACTTTTACAAAAGTAGTTCACAATGTCGCTATATGGTTCAGTGTACGAAAAACCGCATCCTCTTCAGTTGGGAGTAGTTTCCGGCCACGATGGACAACTGCTGTACACAAGTGGCCTAGTTGGCCGTTGAAAGGTCAGTGTCACGAGCGAAGGAATCCGGAGGCTTGCATCATGAGATGTGTGGTTGAACTTTTGTAACTGTTTTTTTTTGTTTTATTTTAAGAAGTCTACCGCGGCGTCTCTGACGTTCGTCGTAAAAACCTTTGGGAAAAACAAGAAATATAAAGTTAGTCGCATTTAATAACCGATGAAAAAAAAGGAAGAGGTTCTCAAGTCGACCCGTATATTTTTATTACTATATTTTCGGTAGACGTATTTTTCGCAGTTACGTGACATTCATCTAACCGAATTTATCAGTCAATATTTTGTGGCCTTTATAGGTATATTTTTACGTCTTTCAACTATTTCATAATATCTTTCAAAATTGTTCATAAACCACATTTTTATACGGCACTTCATTAACTTCATATCGATTTCAACATTGACACCCTATCCACTGTATCAATATTCCTATACTATCTCCATCCCTCTCACCCACGCACCGTGCGAGCGAGACAAAAACTGGATCAGCGCAATCCAGTTAGCGACTTCCTGAGTTTTTGTAAGCGCCAGGTGTGACGTAAGCGATGCGTACGCGCCGAGTTTGTCATTTGGTCAACAGACAATATGGCCTACTGGCCATAAAGGGTCTGTATGGTTACTTTAATGTGTTTTTAAATAATTAAAGTGTCGGATTGGTGGATAATTTATCTGGAAATGCTGTAAATTGTAGTCAGTTGCAGATTTTTTTTACCCATTTCTTTACAGGGTGGTTGGCATGGACATCGACGTGCAAACTGTAACCATGGATTCAATACATGATTCTGAACCCGACGAAAATTTTCAAATGTCAATATTGGTTATTAAAAAAAAAATGCTGTTCGATACATTTTACGTATTGCACTTTTCTATGAAACAGATAATTTCTACATTAGGGTGTCTAGATTCATGTGCTGAATCCATGGTACAGTTGGCGCGTCGATATACATGCCACCCTGTAGGCTGCAGACCCATAAATCAATCAACTCAGCCTACCGCAGTCCACTGCTGGACATAGGCCTCTCCCATGCTGCGCCACAACACCCTGTCCTCCACCTTCCGCACCCAGTTTGTCTCAGCCACCTTCTTAAGGTCGAGGTTAACAGACCCTTATTAATAGAAAAGTTATTCACTTTTTGGCGTCTTTAACTGAAAAATCTTGACCAAGTGCACATATCTAAACTCTGATTCAGTAAACATTTTTTTGCACTATTTTCATTATAATTTTACCATCTTATTTCCTTGTTTATCTTTCTTAAGCAGAGATCTTTAAAACAAAATTCACACGCACACGAACAGATTAGCGCAGATAAATCAATCAGTAAGCGAATCATGCGCATAGGGTGCGTGGGAACACATAGCGGGGCCGCTCTCACCCTGCTAGCCACTAAACAACATAGAGGGATGATGATAATATACCCTCAGTAGTGCAGCGGGGAATTAATCGCAACTTATGCTACTACGGTGATTGGGGATTTGAAATGTTAAGCATGGTTTAATTCGTGATTATTGTGGGTGACTTCTCAATTATTTGATGGGTTTGCTGTGTGAATAGTATTTTTTTGGTACTATATTGTAACTGAATACCTTACTTACTTACTATGAAAATATAACGCAGATTTTTGTCAAAACTATGTCAGGCTACCATTTGAAGACGAACATTTTAATTATTAACAAACTTTCATTTACAATTCGATTTGAATGTATGAGACACTTTCTACTAAAACATTATTCTGACAATACACCGGATTTGGTATCTCTTCAATACACAATAATTACGATCAAAACCCCGTTTTGAATAAAAGTAAAACCTCTTAATCTATATTCTGATGATCAAATCACGCGTCCATTGTGTACCATGTGACAAACGGAAGCGATTCTAACGTAAAGGGTTGTCGCACCTGCACCCGCGCAAAAAATATGTTAAAAAATGCTCCGAGGAAGGAAGGAGGAAGTGAACACAATTGTACGCTTCATTGGGGTAAGATATCTGTCTACAAATAAATTTAATTAGAATGTGACATGGATTTCGAAAAAAGGAAACGGTTTACAACTTTAACAACGATTTTAAAATAGTTTCGTGTTTTTATTATTGACGTAGAATAACTAAATATTAAAAAGAACTTCAGTCTTCTATATTTAATAAAATAATGTTATCATTTAAAAGGAAAACGCACGAGAAGTAAAATATCTAATTAAATAAGTGATCGTAGGCGCAACGACAATGAAAAGGCAGTCCGACATTTCCCAGAGCTCTGCCCTTCTAACAAGATAGTTAATTAACAGAAAACATAATAATATTTTTTCATGTGCCACTGTTCTATTTAATTAAGTACGAAACGTGTTCAACAAAGAAACCACACATATAAAAACATAAAAGAAGCGAAGCGCAGACAAAGAAAAAAGTTTAGAAATTAAACTGGTTCAGCGAGTACAAAAAATACTGCGTAGACAGTTTTCTTCACCCTTCGGTCTCGTGGCCCGGTGGCACACTTACTGGACCAAGCACCCTTGACCCCGCACTCTTCAATGAATTATATTTTTATCGAACGCTTTGCTAGAGGTACGCTAGGGTCTGAGAGCTCATCTTACGTTTGTCTCCTTCCCTAGCGGAAGACGGCCGGAAACTTGGGGTTCCCGTTGCCATTACTACAGTTTTCCATCCCTTACTCACTTGATCAATTACTTATGTACCATCCCTTTCTACTTGCACAAGGGTAACTGGAGGGTCGTTTCCTGAATGAACTGAACTTTTGTATTCTTTATTCCGACTCACCATTGTCTAATTCTTATTTACATGCAAAATAACATCTGCAGTGTCGAATAACTGGCTTAAAAAGACGGAAAGAAAATACGGAATTTCAAATTCCCCGGTGTGAGCTTGAAATTTTGCAGAAACTTTTTGAAACATCGTTAATTATTCCAACTTGAGCATGCCACTTTCGTGCACAACACTCTCGTATTAAAATTTTTAAACAAACACGATGGAACTGAATTAATATTGTAGGAGTGCGTCACTGAATAATCAATATGATAATTAAAACGTTTCTAACCTTCGTTCTCTTTTGTTCCAGGATTGGACACATTTGCCTACGACCCGCAGAGGTATGCGATGGACTACCACAGCATCGGGTTCCGGGAGTGTGCTGCTGAGGTTGCGAGATACCTCGTCAGCTGCGAAGGTCTCGACATCCAGGACCCTTTACGGCTTCGTCTCATGAGCCACCTCCAATGCTTTGCTGCTCAAAGAGAATTAGCGGCTAAGTCAGCGAACTGGGGCTATCCTCAGTACCCGACGACACCAGTACCTCAACCCCAACATGGTTACACAGACTTGGGAGGACCTCGGCAAGACATACCAGTGTCGTCAGCGGCGACGACGGTAGCTGTACCGACAGCTATGTCTGCAATTGCTGCTCCTCTGTCTGCTGCCCCAAGTTACCCTCACTACCCTGCGCCGCCTGCACCCCTCGGACCACCAGGGCCTCACCCTGCACCACCAGCTCCTCACTACCCCACTCCTTACCCTCATCATCCACCTCATCATCAGTACTCACAGAACAGTTCGAAGCCCTACAGGCCATGGGGTGCTGAACTGGCCTATTAGAACTGTATTACATTAAAACTTATCAGAATTATTGTCTCGTGGCTTGGCAACAGGGAACGAAATCGAGGGGAATTAAACGGAATATTTGTATGGTATCGACTTCAAACAAGTATTTCTTTGGCAATTGTATTGGAAGAATTTTCAAGGACCCTCTAGCGTTCATTGACTTTTTACTTTCAATGTTTAGTACCCTCTTGTTTCTAAAATACAGCAATGGACGTTCAAGTACGTCCAATATTGCTCACTGTGTAATCGATTGTTTCTATTTTTGCTTAGCCACAGGATACTGTTGTATCGATCTCAGAGTTTAAAAAATATCAAAATTATATTTTTGGAGACTGTACTCTTGTAAAAATAGTTTTTATATCAAATATTCTTTTGTAAGTTGTGTGATAGTTATATAGTATATTGTATAAGTTTATCGTCAGTCACTAGATGTATTTTGGGACCAAAAACTGAGCTTTAATTTATCGTCGAAACGAATTATGTTGTAATACCATTTCGGTATGATCTTTGTTTACTTTGGTGGGAACACTCAAAGAAATTCGACGTAATCTTCAATAGAATTTACCTAAGTAATCTAAGTATGTTACGATGAAATATCGGAAAAAGGTTGTGAATTTACCAATAATTATTCAGCCTTAGATATTTTTCATGAAATGTGTGATTTGTATAGCTTATTGGCTAGAATAAGATGCACAAAACCGACTAGCTAACAATTAAGTAATTTTTCAGTTTTGCGCATCACTAAACTGTACATATCATGTAAATAACCGTCGCTTGCGGGAAAAAAGAAAATTAAATTATTTTCATACAGAACACTCCTTTTAATTGCCCAACCCTTAATGCACCTGTAATTAAAAACTACTATAGAAACTAACGAATTCGCCATTTGTCGCATAAATTAGCGATAAGCATCGTACAGGTGTCGTTCACGGGTATTATAGAGTCCCGACGGACATAATGTGCACCGAAGGGTCAGTATGCCCGTCATTGCCCGTCCCACATCAATGATCGTATGGGATATCGCTACCCCTGCGGTTCCCACGACGTCCCTCTCGCTCACTCCTGTGTGGTCACTATCTCCGTCTCACTCTAACTCGGTACTTCCGTAGGAAGACGCAGGGTGCAAAAACGTCACGTTTTTTAACGTTCGTGTGTGCGCCGTGTGGCGGGGCTTAGGAAGTAGGTGTGGTGTGCCCTTTGTGCGGAGTTTTGTTTAGGATTTTTTGTCTTTTCTTTTAGTAAAGTAATTACGATTGAAGAAAAAGGGAAGGAAACAAAAAAAAAGAAGAATTTCTTTTTTTACGGTTCCACACCCAAAGGGTGCCAACGGAACCCTATTACTAAGCCTCCGCTGTCCGTCCGTCCGGCTGTCAGCTGGCTATAGATATAGGTATAATTTCGACTGTCTACATATTACGGTTCATGAGATCATGAACCGTAATATGTAGAGAGTCGAAATTTGTATTTCAATTGCCGCTATAACAACAAATAATAAAAACAAAATAAAGTAACTTAATACAAATTAAAGGGGTCTCCATACAAGAAACGTATTCTTTTCGGCGTTTCTTGCCTTGTGGTTCGGAACCCTTCGTGTACGAGTCCGGCTCGCATTTGACCGGTTTTTACAACAGTAAAATACTTGATCACTTTAAAATTATTGCTTTTCAGTTATCGTTTATTCAGTGCACTCAAAAAAATTGCACAACACACAAAAGCACAGTTAAAGTTAGGCCGTGCTCGCCCAGATATGACTATAAATTACGAACGACGCGATGTTAGTTTTAAAACATTTTGATGTTTCCCTTTACGATAAATATCAATGGCTGACTGCCCGCTAAACACGTGCGTGCATCAAGAGTGAGTCAAAAGTAGTTTTGACTGTAACATATACGTACATAACACTGCAGACCAATGATCTCTGATCACGCTTCTATTCCTTCCCAGTAGAGAAAAACTAAGGAATTTTATGATTGTAATTTTTTGCACCTTATATCGTAAACGCGACACGCATTGCTCCACGGCTTATACAATAGGGTGGGCCTTGCGCACACATTCTCAATGAACCAGCGTCCCCGCCCTTCCCCCCTCAGAGAAAAAAGCACTGCGTACTTTTGCCCACTTCGTCCTTTTAACCCGAATGACTCTACATCACAGTTATGTCGTGTATGAATAAGTACCTAATTACTCTAAAGTTATACAGTGGTATTTGTAGTTTTCAGCCTTCGCTACGCTGCTAATAGCTGGGCAACAGTGGAAGTAATCAGGCACCACAATCAGACGTTTAGTTGGTTGTGAATAAATAAAGTAGGTACCAACAATATGACGTTTTTACGATTTCGATCGATTGACAGTCGTGGGTCGTTAGAATACGAATATTTTATAACTCTTTTAACTTTTTTTCAGCTCAAAACGCCATTTACAACGATTTAGACTAACATGCGAGGACTATTCACCAGTTAAGGTTGCACTAGTCGATATTTTTTCCATACAAATTTCGGAAGGGTCCACTGTTTGACATTTTACATCCAAAGTTAAACATGAGATCGTTATGTCTCATTATTAATTTTGTTTGTGCGGAAACAGAATAGTACTATAAAAAGCCATTAAAAAGTTATGAGCGAACAAAGATTCGTTTTTCTTGTTAATTTTAACGCAACCTTGGGAGTAAATAAGTAATAAAAGGCGTATAAAATCTCCAAAACAAAGCCAGCACCGACAAAGCTCAATTATAGAGTTTAATAAACTTTATTTGTGATTGATTCATGCAGTGGTTTGTTCATTAAACTCGATTTTCCAAAAGACATTTCGTAATGTTTTACGCGTTCGTTTTACTATGAATTAAAATAACGGTGTTTGTGTGCGTGCGAACTAGATGTTGTGCGTGTAGACTTATAGCGTCTCACTGCTCATCACTAATACTATCATTGTCGGACACGATGTTAGGTGGCACAGCGTACTTTTTGCCCACCAGTGAGTTCGAGGCCGCGACTAGTTCAACCTTAAGGCTCATTACGTTGTTGTAGACGAAAAGGGAAAAAGATAGGAGTCTATTTTGATGGGCTGCATAGAATACAGCAAACAACATACCAGCACTTTATAATTGATTAATAAATCGGTAGCTTTTATGTTGTTTTATGTTCTTACCTATCAACAGTCAGGACAATTAATGTCCTAAGGCAAAAGTATTAAGGTTGATGTCGGTGTTATGTCATTCCTTTCTTTCATAGCCAAACATCCTAGGATAGCATTGTAATAATATACAGCACTTATTTAATTATTACTTAACCGAAATTTAAGGTACCTAACATAAACGTAATCATTTTTCTTAGATAGAAACAGAAACCGCAAGTTTCAAAGGCATTTAAACATACTTTTAGTAATTACTAATAAATCAGAAATGGAATGCTACATTTGGCATGCTTGTGAACCAACTTTTGTTTGATGGGTCAAAGCTCTATAGCTTCTGGCATACTCCTTTGTGTGATTTGAAAAAAAAACTAATTTTAGAGTGGAATATCGAAATCAAGGTGACAGTAATCGCAAGCGATAACGCAGCTAATAATTATAACAGCGGCGTTAAGAAAAGGAGGCTGGAACCAAATCCCGTGTTTTGCGCATTAAGTAAACCTATGTGTGCAAGCAGTTAGGACATAGGTTAGGACATATGTTTATTTATATTATTTTTTATCTAGAACAACTGGAAAAGTAAAGGCAAGCATTTTTCAAACAAAGTTCACATGCACTAACCAAATTTACCGACATGCAATAACAGCTTGGTTTACAACCCCTAAAATTAAAACAAGTTGTTTCCACACGTTGGAATTTTACTTATGACATGATAACCCGAATATGTTCCTCGAAAGACGCCGTGATCGCTAAGGTAGCATTATTAGAAGTGACCTTTCTCTGATCGCCATTATTGGCTAGTAATAGAAAATGCTCTTAGAACTTTTTGGATCTTAGAACTTTTTTATAACGCGACAGTTGAAATCAGTGCTGAAAATAACGTGACCCTTTCCAAAGTCATAACGGTGTGTCGTATTATGTCTCGGCACGTGAAGAGTCTGCTGCGAGACGATATTCAACATATAGAAATAAAAAACTTCGTTGAAACTCTTAACAGAGAATTAAATTGGAGTTTTGCACGGGTTGAGCGGGAGCCAAATGTTATGTTGTCAAGTCATGATTTTGGACCCGCATTTCAAACCAAGAGTGTTTTCAGATCAGAGGCGTTTTGAGATTACAGCAATAAACCTAAAACAAAGATTGGGAAGAACTGCACTTATAACTGCCATTCCTATTTCAGCGGCGGAATCGCAAGAAAAAAAAACAAAATTAAAATATTTTATTTTACATAAACCTACATGGGCACTTATGAAACGTCAGACGCTAGGTGCACGGTTCCAATTGGTCGTTTCCTACGGAGAAGAGCCGCCAAGAAACTCCACGGTTACTCTTTTAAAAATAAGTGGCTTAATTACAATGTTTCCAAATTACAGTATTATAGATATGGGAGGACAATGTAGGCTTGTCAACAAAATAAATTAAAAAAAAGGTCTACAAATAAATAGTCTAAAAGTTAGGCCTACAACGTTCTCACATTCACAAAATATAGAAGATTCTATAGAAAAGACAAATAAAATAATTAAAATAGAAGCCTATTTAAACCAAATGATATGACAACTGTAACAAATCTGAATTAAAATCCTGGCTACAAAAATTGAAATAAGAATTGGAGGTATATAATGTCAAATATAGAGAAGATCACTTATGTCAAAGAAGAATGTAAATAACTTTAAAAAAAAAATAACTTCGTAATTTGGGAGCAGTTAATAGACGTTTACATAGTGGTGCCGTTAATGAAGTACCAGGGAGCCAAATATGCAGAAGGAATTACTGCCAAACTTCCTTGTGTTATTTATATATGTAAATTTCTCGCACACAATAACATACAAAGGCGGACTTAATGCCTTAGGCATTCTCTACCAGTCAACCAAGGGTGTGTAGAGATAAGATGGCAGGTGCTCTGTTTAACAGGCGTTAATAATAATAAAAAATATTAAAAAGATAACATAATTAATTATAAATAAAATAGGTATACAAGTACCTAAATAGGTTATAAACTTATAATACACATACATTCATATTTACTTTTTGTTCCCTCTTCTTTTTTTTTTTCAACTTTGTCTTTAATCTTATAATATGCATTTTTGATAACGATAAGTTTGATGTGGGTTATGAACTTTGCATCGCTAAGTTCTGTAACTGACTTTGGCAACTTGTTATAAAAGCAGATACTATTTAGAAGAAATGACTGGCTTGTTTTAGTTAATCTAAATTTGGGTATCACAATTTAATTTTTACTACGTGTTTATTTATGGAATAATTATGGAAATCACTTCTTATTTTGAAAAGTCCTAAGTTTCTGCGAAGATACAAAAATCTTTCTAAGATATAAAGAGAAGGCAGAGTTAGTATATTAATTTCTTTGAATTTCTTTCTAAGAGAATCGCTAGGACCCATTTTATAGATCGCGCAGATTGCCCTCTTTTTTAAAATGAAAATCGAATATGTCAGCTGCCGATCCCCACAACTAAACGCCATAAGACATAATACTGTGGAAATAAGCAAAGTATACTAACCTAGCAGTGGTTATATCAGTCAACTGCCTTATTTTTAATAAAAGTCAAGAGCCACAGCCATCGAATCCTCAAAAAAAGACTGGATCCTTTTGGGATGAATTCGATGCAGGAATCATGTAGTTGGCGCCTGTCAACCCTAGCGCTCCAGGCATAGTGGAGTTTGACAAATTAATTTTGAAACGTTTCAAGAGTGCCTTGCGAACGCATATTTTCCAAGGCTGAATATAGTTTGAATGATAGAAGAACCTGAATGGTATCAAAGTCAAAAGTCAAGTCACATAAAGGCTCTTATGAACGTCAAAATTTACAAAAAAATAGAATTGATTCTAGTCGCTCCTTCCAAAAGGTAGTTTGGTGTGGAGAAGAGTGGGCACGAAACTCCAGCGTTACTCTTTTAAAATGTTTTATAATATTTTGTATAAATTAATTATATTTATATGTTAAGATGATGCACCTAGAATCATTTTTTACCACAATAGGTAAAAATAATTAAATATAAAGCAATGACCGGTAAATTAATTATGTGATTGATACATGGTGCTCATATATTTACAAATATTGTAAAACTAGATGATTTCTCAAGAATTTTAAAAAGTAATAATTTTGTGTGTGAGTTAAAATAATTACAGAATGTAAAACCAAAGTCATAAAAATTATAAATTATACAATTAAATTAGCAACCAGTTTGATTTTGTCTAGACTCTAGATTGTCCTACGGAGCTGGACCAGCATGTTTCCAAGCATTCTTATCTTGGACATAATCCTCCAATTTATAGAATGCTTATTTACAAAGTGTACTTTTGATATGAGTTTAAAATTTTCTTTCATTTAATTGCAATATATCACAAGGTATTTTGTTGTACCATTTAAGACAGTATCCCATCGTAAAAGGTTTACCAGTTATTAAACACTAGCTTTTGCCCGCGGCTTCGCTCGCGTTAATTTAGACTGTGACTATCAATTCGGGTTATAATTCAATCATGATTCGAAAGACACGTAGTGCCATCTATTATCAGAAGGACGTTATTGTTGTTTTCCTCGGGAACAGTACTTTTTTGCAGGATGAAAGGTACCCTATGGCCGTTTCTGTATCCCTGACAACGCATATGCAAAATTTCAGGATAATGGTGATGATAGGCGTGAAAAGGTAACAAACAAACAAACAAACTTACTTTCGCATTTATAATATTATATAAAAATATAAATATAATAATATAATAATAATTATATAATATATAATATAATAATATAATTTCGCATTTATAATATTATAATAAATAATAAAATAGGTATAATAATTTATAATATATATATATATGTTACCGGTCTAACCCGATTTTAGGATGAACTAGTTTCGCCTAGGCCAAACCGCATTCAGTGCGGGGGCGAAAGAGACAAATTTATCGCTGGTGCGGGAGCTGTATCTTAGGAACTAAAAGGCATAGAATAGAGACAAATATATTTTTGGGATTGTCTCGTCAATTATAACTAGATTTATGTAAAAACTTATACCAGGTCGGTCAGACCTGGCTTCGATAGAACGTATTTTTTTTTAATTCAAGTGCGATTACCAGGTCTATTAGAACTGGTATCAGAAACCTGGTACCCTACCTGGTACCGCACTGAAAGTTGGGTTTATTTGCAACAGTGATATACTCGAGATAAGTTGTGTTTTAATAAGGTAGAAAATATTTCTATATTTTGGACTGTAATGATCATGAATGATGAACGTCATCCCAACTACTCGCCTTTGAGTACATCTACGGGTATAATACTTGATAATAGTTGTGATATAATTATATTATTATGTAGGTGTGTACGGGGTGTTTTTGAAGGTGAAATAATAGTATTAGTTCGTCATTTGGACACGTATTCTAAGTGAATGTTGATAGTTTAAAAATTAATACTTCGGCCTATTTTTTTCACTTCTCATACAAATCGCGTCAGCTGATTGGGTAAATTCCCATGGAATGTCAAAAGTATAATATCCGAATTTTTACATTTGACCTGTCAATACATGTCCAAATGACATACCGATAATATTGAATTATTTCTATCTATATTTTCACGCTAAATCCTTTGTGGGTAGGCAGAGAGAACCGAGCGCCACAGGACTCGGTCTATCCCCTTACACACCTCTTTCGCTTCTATAACATTCATAGCCCTTTTTCTGCACACTGTTTTTATGACTCAGAAACAGACTGTAGATCGAGTATAGACTATAGTATCGACTTTCTTTATCACGTCACTAAAATTTTAGTAGTTGTATGCGGTTACCGCATATTATCGACCTGACAAAGTTATCGCATTATTTTTGACATGAAGAATTATCGGATTTATCTACGACAGCAGGGTTTAGACAAGCAACTAATGTAGATTATATCCATTTTTTTTTAATTTGGGCATGATTTCAGTGAAATATCTAACTTTTAAATTTTGTAAAATTACCGGGCGTTAGAGCGCTGGTACGCACCGTGGCAATGGTACAAACTGGGTCGATACAATTGGTAACGCATATATTGAAAGTTTTTTGAGAAGCTTCCCGCAGTGAACGTGTTGACGGCGGAAATACAAACTACTAATTGTTTATTTTACACAATATAAATATTTAAAAGCTTTTATTTTTATCTTGTTAGCAAAAATTGCGAATTCTTTACTAATGCAAAAGCAGAGAGTATTTTGTCGATCTACACATAAGTACCCAAAAACATTTTATTTCATCAATCTAAATATACATTTTCATTTAATTTCCATAGGGCAAAAAGATACTTTAAAAAACTACCTCGATCCCTGGACACTTTCGATACGATGTGTCAAATTAGATGCTGATAGGTACAAAAAGCTTCACTAATGTGTTTTGGAATAGCTAGCGTGTTTAGTGAGTAGGTAATAGATAGGTATCTGGTTTTCTTTCTTCTTTCTTTCTTTCGTCATATCGTGGTAAAGATTAGTCAGTCAGCAAATTTGGTAACGGTTTCCCAAGGTTTGTCCGTGAAAACTTTTTTAAGGGACCTCATCAAATGCAGAGGCTCCGTAAAAATCTGCGGTCATACGTAAAAATAGGTCATCATTATTGAAGTATACAAGTTATGGGTCACTATGGAAGCATGTTGACACAAACTTAGATTCTTGCGGCAACAAAACGTGGCGTGCAGGTGTCCTTTGCTTTTACACACTCTACGCCACCGGCAGTCTAAGGCACAAAGAAAGGATTTTTGGAAACATCTCCTAGGTGGACTTAAGCAAAGGTTGAAGTCTATAATAATAATTATACAAATGAAGTTGCAGACAAACACTGTCCAAAACCCACTAGCCACTAGCTAAATTACCATCGTGATTATAAACTGTGCACACTCATGCGAAAATATTTTTTCATTCTACTGAACTGCGCCAACATTCCTCGCCGAACAAATATTATGAAGGTCTATCATGACGTCACAACATGGCGTTATGACTTATGTCTCGTAAATATGTAAATAGTCTACAACTCGGTCTACAACGACGTAGTTTGACCGTGCATAATAAACGGAAAAATGCTGAACACTTAGTTCTGTGCCTATTTAAAGCTTTCAGCAAGAGAGTCTTGATAAAAGTTTCTAATTAATTGTGTTTGTACGTCTTATGATATAACTTAAAACAATGGATGATCACCGTTCAATGAAATGCGCATAAATTATTTTTAATTTAAACTTAGTACAATAAAATTGTCAATTCAACCACTTAGATCCTGATACTAAACAACCTACCCATCCGCCTCAGTTGTCTTCATTGCGGAAGAGGGCAACTAAGTAATTTTACCCTAAACTAAACACATGCACAACATAGAAACAGTCCAAGAAAGCACTTGTCGCTCCGAAGAAGATCTAAATGCAAGTCTATACAGTTCTTCGTTGTACATGCCTTCCTGCTCCTGCGACGCCAAGTGAATAAATAAAACCAAAACAACAAGTAAATAAGGAACGCTATACTCCTTTTGCTTTATCCACCTTCTTAAAAATGTGGTCGTTGCAAGTACTACTCAACTCACGTGACCTATTTGAAGGACATTTTTAATAAGGTCAGATCAGGTCCAGTACGAAAAGAAAACAATATGAAAAGCAAGCAGTTCTGAAGTACTTAATTAAGTTTTTACTCAATACTTTATGTACATTCCACAATGTGTACTTAGATGGTAACTTCAAATTATATGGTGATCATTATGGACCCCTGTCGGGCACAGCAAAATAGTGGGAGGGAGGAAGCTTTCAAAAACTTAGTTTATTACTTATCAGTCTTCTGAACTAAATATAATAATATTATATTATGTTTTTTTTTTCATATTACAGTTAACTGTACTTATAAGACATATTTAGTTATGTTAGCAATTATATTTTTGTCGTTTAAATAATTCTAACTATCCTATCCTAACTTCTTAACTATAATATATACTAATATTATATTATATTATTATATATTTATATATATATTATAAATTATATCCTAACTTAATATTATAAATGCGAAAGTAAGTTTGTTTGTTACCTTTTCACGCCTTAACCACTGAACCGATAATCCTGAAATTTTGCATATACGTTGTCAGGGGTACAGAAACGGACATAGGGTACCTTTCATCCCGCAAAAGAGTACTGTTCCTGGGGAAAACAACAATAACGTCCTTATGATAATAGCTGGCGCCACGTGTCTTTCGAATCACGATTGAATTATAACCCTTTTTTTTTTATGGGTGGGAAATCATCAAATAACCTCTCCCGCTCTGGGCGGAGCGGAAGGGCGTGTCAGACTCTTAGTGACTAAAACCTACCCATGTTCCTTCAGTTGCCTGTGCGCCAGGGCCACGGTAACTCGAATTGATAGTCAAAGTCTAAATTAACGCGAGCGAAGCCGCGGGCAAAAGAGCTTGTCGTTTATACAATAATAGCATTTTCTTATTAAAAACTGGTTTAGATTTTTTATAAATATATTAATTTGTCTTCTGTTTTCATTAATTCAGGTTGTTTATTTTTATGGATATTACAGAGACTTGTAGAATGTATTTTTAGCCGAGAAGTTGGAATGTTTAATCTTGATTTATATACCAGAGTGTGTAACGTGACTGTATGTCTTCGCGTTTTGTATAAAATTATTGATGCTTACGAACAAAGGAGAATGTGCACCGCACTATGGGTTTCCGCCCTGTTCCATAAAATATATATATATATATATATATGTTCTGGTTACCATAAAATATATACCAATTTAAAGAGCTTTTCAACTATACAATTGTTAGTCAGTTCGGAATTAATGACATAAATAGGTGACAACTTGGGCGCCAAAGTTTAGGAATTATTGGCGTCCAATAGGCATAGTATATAGATACCAATTTTTGATTTAAAAGAGTGTCCGTGGAGTTTCTTGCCCGTTCTTCTCCATAGGTACCTACTACGCTTTGGAATGGGCAATTAGTTTCATCTTTCTGACTGACCGAACCCTTGACAATTCAAAAGTGCCTGTAATTGGTTTATTTGAAATAAATGCTTTGAGTTTTGAGTTTTTGGGGGGTTTTTTTTATTCCACGGAGGGCTACTTTTATGTTGAAATTTAGCAGGAATTTTGTGATTTTCAGTTTAAACTTCAATTAATCCTCCATCACATTTAATGTTGTGTAAAACGATTCTTACACAGAACTACGATATAATTAGTTACCTACCGAAATGAGTTTACAAAAGGATTTTCTAATAACTCCATTTCTAGTAAACGCCTGAAAGCTCTTTAAGTTTGTCAGAAATCGTTTATTTCCTTTGTGTTCGCGATTCCTTTGAAGCTAATTCTGGAGGATGCTCCAAGCTCAAGATCATAAGACAGTTGAGATGAATCGAAGTGACTGTTCAATGTTTTCAGTGCTGGGGAGACAAAAAACAAGCTCATTTCGATTCACGTCATTGTCATCAAATTCCACACGATATATTTTGTTTGAATATTTTTAGAGAGTTAAATGTTTTTTTATCTGACCATGACATTGATGATAAGAAATGCCTTTAAAAGAGAGCTTCATCTCTGAGATTGTTTTGGCGTTTCTTCTCAGAGTAGACGACTAGAAATACTGACCTCATCTAGTTTTATAAAAAAAACTAACGTGTAAAAGTGTTATTTTTAACCAATTTTCAAAATAAATATTTTATCATCTATTTCCTGGATTTACTACGTAATATTTCCTTCATATCATTATGTTACCTGTAATCCGAGGCCCGAAGAATAATTAAATATTTTGTTTTACACTAAATAAATATTACACTTACCTAATTTAATAGGTAAAGCTCGAGGCAATCGCAAAATCATAAGGCCTGCCCGTAAAATAGTCCGCTTCAGTCAAAAAAGCGCGCTGTTGCCCCAGACTGCTTGCTTGCTAAAATTCATATTTTAAATAACTGCCATGTAACAACAACGTTTTGACTGACAACTGTTTTGAGTATTGCAAATTCCTACAAAGGGATATTGATGCCATCTATGAGTGGAGCATTGTGAACAAACTATTTTTTAATACAGGCAAGTGCTACGTCATGACATATGGTAGAGGGTTGCGACCAATTCATTACGACTGTAGTCTGGGTGGTGAAGTAATTACCCGTGTCCCCAACAAAGGATTTGGGAGTGACATTCGACCGCTGTCTGACTTTTAGAGATCACGTTTCTACCCTTGCGAAGGAATCTTTCAGGCGCTTGGGATTTATTTTACGAAATGCTCTTGATTTTCGCAGTCCAAATGTTTTTACACCGCTCTGGTTCGAAGCAAACTTGACTCCAGGGCCTGTGTTTGGCAGCCCTATACCACATGCGACCCAAACACTAATCCAAGAAAAGGTAGCGAAAACTTTTCTAAGATGCCTCTTCCAAAGGTTATACCATTTCTTTGCCTACATGTACCCTACCAACTATATTTTAGGGACGCTGGGATTTAACTCGTTGGAGGTGAGAAGAGGCCTAGATCAGCTCACGCTAGCCTATAAGACCTTACGGGGACGTATTGACTGCCCGGGGCTCCATGGCCTTTTCTGCCGATTATTTGTGCCCGACAAATACATCGGACACCGTCAAAGCCGCCGGCACAATCTGCTTGCGCAACTGCCATCCAAAACTGTAGCCAGAGCCGAATCCCCAGTCTGTCGTACTCTGAAGATGCTAAATGCCCTTCTGACTGCCAACCCTGAATGTGGTGTGTTTGCGGATGAAAGGATGTATGCCTGGTGTTCTGTGAGAGAAAGTATGCAAGGGAATCCACTGTTCCATGTTAGTTTTAAATTAAATGATATACAACTTATTATTGTCAACGTAATAATTGTTTCCATTTTAATTAATGTAATTGGTGTTGTACCGTTTTAATTAACTATAAATAAATAAATAAACAACATGGCATGCGGTTATAATTTAGGTATATTTTTGGAAGTTCTCGGTCGTTCAACATTCAGCTCACGCTAATCAGAAAATAAGTAGTCTTTTTCTAGTAACTGCATAATTGCCGCCCTGAAATAAAATGAAAGCATCTTAATGCATGAATCTGCCTGTTAAAATTACAGTTATGCGATATAACTAAAAATTCAAGAAAAATAGGATCAAGTAGAGTGATTTCTAAATTAAGTTCTCTTATTTATATCTCATTTGCGATGAGTTTATGCAGCTCCTTTCCATATTGCCTGTTGACATGCATATCATTCCGTACCGCACTTACAATATACCCTTTGTACTCATTCAAAAAGAAGACCAATTCAAAATCCTGTTCGCACAAAATAATAAACGAACTGACCAGTGTGGACCCCATCGATATCCTCCGATATTCTCGCAGCGTTCCCTCCGCGCAAGTTCCACCACAAAACAGGTATTACAGGTTTTCTTTCACTTGTAGTTACAATACTGTCTGTTCTCTATACAAAATGGCACATTTGTGGATTATATTTCGACAAACACAACGACACTGAATGGTTTTTGTCATTATTATGAAACATGAAAAGCTGTTAGTATTTGGAACAAAACCGCTTAACGATGTGCAGTGATTGTTAAAAATAAATTAAGTAGTAGATAATATTTCCTGTTTGGAAGATAAGCTGCAAACTTGTTCGATTTTAAGCAATGAGCGAAAAAAGTGTTATAAATATCATAACTGCAGGGAGTCCGCTTATCACTAGTCAGTTTCCTTTACTCGTCAGTTTATTTAATTCGGCAGTTTTGTTGATTAGTCAGTTTCGCTAATTGGTCAGTTTTGCGAATTAGTCAGTTGTGTCAACTCGAGAGTTTCCAGTGTTTGCCAGTTTCCATGATCTGTCAGTTTTATTCAATTCGTCAGGCAAAATACAATCGGTAGAAAACTGCACACACGTCTGCTAATTTTATTATGTATTTACGTAACATAATATCACTCCTATTTCCTCAAAGGGTAAGGCAGAGGTGCACTCAGAGTACACCCATAGCCATAGTCATCCGAACCGCTACTGAAAAAACCCATTACCACTTTATCGACTTGAGAGTCGAACCCAGGACGTCATGCTCAGCAGTAACGCTTAGGACCAACGAAATTAAATAAAATAAAAATAAACGAATATGTATTAAGAGATTTCAGCTATACCTACGATGTTAGAAGGTATTTTTTCTTTTATATTGTGATTTCTTTGAGTTTGATTTAAATTGGGTTAGGTATTCCTTATATTATCCGCTTTAAATTGTTTAAACGTAAACATATATTTTTCCTTGAGTGCGCCAAACTGACAAATCAACGAAACCGACGAACACTGAAAACTGCCGAGTTGACGCAACTGGCTAATCAGCAAAACTGACCAATCAACGAAACTGACGAATCAACGAAACTGGCGAATTACGTATACTGACGAGTGAGGGAAACTGATTAGTAATACGTGGACTCAATGCAGGATTGCAGGCAACATCCATACTAATATTATAAATTCGAAAGTAACTCTATCTGTCTGTTACCTTTTCTCGCCTAAACCTCTAAACGGATTTTGATAAAATTTGGCAAGGATATAGATGGCATCCTGGGGAAGGATATAGGCTACTTACCTGATAGCACGATCTTGACCTTGTAGCACCACCCCATGGGATGATTTCCGGCTTACCGCGGGCGAAGTCACAGGCAGAAGCTAGGCCTTTTATAAAAATAACAATAGGACCACAAACAAATAATTCCGATCATCTATCTCTCTATTAATTTAGCAAAGAATTCAATAATATAATCAGTGTACTTATTCTGCTATTAACGTGGCCACCTACTCTAAAAGTACCATCGAATCGATAAGAAAAAGAAATGTAGGTACTCCCGATTATTTTGGCCCAAATAATTATGGCCAAGCAAAATTATTATGACAGTACCGCTCAACACAACTGATTGTTTTGGTTCAAATAATAATTGTCCGTTAATTAGGTACACAGTTCGCCCAGCGACCACACTGTGGGACGAATAATAAGGAATTATAATAGACAGTTTTTTAAACTTTGCAATTTAAACGATAAGCGATTAGCCTGAAACTTCACATTATCATGAACAAACGAAAACTAATTTATCTGAACGAGAACTTTCAGTTGAAACACCCTTTTCAGGTTGAAAGTGTTTACCTTTACTAAAGCTGGTTCGGACCTGAATTACCTTCGATAAAGTGGCTCGTCAGATCGGATAATTATACCATGGTTTCATCCAATAATAATATTAGCCTCGCATATTCTGCTATCGTTAGGTTAAGCAGAAGGCAAGCAAACTCTGAGATTTCAGAGTCACGACTGCTTTATTTATTTCGAGAACTATAACTTATACATACTAGACTTAGGCGCGTTTTACAATTTTCCGATAATTCTGATTTTATTACTTGGCAGATCTTACTCATGCAAATGTTCCATTTTTTTATATAGGCTGGCAAATAGCTTAGTTGTAAATTATTTCTAGTAACTACGAGTATTTAAAGCTAAATTGAAGTCTGAGCCACGTTCAAGAGCCGCTACTGTCAATATTCCACAACAATAATAACACTGACAGCTCTTGAACGTGGTTTTGATGGTATCAGTTTCATTTGTGGAATTCGCCCGAAAAATCTCTTTAAGCAGGAACATAGTTAGACACACCTCTATCTGTCTTAAACAATACTTACTTAACGTAACTAAATAATAATAATTGTGGGACGCAACATGTGTCGATACACTTGCGCCATCCCATCTTCCTGTCTCGGCGTGCTGTGCTGGCGCCGCTGCTGCGGCTGCAGAAAAGCTCAAGCGGCGTAAATATAACAACCTTATCGGTAATTATATTTTCGAGCCGTTTGGAGTTGAGACCCTCGGGCCGTGGGGTCCGAGTGCCCATGTTCTGTTCAAGGAAATCTCCAAACGCCTGTTTGACACTTGCCGTGACCCAAGGGCTGGCTTTTTTTTACCTTGGCCAGAGGCTAAGTAATACAACGTGGCAATGCCGCCAGTCTCTTGGGTACATTACCAGTCGACAGCGATGCGGAGGAATTTTTCGACGCCATTTTTTAGTTGGTTAATAGTTTTAGTAAGGTTAGTTTATTATATTTTAATTGTAAATTCTATTGTAATTTAGTGAAATAAAAATGTTACGCATAAAAAAGTGAATCCTTAACGTAATTTATTTATTTTAATCTCATGTAGGTAGGTGTATCTAAATCCGTCGTCAGCTACCCAAGTGGTGCTAATTTCGTACGACGTCCCACGCTGGAGTTTTAGACCACAGCACAAAAGTTCTAGATTATTTTGGAATGAAAAGACGCGATGCGTAATTAAATTTTCCGGAAAATGGAACGGGTGGCTTGAAATAGATACTCTTTTCGTGTGACCTTTGTGGTTATTGGAATGAAATCAACTAAAGTTATAATATTTAGTAAATAATATGCTTTTTCAGGTTCCCATTCGCTGTTGAATTTAGGAACTCACAAATTAGTGTACCTGCTGTAGCGAAATAAAAAAGAAAATTCGCCATATTAGACACGTAAAATCTATTATTATTAAAAATCAAATCCAAAATTAAGTAAAATTAAATATTATATAAACACTGTAATGGTCTTAAACGGCTCAATGCGCAAAAAATAGCGGATTTATAAAGTAAACGAATAAATAACTATAATTAGCAAAAATAACAGAAACAAAAGTACAACCGTGTTTATCGACAATCAACGGTTAAAAAGAAAACAAAAAGTATTTGACCTTTTACAAAAAATACTTAAGCGAGTTACGTCGCTTACATACACAGTTGCGGAACAGGTAAATTGGCCTAATATGTAAAAAGAATACGAGAAAACTTGAGGTATATTGTGTAGTAGCTGTTTGTTACGCTGGTTCTTAGGCTAGTGGCCACTAAAAAACGTAAATTTTTAAATGAATGTTATCTCATAAAGATTACCTAAGTTATCCCAATAAAATCAGTCACGGTTAATGGTAGACTATTATTTAAATATAAAAGGAAACGTAATAGAATAAAAGTGGTCGTTTCCTGGACGCTGGCGGACGGCTGGTCTCCGTGGTACGGCACAATGGATAAAAGTGATAGTTTCCTGGATCCCGGCGGACGACGGCCTCGAAGAACAGCAGACCTCGAAGTACAGCAGACGGTACGATAATCACGTGTCGTGGATCAAAGAGGGCGCGCGATCTCGAACTTCAGGGATTCTCTGCAGCTGGCAAAAGTGACACCATAGAACCGCAAGCCTAGTAAATAGTCCGGTAACCGTAAAAGGGCTGGAAAGCAGCCCTTTTCAACTGGTTCTACACCTACAATAAATAAAATAGAGTATTGCTCCCGAGGAAAGGCTAAGACTTCTGCTGCGAGAGCAGATGAGGAAACGCACGTACCAGATCAAAGAAATGTTGTGCACTATTAGTGTGGCGACTTGGTTGTCTGTAAAACTTTTGAATCAGTTCTATACGGTATTAGAGTCAGGCTCCATCAGGAATGAATAACTTGAAAAATTATGGAATTCGACTGCTCAAGATTGATATTTTTCCGTAACTGACATTATTCTATGTCCATCAAATGTTTTGCGTGTCAACGAAAAAGTTTGAAAAATTTTCAATAAAAACAAATTTTCAAAAAAAAGTAACCGACTTCCAAAAAAATAAAATTCAACGAAATATAACTTTAGTTTCAGAAATCGGTTATTTTTTGTTGGATAAAAGTTTTAATTTTTCACTTTTTGGTTGTGGTACCACCCCACATAAATTCGTACATCACTACTTGATATATCAATAACAGTGACAGGGAGTTATTAAAACATCATCGGTGGATTTTTGAGATGGGGCAGCAAGGGCAGCTACCTTAACCGTTGTAGCTACAGGAAAACGGTCTTAAGAGACTTTCCTAAACTTTTTGAGAAATTTTGATTTGCATTCACACATTTTGAAAAAAAATTATAGTCAGCAGGAAAATGGGCAATTTGCACAAAATCTTTTTTTATGCCAATCGATCATGTTTCATATAAGGATCAAAAACTTCACTTGGACCAACTGAGGTTCGAGTACTAGAAAAGTCAGAAATCGCAAAAACAAACTTTTCCCATACATTTCATAGGAAATCAGACTACAACTTACTTTTTTATTATGGATAGACTAACTGCTACAATGAAGAGTGACCGAAAAAACACAAAAACAAAACTTCGAATTTCGAAAGAATACGCGTCATAATTTAATTTGCTTTGAAAACAGAATCGGGATAGTTTGTTGCCTGGTTACTTATGATTTCCGAAATTCTGTGACAAAAATGACCTGTGAAGATGAAGATGGCGCTTCGCCACACAATAGCCGCCAAACCCGCAACCTGCAATTCGGCATTTGATAGGAACATATGGTCCTATACCGTGGCCACCTCGCAGTCCTGATCTCAAGCCTCTTGATTTTTTTATGTGGCATGTTTTTTTTATAATAAAAAAATCACGTGTGGCACTCGGGGACTGCCGCGGTAAAGCTATTGCATAACATTTTTTATCAACTTATGCAATTATAATCATTTATTTATGCAGTATTTTTTTTTCTTTGATATTAATTCAAGTACAATCGTACCATATACATACACGTTAAGCGAACGCTCGGCCGAGCTACATGGTAGGCGGAGTGGGGGGTGTTAGGTTTTATTTTCGTTACGGAATTTCTTGATTCGGTCGCCGCGCTCAAAGCCCGCGATAAAAGCTATGCAATAGCTTAAAAAGATTCTTTTAAAAAGAAATACATACGACAGTGTTCAGGAACTCAAAGTTTCACCAATAGGTATGTAGTGCAACCGCAGACGTCATGCTGCACTACATCCTATTGGAAGCCGGATATACTGTCAGAGATGGGTTTTTTTGCGATACAAGCCATGCGGGACTTCCAATCGGCAAGAATGACGAACTTCCATACGAACGTCTTAAGGGGGCACATTTTAAAGATCCTTCCGTAGTGCTCGCTTTCATTAGGTATTGCAACTATTGTGCATAATTTCATTCTTCTAGACCCAGCGGTTTAGGCTATACGTTGTGTCAATAAGTGAATTTAAGATTTTTATCCAGTAGATTTTCCCAGAACTGCTCTCGGAAATCACATCATACTTTCGTTTCTTACCAGCGAAATATACTTACCTACATACATAATTAATTACTAAACACTAATGTCTCATTATTTCCTCTTCCGCTGAGTGAAACCCAATTCGTCCATTAGTTCTCGGGAACCTGTTTGTTGAGCCTATTATCGGCCCGTTTGGGCCTATTGTGCCCCGTGGCGCCCCCTACCGGCCGCGCCATTGTGTCGGGACTTGACAATATCATAGTTGCTGCAGAACTAGATTCTGTAAAGCTATTCAATGGGTGTTTTGAATGGTTTTGCGAAGTTTGATTGACACAAAAACGGGTTCAAGGTAAACTGTTGATTTTGCTTTTTGAGACACTTCTAAAACCCGCTTGCACCACACATCACTGAACACATTTGTAACGCTAAACGAATTGAAAACATTGTTCTGTTTCTGTCAAGGGATTCAAGATGACAGAGACAGAGTGGTGTTTTAAATACTAACGTTTACCGGCAAATGTTTTTATCGATTGGTGGTGCCAGTGTACCTACCTTAGTTTTACAGGTGAATGTGAACGAAAAACAGTTTGATAATCGATGCTCTACTTTTTTGTAAGTTCAGGAACTTAAAACATTTGAAGACAACACAAAATGGTACTATATTGTACACTTACTGAAGATCCGCAGAACTTTGCAATTTGAATGTTCGATGTCTAGTAAACTTTTCTTGACTTCAATAGCCAAACATTTACCTATCCTACAGTTTCATGTCTCTAAAGTTAAGTTTTTTGCTGCCGAAATACAGAATTACTTCTAGTGATCACAAAAAGTCTAGAAAAACCCTGCTAAAATGAAGTGTAATGAGCAGATAAACGTCCACTTCTATATAAATTAGTCGGTATCGTGTAAACGTGGAATGAAAGCTATTGCATAGCATTTTTTGTCAACTTATGCAATTATAATTATTTATTTATGCAGTATTTTTTTTTCTTTGATATTAATTCAAGTACAGTCGTACTATATACATACACGTTAAGCGAACGCTCGGCCGAGCTACATGGTAGGCGCAGTGGGGGGTGTTAGGTTTTATTTTCGTTACGGAATTTCTTGATTCGGTCGCCGCGCTCAAAGCCCGCGATAAAAGCTAGCAATAGCTTAAAAACGAACATTCACTCGAGTGAAGCGTCGGATATCAGCTTTATGGCAAAAAAATCAATTCAATCACTCAATTGTTAACTGATCCCACTCACCTACATTTGCAATCCTTATTGAATTAAATTTAACCTCGGTAGGACAAAGCTATGATCCCCGGCACTAGAAGTAGGTTACAAGGCTGGCTGGTGAAATGTAGGACATACCAGGATGTCAGTACCAACTAGAAATTAGGACAGGTCAGTAGCAGCTACGTCACGCGAGGTCAATGACCTGCCGATCGATTCTGCAAAATGTCACCATGATAACCTAGGTGAAGTGAGCTTCTATTCTATTTTTATTATGGCAAGCAAAGCCGATGTCGACTATTCTGCCAATATCTAAAGTGAATTGGAAAACCAAGTGTGCATTATTATAAATTAAAAATAAAACGATAAAAATCTTCAATGATACAGTTGAACTTAATGTAGTTCTTGTGGGGTAGGTACTGGAGTGAAGTGAGCTGTGTATAGTGTCATTAAGTGGAATGACAGGTCACTTCACTTATGTTTTCACGGTGAGATTTTTACAGAATAGATCTTCTTATTCGCTAGTTGACTACAGGTAGGTTATGTCTATTACTGGGCTTACAAATACATAGCCAAATTCTGGGCCAACTTAATTTAGATTGCACAGTTGTAAGTACCGTTTGCATAGCTTTTTGCTCAGTTAATAGGTCCAGTACCCAGCGAAAAGCAATAGGCACCCCGCCTTCAAAGTTACCGGCGAAATATATAAAGTAAGTAAGTGAGTGTAAAAATGGATAATTAACATAATAATTTTAATTACGTATCTATTTTTGAATGCCACCCATTAAAACGGTAATTAACTTTACAAACATTAATTAAAAGGCTGAGAAAAAAAATGCCATAAATAAAAATTTCAATTTTATTTATTATATTCGAAAATGTAGGTATCTTCTAACATACATTAGGTACTCTGTGCGTCACATCATTTCGAAACAACATGTTGCTTCTGATCTTATTCACTACTCTGCATAACAAAGCAGTCTCTGACGCAATCTACTAACGTTAAAATGTACACCATTGAGATCAACTGACGTATTACTAAATAATTTTAATATCTTAAACTTACATAATCTTATAGTATCACATTTACTTTGGTAAACACTTGAAGGAGACATTAAATTGTGGGTACTTTTACATATAGGATTTCGGAGACAATATTTTGATTCTCTAAGCATTAGTCTTGATAATATTTAGTATTAAATTAAAATTTCTCGACCAGCGCGTGGTTAAAACTGTACAGTAGAGAATTGCAAAATATTAGTAGACAAAAGATGGCAAATACATTCTATAACGTCCTACATAAATTACATTCTATAAGTTGGCTCAGCAAAATTAATTTTTAATAATAATTTATATAAGCCGATTGACCGACTTCCATTTTGTAGCGACCAATCCGCTTTCCTATCGGGTTGACTCTTGGGACAAACTTATATCCGCCGAAGGTCAGTAATAGTCTTTAAAAGGTTGTTTGATTACTAAACGGAACGAATGAGTCTCTACATACCTTTAGAACATAGATTGCAATTTTGTAAATGTGAGTACAATGGATTCGTTTATTATATAATTATGTTGACTTGACAGCATGGCAGTAGAGACTATGTCATGCTCACTTAAATGTCTCACTGTTGGTGGCGCGTGTGTTGGATCATTCGGTTCCCTACAAAATGGTTGAGCTGGATGGTGCTGATCCACGCGTCATGTTCGTGAACGGGCGCCGTCAGTTGAGACTGGTCATCTCTTAACTGCCACGGCTTATTTTTATTATTAATCTTATATTTTGAATTGTTTTTTTATATATTTTTTTTTTTCATTGTTCTCGCATATAGAAGCAACACGAATAATGTACCCAGGATTTTGTAATATCTTGATTTAAAAAGAGTGTCCTTGGAGTTTCTTGCCCGTTCTTCTCCATAGAGATCTACGTTTTGGAATGGGCAACTAGCTTCAACTTTCTGACTAACTGACCGACTCTTTGACAATTCAAAAGTGCCTGTAAATGGTTTAATTGAAATAAATGCTTTGAGTTTGAGTTTGATTTTGAACGTTAAAAGTCTCTAAACACTTCAAAAACAATCGAACAGACGATAATAACTAATGGTTGCTTGATATACATGAAGACTGCAAATAAACAGGGCAAAAGTCAACATAATCAATAGTTTGTTCTACATCCCGATAAATATTGACAGCAAAAGCAACTTACTGTTTCAGAAACATACTACTTGGGTAAATATTTCATAAAGTCTGAACTAATTATTTACAAAACCAGTAGATTAACATTTTATAGTGAGTAAAAAAATAAATAAAAAAATAAAAATTGTTTATTTCAATTACAAAAGGCATTTAGACACACTAATGTTGGAGATCACCTTTTAAGCAAGGAATTGCTTGTGTTAGGAGACTCCGCGAGTATTTCATAAATTTACAGTTAAAATTATTTCACATTGTATAATCCAAATTGAAATCAATCAAGCTGAACTTCTGCGCTCTTGTGGTTTCTCCCCATCTCCCATTTGGTTACAGCATATTAATATTAAAAACTCTCATAACATATAAACTCAAAATTAATTGAAAACATTACGCAACTTGAAAACAATATAACTTCAGCCGCATCAATCAAAAGTTTTATTTTGTCTTGTTGAAGTTAATTCGTGGATGAACGGATATTTCCAAAAGAATGGTTTGGATGATAAGCTAGGTACACATACAAGAAACTTGAATAATAAAGTGTATTACGATACTCAACGTACGGCCTTGACAACGAAACGTTATACATAATTGGAATTCTTTATTAAGTACTCTTTCTACGAATAAAAAGAAAATAAAGATTAAATTTCCTATCACTGCTTCAAAATCAAATACAAGTAAGACTACACTTAATTTAAAAAATATATTGAAATTTAAGACTTCAAAACTCATTGAGATGAAATCTTTTCCGCTTTCCAATATCTTGTCGCGAAAACGCTTCAGGGAGCAATATCGACTCAAGCAAATGTTTCAATAAAATCGTCACGGAGCAACTTTACTGATTAATTAATAATACGTACGTTTAGTGAAAGCTGATTGGTCTTTTATGTCAATGCGTTGGAGATTTTTTTCTGAGTTGCTTTTGTCTTCGTTTGTGTTTTTTCTACCTAGTGAAAAATCAGATAGGAATTCACAAAAACTACTTATCATGAAATCTTAAGTTCTACCAGATAGCCTACAGTTGCCAGACTATTATAGATTATAAATACATATAAACACGTGGAAAAAGTCACTAGCTACGATTATATGATTAAAATTCATAGTCCTCCTAACATAACTGAATAATTTCGTCACATCTCGTCGATCACGCACCGAATATCACACACGCTTCCAAATTCGGAATAAAACGCTTCCCTAACTTGCCTAACTAAAGTTAAATCTAAAATAATGTCCTTCGCATTCAGTTCATAACGTGCTAACTAGTTCGATGCTCTCGTTGATCATGTTCTGTGTTCGTTCATCTTCGTCCATGTGTCTTTCCATGTCATCGAGATCGGCCATTCGTTCAGCTTCGGTGTCATCGAGGAGGGTATACTCAGTGCGGATGCTGCTGCTGTCTTCACTGTCATTCACGTTGAAGTACGTGACGGTAGCGTAGCAGACCCTGGCGTGTTCAGGACTGGACCTCGCTGAGTCGTAGGCAGAGTCTGAACGATTGCTGCCACTGTTGGATTCGTTGGTACCATAAGACTCCAAGCTGTCAATTCTCGAGCTATTATAACTGTTGTAGCTGCTGTAGTAAGAAGTATTCTCGTAAGATTCGTTGTTGGAGATGTGTAGGGGTGGGAGCGAGGCGCGGCAGGCACAGAAGCGTTGTATGTCGATGTCTGCGCGAGCGTCGACGGTACCGCTGTAGGATGGCGAGCGGGACAGCTCCGGCGAGATCCGGTTCCGTGTATTTTTGCGGCTCTTGTTCCGCTTGAACAGTTTGAAGGCCTGCAAAGAGAGATATGGGTTAGTTGAGTATTCATTGACATAATTGTGGGGATGATCAATTCAAATGGGGAAGGATATGTAATGTTGGTTTAGGTTATGTCCTAGTTCAATAACTTCATTTTGGCGTATTGATAGTACACAAACTACTGCTATTTGTTTTAATACGTGAATTAATGATTACGATAACCGTAATTTATTACGCTTCTATTAAATCATAGTTTCTTATCCTTGAAACACTTGACTGATATAACTCAAAAGTTTTATGGCACACGAAATCAATACATAAAGATTTCAAGTTAAGTACGTAATCAGATCAAAATGTATCCGTCGTTACTGTTCGAAAGAGGCGATATGACACACAATGCCGACATTATAATATTATCGACTTATCATAAACTTATCGAGTATTAGTTTCCACTCCAAATTGTGTCCTTGTGACTATATATATCACCAATTCACAATAGTATCATTTAAAGCCTTTACTATGGTGGGGTCGACTTTCAGTGTACATGCAAATATTTCAGGGTTACTATACTTCAGTTTCATCATAAGCGAAGTTTAGGTTAGCAAACATATAAACAATCGCAGCAAGCCCACTTCCGCAAGTTTTCTAAGTAAGAATTGCTTGTGGAAGTAAACTTTTGCAAGTTTTGTTGTTAATCTAAACATCGCTTTAGATAGCTGAATTAAGAGCTATTATAGGTAATTCTTGTCACAATTATATCAGACTAGGTATTCTATCTATATCTATTACCACTTTTACTAATGAAAATACCTATATACGAGTACATAAGTAAGTTTGACGCACCTTCTGGTTAGCAATCAGCCGCACTATTAGCCTTGCTGACAGACTTAAATATCGAACTAAGGCTAACTTTCGAACGATCAATCAGTGTTTCAGATACGCAACTGTATTTGACGTTCGTATAGTTGTTTGTATAACCACCGGCTTTAGCTAATTAGTAGGTAGGTTTAAGAACGCAGAGTGAGAGCGGTTTGATACCGATTATTGCGACCGAGCGGTTCAGTTACAATTAATGTTGAATCGATATGAGCATAATGGACTTCTCATTAATAGATGATGTATTAGGTACTATATATATATATATAGCACCACATGTGAATGTTCCTAAATTACCCTAGGCTGATAAAAAAATTGTTTTCCTGAATTATTTTATTAGTGATTTTGTTTTTTAGATCGGTTTTCTCTTATTCAAAAGGAACCTCAATTCAATAAAGAAAATTGTTTCCACCAACAGTGAGTTACAAGCTTTTCAGTACCTATTGCTTACACAGTTACACCCGATTCATAATCGCTTTTCAATCGTAACATTTTCAAACTCTCAAGCGTTAAGCAAATATTGCATCCTTTCATCTTTTCAATAATATTTATTAAGGACCAGACCCTTTTCAAAACATATTATTGGCAACTAAAACGATCCCTTGATAAACTCTTTGAACCTGGCTCATGTCTGGGCAGTCACTAGGGCTATTGACATGACATGACCTTCAAATATTCCACCCATTCAGGCGGCCTAGCTGCTATGATGTGCTTATGACAGAATAGTCGTTTTGTCTGCAATTATTATGCAAAGTAACTCAAACGTGATGACCCTCCACCGCTTGGTAGAGCCTTTGAAGTTTTATTTATTAAAGCCGTAAAGGGAAAATAACGAAATAAATATTTGGTGAAATTGAAAAAGCAATCCCTGAATGCAATGAATGGGACTTGTGTACATATAGGTCAATAATTGATATTGATAATCGTCGATACTAAAAACCTTTTACAATAGGTATCTAAAGTATACACATCGTCATTATTCGACCTCACTACATCAAATATATAGATCATAATGTCCAGTAATTGGGGACCCCTGGGCACGACTGATAACATTCCGCGTATGTAGTCGCGAATATTAGGTAATATCTATGTATTACGCAGTACAACCATGGGGGGTGAACTCGTGTGTGATATGGCAATGATAATCAACTCGTGTGCATAATGGTTGTTAGGGCCTTTTTTGTCCGCGCGTTTAGTTGATCGGTTTCTAAGGACCGCTTTCAAAAAATGATCTTTCATCAAAACTTTGTACGAAGGGATTCTTGTAGATTCCCGATATTTTAATTATTATTTTTTAAATTTAAGTACATGAAAGTCAAAGAGTTAATGACAGTAAATTATATTTATTGGTTCTAGGAATAAAAGTGAGGATAAAATAGCACCCTATTCAGCAGTGGGATATATAAATAAACTAGAATTTTATATAATGATCAGAGATGGTGTAGATCTAACCTGAAGATAGGCTGCTCAGTTATTGATGACTATTTTGAAATACTACATTTTCGCGAGACTGACATATTCCACAACTTACAATTTCTAGACCAGGTCAGCAATAACTAATCGTCAGATAGCCTGGAACGTAGCGCGATCATTAATTAATTGTACTGATAGTTAAATTAGGCCAATCGGCTATCACTAAGTGAGATGACTGCTCTAATATTTGTTCGTGATAAGGCATAGGACTGAGATAATGGCATTTGAAAACAATTCGTTATGGAAATTATTCTCAGGGCTTCGAGAAATTAAGGTGAATCTTGTTTTCGTGACAATGAGATAATTAGTAAGATAAAAAGGTAAATGTGAATGTTTTCTTTCTTAAGATTATGACATTTCGGTTGATATGCTTATCACAAGCATACCAGATGTAGCAAATACGCCTTACTTTATTTAATTAAGACTAGTTTTTACCTGTTTTGTAAAATGATAAGAAACAATTTCTTGTACATATATGAATTTTGTATCTTGTATCTGAATACGTTTAGTAATAGTTGTAGAATTGAATAGTTATTTTTTGCAACAGGTAATTTTCAAAATGCATAAGTACTATTTACCGGTAAATGATTCGCTCCATGACACACAATGTTTGTTTAAGTTTCGGGGTAAACTAAACCGATATTGATGTCAATGCTGACGAATTACAAACCGCAATTTCCCGCAGTGATTAAATAAATGAATGCAAAAAAGTCAATAAATGGAAGTATGGACAAATCGTTGTGGAAATATCGGATATTAGTACTAAAATCTTGCTTGTGAACTCACAAATACTTTCATACTTAAAATATTTTCCACTAAAGACTAAAAGTATTTACACAAAGTTTTTATTTAATGATTTGGCGACTCCAGGTATTCATAAAAGCAGCAAAAACTATTTGAACTTTATGACCTAAAGCAACATTTGAATAATACAAGCTTCCATCAGATTTTTGCAAATTATACAAAAACTTTTAAACGTGTGTACAAAATAGCTAATGCTTTTTATATTAGCAATAAAATAAAGTCAGCTGATGATAAAATAAAAACTACCTAGCAAATAATAAATTGTGAAACGGGTAGGAAAAAACAGCGTTATACTGAATTTAATTTAGAGACTGCACATGTAGGCATCATCTCAGATGTAGAAATAGCTCAGGAATTTTAAAACTTTTTTGCTGTAATTCCCCTTAAAACTTTTGAAGGTTTAAATTTCTCACCCGCGCTTTCTGCTGCCTTACTTAAAAATATTCTACAGAGTTTAGGATTCAGCATACAAACCCTCAAGCAACAATAAAAGCTTTTAAAGATCTTAAAATTAAATCAACAGAAAATCTCTGGGGAATGTCTGTAAAAATTTGTAGATCTCTCATTGAAACCATTGCGTCCTATTTAGCTTTCATATTTAACACCCGTGTAGACCAAGAAGTCTTTCTGGATCTTATGAAACACAGTAAAGTAGTTCCATTGTTCAAATCCGGTGATAGTAAAGAATCCTACAACGATAGGCCTGTGTCAATTCTGCTAGTTCTCAGTAAGATGTTTGAAAAGTTGATGCTCTGTCAAATGTTACGTCACTTTAATAAAAAATCCATCTTTCATGAACAACAGTACGGGTTCACCAAAGTGCGTTGTACTACTGACGCCGGTGTCACACTAATAAAGAACATTTTTAACACCTGGGAAGAAGCACAAGTTGCCATTGGAATTTTTTGCAACTTCTCTAAGGTGTACGATTACGTAAACCATAAGACACTTCTCTTGAAATTAGAGCACTATGGGATTAGTAATAAAGCTCTTGATTTACTATGATCATACTTGAAAGCTAGAAAAATTTAATTTAAAATAAACGGCCTAAACCCATTAGGGTCTGAAATGACAATGGGCGTTCATTAAGGTTCGATATTGGGTCCAATATTCCTCTTTTTAGTTTACATTAATGATTTACCGATGACACATCTTGATCTTTATATTAGACCGACAATCACAAAATCTTGCCGACGTGAATAACTCTACTCTTCAGATCCAAGTTTGGTTTACGGTAAATAATTTGGTACTAAATGAAAACAAAACCAAATGGATTAGATTTAAATTACCTAATGTTAGAAGTGGCGAAAGTGACATCATATTGAATGGAGAAAAACTAGAATTGATTAATCAGACGGTTTTCGTTGAAATCACGCTAGCCAAGAAATTACAATGGGGACCTCACAAACATCTTTTGCGGGGCGACTAAGCTCGGCCGCTTATGCTGTTAGAAGACAGTTAACAGATGTAGAAACCGCGTGTTTGGTATATTTTAGCTACTTCCACAGTATTGTGCCATATTGCATTTTACTGTGGGGTCGGGCTACTGACATTTAATCCATTTTTATTTTGCATAAGAGAGCTGTCAGAGCCACTTACAACCTACGTCGCCGGGAATCTGTTAGGGAACCTTTTAAAAAGATCAATACCATGACGGTGCCTTGCCAATTCATATATGAAAATATTATGTATGTAAGAAAAAATCTACATCTTTTTAATAAAATAAGCGATATAAGAAAGAAAGAAAAATAGGTTTATTTGTCACAGAAACACGTGCATACAAAAAAGATAATTAGCTCTGGTAACAATGTAAAATAAAAATAAAACAAACAAAATAAATCTATAATCACGAGCACAAAACAGAAATAGTCGACAGCTGCACGTCATGACTGTGACAAGAAGGCTTCCACTCTGCATGATGCTGTGCTATGGGGGACCCACAGCACAGCGCTAATTTTCAGTGGTTACCCATACACACATACATACATACACATACATCATTTTAACACTAGAAATAAAGATAAAATAGATCAACCATTTTTTCAGATTATCTAAAGTACATACATCTTTTATGGGGTACTGTTTCAAATGTTACAACATAATACCTTGTGATATATTGCAATTAAATGAAAGAAAATTAAAACTCTTATTATAAGTACACTTTGTAAACAAGCATGTTACAAATTAGAGGATTATATCCAAGATAAGAATGCTTCGAAACATGCTGGTCTTGCTCCATAGGACAATCAAGAGTCTAGACAAAATCAAACTGGTTGCTAATTTAATTGCATAATTTATAATTTTTGTGACATTGATTTTACATTCTGTAATTACTTTAAAACACAAAATTATTAATTGTTAAAATTTTAGGACAATCATCTACTTTTACAATATTTGTAAATATGTGAGCAGCATGTATCTATAACATAATTAATTTTCCTAATATGCCTATATATTTAGTTCTTTTTACCTATTGTGGTTTGGTAATTATTTTTATTCTAGGTGCATCGTCTTTACCTATAATTATATAATTAATGTATGCAAAATATTGTAAAATATTTTAATAGAGTAACGGTAGAGTTTCGTCCCCATTCTTCTCTATACGAAACTACTTTTTGGAAGGGGCGACTAGAATCAATTTAATTTTTTGTAAATGGTGACATTTAAAAGTGCCTTTTATGTGCTTATTTGAAATAAATGATTTGACTTTGATTTTGTAGGTGCTTAAAAATTTAAAAGGTGATGACAGAGGTATTGCTCGATACGTAGGACAAATACAAGGACAGTTTTCATTTTGGATGTCGTATCGATGGGTCAACTATACATATTATCGTAATGACGTAAGTTAATACCATTATCGATAGTAACTATTCATTGTTACATAGAGATTTTTATGGAAGTTTTACCGAGAATAGCTCTTCTTAATTATTCGACACTCCTTATGGTTCCGCAGACGTTCAATAGAACCGTAGTGGGCGACAGAATAGTAGGTAGGGTACGTGAAACTCTTCTCCACATACTAATGAATCTAATAAGACTCTCATTTTCTTGACAATTTTTCTCGATCGTAGTAAAGTACCTACCTAATTTAATACATCACGCCTGCTTTACTCCGAAGGGTTAGGCAAAGGTGTATCTATAGGTACCACACCCACATTTCGCTAGTTACATACCAAGCATCTTTCCTAAATATATAACAGCGGATTTTTATGAACGTGATGTTTTGTTAAGATAACACAGTTACCTTGGCCTTAATTAGCATATAGTCTATCAGCTACCGCTAATTCATAAATTAAGCAAATATTTGATTTAATTTGCGAAGAAAAGTTGCCCGATTTTCATTTACTAACCTTGTTGCTTATGATAGGATAACGTATACTACGATCGTTCTTGCCTACACAGAGTTTACAATTACATAACCCTACTAAAAAAATAAATAAAGAAAACCCACAAAAAATAACCCTACTTTATTATATTATGTACCTACTAACATAGTTCTTAAGAAAATTGTTACTAACACTTATATGGATTCTGTCCGAAATAAATGGATATTATTATTATTATTTTTATATGTTAACATAGCTCGGGGTCATGAGATCCCGGTCCTTTGGAAGGCGTACGAGGGGCCGAAGCCAACTCGCAGAGGCCCCTCAGACAATTTTAAATGGAATGAGGCACCAACCGACGATTATCCCTGTATGCACTGTGCAAGTGCACCCAAGGACAATCCCCGGTAGGTGTTGGACTATTGCAGGATATGGAAACAAAAATAATTATTAAACTATGGGTTTCTGTGGCTAAGATGGACTGGTTACCAAGAACTATGGAACGGCTATGGCCCCTGCCTGACCAATGTTTTATATATAAAATACACGGATAAAATGACAGGGGGTGACTTGCACACTCCATAATGGGCCCCCGGAAACTGTCGCTAGCACATAGTGACGTAGCGACAAGGAGGCAACACTTCCTGAGGTGCTTGAGGAGTGGAGAGGTATTCAACGGCTATCAGAACAATCTCAGAGCCCGGAAGATGGTCAAGATCCCTACCAGCACTTACTGAAATACTTCCTTCCTCCGAGCACGTTTGCTCTTGCGAATCTCCACTCAAGCCAGCTAATAAAGGCAAGAAAGAGGTGGGAGCTCTGTTCCTCGTCATTGTTCACTCCAGCCGGCCAATAAAGGCAAGCCAGAGGTGAGGAACAAGACTTCTCCCGGGAGACAGGGTCCGTGGGCTCGCTACTGCCCAACAGCTCGCCACGTGCTGCCCTGCGGGTTCCTGTATCTCTCTTGGTCTGGCTCCTCACCCTAGACCCGTTTCAGCAAAGTAAACTCTACCGGTACAGACCTAGAGTTCAGGAGCGCGCAAGCCCCACCACGACGTCAACGTAGAGATACGGCGGTGGGGTTATTATTATTATTATAACATAATATAACGCTTATAATCCCCGAAGGGTTAAGCAATGTTGCACTTATACTACACCCTACACTCCACATTTATGTTTTTATTAAGTAATACGTTAAATGGAACAATCCAAATTAGGTTAAAGAAAGCAGGTTCTCATGTAAGTCGAGTTAGTTAGTTAAGTCAATCCTAAGCAAATTTTTTTTGTCATAGTTGGGCAGGTTTTATATTTATAACTAGGTTTTACAGCCTGTCAAGATGACATTCCGCAATGAACGTTAATATTGCATTCATTGCTATCACCTTTCGTAGTATTGCTATTATCACTACAGATAGTAAACTTGTTCAAATGGAGTGCTTTATACGCGTGATTCGACTCGCGTGATGGTGAAATATCCCGTAGATATTATTAATGGCAATGTGAGGTAATACCGGTATATTATTAATCGTCCTATATAAGTATATGACACATGATTTTCAACGTAAGTCCACGCCTACGTAGAAACTGAAGTGTAGATTAGGTATATTGCCGACTAAGTTGAGTGACCCATAGTTGTGAACAGTTAAGATATATAAAGGCGAACTAAGGAGCGGCTTAGGTACCTAGTATATATTTTCATATGGTTTCACTCTATATGAGCCTCTTGGCTTTTAAAAGCCCTCTTTCTAAAACATACATGAAAGCTATAACTACGGGCTAATCTCATGTCAGCTTATGAGCGTCGCGTTCGTGAATGTTTCATTTTTCGTCAAGTGCTTGTCATAGAGTAATCCAAAAACACATACAATACAGTGTACAGTCTATCATTCTTGGTAGGCGATAGGTCTATTTCTCCGTCGTAGATGAATTGCTACTTAAGCTAACCTCAAGAATTATCACGAGCTTCGCAGTGTCTAAGCTAAAAAAAAAACATAATTAACAAGCTCGATCGAAAGTTTTGCTATCAGACGTAATAAATATTTAATTGCGTCGTTAAAGCTGTTAAAAACAAACATTAACTCCCAAGTGAAAGTTATAAAGCAATTATTCAGTAAGTCAGTATATCAAGTAAAGCAATAAAGTGCACATGTGCGAACTGCCTGCATGCCGCACGCTAACTGCGCGGCGTGGGAACCGGGGGCAGCGTAGGCGCACCTGCCCGGCCAATACAGACACACTACAGTTATTTGCATATTCTAGTACAGTCAGCCCCAAAAGGACGTAAACATGGACAATGAACCATTTTATTGTTTAAAACCATTGTTCCATAACATTGTATCCACCGTATAAAACATAGTATCCAACATATTCTCCAAAACAAAGTAAAAGTTTTGTCCCAAAAGGTAATCTTTATAAATCTTACAAATTTGTATACTGTAATCATTCAATAACGAGGTAAACAAACATAAAAGTCATTTAATTCAAAAGTTTAACTTGGAGAGGTGTAAGAAATAAGTATTTAGTTGTAAATGGCTTTTCATGAAACACCTCATTATTACTTCTGTAACGACAGCTGTAAGCCACCCAAACACAATAAAAATAAAAAATAAAAATTAAATATCTTTTTGGGGCTGACAGTACAAATTTATATGATAAATTAACTGCATTACGAATTACAAACTGAATTACGGTTCGATTACTAAATGCTTTCGATTACTAAGTGACGACAAAATGCTGTCAGTAGTTTATCTATCAGTCAGATTAAGCAGGACTGAATACCTATTATACTACGAACGGAAACTTGCTGGCTATTAAGATTAGAATCTATGAGTTTATGTAAACATCTTATAGGTCAATTAAGTGACTGGATCTTAAAATGCAAGTAGACCGAATGCACACTCTTCACATTTGTGGTCACACAATCTACCCTAAAAATTGCAGGGGGAAGTCAAGCGTTTATAAGACCCCTTAATTCGAATCTATACTGTTTATAAAACAGTACCATCGCGTAGTAAAAGTATTCCCATGTTGCTGACCACGTGTGCCGCCGCCGCGTGGGAACGAGGGGGCGGCGCACGCGCACCTGCTCGCGTTCTACAGTTATTTGCATACTGTTGTACCATACTGCTTTACCCGACCGCGGGGGTGAAGTGAGGGGTGTATTGTTTGGATGATAATTAATGTTCAGATACAAAATGCGGCTACATTTTATATCCAAAATTACGTTATACAAATTACTTTGTAGCAAAATTATTTTATAAAGAGATGGTCCTTTTAGGCAAGAAGAATGGAAAAAAAGACATGTTGCGCCGTACCCAAATAAATTGGGATACGAGCAAGAGAATGATGATGGTCTTTTGAGGCGCGTTTTTTATTGGTTAGAAGTATTTAAATCAATTTCTATTTACTTAATTACAGTAAGTATCGAATAGGTGTTTTCAAGTCAAATAATAATTATTACTCCATTGTTAATTAGAACGTCACGCAGTGAAATAGGGACACGAAACGAAGCGATATTTTATTCTGTTTTGCTTTCTAGACACGTTAACCGCAAATATTTCAAAACGAATTGAATGACATAAAACCCCACCGTAAAAATCACCATACCATATACGCCTTCCTGAATTATGTCTATTATTAAGTTCGTAGAAAATATTAGGTCAGGAAAAAGTTCTTTCGTATTTTATATACTAATTCAAAACTAAGAGCTCGTGTGGCACCCAAATATCTAGCTATTTTCTATACCCAGACTTTTTCAAATGAATCAAAACTGTGGTCAACCGCTAACTCATCAGCTATGTCGTAACTACTAACATGCCGATCTTGCTCCAATTTTTCAGAACGAGCTGCATCTTTGACATCAAAATTCCCGGACTAAAAACGCTAACTACTGACACTGCGTTAAGTCCATAAATGTCACATATTTTTTTCGCGGCTTGTGTCGCAATTTTACCTTTTTTGTAATAAAACTTCAAATGTATCGACTTTCTTCGTTAGTTTCACTTATTTTGGCGGATATAAATTCAGATCGGATCAGATTGAAAAATTGCGGGAAATCGTTTTTACTTTTTATTTTTCGTTTTTTAAAGGTCATCTATTTAATGGTATCAAAACCAGCCAGATACAAACAGTACAGCCAAAAAGATTTTACTGCAACTTTGTACCTACAAAATACGAAAAAACTTTTTCCGCGAGCTATTTATTATAAAGGGTGGCAGGGACATCGACGTACAAACTGTAACCATAAAGCCGCGAATACACTACAGAACAAAATGTCCCCGTACGTGACGCTCCGACGTTGCCCTTTGTCCCTCAACATCTTGAGACGCATTTATGTGTCGCGGAACATGTTGCTAGCTCCCACTCCGAGAGCGAGCACACATGTTGCGCGTCAGTGCCGCGCTATTTCTCGCTAAAAATATAAATTCTTTTTTCTCGATGTAGTAAGTAATTTTGCATCCACCACCTCCGTTTTCGATTACGTTTCACTAAACTGCTCGAAATAAGTATATAAGCAGCAGTAATCGCCACAAGCTCGTCGGGCGACATTTGTCTAAGCACGGACTAGTATGGCCTGTAAAATGTTCCGCGACATATTATGTCTCGGGACATTCCACGTAGTTGCTGAGGGACATGTTCTGCAACATGTTGCTCCATTTGTCCCCTAGTGTGGCTTAAATTCAGCACATGATTCTAGACCCCTAGAGTAGAAATTTCTCGCCGATTATGAAAAAAGAACTGCTGTTTCATAGAAATATGCAATACCTACGCGGTCGAAATGTACGGAACAGCAGTTTTTTTTATAACCTACGATAACTTGCAACGTAGGAGACTTCACAATCATGTGCTAAATTCATGATTTAAGTTTGCGCGTCGATGTACCTGTCACCCTGTATAGAACATATATATTGACATGTAATCATGTCCTCGTCATATAATCACCTACGTTACTTAATTAAAACGACACCATAACATTACCCGCTGACAAATTTTCCTTATTCACTAACAAGGAAATATACCTACGTAGTTCTCAATACTAGTAAATAGTTAAATACATTCAATGACGTTACAAAATTTACCAGAAAGCCATTTATTCAAACTCAAACTCAAAGCATTTATTTCAATTAAACCATTTACAGGCACTTTTGAATTGTCAAAGAGTCGGTCAGTTAGTCAGAAAGTTGAAGCTAGTTGCCCATTCCAAAACGTAGATCTCTATGGAGAAAAACGGGCAAGAACATGAGTATTTAGTCAAAGAGCAGGTTTCCGCCGTTAACTACACTGAGTCAAGTGGTAACAAATAACTTGGAGCTTCGACAACAACTTCATGCCAAGGACCAACTTCATAAGACTTACCAAACATCATTGTTTAGCGATCCCTTTGTTTACGAATAATATACATAGTTAATTTAGCGAATACCTACTTACATACTACTTACTACTAGGTACTTAATCCTTACTTACTTTTTTACATTAAGTTTTGTGGCAACAATTTTCCGAGTTTTTGCTAACAAAACTTTGTTAGTAAACTTTGTTTGTTAAATAAGTATAAATTTAAGAATTTTAAAGCTATAAATCTTCATTAAATAGATATTAAGTTTCAGTGAACTTTTAATTAAACTTAATACATAAATTTGTCGTCTTATACTATAAGTAATTATTAGAAATAAGATAATTTAACGCTCTTACAATATGTCATTTTAAGCTTTATCTAAGATTCTAACCATTTGACAGTAAAGGTCAATATCCTAGATCTAATTTTGACTAAAATGATCACCCTTAATTCTATAGAAACTAAATAAACCATATATACATTTTTTATGGAATTAGGTAAACGCCCTGGATCCATTCTTCTATTTTTACAAATACAAAACTATTGAATGTGATTTAGACATCTGAATTACTTATTTATTGAAAGTATTTTTCAATACATTTTCAGTTCAACAGCAGTAACTAAGTAGTAAATATTGTGAATTGGTTTAAGTATAATATGTAGAGACTTTTCAAAGAATCTTGTCCTTACATCCAAGAATGAAATTATCTGCATTTCCAATACATTTTAGAAAACTAAATTGAACAAATAGATACCTTCTTACTCAATAGTGAACATATTTAATGCTGCCAAGAAGTTATTTAAATAAGTACCTATATCTGATATCGGTTCTTCGAGAGGGAGAAAAAATATTTATATTTCTTATTTTTCTTTCAGCCATTAAAACATCACATCGGACAAAATTGAGACATCCTCTGCCTTCAAACAATGACGTGCTCTTTAAATTAATTTGTTAAACATGAATAATTTTAAACATCAAAGGCTTTTTCGCCGTAAGTACTTAGAAATGACAAAAATGATAGGACAAATCCCGAAATTCTAGGGAACAAATCGCGGAGATGACCTTAAAAATGTTATTGGATTGGCTGCAGGTGAAAACTTCGTAATTTACTTACTCTGTAAATAGCGTAAAATAGAAAATAAGATAAGTTACATCTTGTATGACATCTCAGATATCTTAGAGAATTCTATAATTTTACTTTTCTTCATTTTATAATCAGGTTGATATTTTGCCTAGTTAAACAAGGTTGATAAAATAATAACAAACGGTAAACGGTTCTGATATTATGAGCAGATTTCAACTTTACAGGGAAAAGGAAACAAAGTCAAATAATTATCAACCCATTGAAACGTTGTTGAGGAAAATGTTAGAGTAAGTTTTGCGATGAAGCCATATGAAAGGTCGTCATGAATACCGTGAAAAAGTTTCTCTTAGCGTAGAAAAGGTCAGAGGCAAAACGCGTGGCGCAAATATAGAAACTTTTCCTTCCGTGAGACTAAACGTACGATATGATCTTTCGCTGTAAGTACCTACAGACCAAGACGCAATATTTTCCCCAAGGCGTAATTATCGTTATCATGCCGAAACAAAACAACGCTTTTGTACTGACATTTGGCACACTCCCATGAACATCATGTACGCCGGAACAAACAAATTTTTCCAATAATTATCAACCATTATTGTTTGCGTAAAGTACGTTAACATTGCCGACATATAATTAAATTATGTAGGTATAATGTATGCAACAGATAGTGAGCATAAATTACGTCCAGATAGTCGCAACTGGTATTTAATCAGGTTGCCTGCTCAACTTTGAACTGTGAATGTACCAGGCTTTCACGAGTTACAAGGAGACTGCTCGACAACTTAGAATGGACATCTGGGCTATTAAACACATTCTGGGAATGTCCAACGATTGTCTAATTCGAAGAAGAGAAAGTAATCAAGATGTATTGTTTCTAAGTTTTGATTTGATTTTAAGAACCGCTGTGAGTTAGGAACTTCTGAGTATGGTTTGAATTTGGTTTATTTCTAAGTAAGCTGAAGCAATTTAAACAATTTTCTCAATCAATTATTATGAGACAAAGCGTCAACTTAGACAAGACTAGAATCACAAAAATAAAACAACTTAATACACTACAGTCTGGCTCTGTTTGTCAAAAACAGCACTGTTTTGTTAAAAAAGGCTTTTAATAGTATCTGAACAAATCCTAAGATCTCAGATAACACCAAGTAAAGTATTTGCTTTTTTTATTCAGCAAATACCGCTAAGGACTTGTACAAACAGATTATGTTCACGATACGAGACGTCCTAGATGTCGCTTGGTGTCGTTGCGATGGTGTTCGTAGAAAACTTATGTAAAGTAATAGCATTGGAATACGTTCATTTGTATGTTTAATATCGTCATGCGGTGCCTGTATTACTGGTCCGTAGAGGTTGTTTAGCACTTCTAGAGAACTTCTGTTGAGGCGTGGTTTTTAAAAACCGATTAACTTTTCTTTCTTTCTTTTTTGCTTTAAGAGAAGTAGGTAAGTTTTCATATCCTACTTACTATCTAACATGAAAACTCTCTTTATACATATGTCGGAAATACGTTAAATCAATTGTTTGACTTTGACCAATCGGGACGCCAGCGCCACCAGGTGGCGCTCGACAGAGTCTATAACATAACGCTTGACCAGAGTAAAAAAGAGTTTATTGTTGGCGGTTAAGCAGTGAACACGTTTAGAAACTGTCGCGCGTTCCGTATAGTTGTGTCGTGTACCTACAGTGTGTGATTCGGTAATGTGATTAATTTGTTCGTAAATTATAATTTGATTTGAACTGCAAATGGTTTTTCTATTGCGCAATAACCAACATTTCCCATGGTACGCCCACAGTAGTTAAAATATGGCTGATAATAACGAGGGACACATACCTTCTCCGTCACATATAATTCTCCAGATTAATTTGCGCCCCATCGCAATATTTACCAAGAGGTTAAAAGGTAAACAGGCTCAACCAACTGGACCCATTCTCCGAATCATTACTACAATCAGTAAACAAAGATCGTCCGTAGTATCGCCACGTCGATGGGTATACTATGTCGAAGGCACGTCGCCGTTGTTATCGTTAGGTAATTATTTACATACATTATTATCATTGTACTCTAGTGAACAGCCACCAACACTAATATGTATCTACATATGTTTAGCAACTTTTAAAAGTGATTTTCTCCTACTGTTGTGTTGTCTTTATTTTGTTAGCAAAAATACTATTTTGGAACCCATACTATTCAAATTATATCAAATGATTAGATTTATTACTTTGCAAATATGGGTAATTAGAATATACATAAAGATTTTTTTTTTTAATAATAGTCCTCCATGTTCTACCGTCACATTCAAAACCTAATGAGACACACACCTTATATAGTCTTAGAGTCATATAGAAAACACTCTGGCACATTGGGTAAATTTATGGGAGGTATGGCAGAGCTGCTTGTGCAGGACGGGGCGGTACCCACATTTTCTCGCGCGCGACCTCTGCCATATGCGTTGCGCGAGTGCGTCGATGCCGAGCTGGATGCCATGCTGACAACTGGGGTTATTGAACCGGTGGACCATACCGACTAGGCCACGCCACTAGTCTTGGTACGCAAAGCTGACAGTGCCTTAAGAATATGTGCCGATTGTAAGTTAACCCTGAACAGAGTTTTGGCGATCGACATATTTCAGATTCCAAAAATGGAAGATTTATTCAGTAGCCTTAGCGGGAATGTCTTTTTTACAAAATTTGATCTACGGCAAGCCTATTACCAGGTACTTTTAGCAGAGTCCTCTAGAAATTATACAGTTATCAACACACACAGGGGATTCTTTCAGTATAATCGTTTGGTTTATGGGCTATCCTCAAGACCAGGTTTATATTAAAAGAAAAGGTAAATATGTCCAAGGATAATACAAATGTGATTGAATAGAAAAAAAAAGCAGTCGATTGTCTCTCACGTTTAAGTGACTCACAAAAAGGGAGACAGCAGCTGAAGAGGAAAGTTTACCAGAACTAAACATATTTGCACTTCGCAACTGAAGCCCTGTCGCAAGATTATAACGTACTTAAAAAGGAACAAAACGCGACCCAATTTTAAGTTGCGTATTAAGCTATACATAATGGACGGTTGGCAGTTGGAAATAAAGGAATTAAAACCATATTTTAATGGAAAGAACGAATTATACTGCGAATTGGGTTGTGGTATGTGGTCATCGTGTAGTTATACCGTTGCATGTAGATTAAAAGTAATTTCGGAACTTCACGAGGTACAAATGGGGATAGTAAAGACTAAGTCGCTAGCTCGTAGTTACGTGTGGTGGCCGGGAGTAGACGAAGCGCTGGAGGCGGCATGTCTCTCGTGTGTAGCATGTGCGGCTGTAGCCGATGCACCATGCACATGTGCCACGGCCTTGGCCGTCACGTCCGTGGTCACGGCTTCATTTGGATCTTTTAGGGACTATGGGTCGGTTGACCTATTTAATTATTATAGATTCATGCTCAAAATGGACGGAAGCAGTCCGAAAGAATAGAACTACAACACAAGCATACTGCGTACTGCGAAGTTTATGGTCGCAATTCGCTCTTCCAAAACAAACTGTTAGTGGAAACAGCCAACCCATTTCAAGTTTAGAATTTCAAGATTTCCTATAACATAGTGGCATAGAACATATTTTCACAGCTCCATATCACCCAGCTTCCAATGGTGCAGCTAAAAGCGCGGTAAAATTTGTAAACGTACTATAAAGAAGACGTTCAAACAGAATCTTAATGTCGAAATAGCTCAGACTAGGTTTCTTGTAGCCTATAGGAACACAGAACACGCTACTACCGGTGATAGTTCAGCTAGTATAATACAGGGTCGTAGTCTTCGTATGAGGTTGGGTAATCTAAAACCAGAACGAGAATCGCAGGTCGCTGCGCACCAAGCTCGTAGTGAGCAAGACGCGGGCGGGATACAGCGCGAATTCTAGCCGGGCGCTCGTGTCTGGTATCGTGAATATAGAGGCTCTGATGAATATGTACCTGGAACGATCCTCAAACGTTTAGGTAATATAAATTACTCTATTCGATCTGACGTAGCAACGGAAAGTCACTGACATGTCGATCAGCTGAGGCTAACAATGATGGAAAATTAAGGCAAAGATATTTCCAGAAAAGAAACGGTACTAGATTAGGTTACGAAAAAGTGGTCAATCGATTGGCAGTCGCGTAAATCATTATCATTTCCCGTGACTAGTGGCGAGAATCCAGATCGAAGTGCGGGTGGTTAGACAGAAGGTAGCTTAGGTGCAATTTCGTCTCCAAAACAAGTGTACCAGCAGTCGTGGTGGCACAAGATGCTGCCGCGGCAGTATCTTGTAGTTCGTCTGGAGAAACCAATGTGTCGACCACTGGGGAGGATGCTGGTAATGTTGCCACAACAAGTAACCGTCCAGTAAGAGTACGTAAACCGCCAGTAACATAGGGGTGGCATGACGAAATAGATTAAGATAGTTTATAATGGTTAATGTATGGTTTTATGATAAGAAAGGATTAATAAGTTTATTATCACACTTATAGTTCATAATATTAATTGTATGGTTTTAAGACAAGAGCAGATTAATGAGTTCATTTTCACCCTTGTTTAGTTTACTTGTAACTAACTATATGTCTACATAGCTTACAGATTAAGTTGACTTGTATTTGATGGTATTTTAAGGTGTTGAAGACTTAGCTTTAGTTTTTCTTTTGTAATATTAGTAATTAAGGGTTGAGGTGTCGTGTATACACACCTTAAATAGTCATAAGGTCAAAGAAAAACACTATGGTTCTCTTCTAGCGATGCTTGGGTAGTTTATGCCCTTCGTAAATAAATGTGGTACCGAGCGCACGCACACCTTTAATTTAACGCCTACTTAATATAAAATAGGCCTTATCTCAAAGTTGCAACTGTTATTACACGAGGATATCGCTTTTTTATTTAGCCAAGTGTATACATATTAGTGCTCGTCACTGTATATATGGCGCCTCGTTTGGGTTACAAAATAGGCTCGAATTTGGCAAGATGGGAAAGAAGCCTTTAAAAGACTGAGATATGTCTTTTTTCCGTGATTGTTGTTTTAATTGCTTGTTTAATAATTAATAGGTGTGTCATGACAATGCAATTAAAACTAGTTTTCTGTTTGGTATCAATGTAGTGATTGTTATAGGACGATTAATTCTGTTTCGGTTCGGTCTACCGCCTAGCATCATTATGGTGATCACCTGTTTAACTCTATATTCAACAGTACCTACCTCGACACTATAATAGACAATCTATGGTAGCAGTAATGCTATGGCCCCTGCTAATAAATCCTTCTGCTGCCGACTTTCACAGATAACTTGGTTGCCGAAAATTGTCACTATGGAGACACTTTATGTCTCTATGGAGACACTATATGTCACTATGGACACACTATATGTCACTATGGAGACATTATATGTCACTATGGAGATACTATATATCACTATGGAGACACTATATGTCACTATAGACACACTATATGTCACTATGGAGACACTTTATGTCACTATGGAGATACTTTATGTCACTATGGAGACACTATATGTCACTATGGAGACACTTTATGTCACTATGGAGACACTATATGTCACTATGGGGACACTTTATGTCACTATGGAGACACTATATGTCACTATGGAGACACTTTATATCACTATGGAGGCACTATATGTCACTATGGAGACACTTCATGTCCAACAGTGGACTGCAATAGGTAGTTAGCTAAGTATAGTGCTAGCACATCAACTAAGGTAGGGTTCTAATTCTGAGTCAAATACCTAGGCCTTGTTCATAAAGATAACTGTTTACCTAACTCATTGTGTGCGTAGCGTAGTTGACTCTCGCGTAGTACTATAGTTAGAGTGTGTCCATCGACACTGTTGTTTGACGAAATATCGCTGGTATGTTCAGAGGAGTGGCAAATAAAGTGTTTGTTTAGTCCCGTGCTAAATTCGCCATATCCATGAAAAATCTAGCAGTTTGTTCACTTGTTGTTAGTAGGTTTGTAATTTGTTTAATAAGTAATGCGGATCCTAGAAACACTTTTGAAAAAAAACTGGAAAGATCCTTCTTGCAATATATTCCTAAATATTGACATAATATTTAAAATCTACTTTGACTTTTCCAGTGGCAAGCTTCTATTCAAACCATATGCCTAGCTATGTACAGACTGTAAGCCATAGGTCACAGAACGAGCTAAGGAGAAATAATAACAATCCAATACGAAAAATGACCCCCCTCGATGGAACATAATTTTCCTCCAAACTTCAGCATGTTTACAAAAGATATCACTCCTTTAGAATTATCAAGCAGGTTCCCCAAATAATGGTTCTGCTACATGGTATTAGCCCTATGAGGTATCTACAATATATTTCAGTCGTTATCGATATAGGCCCACACTATAAATAGTGAAAGTATGCAATAATATTTAGTATCAACACTCTCTTCACACATAGTATGAGTAAACACCAACTGCCTGATACTGACAACAGATTTGCTATAAATATGTAACATCTCATAACAAAAACTAAGTATATTAGTCTACCGATTTGATAATAATATGTTTACATGTCCTGAAAAACACTGGCAGGGTACTTAATTTACTACGAAATGGTTAAGAGATATTACCTTGTATATAACTTAGAGAAACCAATTAATAATTTTTGATGTAACTGACATATACACAAAAATATAATTCGGCAAACTATATCAATAAAAATAAATAAAGAAAGAAATAACAACAAAAGCTCACCTTAAGCCATCGCCTTCTGGTCTCCGTCAAGAAATCGGAAAGCACCATCTTCAACACTGATAATATTAATAATGTTTATTTATTAATTAGTTACGACAGAACGCGTGCGAGCAAACTTGGCGCTACGAGGGACGTGCGAGCTTGATCGCGGTGACTGAGGGAATGTCGGAGGGCCGCGCTACGCAGGCTACGCTGTCCAACGTCCCCTCCCCCGCACTCCCCCGCACCTCCGCAACCCTGGTCCTTCCATCCACTATTCCACCGTTTTGGTCCTCTGGTCCTAAGGGACGCGTCTGCGGTTATGATTGTTTAATAATCGAATTAAAAAGGGCGAAAAATACAATCAACTTAATGGATTCTGAAAGGGGTGGTTGACAAAAGTTTTTTTTTGTGATATGTCTGTTTTAATGCAATTAGTGGGACACTAAAATATAATGTTAATTGATTCGGTTTTGCAATTCTTTTGGGAGGGCTGATGTTTTTTTCATAATAATAATTGTGTAAAGACACAAATGGTCAGTAAAAAAATTATAGTCCCAGTGGGGTAGAGCCTGTGTTTATATTATTTGAGAAATTACGAATATTGCTCCCACGCTTACTCACTATTCTATAGAGACATTAAAAAAATTGGTACACGGTGCTAGATTTCTCAATAAGTTCTATTGGAATATGTAGCCAGCTTTTCCTAGAATGAAATAAACATTACCCGTTGTCTTAAAATCGTCGTCAGAAGACTTCCTCTAGTATATGTATAAATAAGCAAAAAATATATTACAGATCTGATAAAAAAATCGTTACAACGATAAAGGATCGTACACACTGGCGCGACGCGACGCCCGACACAAAGGCACCGCGTGTCGCGCGACGAGCGGCGCCTTTGTGTAGCGCTGTCGCGTCGCGTCTGTCTGTGGGAGCCTTAAAACTGAAGTTTCAACTTAGCTAATAAATCTTAGCAGTATACTCGTAGGTACTCTGCTTAACAGAACTTGTCTTGTTCACTTTATGTTGAAATAAAACACAATGACTACTACAAAAAGCCATTTTTACAGTAAGTAAATATTGGCGGCCAATTACAGCTTTAATTAATAGCGGCTAACATCGCATAAGTACATTAGGTACACCTGTAACACCTGGGGAGTTGCCTATGTTTTGCTAACCTTAGAACCGAAGTTGAAAGTTTCATGGGCCCGTAATTTCATCGGGGCACACCCATCAAACCTCAAGACTACTTAATATAAAAAATGAATATAATGACAAGTACACTCACGATTTTTTTTTCACGAAGGGACCTGGATAACACATGCAAAACTAAAAGATTTTCAGATCTTATCGTATATCTTCTCTGTGTAACCATTTAATACAAGCTCACACATTAATACATTTAAAATAGGACTAAACACAACAAAAGTTCGTTTCGTAGCAACCGTCAGGCACGAGCGAGGCGGAGTTATCGTGCAGTCGACAAAACAAAGTCACATCGTTATTGTAATTTTGTGGAGACGTTCGGGACACCACATGGTGTGGGGGACCTATTGAATTCGTTCTGGTCCTGTGAGTCGTTATATTTTATTCTTATTATAAGAATGAAAAGATAATAACGACATAATGGTTAGCTTATCCGTTTTCAGTAAGAATTATTTCAAACTCTAACTCATTGCATTTATTTCAGTTAAACCATTTACAGGCACTTTTAAATTGGCAAGGAGTCGGTCAGTCAGAAATATGGAGCTAGTTGCCCCTTCCAAAGCGTAGTAGGTACCTATGGAGAAGAACGGCCAAGAAACCGGAAGAATTAAAAATAAATGCCGATATAAATAAATTTGCCGTTTTTAATCATTTATATACAGGTCTGTGTTGATAATAAATGGTCCTTTATAAAGACTAGTAAAATACATATTCTGCGTCTAATTTACAGTCACACAATACAGATAGTCACTCAGTATATACAATATATATATGCGTTATTGGAAAGTATCTACTTTTACCCTGCAGTTGATTGACAAAACCAGTTATGAATTAATATTAACTGCAAAAATCCAATACAAGAATAGGTACAGGCCATATTACCAATTGAGATTTACCTAATAAATAAAAAAAATATGAAATAAAACAAAAACTGTTTTTATTCAGACTTTGAAATCCATAGAATGTTAATACAGTAAAATTTATGAAACTAGTGTTAGTACTTAGTTACAAAAGTAAACATTATATATTATACTTACTTAATTCCTAATGGGGGTATTAACCCAGTGTTGGACGTAACGCGTGCCCAGCCTATCCGCAATAACAGCCAGGATGCTGTTGGTGGTGGCGCGCAACTTGCCAAGCGCCGCGCCGCAGCGCATCGCGTGCGGAGCACGGCGTGGAAGCCGTCAACGCGTGCGTCCACGAACATGCCCAACGCACTGTACCAGCGGGGCAGCCCCACAACGCCCTGAATGCATTGTACTTAATATTGGACACGCAGGGTGCTGAATGACCTTTGCGTATAATGAGCCCACAAGCATCACACGTATAGTGATAAAGAATGCGCTCTGAACAGTATTATCTTCACTTGAGCATTACAACGTTTAAATCTGTGGGCTATCTATCATGTTCGCTCTGACCGTAGTCGTGTAGGAGATCAGTGACTATGTGCCCAAGATATTAAAATCAGGTGATCACTTTCATGGGTGTTCCGTTCCAAATCACGGGAGGAACCTGATCTGGTGAGTTGTACCTGCTTTAAATGCCATGAGCTCACTTTTTGTGACATTATATTTAAGGCCATCACTAGCCGCGTACGTCTCACACACATTACCTAATTTTCTAAGTCCACCGATCCTTTGATTCAGCAGCTCCATGTCGTCTGCATAACTCAGATTATTTACACAAATATTGTCTATGTGACAGCCGACATGCATGCTGTTGAGCTCAACGATTAGCGCATTTAAACACGGTCAAATTAAATTATGTAGCGAAACTCCACAGACGTGATGGGTATCGATATCTAAACATGATAAAACATTTTTTTTTTTCAACTCATACTTTATATAACAACAATACCAGCGGTCGTTGACCCCTAAAAACATCAAATCTTTTTTATTTTTATTTTATCGTATTTAGATATCGATACACCTCTGCGTGCTGTTACGTTATGTTATGTGTTAGATAGAGATCCTATCACGTCTGCGTAGTTTCGCTAAGTAATTTAATTTGACCCTGTATACAGATTAAACAAAACTGGGGATGTCAATCCATCCTGTCTTACTCCACATTGTAGTGCATATGGAGCCGATAAGATACCAGCCCACTTATCATAATTGACCTGACTATGATACCAAACTTTATGATACCAATCGTCTCACGAGGTAAATTGGTTTCCATAAGCTTATCCCAGTTCACCATAAGTCACAAGGAAAAAAGCTTTGGAGAGGTCTAAAAAACAAGCATGAATGGGCGTTTTCCTACTCGTGTTGATGCTCAGCAGGGTGCTTTAGGCTCAATTTAGCACTCTCTATAGAAAGTCCGGCGCGAAAACACTATACTGAGCATTATGTAGTTAAATAAACTCTATTAACTGAGCCTCAAGCACACAGTCTAGAAACTTTGCAATGACGGTCGCCAGTGAGATCGGCCTATAATTAGATTTGACCGAGCTATCTCTCGTCTGGTTTTTTGTTATGAGAGTAACTATTGTTTGCACACATTAGTAATACTTATACAGAGTTATGTTAACGTAAGTTCGGGAATTGGGAAACATAAGAAGAAGAAGTAAAACTTACTTAGAAGTTACTCATAAGTCATACAGGCCCACCTACTATGAGGAAAAACTTATTTATTTGTGAGTAGGTTACTGACCTCACAAGTCTTGTGTTTTTGTTAATTTCTAGCTAATACATTCCAACCTGAACGTAAAATATACAAACAAATTTAAATACTTACAATTCAATTAATTAGAAAACGGTGTATGATGCCTAGCATGGCAATGAGTCAACAATATAAAAATTGCCGCTTGTGAGAATACCGAGGCTACCGCGTAAAGGCTCCTACAAACAGACGCGACAAGCGACGCGACTCAGAGACACCGCCGCGCCTGTCGCGCGACGAGCGGTGCATTAGTGTCGCGTGCGATTTGCGTCGCGTGTCGCGCCTGTTTGTAGGAGCCTTAAAGGAGATGAGAATATAACGAGTGTAAAAATACGCTTATCGAAACTGAGAGTCTCTAGTACCCGTCATTGTGATAATTTTATTGTTCAAGAACATACCTACTTGGGAACCTACTGGTTACTGATATATATAGGAGGACAAAGTCAAATTTTTATTGTTGTTCACAATAACAAGTTTATAACAAAAAAATGCATAGATAACAGCAATGTGATAGGTATTTTTACACCCTGTGTTATACCATGGGGTGGGGCGGAGTCTGTGCCACTTGCATACCATCCTTTCCATTCCTTTATGACCTCCAATGGTCAGCACTCTTACGGATTTCCCCAACGGAAAACTGAGGGCTTGTGAAGATGGTGAGTGAGAAGATGCGTGTCCTGGTAATACCATACCCTTGAAACCAGGACAGCAGTGCTGCTTACCGGTAAAACTGATAGGGTCGTAGCTCTCAATTTGGAGCTCTAAACTTACACTGACAAAACCGGGCAGTTACGGTGCCTTTGTTCTAAGATTAAGTTCTTTGTGGGACAGGCCGGTACTATGATTTTAGGATTATTTTGTATGAAGAATACAGGCATTGTTATATAATAAGGCTTGCTCATTACATTCAAGTGTGATAAATTACCTATAATAATTATTAAAAGTGCGACTTCAAAGGGTGGTGGGATTGCGAGTTTATTATGATTAAAGTTTGAAACTTTTGAACTTACTTATGTATTTATATAAATCGGTCTAGTGTGAGAACTTAATATGATCTCTCTAAAATCATTAAAAGCAAAATCATAGGTCAACTAGTATCGGATAGTAGCTAGTAGCGTACCTCTGTTGCTGATTTCAAAATGAATAAAATTGGTCCTTTTAATAAAATAACAATACTTATCATGCATACACATTCGACAAGCTTTTAGACAATTAATTTGAAGCATAAAATGAACAATGACAATTTGTTATCAATTTATTGTACTAACAGAACAATATAAAAATATCAAATCAGCAAGTTGCACGCATCGGCCATTGTTTTATTATCAATGTGCGCAAGAGCAACTTTATTACACGGACAATTATTATTTTTATTGACTTACTAGCTTCTGCCCGCGACATCGTTCGCGTGGAAGTCGTAAGACACCACAATATAATCAAATAACAGCCACAATTTTATAAAACTTTCCTGTATCCGTTTGCAGTTTTGGTCTCAGCAGCCAAAATATGAAAAGAGTCAGGACTGGTGACGCGGGGGCAAGAGACATACACCGTACAGTAGTTCGTGTAAGAAGCAGCTCCTCCTGCGGTCGACACCCACAGCCTTCAGTAGCAATTTCCCATTGCTTGCGAAGTTTTTCGTTTTTAGTCAATTATTTCCTGACGAGCAGCTATCGCTAAAATAATATTATAACAGTAGGTATAACACGAGATTTCTCATTATCAGTCAACTAACTATAGATATTTATTTTGATTATAACCAAAGATGACAGAGGAGGCCTAAATTTAACTTTTTTCAGTGTACGTTCTACGAACTATCTTGTAATAATTTAATAAAATGTAAAAAAGGGAAGCATAAAAAATATCATTTGTTGGGAATTGAACAAAGGTTTGCGAGGCAGTCGTCGAACTTTTAAGCTACATATTTGCTTTGTTGAAAGTTGACTAAAATAGCCGTTCTTATACAGGGTGGCAGAGACATCCACGTACAAACTGTTACCATGGAGTCAGCACATGATTCTAGACCCCCTAACGAGGAAATATATCGTAGGATGTATAAAAAAATCCGCTTTTTCATAGAAAAGTGCAATTCAAATACAAATTCTTTCATTTGAGCGAAGACTCATACAGGGTTAGTAACATTGTCCTTATAAGTTATAATTGTTTACTAACACTTAGTAAGTGTTAGTAAACAACACGATACGATGGCATATGAAACTGACAGCAGTGAATTACATACGGACAGTCCACTGTCAGCAATCATTTTCAGAACCCTGTTAGGACTGGCCAACACTTGAGCCACCATTGATGCTGCGCGTTTGCGCATTATTGTGTAAAAACAAACTACACGCGCCGCCACAAACCCCTGACGCATTACAACGCCATGGCAACCCCATCAGTTTTTTTGAATACGTTATTAAATTGGACACGAAGGGGAAGTTATACGACGTCTGTGAATATTTCTCCTACAAGCTGCATGTGCAGAAGGTGGTACAAAATGCTCTAAAGAGCGTCGCCTTTACGTCTGCAGTACAGCGTGCAAACTTGCGGCTATCATATTCGCACGCACGGAAAGAGCCCTCCGTTCTCTTTCAATGTCAGCATTGACTTTAAGGGCAGTAGTGACCAAATGACCTAGGTATTTAAGTTGTTCCACTCGCTCAAGAGGAATACCGTTTAGCTGTATGGGAGGCATAACAAGATAGTAATTGCTACGCTCCTCAAAAACAATGTAGGTACTAACTTTTCTGAAAGTTATACAATAACCCATGTTCAGTTGTGTAACGTTCACATGTGGCCAATAGTGTCCTAATACCGCAGACTGAAATATCTACCGCGCTCAGCAGCACCATGTCGTCCGCGTAACTTAAATTATTGACACAGACATCGTCAATATGACAACCGACATGATGACTGCTAAGCGCCTCATTCAGGGCATTCATATACAAATTCAAGAGAGCAGGGCAGGTCAACGCCCCCTGTCTCACTCCACACTCCAATTGATATGGGTCCGACAGCAAACCTGCCCATCAAACATTGTTGACCTTGTTTCCATACCAATGCTTGAAGATGCTTATAAGCTCGATAGGTTAGCTTATCGCTTCAAGTTTCTTCCATATTATATCGTAAGAAACCAGATCAAAAGCACAGATCGAGGAAGCAAACGAAAATAGGTGTTCGTCTTTTTGTGTAGTACCTAACGGCTTGCTTGAGACCCAGAACCGCACTTTCTGTAGAAAGTCCTGGCCGAAACCCGAACTGATTGTCGTGCAGCACGAGACGTTAATTTAGCTGTGTACCAAGCAGACCATCAAACACCTTAGCGACTGTGGTCGCTAGAGAAATAGGTCTGTAGTTAGGTTGTAGTTTAGTTGTTGCAAAACCTACGCGGTTAAAATGTATAGAACAGTTTTTTTTTAATAACCGTTGTAATATTTAAACAGCCCCCGCATTGAAATTTATTCAGAAGGTCATCAACTCACAGACTGAATCCATGGTCACAGTTTGTGCGCCGATGTGCCTGCCACCCTGTATTGTCATGATTGACTGCTTAGCTCCTTAAAGGTATAGCGGGATGATAGTCATTTAAAAGGTTAAATCTGTAACTGTCTGCTATATTCGTTCCCTATTCAGCGCAGTAAATTAGAATAATTCGACTTTTGTCATACCCTGGTATATTGTGTTCTCTCTCATCTCAATCTCATTTCCTACGAATTGTATCGGAAGTTTTTTGCGATCCTGACTTTTCTAGTACTTAAACCTCAGTGGTCCTATAGAGTTATTTGATCCTTAGAGAAACATGATCGATTGGCGTAAAAATATATTTTTTGGTGAAAGTTGGCCGTTTTCTTTCAAACTGAATTTTTTTTTAAATTGTGAATGCAAATCAAATTGTTTCAAAAAGTTAAGAACAGTCTCTTAAGACCGTTTTCTTGTAACAACAACGGTTAAGGTACCTGCCCCATTTCAATAACACCCTGTATATGTCGTGATTGTCTGCTTAGCTCCATAAAGGTATAGCGTGATGATAATCATTTAAAAGGTTAAATCTGTAACTATCTGCAATATTCTAAGCTTTTGGTTCGTCTTATTACATTTTGTGATAAACTGTAGAAGAATACGAATAAATTTAAATAATGCTAAGCTCCCATAGCAAATAGCGTGATAATATATAGCTTAAAGACTGACCTGCTTTATAGGCAATATTTATGCAAAATTTGAACAAAATCTATCCGGTAATTTTTGCGTAATGCTGAAACATACATTCAGACAAACAGAAAAAAATTCAAAAAAACATATTTTGGTCATTAGAATCGTTTCCAGACCTCGCAAAAAGTAATTTCAAAATAAATAACATTGTACAGTTTTGACTTAGTTATGATTTTATTATAATTATGTTTACAGATTATCGTGTTTTCTAACCGCGACTATTGTTCATGGATGAATCAGAGAGTAATAAGTAAACACGCATAGTAATTTACTTATTATTGTAGGTAGTACTCATTTCATTCACAATTTAGTTAAATAGTTGGATGTGTATTAGGTATAATGTGTTACTTATGTGTCTTTAATGATTGGTGACATATATTTTTTTATGCATAATTACATATACCAGACAGAGGCAAGGGAGTGTCCATGATTTATTTTTCCTTGAAAACTATTCTAGAAATAATGCGCATTTTTTTAATCTACGTAGTCTTTTTTAATTATTTCATTTTGCAATAAACGATTCATTGTGTTTGTAGAATGTAACATACATATTTTTATTTTGTATTATTTTATTTTCCTAATTGTTACTTGTTTAAAATTATAATATTATTATCTCTAAATTTGTGTAAATTAAATAATAATATGATTTTCATGCCCATGTGACGGTAGAACATAGAGGACTCTTATAATAAAACATCTATGTACTAAATATAGTGCCACAAACTTATCTGGCCCTGGTGATGGTGGCGCTGTCAGTCAACTAAGAATGACAGATCTTGTCACTTTGCATAGTAATTTCGTTAGTTCCAATTTAAGCCACCGGGTCAGATAAGCTTGCTGCACTTTACCTATTTTGCAAACCAATAAATGATTTGTTGTTTATTTTAGTTTTTCTTACACCTTAGGTCATTTTATGAAATTTCAAGACAGTAACCTAATCCGGATTATTCTTGCGAAATGTAATGAGTAGTTATATTCAAAGATGTTAATTTTCTTTTCAATGTTCACGAAAGAATCAGCGTAAAACAGTCTGATTGTAAAGTTATCAAGGAAAAAAATCAAGTACCTATGTATATAAATACTGATATAAGACCTCAGTAGCCATGAAGTATACGGTAGCCCCTAGGGTCATGTGAACTGGGTCAAGGAACGGTGTCCCCCATTGACCCTTGATACCTTAAACCAGTCTGTAACTTATTCGCCATAAAGAAAATTCCTTAGGCCACGCATTGGTTTTAATTAAGGTGTTGGTTGGAGGTTCTTCCAAGGTGAGATGGATGAAGGTAAAGCTATAAAAGTTATTATATTAATTTTGTTTACCTTCAAGATTATTGATTATAATGTAAAGAAGGTAACTGTGGTAGGAAGACTGATTGTGGAGCAATTTTGAAATAGCCCATTTCCAGCACTTCTACAATTAACTGAATGCTACCTCCTGTTGATTACTTAGTATTTTTAAACTTTGTTATGTCAGAACTTTATTTGCAACATATTCTATTTCAAACATTAATTTTATACTTTTTGCTGTGCCCTACAGGTTCCGTAGTTGTACCTTAGCTTTAGGCCCGTTGTAAGATTTTCGAACATTATGGAATGCAAATAAAGATATGAATATGAAATATGAACTTTTCTTGGTCAGATTATTAAATCCAAAAATCTTTTGAGTTTGTCTTGTAAATTAGTAAATTATTTCCACGACGAACACAATAAATTTTGGCAGAAGCTGAGAGGTCAGTGTCCTAATAATGGGGAACAGATCGCCGTCTTTCACAAGGTACTCGAATCTGTTAGCGGCATGTGTGATTTACGATCTAAAGCGTTTTACCTTACCCAGATATAAAATCGATTCGTATAAAACAAGTAAATTATGCTTATTTAAGTAATGGAAGAGCGGAGTCTCCAACACAGGCTTATTTGTTTAATTGGCTCCAATTCAGTTGTTTAGGATAACTTTTTTTCTTTAATTTTTTTTTTTTTGTAGGAAGCTTTTATCTACCATGGCATGCCAGCCTCATCATAACTTAAACTACATCTACAAATACAATATGCATTATTAATGTCTAAACAAATCAGTAAGTAGGTTTGCTATCTCAGGTGAAGGCTGCGCTAAAACTTTAACATATGGAGCAACATAGGATTATTTGTCAAAATAAACGTCATGTTTTCCATTTTTCTTTTTTTTCATTATTGCATCAGGTCTGTATTCCCGAAGGGTTAGGCATAGTTGTACCTATAGTACACCCACATCTCGCCGTACCTATGTTTAAATCCCATGTAATAGGCGTTGACAATAGGCTCGTTGCCATCAACCGGGCACAAATCCAGACTCCGGGCTGCTAATGATATTTTCTAGATTGTAAAACCCTATAACACTTTGCCCGACCTGGGAGTCAAACCTAGGACCTCATGCTCAGCGGTAGCGCGTAAAAAGGTTTTAATTTTCCCTAAAATAGTCTCTCAGCTCAAGGATATTTTCTAAATCGTCCTGTCGGTATTACCCTAGTCATATTAGACGGTGAAGGCCATTTCATTACATTTATATTAATCTTAACATTACCACAAAACCACATTTAATTACTTAGTTTCATAGAAGCATGTACGCTAGAGTTACATCTTTCCTCTTAACTAGCACAAGTACATGGAGGGAATACCCATTCACCACAACCATGGGTCATCTCTGGTTATACGTCATATATGCAAAAACGTGATCAGAACAAACCACCAATTTCCTGTCAGTGCGGCGTGGTCTACGCAAGTGGCCATGAGTTATCAATGAAATGGGATTCTGTTTTTAAATAGAATCAATGATTATTCATTGTTTTGTATCTGTTATTATGACTAGTTATAACCGACGCTACGAACGTTCTGCGGTAAAGGCTGGCCTATGGTCATCTAGACAATTAGTCAGAACCTGGCTTGTGGCAGACACGGTCGCAGCCCAAGATTTGGGGGGGGGGGGGGCTCACTATGGGTGCCGAGAAATATTTTTAGGAAGGTATATCTCCTCGTTGGTGCAGTAGTCGCAAGCGCTACTGCTGAGCGTGAGGTCTTGGATTCGATTCTAAGGTCGGGGAAAGTGATATTGGGTTTTTCCATCAGGAATTTCTCAGAAGCAGCCAGGAGTCTGATTTGATGATATGATACTTAAAACATAACTGGGGAAATGTGAGTGTACCATAAATATAAGAAAGCAGTGGGGTGTACTATAGGTACACCTCTGCCTAACCCTTCGGGGATTAAGGCTGTTCAGGGACGCAGCTTTTACATGGGGGGGTTACTTAATGATGCAGGAAAATTAATCGCAGCACTTTTTGATAAATTGTAAGGTTTAATACCTTACTACTTAACAAAAAGTGCTGCAAAAAGATTTAAAAAGAAGCCATTGGTATTTCATAGTTTTAGAATTTCACTTCTCTCCCCAGACTGCCTATTTTCTTAATGTTTTTGTATATACCCATCGGGGTCGCCGTGGCTCAAGTACCTACAGTTTTAAGTCAATAAGACAAGTAAATTATTTAAACTCTCGACAGCTTGAATGATTTTGGGGGGTGGATCATGACCCCTCTGCGCCTAGCTTGTGGGTGCAAGGGATATCTAGATACCCTACCTGAGTATCCCTTGACACCCACAAACCAGGTTCTGACTGTGTCTGACCACGCATGAATGAGGTGGAAGGAAATAGGAGCAGCGGGGGCTTTTATTCTGAGTCCGGCAAAGCCATATACGTTTCCTACAAAATACGCGAATGCATGAGTGATTTACCTCCGCGTACAGAAAATGGGTTTTTACACCACGTATTTTATATCGATTGAAAATCCGCTTACTCGTATAAACGTAACTTAGTACGTACATTTATAGGTATGATTGATGATTGAAAGTAGAAGTATTAATAGAACATTACAAATTAATAGACGCCAGTAGCCAATCCTTCATAAATTCGTCGTGTCCTGCCTTCCCGCGGGAGCTGCTGCCGTCATCTACTGTTTCTGTGTGACACTACCCACTACCACTACGAGCAACTCATCAGGGACAAAGGTATGACGGCCATGTTGTTCAATAATTAGTTTCAGAATAAAACTTAGCTTCCCCGAGGCTTTGCTTGCTTATTTTCTACCTCACAAGTACAGTGTGAGCATATTGGCTTAATTTTCTTTTGTCTTTTCTGGGACATCAAAAATAATGTTGCATACTTTCTGATATGAGGTGACAAGGAGAGACTGCGACAAGCAGTGGTGCTAGGGAGTTTACTTTTCTCAGCTAGCACAAAAGGAATCGCTGAATAGAGTTAATTAATGAGGAATGCCTTTTATCAACGTGCAACGGTCAGAAAAAGATAATCCATTAATTGGCAAACGTAGGGTAGTACGAGACGCTAAGTAGTGCTACGATCTTCTCTGGGTGGTTTGTAGCTGCTGGATAAAAGAAGTCGAATCCACTATATTTGTATACACTATTACTTAAATCAATTATGTTTTAACGATATTAGATAATTAACATGCCCATAAAACATGCTAAATATAACCTCACCTGCACGGCGATTCTAAAACCCAGTCCAGCCGTGAAACATTTATTATTAGTCAGGATTAATTTAACCTCGGCTCCTAACGAGTAGATTACAAAAAGGGCACTTTCAGAAGAGTATTCTGTCGCCGTGAGGACAGGTACCGTGAATACTGATGTTGTTGACGACGTCTGAGAGGCCATTGTGAATGCTAAACAATGAGTGTCAGCGACCAGCAGCCGGAGGAAAAAATACACTTGTATGGAGTAAGTTGGGCGGATTAAATATATAATTACGGTAGCGTTTTGCAGCATTTTTTGTCTTTGTAGGTTGCTTACTGTTTCATCATGATGCCTTATATTGTATGCTGGTCTTCTGTTGTAATTATGATGAGATGACTGTTTCTAAAAATTGGTTATAAATATGTGAATGGAATATAATATCACTAACAGCCTAAAACCACAATTTCGGTTTGGAGCGGGTGCATTGTAGTGGGAATGTTGTGTTTTAGCTAAAAAACAAACTACGTCTGCAGAGTATAGGACAACTAAATAGTGCCCTTTAAGGTGGGTCACCAAAAGCCAATCTCCTATCATAATCTAATAAATCTGTATCAATTGCGATATTTTCCGCACAAATGTGTTTAGTCCCTTAGATCTCTAGAGAATGAGGTAAAAGATTATGTAGAATAATTCTAACATTAACTGGGTAATGCCGTCTTATGACTCTCTCGTCTAATGACTCGTCTAGTTTTGAATAATGAGGGATTATTATATTATCGCCCAGTAACCAGTGCCCCGTACCTACCTAATGAAACATGTTATTCACACGTAGCAGGTTATAATAATCATCATTAGCATTGAAAAATGGCATATTTCAAGTTACTTTTGGGTTACGATTATATTCAGCAGTGCCCTTGAAAAATGCTGTAATAATACTGCCTGTTTGATAAATATCTCTGTTAAGCTGGATAGATTAAATAGTCAACAACTCAGCCTTTCGTACACCAATTAAAGATCAATATAAGATAATCCCTTGTTAAATCCTGCCTTCAGTGCTTCCAAAATCAACAACACTGTTGCTCGCTCCAGCTGTTTCCCCAGATCGCCGGCCAATTATATAATTGGTTGAATCTTACCTAATTAATACCTTTACATAAGTATTCTTGAACGCAATGACGTGCAAAATGTTAATCAACAAGTCAACAAATTTTTAACCTCGAGTTAACAACATTGTCTTCGCTCACCTCTCACGGAATTCCTGCAAATATTATCTTAAATGCGGAAGATATAAAACTTGATGAGGTGACAACGAATTGAGAGGAAATCTCTTCTAATTGTAGATTGCAGATGAACACTCGTCTTCCTGATGAAACGTCACAGTAGACCTTTGATAACAATGTACGACATAGAAAAGCCACTTATCATAGATCGGTATGCAGCCTTCTTCCAAAAGTAGGAAATTAAAAATATAATTTAGTTTTTGGTCATGACCTATTACGTATTTACGTTGCAGTGGGTACGTGTATTTGCCAAACGTAGATTGCCTTGAGTTTCCGTACCTCAAGGAAATCTCGGTTGATCCTAAGAAGTTATAGCTCGTATCGTACGAACGTGTCTATATCTTGGTTCAGACTATATAAAACCATGGTCCACAGGTTCAAGGTACTAAACCAAAAGTTGTGACCAGGATAAGGATTTCGAAAGTACAACCAAGTCAAAATCAAAATATTTTATTTCTTATAAACCTACATGGACAGTTATGAAACGTCAGAAGCTAGGTACACGGTTCAAATTGGTCGTTTCCTATGGAGAAGAGCCGGCAAGAAACTCCAAGGTTACTCTTTTTAAAATAAGGGACTTTTACAAGAAACAAGGAGTCATGAGCATTTCCTCGTAAATTATATCTCAAGCATTCATATGAAAGTTAGAAAGTAGGACACAGCAGTCGGAATAGGTTAGCTTTAATTAAAAATGCCGCGATAAGATTACACGTGTTGGCACAATATGAAGGCGCTGTTGATTATAAATGCAAATAATTACGTACGTTACTTACGTAATTCGTTCATTGTTGACGTCACCGAATAATTAATATAGATGTATGTTAGTGTTACTAGATAGGTATCTGCTAACCCGGTCACTCATATGTATATGCACAAATCCTCCAGTGTAGGGCAGTATTTGCCAAGGCTATACAAAAATAAACATGTACATGCTATGTATACTTTTGACTGGATTTGCATTGTTTGTTTTTTGATGCACATCAAAGCGCGCAAATCCGAAGTTTTGCATAGTCCTTCCAATCATTGTAGTGTCTTTTTGTTGCGCATACGATTGCGAGTCAATGCGAGTGATGCAAAAACTCATTTGTAGAATATATCTGGGAGGCCTAGACCCAGTCGAGCAAATGGTAGACTGATACGTTACTAACTTTACACGGTATGCAGTCACATGAGCCTGTAATATCCCCAGAGGAATAAAAACAAATACCGCCACACACTCTTTATAACTCAAATCAATCTGTCTATGCCTAGCTTTTTTTTTGGTTGGGAATACATCAAATGACCTCTCCCGCTCTGGGCGGAGCGGAAGGGCGTGTCAGACTCTTACTGACTAAAACCCACCCATGTTCCTTCAGTTGCCTGTGCGCCAGGGCCACTGTAACTCTTTCGAACAATCCGCGACCCTGGCAGGCATCGGCCCTAGCGGACCCCGTCAACTAGTGCTGACATCTCTATGAGGCGGGCGTGGAACACGACGCGCCGTCGACCCGGGCCTGGTCCTTACCGGACGGCGAGCTGCCTATTGCTCGCCGTCCGCAAGCCCGCGCCTACGGTGGCCGGGAGTCGGCAATCGACTCCCGACGCCCAGGGTGTCTCCTCCTGCGGCGAATAGGGGCGCGAGGGCGCAGCGATTGCCTCTCCCTCATGCGCTCCGCCTTCTGCTTCGCGAGGCCTATGCCTAGCCTTTCTCCACTATGTTGGGGTCAGCTTGCAGTCTAACCGGATGCAGCTAAATACTTGTATTTTACATGAAGCGACTGCCTATCTGACCTCCACAACCCAGTTACTAGGTAACACGATACCACTTGGTAAGACTGGTTGTTGTTGGGCTGGTTGTTCGGTACCCTTCATAACTATGGCATAGCAATTCACTTGGCAATAGAAGTACATGGTGAGTCACAGCATTTAATTAGTACTTACTATTTCCCTCGGCGCATTTCTTTCACAAAGTGTTCCACTTTACAACTACTACCTACAAGCCCTAGATACTAAAAAAGCTGAAGCATTTCCCCACAAAAGCTTTCACCTGATAACCACATCATATGAATCGTATTGACATAACAGCAGTAAATCGGTCAAGGCGAGCGCACGGGTCATGTCGGTAGCACCTGTTATTATTGTACCTACGTACGTAGATAATATCATGAAAGGTAGGGTAATGGACTGTTGCGCGTTGCATTGTTTCAGAAGTCCTAGCACGAACGTGAGACGTTGATGTAACGTAAATTCGAAAGATTTTTGAATCGAAAATAAAACTATCCTATATATCACATACTTAATTACTTACTTTACTTTTGTTTTTTTTATGTTTCTATGATTATGTTTAGTTCAGTTTGTGATCTTCCTGTGTGAGTCCCAATAAATACTTATTTTTTCTTTCATTTTTGCTTTTTGCGACAATTATAATTAGTATCACCCACAAATATGAATAAAGTCTTAACACTAAGTAAATATTATGTGCGAAACGAGTATATTCAATTATAAAATCGTTCGAATTTACGCTGTGTTTTCTACTCCGTGCGTTCGTGCTAGGCCCGCTGCAGCCCAGGGGCGACATTTTGAAAAATAAAAGATGCGAATGTGTTACCTATGGAGATGCGTGCCATATCCAGTGGACTTATGTTGAGTTGATCGATAGCAATAACCCGATTATGACTCTCTAATAAATTATTATCACGAACAAGTAATTAAAAAGTTTTTCAGAGGGTTTGACTGCTGGCTCTTTTCATGCACCCTAGAGATATTCAGTGACGTATTACTTCGTCAATAAGCTATTAATTAATGAATCGATTCTTAAACAGTTAGCATTTTTTTAATTAATCAATACAAATAAACTTAGGCTTATTTGTTGTGATTATAGAAAAAAAAAATATGAACAGCTCATTGGGCATCAAAAAAATTTCCCGGATCACTGTCAATGGGAAAAGTGCCCAAAAGGCTGGCAGCACTGCCAGTTTGCATTTCAAAGGAATAACACCAAACTAATTACGCCTTAAGACAATAAGACAAGGCAGAAAAATTTCTCAACACTTTTATTCTAACAAGAATGTCTTGAAAACCTCCAATTTATTAGAACAAAGGTCGCATCAATTGTTAATGAAGCCTCCACGCCGTCGATACGTCACGTCCAAGGTTCGTTCCCAGCTCGCTAATTACCGTACGTGTGCGATAGGCTATCTAGGTCATCAGATTCTTTACCGGGGACATAGAATAATAATGCTTAGAAGCGAATTGTAGGCTAACCTAAATAAATAAACTCCCGTTGCGAAAATCCGTTCTAAAGCTGAAAAGACACTGCCACGATAGTGTCACTCACTATAATAGAGGTATGAACCCCATATGCTTCCGTGTTTACACCTTAAATGCTCATAGTTTCAGGGCGTTTAAAACGTTGGCCTCGCGTCCTAACAAAAAGCGATCATCGCGCGAGTACATTACGCGATCGACGCGATTGTTGGTCTAGACTATTTATGACGTACGCACGACGACATTTATCAAACTATACATTTCCAGTATAAACTGACTTCTCATTGTACGAAAAGCCTATACAATGCGAGGTCAGCTAAAACTGGAAATGTATAGCTTGATATGTCGCCGTGTGTATAAACGCAACTTGATTAATCGCGCGACTAATGCCATATCTTCTTCTAATATATAAAAATCTCGTGTCACAGTGTTTGTTATCGAACTCTTCCGAAACGGCTTCACCAATTTTCATGTTTTTTTTGTGTATATTTGGTAGGTCTGAGAATAGGTCGTAAAGCATATTTCATACCGCTACGGATGAAACCGCGGGGCGCAGCTAGGTCATAAATAAGAGCGCAACGATAGCGTACTCGCGCGACGGTCGCTTTTGATTAGGATGCGAGTTAAACGTTTCGACAGCCCTGCGGGGTAATTACGTAACAGACTAACAGTAGGAATGGGTTTCATTTTGACAGTTCAACAACATTCATTGCGTTATTTACGTTATTAAGCAGACCATTTTTTCGATCATATGAAGCAATTAATTAGCAACAGGCTTCAAAATGATTCAGATTGTGATAGATAGTGTGTTACGTAATTAGGGTGCTGGTGATAAAAACTGTGGGTCGTAGCACGTTGTAACCAGAATCGGTAGGTATCTAATTATTTCAGCAGTATCTGCACTCGTACACAAAGGTTGCGCTTCTTTGATATTTTTTTATTCTATGCCTAAGGCTATCTATTGATAGGATGTTCAGTGAATTTGGGTCAGATAGAGGTTGGACTCTAAATTATTTGGGTGACTGGTTATCAGGCAGATAATTAAAGCGTCTTCTCGTTTAATTTTGTACTAAAGCTTTATTAGATGCTGAACAAAGCGTTAATTAAAAAACTTTTTAATTATAGCGAGATTAAATGTGTGGTACATAATTATTTGTTGAGGTTTGTTCTTCTTTTGAATTGAAGGTATTTGCAATTGTAAGTAAAGTAGCCAATGTTAATCACAAATATCGTAACTCGAAACAAAGTCATTACGCAAAATAAGAAATCGTCAAAGAGGTTTTAATATCTTCTGTATCTCTACAAGCAACCGTTCTTTTTTATTTTAATACATCTAGTAGGTAATATGGGAAATTGAACTGCATTGACTGTTAGCAATCTTCATATTGGAATCATTATCATCGTCTTCGTAAGTGTCTGTATTCATGTTTTTATTTGTACGGTCAGCGGCGTAAATTGATACTTTTACACACTATCTAAATGTCTATATAGATTGTTGGTATTATAGAACTAAGAAAATATTTAATTCAATTACAATATAATTTACAATTAAAATAAAATAACCTAACCTAATTAAAACTATTAACAAACTAAAAAATGGCGTCGAAAAATTTCTCCGCATTGCTGTTGACCGGTAATGTACCCAAGAGGCTGGCGGCATTGCCACGTTGTATGGCAATGCTTAGCCTCTGGCCAAGGTAAGGCAGCCCTTGGGTCACGGGAAGTGTCAAACAGGCGTTTGCAGATTTCCTTGAACAAAACACGGGCACTCGGACCCCACGGCCCGAGGGTTTCAACCCCAAACGGCTCGTAAATATAATTACCGATAAAGTTGTTGTTATACTTACGCCGCTTGAGGTTTTCTGCAGCCGCAGCAGCGGCGCCAGCACAGCACGCCGAGACAGGAAGATGGGATGGCGCAAGAGTATCGACACATGTTGCGTCCCACACTAAAGGCCTACCCACCTTGCATGGAAATAAAGACATGCCGTCCGGTCTCTTGCCACCGTCGCGTGCCAAGCCATTAGGTTCTAATACAGCTGGAACGCTGACGGTGACAAGAGCTCGTCGGATGATGTCATTAATGTTCGCGTGCCGCGGTATGCGGCCCGCACTACGGCTGCAAGACAGACCGAGGCCGAGGCCGAGGCTGTTGGCAACTTAGCCACAGTGACAACGATATCTAAATTGACACAAAATTATTCGAAACATTGTATTTTAGCATTGTATAAAGTACAGTTAAGTTAGTTTTTTAAGTTGTGCTCTTTTAATTTTTACGATTTTAACCAATTATTTAACTCAATAATTAAGATTAAAAAACTGAAGTGTTAATCGACTTTTATCGCTGATTGTACCAGTAGACCTAAACTAGTTGTAAAGCAATATTAATAGAAAAACACAGCGATCATTAGGTTTAGCTTCAATAATCAACTCCGATTAAAAGAAATGGGTCACAACAGTCCATTGTAAGTATTTATAGCGCTAATCAGACTTCATTAGTTTTATTGATATTGCTTAAACTGCCAATTCTTGTGACCTACTCAGAAAACGATCATTATAAACACCGTTTGTTCCTTTTGAAACTTTAGATCGATCTGTTATGAAAAGTTTTGTTTTGACCCGAATTTATTCGACGTATACAAATAAACCAATCCATGATACTCCGCCAATATTATAAATGCAAAAGTAACTCTGTCTGTCTGTCTGTTACTTTTTCACGCCTAAATCCCTGAGCCGATCGTTTTGTTTGACAGATGGGTGCCCGGGACCAGGTAAAGGACACTTTTCATCCTGGATATTTGTATTAAAAAAACCGGCCAAGTGCGAGTCGGACTCGCACACAAAGGGTGCCGTACCACAAGGCATAAAAAGCCGAAAAAAACACGTTTCTTGTATGGAGACCCCATTAATTTTTTTACTTCATTTTATTTTCATTACTTGTTGCTATAGCGGCAATAGAAATACACACTTTGTGAATATTTCAACTGTCTAGCTATTATGGTTCATGAGAGCCCGCTGACAGATAGACGGACGGACGGACAGCGGAGGCTTAATAAACGGGTCCCGTTGGCACCCTTTGGGTATGGAACCCTAAAAACGTCGCCAGCATAACAGCAAGTAAATATTAATTTTCAAAACAAATACCAATGTAAACACCTCGTTGAAGGGCGGCGTAGCACCGCGGCAATGCGTTACGTATGTGACGTAGCGGCGTAGAGGGCTACGCGCTACGTCACTGCTACGAAATATTTCATTATAAATCGTAACCAGTATGACGTAATGTTGATAAATAATTTATTGACTTTTTCATTAATACCTTGTATGATCGCTGATTATAATATCAGCTTGTGATTTTTACTAAGGCATCTTCACACGCAGAGGGAAATAAACATTCGTTTTATAATGTTTTCGTTAACCCAAGCTATAAGATTTACATTATAAACTAGGTAACCATTATAATGTAAATCTACGTACACCATTAAAAAAGCCTTGTTTGGTACATGTTCTGACTGACTTTGATGCCGAAATCTAAAGCTGAACAAGTAGTTAGGTACCTACCTACATTTAAATAAATTATAACAAAGATTTAATGGCAATTGAAAGGTCAAGTTCAAATTAAATGCAGTGGAATACTTGAACTTACATCTAACATTCACCTTGTTAAAGGTGAATGTTAGATGTTAATGTTAATTCCTACAATAAAACTACTTGAGTTCTAGAAAAATGTTGTACAGGTAATGTATGGATGTAGTTAAATGTTTGCGGTTTTTGATTATTTGCTACCGTTTTGGATGTGTCATATCATAAGCACTAAAATGCAAATTATTTGAGGAAAAAGTTTTAAGCAAAATAGTTTTTAACATGCGGACTTGTTTTTTGATGCCCTATGATTCTTAACCTTCTTTTTTTATATACATGTACCTACATATTATTAATATTATTTTGTTAGCTTATACATCATGTAAATATTATAAACCTGTGTTGGTTTAATAATAATACATTAGTGCAGCGGCCGACAACTTAGGCATTGATGGAAGAACGTGAAAGTGTGGGCCGAGGCAAAGCTGAGGCAAACATACGTGAGTCGATTCAAAATAATAAAGTAACAAAATCAAAATTAAAAGTAATTATAGAAATTCAAAGTAATAAAATTAATTATAAATTTCGGAATCAATGATGAACAACGATAACTTTTCTCGCGTCAATATGTTTATTTGTTTCTTTTTCACTCTTCTGGGCACTGCCCGACCTCCGTTTATCAACTTTGCGCTAATTGTCGACGTAATCTCGAGGACAAATGTAACAATGGAAAGGACATTGGAAGTTGTGAACCTATGAGGTTCAGTTGACATTTCGAGCGCTTTCTCTTATAGAGGTATGAGGAACAGGGTGTAAACCTCACTCATACTCTATTGAAAAGGGAGGATCCTCCGACCAGACGGGTGTCGTGTCTGGTGGGCAACTGCCCGACGATTGATGTCGGGATGTTGTATATATGCTAGTTGCGTGGTAAACTCTGATTGCGCGATGCAGGATTTTGCGTGACGTCAGTCTGACGCGTAGCTTGCATGTGGCGTTGTAGATGCCGCTACACTCTTATGAACCTATGCGGTATCATGCGAGATGCGACACGCAAGACGTTAAATAGCTCTATGTGCTACGCCAGTTCGAGCTTTAAATAAAATCTTTGATTGCCATGGGTCAAAGTAAAAAGTTCGTTCCATTTTTAAATTGCATGACAGATATGAGTTTTCGCAGTAATTTATTCAGCCGCTAAACACGACAGTTATGGATTTTCATATTATCATTACCGGTCGCTAAAAACGACGGATACGGATTTTCATACTAACATTGCCGGCCACTGCTCGCATGTATTTGACCAGTACAGCATTTTAGATTTATCTCGAAGAAGGTTGTCAAAATAATGCTCGAATTTCCAACTATTTTTGAGAAAAAGTTTTAACATGCTTTTAAAGTATTTCCAATACTTGACCTTTTCCCAACCCTTTCAATGAATTCAAGTAAAGCTAGCAACCCTCTCTACAATAAAAGTCGATGACTGTCTCGGATGTCAATAGGGACTGTAACCGGACCGTCCGGGACGGCGTCCGGCGCACGTGATGGCTCTTAGAAGAAACGTAGGACCGGAGACATACGCACGCTGTCGGCCCCGTGGGCCCGTGGATAACTACCCGGATTAAGAGAGTATGGAAAGGACTAGGTAAGAAATATGGAGAAACGTTGAAAAGATATTTCTTCAAAAAAGTAGCTCACTTTCCTCGTGAAAAGATTATAGCCATAATTGGTACCTTTAGCCTCGCTACCAATAATGGTATTAAGAGTATTTCTCGAACAATCTCTTTCAATAGATCTTTACTACTGCTGATTAGTTGCATACATCGGTATCAATAAAAACAAAAGAATGCCGTGGGGTAGGTACCTGCACTGAAATTATAATTAAACTCTTTGCTTTAAATGATAAAAGATTTTATTTCTGTAAGTAGGCTTGTACAAACACTTTTACACGTCAATCATATTTTAAAAACTAGATTTGGTCTGTGATTCCTATCTGACTACTCTGAGAAGAAAGACCGAAACAAACTCAGAGACCACAGTCTCTTTTACAGTCCAGAAATAATTTTGGTCAGATCATGTAAAGACCGCGTAGATTGGTTTCTGAAATGGTCTTTTGAGGAAAGAACCATACAGATTGAGAGGACATGTCCAGTCAGTGCACGCATTTGTCAATTATCGTGCAGCTCAACTCAGAACTTACGGAGCTCAACGATTAGACGAACAATACCAAAGAAAGGACATTTGGGTAGGCCACATAAAGTAAAATGATACATTAAAAAAAAGTTAGCAAAAAGAAAACAAGATTCACTGAGTCAATTTATTGATGTAGCTCAATCCCAAGCGTTTTTGTCCTCAACATAGTCTTTAGTAGTTTTAAAGGCTTTCTGGCATAGTTACTGCTTTAGTTAAAATATTTGAATTTATTAAGGCTTAGTTCTTAAATGCAGTCAAATCACGAATTTTTCAAACGGCGTATGCTGCATAGCTATGCTTTTTTGACAATATTTATTCATATGGGGGCCATTGAAGCTTGGCATCCAAAATTATGCTTAAGAACACTTTGGTACGAGTATTTTCAGGATTCAACTCTTCACCCTTTATGAGCACACTAGTTTTTACTCGTCTAACATGAGTTATCGTGAACTTAATACATTTAGTTTTTTTCTCGTTAAGAAGTAGGTTTTAAACATTAAACCAGTTAACTACTTTTGCGAGGGCGCTATTTACATTATCAGTAACCAGCTGCTGACGTTTGAGTTTAAATAAAAGTGAAGTGTCGTCAGCAAACAACACTATAATCACGATTATTCTTTTTGAGGTATACCCCATTGGGCCATAAAATTTTATGATTTTAATAGTTATATATACAACATCAGACCACTCATTCTCAAAAATCAGGGTCATCCAAGGTCTCTATATATTTGCTATTCATAGATATCAAAAATTAAACACACATTATCTAAAGTAAGCGTAGTTTCTTATCAGTCGTTATCAGGCCTCATCTAGTGCTCTATTTAAGATAAATTTTTCCATAAGGTTGTAGGCATAGACGTCATTTCACAGCGAGGGACAATGTAACCAGGTCACTCAGATGCAGGACTGCAGCGGAGGTAATAGGGTTAAATAGTGGGGTAAGATGCAAACAAATGGATTTACATAACAAGAAAAATATTGAATAAAATAATTATCTTGATTTGGCACTCTGGGCCTTTAGGTTGTAGATAGATTTTAGGATGTCAGCGATTGTTGGGAGGTTCCTCATTTTGTGCACTGAAAAATAAGTTCCAATTTACACTCACCCGCAACTTCCGTCCGCCTGAAAGTCAATTGTAGGTACCACAAAACAAATCCTATGGTTGGAAATATTTGTTGTAATCAGATTAGCACTTCCAGAGATTACCTCTTACAATCAAACCAACAATTTTACCTCTTCGAAATATTTTATTTATAGAACATAGATAGAAGATTGAGTTATAAAAATATCTGCCACACACGTGCCTGTCCCGCCTAGCTACCCAGAGCTCAGCTAGAGTCAGCCAACTTAATAACAAACCCCTTACCCCGGCGTCAGAGGCCAAAGGTCAGAGGTCAGTTCGTTAGCAAGCGCAACTGCGCAACATGTATCAGAATAATGTTGCAGCGTTACATAACTAGACTAATGGCCATTAAAACAAAGTGTTTCCATGTAATTAAATATTTGCATTGTTAGAACAAGCTCTGCTTAGCGTGTGTTGCTCATGGTCCACCCGCCTAAGTTCACCATTAAGACAAACCGTTGAAAGATTGGATTTTTGCTGTTGGAGAGATGTATAAAACAATTGTCCGTGTAAGTACTACCACCATACCAGGCTTTCAACTCGATTTTTGGAAACTATGTAAAATGTCCTACAAGTAGACCATTTTTCATTTGCACCACTATCTATTTGAAGACCTCTGTCTTCCTGAACTACTGCATTCCTTACCCAGTCACTTTCTATAAAGTCAAAACTACTTGTAAGTTACACAAATAAATGAGCATCATAGTTACAACATCAATTTCATGAATCACCCATCTTTCCTCGTGCAGAATCATTACGTACTTTATTAAATCGTTCAGTTGTCTACACAACGTGCAATAGTACATGCTTTTAAATAGATATCTAAATTAACGTCATGTCTTTCATTCATGGAGTAAAAGACGTGGTAAGACACTGGATTTGTAAAAATAAACCATCTCAGCTGTGTTATTCAATGACTTAGAACGAGACAATAGATGCTTGAAGACCACTTTTAACTATTTAATATTAAAAGTAATATTTTGTGTAATCTAAGGTGAAAATAAGTAATGTCCTTAAAACACCTACTACTTTTCCTAAATCGGAACATTTACATACGAATCATCCCCATGCTACCGAATATAAATTAGCCTTTTTGAAATCATTCTGAAAGCGTTACGATGTGTCAAACGCTTCTCTATGGATGAAAAGGGTTTCCGAAGATTAGGCTTGACATGGCTAAATCTTGCAGGAAATGCACATGGCATTCTAAAAGTGAAAGCATACTAAGTTTTCTAAGCATACTAAGTTTAGTTAAGTCTAGGTTATGGCTGATAAATAATACAATATACCTATCGACACAAAAATACAGAACACTTCCTTCAATACCTTTATATTAAGTGCTTGTGACTTCCATTATCTCCATGAAAAACTTTTCCTTTCATTAATAGGTAACACACAAAAACAATAGCTAACAAACAAAACGTCTGGCTCACGATATCAAAACAAGTCGTCAATCATATTGACCTGAACGCTCCAGATCTACTTACAATATAGGTCTAGAACGGAAATAGCTAAACTATAAGCTAAGCTAGCGCGAAGTGAAGTGCTACTAACTTAGTCTTAAGTCACACAAGTTTTGTTTAAATTATAAGAATATGTATGTTTAGGTTAAAGTATTTATCTATGGCCCTGTGTTGCCCGAAAATAAATGGATTATTATATTATTACTAGCTGCGCCCCGCGGTTTCACCCGCAGCGGTATGAATTAAACTTTACGACCTATTATTTTCAGCCCTACGAAATATGCACAACAAATTTCATAAAAATCGGTCAAGCCGCTTCGGAGGAGTTCGATAACAAACACTGTGATACGAGATTTTTACATATTAGATTCCGTTTATAGACATATTAAATACATTCAAAAATATATTTACAAAAAACACAAAAACATTTAAAAATATAAAACATAGTGGCCCATGGGCATCCAAGCTGCCGGTGGTCAGGGCTCTAGATAGAGGAACCTCCTCACTATGAGTGCCGGGTCCAGGAGTACTGCTTTCTGAATCAAGCCCTTGACCCAGCTGCGCAATGAGAGCCTCCTGAGGTGTTGGTCGAGGTTCTCCGCTATTATTTATTATTTACTGTAACGATTATTGGTACAATGATTGCAGAGTCCACGTCCCACATGTCGACAACCTCGTGTGCTAAGTCAAGATACTTGATTTTTGTATATTTCTCAGGTTTCACGAGATTTTCGTCATGAGGGACAGCGATATCAATATTTATTATTATTCCTTTATTTTGCTCAACACATACTGAATATATTTTTAAATATTTTTATAATAATATTATTATAAGGCACATTGACATAAACTCACGCCTTTTTCCCATGGGGGTAGACTGAAATTATAGAACGCCACTTGCTACGATCCGTACATACACCGTTTGCTTTGTCTACTTTCATTCATCTGGTCATACACGTACGCCGGTTGCAAGTACCTACTACGCACCTGATATTTTTGGAGAACATCACCAATAGACATTTAGACATATTATATTGCTAGTAATAATATCAAGTCTCAGAATCTGAAGCGTGCGGAACCTGGGACCTCATCCCAAACTATACACATTATAATAAAATCGTAGCGAAGTCAAAACAGTACATAAATTTATTTTAAGTAATTTTTACGAGGTCTGGGAACGATTTTAATGGCGAGAATAAAATTTTTAGAATTTTGTCTGTTTGTCTGAATGTATGTTCCAGCATCACGCAAATAATACCGGATAGATTTTGTTAAAATTTTGCATAGATATTCCCTATAAGTCAGGTCAGCAGTGGCGTGCACAGAGATTTCAGAAAGTGTTAAGAAACTGAAGAAAAAGAAAAGAAACCGTTAAGTTTTATTTTAGCTGTGCATACCACAGCTAAAATAAAACTTAACAGTTTCAGCTTGTTTCGGTCGGTGGCTCACCGTCTACCTACCCTACCTCAGCTTAGTAGCCACTTTGTGAAAATTATTTAAATCTGAATATTCGTAGTAGCATGTAATAGCATATTCGACACGAAGCAACAAAATTCAATCTAAAGAAAAGCGGCCACATTCCTCTAGATTGTATTTTGTTGCTGCGTGTCTCGATATGAAAGTTTATAAAAGGTATTAGAAAATTCTAGACACACTTACCGAGGGTGCTTATTGAGCCGTTATTCAAAATTCCTTCTCAGTCACGAGATAATATTTTTTTAAAGGAGCGGCGCTAGTGGACCGGTGTGCACCCTCTTAATAGTTATTAATCATTTAGAAAGGCATGTATGTATGGGACTAGAGGGTAAGCAGAGCTTGTTTGCACGTGTGCACACCGCTGCAAGTCAATCTGTAGGCCTACAACCTATAAGATAGTTCGTAGAACGTACACAGAAAAACATTTAGTTTAGGCCTCTTCTGTCATCTTTAGGTATAATAAAAATAAATACCTATAGTTAGGTGACTGTTAATGAAAAATTCTATGTGTTTACAATCTACTGTTATAATATTATTTTAGTGATAGATGTTCGTCGGTATTCTGTAAGAATGTTGTGCCATTAGGTCGTATACGCAGGCGTTGATTAATTGACTAAAAATTAAAAATCTCACAAGCAATGCTGCGGTTGCGGGTGTCGACCTTAGGACGACATAGTTCTCATACGGTCAACTGTACGTCTCTTGCTCCTGCGTCACCAGTCCTGACTCTCTTCATATTTTCGCTGCTGAGACCAAAACTACAAACGTAGCATACAGGAAACTTTTATAAAAATGTGTCTGTTATTTTAGTATAGGTATTGTGGGGTCTTACGACTTGCACGCGAACGAAGTCGCGGGCGGAGGTTACTCAGTAGTTACCTAGTTAGATTTTTTAATTGTATAATTGAAAAGGAAAGAAGTCATAGTAGAGTGTTGTTTTAAATTTTCCTAACGCCGTACAAACTACGAGTACCTACAAAGGGATCACTTATAAAAGAATTCCTTCAGTTTAAATGAAAATTATCTAATTGTATAAGTACCAAAAATTTGCATATCATTATGTTATGATTAAATATGTTAAGCTACCATTATACTACCATTATAAGAACTTTTGTAACCATATTTATCTGCAAATAAATCTTTTTATTTTTTTTATTTCTTAATTATATTTTATTCAGCTTCGAGATCAACTTAGTGATGATAGAACAAAATCCAGCAAACATAAGTACGTATGCCGTATAGGAATTTATCACGACAGACCTTGAAATAAATAATAATTTTGATTATAAATCCTGCATATCAAGCGAGATGTCATACGTGCCGCTTTGTAATCAAATAGGATTGCAGTGAAACCTATCGTAATAGGATTGTATGACGACCTATAGCTGTACCAATATACAAATGGTTGCAGCGTTAGCGGGCACAACCAAATTGGATTCCGAGCTATCCTCATCTTTCCCCCTTTCACAGAGAATGAAATTGGATCTCCTAGATTTCCAGAACTCTTAATTAAGTCTGACTGTTAACTGTAATCGTATCTTTCGGGAGAACTTTCGACGTGAAGCCAATTGAATTTATCTCCTTCACAGAAAGAAGAATATGTAAGTACTTAGTTACATATTTATATTGCTTTTTGAGACCCTAATTTTGATGTCAAAGCAATACGTAAATACACATTAGGGCGTCTTTCTCACATCGATATTTCTTTTTGAAAAAGAAAGTACCTAAAAGACTTATATAATTATATTTCTTGTGTGACCGTTGACATTAAAGTAAAAGCTCTTGAGCTGTCGGGATGGTAATCTTTTAAAGACATTTGGACAAAATGCTTATTAAAAAGCTTTTAAAATTGAGGAGCGCGGGGATGAAACCACTCGCTGACGTATGACTAGATAATTATTGACAAAATAATTATTTTTCTATATTTACCGAGTGAAGACGTTTGATAAATAAGATTTTGATTAAGGCACTTCAATCGACTTTGTTACTAGAATTTGGAAAGGATATTATTTATAATCTTAATATAATATTTATAATAATAAAATTCACTTGGTTTAAAAGTTAAAAAAGGTTACTCACAAGTCTCGATATTAGGTCCTTTCTTCGTTTTAGTATTTATTATTGATCTACCCTATTTATTAAAAATCGAACACAAATGGTTTGGTGTTTGTTATTTGCTGATGATACTTCTTAATTTTTAAGATAAATAGACGTGCATCAAATTTTGACGACGTAAATAACGCCCTACTGCAGGTACAAAATTGGTTCACTGCAAATAATTTAGTATTAAATGGGAAAAAAACTAAATGCATAAGATTTGCTTTGCCGAATGTTACTCGTAAAAGTAGTGATTGTGACATAGTATTGAATAAAGAGAAACTAGAATTCGTCGATAAAACTGTTTTCCTGGGGATCACGCTTGACTCAAGGCTGCAATGGGGTCCTCATTTAACATCTCTTGCAGGACGGCTAAGTTCCGCAGCGTATGCTGTAAGAAAAATCCGTCAATTTACTAATGTAGATACCGCGAGGCTAGTCTATTTCAGTTACTTTCATAGTATCATGTCTTACGGTATTTTACTATGGGGACGGGCTGCAAGTATCGAGTCTATTTTTATTCTGTAGAAAAGAGCCATCTGAGCAATATATTGCCTCCGCAGGTGCAATTCTCTAAGGGAACTGTTTAAAAATATTAACTTCATGACGGTACCTTGTCAATATATCTATGAAAACATCATGTACGTAAAGAAAAATGTAAATCTTTTCAGTAAAAGAAGTGATAGACACAACTATAGGACTAGAAATAGGGACCAATTAGTTCAACCAGGTTTCAGACTGGCTAAAGTAGACTCATCCTTCATGGATTACAAGTTAAAATGTTACATTAAAATACCTCCCCACATACTCCGACTGAATGAAACGAAATTTAAATCTTGTATAAAACGCACACAATAGCTAAGCATATTATAAGTTGGGGGATTACATCGCTGACAAAGATGCTTGGCTCAACGCTGGTCCTGCTCCACAGGGGCGCATAGACTAATTGATTAGCATTCGATTGATTAGCATTTGTTGGAGCTGCTGAAGATTGTAAAAACTGTCTTTACATTGTATAAATTCAATCTCTTAGTATGGTATAATTGCATCGCACAAGTGTGAGCACTGTGTACCTACTATAAAGCTACAATTTACTGGGTTCGTCTTTCATTGACTTGAATGTGCCCTGGTTGCTGAGAGTATGTCATGCTCACTCAAATGTCTCGCTGGTGGTGGCGTGTGTGTTGAATCATTAAGTTTCCTTCAAAATGGTTGAGCTGAATGGCGCTGATCCACACGTCATGTTCGTGAACGGGCGACGTCAGTAGGGACTGGTCATCTCTTAGCTGCCACGGCTTATTTTAATTACTGATTGTTTTTTTTGTGTTCCTATGTTTTTAATAACGGACGGTTTTAATGTGCACATCTTTCTACATCGTTCTCACATGTATAATTTCAACATGTATGATGTAACCAATTTTTTGTACCAATATTTTGATTTAAAGGAGTGTCTGTGGAGTTTCTTGCCCGTTTTTCTCCATAGATACCTAAAGTCTACGCTTTGGAATGGGCAACTAGCTTCATCTTTTTGACTGACAGACCCCTTGATAAATCAAAAGTGCCTGTAAATGGTTTATTTGAAATAAAAGCTTTGAGTTTGATTTGAGTTTGAATGCGTCAATGCCTATTTACGAATTTTCTTAAAAATAACCCTCACAATCATAATATTTTCATATATTATTTTTTTATTTATTTTTATTTTATTTATTTATCATCATCATACATCTACCCTTACAGCTAACCAATGCGGTAAATGTGCCTTAATTAATATTTTAACATAATTGTTCCTTATAACTAATACCTATAACTAATTACAAACAAAGCATTCCTTGTGAATTCACTCAGAGAACAACAGAATAGGTCTGTCTGACTCGCTATGAGGTTGAGCGTGCGGAGTGCACGCGTCATCGGCGCCTCCTTCAGAAGGTTGGTCCTAGCACGCGGTTCCACCAGCAGTCGTGGCTGCCGTCGTCGCCACACGTACCTGTCCGGAACACACAGACTCACCTGGCCTAAAACAACTGCATTATGCACCTTCCCTCTCAGTATTTTAAATATATATGAGGCAAGTGCAAGATCCCTCCTAACCCTTAGCTCATTGTATCCTACCATACCTAGAATAAATAAGGTTGGATACATTAATGGGTAAAAGGGATAGACTCCATAATAGCGCATATATAAATATCTTATAAATTTATTTTGTACCCTCTCCAGCATGAGACTATATTTAGCTTCATGCGGAGACCAGATAACTGCGTTACATTCTACCTGGCTCCTCACCAATGCGTTATATAATGCTATAATAGCTTTCACATTCGTGAAACTTCGGACCGTACGAAGCATGAAACCTAAATTTCTATACGCTCTTTTACAGCAACGCATGATGTGATCCCGAAAAGTCAGACCAGTGTTAAATTTTACTCCCAAGTCCTTGACTTCTGTGACCCGTTCCATAGGCGACCCGTCAATATAGTAGGTATGTATTCTCATTTTCAGCCTGAATAACCTAAAGCGATATCATCATCTAACCTTTTCCTAACGAATGTTGGCGTCGGCTTGCAGTCTAACGAGATGCAGCTGAATGCCAATATTTTACATGGAGCGACTGCTTGTCTGGCCTTCACAACCCAGTTACTGGGAAACACGATACCTCTTCAGGTTCTAACTATCCGTAACGACTGTCAAAGATCTACGGATGACGGCTGGGACCAACTGCTTAACATGCTTTCCGAGGCACGGAGAGTTCTCGGTATGTAAAGAAGGATCCGTCCTCGGCAAGCGTTGCTTAACCTTTAAGATCGACTCGAGCGGCTATAAAACCTACCTACCTATTAAAGCCACGAGCTGCTCTAATCCTTATTCAAAGCGATGAAGGGCAATGTAGATACTTGCATGCGTGGTCCAGTCGTGGTCATCACCCCTCTTGTGTACTAGTACAAGTAAAGACCAGTAAAGCTTTCGTTTAAAAGCATACAAGTTGTTAATTTGACGGTACATCAATAAATTAAAATATACCTAGTTGAATCGTTGAAGCTAATGTATTAAATTAAAGGTCACGCTATCATCGAAGCTATGATAGATGACCTGGCCACCCAGTGTCGGTTATAATAGGCTACCTACTTCCATCACTTGATTGGGTAATATAACATACCCAGCATGACAAGCAATTGAGCATAATATACTAACACATAATATATTAACTAGCGACGCGCCCATACTTCACTCGGGTGTAATCTACTGATGTGACGACATGTCAAAATATGGAGATTTTTGTGCTATGTCTAAGCTAAACATAAATGTTACAAACTTGTGTAGTTTAGAAGATCTAAGCGGTCACACAGATAAACACGAGAACTGACTTCGTCGCGGTGGCTCACGACTTTGTGCGCAAAAAAACCCTCCACAGCAACCGTTTTTCAAGTAAGTGGTCGAGTTTCGAAAAATGTTATCTAATGCGTGGCAGTCATTACTGAATACGATAGGACCACCCATGGTAACACCCTCTTTGTACCTATTTATTTGATTTTTCCTTAGACAATGTGCAATAATATTTATCTTTTTTCACATTTCTGTCTTCTTTTTTCGCATTTGGAATGGGCAACTAGCTTCATTTTTCTGACTGACCGACCCCTTGACAATTCAAAAGTGCCTGTAATTGGTTTATTTGAAATAAATGCTTTGAGTTGGAGTTTGTCTTCAGTGGTTTAATCTATGCGTTGCCTGTCTGGCAGTCACGGAACTCTTATTAAAATATACATATACACTCTTATATACTCTTATAAATATATATATAGATTTCTTTCCATATTCCATCACGTCATTATATCAACAAATCGTTACTTCCCCATAGCCAGGGGGTCTTTTTTATGATCCGCAAACCTTTCCTTAAACCTTGACATACTGTATGATCTGTATCTATATCTATACATACTATATATTAAAGTCGCTTTTCGTGTCTGTCTGTGTGACCGCGTCGCTCTTATACGTAAACTACGCAACGGATTTTTGGACAACATGGTGTGGTTTTTAACAACATTTTGGGAATTTATTCCGGAAGGTTTGTGTGGTTTGGATTAGGTTTTGTTCGCTTTTAGCGATAAGACCGCCCATTGTGTCACCATTAAATCATTTATATTCATATCTGTAATTTTTATGGTGTACATAATAAAGAGTATTCTATTACATTTTATTTTATTCTATGTGTATAATACATTAGTATTAAACATACATATAATAAAGGAATCTCGATTTTTTGTCAAGTCGTCAAAAACGTGTGAAGCAGGGGTCGCTAGTCGTTTATATAAACGTGTTGAGTCCGGGACTATTTCAATATTTGGCAACATTATCCGCTGGTCCTATGAGCCGAGAAATGAAAAACATTAATATGTAGGTCTGTTATTGTTTTGGCAAAATATTGAGACGGTTATGAATTTGGAAAACTAAGTAGGTATGAACCTATTTGTATGGAAAAGTTTTAGTTTTTCTTATAAGTGTAACTACATTATTAGAACTTGTTAAGTATTCTACAGTTAAAAAAAAAAAATTTCTTCGTCGAATTACTATTTCTTTTTCATCAAGATAAAGTTTTCAATTTCTATTTTCCTTTTGCTGTCACTAACACTTTCAGCTGAGCATCTGGGTATTCAAATATTCATTGCGCGGCGCACAATTTTTTCGTACAAAATAAATGACGATTAGTGACGTTCTGCTTTTCATACAAGCAAAGATAATATGAAATGTGACACAACCGGTTGCTACACGTCGACGTTTATCCATGTTGTGTCCATCCATCCGAATATATGCGTAATTAAAATGCATGTGTGTGAGTAGCCTTATAAAGTGTACAAAAAAACTAACGTGGAATGACGCTAGCAGTCCGAAAATTTAACGTCATACGGCGCGATGACGTAGCTTGAAGGAATTGGTATAAACCACAGCCGTTTATACACGTTCTTTAAAGAAAGACATATTTTTGCTGACGTGATTAAACATTGTGTCAATTAGCGTTTATCAAATTTTACGTACAACGTTGCTCCGCTCAAAGTGAAGATAAAGTTTTCAATTTCTATTTTCCTTTTGCTGTCACTTAAAATAATAGTTGAGACAAGTTTTTATAATTTTATTCACAACTAGCTTCTGCCCGCGACTTCGTTCGCGTACAAGTCGTAAGACACCACAATATACTAAAATAACAGCCATATATTTTTTAAACTTTCCTTTCATAGTTTTGGTCTCAGCAGCCAACATATAAAGAGAGTCAGGATTGGTGACGCGGGAGCAAGTGACGTACAGTTGTCCGTAAGAGAAGCAGCTCGTCCTGAGGTCGACACCCGCAGCCTTCAGTAGGAATTTCCAATTTCTTGCGAAGTGCTTCATTTTTATTGAATTAATGAACGCCAGCGTTCCTGCGTATACTACCTAAAGGCACAACACTGATTTTTGCATTCTTAAAGATTATCCCTGACAAACAGCTATTACTAAAATAATATAGCAATAGATTGTAAACACACAGGATTCCTTATTAACAGGCACCTAACCACAGGTATTTATGTTTATTAAAACCATGGATGACAGAAGAGGCCTAAACTTTATGTTTTCTGTGTACGTTCTACAAATTAATAATATTAGAAAATATGAAAAAAGAAGCACAAAATATATCAACTATTGGTAACCGAACGTTTACAATGCAGTCGCCGAACCAAAAGTTGACTAAAATATTCCTCCTTATATATTTCATGATTGACTGCTTAGCTCCATAAAGGTATTAAAATCATTTAAAAGGATAAGTCTGTAGTCTGCTATATTCGTTCCCTTTTCAGCCCAGTGAAGTAACTCAATAATTCGACTGTTATATCATACTGGTATTTTGTGTACTCTCTCATCTCAGTCTCATTTTCTACGAAATGTAAGGGAAGCTTTTTGCGATTTCTGACTTTTCTAGTACTCAAACCTCACTAACCTCATTGAGCTTTTTATTCTTATAAGAAACAGGATCGATTGCCATCAACATCTTTTTCTTGTGAAAATTGCCCATTTTCTTGCTGACTGTAATTTTTTTCAAAATCTGTGAATGCAAATGAAAACAGAAATGCAAATGCAAATCAAAATGTTTCAGAAAGTCACGAGCAGTCTCATAAGACCGTTTTCGTGTAGCGGTCACGGTTAAAGTACCTGCCCTTACTGCTTAGCTCCATAAAGTTATAGCGAGATGATAATCATTTAAAAGGTTGAATCTGTAACTATCTGCAATATTCTAACCTTTTGGCTCGTCTTTTTACGATTTGCGGTAAACTAAAGAAGAATACGAATAAATTGCAATATTCATCCCCCATAGCAAATAACATGACAATTTATAGCTTACAGACTGACCAGACTTATAGGAATACCTATCTATGCAAAATTTTAACAGAATCTACATGCGTGATGCTGGAACATACATTTAGACAAACAGACAAAAAACAAAAAAATATATTTACGGCATTGGAATCGTTCCCAGACCTCGTATAAATTAACAAAAAAAAAAATCTATGTACAGTTTTGACTTCGCTACGATTTTATTATATGTATAATACAGGGTGACTTGTAATTTGACGTATTCCTTCCAGGACGTGACAGTGCGATCCATTTCCAACGATAAAGCACCCCATGAATCCTAGGCAAAAATTCTTGGATTTGAGAAAACCCCAGTTTATGTATTTTTGAAAATTTCCCAGAATTCGTCACTAAATATCACTTTTCTCTAAACTCTCAAATTGAATGGCAACCATTGCTATGTCATTGCTCCGATGGAACCAGATTTTATAAAACATCAAACAGTAAAAATTTAAAGGAAGAAGTTTATTAAACATTTATAAAAATCATCTACGTACTGTTAGCAAAAGAGATAAGTATACCGGGTCGCTGGATATAGTTGAAGTTTATTAAGAAACCAATGAATGTTATCGAATAAAATAAAATTAATAGAAATAAAACTGGTCATTTATCAAATTAAATTTCATTCGAAAACATTCATCGGTTTCTTACTAAACTTCAACTATATCCGGCGACCCTGGATACTTATCTCTTTTGCTGACTGTACATGAACTTCGCAATATCAAAAACAAAAAAAACACATTAAGCGTACAAATTACTGGGAAGACATCTTCGTTTAATTAGCTATCCCACGGGGTACAAAAGTATAAAAAAATATTTAGAGTTGCCAATGAAACAATCGATAATGCTGGTAAAGGTCGAATTTGCAAATGATTGAAATATTTAAAAATTGTGTGATAATCGAATTAATTAACTGGTGTATGTCATCCAAATACTTTCTCACCTCCCAGCAATCGATCACACGGTAGACATCTAGGTTTTTATGGTCAGGTAATAAGTCGTGGAGCGGCTTTTAAGGCGCAGACCACACAGAAGAGACATGAGACGCAGACGGGACGCAGACGCGGCGATAGTATGCAGATGGCGCGCCTGCGACTTGTTTTTTCTGTGTGTTGCAAATGGGTCACACTATCACATCTTGGCCCTGCAGTCTCGACAAATATAACGACAAAAATCGATCGTTAAGTCTAATCGATGTCAAATTACTTTAATAGATTTTCAATCTTATACTTTCGAAATAAAGTTGAAAATCTATTAAAGGAATTTGACAACGATACGACTTAGCAACTGATTTTTGTCGCTGTCTAATGTTGAGACTGCAGGGGCTGGAAGGAATACGTCAAATTACAAGTTCTTTGCTTTTATTGCAGTTGGTTGGCAACGAAAGTAATAGGCTTATTTTTTCATCAGTAGTCGCGACAAAAAGATAAAAATTTAATAATTTCGCAAACTTACAATTCGAACCAGCTTATTGTTCAAGAAACCGTAGTCCTACAGCCGATATTCAAATCGTTATTGAGGCATATACTCGAATGTAAAACAGCTATTGAGGTGAACGATACAATGAACACTTTTCCCTCATTAACTATTTTTATTTTCGTCAACAACATTCATTTAGGTACTCGTAGATACATAGGTAACTAAATATCTCGAAGCTTATTCCTTTAAGAGGCTTCCAGGAAGTCTTTACCTACTCGCTTTACGGAGACAAAAGGTGACACCAAAAGGCTCTGAACCAAAGATTAAAGACACTGTTCTGACCTAGCGATGCGACACAACACGAGTTTGAATTTTAGAGAGTAAGTAAAAATCTAACTTTGATGGCAATTTCGTTTTGTATTTTACATCAAAGAGATTATTATAATGTATCTGCCTACCGCTTATGCAAAACAGATTTAACTCGACAAATGTCGTATGATCCAGCTATTGTTCATAAGAAAAATACACTCGTGAAATATAATCGTGAAAACCGTTGAGCGCTTACATGCAGACGGGTTCTAGTAGGCGATCGTAAGCTCTTTTTAACCGATAAAAAAATGAGGAGGTTCTCAATTTATCAGAATCTTTATTTACATTGAAAAATTGAAAATCTCTTAGTTTATTACAAATTGACTTGGCTATCTACTAAAGCGGAAGTAGAAAAGTTTGCTTCTGACTTAGTTTTCCATCCACGAAAACTTTAACGATTTTTTTCGGTATTAGTACCGCAAAAAACGCTGGTGCTCCCTTGCACTTAAGAGCAAAATTTTCCTCAATTTACTTCACAAGTGCGTAATTCATAGGTATGGTTTCATACAAAATATGTCTATATCACCAATCATTGCGGATCGATCGACATTTGTTGCGTAGGCGTAAACGCGCGTACAGCCTTAGAGGTGAGCCACAGTATACGTAGTACCTCTATGTAGTCTGTGACAACAGGCACAACCCTGTCTGTCACGTGCCTACACGTGTTTTTAAAGAGGGGAAAAAGTATAGACATTATGCTGAATGATTTTTATTAGTGACGTGTTTGGTGAGATAGTTCGTAACCGTTTAATGAAAATCTTACCTAGTTAAAGAATGCTTAATGACTAAATCTGTGGTGAAGTTATAGGAATCAACTTAATTTGCGCTAGAATAGAAGAGTCTGTATGAAAAAAGGATTACGAAATGCCAAGTTACTGTAACGCCGATTTAATGCAAACGAGGCTATTGGTTGTAATTTGATATGGTCAATATGTTCTAACCTTACCGCCATGAATTTGGATCTATGAAACTTATATACACGATTATTGAAAAGTACTCAAAGTCTATTTATTTATTTCCCAATATAACTTTTAGTATTCATGAAACAGAATGTTGTGTGCATGTCCAGCATGAACCATTATGTTCAGTCACCATAAAATTCGCATAAAATTCAACACATGAATCGCAGTCACGTAGTCCGTAAGGAGTTAGCAAATACTGCGGGCCACTGATAACGGACCACCCCATCATACATACAGCTTTAACAGGGGTGATCCCTGTGTATGCTTGTAGGGCGTGTTGTATGTAAAAATGTGGAATTATGGAAACTTCTAATGGTATGGTACAGCACGATCGTGATACTACTGGATAACATAACACTGTGACTTCAGAATGAATACTTGGATACTTAAATATTAAGTTTTTCAGCTTAAGAAGAACTGAAAATAGAATAATAAAAAAGCAACCGGTCATTGTGGTTGTGGAGTCGCTGAGGAATTTCTGATCCTATAGGGTGCCTCTACTTTATTTCCTCTGTAAGGTGCCCGTGCCCGTGCCATACTAAATATTGGTATGTAAAAGAAAAGCTAGAAGATGGATATAGTTTCAAAGTTTCATATCGTAATCGTGTCGTATCGTACGAAACTATAAAAGCACTCTATTTGTCTCTTTGTTAACACTATCTCTGACCTACTGACACTTTCGACAATAATGGGAAACACGAGACAGTGATCAGATTCCGTCAGATTAGCATAATTAATTAAACAACTCAGCCGATACAGTTAGTATCTATCAAACTCAATAATAAAATTATGCTTTTTGGATCAAGTTTTATTGAAGGACTATATTGAATGGCCTTATTCTGGATTTATTTATTTCATTTCAACTTTCAGAAAGTGAAAATGGCAAATAAAGTGAAAACAGCGATTTCTAGGAATCTTTTTATTTATTTTATTATATTCTGTTGTGTCACGGATTTATTAGATACGAGTTCTCAGAAAACTCAAATTCAATACCTATGTTTGATTTCATTATTGAACGTGTAGGTACGTGTCAGATAAAAAAAAAAGCGCGGCAAAAAAAAAACATGTGTTCAGTTCACACGCGATAGAAGTGAAACCTTCAAAAATGTGAATTTCAAGTATGAATGTATTCTATCTCATTCTCTCGCACGTTATATCCTACAGATGTATGTGTTTGTCTCTTTTTAATGTCGCTTTTTCATTTCATGGAATTACAAATCACAACGGGGCTAAAGAAGTTGTCACTTCAAAAATTCAGACTTGACTTATTACAGATTCTTTATTAATACATATTTAAGAAAAAACATCTACTAAGGAACAATTCTTGTGAGCAGTCCGTGGATACAGCAACCTGCATTACTGTTTTAAGGTCCCTCAATGAAAACCACAAAACAATTCACTCTTTTGTATAACAATAACACACAATAAAAGTCCATTTGACAATATTTACATTAGCACAGGAGAAAATATCAATTTTCCCCGCAATGACGTCAATGACGTGGGAACGAGCGCGCGCGCCGATCCCACGGGGGGTGGCGCGTGCGGCGCACGTAATCACTATTATACTAAGAGAATCATTCACCCCTTATGTTATTATCACCATTGATTGTCAAAATTAAACCTTACTCCTACGTCATAATGTGTGATATTCAATGGGGGATGTTTAGTAATGTTGTTGTTCGAAAATGAATTTTGTGAGCGAAATCCTAAGGTAGGTTTTTCAGAGGGGGGTGAAAAGGGATATTAAAAATCAAAATCTTATCGATGACTGATTAAATGATTGGAATGTGTGACAATAGCTGATATGTATTTATGGTGGCTGTAGTTTATGTGTTTGCAATAAAATTATGTAGATTAATTTATTACAGGCTTTTGCTGATCCAAATTGCTACTGTTTAATTCCTAGTGTAGGGCAACGTTTGAAAAAAAAAAAGAAATAAAAAATGTATATATGGCCAGAGTTTCTATGATATAAAATCCACTAAACTTCAAAAGGGTTATCAAGTGTTCTTTACAGAGACAAACATGACTCTACATTAAATTAACTCTATGTAGTGTGCTTCTCAAATCGACTGAAAAGATCCTTTTCAATTCGACCTACAGAATGAATATAACAAAAGTTTTCTCCTCGCGATGTCAATAACACTGGGTACGTCACGATTTACAGTTTTATTGAAATAATGCAACCTCGTGTTTGTGACGTACTGTTGGCATAGGTATACACGTGAATTACCTGTTACAGGCACGGACTTCAGCACTGTATTGTTATGGCAAACATTTTACTGCTCAAGAATTTGCCTATGAAAGGTATTTAATATTTTTAAGTTTGATTTAAGGGGTCTTTTCCTATGGCGGATAAGGCACTATAACATCAACCAAATGAATTCAGTAATAAAATATTGTTTTATGAAAACTAATTTCACAATTTATTAGCTTCTTGTAATCTCTTTCCGTAGCTTTGAAACATACACAAAAGTTTTTTTTTTAATTAACGTACGTTGTCCCTCTGGTGAGCAAAGGCATCCCCCAAATCCTTCCAGGCATCCTTTTCTAGAGCCACCTCGGTCCAGCCCTTGCGGTACGCGTCTACGTCGTCTCACCAGCTCTTCGTGGGCCGGCCTCGGCGGCGCCGTCACTGTTGAAAACCACAACATGTTACTACATCATATTATCTCTCTTATTATTCAGAATTTTTCAATGTCACATTAGTTAACATATTCACGATACATTTAAGTCCTTTACCTTTTAAAGAGGTTGCACGTTTATGACCTGACCTCCGAGGTACTTGCCCGTGAAAACATCTAATTAAATTAACAATAATTTTAAGAACATCGCTCAAAAGATACTCAAACTAAAAACAATGCGAAGGTGACCGACTAGATTGATCAGTATTGTTTGTAAAATTTGTTGTCACCAATCTTGCCTACGCTACGCCTTGCCTAAGAAATGTAAGGTGATAGATAAGCCTGTTCATAAGCACATCCATTTATATCTTGGTAAACTAATCTACAAAGATTTTGTTCGTTTGAACCGCAAAACACTGACCCGAGTTTTCTACCCGAAAAGATATAAGTAATCAGCGGGGCGAGCACGGTCGTACCTAAGACGTTTGTGACAAGACATGATAAATTAGGTCATGTCCTACAATTCGTTTGTGACATAATCTAGAGGCGCAACATGCCTTTCATGTTGCTGACTTCATAGTGCAACACAGTACTTAAGAGGCTGATAACAGCTAAAGCGCGGTCATTGTCGGACTCCATAGAAGAGATAGAGAAGCGAGATGACACGACGCTGGTATTTTATTGCAAAATATGAAGCAATTATCTATTTACAAAAAATCTATTGATCGGACTAAAAAAATAAAACACTATTACGTTAATATGTTGCTTGTAGAATAATCTGACAAAAAATCAGAATTATTGCATGTATATTAACATGGTTTTTAATAGTTAAAATAAATTTTTAGATGTATCTTCGTGATTTTTTTCTATCGTATCAAATTAGGTATTATTGTTATGTTTTCAACACACTATCTAACTAGCATATATCCTGAAGAATATCATATATTTTTCTAATTTTGTTTGCTGCAGTGGACCATATTCTTTTAGGCATTATAAAACTTGCGCTTAGGTCCTGTAGTCCCCTTAAATAAAAAATATGTATGACCATCTGGATATGCGGCCAAATAAAAAAATACGTCTAAAAGAGTGCAGTTCATACAGTTAAACAACTTTTTTAACTTTGTTGGGAACTAATTCATTTTTGAAACGACTTTCGTTTTGTTTAGTTTGATAATTTTGTGCAAACATTGTATTTTTTTATTACAAGCTTTTATTTAACTTGCAATATTTGTATGTATATATGTAAGTTTGTTTGGGTCAAATCTTGCAACTGAATTTTTAAACAGTTAGCTGAAACTTTGCATACACGTTATACCTAATTGAATGACAATGCATGGTGAGCTAAGTGACGTCATTATAAATCCAATATGGCGGACTACCCAAGATGGTGGACTTGTAATTTTTTATGCACCCCATGATAAGGGTATCAATAAGAAGGGTTTACTGAGAAAAACACGAAAAAATAACATGTCCAGTGAAAACAAGAAAAACCTTTCTTTATTAATCGAGCCATTATTTAAAAGTATGTTCTAAAAAGAGGTAAATAACCTTTAAATTTAATGAAACCCAAAAAATTGTAAATAGACAAGAATAGAATATGTAATTTGATCATGATACAAGTAATTCTAAGAAAAAAATTATGTAAATTTCATAAAATAAATTTACAAAGGTAAATCTCGCGACAAGCTTTTATACATATATCATAAAAATTGTGTAATGTAAGATATTGCTGGGTTTGATCTAATTTAAAGTTTTTGAGGTACTGGCAGGAAAAAAGCAGTAAGTATCACAGCCCTAGATATCTAAATCTCAACTTTGCATACCTTTCGAGAAATTTTTGCGGTATATACGTCACTATTGACGATTTCGTAGTCTTTTCAATTTACTTATAAAATCATTTACATACATTGTATCGCCATTTAATGCAACAATAAGCAGGAAAATATTATTTTTATCAATTTTCAAGTCTTATCACCACCTCTGAACGAACGTGATGAAATTTTTCATAATATCTATCAAAATTTGACATTTGTGACATAATGGGTGTCCCCCTAGCAAATAAGACATAATAAGTCCCAACTAAACGTCAAGAAGTTATGTCACATAACAAGAAATTATCTCACGCCACCCGTGCTGCAATTAAGACAAAACGGTTTTATCGCCCAAACTGTAACAAAATTTGTGACTCAAGCCATGTCACAGTAGGCCGTGCTCGCCCCGCTGATGGAACCGCGGGCTCCGGTAGCACCAATGAATTATTGAAATACTTAATTCCTGAAATTAATGTCGAGATTTTTATTCTGCTTTTACTGGAAGCCTTTTTAAAAGCTTTTATTTAACTTCACTTGTATGTCTGTCCTGGAATATTGCAATCAATATTTCACTGAAGCTATCGGGCTGAAATTTGGCATACGTTTTTGGTTTTCGTGACAATGCATTTTTATGATGCATGACCTGTGATTCTACCCCCAGAATTGACTCCAGATGAAGGATCTCCTTAACGGTCAACGGTGCAGACATTACATTTGATATACGCGTTTAATTATGGTAGTTCCTTCTAATGTCCACTATAACCGGGCTGCTGCACCGAGGATTGGCTTCAGTCGAGAGAACTGCTCAACGGTCAATTGCAGAGACACATTTTATATACGCATACAATTATGATAGTTTGTTCTAAAGTTTACCATGATCTAGCTGCTGCACCCAGAACTGGCTCCCATACGAGAGAACTCCTCAGAGGTCAACAGCACAGGCACGAAACGTTATATAAGTATTCATTAAATTATAATGATAGCCAGTTCTAAAGTGTGGCATGACTTGAATAGTGCAACTCGAATGGCTTCTCACCATGACTTGTGTAAAGGCGCGTTTGGGTTCTTTGGATTTGTCTTTATAAGTACTTTCCAAAAAAAAGTGATAGAACGGTTATCTATAGAACTTCTAAGCTAAAAAGTAAAAAACAAATTGAAGTAAAAAACCTTTTTAAAAACAAGCTTTTATTGAACTAAAAAGTACTAAATAAAACTTACGTTAACATAAAACTTTAATATTTTCTTAAAAGCTTGAAGCGTGAACGTCCTTCTTACACTTTAAGATAAGCCGCAAGCTTCTAAGAAAATATTAAAGTTTTATGTTAACGTAAGTTTTATTTAGCACTTTTTAGTTCAATAAAAGCTTGTTTTTAAACGGGTTTTTTACTTCAATTTCATTTTGTACTTTTTAGCATTAGAAGTTCTTTACCAGTTCTTTACCACAAGCCTATTGGAGTGTCTGTGCGATGGCTGTGAAACGGCCAAACCATACATCTTGACCAAGATGTATGGTTTATAGAGTAAGGCCTTGTAGAGTTAGGAGCTTGGCTCTACATTAGATCTGATAATTTTTAACAGTGAATGCATTATGTAAGTCTTGGCAACCTAGGTACTTTCAATGAAATATTTTGGTTGATTAATTGATTGATTCATTCATTTATTTACCAACAATGTAGGTACAGGTATAAGATGGTACATCTCTAAAAGTTTCCGCTACATTCTACCTCACGCCATGCAAAGTCATAAAAACTAAAGATACAATTTTCATAATATAAATTAACAACTAGGTAATATGTCATTCTGTTCTGATATAAATTCTCGTATAGTAATAATTATGTCACTTACAATACATTTTTTATTGCTATATATATTTATGATTTAAAAACTCTTTTATACAATAATAACATTTTTCTAATAATAATGCAGTCAGCTTAGATTTAAATATTCGTATAGGGTTCTTTAAAATTGTGCGGAATTTTATTGTATACTATAATATTGGCCCCGTTGACATAGTTTAAAGTTGTCTCACCGCTGTCGTCGGGTGCTGCCGCGCCCGCGGCGATTGCCCCCCAGTCGGATAATTTTATAGGCTTTTCCAGCAAAGATGTGGAAAACGTTATCACAAATATGGTACGAGGCAAATCCCCGGGCAATGATGGCCTCAGTATTGAGCATCTGCAGTATGCAGGCAAGCATCTTTATAGGGTCCTATCCATGCTGTATACCTTTTGTATGCGACACTCTTACCTACCTGCAAAGCTGATAGAAACTATTGTGGTACCAATAGCGAAAAATGTAACTGGTGACGTCACGGATATAAACAATTACAGGCCGATATCTCTTGCGACTATAATTGCAAAGGTTTTTGACAGTCTACTGGATGCACAAATCGGCAAGCATATTCGGCTTAACGATGCGCAGTTTGGGTTTCGTGAAAATCTGTCGACCGAATGTGCTATCTTGACACTGAAACATACCGTCAACTACTATGTTAATAGAAAAACACCTGTCTATGCTTGTTTCCTGGACTTGTCAAAAGCCTTCGACCTGGTGGATTACAACAGGCTCTGGACCAAGCTTGGGGAGGTGGGGGCTCCCACTGAACTTATTAACATCTTGTCTTTCTGGTGCAACCATCAGAAAAACTATGTCAAGTGGGGAAATGTGCTTTCGGATGAGTATGCACTTGAGTGTGGTGTCAGACAGGGAGGCCTGACCTCTCCAAGACTTTTCAACTTGTATGTTAATCAGCTGATTGAGGGCCTCAGTAACAGTCACGTTGGTTGTCATATAGATGACGTCTGCGTAAATAACATCAGTTACGCTGACGACATGGTGTTGCTGAGTCCGTCGCTCAGTGGTTTGAGAAAACTGCTCGGTATTTGTGAGTCATATGCGGTCGCTCATGGTCTCAAATACAATGAGAAAAAAAGTGAGTTCATGGTAATTAGAGGTAAGAATAAGTCACCGGATAATGTACCCCCGGTCTTTTTAAACGAAGTACCTCTGAAACGTGTCTCTCAGTTTAGATACCTAGGACACATAGTGACTGAGACCCTAAATGACGATGCAGATATCGAGAGGGAGCGAAGGGCGTTGTCGGTTCGTGCGAATATGTTGGTGCATAGATTTGCAAGGTGTACAGTAGATGTAAAAGTGACACTGTTCAGGGCCTACTGCCAAAGCTTTTACACCAGTGCTCTATGGACCAGCTACACGCAACGGGCCTACAACGCTCTTCGCGTACAATACAACAACGCCTTCAGAGTTCTGGCGGGGCTCCCTCGTTTCTGCAGCGCATCAGGCATGTTTGCTGACGCTAGGGTCGACGATTTTTACGCCATAATGCGTAAAAAAGCAGCATCTCTGATGTTTAGGATCCGTGGGAGCCCCAACGGAATTCTGAGGATGATATCAGATAGGCTGGAGTCTGCAGTGCTGGGGAGGCTTATTCGGCTTCACGTGACATAATTAATATATGTAATGTTATTTTTGTTGTATTTTTATGTGGTGTTTTAATGTCTATTTGAATTTTATAATGTGAATTAATACTAGTATACTAACATAGTTTTTAAGACCTCTGTTACTAACACTATATGGACAATTTTGTAATTATGTCTGAAATAAATGAATTTATTATTATTATTATTTATAATATTTTTCCTAAGTAGTGCTGTTTTGTAACTGCCTGTAAGTTATAAATTTTTATATTGTGTCCTTATAGAACCTGAACGAGTCCGAATATCGGCTAGTGCTGGAAATAAATTCAAATTCATTTTAACAAAAATTGCAAATTCCAAAATATACAACGACGTGAAGGTCAGTATTTTCAGTGACTTAAATATAGGCTCATAGCTGTCTGTAGTTTTCAGATTCGACATCGATCTTTTGCAGCGTTTTTGGACTTTAGAAATCTCGTCCCTGTCACTACAATTGCCCCAAAATATTACTCCGAACCTTAATATTGGCGCAACAAGTCCGTGGTAAGCTGTCCGTGGTGTATTATTGCTTACTTTATGCGATAGGCTATACAGCACATAACTAACTAGCTCAGTTTATTACAAACGTCTTCGGCATGAGGTTTTGAAGTGAGATTGCTGTCAACTAAGATACCTAGGAATCTTGCAACATTTGTTGACTCCACTTTTTGTCCATTATAACTAACCAATACGTTAGGCCATGACCGTTGGTAAAAGTGCATTCGTTTTATTTTTTTGAGATGAATAACTAAGTTATTAATGGTGAGATTCTTATTTTCTGTAAACAAGTTCAGTTTCGATGTCTACAACCGTACTTACTAAAGATCAGAAAAGGCTGAAAATAAAAAATTGACTTTTCGCTTTACCAAAGATATTTTCGATGCTAAAGGTCTGAGAAGTGTATCTTTAATAAACGCCATGGTAAGTTAACGTTTAAAGAATCAAATAATTCAAAAATAACATTAGATTTTTATGATGTTTGTTCTAATAAATCAAGGAAACTGTAAAGGCGGGGCGACATGCTATAGCTCTAGAAATTTACCAGCTAAATTGTTTACGTTTCTTGTTGTAGTTAGAAGCTACAAAAACTCCATAACTATAACTTAAAATATATTATAATTATTTACATTTACCCTTACTGTACCTATACATGTTTTACTCCTACGCTATAACTTAACGCTGTACTCCTACGCTATAGCTGAAATCTAAACCGCGCGAGGACTCACTGTGTACATTATAATTCTTGTATAGGTTTGAAAAGAGCTCTCAGCATACACCGAGAAATAAGATACTGTTTAGGTACTAATATCATTATTATGTGTCTAATAATACTGATACCTAAAGTAAAATGTATTTATAATTAAAAGACGGGTCGTGACATTTTCCAGCAATGTTAGTTTACTAAAGTCGTCTCGTACCCGTAGACAACCCGTGCTATGTAGCGTTCATAAAGATAATAAACATAGGTTAAATCCTTAGACAATACAAACTCAGCAATATAACCTGCCACCACCTATTCAAACAATTAACACGATTGACACATTTAGAAGACGCCTACGGCAGTACCCGTAACGGAAGCTAGACAAGATCATTTTGAATGATTGATTGATATTTGTGATAGGTATATGTAGGTAACTGTTCTTTATTGACGACAGTCCTTTGTTTCTTGTGCAACCATATCATTTTATTTATTTCCATAAACACCACTATATTATTTTCTATAATTATGTTTACATCTCATCGATTTTATTACCCATTATTTGTATAACTATTTTTTATTTATATATTTACACACACTATAAAACTGATTTACATCCGTAAGACTTCCTCGTAATATAGGGTCCAGTTGAATACCAGCGTCAGGTACTAGTCTGGCATTTATGCTGAACTGGGCCTATTCGGCGCAGTCGTGGGGCACACAATACTTGTTTTAAGTTTATTTTTTGTTTCGGTGTGAATATTGTGTGCCTTAACCTGGGTCAAATTAAGTCATTTTCTTTCTTTCTTTCTTTAGCTATAACAACCGGCAAACAACCTGGAAACGAAACAGCATGTCATTATCAGCGGTTAAATTTACTGTGTCCCGTCCTGCGCAGTTTGTAACAGTCAAGGTCTGAGGCGCTCCACACACCAAGGGCGGTGCTCCCGCGAAGCGGTTAGCTTCCACTGATTTAATTTAACTTTGTATGAAACCTAACAAAACAAAGTAAAAGTACTAGGTTTACTATTTCTGCCGCAAAGCAGCGTTACTGTGCTTCGCTTTGAGGGGTACGAGTGCCGCTGTGCTTACAGACTCATGAGACATTTCAGCTTTGTCCCGGATGGCAACTCACCTGTAATGCTTTTGTTATACGGAGCGCTACGTGTGATGCTTCTGGGATTGCAGATGTCCATGCGGCGGTGACCACGTATACCACCAGGTAGGCGGGTGGGCCGCTTGCCATCCAATAATCGCTACGCACTCTGTGTGAAGATATTCTATAAAAGTGAAGATCGCGGTGGCCCACCATTGTGTTTGCATTATAGGTATCTGTGTACAGGTAGGTAAGGGTTTGATACTCCTGCCAAGTGCGAAAAGGCTTGGCAGAGACAGTTGCACAGTAAATTCCTAAACCACATAAGGCGAAAGGAGCTGTGGCTGCTAAGATGATGAAGGGAATAAAATATATAAGTATGTATTTGTAATGTTGTATGTAAACATTATGTAGGTAATGATTTGTAAATAATTTTCTAACGATACGAAGTTAGGTAGGTACCTATTTAGTGATAGATAAATGGTTGGTAGTTGAAAGCATAGCTTGGAGTGATGCCAATAAACTTAGCATTATTGCGGAGTTCAGTTCATCTCGTTTGGGAAATCGAACTCGTCGCTAATTATGTTGTGATTGTCAAATCATTGAAGCGACTTATTTTTTTTTATATCATTGATTGATTTTATTTCTAAAGATAGCATATTGAAATATACTTAGACGTAAAAGTTAAAGCAACAAAATCTTATTAAGTAAGTAGGTATTGCCAGTGCCAAATAAGAAGTTCATTTGATTGCCAAACTGCTACCAACAGTGCCGGGAGCCAAAACCAAAAAGTTCATGGTCACAACCACCCATTGAGCGAAACTAACGACCAATAAAGAACTGCTTGGCAACTCCGAAACATAAACGTTTCCTGTGGTATCCCCAAAGGAATGAGTTGATACCTATTTGTAACTATTTCATATTTCCCAAATTGAAATACTTAAGATGAGCACCGACAGAGTGTACACACATCCCAGTTAACAAGCACTCCAGGAGATTACAAGTGAGAGGGTACAATGGCTTCAAAGAGCAATTAGATATTTTTGCTCATTAAAAACAAAAAATAAATAAGTGCGCGCGCGTGGTCGCGTGCCGAGCGCGTAGCACGTGCGCGACGCGCGCCCGGCGTGCGCAGCAAAGATGAATCATACATGCTTTTATGGATTATGGATTTTATTTTTAATGGAAATTGTATGTTAGTACATAAGTAAATGGAACATCTAGTTCACCTAATTCATCATACGTTTATGGCAGTGCCGAAAATATTTTTTGTATTACGCAATAAACTAGAAGAAAAATAAGGTTTCATAAAGCGACAAGACTAGATTGGTGTTCTGCTACAGCGAAAAGTAAAAAATAAAATTCAAGAGAAAGTTTAAAATGCCAAAAGAACAGGTTCCACCGAGATTTGAACTCGGATCGCTGGATTCAGAGTCCAGAGTGCTAACCGTTACACCATGGAACCGTTGAATCTGGCGGCCTAAATTATGGATCTAGTTCTAAATATGATTGTTTAAAATATAATTATTGCATTGATTAGAAAGTTTGAACTTATTGTTTGAAATAAATACGAAGTATATAGCAGCATATAAAATATTAATACATAACTCTTACTGGATCGCAAGACAAATTTTCCTTTTGCGTTGGTTTAAATTATACTTAGGTTTGCTTATTTAAATCTTAAAAGCCAGCAGAGAATTTTATTCTTCATTTAATCCGACCCAATGAAAATAAAATTTATCCATAACCAAAATATAAAATAAAAACTTCAAATTAGTGCATGACCGATGAGACGGTATTGAATGATGCCAATCAAATCGATTATGACAATCGGTTACCATCGATCATCGGATGTGACAGCTAGACAATCGGATAGGAAGAGTTGAACATGTGCCGATTGATAAGTTATAATTTTATTTTATTAAATTTAATGAACCCTCTAGTGAAGATGGAAGAATATTCAATTATTAGGCACTAGACTAGATAGGTATGCATATAATACGAATAGGTACCTAAGAGTCTTCTATTCTCTAATAAATTAACAAAAATTTGTACCTAAAATTTGCATGTCATTATGTTATAATTAAATATGTTAAGCTACCTGCATTATACTACCATTATAAGAACTTTTGTAACCATATTTATCTGCAAATATATCTTTGACTTTGACTTTGAAAAATAATGAATAAGCTTGAATTGCAAAATATAACTACCTACATTTACTATCTATCCACCCAAATCTAAAAAAGCTCGGTTATAATTTCACAACACCTATGTACCAACAAGTGTAGGTAAAGTAATTAAAAAAATACGCAATTTTGTTTTAGGTATCTAATTGCTTAACATATTATTGACATTTGTGGCCCTGTCCGCACGCCACATTGACCGTATGAGTTAGTGCGCAAACATTACGAACACAACACAAACGTTGGAGCTTTCATAATATAATATTATTCATCTATTATTGACATTCTGTGTGGACGACGACGCGCGACGTACGCACGACGGTCGGTCTTCAAATAATAAAGTGCAACCGAATTAGCTTGATATAACATAAAATAGTCCTGATAAATGAATTTGTTGAGAGATTATAACTTTTGGTGTAGATAGATTTGACAAGCTTGTTTGTGTTTGACAAGAGGTTGTTCTATTAGAATTATTTTCAAAGAAAGCTAAATATTAAGAGGTTCAATATAAGTAGTTTAGGTAGTATAAATGCAGAATACTTATATTTAAAAAAAAAATACCTTTGTATTTTTCATACAATAAGATTAGTCACACAAACCACCAAAACACAATTAAAATCAAACCCAAACCCAAAACTACTCGAACCTGTTACAATGTAGCAATCATTATTATTTAATAAAGTAGATTGCATCAAACGCTCCCCTGTCATGTGATACACTCCCGAGTTCCCGACTGGCCATACCGTTTTATTGCTCGACAATTAGTTACCGGGATGGGGCGCAAGCTCTATTGTCACATCCGAATCTACGTGACCCTTATTACAAACGAATAAAGTCCAGTTTGAATCAATTGATGCACTACATTTGGGTGACAGCCGACAAAAGAATTGACCACACACTGACCTCACACTTAGACAAGTGGTCAGTGAAAACAATGAGGATACAGTTTATAGGTAACCATCAAAGTGCTTTATATTATTTGAGCAATACACACTTGAACAAAAATTAAACAGAGGCAATTTCAGTGGTCAGCCTTAAACAAATATTAATCAAAAAGAGGATTTGGGACATATTATTTTAACATGGAGCAATATTAATTTAGGCCTACCATTAAATTAGGTTAAGTTACAAGTTATGAAACGGCAAATGGAAAAATATTTCAGAGGAGCTTACATTTGTATTCATATTACCTAAATTGAAAAGCTTTGTACCTAACCAAGTAATGAAAAATGCATTATCATAACTGTAATCGTAAATATACCAGTTGGTAACCAAATAATAAATTAGAAACGCAATAAAAATATGCAATAGTGGAATCAACAAAATTTATAACAGCCAACAAATCGTAACTTTATAATCAGATTAATAATTGGAATAGAATCGGCTTAATCGAATCGGACGGCAATTCGATGAATGGGAACTAATGATTGAGCGTGCGTCGTGCATTATGCGAAACGCCCCATCACAAAAAGCGCGGTTCTAATTTCAAACTTTAATTATGTTTTCTTCACCCTTTTTTTTTTTTTTTTTTTTTTTTTTGTTTTTTTTTTTTTTTTTTTTTTTTTTTTTTTTTTGGGTGGGAAATCATCAAATGACGTCTCCCGCTCTGGGCGGAGCGGAAGGGCGTGTCAGACTCTTACTGACTAAAACCCACCCGTGTTCCTTCAGTTGCCTGTGCGCCAGGGCCACGGTAACTCTTTCGAACAATCCGCAGCCCCGGCAGGCATCGGTCCTATCGGACCCCGTCAAATTTGCTGACATCTCTTTGAGGCGCGCGTGGAACACGACGCGCCGTCGACCCGGGCCTGGTCCTTACCGGACGGCGAGCTGCCCATTGCTCGCCGTCCGCAAGCCCGCGCCTACGGTGGCCGGGAGTCGGCAATCGACTCCCGACGCCCAGGGTGTCTCCTCCTCCTGCGGCGGCTAGGGGCGCGAGGGCGTAGAGATTGCCTCTCCCTCTCGCGCTCCGCCTCCTCCTTCGCGAGCATTACTGCTTCGCAGAAGGAGGTGACGGCTTCCCATTCCCTCTCGCTCCGTACCATGGCCTGAACCAGGGCCGGACGCGAGAGGTCGCCGCCGCCGATCGCCGCCACGAGGACACGGCGGTGCTCCGCCCAAGCCGGGCAGACCTCCACCGTATGCTCCACCGTGTCCTCCGGTCGATCCACACAATGGTAACACCCGGGCGTTTCCTCCCGCCTTATTCGAAACAGGAACCTCCCGAAACATCCATGTCCGGTGAGGACCTGCGTCAGGCGGAAGGTGAGGACGCCGTGGCGCCTCTCAAGCCACTCCTCAAAGAGGGGTCTTACCGCCGCAATTGTGGCGTGCCCTGCGCTGGGTTGCGACAGTCGCACTCTCCATGCCGCCATGAGATCCCGCCGGAGCTCTGTCCGCTGTGCCGTGATTACTCGCGGCAGCGGAGTTACGCCCCGGCGTTTCGCCTCCTCGCGCCACTCCCAAACGTGCGCGAGGACCCTTGCCTCCAGATCCCACGGCGGCAATCCGGCAAGGAGGCTCGCCGCCTCGCAGGAGACCGTGCGGTATCCCCGTACCATCCGGATAGCCATGACCCTTTGGGACGCTTTCAACCGGCGGGCTGGCCGGAGCCTTAGCGAAAGCGCCCACACCGGTGCCCCGTAAAGGGCCATGGACCGCACGACCCCCGCGTAGAGCCTCCGGCAGGAGGCGTTTGGCCCCCCTAGATTGGGCAAGAGCCGCTTCAAAGCAGCCCCGGCCCGCTGCAGTCTGGGAGCCAAACGTCGGAAGTGCTCGACGAAGTTCCACCGGCTGTCGAGGACGAGTCCCAGGTACTTCATCGTCGACTCGACGCCGATGAGAACCCCTCCTACCGTTATTTGGGAACCCGACAGTGATGTTTTCTTCACCCTGTTTTTCATTTTGTACATTTTGTTCTATCTCTGAAACTTGAACGAAGAACATATTTCTCTCAATCTTTAACTTAACACAGAAGTAGGTGGGTAAGTATTAAGTTTTAGCAGGTAAATACCTATATTATTTCAATCAAGAGATTAAATTCTATTGATTTTTGTGAGATGACGTACAGTATAGTACTCAATATCATTAGCATTCACGTGGAGTGGGTAGGTAGATACCTACTTAACGAAGTAGAGTAAGGTCGGGAAACATACCGATTACCGAGGTCTATGATCTCTTGTTTACCTACGTACACCAACAGTTCGTCCATATTTTGTCGATCAACATCAACAATAGATACACTAAAGATACTACGAACATAAAGTTGCCTTATTTTCATGGAATCATATACCTATCTAAGAAAAAGAGATACCTACTTATAATCAACATAGTTAGGTAAAAGGTATTTCTAGATAGTGTAGCGAAATGAAAAAGGAAATTCACCACTTAAACACGTATAATTTATTATTATTGAAAACCGCATCCAAAATTAAGTGTAAAATGTTAGAATTAAATATTTATAAAAACCAGTTGGGGAACAGAAAATCTCGCCAAAAAATAAATTGAATATGAGAGAATATAAAATATGTTGGATGGTAAATCTTTGTTACGCTGGTTTACGAGCTAGGGAATCGATTGCAATAGGTCTTTAAGCTCGTTACCACAAAATTATGCAAGCTTTAAAATTAATATTACCTCATAAAGATTACCTAAGTTATCCCGATAAAAACAGTCATGGTAATGATAATAATAATAATAGGTAAAGCTGGTAGTTTCCTGGACCCTGGCGAATCGCGGCCTCGAAGCACAGCACTATACATAAAGATGACAGTTTCCCGGACCCTCACGAACCGGGGCCGCGAAGTACAGTAGACCTCGACGGAATCGTAGGTGATACGACGATCATGTGTCGTGGATCACAAAGACGGCACGGTTGGCGCAGTGGTTAATAGATTGACTGCTGCGCTGCGTGTCGCGGGTTCGATTCCCGCACGGAACAAAGATTTGTATGACCTCCAAGTAGTTGTTCCGGGTCTGGCTGTTTGTGTATGTGAGTTTAAATGTTAGTAAACGCACCCACAATACAGGAGAAATTCCTAGTATGGGGCAACGTATAAAAAAAGGGCCAGAAGCAGCCCTTTTAACTGGTTCTACACCAGGATCGAAGAATGTCGTGCACAAATTGTGTGACGCCTTGATTGACTGTAAAACATTTGCAGCAAATCGATAAAGAATTAAGATCCGTACTAGGACTCCATTAATATAAAAAAAACTGTTTTTATTTTAAATCGACTCGTCTTTATTTCTATTTTCCTGCAACTGATTTTTTTTCTATTACCATAAAATGATTTGCAATGTCAAAATTTGAAAAATTCTGATTAAAAAGATTGATGACCAGACTGTATATTAATATCTATCTATTTATAAATTTTCTGATTATATGCGTTTACAGATCATCGCATTTTGAAAGCTTTCTGCCTGGAACCTCAAAAACAGTATCAGGAGTAACTCATCAAGCTCAATAATGCCCTAAATGCGATAAAACCGGGCACACGTGTCTACCGGAACCATCCTTCTTGGTAGAAGGATGGTTCCGGTAGTTTCTGCGTTGACAGCAGAAAACTGAACAGCGTTACAATCAGATATTCCTATCCTCTGCCTCGCATACAGGATATTCTAGATAATCTTCGTGGTGCTAGATACATTAGCTCGCTCGATTTTAGAGTGCATTCTGGCAGATGCTGATGCTTGCGGATAACGAGAGCTGCGAGAAACCGCTTTTATAGTACCCCAACGTGGCTAATTTGAGTTTGTTAGAATGCCATTCGGACTCACAAACGCAGCTTCTGAGATGCAACGTCTTACTGATTTGATTGTTAATTTAGAATTTACCTCAACCAGTGATGACTGCGTCTTCGAATATGTCGATGATTTTCATTTCTATAGACTTCCACAGTCATCTCGCACTCCTCAGAAAGGTACGAAATCGTCTCAACTAAGCTGGTCTATCTATTAACCTAAAAAGTGTGAGTTCTGAAAAATGAACTAAAGTATTTTGGGTATATTGTAAACGAAAAGGGTCTACAGACCTAGCAAACTTGAAGCTATTAGGGATTATCCGACTCCTACCACCGCTAAATCATTGCGCGGTTTCATTGGAATGTGTTCCTATTGTTGAAGGTTTCGTTAAAGGTTTTCTTCTATCATTGCTCCTCTCACTGCCGTTATAGGAAAAAGAAAAGGTTGTGATCCGATCAGTTGGGGTGACGCCGCCGAGCATACATTTATTAAATGATTAGCTAAAGGAGGCACTAATGGACACTCCTCTGATGGGTTGCTTTGATTTTTCCAAGCCATTCATCTTATAGTGTGATGCTTTAGCTGTTGGTCTTGGTTCGGCTCTTTCACAAAAGATAGATAACATTGAAAATCCTATTGCTTATTACTCCCGTCTTTTTTCCAAAGCGGAACGCAATTATAGTACCACCGAGCGTGAACATTTGGCAGATGTTGATTCAATAAAGCATTTTCGTTGTTATTTAGACGGAATGAGGTTTACTGTTATAACAAATCTATGGCTTTGAAGTGGCTTCTTACATTAAGCAATCCCAATGGACGTTTAGCTCGATGGGCTACTGTCATTTATACACCTTTGACATCGTTCACCGCAAGTGTTCGGAACACGTCGTTACAGACGCTCTATCTAAAATCTATGCAAGTCAAATTTCATTTGATCAAGGTCCCGAGCATACTACCGATAGATGGTATAAAAAGGTTTATTTAGGCGCTTTCGGTACACCCCAAATGTTTCCTGCATACGCCTTCCAGAACGGTGTTCTCTTTAGACGCATGCCCATCACTAGTCCATTGTCTTCTGAGTTCTTTGTCCTAGTGATAAGGTTCCACTCACGATTTGGAAGGTAGATAACAACTTTCCTTCTATTCATACAGGTGTCACAAAAAATTTCTTCAAGATCAAGGATTTTTTCTATTGACCGAACATGTTTCGGGATGTTTCTGAAACGTTGCGGCCATGTGGGGTCTGTAAAGCCTATAAAATCGCGAACACTCAACCGCGTGGCCAGATGTGTTACCCAAAGGACGTTTCGTTACCCCTGCAGGTAATTTTTATCGACGTTATCGGTACACTGCCTATTGCTTACTATGGTTATAGCCTAGGTATATTCTGTCCATAGAAGACGTATTTTCTAAGTACCTATGTCCGGCGTTTTCCCATTAAAAATGTGAACGCCAGTTCCATAATTAAAGCCTTAGAATCTGGAATATTTTTTAATTTCGGAGTACCACGAGTATTTCTCTGTGTGTGTTTTGGAGTAATCAGTTTTAAAATTTTCTTAGATGCTTTCACATCGATTCCCTAACATAATTTCGTCTTATTATACTCCTCAAGCCAACACGCTAGATCGCTATAACCCAACTGCTATTACGTGTTTGAGTATATAAGTCGGAGAGAACCACAACTTTGTCAAAAATGTTATCCAAAGTCAAACTTTATCTCAATTCATGTATTAATTTAGCCACACATTAAATGATAATTGATTTTATTTCGGTAAGTAGGTTTGTACAAACACTTTTACACGTTAATCATATTTTAAAAACTAGATGAGGTCGGCGTTTCTATCTGACTACTCTGAGAAGAAAGGCCGAAACAAAATCAGAAGTCACACACACAGTCACAGTCTCTTTTAAAGTACAGACATAATCTTGGTCAGATCATGTGAAGACCATGTAGATTTGTGTCTGAAATGGTCTTTTGAGGAAAAACAACACAGATTTAGTGGGCCCGTCCAGTCAGTAATTATGCAGCTCAACTCAGAACTTAAGGAGCTCAACGATTCGACGAACAATACCAAAGAAAGGACATTTAAGTAGGCCGCATAAATTATTCAAACTGCCAGACCATGATTAAACCTAACTAAGAAAAGAAAAAAAAGACAATGACCCACATACTTAGTCTTTATATTTACACCAAACTTCCTTAAGTTTCGTACGGAAGTCCTTATGGATTCCACATATGCGAACACAACACAACACGCGTCGAATTTTTCTTCCCTTGTCAAGGTTTAGGCGAAAGTCGCCGTTAATCTTTCTACGGCTTTCCTCCGTAATTCCCGAGTGTACAATAGGAACTTTTCGGCTATTACTCTCAACGTTGGTGACACTGTATGGAGACGAAATTTCTCCAAATCCTCTGGAGCAGATTATTTCTCTGGAAAGCTTGCTCAACGCTTTAATAAATGCCGTGTAACTAGGGTTATCTCTAGGAGTACATAAGTCCTCCAGGATTGTGATTCTGTCCATTCCGGATAATATCACATAAAGGATATCCTTAAATAATCATTTCTTTAATAGTTTGACTTAAGTCGTTACTTTAACTTAAGTCGTTACATTGACTTAAGTCGTTACTTTAACTTAGGTCGTTACTTTGACTTAAGTCGTTACTTTGATTTAATGCTGACAACTGATTAAAAAAATAGATTGGCAAATCTTGAAATTTTCTGAAAACCTAGTATAATATTATAAGCTGCACAAATCCTAAATTAAAAACAATTTTAAGTCTGAAACCTACTACGCCCTATATGGAGTTTTAATTTCTCTAAATCCTCAAGACACAAAAACTCCTCAAGTTCCCTCCGTTGCCTCCGGACATCTCGCCTATGTCTGCGGGAGGCCTCTGACGTCGAGGGTACTCTAGTTGCATGGCGAGGACGCCGTAGCCGACCACTCCTGAACGGGGAGGTCTCCGACGCTGAGGCGTTCCTCCCGCGTGCCGTAGGAGGCTGGGACACTCCTTTTATCAAGCGTGAGGCGCTGCCTCTGACGTCAGAGCATTGGCGTGGTGTAAGACACCAACCCGGCCTTCCTGACGGCGTGAAGCATTATAAAGCGCTGCAACGAAGCCGCGAACGAAGCGTTATTTACAAATACTTCCAAAGACATTTCCTCTTCTGGACAGTGATGAAGACAACACGAGACTCCACCTGATCCTGACACTGCAGCCCCGTCATCTTCCAGCTTCATTACTGCGTGCCAATCCTACTGCATCCTGCTGATCCTGTTGGTGACTCCGAGCGTCCCCGAGCCGCGCTAAGTTGAAGTCGACCTGAAGCTACTACACCTTCACACTTTATTATCCTTTGTGTTACCTATTATTCCCTTTTTAATACAATCATGTGCCTTACAATTAGCCCTCTAGCTAATCGTAACGTTACAAGTTGGAGACATGTTCGACATGCTCTTTATGATCCACGACACATGATCATCGTATCACCTGCGATTCTGTCGAGCTCTGCCGTACTTCGAGGGCGCGGATCGCCAGGGTCCAGGAAACTACCACCTTTATCTATTATTGTGATTAACACGTACGAGTACCTTAATGCTAGTCAATCTTTAACCATGACTGTTTTTTATCGGCATAACTTAGGTAATCCTTATGATATCATACCTATTAATTTTAAAGCTTGCGCGTAATTTAGTGGTAACGAGCCTAAAAACCGCTTACAATCGATTAATATACTTTAAATCGAACAATATACTTACTTTAAGTTTTCTCGTAAGTAGGTAGGTATTCTCTTTTCATTTTGGCCAATTTAGCTGTTCCGCAACTGTGTTTTTTATCATATTTGATTTTAACATTTTATAAGTACTTAATTTTGGACGCGATTATTATATTTTTCCTAGATCTTTTATACGTGTTTCAGTGATGAATTTCCTTTTTTATTTCGCTACAATAGGTAGCAATCTAATAGAACTACTACATAGGTAGGCAGAAGGTATGAACGGTCAGTTCTCTGCATTACCTGACCTCCCCTTACAAAGAAGAAGAGAGGAAGAGGGGTCAGGTTATGTCGGGTCTATTCTGAGCATAGTGTAACATAGACTTTTGTGCCTCTACCTAGTTATGTAACTTTAGGTCCCTAACAAAGTAAATCGTTATCAAATATTGGATCTTCTTTACTTAAGTGACCGTTTACATAGTAAAATAATACCTATTATGAACGTCAGCATACGCTAATAATTAATGCATTAGCTAAGTCTTTTATATCAAAAAAACTTGCAGAAGTAATTCATTAATATTCATTTGTTGCCTAAACAATTAATTAAAAAGTTACCCCATGCAAATAGATTCGTCATACGATTGTTGACAGCCGTAGAAAAGTTTACAAATGATTTTAATTCCTTTTACACTTTGACTGTGACGAGTGCTGACATCTGTGGAGAATTTAAATGAATCCTGTTTTTATTGTAGGTAACGTTCATTACTGTCATTCAGTGCTCGAGTGGCTCAACTTCTATTCCCTGAGTAGCTACAGCTACACATCTTACAACTCACCTCACCCCCCAAATGACCAAATTTTTATCATAGTCACATTGCTTTGATCTATAAGGATTGCAATTTGTGGCACAGAGACGGAGGGTACTTGAAATGTATAATAAAATATGCCATGTACAACATCACCATATTCACCGAAGTGGCGAGCTTTCGCCATTTAATTATTTCGATCAATGCCTGCTTTTGCGACAGTGAACTGTCTTCCTTGCATCTGATTTGACGTCTTCCAACAGTTCCAACTCTTACGAGTCAGTACACCCATCACCGTGCAGAAAATTTCTGTTCTTATCACTAGCGTCATCTATCTTTATCATTTCAAAACAATAAGTCTAGTCAGAAAACATTAAAGCTAGATGGCGGTATGTAACTTGTTAGAAGTTTTATTTTAGAAGTATATTTTGTACTTCGTATTATAATATTATAACTTAGTTTGTAGTAAATATATTACATAGAAACATTCTAAAATCAATATGTCCAAATTGTTTATCTACCCGTTACCAATTTTTAGTTTGTCAAAGCGACGACGTTTAGCCCAATATACTCTGTGGTTTAGCCTGAGTTTGTTTTGACAGTCAAGTCAACTGTCATTATTTTCATTGATAAATTGATCGGGTTGCAGGCAAGGATATCGAGCGCGTAAATACGGACAACTCAAATAAAATTATTGATTTACGCCAAAATACCGCATTTATTGTAATAATCAATGCAGTGAGAGTGATTGAGAGTAAGTGTGGTTTCGTGTCTCGATGTCAACACAGTCTAAAACGATGCCGATGTTAGACCTTAAAATGTATGTTAGAGTTGTCGCTGCTGTGTTTTCTGTAAGTAAATATTGTTTTATATTTCTCAAAGTACACTAAAATAATCTATTCTGAAACTGCCTTCTACAAACTACATCATTTAAGAATATCGCTCGCGTGAAATTGGCGACTGCGGCTCTGAATTCTGATTCATACCCTCATGTTTAATTGTATTAAAAATCCTTCATAAAAGACGTTAGATGCAAGGTGATTATAGAAAGTTTAATTTATTGTATCATAACTAGGACACAAACAAAGATAAGACAGGACCCATTAACAATGTGCACAGTAATATCTTATTCCATGTGTTTATGACTATTTGTTCATAATCTTTGTACCTAATTGTAATGAGACTGTGGCTTCTTTATTTACTTATCGTCTTCCAGTGTTGACAGTGAGTATCATTAGTTTATTAGTTGTTATTGTAACAATGATTGTTAAAGCATTTGTTGATAAGATAGTGGCTATTCCTTTTCTCCCTTTCTTCAAAGTATGACTTAATTAAATTATAAATGCAAACATTTATTTTACAGCTGTATGTTTGTTTGGGACTGGTTAAATAATGATTATATTAGTTCTTAATTCTTAATATTAATAAAACTTGAAAAAGAAAGTGAAGTAAACCAAAGGAAAATACATCAGACAGTGAAGATCTCAAGCAATGCACAAAGAGGTCAAGGAACTGTCAATATAGAGAGCTGAATGATGCTGCACTGACAACAGCACAGCTGAAGTGAAGAATAGTTCTAGGTTTTAATGAGATAAAACAAAATGGCTGTAAAGGATTCTACAAAGTCCTGTCATTACACTAATAAGACAAATTATGTGTCTTTATTCTATGTGAGCTTGTAAACTGGTACTATCTAATATAGTCAGGTAATCCTTTTCAAAGGAATTGTAGGTACCATGACTTACGTTTTATTTCGGTCCAATTGTTGGCTAACAACTGGGGTCAGAAAAAATACTTGAATATGTGAAGGAGATTTTGATTAAATATACTGATCTATTTTTACTTTTCAGATATCATCAGCAACAGCATTTGTGTTGGCACTGATCCGCCTCCTCAACCCTGACCTGTTTTACCTAGATCCTTTAGAAGGAAATGAAATAGGTAATGCGTTAGGTATACTATAATTTTGTATTTAGATTGCTGTTGCATGACATTCATCATTTCATCTAGATAAGTATTGCTGCTCAATGTGTAATCTGGTTAAATCTTTGCTGCATAGAGGAGTACCTATTTTTATATGATCTGCATGAACAGTCTCAAGGAAAGAAAAGAGTAATTATTTGAAATGATGCTAAAGAGAACTAGTTTGGCACAACTTGGAAAGGTCTACCTATGTCTGATTGTGATTAATTTCCATTTGCATTCAAATCTAAGAGTTGGATTCTCTATTTGGAACTATTGTTATAAAAGTTCATAAATAGAAACTGTACAATAGTTAAACAGGTTTTTAAAAGAAAAATACTGCTTGACTGCTTCACACACTGTCTCATGCCTAAAACCTTTTTTTAATAACATTAACTGCAAAAGCCGTTCCTTCCATAGGTATCCACTACTTCATATCAGGTTTAATGATATTGACGAGTGGCATAGGGTTCCTGAACAGCTGTGTGGTGATGAACCGCAGTGCCAGCCAAAATACAGGCCGTAATATAACCACCTGGTTACTGTTGGACTCACTGTTTGAAACTACGCGGGTGGTGTATGTGTTCATATGTGAAATACTGCTGAAAGGGAAGGGGCCCATGCAGTTGTATGAGCTATTGATTAGTGCTGCGCAGTACCGTGAGTATTCGTTTTTTATTATTATTCATTGGCTGCTCATCAGCCACTTGCCCTTTCACAAATTTGTTTGTGGTTGGTGGCTCCGTGCAAATCAAATTAAAAGTCATTTATTCAAATTAGTTTGAGAATGTGCACTTTTTGAACTTCAAAATTACATAAAACAGTCCCCCAAAAACCCATTCACCGCTTCCTAGTGCTTTGGCGCAGCATGGCGCCTGCCGTACATCTCTATCAGGCGTTATCTCAGTATTCACTCCCTATGTTTCGTACAATCCAGCCATTTCCAACAGAAGAATCAATGAAAATACTTGAATACTATGTATTTTATGTCTTGTTTCCTGTATCATGCTCACAGACATTACCCGTCGTTCCGCCCGGTAATCGAAGCCGCGTACGTAGCGCATAACTCATAAGCCAATTGCTCCGTAACTGCGCGAATAAAGCCCTCCATGTTTGGCCAATCAACAGGCGCGTAAGGAGGGGCTTGCCCAGTGACTGCACAATGCTCAGGAGATTGATTGTTGACCTAAAATTACGTTGAAAAGGATTTCTATTTATAACGCCCGCAGACAGTCCGTTAATGTTGTTGCCAGAAACATTCCATGTTGCGGGAAAGAATGTGAAGCAACTGTTGCTCAATGTTTGGTACCTATGAATAGGCTTAAGTATTTAATAAAGTTTTGATTTCAATGCGGAGCTCCACCTCAGAGCATCATCATAGGACACGGTACCTACTCAGATTTTTGAGATACTAAAATTACAATTAGAAAATTATCTCTACTCTACTCTTACCACATTGATTGTTTTAAAACCCTTTGCTGATTCTCGTCGATTTGTTCTGGCCCTAAGACTTCACGTATTTTGCGGGCCCTACGCAAAATTACTACCTATTCATAGTTTATTATGTAACTTTTCTATTTACTCGGCGCCCTACTGAAGAGTTCGTGCTCTTTATGGCACAAAAGATTACTAGCCGTGAAAGGTCACACCATTAGCAAGTAGGTCAAGGTTTACGTGCTGCCCACAGCACACACCTATGTTGCCTGAAAACATTAGGATATTACACATTCAACAAACATGATTTATATTATAAGGGTTTTAATTTTCCTTTTTTGTATTCGGTTTTGCCTGGTACAACTTTTAGTAGAACATCTTTCAGAGAAATAGGTTTGCCGCCTAGTCCTTTCTTATAGCGTCTAGCGGTCTAGGTCTAAGCTACTTATAACTTCATAACGTCAATGTCAGACGAACCTTCTCCTCATCCATTAAGGATATTAAAAACAAATAGCTACATTTTCTACAATTTTTATATACGAATGTCTTTTAGAATTTAATAATAGAAACTTGAGCTCGCAAAGTATACCTACCATGCGGTTCCTTCATCCCTCTTTTCCAAATGGTTAACCTTTTGGACGTCATTGTCACAATATACAAATAAAATTAGCTGGCGAAACTCCGCAGGCGTGATGGGTAACGATATCTAAACACGACAAAATAAAAAAATTATAATAAATTGTTGATTTTCTAAATGGAGCCTCTCGGCGGGTTGGCATCGGCATGAATTTGGACAAGACAAAAATCATGCACAATTCACACGTCTTGCCGAGTCCAATCCACATCGAAAGGTCGCTTCTCGAAGTTGTGAAGGAGTATGTCTATCTAGGGCAAGTCATCCAGCTCGCTAGACACAACTTTGAATAAAAAGCCGACAGAAGGATTCAGTTGGGTTGGCCAGCGTTTGGAAAACTTCGTCAAGTCTTGTCGTCGCCAATCCCGCATTGTTTGAAGACCAAGGTCTTCAACCAGTGCGTCCTGTCCGTTATAACATACGGTGCGGAAACGTGGACACTGACAGTCGGGCTGGTCCACAAATTTAAGGTCGCTCAGCGCGCTATGGAGCGGGCTATGCTCGGGGTTTCTTTGAAGGATAAAATCAGGAAAGAAGTTATCCGGAAAAGAACCGGAATTACCGACATAGCTTGCAGAGTAAGCAAGCTGAAGTGGCAATGGGCTGGCTATGTTTGTCGGAGGACCGATGGCCGGTGGAGCAGACGAGTCCTTTTTCTTTATTTTTTGAGTGGGAAATCATCAAATGACCTCTCCCGCTCTGGGCGGAGCGGAAGGGCGTGTCAGACTCTTACTGACTAAAACCCACTCGTTTTCCTTCAGTTGCCTGTGCGCCAGGGCCACGGTAACTCTTTCGAACAATCCGCAAACCCGGCAGGCATCGGCCCTATCGGACCCCGTCAATTGTGCTGACATCTCTTTGAGGCGCACGTGGAACACGACACGCCGTCGACCCGGGCCTGGTCCTTACCGGACCGCGAGCTGCCCATTGCTCGCCGTCCGCAAGCCCGCGCCTACGGTGGCCGGGAGTCGGCAATCGACTCCCGACGCCCAGAGTGTCTCCTCCTGCGGCGACTAGGGGCACGAGGGCGCAGCGATTGCCTCTCCCTCTCGCGCTCCGCCTCCTCCTTCGCGAGCATTACTGCTTCGCAGAAGAAGGTGACGGCTTCCCATTCTCTCTCGCTCCGTGCCATGGCCTGAACCAGGGCCGGACGCGAGAGGTCGCCGCCGCCGATCGCCGCCACGAGGACACGGCGGTGCTCCGCCCAAGCCAGGCAGACCTCCACCGTATGCTCCACCGTGTCCTCCGGTCGATCCGCAACCCCGCGTGTCATCAATTCGGCCGCCGCCTGGTGCGACCTCCCCTGCGCCAGGACCAGCGTGTCGTCAGCGTAACACACCACGCTGACGTGGCTAGGGAGGTCAGCGCGCAGCACCCTGTCGTACCTGATGTCCCACAGATGCGGCCCCAGGACCGATCCCTGTGGGACACCGCACGACATCTCTCGCCAGTTCCATTCTCCCTGGTGACCGGGGTAAATAACCGCCCTATCCGTCAAATAGGCCTCGACTACACGACAGAGGTAGGTCGGCATCCGGTGATACCGGAATGCCTCACTGATGCAACTCCAGGGCAGGGTATTGAAGGCATTGGCGATGTCTAGAGAAACCACCAAGACGACCCCACCCCGGGCCACAGCATCTCCCGACGTGAGAGCTCGCACGCGCATGATGGCGTCTACCGTAGAGCGCCCCCTGCGGAAACCAAACTGGCTCTCCGCCAAATCCGGCCCCACCCGCACCAGCCGCCCGACGAGGCGGTCTGCAATGACTCTTTCAAAGAGCTTGCCCACCTCGTCGAGCAGCACGATGGGCCGGTAAGCGGACGGAGAGTCCGCTGGTCGCCCCAGCTTCTTAATGAGGACCAGTTTCCCCGTTTTCCAACGAAGTGGGAACTGGCCCTCCTCCAAGCATACGCTTAGGAGCCCTCTTAGTCGAGGCCCGAGAGCCTCCGAGGCCAGGACCCAGGCTTTTCCAGGTAAGCCGTCGGGTCCTGGGGCGGTATATTTGGCACTCAGCCTACGTACCGCCGCTCTCAACTTTACCTCGGTCACCTCAGGAGCAACGTCGTCATCGTCGGTTGTGTGGTCCACAGTTGGCACCGCAGGAGGCGGAGCCATGGGCGCGGGAGTATGCTCCCCCCGCGAAGGGAACAGAGCGCTCACCACGCCCTCCACGAGCTGGGGCCGGAGACTCTGCGTCAGCGGGGGAGCCCATGGGCGGAGTTTCTCCCGCACCACCTTATATGGGCGTCCCCACGGGTCCCTGTTGAGAGTCTCCAGCGACTCCGCGAGCCAGTTCCCTGGCCCGCAGAATCTCCGCTCGCAGAGCAGACGAGTACTGGAGTGGCGACCGCGTATCGGCAAGCGTAGTGTGGGAGCCCCCCCAGCTAGATGGACCCACGACCTTACAAAAGTTGCTGGGACAGACTGGATGCGGAAGGCGGAGGACAGGGTGTTGTGGCGTAGCAAAGTAAAGGCCTATGTCCAGCAGTGGACTCTGCGATAGGCTGAGTTGATATTAGAAGGAGGTGCAGATGATGATGAGTTTTCAGAATCGAAATATTTGGAACGAAAGGACTATTAGGTACTTTTTTTTAAGATTTGTGATATGCAACCTATTGGTAATTATAATCATTATGTGTAACTGTTGATCTTTAATGTGTTTATACTAACTGATAAAATAACAATTATTAAAAGACTGATTTTGAAAACGTATTTTTGGAACGAAGTTCCTTAACGCGGCTTGCCATAGGAATTGACTGGTAGAAATCGTCAAGCAAGGAAAAAGCGGTATGCCCCCTCCATGCGACTTTCGCTCTCTGTCTCTTCACGATCTCTCACGATTATTTGTGTCACAATTGAGTGTGTGCGTGTATTGAGATTCCAAGACGAGCATTGTACGCGGCTCATTTAGTTACTCTCAGACGTTGTTAATTTATTTAATTGTGCCTGTTATTTAATACATAATATACAGCAAAAGGATTTTCGTTTCAATCGGGTCTCCTACGAGACCTCTTTTTTTGTTTATTACAAAATTAAATTCCTCGCGCTAATTTAAGAATCTATACTAATAATAAAGCTGAAGAGTTTGTTTGTTTGTTTGTTTGCTTGAACGCGCTAATCTCAGGAACTGCTGCTCCGATTTGAAAAATTCTTTCAGTTTTAGATAGCTCATTTATCGAGGAAGGCTATAGGCTATATATCATCACGCTAAAACCAATAGGGACGGAGCACCAATGAGCAATGTTTCAAAATCGTGGGTATTTTTTCCTTTTGAGAGCTTCCTTTGCGTGCGCTGCGTAAACGGTTAAAGTTTCGCAAAAATCATGTATTACAGAATTGTTCCCCTTTAAAAGTTCTAAAAAAAAGTCTGCGACAGCTTATGTCTATCTTTTATGTTTGGCTCACTATAAACTTTTTTATGCTAACCAAATTTGTTCTAAAATAATGCATTATTTGCGAAGGTGTTTTTATAAACATGATATTTATCCTTATCCAAATAAATACGTTATTTATCACAAGTATTTAATTTAAAACAAAATTGCCCTTTATATCTTTTGATTTCAATGAATATCTTAGGAGATATCGCAGTTTTAAAATAACATCGCAGCAAAATAATGGTGCAAGGCCGGCGGCGGGTGGTCATGACGGGGAAGGGCGGTGGCCCCAGTTATCTCTGCGAGATACCAAAAATGACGTTCAGTACCCCAGTAAAAATTGAATCGGTAACCCAGTACAATTTCTAAGACCTTAAATATTTTTTGTTCTAGAATTTGTACTGGGTAACTCGGTAAATTTTCTTGGGTTCCGCGTTACTGCAGAGCCCCAGTAAAAATTCATAAACTCCCCAGGAATATTTTAAGAAATCTTTTCTCCGTGTACTGATAAAAGCCTGATGTAGGTACCTAAAACAGCTCCTTAACGTACGTATTATTAAAAAATATTTTCACCCTCTACATAAACGAAGTCGCGGGTTAAAGTTAGCGTTAGCCCAAAGTAACTATTCCACGCGGACGAAGTCGCGGGCAGAAGCTAGTAGTTCATATAGAGCAGTGGTTCTTAACCGGTGGTCCGCGGACCACCGGTGGTCCCTGGAAGCACCCGAAGTGGTCCGCGAAGCCATCCAAAAAATATGAACTAGTGACAATGAGTCGACACAACGACGTGTCGTGCGAGTTGAGAACCTAGCCGGGGCGAGGTGGGCGCCAAAAAAATAAAAATAATGTTGGCTTTGAACTATTTTATGCGTGTTTTATTTACAGATAGAACAAACCTTTCAAAAAAAAAAAAACAAAAATCAAAATATTTTATTTCACATAAACCAACATGGGCACTTATGAAACGTCAGAAGCTAGGTGCACAGTTCCAATTGGTTGTTTCCTATGGAGAAGAGCCGGCAAGAAACTCCACGGTTACTCTTTTAAAAATAAGGGGCTTTTACAATGTTCCAAATTAGTGTTGATAATGGGAGGACAGTGTAGGCCTTTATTCATTTACATTTACTGTAGTACCTCCAAACAGTTGGTGGTCCATGGCAAGACAGAAATTTTGTCAAATGGTCCCTCATTACTAAAAGGTTAAGAACCACTGATATAGAGCATAGTAAGTACACTCATCAAAAGTATCTAGGGATCAAGCACGTTTTTGCTAGTTACAAAAAATCGGGGATTTTACTTATATTTTTTGTAACTCCTGTGGACACTAGTGATTTCTAGTAAATTTCATCATTTGAAAAGGCACGTTACCGCATCACTGGCAGCGTGGCAGAGCGACATGGAGGACGATCTCGCATCACCACACGCAAACAAGATCGTTACATACAAATTACTGCTCGACGAAATCGTACAATGACCGCGATCATGTTGGTTAGGAGGCTTCATAGCTCTTCAGGGATGATAAAATAAGCGAACTTACCATAAGAAATCGCTTGCAGGAAGTCAATCTCCAGTCCCAAAGGCCGCTACGTGTACACACGGCGACATTTCAAGCTATACATTTCCAGTTTTAGCTGATCTCGCATTGTATTGGCTTTTCGTACAATGAGAAGTCGGGTTATACTGGAAATATATAGCTTGATATATCGTCGTGCGTACCACCTATTGAGCCCAGCAATCGCAGAGCCCGTTTACAATGGGCTCGTGAACACAGAAATTGGGCAGAAGAGTGGCGTTTTGTGGTTTTCTGACTAATCTCGCTTTGGTATGAGGCCAGATACTAGACGAACCCGGTATTGGAGAACCCGTGGACGCCAAGAACGTTTAAAATCACACCAATAAATGAATTTGAATTTGAATCAGAGGCAATCTCAATGCACAGATTAGATTGTATCAGATGTTCTCATTCCTTGGGGACACAATTTGGTGCTTTATTTCTGCTTATGCATGATAATACACGTCCACACACTGCCATAGTCGTTGCAAATACACTTGCCGCAGTTAATAGGTATCAATGTCCTACCAATGCCTGCTCAATCGCCAGACCTGAATCCCATTGAGCACGCATGAGATATGCTTCAAAGAAGAGCTCGGCCAAATATGAATGCCGTACACACAGCAGAAAATCTTTTTCGCCTGTTTCAACGGACGTGGGCGGCCATTCCGCAACTTGATTTGGATGAACTCATATTGAGTATGCCGATCGCTGCAACTGTGTTATACGCATTAACGGCGGAAATACAGACTACTAATTGTTTATTTTACTCAATAGAAACTATCACATTATAATGTCAGGATTAACTAAGGTGAAAAATCCAACATAAGCAAAAATCGCGCAAATTGTTTATTAATGCAAAAGCATAGAGTACTTCGTCGATCTACACAGACGAAAACATTTTATTTAACCAATCTAAACAGACATTTGTATTAAATTTCAATAGGGCAATTTTTTTTTTTATTACCTTAATCCCTAGATACTTTTGATGTGTGTAAATAGAATCGATAAGCGACATGCTGCACGGCTACATCCCTAACTCAGATGCGAAGAAGTCATAATAATGGCTACCCGGCCACGCCATTGTCATAATATCAAGACAGCAGATCTAGAATAGTGCTGTTACCTTATTGTAATTTGATTTAAATTTTTTATCTCCTTATGTCTGGTTTTACATTTATAAAGTTTGTAAATGCCGTGGAATGATTACTATAGCGGGAAGTAGTGCGAGGTTAAATACAATTTGAATGTCATGTCATGAGTAGTGTTTATTCAAAAATTAAAGACAAACATTTAAAAAAATCTTTAATCGATAGTTCTAGTCCCTATTATTTTTGTAGATTATTTCATTGAAATTGTGGCTTGACGTGGAGGGGACGTCGATGAGTTAATGCTCTGGCGTTCAAAACGCAAAACGCGAGCAGTGGTGGCCCTGTGGTATCGACCCCGACTTACGAGTTGTTGGTTGTGGGTTTCAACCCAGGCAGTCGCTTTACTTTGTGTAAATAATTTCATCATCACTGCTCTCAAAACGGTGAAGGAAAACATCGTGAAGAAACCGGCATGTCCTAGAACCAAACATTCGAAGATATGCGACATTTACCAACCCGCACTGGGCCCGCGTGGTATATTACACTCCTCGAAGAGAGGAGGCCTGCGTCCCAGCAGTGGGAACGTTATAGGCTGATTATGTTCGAAACGCTAATTAGGAACTCGTGGCCTTTACCTACATATATAAACTCACGCCTTCGTCACATGAGGGTAGGCACAAACTATACAGAACGCCACCTGTTACGATTCCTTACATACTCGATCCTCTGTGGCCTTTATTAACGTGATATTCCTTTTTTTCAGTGCTGGACAGCTTTCTCTACTGTCAAATGATACTCCGACACTAGTATTGGGCGAACATATGTAATTTAGGCGTTACAATAGTGGCCATCCATAGGATGCACTCGTCCGCCATAGAGGCTGATCTGCGAATTTACAAGAACTTATAGCAATCTTGTAAAAAGGTTCAATGCATTTAAAAGGAGAAGGAGCCTTCTCCTTGTGTTTGAAAAACGATAGGTTTTGTTGTGTATTTTATTGATGATCGGCATTGCTTGGTTATGTCTATACTATCTTGGTCAAAAATGCAGGGTTTTTGACTTACGCACCAGCAATAATTTTTTTGTAAATAGTCTAGTTCTTACTCTACCTATTTGCACTGTAATAGCTTCAAGCAATGCTGATGTAGAGGACATTGTCCAAACGTGTATTATAAATATAATGATCATTCCATTGTAGCTGTGATCGTCGAATATAACGAATTGAATCGGTATTAATCAGTTTAGATTTATATCTGATTTGTAGTCTATCAGGTTCAGCCTGCGAGTCACACTGCTACAAGGATCGTTTGGGGCTCAAATGACGTTAAGAAGGGGGCTCTGTTGGTAAACATTTGTGCAACATCGTTTTGTGAAATGTATTGAAAAAACAAGATGGCGGCGTTAGTTCCGATTTTGGCCACGCACCTTGTAGCGGTATAAGATCTTATATGCCCGGTTCCTGAAGTATTCTTAACCTGATTTTATCTATTCGATAGTGCTATTGGATCGATATCTTGACACATTTCGTTTCTGAACACTCGATCATTAGATTTTCTGTCGAATCAGTAGCTATTGAGAGTTTATTCGAAAAACTCAGAAACTGGGCATTAGGCAGCTAAGAATGTATGCTTTGAAAACTCATTTTCCAAATTATTAAAGTCGTTAATTGGATCTCACGGTCACTGTTAAATTCTTCACGCTGTATGAAGTCGGCGAGTTTTTTATATCGGAGACAATAAACTGTAATTCTCACTGTATGATAGCTTTACCAGAAGATTCTGTATCACATAAGTCTTGCCTTGCCCATGTTGTGTAAATTCCTTTACTTTTTTCTAAGACTAGATGTAAGGTAGTAGAGCAGACTAGTATTACATAGTTTTACGTGTTAGATAAATTATGTAGATAGTCAGGCGCGGATCCTAATATAAATAAACTCATTAATTTGCACTCTCAAAAAATGTTGTGAAACGAATGTACAATTTATCAGAAGTATCAGCGATTTTACTCTATACTAATCGAGATTTTCCGACCAGTTTCGGACTCAGCCGAAAGCTACAGGATTGGCTCGCCGAAAACCTGTATTTTCAAAGTCTAATTCCACCACAGAGCAGGGAATGGCCGCGCGGCGCGCCGGCAGCAGTACTAATAAAATTTGTGGCGCCGAAAGTGAGCTGAGCGCACAATTTCAGTCACGGACCGCCTTCAAAGCTGTCAGTTCCCATACGACATTAGTGTCGCAGTGAGAGTAAACGGTGACACGCTTGGTTTGTATAGAAAGTGTTGCCAATGCCGCCTCTAGGTGTGGCCGCTGAGGCGTCTGCGTGCTGTTTACTACCAATAATTATAAGTAAATTCTCGTAGTTCTAGGAAAAGGTCTTCCTGGTTGTTGATCCGCGTCTGGCTGCAATATTATCTTCCCACCGAATATTAAGTATTCATACTCCTGCACTAAAATCCTCACAAGTATTATTTTTAACTGTTTTACCAATTTCGTATATTTACATAAGTTTGTGAATCTTTTTATCTGTGATTTTCGGTTGTTTTATTATGTTTTGATTTAATGCCAAAAAAATAAACTTCAAAACAGGTTTTATAAAAGTTTTAAGGGTTGATTTATAATAATCTGAAATACTAGTCAGAGTAAAGAGATTATTAAAGAAAAGTAAATAAATTGTTAATTTGTTTTGAAGTTAAAAATACTAAAAGTTAATGAATTTGTCATTGGCAAAGTTGTCATGTTTGTAAAGATGTGTATAATTGTATAGATAGATGCAGAGTCTTGACCGATTTGTAACTTCGTTGAACGAGAAATAAAATAAAGTTTTTATAATGAATTAATCTTTTTATTTTAGTGAGTGGTCTGTCCAAAAATATAATGCGTACGCAGCTATTCAACACTCGTCAACAGGCTACAGAATTACAAAGTGCACTTCCATCGTACTCTAACAAACTATAATACAAGGCATTAGGCCGGCCGCACACCGAGCGATACACCACAGAAGATAATGCATAAATAGATCGTTGTTGAATTGAGCTAGTTTTAAGAGAAATTAAATTCGTAGCAGTATACGTTACTAAGTCAACATTTTATTGACATAATAGACAGAGTTCTAAATAACAAATAAATTCATTCTCAAACAAATAATATGGATATCAAAGAACACACATACGCTGACAAACCTAAACATTACACGTTCAATAAGTTCTACTTTTCTTGGTTCAAATCTAGCTTTTTAGACGGCACCGGCGACGTATGTGTATCCATACTGCTTTCTTGTCTCGTAACATAAATATTCTAAGGGGAGCTGGAAACTTGGTCAATGTATTTGTAGCGTTGTATCGCTTGCTATGCAGCCAGTACATCACAAAACACGCTGTATAATCAAAGCGGCGTCTTCCAACATCAAACTTACTAGAACGGACGCTCAACGCAACACTCGTCAACAACACTATACTGTTTTGTTCGATAATCAACCTTGTTGCAAATGTTCTAACGTCCATTATTGCTTATTAATTACGGGAAAAGGGTACAAAAATACTTTGGAGCTACTGCTTAACTATAAAAGTAATATTTTCAGATTATTCTTACTAGATTTCCGTTGTAAAACATTTCCAACAAGGCATCATTTACATCCGAACGTCAATAATAGCACATTGTATCAACAACACTAGTAGTTATTGCTATTTTGTCATCCATATTCAGCCTATTTTAATCCTAGATTTGTAGGTAGGTACATTACTTACTTAAAATTAAATATATATAACTTCTTCAAAAATTAGATTGATTACAATATTAATTTCCCAAAATTTTAATAAAAATCGAATGAATAAGTTCATAAATGTCGAACTGAATGTACGAAGCATGTGACAACACGCGAGTTTCACAGTAATAAAGTATTAATTATAATTTGACCCTGTACATTTTACACAGACGAATGATTTTTTCCATTTATTTGACTATAGGCCGGTTGAATTGAGTCAACAGGTTTTTGAAAATACTTCAAATTCGTAAATCACGAAGAACCAACATTCAAAACAGTAGCTGTACTTATTTTATTGTTAGTATTGAAGTCACAACAAAATAAATAAGTGATTCGGTTTTTCATTTTTGTGTTACCTGCTGACTGGCATTTGTTTTAATTACTTGCAAAATATTATCATTTGATAAACCATGACGTTTCAAAAAGTCGAAAAGACATAATTAGCACAAAATATGCTCAAGCAATTGATTTTTTAATTTTACAAAAGTAATACTGGTAATATAATAATTTTGTTCGAATATTTAGAGTTTATTATTTAAAGTCCATAAAATGTCACAAAAAGCTTGCCTGCTCCCAGATGTGTGGCGAACTTATATTCTATAACAATAGTGTTAAAAATTTAATAAAAGAGGCCTTTACCTGAAAGCAGAGCAGCAGCACACAAGTTCATTATCCACATTACCCAACACTATGCAGAATTCTTTCAACTTCAATGGCACAAAAATATATCGCCGATCTTTTATAATTCATTGAAAAGATATAGATTTCTAGTATACAACTATTGCTTGTAGTACGAAAATACTATGTTATTATTTATATTTAATGGCACTTCTAAAACTTTTGTATTGTTTAATTTTAAATCGATGAAGTTGAACACTAATATTTGCAAAATACTCTATTTATGGCAGAAAAGAGTCGAGACATTTTTACATGAAAACAGCTATCTATGTCCAGCTCAAATGATCACTCGTTAACGCTAGTATTTCATAATATTTGCTAATTATTTTACATTATTATAATGTAGAAATGCATAAAATCTTGTGAGAATAGAGTAAATATCCTTATAGGATAATATTGCTACGATCTGTACTATGAGAATCAGACGGCACCCGCGAAATATATGGGTGTGGAACCCGGAACGATCAATAGTATATCAGGTATGAACAACTGGCTATGGAGAGGTATTAAACGCTATAGGCGACATTGCACCAAATTTGTATGAACTTTAAACGCGCCCGCGTCCACTACGTCCCCACACTCAACTACCTCCACATGAAAATCATTTGAATTCACAATGTAACTTGTATTATAATTATTTTTCAATAAATTCATCTCACAACCCACTACAAAGTCGTAAACAATGTACAAATTGAGTGAATAATATAATCTAATTACAATATATACGTACATATAATACAGTTTGCGAGATACATCTGAGATCTAAAACATAAGGAACTTAATAATAACTGTTCGAACGCAATACATCAAACAAAACGAAACAGTTCACGTTCAAATTATTTGTTACATTATAGTAATATCTACAAATAATATTGTCATGAATTTAATACAGTATTCTACAAGGCGGATGTGTATTTTCTTTCCCTTTTAACATGAGTGCAAGCGTCTTCAAGCATAAATTGTCACAAGGACACCAAGACACTATAATCTCAATATTCTTATCAGTCCATTGTCATAATATAATAATCATAACTTCCCTAAAAATTGTCACACAGCATCTTTCACTCTTGTTTCTAAAAGACAAAGCAAATACACAAGGCAGGCCACACTTCACCTAGATGTATTGAACAGTCGACAGTGGCGCCACCTAGGCCGCGGGGATATGTTTCAGCAACCTTACGTGTCCTTACGTTAATTAGGACTACTTTACACTACGATAACGATCTATATTAACAAGCTACGCTATACCTAGGGGGGCGCACACATGCGGAGACCCCGACTTTTCATTGTTTTTGTGACACGCATGGAGAAGACGCAAGATTAAAGTTAACATTACTCTCGTGTGATGAAAAGATGAATCAATCAGCGTCGGCTTATAAACAAGCTGTCACGTTCAGGTTGCGCTGTTATCTCTCAAACAACGTCTAATATTAGACATCTACATAATATGTTGAAGTAAATGATAGAGAAAAGCAAATAAATAAATGATAAAGAGGTGAGTTTTGTGTGGTACTTGTTCATCAGTATGTTATTACAATAAGCAAGAAGTATCACCCTTTCGCGGTTATGTTAGTCTTGGTCACTGTTTTGGCGACCGGCTAATATCCACTAATATTCGCAAATCTGCGATTTGTGAACTTTTTTCATAAATATTTGATCGGAGAATGGAACAAGGGAGTTTGTCAGCTTAAATCTTGCGTCAAATGGTACATGTAGTGAGCATACAGCGAACATTCCACACGAATGGCACGGTATTTGGCCAATAGCAAGGGACGAGAAAATTTTGAATAACATTAGGCCGAATCGTTTCCTAGTAAATGCGTCAAGAGATAGTTTAGGAACATATAGACAGTCGTATCTTGAACTTTGGCACCTTCTAATGAAAAGCACCTACATTGCTACAAGGATCTTTTGGTGTCCGCGTGGCGTTGTCAGGGGGGCGCTGTTGGTATACTGAAACTGCAATTGCTTTGTGAAATGTAATGAAAAACCTAGAGCGCGGCGTTTGTTCCGATTTTGGCCACGCGCCAGAAGAACCTTGTAGCGCTATAATCGAATGTCGACAATAATGAGCGCGTTTGAAAGATGAATAAGAAACTAAGTTAAAATTTTTGACTTTTGACGTACAATTTGTACATTTGAGAGAGTGGAATTAATTCCCTTACCTAAGTCCGTATTCAGAAGTAAAAACGCTGCGGTTAAAGTCCGCGTTTGTTCCGTGCGCCGCCGGCAGTGTGTCGGACGGCGTAGCGGCGCAGTGGGCGTGCTACGGCGTAGCGACGTGGTCGTGCTACGGCGTAGCGGCGTGGCGGGGCTACGGCGTAGCGTGGCGCTACAGCCGGGGCTCGGCTAGAAGTTCTGCTGGCGCTTGCGCTTGAGGTGGATGGCGTCGAGGATGGGCTGGCGCTTGCGGTTGTAGCGCGCGCGCAGCTGCTCGATCTCCGCCTCCATCTCCGCGTCCAGCGACGCCATGCGCGCCTCCAGCTCGCTCACCGACAGGTAGCCCAGCTGGCGGGGGGGCACAAACATTATACGAACTAGCTGGCTGGGGGATGTATGTTGGACGGTAAAGCGGGTTTCGACGCGAGAGCATATATAATGTCGCAGATGTATTGTCTAATAACGAATCCGATGTTTTACAAAACAGCTCCGTTATGTAAAATAGCTAAACGACGTTTAGCGGTTTATTACTGAACTTTAAACACGCAGAATTACATAAACATTTTGCATTTATCAATGCAGCGGGTTAATGATTAGAGGTTATGTAAAACAGCGCCAAATAAAACTTCAAGAGTGTAGATTTTAGTTCAAATATTTTTCGCTCGTGGCTTTCTGTGTCATAACAACATTATTGGCGGCCGAAACAAAAATGAATAAAACGAGTGAGTGATAATTACCCTAACTCAAATGAAAACCGTAATTTTAAGGACAATTTAATAAAAAGTTAAAGTTTTATTTAAATTCAGTCCTAAAACTACTAAATAGCCAAGTAACTACGACAAACTTGGAAATAGCGTTCGCTGCCCGCTGCCGCGGCACCGCTCGCTTCGCTCGCTCGGCTCGCGCGCGGTTGTATAACCTAACCTAAACCAATTGGTCAGGGTGCTATAGCAGAGTTACTGCAACCAATTCGGCATTAGAAACCACACCAAACGCTTATTGACTGCAGACAAGCCAATCTGCATTACGTCTAAACGTGGGTAGCAGTTTTGTTTAACGTACGCAATGACAATCCAGCTGACCGTTGTTCAGCTGTTTTACATAACGGAGATGTTTTGTAAAACAACTAGCAGTTTTGTAAAACAGCGGATTCAACAATCCATCTGCGACATTTACATCCCGACAACAGTGGTCGGGCAGTAGCCCACCAGACACAACACCCGTCTGCTCGGAGATGTTCCCTTTTCTACGGAGGATGACGAACTTTCCACCTAGTTCCTCATACCTCTATAAGGTCATCGTAATTGTAATAAATACATCTATTACCTCACAAAGTAAATTAGGTAAGAAAGATATTGGTAATGATTTGAGGATTTTATATGAGTAAAATGTTTATAGTGTACTCTCATAACCGTCATTATTCAGTCGAAAGATGTCCACTGCTGGACATAGGACTTTTATCATAATAACACTTAAAATGAAGTACACACAATGTTAATCAAAAGTCTTATGCAACAAATATCCAAAAGTTCTATGCTAGCATTATAAAACCTACATATTTATTTGTGATACCATTACATAGAAGTAAAGCGGTTAGTGACGCACACGTTTCGTTATTCGCTCGTATTAGTACATATCGACACCTCCAAACTAAAGCGCGCGCTAAACTACCAAACTATAATAATTGTATAAGTAATCATATATTTTAATAATCACTGAATTTTTTAATTGCCATCAATTCTGAACTTGCGTTAAATATGGGCATTTTGCTTAAGTCATGCAAGCGTACCCACCCTCATCAAATTCTACCGTGCCAGCGACCATTCACCAGGTTGCCTAAAGCTTCATTCGATCCCGTCCAAAACTCCCTTGAAAACCTCAAATTTTAGTCAAAAAGGTATTAGTAACAGTAACAAATAGATAGTAATGGAGGTGTCGACACAGTGCGTGTGCGCACACGCTTACGTCTCGGCAGCGGCAGTATGGAGACCACGTGGAGCTGACTTACGAATTCGAAGTTGCCTTCCTCTACGAACGCGCGTTGGAACGCAAGAGCGGGGTTCGTTTCGGTTTCTGTTTCGGCGCCGACGCTGGAAAGAAATAGATTATGTAAAAATATTGCAGTTTGTTCAGTTTAAAATTTGGGAAAGATAACAACTTGATTTAAATTTCAAATATTTCTGTAATTTTAAAGTAGTTTTAGGACATTAAAATTACACAACGGTAGGAAAATGTTACAATGAAAGATTCATTAGCCCCGTTTTTTAATACAGTCATGTGAAATTTTTATGACATGAATATATCTGACAGTATGGTACAGAAGCAAATGACTCAAAAATACCCGACAGTTATATCGTCTAGGAGCAGATGACATGGCCATGCCTGACAGCATGCCTATGGCATCAGTCCGGCCGGTACATAGTGCGTGAAGTATGACATAAAGTAACATACGCGCGCGTGTCTGCGAGCGGCGCGAGCGTCCCGTTGGTGGGCGCGCCGATGTTGAGGTGGTTGACTTCCTTCTTGTCGAAGTGTTCCAGGAACAGAGGCCGGTATTTGGGCCGGTTCGTGTCCATGGGGTCTGTGTCGTGACCTGACGGAATAAGGATGAATTTTAGACCACTATACAGGATGTTTTTTATTTCCCATAACTCTAGGGTATGAATGAGACCATATCAAAGAACCAATTGACATATGTTTTTTTTTTTGTTTAAATTTTTCATACAAAATAATTCTACAAAGTCACGATTATTAATGTAAAACACCCTTACGTGAAATATGACAACGTCACATTTTCTTAGCTTTAATTTGACTAGTAGTTCCAGAGATTTGCGCGTTCAAACAAAAAACAAACTCTTCAGCTTTATTATTAGTATAGAAGATAGATATAATAGCATACATTATTGCTGGGAAACGTCTTTTATTTTTGGTGTGAAAAATCGCTGTTTACAGCAACACATTATGCTTTTGGGTGTATGCAATAGTAAAGGATTTGTGGGGGTGTTCCAAGTTAAGTTATAACATTTAAACTTGTTTTCGTGACAAAAAAAAAGGTATTAAAAAGTCGTAGCTTTGACCTTCAATATTTCCATAACCAGAAGATTCCCAGGTATAGTCCAGTACAAAAAAAAACTGAATGACGGGGAGTACACGTGACTGTCAGCTTCGTTACGCGTCTTTTTACACCCTTTACACTCCAGGGAGTTAATAATATGACCATACTAACGTTTCATGGTAGCGAGGTCTGCATCAGGCTCGTTGATGACCATAGTTCCTAGATCCGCAGCCAGGTCGGCTGTAGCATCCCTCGTGGGTACCAGTGTACCGTCTCCTCGCTGCTTCATTGTCGCTTCTTCGTAACCCTCGCCCTGAAACATATAGAATTTATGTTTAGATATTGTAGTAGTGCAGTAGAACTGTTGTAGTCTGACTTCATTGATTCTCAAGTTACGCAGACGTCACTTTTAAACACAGTATGCAGCCCCGGGATCAAACAAAACAATGACTGTATTCCTTGCGTTAAACAGCATATAACATAGCGTTACCCTCTCATGCACTGCGGCAGTACAATGGTATTCGTTTTTAATAAACACATTATTGTCAAATATTATTTGCGAAGTGTCCAGGGCCCTGGCAATATTTCACCTTTTTTGTGAAACTATGTTTCTGAAAACAACGATAGGAACACAATGATATAAGTAATAGAGAAAAACCACAATCGAAATAGAAATAATCCATTAGCAAAAATTGTTAAGTTTGTTTGTGTTTTGTTGGTTTACAGATAATGCTTAATAAAAACTTACCGCAGCAAAAGCCTTAGCATTATTGGTATGATGCTGCGCGTTCCGGAACACCTGACTCTCTCTGATCTCGCGCGCCTCCGCTATCATCGAGCTGAGGATGCTGGGGTGCTTCGTGTTACCTACGTCTGATGCTGGGGACGAGGAAATAGCTACATGAGCACTTATATAACATTTTAAAGTGGGGGGGTAAGAGAGTAATAAAATTGAAGGCAATAGGCTCACGCCCTATTCCAAGGACATTAAACAGATTAAGATACTTTTAGGGACACCCCTGCCCAACCCTTCGGGAAGACAGGCGTATTGTTATGTTGAATAACGAAAATAACACATTAAAACATGACGAAAATGCTTGCGATAATTTTATTATCCAACTGGCAGTGTTGCATTAGTAATGATCGATTTGTCGTGGAATCGAACTCTAACTGTCTTATTACAAAACACTGAGCCCTAAACCTTCGAGCCAGTTTTTGTTTTACGAACTTTACGTCGATTCTAAAATCGGCGTAAAGTATTAAGAACTTTACTAATAAAGTTCTTAATACAAAATTGACAACCTAAGACCGGACTAAGTTGTCAATTTTGTAAAAAGGAACTGTATTTCGATTTCTGTTAGGTTCTTATTTCAAAAACAGGGTCGATGGTTAAAACCATGTAAAAAAAACTTGTTTTATAATAAGACCGTAATAGTTTAGTATTAAACCGAACACACTCAAATCACAAGCATATTTTGCATCGTCAGACAGGATAACAACAATATCAATAAAATTAGAATACAAATTGCTAGAACAACAAATTGTACTTAAACATGAACTGTGTGGTCAGCATGGCAACCCTGCCGTATAATAATAATATTTACCTATAAACTCATGTGTTAACAGGAACTCGGCGGTGGCTCGCTCCTCGGGGTTCTTCACGAGACACTGACTCACGAAGTCTATGAACTCCGGGGACCATTGATCTGGCTCTCTGGAAGTGCAATAAATAAATATATATGGGCCAAACACACCTACATCATTAAGTATCTGTTTGCACCTTCGACCGAGGTTGATTGTAAGGATCATTACACCGCTAAGAGACATGTTTTGAATGATTAGAAACCACTAAGTCGGACAAACCGATAACATGTAAAAACTTTAATGCAGTCAATGGTCTCTACGGCTATTTGAAAGGCTACACACTTTTTTTATGCATCTGTTGGAAAGCAAATTACGAATGGCAGAGAACGGAGTGTTACAGTGCAGTTCAGGAGAGACCGAGGCTATGAGCTAGATCTTCTTAGCGTGTCGATGCCAATCTAAATAGACTCGGCCCAGAATTCGGCTACGTGTTTGGCGCCATCACTAGCGTCCATCAGTTCTTGCAACGTGCAGCTAACAGGACACACAGGACATGATATTAAGCATACTATCCATCAAACGCTCAAACGAGAACGACATAGAAATCATCACCGTCGATGTTGGTACCTGCACCATCACTTCCTTTTATAAACTAGTTTGTTTCATTAGAGTTTTTCACTTCTTTGCATATTCGTAGGTAAAATATGAAAGACCTGGTATTTGCAAAGACATAAGGTCTGAAATCACTATCACAAGCGTTTCCTACTATTTTTTTAAATATAAGTAACTTTTTGATTCACATGTTAAAAAGTATATAAGATATGAACCGTTTCTTTCGCCTCCTGTGTAATCATGGTTTTTGAGATACTCCACCGTAGATATGTATTGTTTTTCAGGGGCAGTCTCTTGTAACTTTGAACCTTCAAAAAGTGCCGGTTGTCAGCATGATTCGAATACAAGTTCCTCGGAGCTCACCTGAAGGACGGCGGCGGCTTGGTGGGGATCATGAAGATGGCGCGCATGGGGTGGATGTCGCCGTACGGCGGCTTGCCCTCCGCCATCTCCAGCGCCGTGATGCCCAGCGACCAGATGTCGGCCACGCAGTCGTAGCCGATCTCTTGGATCACTTCAGGCGCCATCCAGAATGGCGTGCCTATCACTGTGTTGCGTTTCGCCATTGTGTCCTGGAATTGGAGGCAATCCTTTAGTGATGGTAAAGGGTGGGACAGTGTTGGTCAAATAATAAAAAAGTGGGTGGTCTGGTTTGGGTGGTATTCGCAAACAAATAATCAGCAAATGTATTGCCTTTATAGCAAAATCGCAGCTAAGCAAACGCAATTTGTTGTTTTTCAAACGGATTAACTTTAGCAGGATTATTAGGAATTGCCATCCAATGCACATTTTCAGCACATTTTTATAAAATTTTGCCAGAAAGGTTCTAAAACGAAAGGCAAACTTTTAATACAGCTTTAATGGCAATTCATGGATTCAAAACTTCAATCAACATGTACGTAACCTCAATGTTGTTTTTTTTTTTCCCTATCAATAAAGCCTGATAGAGAGAAGGGAAGCTTTTGCCCTGCAATACGACAGCAGACGCTCATAATAATAAAAATAATTGGTAAAACAAAACAAACAACAAATGACGTCATAACGAAAGATAATTCACTGTAAAAAAAAAAAAAATACACGAAATCTTCCACAAAAAGAAATACAAACTTTCATCTCACCGTCAACTGTCCGGCCACTCCGAAGTCTGCTAACTTCGCGTGTCCCTCCGTATTCAACAATATATTCCCCGCCTTGATGTCTCGGTGTATCTTCCGCCGCCTGTGCAGGTACTCCAACCCCTTCAGCGTGTCGCACAGGATCGTGGCTATCTCGTCCTCTGATAACGTCTTCTTGCGAAGACGCATTATGTCTGATACGGAACCGGCGCCACAGTATTCCATTACGATCTGGAGTGTAAATGGGACTATGTGTGAGAATTGTTATGTTTTGGTGGTGTCTCGTTACTTTTACTTTTGATGAGAAGATGGGAAGCAAGCATGTCAAATTAAATTAACTAGCATAACTTTACAGATGCCATGGAAAATACCAGCGGCCGTTGACCGCGAAATCAGCAGTATTTATTGCTGTTACTTGAGTTTAGTTTCTTTTTTGTTTTTTCATCATTTGATATCGATATACATCACGTCTGAGAAGTTTCACTAGTTAATTTAGTTTGACCGAGTCTAATTAAAACCTACCCTTGGCGTTGCTGTGGTCTATAAGTCGATAAATAATATAATAACACAGAAATAATGGCTGAACAAAAACATAAATCCGGATTCCAAAAAAATAGTTTGCCAAGTGCGATTTTTATGGCAATACCTCGTATGATCATGAATAACAGCGATCATTTGATCACTATTTAAAACTGGACACGGTAGAAATATTATCGCTGGAGAAGAAATCATAACACTGAGCTATTTGACTTTGCCTAGATACATACGACAACAATAAAACCAATTCTACCACCCACGCCATCCACTACGTCTGGAATCACAGGACACGATAACAAACCGAATAGCCGAACTGAAATTAAAAAATGTGGGTCAAGAGTAAACCCACTTTACAACATCACACAGACATCTCTGGGTACACTTGCGACCGAACCTATGTCTGAACATCTTATCGATCGTTTCTTAACCTTGAAGTTTTCCAATTAAAATGTCCGTCTGTCGCCTGTCTGCCGCCCAATTTGCAGAGACACTTGATACATAGTTTACGTCAATTTGTTTTCCTAAATACTAGCATTTACTTACGGATCGACGGCACATAAGTTTAATTTACTGCTAGATATGTATAGCCCCTGGAGTTCATAAAACGGGTTATCGTCAGTTCGATTAACTTCTTGGAGATATGACTAACGTCATGAACAGTTATGCTAGCGTTAGTCATCTTTCCGCATAAATAAAATGTGTGAAACAATTGCACAGCTGTTGAGTCTATGAACTGGTAACCGTAATAAACATTGTGGATTTCCTATCAAAAAGGATTTACATAGATACAGGAGCTTTCCCCAGGAAAACCACTGACCTATCTATTTAGTTATGCAGTTTCATACTGCAGAAGACGGACGATTCCAAAAACTGTAGTACAAAAATCCCCAAAATTTTCGCCAGTCTCCCACTGCGCGCAAATCCGTCAACAACTTCTACGGCAAAACCATTCCATTTCCATTCATCTCGGTGTCATATCATTACACAGCTCGTCCGCTCGCATGTCTAACAAGTCCTATCTCATTTTTAGCTGATTTGAGTTAGGACAACTACATATTTCTATTCGTGATTCTTTACATTTATCAATACTTTTTTTGAGTTAATTTAGATACGTTGCCTTTCAAAATGGTTATATTTTGAGATCCAAATAACATAGAGAAACGACGAGTAGAAAACACGAATAAAAAATGTAGTTGTCCTAACTCAAATCAGCAAAAAAATTTGATAGGACTTTTAGTCATGCGAGCGACGAGCTGATCGGTTATACCTACTCATCGGATCGCTCTGAAGGGATTAAAATAAAACAATAATACATCTAAACTACGACAAATTAATGTACTTATCTACATAAAATCCGAACTACTACAGCCTCACATTACAACATACACTCTCACAACCATTAGCAACAAGATGAGCGTCCGTGTTATCCACTTACTAAACATATTGTGACCTCTGAATGCCTCACCCATAGGTCTGTGTTCTTGAAGTAACTGCCGTAGTACTTCACCACGTAGGGGCTGTCGCACTGCTGCATGATGGAGATCTCCTTGATAATCTCTTGCAGGTCGGTGTCGACGGGGACCTGCTTGATTGCGAGGACTTGGCCGCTTTCTTTGTGTAACGCCTGGAAGAAAAAGATTTGGGTTTAAAAGGGAGTTCAAAACTTGAAATCAAGATGATTTCAGGAATAGTAAGCAGGTCTAGGTGCATAATTTATTGGTGATGTCCATCAGAAAAGGCAGATGCGTAGTGTTTGCTTTGCAAGATGTATGGACTTGGATGAATAAAAGGGGTGTTAGGATAAAAGGCCTGAGTTGTATGTTCAGCTGCATCTCGTAACCGAGCATAATTTAGTCACGTGCAAGATTAAATTCCACTATTCTTAGGGAGATCTAACATAGGTCTGTTACTCTACCATTTTTTTTTTTTTTTCTGAATTTGAAATCTAGCCGCATATTGGACTAGTGTCGAGTGACTAGGATATAATACTACAGAAACTTTAGTGTTCATTTACAATTGAACAGAATTTAGCGAGTCTTGTAACTAAACTAAGTAGATTGCGGCGTATCCCTAGTCGCTAGTACTAATTACTAATGAGCGCTCCACTAATTGTATTAGATAAAGGAAAACTTGAGAGCCTAGGAAGACGCTAAGATGAAATAGATTGGGATTTATTGAAATTGCTCTGCCGATTCCGTAGTCTGTTAATGAATATAGGTTAAATAATAATCAATATATAATATAATATAATATATATATAATATATTAATAATATAGTCCTCGATAAACTTCGCAACTAAAACTGATCAAGAGATGAAAAAAAAATATTGTTACGAGTAGGTACGGTGGAGTAGTAAGATTAAGAAGATTTTATATTACATAAAGAAATGGGACAAGACGTAGCTCCTACAGAATTTTGTTATTTTAAACTTGGTACTGTTGCATTTTACATGAATTTGTAAGGTTTCGTGGCTTCTTTGACATGCTCTCAGTAAATAAATCCTTAGTAATAGGATTACTTGCATGATTGTGAAGCGTGGGCGTTTTGGGGGACTGTCTTATGTAATTTCAACGTTCAAAAAGTGCTGATTATCAGCCTAGTCTGATTTTGATCATGCTTGTGATACTGCAATTTATATTTATTGCTTACTTCATATGTTTGTGTAGGGGGCTACCTGGGGCTACTAATGTAGAACTAAATTGTCATTTTACTTCTAATTAACTTAAAATAGTTTAACAGGTAGAAAACTGGTGTCTAATTATTAAAGTTTCAGTAAGGCCCAACTTAACTTTGAGGAACTTTTATTAGTTAAGTTCTTGGGCATCGTTCTTTCCCAGACACTTCTTGGTGTTAAACGGTATCTTTCTCTCCTTTTATTAATTACTAATTAGAAAGATTTGAAATGGACTTCTGCAGTCACCCAATGCACTATTTCACTCGCAGATCTTGTAAGTTCTGGACTCATAGGCTGGGACAATATTATGATCGCTAAGAAGAAGAATAGGATCCTCACCTTATAAACGCTGCCATAGCTCCCCTCGCCGAGCTTGCAGATGATGTCGAATACCTCTTCCGGCTGCCTCGTCAAGCTCTCCTCTGAGAGCTTCTTTAGCTCGCTGCAACAAACAAACATACGTCAGCATCCTACTATGTTTATGGATGTTCAATAAGAAGTGATTAATAATTATGGGCTCATTCATGTTCTCGTAGTATGAGAATTGCATTCAAAAGAAGTGTCTTGTATACGCAAAAGTTGAGGTACATGGTCCAGCAAGAAACACTTAAAAATACCTCGTTCTGTATTACCTCAGTCAAATTGTTTTCCATTTACATCTATTAAAGCTTCAACCCACATTAATACGTCTTCGACAATCTAAGGTCACAGTTCAACGTATCAGAGACAGCATCGACAAATTATTACCCGTTTGCTTACTCATATCTTAATTGAGTTACCCGCTTGTCAATAAACATAGCAGTAGAAGTTAATAACTAAATAAAAACTATTGTACATCAACTATCGACGCGGTGTTAACGAACTTTTATCAAATATGGGTGTGACCCCCTCCCACGCAGTTGATGAGTGTTCCCTAAACCTATTACGTAGAATAACTGACGAGTTATTTTTCATGTTAGCGTGTTTTAATGCCTTGCTCTGTTTTACAGAACTTGACGAGGCCTTGAAGCAACTTGAAACTTCTTGACGACAATCATTTACAATTTGATTGAACAGCTCTTCATAAACTTAGATTAGTACTTAAATTAGGAGGAAAAGAATTGGTGTCGTGAGTAAATAACTGTTGTAAAACTAATGCAAAGGCCGAATAGGAAAAGGAAGGAGGTAAAATCAAACCCGCTCAAATAACAGACACAACATGACACATCGAAATGGAACGAAGCGAAACCAGAATAAATAAAGGAAGGAAGAAAGGAAATGAATACCAAATATTATACTGAAAGTAAATACCTATAAATATAACGATAATAATAAATCAGCATTTACAGTTGATAGAAAAGATGAAACGTTTCTAAATGTAGAATACCTAACGCAAATAAGAAACTTAGCAAAGTAATCTTAACATGGAAATAACTTGTTAATTTATTATTTAAAGGTCAATAGACCATCTCAGTTATTTTGCCCTGTAATACTCGTCCGAGAATAGGCTTCCTGAGAATTTCGTTTCGCGTCCGAGCGGGCTCTAGGCAATTCTACGACTCTTAATATATTGTCAGGACACTATGTAGTATTTGTATGAGTCAGTCAATAAATTCCTATACATTATTATGGAGAACGTCAAATATTACTGGAAATGTTTAATTCCATGAAGCTTCCGGAAAACTAACGGTCCAATATGTATATTAAATTAACATTTAACTACTCCAATACTATCGGAAATTCCCTCGAATACTATCGGAAACGTGCCTGAATAAGCGGACATGTTACTGTAAATATTTTTACATGCATGAATGACATCATGTTTATTAAAATGATCCTTGAGAAAATACAGCGAGAGAAACACTGCTGATTCTGTGGGTAAGTGATGATAGCGATGATTTTATTAAGCTTTGGCACAAATTGAAAACTTAAACTGCCTATATCTTCGCGGACTCAAAGTATATCGGATCTAAGATGGACATAAGACGATTATATCTAGGCAATAAAGTCGCGGAAAACGGTCCTATTCTCAGCAATACTTCTGACGAGACAGGCAATCAAAAATATTACACCAACGAGGACAGCTATTGAAATAATTTACATTTCCATACAACCCGAAAAACAACCGGACTAGTGATTAAAACTAAAATGAAGCGCGGTAAGCGACACACCTCAATTATAATGCACTGTGATGATTTATAGACCATATTTATGACTGGCATTATGACGCGGCAGAATGTTGCCAACACCTGGATCACCAGTATCAAATGTGTGTCTGAAGTCTGAACACACGTAGTCACAGGAGAGCTCGACTGGTACGACTGGCGACTTAATAATCTTCAGATTCTTCGAAATACAGCTTACTTGCTTCAATTTATGTATTTAAAACTGGACTAATCATCACAGTAAGAATTTTGAAACGACCAGCAGTTCTGGATTCTGGACGAAAGGTGAAAGGTAATGCCGGTTTATTTCTGTCCGGCGTCACAAATAGTTTCAAGTGACTTTTCGTCAGACGCGTGGACAGGACACATCAACACTTGCAATACGTGCATATGGATCAAGACGTAGCGGAGATCATTTGTCCACAGACTTGGTTTCTACCATCTATGTGACCTATAGAAAGAAAATCTATGTGAATATAAATTAACAGGGACCATAATTGCTATCGAAATAACAATACCAGTTACATATGTAGGACTTGGAAAGACAATAAACACGGGAAGCACTCACGACGTAACATGAATAAGTATGCCAAGCATTTACTACGATGAGTAACACGTGATTAACTATATCCGCCAACCCCATATATGAATACAATTGAGACTATTTCTTACTACAGGAAAACTATTTTGCATAGAGGTTACAAATCAGACACTCTATATAGCTGTGCCAATAAAACACAGATATCCACGAGCCTAATTTGAGCACAGTTCATTGATTTTGTGGACCTTGGAGCTGGCAATGGTAAGCCTTAAGGGAAATCAGAATTGGAAGATGATTTAATCAGGATCAAGTAAGGCAGACTTCTTCATCTGCTTATAACCGTTACGAATCAGGCGAGCTGGATTAGCTCAAGGAGTAAAGCAGACATTATTTTTATTCAGCCTGTAATAATACAACTAGATGGGCCTTTAAATGGTATAGTTAAGCTGGAGACTAGTAGTTGTGTTTGTGTCTGGCATCCCTTTACCGCGGCTCAAACTTTAATGCTCGATATGTTTTCACGCTGTTCATTGAGATGTGTCTAAGCTAATGTCCCGAATGTAACACAGCAAAAATGTAAGCATGTTTTTTCATATTCAACCACTAGCTACCCACGATGCCATATTGGCGAAATGTCCTACTTCAATAATAATAAACGAGAAGGTAATAGATTCAGGCTGTGCGTGCACGAATGCCAATATTAGAATTCAGGAAATTATTGAAGAATATTACCGGCCAAAACACATCCATAGGCCTTATGGACGTGCAAGGATGTCTATCCTGCTATCGTAGGTCGATATTCATTCTTCACTATCTTAAAAATGGGTTTATTGTAGCTTTGTCCAGCAAATATGTCAAGCATTTTCAAGTAACCACCAACAGACTCTTTGAGACCTTAAGTCTAGAAGGTTTCCAAAATCTAATTTCTGATTTATTGAGGTTTGACCGCAATCACAACTATCTGAGCGTAAATCCTGGGTCTAAATCGATGACTTAGCAGTCCCCAAGTAAATTTATTTGTTCCTTGAAGACTGCCCTACTTTCTATATAATATAATAGATATTCTTCTTCGCCTTTAAAGCATCATAAAATTGGTGAACTTATGTTTGTAGCATCAGCGCACGCTTCCCGAAATATTTCATTAGTAACGAGGCAACCCTGTATGCATTGATAATACTATCTACATAAATAAACATCACAAGTCACGATTCACAATATTTATACAGATGTACAAATAATGAATATAGATAAATTCATTGCTATGATTGATTACTATTTTAGAAATTTTACAAATAGAGGGATTGGATAGAAGAAGGATCAAAAACAGTCTTCCCAAAATTTCTATCTGTCTGAAAAGTACGACAATTTTGCAAAGGGGAAAGACCAAAAACATTAAATATTCATGGTAATTCGTAATATCAAGTCCACACGTAACATACTATTACAAAAAAAAAATTGATTAAATCAATACTGCGAACCACAAAGAATCGATAATAAATCAACATTTATACTATGCTTCCTTAATGATACGCAGTTTTCTTTAATCACCCCATTGGACGTAGAAATGCAAAAATTCGTCATGCTGAGTTGGCATATTTTTGCATTATGAACGCCAAAAGGAAGTGGCACTAAACTGGGTAACCACTTCGAATGAAAAGTAAGTTTCTCCACTTTCTACGGAAGGGAGGGCAGGGCAGGTCGCTTTCTGTTCTAAAACGATTAGTGCTCATGATGTAAACCTGACCGTGTTCCAACTATTTGAGAAGCAGATGACATTTAGGTTTCAAGTCATTTCGATGACTACGAGGTCCTCTTCTACCACAAGATAGGAGATACTACTGAAAGATGCAATGCAATCGCCATAAATCGATAGTTGTAAGAATCCACAACAACGGATGTTTTCTAAATGATAAATGATTTTATTTCTGTAAGTAGGTTTGTACAAACACTTTTACACGTCAATCATGTTTTTTAAACTAGATAAGGTCGGCGTTTCCTATCTGACTACTCTGAGAAGAAAAGCCGAAACAAACTCAGAGGTCACAGTCTCTTTTAAAGTCCAGACATAATCTTGGTTAGATCATGTGAAGACCATGTAGATTGGTATCTGAAATGGTCTTTTGAGGAAACAACCACACAGATTGAGTGGACCTGTCCAGTCAGTGCACGCATTTGTCAGTAATCGTGCAGCTCGACTCAGGAAGTCAAGACTTAAGGAGCTCAACGATTCGACGAACAATACCGATGAAAGGACATTTGGGTAGGACGCATAAACTACTCAAACTGCCATATCTTGATTAAATTTAACTGAGAGAAAAAAAGCAAGGACCCACATCTAACTGACCATTAAATTGTGGGAGTAATTCCAAAATTTATCTACCACTTCGCTGTTTTAACGTATTCAAAGTCAAATCTTACCTCACTTTACAATGTCAAAACAAAGGGAGATAAATCGACGACCAGTCTTTGTTCCATTGTTCTCAATTAACAATATTAAACCAATAATAAGTCAACGCATCCGTATCGTACGTGCAATATTAAAAATCGCCTGCTGTCCGCCGAAGGAAAACAGGTTCCGAAGTCCGGACCTATTGCAAAGGAGCGGTGATTCATGCAAATATTATTTTCCCTTACTTATTTGCAACAAGGCGAAAATAAGCACACAATGCTGAGAATTTGTTCAAAATAACGATCTATTTACGTACAAACACTGTGCAGACTTTGTATTTCGAGTAACGCACTTTAATTGCCAGAGTAATCTCGCGGATTTGGGTTTTAAGCACGGAGAAATTGTGCAAGATTTTAAAGTATAGTGTACAGAAGCTCTTTGTAAAGAGCGTTGTTAAAGAAGCAAAACTTTCAAAATTATTTTAATAGATTGTTTGCCCAAAATCTCTCAGAGAATAACTTGAATGTTCAATCTCTTTTGAGACCTGAATCAGAAAGTCTTCTACTCGCAGGTGACGTAAAAGGCAAATATCGTGTAGATATAGTCATTAATGCACCTGTCAAAGCATCTTCATTACAAAGTTATGGAATGTAGTGAACAATAGAACAGCTCCATTTACATAAATGTACGGAATGTCCTCTGCATAAAACTGAAGCTTAGGAGCAGTGAATGCAGTTTTATGAAACAAAACTTAGAAACTATCTACTCCCACATTTAGTTGACTAAAGCTGTACGAACTCGGGAGCCAAGTGAAGGAATGTTATTGTATGGGGACGTAGAATGCTTGTAATGTTTATTTTTGATTCCAATAATAAGCTTGACAGGAGCGAATCGTGCAGACTGTGTGGTGCTAGTGAATTTGTTTGTACACAACCAATTATTCGTACAAATATACTATGTGTTCAGCTACTGTGACTTCGCACTTATGAGTCTTCGTCAGCTAAGGACTATCAAGAGATGATCAAGAGCATAAACAATTGTATTTGTTGCATGTTCTTCTCGAACTAAGACGAAACATCTCACCAGAGTATATCCATAATGTGAAAAATAGTTGGCATTGCTTTAAGTTTTCCTCATTTTGAATAGCTATATTTAGTCTACACGTAATTAGCATGTTCCTGGACAGCAACCGGTATTTTCCGGATCATCTATTACGTGACTATAATGTGTAGATTTGTAACAACCTTCACGCAAGATAGCATTCATTCAATGCAATGTGAAGTTTCACACTGCATTTTTTACTTAAGTTTTTCGTGTCCTAAGTTGGAGTAACCCTGATACTCACCCCTGGGGACGTTGCGTTTCGTTGGCACTCATTCTATCGGCGCGTCGTTTCTTACAGGTGTTGCAGTTTAGAGTGGGGGCTCCCCCCTCCCATACACCACTCTTCCAAAACACCAGTCTGCCCTCACTATCCATGAGGGGCTTGCATCTTTACCATAATCGAAGCATATCTGGCAATTTTCCTTGATGTGTCTTTCAATTTACCTTTTGTCTGCTATTAGACTTGCTAAACAACGTAGCTAAAATCCTTAAATTGAATGTATTTGTAATGTCACTGTGTTTACAGGATCTTGAGGTACACACCACTCCTTTAGTAAAAACCATCGATATACAAAAACCACGACCGAAACTTTGTTTATCGTGTAAACAGTCACCACGTTTCTATCTATAAAACGGGGTTACGGCACATGTGGTGTACACTAGATAGAGTTATCTTTGAAACTGATCGCGAGTATCTAAAACTTTAGTCCATTAAACTTGAGCTTTCATCAGTGAATGCGGAGCCAAGTACACACGCACTTCCCACATTTTACGTAACCAGCCAAGTCCACGGCAATCATCCAAAAGTGATCAACAAGACTTTATTCCCGAAATAAACTCGTACGTATCCTTTCAGGGCTAAAACCGGCAACGAGGCGGGCGACAGCGCGTCTGTCCACTACGACAGCTTTTACGTGACTGCTTTTGATGTTCGACAACAACCCAGCGTTCCAAGTTCAACTGATCTTGCTCCGAGCGGTCAGACAGGACTTTGTTAGTGATCAGGATTTTGCAGGGATTCCAGCGGCAACACTACAGTTAGCTGTCGAACAAAAGACGTTTCACAAAGGTAAAAAAAAACAGGTTACTTAACACCGCCTTTTGTTCGCTGCATACCTAAAATCAAACGTTTAATTAGCAGTTTGTTACAATCGAGTTAGCGAACTGGCCAAAAGACTTGCTAATATGACGTGGACTATTCTCAGATTATTTTACATGCCTGCAAGAGTGATTCATCCGAATAACAAGAAAATGCCAAATAGGAGCATGGAATGTTCTTTAAATAATGTTGTCTTCGATAAAATAACGAAAACACATAAATCACATCGCAACATAAAGTTTTTTAAGACGGTGGTGTATGTCGCGTTTGGTCGGCGGGCCCGTGTCGGCCGGGTGGGCGGCTGCGGCTCTAGATAAATAAAACCGCGTGTTGGTCTGTCTATAAATAATACGCAGATCCTGCTCGTTACATCGACACTGTGACCTTTTTATTGGTATACAGTTAACGTTCATTAGTCAGAGTTACTGTAACATATAAGTACTGTTGTTATTATTACTGTAATTCTCTCATCCGTCTTCCTCCTTCGCTCGTATATGATAATAGGATCCCACGTTTGTTTGTTGCTTTATAATGGACTGTATATTTACAAAGATATTGAGATTTGGTTTGTCCTTTTTTGATATTTCATCTGTTATTTCCTGTCCTAACATCTGCGCCTGTGTGTCTGTGACTAGTTGAAGCAGCAAGCGCAGGTCACACCGCCAGCTAGCGAGCGAGCTGGCGGGCGAGGCGAGGCGAGGGAAACTATATAAACTAAGCGAAGCTTTGGTGAGCTAAACGATGTGGGTTCACACCGAAAACTACGGACGGACGGGCGGGAGTGCAAGGGGAGCGTTCCGTCCGTCTCAAGCGCAGGCCACACCGCCAGCCAGCTAGCGAGCGAGCTGGGCGAGCATCGTTTCACCTCTTTTCATTCTTCGGTTCACACCGCGAATTACAGGTACAGAGCTAAGCTACGCGAACGAGGTGAACGAATACCATCGCTGGCATCGTCGGATATTTATTTATGCGGTGTTCGCATCATTTGTATCGCTGACGTAGCTTATCTCTGTAGTCCGGGGTGTGAACCGAAATATGAAAAGAGGTGAAACGATGCTCGCCCGGCTCGCTCGCTCGCTAGCTGGCGGTGTGGCCTGCGCTTCAAGCTATTTAAAAGACGTTATGATGATGCTAGAATTGGATCCCGCAGTGAATGTCACTCAAAATCATCTTTTCAGTGAACAAGGAAGTCAAATTTCTAAAAGGTGGAACTAAATAATTCGTATGCTCTAATTGGAATCTTCAGTGTTCGTATGAAGAGTTTATATTTATTCCAAGATGTCAGCGCATACCGCTTATGTTTGACACATTTTAGCTTCCGTTTGTAGTGATATTTTTGCGCCCGCAATTCATCGTGCAATGAACTTGGCGAAGACAGACTGTCTGCCGATATAGTGCCTATTTATTACACACAATCGTGCAGCGGCCATGAGGTTTTACTAATTTAATTGCCATCACGTCTATGCGATATGTAACTGCGATATTTTATTACATTGATCACAATCAAATAGTTCGAAGTTTTATTGAAATTGTGGGTCAGAATGTGTGGCCATGATATCAATTGAAAACATAGCCGCAAATACATGAAACGCCATGTAAAAAGAGCACTCACTTTCTCGTTGAAACGAGACAGGTCAGCCAAGATAGACGACCCAGAAACTGAACAAATAAAGCCGTTCATAATCCCGCTTTTCGATATACCCCCACGCGATCCGCCAACTATTCGCACGTGAACCAGTTTTGCAAGCGAACCAGTAAAATAAACGTTTTAATGCATTTGATGAATGGTTCAGTGTTCATTTCGGCTGAAAATAGATAAGTATTATTGCTGAAATATATATTTCTTCGCTTTTAGATCCTTAACTTTAAGATTGAAGCTCTTATTCCAATACCTTGTGATGACAACTTCTAGTATCCAGTCTCCAGCAGTATTAGGAGTACGTTTAGTTTCACTGAAACATTAATTTCTGCAAATATTCCAGTTTTATAGGACTTGGTATGAGGGTATTATTAACCTTTTTTTTCAGGTCGTGTAATTTGTAAATACCTGTTGTTTATCGCAACTTTTTACATCAGAACAAGGTGAGTTTCTTTTCCTTCCACTTTTAGTTAGATATGGCGGATATTTTTATCATCATTCCGAAAATTTGTGTGGGTTATATTATAATATGTTCAATTTCAGATCAAAATTTGTTCTTGAATACTAAAGTTGGCGAAGGCAGTAACTTTCAAAGCAAGAATCGATCGTCATCAACAACATAAATCCATCTTTTCTGAACATTTGACAATAATACTGGTTTAATGACAAATTGAATCAGCCCACGTAACAATGGCCAGTAATCTAGGCTATGGAGCTAACGATGGTCGCTGACTCACTGTATTCGACCGCCTTGCCCAATAAAACAATACGCGCCGTCATTAATAATGCAGAATACCTGGGCGTAATCGCTTGGACATGGAACAAGGGACGTTTTAAATTATCCTCAGTCGATACTGAGTGTTAAATTCCCGACACATCTCCATAGAGGTGACGGAAAACTGTATGACTGGCGCTTACGATAAAGGAACTCTTTATCGTCCTATACAAATAATTGTGACTATCAACTTATCAGCTGATTGGCTATGTTTACACTTTTTCGGTAACATATTGCCACCTTGGCATTGGAAATAAAATAAACGATTTAGTTATTCTGGGAGAAACAGTATAAAAATAAAATATTCTGTTTCTGTAAGCGGGGCGGAAAAAATACACTGAATGGTTTGTGGTCTGTTATTGTTGAATAAGCTAACTTCTTGCTGTGTTGAGGAAGTGACTAAATTAAAACCATCATTTAAATTCGAAGTGATTTTTAAATGGATCTGATCTAAATTATGGGTACTTCGAGAACACAAAAACTGAGAACAATGGCGATGATAATGATACAAAGGTTTCCCGCGCACGGAAATTCTCAAGCGTTATTCTGCAACATTTAACAAAGAATCTGCATTACATACAAGCATACAGCCGGTGGAAAATCCAAACTGTTAATCTCCTAGTTAGTTAAACTGATCTGCAAAGCTCACGGCAGCGTCTAATATGATTATTTCAATGACCACTCGTTTGGCTGATTGCCGACCGTCTCAATTTGTTAACTTGATAAAAAGTGATCGTCGTAATTCTGGTCTCGCAAAACAGCTTGGATTTCAAGTTAGTCTTTGATTCATGGGCATGTACCTACTGTATACGCATTTGATTCTGCATTAACTAGATCATTGTTCTGTGTTTACTCTTTGAGAAAACTATACAAAAGAACTGTTGCAAGCTCCCCATGCCTGACTGCACCGATTCATTAACTAAAGTACCTACGAGTAGGTACGTACACGTAACTCCAAATGTGTACAATGGGGTCGGCAGACTCTAAATTAATACTAAATACGGCAGAATAGTCCTGCAAGCAGGCGGTGAGTTGAGCGACCCCGTACCGCGCAAAATCGAAGCGATACCTTTCAGACTCATTCATTGGGCCAAATAAAAAAAAACAAACGACTCGCGTATAAAATCTCGTATTTATTGTTATTGCAAAAACTGGTCTCGAGTATAAGCAGAGAAAGTAACGAATTAACCGGTACCTGCATAACTTGCAGATAGGTGCAGTTGCATTAATGGGGCTTCGCTTGGCTTTTTAATTTATCTTCGCTAAATTCTTTCCATAGGAATTTCGATCCCGCATTTTCTTAGGTCGAGTTTCTCTAAAGAAACACATGAAAATATCTGCCTCTCTAGTACTCTCTAATACTCTAGCCTAATTTGCAAAAATATTTTCGCTTATTAGAACGTCGCGTCGGCGACGAAGTCTAATCGGCGTGATTGTGTCCTCTCCTTTTATAGCTGCTCGCGCGCATTCCGCCACTTACGACTCAATCGGGAACGTTACAAACCGGCCAAGAGCGGGGACACGGCGAGAAGTCATATTACCTCTTGTGTATTTTATAAAGATAAGTATTGGTATTTTTTGCTAAATTAAACTGCCAAATATACAAATGTCTGGACTTTCTCGGCAAGAACTATCGCGACTTTCTGTCCGAAAAAAACCAGTAGCAGCTTGGTATAAGTACCTACCCGGAAAGGCACCGACATCATTAGGACCGTCTTTACCTAACTGTAAATGTACGACGGTATAATTCTATATGTCCCTTTATTATACAGGGCGACGATCATACGAAGGACTTTGCAATTCGTCCGTATCGACGGAAGTGCGTGTGTCGGTATGCGTAGATAAAACCCATGGCCCTTGTTTTTTTCCCTACCATACAATTGTATCATAATGTTTAAATAACCATTGGTTTAGGTCCTGTCAGATTTAAATGGAGGATAAATAACATTAAGACAATGTTTGGTGGTTTTGGCTGTCAATTTGAATATGTTTATGAACATATAAATGTTGAATAATTCATAGGAAATCATGTTCAATATATTTTTAAATAACTTCCCTATGGAACATGGTGAATCAACATCAGCAAATTTCAATGCATCAAGTTAGTCAGTATAAAAATGTCTACCAGCTCAGTTACACTAGTCCAGCAGAATTGTTGATCATGGTCATTTAACCTATGGTTTAAATAACCCACAAAGCAATTATCCATTCAAAATCATTACGGGGCATCTAATAAGGCCCACTATGGCCACCATGGGCCACTACACCATTGTTTAACAATCCCTCTGAATATGAATGAATTACAAAGTATGATGAAGTCATTGCTATTGATATTGCTCAACTATCAAGTGATACCGGGTAATGTAACTCCTTGAGTTACTTCATGCCTTATTAAATTACATTGGGTAATAATGGATGAAGTATTATTGATTAACAATATTGCAATTAAGTTTGCATTATACAACCAATACATTATCCAACCTTTTTGTGACCAAAAAGTTTTTAAGATGTTTTCTTCTTGGTAACAATGTGTTTGACACAATAGCTGTTGATAAATTAATGTCACACAGATTATAATTTTTGCAAGAAGTAAAATATTAATTAGCAGTACTTATCAATATATCATGCTTTATTTGTATTAGTTAAATAATTACAATTATTACAATTGCAATTATGTGCTGTGATATTAAGGTCTGATTACTTAATTTCAAGAGCAGCAGAACTATTATTAACTTATGTATAAAATAAAAGTTGAACCTGTCTGGGAGGATCCAATGATTAGCAGTTGTGCAAATAAACCAACCAAAAAGTATGATTCAGCCTTATCTTTCAAGGTTTTAGAGTCATTAAACTTACTGAGCATTTAGTTGTAAACATAATTTTGAAAAGATAAAAGTTCAGACCTATCTTTTATAATAAAGATAGGTCTGAACTTTGAAGGATAACAACTTTTTAAGTGGGTAGAGATGAGAGTATTGCAAAATGTCTATAGAATAGTTTGTTTCAAGGCTGCTGCCATTTATTAAAAAAAGTAAAATCCTGAATCTCGTCTACTGATTGATGTTGTCTTTGGTCTAAAAATAACAAGGCACGAAAATAGTTCTCATTTTAAAATATTGACAGAAGTCAGTAGGTAAACAAGTTTCTATAGTTTTTGCACGAATTTTACGAAAACTAAATTTAATTATCCATGGCAGTTTAGATAATATTTCGTTAACGAGAGACTTGTTAGTATCGAAGCTGATTTAAAAGAATGATGTATTTAATACTTGGTAATTGTAATGATGTTCAAAAGTGCTCAAGATCTTAATATTGGTATAAGGACAGCCAACGCGGCACCGCGGTAACTGTTATATAATTTGTAGCAATTTTATCAGGTAAATACAGAAAACAGTTTAATTATAGGTATAGATGAAGCAAGCATTATAATGTAACAAAGTAATCTTACCTCTTCGACGACATTTCCGTCATTTTTGCTATATCACTTACTGAAATCAACAACTAGATACACAAAGAAAAACGTTCATTATACTTATATCAACACTCAGCAATATTATCTTGGTACATTGTCTGTAAAATGGTAAAATGTATGGCCGTAAATTATATATTTTTGTACAGAAATAAATACGCAAGCACTGCACATGCACCGCTTAAGTTTTTTTTTACTGCGACAAGCACAGATAAAATATTCGGAGCTGTCAATTTCAGAAAAACACTTCATTCTATGTTTTATTCCAATGAGGTAATGTTTGGTGTTTATAATTTTTTATTAAATTTATTTGGTCAATTTCAAAACTTGTTTCTTATGTCTTTCTTTATTATTTTCCTTTGACTAATAAATAAGTGAGAAAGTAAAATGTTTGGTTTTGAAACGAAATATAAGAAACGACATTGTGTTAGATACTGCGTATAATGAAACAACTTTTCCGTATCGTTGCTATGGTAATCGTGTTGATAACAAACGCATGACCAATCAATGGCCATTTTCAAAATTCCTGTGTTTACTGTCAAAGTGTCAAATTGCAATGCAACCGCGAATGTGGGATAATTATTGATCAAACCGTTGTTGTTAATCGTCCAATAAATGTAAGAGTACACTGTGTGTAGCGGCAAGCTCGAGCGAAATGTTCAAGAACACATTTCAGTCCGGTTTCCTTTCCATTCTTTACAGTATAGGCAGCAAACCTTTGCAAATTTGGGACAAAAAGGTGCGAAATGGGCACATAAAAAGGATCACGGACAACGATATACAAAGCCTAGTGCTTGAAATAGTTGGTACCAATGTCAGCACGACGTACATTACGTGTCCCGCTGATCCCAAAAAGACGCTTGGTATCAAGCTGCCCTTTCTGGTTATGATAATAAAGAATCTGAAGAAGTATTTCACATTCGAAGTTCAGGTGAGCCTAATATTATTTTTCTAGCGAACACTTACTTCTCATTCAGAAGATGAATCATAACAAACTTATGTAGGTTATAAAACTTATTATAACCTCAAACTCTTGTGTTTACAGGTGTTGGATGATAAGAATGTACGAAGAAGATTCAGAGCTAGCAATTATCAGTCTACGACTCGAGTGAAGCCCTTTATTTGTACAATGCCCATGCGTCTTGATGAAGGTTGGAATCAAATCCAGTTCAATCTGGCTGATTTTACTCGAAGAGCCTATGGAACTAATTATGTAGAAACTCTCAGGGTCCAAATACATGCAAACTGCAGAATCAGAAGGGTATACTTCTCTGATAGACTTTATTCAGAAGATGAACTTCCAGCAGAATTTAAATTATTCCTACCAATTCAGAATAAGACCAAAACTGCGTTGGCAACATAAAATTCATTAGTAAAGATACAGTCTTGTAATGTCTTTAACTTAGTAAATGTATTTTTAAGTCTATTACTTATTTTCTTTTTATAATTAATATACCTACTTAAATGTACAACTCTACCACTCTACACCTCCTCTGTTTTATATCTTACTATTTTATGTGAATTTATATATCATTAAATAAATGTGCACGAAGCTAAAGCTGCATAACGTTTTTATGTTCAATAAAAAACAAAGCACCTTCCTAAATCAATAGTCGCGTGTTCACAATCTATTTTAGTTAAAATTGGGGCAGTTACTGTAGAAACAAAATACAATCATCTATTGCCCGACTGCGCGATGCAAAGGAGGGTAATGTGTTTATCACCCTGTGTATGTATGTTTGTTCCTTTTTTATATTTGCACATCTGGGTGTGTAGGCGTATACGCAACCGCACTTGTGTCAAAGTAGTTTCTTTGAAAAGTCTGAGAGCAGTGCGGGCGCTGGCAAGTGGTAACAGGCCAGACTTATGAGCTGTATGTCCGGGTTAAAGTTCCAAACATGCATTTTACTTTGTACTACTTATTTCATCACCTCAAGACGGTGAAGGAAAACATTTCAAGGAATCCGAAATATCCTAGCTAGACCTAAAAAATCGAAGACGTATGTGACATCCATCAACCCGCACTGCTGGGCCCGCGTGGTGGATTATGGCCCACTCTACTCTCTCAGAAAGGGGCCTCGGCCCAGACAGAACTCTTAAATGTATGCCTCAGAGAACTCTGGGAACCTCTGAGAACATTATTACAACACTAACATTATAGTTGGTGGGAAAACTTACCTAAACCAGATACAGACACTATTTTATTTTTGTTGTTTGATAAGTGTGGTATAATTCCCTATGTATAAATAAAACATTATAAAATGTAAATACAGACACGAATTGAACAATTAACTCAGATTATTCATCCATTTTAACTTTTAAACCTTGTTTTACTCATTGCGTGTTGTAATGAAACATCGAAGTCGAGTAATTTGAAGTGTCACTAAAATCGACTATCTTCTTATCGTTTAGTTGGTCAATGTTGTTATCAGTAAAACTAAAGTGCCCATCACTATTTAAAAATGGCGATGATTGCTTGCATCGGTAGAATATTTTTACCAGTAATTTTATTAATATTAAATACAACATGTAGTGCAAATGATATCCTAGGGTGTGGTGGTTTCGTCAAAAGTCATGTTCCTTTGGATTTCTCTAAAATAGAAATCGGCCTGTAAGTTAACCTAAAACTTTTACTAACTTAATTTTCCCTGTGCATTCTTATCAATTAAATTACCTTGAAATCTTGGCTAAGTGGCTGGAACTGATACTTTCAACAGTAGTTACTTACTTGTAGGTTCACAATGAACTCTTTTATTCATAAATTATGTTTTCAGCTATACCAAAGAAGGCAGTTTGAAAGAGAAGACTGAGAGTGCTCCTACAAATGGCTATTATTTCCTGCCTCTGTATGAGAAAGGGGAGTATGTGTTAAAGGTCCATCCTCCGGCTGGGTGGAGCTTCGAGCCGTCTGAAGTCAACTTGTCAGTAGACGGTACCACAGACCGGTGTTCTTCTGGTCAGGACATCAACTTCGCTTTCAATGGCTTCGGGATAACAGGACAGGTGATCACTGCTGGTCAGAAGCAAGGTCCTAGTGGCATAGCTGTCCAGCTGGTGAATGATAAGGGAGAGGTGCGGAATACTGTGACATCAGTTGGTGGTGATTTCCATTTCACACCTGTCATCCCAGGGAAATATACTGTGAAGGCTTCCCATGCAAAGTAAGTTAAAGATTTTTTATGTTGTTTCAAAATTGTGTGGTGCATGTAATAAGAATCCTCTAAAGTACTGTAATTGAGTTGACCCAGTTTTTTTACATCTAGCATTGTTTGACTAGTATTGTTTTGTTTAGAATTGACTTGCATATTTTTTATAAATTTTACATACAAAATATTGCCATTAACTAAAACATTATTTGTTTCAGATGGAAGCTAGACCCCGCTCAAGCCGTGGTTCAAGTGAAGGAGGGCAATACTGCCTTACCATTTGGTGTACTAGCAGTAAAAGGTTATGATGTGACAGGATCAGTCACCTCATTCGGTAGCCCTATTGGTGGCCTGTATGTGCTGCTCTATTCCAAAGAGGTAAATGTTCCACTATTCATTTACTATGTAATCTTTGGAGCAAGTCTGAGGAAACAGCTTGTAGTTTGTTAAATGTGGTATTGGTAATTGCTTATTAAAGTGTGTGTGTGTTGTGTTAAAGTAAATATTATGTATACTCACCTATGATAAGTATATATCAAATTTAGAAACTAAGAGTTAAGCTTTTCAACATAAGTATAATTTATTTGTCTATTGTTAACTTTTAGATTATTTTATTAATTTTATGACTATTTTAGCACTTTTCGCCTGAAACACAGGATTACCTAGTTCAGGCACGTAAATCTTCGGAATATAATTTACATTTAAGCAAAAACTAAAAAAAATTATACCTTATAATTTTATGAATAAATATTAGGTATTATATTATATTATTCTTTGTGAAATTGACCACCAGATTTTCAGTGAATTTCCCATAGAATTCACCATTTTATGAGTCTGTTAAAACTAAAATAAATGTTTCAGGAAAGTCCCAAATTCCGAGTGGAAGGATGCAAGACAGCTCTTCTCCAAGGAGTGCCAGATGCTCCCATCTGCCACTCCATTACTGATGCCAATGGAGAGTTTAACTTCGGCCTGGTACCTGCTGGAGAGTACAAACTCCTGGCATTGCCCACACCCCCTGGCCAGGTCACCGTCAGCTACAATGTGAGACCAGAGGCAGTGCCATTCACTGTCAGACATGACAGTCTGTTCATCAAGCATGCTTTTGAGGTAAGTTTTGATAAGTCATATAGAAAATTTTATTGTAGGTGGTGTTTCTTATCTTTTCAGGTTATCTTAAAAAAAGTATAATAAATTGTAAGGTCTATTTTATAATCTCTTAAGTGCTTAGTATACACAGACGGGAGAAAAAGAAAAACTATAAGTAATTGACAACTTAACAGTAATTTTTATTATTTTCGGAGTTTTTGCACCACAGACTACCTGCAGTATTGCACCTCCTTCTCACTCCAAAGGTTGTTTTTTTTTGTTTCTCGGTGCGCTCTACTATTTTAATAGTTGAGATTTTTTTTGACTGCAAAATAAAGTCATATAAAACGAAAATAATGTTTCAAACGAATTCTCAAGCGATTTTTTACCGCAGTCCACGGACTCTAGTATATTGGTATTGTGCACAGATTTGCGATTATTATACGCAACGATTAAAATTGTGCGCGTTTAACCTTAAAGATTGATTTTAGCGATAAGTCACCCTATGTAAAATTTCTACATTTAATACCTGTAATTTAATGGTGTCCATAATAACGAATACTCATATATTCTACTATAATCTGTTTGTGTGTATTGGTGTACCACCATATTTTTCAAACAAAACAATCCTGTATTTGATACAACAGGCAACTAAGCACTTACACTTTATAAATTAAAAGCTCCCTTTTGATCAACAGTCTGTTCACTTCGCAGGTAACAGGGTTCACAGTGGTAGGAAACGTAGTGAAGTCAATAGGCGGGCCGGGCATGTCTGGCGCGCGCGTCGTTATGGACGGCAAACCGGTTGGCAACACTGACGCGGCTGGCAAGTTCACTCTGCCCAATCTGCAGCCTTCTACTTACACTCTTGGGTTTAAACATGGTAAGGAATTGTTGTTTTGTAATCTGTCAGTTATGAAAGTCTTACAACGCTTTATTGTGAGTTAGGTACCGGGTGTTAGTTTTATTCTTTACTTCTGCTTCTCCCCGCGACTTCGTTCGCATGGAAGTCGTAAGACAATGCAATATACTGAAATAACAGCCACATTTTGATATAACTTCCGTATACTTACTGCGTTTGTAGTTTTGGTCTCAGCAGCCAAAATAGAAAGAAAGTCAGGTTGGCGACGCGGGAGCACGCGCCGTACAGTTGTCCGTGTGAGAAGCAGCTCGTCCTGAGATCGTCAGCCGCAGCCTTCAGTAACAATTTTTCATTGCTTGATAAGTTATCGTTTTTTAGTGAATTAATGTTCGCTTGCATTCCTGTTCCTGCATACACTAACAGATGCATCACTAAAATAATGTAACAGTAGATTGTAAACACACGGGATTTCTCATTAACAGTCACCCATTTTACTAAAGATACCTATTTAATTTAATTTTATATAAAGATGATATAAGAGGCCTAAACTTTATGTTTTTCTGTGTACATTATACGAACTATCATTTAATGATATAACAAAATTTAAAAAAAAGAAGTACAATTGCTGGGAATCGAACTTAGGTTTGCAAAGCAATCGTCGAACCTTTAAGTTATTTGCTTTGTTGGAAGTTGACTAAATTAGCCATTCTTATATTATGTCATGATTGACTGCATAGCTCCGTAAAGGTATAGCGGGATGATAATTATCATTTATTGGGATAAATCTGTAACGATGTGCTGTATTCGTTCCCTATTCAGCGCAGTGAAGTGACGGAATAATTCGACAGTTGTCATACACGGGTATATTGTGTTTTCTCTCATCTCAGTCTCATTTCCTACGAAATGTATGGGAAGTTTTTTTGCGATTTCTGACTTTTAAAGTACTCAAACCTTTGTTAGCACATATAATGCCTCGTCAGCCACATATGGCTGACAAGGCTTGGTAAATAGTAACTATAGTTATGGCATCGGTACTTTTACCTACATTTTGAGAAATATTAGTCCAGTAGATACTAATCCTTATAAGAAACAGGATCGATTGGCATATTCTTTTTTTCGTAATAATTGGACATTTTCTTCTGACTGTTTTTTTTTCAAAATCTGTGATTATATCTGTGAAAATATTTCAAAAAGTTAAGGACAGTCTCCTTAGGCCGTTTTCTTGTAGCGACATTGATTAAGGTACCTGCCCTTATTGCCCCATCTCTAAAATCTACCCTGTATAGGTCATGATTGACTGCATATCTCCGTAAAGGTGTAGCGTGATGATAATCGTTTAAAAAGTTAAATCGGTAACTATCTGCGCTATCCCAACTCTTTGGCGCGTTTTTTTACAATTTTTTGGAGAAGAAGACGAACATACGTTTATACGTACGTTTATTCATACGTTTATAATTTTAAGACGATAAAATTCAAACAAAAAATTCAAATTATTTTATTTCTCTTATACGTATGTGCCCATATTATGGGCACTGAAACGTCAGAAGCTAGGTGCACGGTTCCAATTAGTAGTTTCCTATGGAGAAGAGCCGACAAGACCGGTTACTCCTTTAAAAATATTTGGCTTTTACAATATTTTCAAATTGCAGTATGAGAAGACAGTGTAGGCCTCTCAGCAATAAATAAGCTCGATAATTCATTATACGCTTGACCTCTATTTGTGAGCACAATCAACTCACTATATTCGAATCATGCTTTGTTATGCTTACGTCAATTGTTATACTCCGAAATGCATCCAAAGTGAGTTGCTGAGCACATGGTCTGATAATATATCAAAACTTACTTACTACATAACATAAATATAATTTATAGTAACTATAGCAGGGGTGGCATACCTTTTTTCTTCGTGTAATTTTATAGGAAAGAAGTTTTTGTAATCAATAGGTGCCTCTGATATCTGATAAATGTTAGGAAAAAAATACATTAGTCTCAGAAGGGATGTTTATGTGACTTATTGAAGTAAAACTTCTACTCTCAATTCTCGTCCAACTATCGAATCGCGAGCGCACGCCGAGCCGCGCCGCCGATTCGATAGTTGGACGAGAATTCAGAGTGAAATTATTATAAATGGTGTTAATGTAAAGGGCGGCGAATATTATTTTTGCCCGGAGCGACTAAATAGCTAGATCGGGCTCTTTGCATGCTAAGCTCCATAAATGTATATGTGATGATAATCATAAAAATGGGTTAAATCTGTAATTATCTGCAATATTTGGCGTCGTTTTTTTACAATTTACGGTAAACTATAGGAGAATACAAAGAAATAGCAATATTGCTCATCCCCCATAGCAAATAGCGTGATATTTTATAGCTTACATACTGACGAGACTTATAGGGAATATCGATGTAAAATTTGAACACCATCTATCCAGTAGCATCTGCGTAATGCTGGAACATACATTCAGACTAACAGGCGAATATTCTGAAAACTATATTTTCGGCATAAGAATAATTCCCAGACCTCGTAAAAATTACAAAAAATAACAATGTATCGATCTCACTTACGATTTTATTGTTTTATCATTACAATTCCGTACTTATCCATTTTTGCTTAACTTAATCTATTTGATGTCGTCACTATCGTGTAGGAACCTGAAAACAAATCAGAAAATTAGATACTGTTGTGAAGTAAAGTCACCAGTTCAAAAATGCGAGTCACCCACTGACCATTATCGAAATATTACTTAGACGTCATGAGTCTCAGTACTTTTCTTACTTATATCTTCCAAAATATATGAAAAAATCCTTCTTAATCCTCCAGAACAATGCGAGTTCGACGACATCCAGCTAGTAGTGACCTCCACGGGTCCCCGCTCGGCCCCTAACGCGCGCGCGTCGCGTTGGCGGGTGTGCGGAGCCGTGACCCCGGCCGGCAGCCGCAACGTGCTGCTGCAGGCCGAGCGCGGGCCCGCCGGACAAGTGCGCGTGGGCGCGGCCGGGGAGCAGGGCGCCTGGTGCACGTACCTCGCGCCCGGCCTGTACACTGCTAAGGTGGAGGTGTCGGAGCAGGAGCAGAGAGATGGATTGCAGTGAGTAATTCTTCATTATGTTTAGTTTTTGGTCTTCCAGGTACTTATAGAGTATAAATCAGGGATGTAACGGAGGTAGTTTTATCGGAACCGAAGGCGGAGTCGGAGTTTTTAAATTTGCTTTATCGGAGTCGGAATCGGAGTCGGAGGCAGGATCAGAAGTGGTGGCATGGGAGAGAATTTTTATTTAAGGACAAATAAAACATTATTTAGTAACTTTTTTTAAATTTCAGTTTTCAATTATAAAATAAAACACAAACAATGAAAAAAAGTTGGCATATTTCCAAATAAACAAGAAATTAAAATAAATGAATTTAAACCCAAAGTAGCATATTACATTATATTAAATGAACAAAAGCTTTAAAACAAATTAAATCAAATGAGGCCACCGCCGCCGCTATGTTATGCTTCGACCTCCGATTAAAACCTTCGATTTAAAAGTGTCGGAGCCGAAGTCGGAACCGAAGGTGTAATAATAATCGGAAGTTCCGACTTAACGGAACCGAAGTCGAAGCTCCGTAACATCCCTGGTATAAATATTAGGTCTTTACCTATGAAATTGCCGTTCTGCAGTACTGGCCATTTCAAATCAAAATAATTTTTGTTTGGCTATGAATTCTAATTTCAAATTAATTTTATTTTAAAAACATGGATTTTTTTTTCTAAAAGTAGTCATTTCTTTATTGATTAGTGTTACATTTTCATCGCATTTCAATCTTTTTCGTCATCATGGATACGTTAAAAATTCGAGTAATTATGGAATATGAGTACCGTCGTGGCAGCAACGCGGCACAAGCGGCACGCAACATCAACGACGTTTACGGAGCTAACTCTACAAACCAACGCACCACCTGTTATTGGTTTGCTCGCTTCCGTTCTGGAAATTTCGACCTGAAAAATGAACCTCGCGGTCGTCCGAAGACTTTGGTCGACAATGACGAATTAAAGGCGATTGTGGAAGCTGATGATACACAATCTACGGCTGAATTAGCAGCAGCTTTCGACGTTAGCGTCAAAACAATATTGGTCCATTTGCGTCAAATTGGCAAGGTAAAAAAGCTTGACAAATGGGTGCCCCACGAACTCAATGATCGCCAGCGCGAAGTACGCGTCGAGACGTGCCTTGCACTGCTCAACAGACACACAAATGAAGGAATTTTGAACCGCATTGTTACCTGCGATGAAAAATGGATTCTGTTTGATAACCGTAAGCGCTCAGCAAGTTGGTTGGATCCTGGTTCAGCACCTAAACAATGCCCTAAACGAAAACTTACCCCTAGAAAAGTGATGGTCACTGTTTGGTGGTCTAGCGCCGGTGTGATTCATCACAGCTTCTTACCAAACGGGGTGAGCATTACTGCAGATGTGTACTGTGAAGAACTGAACACAATGATGGAGAAGCTGGCGCATCTCCAACCAGCATTGGTCAATCGCTCGTCTCCGCTGCTCCTGCACGACAACGCGCGACCTCATACTGCACAGCAGACGGTCTCCAAGTTGCAAGAACTGGGGTTGGAAGCTCTCCGTCATCCGCCCTACTCACCAGACCTTGCGCCTACAGACTACTACTTTTTCCAGAATTTGGATAACTTCTTGGCGGGAAAAAAATTTAATACCCGAGAGGCAGTACAAAATGCCTTTGAAGAATTTGTTGCCTCCCGTCCAGCTGATTTCTTTAAGAAGGGCATCAATAAACTGCCACTGCGATGGCAAAGATGCATTGATTGCATGGGTGATTACTTCGATTAATACAAATAAAAAATTCATGAAAAAAATTCGTTTAAATTTTTTCATACAAAACGGCAATTTCATAGGTAAAGACCTATTATCTGTTAGTCTATGTTCCTGACAATCTAGGAGTACGTTCCGAATTGCACTGTAATCGATTTGAGCGTCCTTACACCCGTTCCGAATTAGCGTGACCGAGATAACGATGTCCTGTGAATCGTCATAGATGACGTCATGACATGCGCCATTTTGGATCTTGGGTTGTGTGTTGTACTGTTGAGTTGTTTTGAGTCGCATATTTGGTGTCATGAACTCTCACCTTATCTTTAAACTAACGTGGTATTTTCGAAATTGTGCTTTTGGATTTCTTTCTTGTGCAAGGTTTGGGGTTGACTTTGAGTGAGCCCTGTGCGCGCGTTCACGAGCGTTCCGAATTGTTGACAGCTCTCAGCTGTCATAATCGAGATATCTAAATCGGAAAGCAAATTATTGATGTGAGCGCTGTGAACGATTATGGCTTAATTCGGAATGTACCCTAAGAAGTCCGATTTGATGGGTATCAAAATACTTTGTGTAGTGATGGGAAAACAAAATCGGTTGCTTTATAAATCGATTCACGAGACTTATCGATTTATCATACTTAAAGTTGTGATCGACAATTTATATAAATTGCTTAAGTTTTTTTTTTTTTTTTTAACATAATCTACAAATAATATTAATAGTATGTACAACTAAATAACAATAAATAAAAATAAAAAAGAAAGAAGGAAAAGAATCATAGGGCATCAAAAAATTCATCCGCATCGCTGTCGACAGGAAAAGTGCCCAAAAGGCTGGCAGCATTGCCACGTTGTATAGCGATACTGATTCTTTGGCCAAAAAATAGGCCAGCCCTCTGGTCACGTGAAGAGTCGACCAAACGCTTAGCGATGTCTCCAAAAACCAAGTGGGCACTCGGACCCCACGGCCCTAGTGTTTCAACCCCAAACGGCTCGAACATATACTCCCAATAAGATTCGAATATTTTCGCCGTTTGAGGTTTTCCGCACTTGCAGCAGCCGCCCCAGCACAGCCTGCCGTGCTAGGAAGATGGGAAGGCGCAAGGGTGTCGACACACGTTGCATCCCACACCAAAGGCCTGCCTAACTTCCAGGGCATTATGGTCATTCCGTCTGGTCTCTTCCCATCGTCGCGTGCCAAGCCGTTGGGTTCTAAAACAGCTGGCACCCCGGCGGTGGCAAGAGCACGGCGGATTATGTCATTAACGCTGGCGTGGTGTGCTATCCGGCCTGCGCTCTTACTGCAAGATAGGCCATGGTGTCCGAGGCAGTCGACAGCTTCACCGCACTGGCAGCGATGCGGAGCCCCGCAAGGAGCGCCCAGACGGAGACAAGTAGCGAGCCGGAAAGTGGTGTCACCCAACATAGTGCCTATGTTAGGTGATGGAAGCGCCTGAAGCCAGAGGCCCGACTCCCATTCTCCCACAGCCAGCAGACGGGCACGCTCAGCAGTATTGGAGGACGTATTGAAAAGTTTATTCCGTACCAAACCTGCAGAGTGGCTCATCCCATTGTCTCTGGGAAGATGGGTTTACGGGCCGATCTGTATCTGGGCAAGCCGCTGTCCAGGCGTTCACCGCATCAGTCAAGCACGGCACTTCAAAGTCAACCAGGGAGGGGGTTAAAATTTTCCTGGTTAACTTTTCGGTGCTGTGGACAGAGGACAGGAACGCCGGTAAGCTAATACTGGTAATTTTGCGGACGACGAGGCCACCAAAACGGATGGGTAGTATGGCTTGAAGCCACGCTCGGTCGTCCAAGGCCACGTTTAAAATGGATGTTACTGTGCTGCGAATAATTTGGTCAATTTTGTCTAACAGATGTGGCTGCTTCCATAAGGGGGAAGGCATATTGTTTTATTACACGTGTACGAGTTGGACAAATTTCAAAGCCAAACCAATACATAAACTATAAAACACGACATACTGATTTTTTTCGCTTTTTGGGTGTGTGAATTACATTGCCTTCACAGCCTGAGGCCCGAGCTTTTCCTTTATAATTTTTACAACTATTTTGTGTCTATTCCAAGCGCTTGTGCGACTTGTTCTTATACTTGGGTAACTTCTAAAAGAGGCCCTCTATTTGCTGACTCTCGTTCAAAGTACTTGTGCAACTTCAAAACCAAGTCACGAGACTGGCTGTTGAGAGTATGTCCCGTTTTAGACATATTGACGAGTTCACACGATAACACCAAAATCAAGTAATGCGTAATCAAAGTCCGGAATGTTCAGATTTTGTTTAAACATTTTATAAAATAGTAATTATACGTTTCTCTTAAATGTAATGTTTGTAAAAGTGTAAATTTTTCAGAACATCGATTTTATTCAGTCAAAAAACGGCTTACTTAGAACAGTCACAACACTACGGCAACGAACCCAAAGACATGACATTGTAATAACGGCCTGTCGGAATATTAATCAACGATTAATTCGAGTTTATTTTTGAGTGCATTTTTCCAATATAAAGTGAAGCTTTGTGCTTACGAATGATACTCATTGTTATAGTGTATGGATAACATAGGAATTAATTAGGATTATGAATTTGATTTTTCGATTTCTTACGTATACGTTCATACAAAGTTATCGCGGCATGTATACTGAGAAAAGCCAAATCGGACTTCATATAGATTGTCACGAGTTTAATGTTGTTGTGTTTCGTATTGTTAATTAGAATATTAAGTAGTAGTATAAGTTAGGTTTTGACGTGTAAATGTATCCTACCAACATTGTACAATCAGCCCCAATAAGATGTAGACACGGACAAGTAACGATTTTATTGTCAACAACCTTTGTTCCATAACATTGTACCTCGTGTAGGTACAACACATAGTATACAATTTATTTTACCAAATCAAAGTATACATTTTGTCCCAAAACATCAATACACCCTATGACCAAAATAATGGTCAGTGATAGTTCCAAAACAAGGTAAACAAGACTGACAACGTCATAAGACTTATATCGAAAGGCACGTATTTAACTTCGTTTATTAGAAGAACAAGAATATTATTTTTAACCACGTGTCATTTGTTTTTAGATTTATGATTTGAAGTACAAACGAGTAAACCATGAATGTTCATAACGGATGTTGTTCAGCCTTTTTTATTCGCGTCTAAATTAACATTCCATGATTTAATTTTGAGCATTGGGTTACAATACTGCGCCAGCTCGACGCACTGGCTAAGGAGCATTCGCTTTTGTAACCGCTCGAGCTGTGAGTATTTGTACAAATAACGATTCAGGTGTAATGCTCGGTTTTCCGCACTCAGTGCTGCAATTGTAGAAATGTTACGAATTACATCATTACAGGTACTGTGCACTGTAATGCTCGCATGTACGCATTCACTGATTAAATACTTGAATCTGAACTGTTACTTTACACGCAAATGCTCCCGGTGAGTGACCACCGTTAGATGTGATCGTTGTCATGACAGTAATAATATGTCAGTCTGACGCGATAAAGTGAATGGTAGTTGTCTATGGCATCGCATTTTCAACTAAATACTTATTTCGAACACCTCCTCTCGAAGTTGAACTTTTGAATTGAATGAATTTTTAGATTTGGTAACCTCGTTATTGAATGATTCTTGTAAGTAAGTATACATGTTTGTGAGATTTATGTAGATTACCTTGTTTTGATCATAGGGTTTATAGATGTTTTGGGTCAAACCCTTTACTTTGTTTTAGTAAAATAAATTGTTGAAGTACAATGTTTTGTACCTGTATGGTGGATACAATGTTATGGAACAATAGTTGTAGACAGTAAAATGTATCCTTGTTGGTTTGTACATCTTTTTGGGACTGACTGTACCATATTCTTCGAATACATATAACATAGCCTTTATCTTTATTCTAATAAGCATTAAGTCCTAGAGTTTCTTAAATCATTTCTTAGCAGATTTTTACCTTTTTATGCCAATTTTGCAAAGACATAAAAATAAACTTGACTCCTATGGTATAAGAGGTAAGATTCTGGACTTATTATGCACTTACCTTTCAAAAAGAAAACAATTTACTGCTATAACAGACTTCAATTTAAAGACTAAAGAAGTTACATACCTGTCCAAAGAACGCACAGTTTATTTTGGGGTGCCACAGGGCAGTGTATTAGGTCCCTTACTGTTCTTGATTTATATTAACGACCTGCCCAATGCCATAGACTTCCCCATAACACTCTTTGCTGACGATAGTACAGTAACAATACCTTGCAATAAACTTGAATTATATGCGGTCAATTCATTCATTCAATAATAATTTAAGAATGAATCTTGAAAAAACCCAAATAATGCAATAAATGGAGGTCCAATACGAAAGTAACAAAATTCACGACGTAGATAGTGCAAATTTTCTAAGCTTGATTATTTTGATAGGCAGCTCAACTGGAATGATCAAATTGAAACGCTATGTAAGAAAATTAGTAGTTATCTTATGCCCTGTATAAACTTGCTCCAACAGTTAACATAGATGCAACTCACAGTTTATCATGGTCTTGTGGCATCTGTATTAAGATACGGTATTATATTTTGGGGTAATTCTACAAACAGAGAAGCCGCTTTTAAAGCGCAAAAGCGATCCATCAGAGCCATGTTTGGACTACAAGTAATGGACAGCTGTAAACCTTACTTTATTATCTTATCTTAAAATAATACAAAATTCCGACACTACTGACTTTGTATGTTGAAACTGCCCTATTTGTTGAGTTGAATGCACATTTGTTTCCTCACCTGTCAGATCCTGTTAAACGTAACAGGCGAAATTATATGTTACGCGGACGGAGAACCAAAACAGCCCTAATATGGAAGCCATATTCTGCATAGCTCCGCAATGTTAACAACATTCTAAAATCGATCAGAGTTAAATTTAAATGGATTTAAAAAGTAACTTAAAGACTTGTTATGTAATAAATGTTATTATAATTTAACCAACTATTTGAATGATACTTTGACATCTTAAATAAAACGTGTGTTTAGGATATTATTTTTAACCGACATACCTGAAATTGTAATTTTAATTCGTAATTATGCAATCAATAATGTTAATACTAACCTAATAGTCTCTGTCCTGTAATAAATGTATGTACCTAATATTTGCACGCCACACTTGGCAGAATGTGATGATATCACTGATTAATGTTAACCATAATAATGTACCATGCAATAATATGCAATTTTCATTGAAAACGGGCACATTACCGCTTGCAGTTTTTCGGTTTTGACCCTTAAGTTTCATCTCAATAACACTCCATTGTAATAACATTGCTCTCCAACAGATACTACCCACTAACCCAGAAAGTGTCAGTCGGCAACGCGCCCGTGGACGGCGTGACATTCTCTCAGCTGAAAGGCAAGCTGAGCGGGCGCGTGCGCTGCAAGCTGGCGACCGCGTGCGCGCAGCTCGGCGTGACGCTGCGCCCGCTGTCGCCCGACGGCGGCTACGTGGGCACGCCCGTCAGCACCACGGCCGAGGGTGAGGCACGGCTCGTTGCCGATGGAATCTAAAAATCTCACCGTGAAAACTTATTTGAAGTGAGCTTGAAGTGAAGTGTCAAATTGTTAATTGCTAGCATCAGATGAAATGACAGCTCACTTCACCTATGTTTTTACAGAATAGATCGGCTGAAAACGTGATGATGCAGCGACCACGCCATCCAGTAGGCGCTATTATGACACGTCACAAGTTGTGCAACCATCAGTCATGTAACACTATTGACTCTGCTGGTAATGAGCAACTAAGGCTAAGTAACCATGATAATCCCGCTATATGAGGATATATGGAGCCAAGTTGATCGTTATTGAGACTTTTCTTTGTTAGCTAATGACGACGCCGCCGAGTTCGGCCCAGAAAGCGGTGACGACCTGACCTGGCCGTGTACCGCGAGGGCTGGTTCGAGGTGGCGCGGGAAAAGAGTTCCTGGATGTACTTAGGAAGGCCTTTGCCCAGCAGTGGAACAATATAGGCTAACAAAAAAGCGGAATATAGCTTTTAATTACTTCATGTCAACATTGTCAAGAAGCAGCACACATGTGTGATAATTAAACTTGGTTAGTGTTTTTAATTCAATTGTTCTATTTGCAGATGGCAAGTACACTTTCGAGGAAGTACTTCCTGGCAGCGTAGAGATTTCAGTAGAAAGCGACCCCCTGTGTTGGGCAGAAGCAAGACATAATGTGGCTGTTACCCAGGACCACGCCAATGTGCCCACCTTTGAACACACCGGCTACGTGTTGAGGATACATTCTACACATGAGGTTGAGGTAAGAATATGTTTGAATATCCAAAGTGAGGCACGAGAACTATATGAGTAACTGGTTGACTGACAACAAATTCAAAGTTTCCTGAAGGTGGACAAAACTGAAAAAATAAAACTTAGGCTTTTAAAATGGTTATATTCAAGTGTTTTTGTAAAAGAAATGTTAATGGTACGGTCACCCAAACGTCCATGGTATCAATTTGAATTGACAGCATCTTTGTGTCGTGGCAGTAAGGGTGTCTAAGTTCCAGTGTCACCACTGACGTGTACCGTGGTCGACCGTACTAAAGCTGTATTGCTTTACCGTCAAATTCTGAATCTGTGTAAAGCAATGTACCTTAATTTCTTCCTGTGCTTGTCTCCCAGGTGGAATACAGCAGCAAGAGCTCGGACGGCGTGATGTCAGTCCCGGCCGGCGCCTCGCAGCAGTGCGTGCCGGCTGCCGAGCTGTACACGCTCACGCCGAGAGGGTGTCACCGCTTCCAGCCGGAACAGGCGCATGCTGATACTTCCACACTGGTGCCTACTGTGAGTATTATCGTGAGATTTGAGATATAAATAAATAAATAAATAAAAATAATTTAATTCAGACCTTGATCCATATAATGTTAGTAATACACATTAAATATATGCTTATATTGACAGACTTTATGTTTCTTTCGAGTCCGCGCAATGTATTCTGACAAGTTTTATTGCGCAAATTAAAACAAGCTACTTGTTAAGAGTGTTATCAAACAGAAATGCTAACTTACAATAGAAAATCAATATTAATTAAATCCAATCCATGTTAAATAGTCCCAATCCTTACTAATACATTAGTGTTTTCACCTGTACTAATATTATAGAGAGGTCAAATTTGCGAGTTTGTATGTAGGGGGTAATCTTCGGAACTATTGATCCGATTCCGAAAATTCTTGGACTAATGATAAGCTACATTATCCGCGAGTGTCTTAGGATGTGTGGTTGGCGTTTTATGTTACAACGAGAAACTTTACGCGAACGGAGTCGTGGGCAGAAACTATTTCTAATAAACTTATTTCCTATTTACAGACTGTCTATTTCGTAGCCACCGCCCACTCCGTGGGTATCAAAGTAACATCACCACAACCCGTAGAAGACCTCGTGCTACACATCAGTACCGACGGGCACGCCACCAAGGATGTGGGACCTTTAGTGCCGCTCAAACAACCCGGTGGAGGATACGGCTTCGAGCATACGCTGTATATGGCTGATGTAAGTGGGATTGTACATAAAACTAATAATTATTACTGAAATTGGCACACGATAAGGGTGATCAACCCGCACTGCGGGCCCACGTGGTAGATTACAGCCCATTCCCTCTCGAAGAGAAGCGGCCTGTGTCCCAGCAGTGAGAACATTAGTCTGATTATGCTAAGCGTGATTGTTAGTAGAGAAACTGAATTAATAAAATATCTAAATATTAAATAAATATGTACTGTCATCGTGCTGATTACTGGTAAGATTGATGATGGTTAAAAAATTAATGAGAAGAATCACATTGTTGCGTTGTGTTTATATTGTGCCTGCGCAGGTTTATATTCATTGTGTTTGGTAGCATGTTATGGTTGTGTCATTTGTTTAACAAAACAATGGTTAAAAGATCATCAAGTAATGTCAATTAATTATGAAAATGATTGTGTAGTTAGCCATTTTAGCCGAAAACGTATGATACATAGCGGGTCATTAATATTAGTTAAAAATCCAATTAAATCGAAAGAACGAAAAGACATCGGACTGTCTGTTGAACACACATTGAATTGTCCTGTGTTGAGCTTGATAAGCATGTTATAGTATGCGTATACAGACCTCCATCTTACAGGAATATATGTGTTTAATTCTATAATGAAACTTATTACTAGTGTTGACGCCAAAAAATGTGAAATAAAATAATTTCACTCTTATAGTCTAAAAAAGCCTCATACTCAAATTCATTAATCAGTAAGATGTATTAGATTGTTATTATGAGAGCATTTCGGTCGTTTCCTATATCCGCCCCTTCCCCTCCCATAATGATTGAGAGACGACATATTATACGGAGGACACTGCGCATCAAGACACCGCTGGAATCGCACATTCGTATTTACGTGTGCGCACGCAATTTCTGGAACTTTTATAATCGCCATAATGTCGGGCTGCTAATACTGCAACATATTAACTTTGGGTGAACATTATTCGTGAGTGACGTCCAGTATCTCGTGCTGAAGAAAACACCGACTAATGAAGTCACGTGGAGCCAGCTAGCTAAACAGCTCACACCAGTATTCCAGGTCAGTCCTTACTCCCTTCCTCAGCGACGAATGCTCTCTTCGAACGCGTCACGTAATTAATTAGTAATGAACCCGCGCACAATACCTAAAATCTCACTGCAAACGTAGTATTAGCACTAGATAATTTATTAACCCTTCAACTAGTAGTAAGTCAATAATCATAAGTGGAGATTTTAATATTAATTTATTAGAAAATAACTGGAATACTGCCTGATTATCAAGTCTTTTCTGGTCATTTGATTTATCAAATGTTTTTATTGAACCAACCCAAGTGACAGCTTCTTCTGCCACCTTGTATTGATACTATTTTTTGTAATTGTGTGATTATTTACACAAACAAATTGTAATTAATTTGCCATCTGTTCACAGTGGACAAACAAAAAATTACACCTTTACAAGAAATTCAAATAAGGTTTAATTAAGCCAATTAAACATGTAAAAATTTGGAGAAATTAAATAATTCATTGGCCAGTACATTATATGATCAGATACAACCAACGAATAAAGGAATATAGGAAAAAAGGAAGAAAGGAAGGAAGAAAGGAAAGAAGGAAGGAATATAGGTGAACCAAATTAATTTTACGCCGAATTCTTTTGACTACTGAACACGCAATTTAATGACATTTTTCCACTAAAGACTAAAAGTATTTACAAAAAGTTTTTATTTAGTTATGGAGCGACTCCAGGTATTCGTAAAAGCAGGGAAAAGTATTTGAACTTTATGGCGTAAAGCAACACATGAATAATACAAGCTTTCATCAGTATGTTGCAATATATTCAAAAACTTCTAAAAGTGTGTGCAAAATAGCTAGAAATCTTTATATTAACAATAAAATAAAATCAGCTGATGATAAAATAAAAACTATTTTCCTGGCAAATAATAAATAATGAAACAGGTAGGAAAAAACAGCGTAATACTGAATTTAATTTAGAGACTGCACATGGCTCCATCAACTCGGATGTAGAAATAGCTCAGGAATTTAAAAACTTTTTTGCTAATATTCCCCTTAAAACTACTGAAGCTTTAAATTCCTCACCCGCGCTTTCTGCTGTCTTACTTAAAAATAATGCAAAGGCATGCCCTTTGGAGTTTATGTTTCACCGTACAAACCCCAAGCTGTTGTAAAAGCTTTTAAAGATCCTATAATTAAATCACAAGATCACTGCGTAATGTCTGTAAAAGTCTGTAGATTTCTCATCGAAACCATTGCGCCCTATTTTGGCTTTCATATTTAACACCAGTTTAGACCAAGGAGTTTTTCCGGATCTTATGAAACAATATAGTAGTTCCAGTGTTCAAATCCGGTGATAGTAAAGAACTCAAAAATAATAGGCCTGTGTCAATTCTGCCAGTTCTCAGTAAGGTTTTGAAAAGTTAATGCTTAATCAAATGTTACGTCACTTTAATAAAAAATCCATCTTTCATGAACAACAGTACGGTTTCACCAAAGGGCGTTGTCCCACTGACGCCGGTGTCACCTTAATAAACAACACTTATAACGCCTGGGAAGAAGCACATGATGCCACTGGAAGCTTTTGCGACCTCTAAGGCGTTCGATTGCGTAAACCATGAGACACTTCTGCTGAAACTAGAGCACTATGGGATCAGGAATACAGCTCTTTGATTTATTAAGATCATACCTGAAAGATAGTAAGGTTAAAGTTCAAGTAAACGGCATAAACTCATTAGGGTCTGAAATGACAATGAGGGTTCCTCGAGGTTCTATATTGGGTCCATTTCTCTTTTAGTTTACAGTAATGATTTACCCCAATTACTTCAAAATCAACTGAAGATGGTGTTATTTGCAGATGACACATCATTGATCTTTAAAATAGACCGACAGTCACAAAATCTTGACGATGTGAATAACAGTCTATACTTCAAGTCAAATTCAAATTAATTTATTGTAGAACATAGGTAAAGTAAGATGTTACAATATGGTTATGCATATAGGTCTGCTATGTCTCGCCATTGAGGCATTCAAAATTTATAATACGTTACAGATAAAAACAATTAAACACTAAGTAATTTAAAATACAACAATAATAATCCAGTATATTGACTTTAGAAATTGTGGTTTATTATTATTATTTACAAATTATTCATTATTATATATGTCAGATTACATGCCACATTGTATGTCAAATTAAATGTCAATTATTTGTCAGATTGCAAATTGTTCTACAAATCCACTGCATGAGTTTCTCAGTAGTTTACATTTAATTTTCATTACTGGTTTGTCATATTAAATGTCGACTGATTCAGTGTTTTGTCATTTAAAAATTCTCTAATAGAATAATAAGATTTAGCTATCAGGAATTGATGTAACTTTTTTTTTAAAGTATTTATGTCACTCATATTTCTGAAAAAAGGTGGAAGGTTATTAAATATATGTGGACCCATACAAAAGATGCTTTGATGCAAAAGTTTTGTTTTGCTAGGTACTATGCGCAACTTGTCTATGTGTCTGGTCCTCGTATAAAATTCAAATAAACTTGTATTTGATTTTATGAACATGATGGTTTCATATATGTATACACTAGGGAGAGTTAATATTTTTAAATTTATGAAATGTGGCTTACATGAGTCCATCCGTTGTAGATTGCACATTGATCTAATACAACGTTTTTGAGCTTTAAATGCACGGTCTTTTTCTACAAGTTACCCCAAAACATGATACCGTAGCGTATGATTGAAGCAACATATCCATGATAGGCAGTTAGTAATGCATGTTGATTGACATTTTTCATTAATCTGTAAAGGGCATAACAGCTCTGACTAAGCCTCTTGCACACGTGCTCAATATGTGTTTTCCAGTTTACTTTATTGTCTATATGAAGACCCAAAAATTTGGTTACTTCTATTTCCTTAATGTCAGTTTGATCGTAACGTATGTTTAAGTTACAATCTGATTTTACTCGCTGTTTAAAATTCATGATTTTTGTTTTCTCTAGATTAATTTTCAGATCATTTTCATCAAGCCATTTTATAAAAAAACACACAAATACAAAAAATACCGAGTTGGGGAAAAATATGCGTCACATTCACCAAAACGGCAATCGCTCAGCATAATGCTACGACCCTATGCGAGACAGAGCCCCAGCGCTGGTTTTCAGCGATAGCCGGCGCTGACGTGATGACGTCAACCAGTGCACCATACGAAAATTAAAAATAAACATTAAAATAAGAAATAAAATAAATACACTATAACCTAGTTCAAAAAGTATATAAACGTAATATTTATAACGTGGTAACATTCCGGGGAAACGACTCATACGCCGCCGGGCTTTAATGATCTGTGCGCGCAGCTGTCATTACCGGTAAGCAGTATCGTACTATCGTCAGCAAATAGGGTCATATGATGCATTGTAACTGCTGACATGTCATTTACATAAATTAGAAAAAACAGTGGGCCTAGGATGCTGCCCTGTGGGACTCCAGAGTTTATATTTCTAACCTCGAGGTTAAGGTCTCTTCAGTTCTGGTAATTTGGGAGATTCTTTTTAATATTACTACCTGTTTTCTGTCACTAAGATAGGATTCAATTAGTTTATGCACGTTACCTCTTATACCAAACGCATATAATTTGTGCAAGAGTATTTTGTGATTTACGCGGTCAAATGCTTTTGACATATCCATGTATAGCGCTATGGCTGGCGACCTAGTATCCATATTTAATAAGACTTTGTATAAAAAATTATACATCGCCAAATTTATTGATTTATTTTTCCGAAACCCATATTACATTACATTACATATACATTACATATAAGTCCAAGATTGGTTTACGATAAATATGTTGTTACTAATTGAAAGAAAAAAACAAATGCATTTGATTTAAATTACCTAATGTTAGAACTTGCGAATCATATTGAATGGAGAAAAACTTTAATTTATTAATCAGACCTCCTCTCTCCTAGGAATCACGCTAGACGAGAAATTACAATAGGGTCTTCCGCAGCATTATGTCATATGGAATTTTACTGTTGGGTCGGGCTGCTGGCATTGAATCCATTTTTATTTTGCAAAAGAGAGCTGTCAGGGCTGTTTACAATCTACGTCGCCCCGAATCTCTTAGGGAACTATTTAAAAAGATTAATATTATGATGGTACCTTGCCAATTCATTTATGAAAATATTGTCTAGGTATGTACGAAAAAATCTACATCTTGTAAAATATATAAGTGATAGACATTTTTTTATAATACTAGAAATAAAGACAAAATAGATCAATAATTTTACAGATTATCTAAAGTACATATTTTTTTTACATATGGGGTACTTAGTTAAATGTTACAACAAAATACCTTGTGATATATTGCAATTAAAAGAAAGAAAATTTAAAACTCATATTAAAAGCAGGGACCGTACAACCCCGGTTAAGGGTTAAGCCTTTCGAAAGGGAAAGCCATTTATGAGGTTACCTTTATCATGGTGTAACTCCTTGAATGGGTTCTATGCCTAAAAGCCAGTAAAAGGGTTAGCCCTTCTATATGGATAACCCATTGAATGGGTTCTATGCTTGAAACCCAGTAAAAGGGTTACATGATAACCCATTCAATGGGTTCTATGCTTGAAACCCAGTAAAATGGTTACATGATAACCCACTGAATGGGTTCTATACTTGAAACCCAGTGAATGGGTTACCCTTTCATTGTGATAACCTATACAATTATAAGGGTTTTGTTTGGGTTACCATATGGTTATTCAGTAAAGTATGCTAAGTAGGTGGTTGGCAACTATGTAGCAAGCGTTTAATATATGTATACCTACGGGGTAGACAGTTGTCATTATTCATTGCAATTGCAACAACGTGCAAGTAGGTAGCTAATATTATTTTGTTGTAAATTTTTCTGTTATCGATTAACGTATCGTATTAAAATCAACTTTTTTCCAATCAGCTAATATATTATAAAGTAAGTATATTATATATTAGTATATTTTATACCTAATTAAATAACTTTTTCATTTATGAGAAAAATAAAGAACGCTCTCTTTCTTCATACATTTTCTACTCGCGGTTAGTCATTCCGATTTCCGTGCGCAGGCTAAGATGCGCCCTAGGAAGGACGGGTGTATCTTACAAAAAAAAAATACGATCAAAATAATAATAAAGTGAGTGCCGTGCTGTATACCTACTGTGATTGGAAAAAGTTGATACTTTTCGGACTAAAAGTACCAGTACCAAACTTATTACCAAAAATTGGTTTTAAAAAAACATTTTTACAAAAAAATCAACCGACTTCCGAAAAAACGCTAAAAAATTTAAAAATAACTTTAATTTCGGAAGTCAGTTTCTTTAGTTTTGTATTTTCGTTTTTGCCACCGACTTCCGAAATTAAAGTTATTTTTCACTTTTTTGGCGTTTTTTTTGGAAGTCGGTTGATTTTTTTAGAAAAACGTTTTTATTTTTCACTTTTTAGTTGTGATACCTACCCCGCACAAATCCCTATACCAGCACTCGATATGTAAATAAAAGTGATAGGAAATTATTAAAACATCACCAATATAAACTAAGTGGAAAAATACGCAGTATTAAGGATAACTCAAATTTATATAGGACCACATAAAAAGCTCCAGCTTTCAAATAAAAAAATAATCATCCAAATCGGTTCATCCAGAAAAAACTTCTGAGCTAATAACATTTAAAAAAATGAAAACCGGCCAAGTGCAAGTCGGACTCGCGCACGAACGGTTTCGTACCATTGACTAGGTAAACAACGGTAGGTATACAAATTAGGTGCCTACCTGTTAACATTTATTGATATCGAGCAAAAATAGGCAAAAAACGGCGTTTTTTGTTTGGGAGCCCCCTTAAATCTTTATTTTATTATTTATTATTAAAGTAAAAATACAACTGAGTATTTTGTGAATATTTCAAGTGCCTACCTGTTGCCATTATTCATATCGAGCAAAAAAGGGCAAAAAAGTCGCGTTGGTTGTATGGGAGCCCCCCTTAAATATTTATTTTATTTTGTTTTTAGTATTTGTTGTTATAGCAGCAACAGAAATACATAATTTGTGAAAATTTCAACTGTCTAGTTATCGCGGTTCTTGAGATACAGCCTGGTGACAGACAGCAAAGTCTTAGTAATAGGGTCCCGTTTTTACCCTTTGGGTACGGAACCCTAACTAGCTCCGCGCGCACGAGTGTCAACGACGTCTGCCCTCACGTGTCTGCCCGCTCCGGTAAGCGCAGTCGGGAACCTGCCCCCCGCGCGCTCCGCATCCACTACCGATCAAGCCACGCCCCGCGCGAATAATAATTATTATTTACTTAGGCACCTATTACAGATTTATTATTAGAAAATAATGGTTCACGGTTAATGCATAAGGTTGATGTTTATGAAATTAAATGTTTTATTTTATTTTTATATTTGAGTTGATTGAAAGAAAGGTAACTTGCGGTTTACGATTTATGACGTATTAAAAAAAAAACTACTTACGAGTACTAGATCTCGTTCAAACCAATTTTCGGTGGAAGTTAACATGGTAATGTACATCGTATATTTTTTTTAGTTTTATCATTCTCTTATTTTAGAAGTTACAGGGGGGACACACACATTTTACCAATTTGGAAGTCTCTCGCGCAAACTATTCAGTTTAGAAAAAAAATATATTAGAAACCTCAATATCATTTTTGAAGACCTATCCATCCATAGATACCCCACACGTATGAGTCTGATGAAAAAAATTTTTGAGTTTCAGTTCTAAGTATGGGGAACCCCCAAAATGTATTGTTTTTTTTTTTCTATTTTTGTGTGAAAATCTTAAAGCGGTTCACAGAATACATCTACTTACTAAGTTTCAACAGCATAGTTCTTATAGTTTCGGAAAAAAGTGGCTGTGACATACGGACGGACGGACTGACAGACAGACAGACAGATATGACGAATCCAGAAGGATTCCGTTTTTTGCCATTTGGCTACGGAACCCTAAAAATCAATACAGTCGAATTGAGAACCTCCTCCTTTTTTGAAGTCTGTTAAAAAAGCTGTTTTAGACCTAGGCAAGAAAAATTTCGCCAAAGGACAGGTGTATGTTGCTCTGAGTCGTGCAAAAACCATGGAAGGAATATCGTTGTCTGACTTAGATTTAAACATATAATTGAGTAGGCCACACGACGAAAGAGCATTGCTAGAGATGACGCGATTACCCAACTTAAATTCAGTCTTAAATTGACGCCTCATCACGACTAGTAGGTAGTGGTTGTCCTATGTAAAACTTCAATCTTAATTAGGTATTATTTTTGTACGAACTGAACATTTTGGCAAATTGAACCGTATGAAGTAAGCCCAACAAAAGGTAACTGCTGTTAATTGTTGAGGAATTCCCTCGACAGTCTATGGTCTCCATCATCAGACCAGTAATGTTACTCATAACCCATATGGGTGCAAAGTTATCATCAATATAAATGAAAAGTCCAAACACAAGGTAGCTACTGTAAACCGTTGAGGAGTTCCCTTAACTGTCCTTCGTCTTCATTATCAGACCCCTAATCACAGTCACAACCCATTTAGATGTAAAGTTCTCATCAATACAAATTAATCAAGCCCAAACACAAGGTAACTGCTGTAAATCGTTGAGTAGTTCCCTCGACTGTCTTTCGGCTCCATCATCAGATCGACTCCAGACCTTTATTACCTTTATTAAATGGTAGTGCTTTAAAATACTTACGCACTAGTTGCCCCTACGATTTTCGAAGGTTTCCCTCGATTTCTCTGGGATGACATCATCAGATCCTCGTTTCTTTATCATGGGACTTCCCTTAGGATATCTCCTTTCTAACAAAAAAAGAATCATCTAAATCGGTTCATGAACGACGAAGTTATCCGCGAACACAGATTTTAAAAAACAATGTGTACGGTCGAATTGAGAAACCTCTTTTGAAGTCGTTTAAAAACCTCCTCCTGTTTTGAAGTCGTTTAATAAATAAATGAAATTCAAAATGACGGAAAAAACTTCAGTTTTTTTTTAAATGTGTTTCGGTACTCATTATTGGAGATTTTGGAGATAGTGATGATTATGAATATGTATTCAGTTTTAGAATACAAGATGGCGGATCAATTTTTTTATGATAAATTGATATGATTATTCATTATAGGTGTGGCAATTACGCATGTCATCCATTATTTAATTCAGATATACAGTATTTTGTTTTATTAAAAAAATTGGACATTGCTTTAATTTTTAAGGATTTTTAGGATAGTGATTACGAATGTGTCATCCATATTTTATTCAAACACGGCAGGTGTTTTTTTTTAAATAAATAGTCATCAAAGTAATCAATTTTGGAAATTTTGGGTGTGGTGATTATAAAGGTATCCTACTTTTTTTATTTAAGATGGCAGATGAACTCTTTTGATGAAAAGTCGACAAGGATAGCAATTTTGGGAGTTTTGGTATAATGATTATTAATATTTAACGTCAATTTGAATTTTTATGTAAATCTAAACGGTTGTACTTAACCTTTTAATTGTTTTGATGTGAAGTTGGTAATCAACTCTCAAAAACTTTGAAAATTTAAAGATGTCGTTCATTTGGAATTATTGACAGATAGTAGAATTAATATCCTGTGTATTTTAAAACGATCACACCGTTAGTATACGGTTATCGGTCGGTTATATTTGTGTAATGTCATGCTCCAAAAATGGTAGGTAAAAATAATATTTATAGTATTTTATTGTCAGCCCTCTGGTTTTCTTTTTCTTTATGGCTTGAACATTTTTTGTACCTACGAATTTCAAATAATTCCAAAAATAATGATGATCATGCTTATAATACTTAGTTACTGTTACCAAATACAATAAAGTAACTACTTACTTTACTCAACAAATATAGTAAATATTAAATAAATAAAACCTTCCAAGTACCAAGATTAGTTACTAATGTATAAATTCGAACGGACGGCGGTTTCAATGTGTGCGTGCGCGTAATGTTGTTGTGTTGCGACTCAGATGCCTAAACTTGAGTGTTTAAAAAATGTGATAGCGTTCTCTACGACTTCAGATTTCGTAATTGAAGTGAAATATCTGAGTAGCACCATCTCTATCACACCTGTATTGGTTTGCTAATTTGCTTATTCGCACCCGTGTGTCGTCGCGTTCGGTTGGTCGTCATCTCACCGCGCATTTGCAGTTACAGAGTTGACAATAATAATAACATCAATAATGTCAACGGAATGAGTTGGGAGTTTAATAATTCATTATAAATTGCGTAAGAATAATGCATTATATTATCTGTTGTTACAATAATTACCACCACTACCTCAATCTCATACATCCGGCGACGCCGTTATATTTGTGCCACACGAGAAGGAATCAATCTATTTTCGATCTTTTGGCAATTTATATTTTTTGCAATTTTTACGTTTAGTGACCAATAATCTATCCATGACATAGATCACGAATGATCAATCAACAATCAAGTGGTAGGTATAATAAGACATAGCATCGTTGCGCATTGTCTTAAGTATACGTAAGTACCTACGTACGTACGTGTATGTTCCTTTCTTTTTTTCTAGTCCGTGATTGATAAATTAACGTATCTACCTACTTATTGTAAGGAAGGCAGTGAAGGCAAATTATAACAAATAATTAAGTAGGTATCGCCTTACCTTTAATAAATTACCACATAAATTACATTTACTTGTATTATTTGATGCATCATATAAATAATAGCGATGTACGGCATCTCGTCTCGGTTTTGGCATTTTAAATTGTTAAAAATGTGCACGGAGTAATATTCGGAAAAGACCATAATCCGGTCCGGTTTCAAAAATCAAACGGCAAATATGCCAATTGTACGATTTGTAAGGTCCCTGCTGCAATAAAGTAATAAACAAGTACAGACATGAAACAATCATAATATTATGTCATTCCGATATAGCAAAGCTAAAATGAACTCTATAATACATGCCATAATGACCATAGATCCCTGTTTACAAGCCGATCGGTAAGTAGCCACAAAGGCGTCGCCGCGGCCGCTTAACGCGTGCCATTCCATTTTGAAACCTATGCCCATCATAGAGAGATCATATTATATTGTTCCGAATTGGAATGTTACGCTGTTATCGTTTTTAAGAGAGTTGAAAGTGTGACCCTTTTGAATGGCTTAAATTAAGCCTTTCAAAAGGGTTACCCACATCGTATGGGTTTTTAATTAACTGCTTAAAAAAACCCTACCTAAAACCCATTCAATGGGTAACCATAATTTTACTGGCTTAAATTAAGCCGTTCAAAAGGGTTACCCATATCGTATGGGTTTTTAATTAACTGCTTAGAAAAACCCTACCGAAAACCCTTTCAATGGGTAATCAAAATTTTAATGGCTTAAATTAAGCCGTTTGGGTTACCCACATCGTATGGGTTTTTAATTAACTGCTTAAAAATACCCTATCGAAAACCTTTTCAATGGGTAACCATAATTTTAGTGGCTTAGTTAAGCCATTCAAAAGGGTTACCCACATCGTATGGGTTTTTAATTAACTGCTTAGAAAAACCCTACCGGAAACCCTTTCAATGGGTAACCAAAATGGTCCCTGATTAAAAGTGCACTTTGTAAACAAGCATATAAAAATTAGAGGATTATGTCCTAGGTAAGAAGCTTGGAAACATGCTCGTCCAGCTCCAGAGGACTATCTATAGCATAGATATCCGAGAGATATGCCTTTACTCTATATTTGCTCAAGTTTATGTGTCGCCACCTTTTCCCCACTCCTGAAACTCTCACATAAACAAAAGAAATAGATACGGCACACATGATGCATTCTTCGCACACAAACAAAAAAATATGCGTAACACTTTTGTGCTATTTTATTGCACATATGCTCAAAAGGGGCGGGCACTAGAAAGTATAGATACAGTCACTGAATGCACACATGTAACTCTAGCATCAACTAGGGAAGAGAGGTTGGTATAAATATGTGATCGATAAAAATATCGATGAATACCGACTGCAAAAAGAGGTGTTTTTTGGACGTATTTGGTACCGTTCTTTTTTTCTGCTTTTCCATGTGGAATATTAAAAGACCAATAACAACAAATCAAGTAAAAATATAATATTTTCGTTTGCGAATAACATTTAAGTAATTCAGTTTCTTCAGTTTCTCCCTTACTCAGCCCCGGATTTAGATTTTTTTCGAGGCGGGGCAAAAGTTCTGTGCGCGGTGTGAGAACTCGCATTGTCGTGATGGAGGATGATGCGGCGGTTGCAGTTCTCTTTACGGAGTTCAGAAACGACCTGTGGCAAACAAATGCTAGCATACCATTCTGCATTAACCGTTCTTTGTCCCTCAAGAGGAATAGTCGTATCATGGCCGGTTTTGGAGACAAACGTGGCCACCATTTTTTTTGCAACACTCCGTGAACGAACAATTTTTGTTGGCTTTAACTCATTTTCGAACACCCAAACTCGTGACTGGTTTTTGTTTCGGGATCGTACGCGTATGTCCAGGATTCGTCACCTGATACGATGTTGTATACAGCATTTGAGGATCCTGCGTGGAATCTTTCGAGAGTTCTGACGCACCAAGTAACGCGAGCCGCTTTTTGCTCTTCACAGAGCGAATGCGGTATCCATCGGGAAAACAACTTTTTTACACCTAATTGTTCATGCAAGATTATTTGTATTTGACTCATGCCAATGTCTAAAGTTGCCTGAATTTCGCGGTATGTCACATGCCGATCTTCCTCAATCAGCTTACGCACAGCATCAACCTTTTCTTGGGTGACTGCAGTTTTTGGACGACCTTGACGGGGATCATCACTGAGCTTGACACGTCCACGTTGAAATTCAGCAAACCAGCGATAAATTGTGGTTTTGGATGGGGCTTCATCACCAAATGCAGAAATCATCCGGTCAACACACTATTTTTGTGTTAAACCACTTCGAAAGTCATAATAAATCATAGCTCTTGAATTTTCTCGAGTCAATTCCATTTTCTCAACAACTAAACAAGTTTGACAAAACTTTGTGACAAGACCGAGAATCTTTTTTTAAATAAATAAATGGTATTCGATTTTTAAAACCAAGGAGTTTTCAATTAAAAAGATTTTAATATTACAGGAACAGTGGAAATATTCCATTCCCGATACTTTTAGTGCAGCCCTCGTAATTACTTAACTCACACATTAAATTATCGTGTTAAAATTTTAGAAAAATCATCTACTTTTACAATATTTGTAAATATGTTAGCATCATGTATCTATCACATAATTAATTTACCTGTCATTGCTTTATATTAGGTCTTTACCTATGAAATTGCCGTTCTGCAGTACTGGCCATTTCAAATCAAAATAATTTTTGTTTGGCTATGAATTCTAATTTCAAATTAATTTTATTTTAAAAACATGGATTTTTTTTTCTAAAAGTAGTCATTTCTTTATTGATTAGTGTTACATTTTCATCGCATTTCAATCTTTTTCGTCATCATGGATACGTTAAAAATTCGAGTAATTATGGAATATGAGTACCGTCGTGGCAGCAACGCGGCACAAGCGGCACGCAACATCAACGACGTTTACGGAGCTAACTCTACAAACCAACGCACCACCTGTTATTGGTTTGCTCGCTTCCGTTCTGGAAATTTCGACCTGAAAAATGAACCTCGCGGTCGTCCGAAGACTTTGGTCGACAATGACGAATTAAAGGCGATTGTGGAAGCTGATGATACACAATCTACGGCTGAATTAGCAGCAGCTTTCGACGTTAGCGTCAAAACAATATTGGTCCATTTGCGTCAAATTGGCAAGGTAAAAAAGCTTGACAAATGGGTGCCCCACGAACTCAATGATCGCCAGCGCGAAGTACGCGTCGAGACGTGCCTTGCACTGCTCAACAGACACACAAATGAAGGAATTTTGAACCGCATTGTTACCTGCGATGAAAAATGGATTCTGTTTGATAACCGTAAGCGCTCAGCAAGTTGGTTGGATCCTGGTTCAGCACCTAAACAATGCCCTAAACGAAAACATACCCCTAGAAAAGTGATGGTCACTGTTTGGTGGTCTAGCGCCGGTGTTATTCATCACAGCTTCTTACCAAACGGGGTGAGCATTACTGCAGATGTGTACTGTGAAGAACTGAACACAATGATGGAGAAGCTGGCGCATCTCCAACCAGGATTGGTCAATCGCTCGTCTCCGCTGCTCCTGCACGACAACGCGCGACCTCATACTGCACAGCAGACGGTCTCCAAGTTGCAAGAACTGGGGTTGGAAGCTCTCCGTCATCCGCCCTACTCACCAGACCTTGCGCCTACAGACTACTACTTTTTCCAGAATTTGGATAACTTCTTGGCGGGAAAAAAATTTAATACCCGAGAGGCAGTACAAAATGCCTTTGAAGAATTTGTTGCCTCCCGTCCAGCTGATTTCTTTAAGAAGGGCATCAATAAACTGCCACTGCGATGGCAAAGATGCATTGATTGCATGGGTGATTACTTCGATTAATACAAATAAAAAATTCATGAAAAAAATTCGTTTAAATTTTTTCATACAAAACGGCAATTTCATAGGTAAAGACCTATTATTTAATTCTTTTCATCTATTGTGGTATAGTAATTTTATTCTAGGTGTATCGTCTTCACATATAACTAGCGGATACCTGGCGTGTGCTACTACGATAAAACAATGCATTAGGAACATCCGGTCCATTCATGAAGCTCTAGTTTTTTTTACATTGGTTTAGTGGTCTAAAACCATCTTTGCATTATAGCCTTTCTAATGAAACCGGGCACATCGGTTGAATGGTTTCAAAGTCTATAACGGACATAATTTAACATATAGACAATGCGCGGTCTTATAGCTAAAAACGATCTAATTATATAATTAATGTATTGTGTACAAGATGAGGTAAAATATGTTAAAAGAGTAACGGAGAAGTTTCTTGCCCATTCTTTTCCATTCGAAAATACCTTTTGGAAGGGGCAACTAGAATCAATTCTATAAATTTAGACGTTCAAAAGTGTTTTTTATGTGCCTATTTGAAATAAATGATTTGACTTTGACAGCTCTAGAAGTCATGTGATGGAAGTCTAGCTAATGTAGCTTTATGACTTTATAATCAATGCTCAAATTATTTAGTTTGTAACAAGTGCCTTTAGTTAAATGTAGTGATGAATTTGTATTTTTTGTATTACCTGACTTACGTATTTTGCCCCATCGTCCGCAGGGCGAAGTAGCAGTAGTGTCAGCGTCGTCATCGTCGCTACTGATGTCCCCGGCCGGGCCGCAGCAGGTGCTGGGGCGCGCGCGCTGCCAGCCGCACGCGCTGACGCTGCGCGCGCGCCAGGCGCTCACGCTACAGGGGGCCGTGCTGCCGCCTGTCGGGGACGTCACACTCACGCTCACGTCAGGTACGGGATTGTAATCACTGTCCTAACATTTACAAACACTTATGGACCATAGCAGCGCCTCAAATTATTCCTGAGATAACCAACGGTTCATGACCAGAGAGCAATTGCCGTATTTTTAAGAACGTTCGCATTCTAATCTCAGTCTCAATCTGTCTAAAATACCTACATCTTTGACAAGTTTTTGGGGGTTTTTTTTAGTTTTTCAAGGAAATTGGCTTTCAGAAATTATAATAACAGCAGTTTTCTTTAACAAACTAAACCTAGCTTATGGCACTGTAACTGATATGACGTCACAATAAGTGACGCCGTCAAGTTTTGTTACGAATGTACTGGAATCACTAAAAAGATGACACAGGCTATATAAAAATAAATATAAACAGTTGGGAACACAGAGTGACACAGGCTGGTGACAGTCACTAGCAGAGCGGGAGTCGCGTCGATGGTTGCGTGACGATTGTTATCTGATGACAGAAGAGATGTCAGGGGAGCCACTGTCGTACCATGTCCACGACGAACTGCTATATTCCGGCACTACCCTGGTGATACGAATAATACTATGACCACTACTGATAAAGGCTATGCTGCACCGTAAAATATGACTAGTATTTCTGTTTTAGCAAAATAAAAGTGATCCTGATCTCATAAATAAAAGTGGCAATTCTCTTATTAAAATTTACCATTATAACCAGTGATCGGAATAGGTAGAGCTAGTATACCTAAAGTTCAAAAAAGAGAGACAAAAAGTGGAGACCATAGAAATATGTACAAAAAAAACAGGAGAAGTGGCAAGCGGGCGTGTCGTGTGTCCACGTGTAATGTTCAAATTGCTCATGTCACAGGCAAATGGCCGTCTCCGTTTTTTTTATGTGTTAGCTCAGAACTTTTTTCTGGGTGAACCGATTTGGATGATTCTTTTTTTATTTGAATGCGGGTGCTTCACATGTGGCCCCATTTAAATTTGATCAAGTACTGACTAGTAGTTTTTGAGTTATCCCTAATAATGCGTATTTTTTCCACTTAGTTTATATTGATGATGTTATAATTTTTTCCTGTCACGGTTATTTACATATCAAGTAGTGGTATACGAATGTATGTGGGGTAGGTACCACAGCTAAAAAGTGAAAAATAAAAACTTTACAAAAAAAACAACCGACTTCCAAAAAAAAAACACAAAAAAACTGAAGAATAACTTTATTTTCGGAAGTCGGGGGTCAAAAACGAAAATACACAACCAAAGACACCGACTTCCGAAATGAAAGTTATTTTTCAAGTTTTTTAGTGTTTTTTTTTTGGAAGTCGGTTGTTTTTTTTGTAAAAACGTTTTTATCTTAAACTAGCTTTTGCCCGCGGCTTCGCTCGCGTTAATTTAGACTTTGACTATCAATTCGGGTTATAATTCAATCATGATTCGAAAGACACGTGGCGCCATCTAATATCATAAGGACGTTATTGTTGTTTTCCTCGGGAACAGTATTTTTTTGCGAGATGAAAGGTACCCTATGTCCGTTTCTGTACCCCTGACAACGTATATGCAAAATTTCAGGATGGTCGGTTCAGTGGTTTAGGCGTGAAAAGGTAACAAACAAACTTACTTTCGCATTTATAATATTATATAATATAATATATAATATAATATATATATACGAGTATATAATATAGTTAGGAAGTTAGGATAAATAAACACTGTCTAACCTACTTCTCCTTATTTCAGACGATCTCAAACTAATTCAAGTGACATCACAAGATGGTACATATCGCTTCGGCCCGCTCGATGCGTCTAAACACTACAAGATCACCGCTGAGAAGGATTCCTACGTGTTCAGTGCTCCGGACGACTATGGAAATATCGTCGCTCACAAGCTAGCGGAGATCACTGTGGAGTTGAAAGATGATGCTGATGGCACACCCTTGCAGGTTAGATTACGTATATCTTCTACTCTATAAATTCTTATTAAATTATAATCATTTACTATTAAATATATTATTAAAGCAAAAATTTAAAATATCCTAAACCTGTAGACAAAAATAAATAAAGAAAAAGTATTAGTTCAGTCGTGGAATGAAAAGGGTAAACACCTTACACTTTGTTGGCTGTCCGATTGACTATGTAATGTCAACTTTATGAATGAAAAGTTGAGAAGTGTGTGTATTTTTGAAAATTCTAAGGGTGGTTGCACATTTGACGGAAGATGCGTCTCGCGTAACTTTGTCAGTTCCCTGACGCGATGCACTAACGCATCATTAGTTGAGCGTGTATGGTTGAATGTTTTATTATCTACTTGTTCGTTGTGGCGTTACGCAACCGACGACACGCGACGCATCTTCCGTCAGACGTGAAACCACCTTAAATTCTTTTGTTCCGTTATTGAGTACACCTACGAACGTTTGGGATATGTCAGACGTCAAAAAACAACAGCACGCCTGTAAACCGCGAAGAGTTAGACAAAGGTGTATGTTTACGTAAGCCAACGTGCCCCCCGCAGGGCGCGCTGGTGTCGGTGAGCGGCGGCACGTACCGCCGCAACGTGGCTTCGGGCGCGGCCGGGCGCCTGCGCTTCGGCGAGCTGGCGCCCGCGCAGTACTACGTGAAGCCCAACATGAAGGAGTACCGCTTCCAGCCGCCGCACCATATTGTGACGCTCGACGAAGGACAAACGCACCACATTACGCTCAAGTAAACGACTCACTTTTATCTATTCATTATTTATTTATAAATGGCTTCTAAACTAAATACTACACAATTAAGCCACAGTGATACATCTTCTTACTGATTCTTAAAATACATCAGCGTTCATTCTCTCGCCCCCATGTTATTTATTAACAACTTCTCTGGACTAGATTTTAACATATGACATATCTGCTGACTCGACGGGATAACATATCAGCTGAATCAACGGGATGTTGTGACTTACGTCATGAAATTCAGGATTTTACATCAACTTTCAGCATTCGCATTTATAAAGAAAAATATGTTACCGCGCCTATTTTTAACCGACTTCAAAAAAAGGAGGAGGTTGTCAATTCGACTGTGTTTAAAAAAAAAAGGATTTTAGCTCAGAAATTTTTTTTTAGGAGAACCGATTTGGATGATTATTTTATTTGAAAGCTAATGCTTCTCATGTGGTCCCATATAAATTTAATCAAGTTCTGACCAGTAGTTTTTGAGTTACTCTTAATACTGCGTATTTTTTCCACTTAGTTTATATTGATGATATTTTAATTATTTCTTGTCACTGTTATTTACATATCAAATAGTGGTATACGGACTTGTGTGGAGTAGATACCGCAACCTGTTTTTTTACCAAAAAATGAAAAATAAAAACTTTTTTGCAAATAAAACAACCAACTTCCAAAAAACACAAAAAATGTGATTGTCGGTCGGTTTTTTTATAAAAAAGATTTATTAAATTTATTTTATTATTTATGTACACACAGTAAAATAGATACAGACACGGCATATTAGTATTAAGTACAAAGGTACTGCTTATTTCTTAAGCAATTTCTTCCAGCAAACCTGCTAAAGGAGAAATGAAAAAGAAATGTAAACAATAGTGTGTGAAAACAAGAGAAGAATTTGATTTGTGACGTCTTAAACTAGAATATTAAATATACTTAAATATAATGCAAAATATAAATAAAAATAACATATACTTAAATAAATACATAATGCTAAAATAAATAAACTTATAAGTATATAAATTCTCACAGTTAAAAGGAAAGGTAATGCTCTTTTACTCGGTATTTGAAATGAGAAATAGATTTTAAATCTCGAATGCTAGGCGGAAGTGAGTTCCACAATCTTACAGCATGAACAGAGAAGGAATAAGAATAGTAGCTAGTTTTATGAGGATGGGATTTAAGGAGGGATCTACACGGTACGTCGCGAGGGCGAGCGTAAGAAAATCGCTCACGCAGAAGGATAAGATGGGTTATGTAAGATGTTGAAGAGGAGACATAAAATCCGAGTGTTCCTGCGAAAACGGATCGGCAGTCACTTGAGTTCCTTGCGAAGATGAGAAACGGTCATACTTTCGCAGACCGAAAACAAAGCGAATGCACAAGTTTTGCAAGCGCTCAAGCTTGTTTAATAGCTCCTAAGTAGCATCCAAGTAGCAGGCGTCGCGTCGGCATAATCTATAATCGGCTAAATAAGTGTCTGTGCCAAATAAATTTTAGTCTTCAAGGGCAGGAGTCTTTGAAGGCATTTCAACGAATGAAACGAAAAATGTGCCTTTCGACTGACCTCATTGACCTGAGCACGCCACGAAAGATTTCATACTATATATTTTTTTTTTTTAATAATTTTTTTTTGTATTTTTTTTAAATAGTTTGTAAATTTTAAAAATAGTTTGTAAGTCTTCTGTCTACTAACACCATTATGGGCCAAATGTGTCTGAAATAAAAAGATTTTATTTTATTTTTATAACTTTGTGGCAAATATCTTTAAAAATATCTTGCGGTCGGTCAAACCGTGTCAGTCGTCTAGGTAGGTAGGTAAATAGGTAGTACTACACCTATCCAAAAGGCAGGCTACTTAAATTCGCTGAAAATATTTACACTTCGCAACCTACCCTCTTGTTGTTTTTGTTTTCTTTTGTTTTTTTTTTTCGGGCAGTTTCCGTTGTAGCAATAGGTAAGTCTATCCATCATTAAAAAAACCATATGGATGCTCATTTTCTAAGAAATGTATGGAAAAGGTTTTTGCGATTTCTGACTTTTCTAGTAGGCACTCAAATTTCAGTTGGCCCTTTAAAGTTTTTTGATCCTTATAGAATCGATTGGCATACAAAAAGTACAGAAAATAGTTCTTTGATTATAGATTCCAGGAAAACCTATAAGAAGTCTATGGTTTTAAAATAACATGATTATAACATGTAATATAATAAAACAATTGTGGTATTATTTTGTTTTTTTAGTTTTGCGTGATTTTAAGTTTTGTGATTCGGTTTTGCCATGATTAAGTGCCTTTGTTCTGAAGTGATTAAAAAGTTTCTTATCATTTAAGATAATTCGGAAACACATGCAATTGTTTCTTGTGAAGTAAAGGATTAAAATGTGTGCAATCGTTACTCTGAAAGTTTAATGTTTTCAGTTTTAATAGGTATAATTGATTTCATTCCTGTCATGAAGATTGCCTCCAGGATGCCTCATTTAATTGCTACCATTCTTGTGACAAATTGTGTCGGGGAACGTGCATTTTTATCTTTAAAATGTATTCACACATATTTAAGAAATACTCCAGGACAAGATCAGCTTTCCGAATGATAGATAATTGCCATAGTCAGGCCCCAGGTGGCCCGCTAGAGGGCCATAACAAAAGAAAATCAATTGAGTCTCATTAGCGAAGCGTAATGATTTAAAAACAGTAACTTTATAATCCTTTAATCAGCCTTCCGTGGGCTTTGATATTTGTCATCTGACTGTGGTAAAGAAGTGAAGAATGAAGAGTTATAGCTGTTCACATTGTGAGTAATTATAAATGTTATTAACATCGTAATCAATGTGTAGTTAGAAATCAATCAATTATTTGTGTCCGGATTCCGGATCTGGACACAAATAATTGTCCGGATTCCGGATCCGAATTAGTGGCCGGATTGTAATATTTTGCCCATAGCGACTGTTGCGAGCGAGTGAAATATGAATTAACTCGAGGAGCTCTGTTGTGCCAATAATGTTAAAAGATGGCTCTGTCATAATAGCTGTCATATTTTACTCGAAACTGATAGCTTGATAATGAGGGCTATCGCGCTTGAGTTCGTCGGTAGAGGCGCTAGTGTAGAGTAAGGTCTCTAGATGTCAAAATATGTACTGAACGGTCACTGTTTGCGGGATTTTTTATTATGGATTTTAACGAATGATTCATAATTGTTGTTATGGTTGTGCTATTCCTGATTAATTTTGACTTAAGATTTTAAGTAAAAAGTTAAGATCTAATTTGGTATCACTTGAAGGAAGAATAAGATTTGTCTGCTTCATGCTTGTCAATTTTAGGAACATTATAATCTAAATATCCATTTGAAGTTTTAAAATGTAATAAAATAAACATAATATGAATTTATGGGTGCTTAAACATATCCAAAACCTCAAATAAAAGTACTGCAACAGGACCTTACTCGCCAGTGGCGCCAACTGGTGAACACAAAAACGATAGCCCCCATTAAATAGTTGTGATTTTAACGCGAGCGAAGCCGCGGGCAAAAGCTAGTCCTAGCTTTTTCCCGCGGCTTCGCTCGCGTTAATTTAGGCTTTGACTATCAATTTGGGTTATAATTCAATCATGATTCGAAAGACACGTGGCGCCATCTATTATCATAAGGACGTTATTGTTGTTTTCCTCGGGAACAGTACTTTTTTGCGGGATGAAAGGACCCCTATGTCCGTTTCTGTACCCCTTTTTTTTTTTTTTTTTGGTTGAGAAATCATCAAATTACCTCTCCCGCTCTGGGCGGAGCGGAAGGGCGTGTCAGACTCTTACTGACTAAAACCCACCCGTGTTCCTTCAGTTGCCTGTGCGCCAGGGCCACGGTAACTCTTTCGAACAATCCGCAGCCCCGGCAGGCATCGGTCCTATCGGACCCCGTCAATTTTGCTGACATCTCTTTGAGGCGCGCGTGGAACACGACGCGCCGTCGACCCGGGCCTGGTCCTTACCGGACGGCGAGCTGCCCATTGCTCGCCGTCCGCAAGCCCGCGCCTACGGTGGCTGGGAGTCGGCAATCGACTCCCGACGCCCAGGGTGTCTCCTCCTCCTGCGGCGGCTAGGGGCGCGAGGGCGCAGAGATTGCCTCTCCCTTTCGCGCTCCGCCTCCTCCTTCGCGAGCATTACTGCTTCGCAGAAGGAGGTGACGGCTTCCCATTCCCTCTCGCTCCGTACCATGGCCTGAACCAGGCCCGGACGCGAGAGGTCGCCGCCGCCGATCGCCGCCACGAGGACACGGCGGTGCTCCACCCAAGCCGGGCAGACCTCCACCGTATGCTCCACCGTGTCCTCCAGTCGATCCACGCAATGATAACACCCGGGCGTTTCCTCCCGCCTTATACGAAACAGGAACCTCCCGAAACAGCCATGTCCGGTGAGGACCTGCGTCAGGCGGAAGGTGAGGACGCCGTGGCGCCTCTCAAGCCACTCCTCAAAGAGGGGTCTTACCGCCGCAATTGTGGCGTGCCCTACGCTGGGTTGCGACAGTCGCACTCTCCATGCCGCCATGAGATCCCGCCGGAGCTCTGTCCGCTGTGCCGAGATTTCTCGCGGCAGCGGAGTTACGCCCCGGCGTTTCGCCTCCTCGCGCCACTCCCAAACGTGCGCGAGGACCTTTGCCTCCAGATCCCACGGCGGCAATCCGGCAAGGAGGCTCGCCGCCTCGCAGGAGACCGTGCGGTATCCCCGTACCATCCGGATGGCCATGACCCTTTGGGACGCGTTCAACCGGCGGGCTGGCCGGAGCCTCCATGAACGCGCCCACACCGGTGCCCCGTAAAGGGCCATGGACCGCACGACCCCCGCGTAGAGCATCCGGCAGGAGGCGTTTGGCCCCCCCAGGTTGGGCAAGAGCCGCTTCAAAGCAGCCCCGGCCCGCTGCAGTCTGGGAGCCAAACGTCAGAAATGCTCGACGAAGTTCCACCGGCTGTCGAGGACGAGTCCCAGGTACTTCATCGTCGACTCGACGCCAATGTGAACCCCTCCTACCGTTATTTGGGAACCCGACAGTGGCGCATTCCGAGGACCATGAAAACACATGGCCTCGGACTTGTGCAAGGCCACTTCGAGTCCCAATTGCCGGATCCTCTCAACGACTGTCGCAACCCCGCGTGTCATGAGTTCGGCCGCCGCCTGGTGCGACCTGCCCTGCGCCAGGACCAGCGTGTCGTCAGCGTAGCACACTACGCTGACGCCGCTAGGGAGGTCGGCGCGCAGCACCCAGTCGTAACCGATGTCCCACAGATGCGGCCCCAGGACCGATCCCTGTGGGACACCGCACGACATTTCTCGCCGGTTCCATTCTCCTTGGTGACCGGGGTAGATCACCGCCCTATCCGTCAAATAGGCCTCGACTACACGACAGAGGTAGGTCGGCATCCGGTGATACCGGAGTGCCTCTCTGATGCAACTCCAGGGCAGGGTATTGAAGGTGTTGGCGATGTCTAGAGACACTGCCAAGACGACCCCACCCCGGGCCACAGCATCCCCCGTCGTGAGGGCTCGCACGCGCATGATGGCGTCCACCGTGGAGCGCCCCCTGCGGAAACCAAACTGGCTCTCCGCCAAATCCGGCCCCACCCGCACCAGCTGCCCGACGAGGCGGCCTGCAATGACTCTTTCAAAGAGCTTGCCCACCTCGTCGAGCAGCACGATGGGCCGGTAAGCGGACGGAGAGTCCGCCGGGCGCCCCGGTTTCTTAATGAGGACCAGTTTCCCCGTCTTCCAACGAAGTGGGAACTGGCCCTCCTCCAAGCATGCGCTTAGGAGCCCTCTTAGTCGAGGCCCGAGAGCCTCCAAGGCCAGGACCCAGGCTTTTCCAGGGAAGCCGTCGGGTCCTGGGGCGGTATTCTTGGCACTCAGCCTACGTACCGCCACTCTCAGTTCTACCTCGGTCACCTCTGGAGTATCGTCGTCGTCGGTTGTGTGGTCCACAGTTGGCACCGCAGGAGGCGGAGCCATGGGCGGGGGAGTATGCTCCCCCCGCGAAGGGAACAAAGCGCTCACCACGCCCTCCACGAGCTGGGGCCGGAGACTCTGCGTCAGCGGGGGAGCCCATGGGCGGAGTTTCTCCCGCACCACCTTATATGGGCGTCCCCACGGGTCCCTGTTCAGAGTCCCCAGCGACTCCTCACGGGCCAGTTCCCTGGCCCGCAGGATCTCCGCTCGGAGGGCGGTCTTCGCCGCTCTGTAACCCTCGTACAGCTCCGCCTGAATAACTTCCGAATCCGAAGGGCGGATACGGAGCCTGCGGTGCCTGGGGTACAGGCGTCGAGCGGCAACGCACGCCTCGCGCAGAGACGTTAACTCCGGCGACCAACAGTAAACCTGGCGCCAGGCACGTCCAGGCTGGACCCGGGGCATTGCCACGTCACAAATCTCGGACATGGCCTCCCGGAACCACTCCGCCTCGTCACTGATGTCTGCAGGCCTGTCCGGTGGTGACAACCAGGCCTGCACGATCGAGGCTTCCAGGAGGAGCTCTCGGTCCAGCTTCTTCAGCGCCCACCGCGAACCACTCGGGGCCTGTCGGACCAGCGCGCTCGAGGTCTGGGCGGAGACGTCAATTAGCAACGATGTACCGGTGGTCGGAGTACGTCTCCACCCCCTCCATGACGCGCCAGTCAATGACACGCGGTGACAGAGCGGGGCTGGCGAACGAGATGTCCACCACTGACTCGCCCCGCATCCGCACACACGTGGGGACAGAACCCCGGTTTAGGACGACCAGGCCTGTCTCCAGAGCCCAGTCCTCCACCATCCTGCCCCGTTTGTCCGTGTACCGGGAACCCCAAGCCGTGTTCTTGGCATTGAAGTCCCCGAGTACGAGCACGGGCAGGGTATGGTACCCGACGACGACGACTCTCAACTCCGCAAGGGAGTTGTGGAACTCGGCGAGAGTTCGGTTCGGGGAGAAGTATATCCCTACCACGACAATCTCCCCGAACCGTGCTGCCACGCAACCCCGTCCTCTCTTGACTGCCTCAAGCGACGGGGTACCGGCGGCGGCCGACGAAATGAGGGTCACTGAGCCGCTCAGGTCCTCCACCCAGTCATCCCTGGGCGGGACAAAGTACGGCTCAGCGACCACGGCGATGTTGATCGACCACTGCGCCATGCTCTGGAGCAACAGATCCTGAGCAGCGGCGCAGTGGTTGATGTTCGCCTGGAGGAGGCGTAATGGGGCCATTATTGGCACTCCATATCAGCCCCCTCCCGAGCCCCCTGTGAGGGCCCTGCCGCGGTGCTTGCGGCGGCTACGACGATGGGGGCGGCAGCAGCGGCGGCAGTGGCGGCGGGTGCGGCAGTGACGGCGGTGGCGGAGGGCTTGCCCCTGCCCCTGGCTTTGGCGGGTGGAGCGCAGGCCTTACTCCCAGCCCGGTGATCGGCCGGCTTGCCAGCTGCCGCACATAAAAAGTAGTGCGGCGTGGCGTTGCACGAGCCGGCCTTGTGACCGGGCTGACCGCAGCGGAAGCAATGATCGCTGCGGTCCACCTCTGAGGTGCATTGCACTCCCACGTGGTTGCCCACTTGGCAGCGGAAGCACCTCAGAGGTCTGGGTTCCAGCAGTTTCACCTGCGCGGAAACCCAGCCCACCAGGAGCCTTTGGCCCTCCCCGGCGACTTTCCTGGCCGCCGCCACGGGGCAGCTCACCGTAACGGCTCGCATCCCCTTGTGGTCAGGACGGATGGTGCCCGCTCTCACCTGTTCGGCAGAGCATCCCCCAGTCCTGACGACGGCGGCCACCACTTCAGCCTCCGTCACACAGTCGTCCAGGCCCAGAATGCGCATGTCGATGCACTTGGTGGGCCTGGACACTCGGGCCTCGTCCGCATTTAGGGACGCTCTGAGCCTTTCGGCCAGAGCGTCAGCGGTCGGGCCGCTCGCCGCACCGGGCACCTCTAGCATCCGGGCCCCGGTCGCAGTGACCCTCACCCGGATGCCATTGGTGACACCCAGCTCCTGCAGGTTCACCGCCGCCCTCGCCTTCGTGAGCACGTCGCGGTAGGACACGCCCTTCTTTTCCGCTTCCGGCTGTAGAGTAATCACTACAGCTGCGGACTTCGGGGCGCGGAGCCTAGCCGCGACGCTTCGCTCCTTGCGCCGCTGCCGCCTCTCCCTCCTTTTGGCCGCCCTAGATGCCTTACCCGCCTTCCTCTTCTCTCCGGCCACTTGCCATTCGGCGTCGGCCGGAGGAGCATTAGGAGGCGGGGGTGCGGCCGTCTCGCCGCTGGGGCTGGGGCCCTCGCCGCCTGCATAGCCACCCCACCCTTCTTGGGCTTGGGCGGTGCCGACTTAGCCAGGGGCGGCTTCGCGGGATCTGGTGCTGGCCCGCCTTTCGACCGCCCTGCCGTTACTGGCTTGGCCGCAGCGGCGGCAAACGACACCTGCCGGCTCGCCGCTAGCGGGGGGCGCAGGACCACGGCCTCCAGAGCGGAAAATCGGCTCTGGAAAGCAGCCAGCTCCCGCCGCACCAGGGCCAAAACCCGGTCCTCTGCAGGCACTGGCACTGGCACTGGCACCGCCCGGCCTTGCCTATTCCCTTCCTGCGGCACTTCTCGGGGGGCGGCTGCTGCTCGGAGGCCGGCCAGGTCCGCTCGGAGCTCCTCGTTCTCCTTTCAGAGAAGCTCCATAGTGGCTGTCAAGCGGCTGACCTCCGCCCGCATCTCGGACATATCGCCCGATTGAGGCCCGAATTGAATGGCCTTGACTGCCTCCATGATGGAAGCCGCGGCAGCGGGTATGGCCTTGTCTTTAGAGGACTGAGTCCTCTTCAAGGCCACACCCTTTAGCGCAGCTACCACGGCCGCCTCCAGCCTGGCCAGTCGCTCTGACTTGGAGCCGCCAGCGGCGTCCGGCTCACCGCCTGACGACTCGGACAGATCCGCCCTGCGATTGGCCCCTCCAGGGTCGTGCCCCTCCGTGGCGAGCTTCTCGGCTGGCTGGGCCGGCTTGGCTGGGCTGACTAGGCTCGGCTCGCTATCCTCCTCGGTGGAGCGCTCTTTGCCCGTACTCCGCTCGTGTACCCCACCCCGCCGAGTAATTTTTCTGCGGGCTGCTCTCCTCCCGCCATCAGAGGACGACCCCTGGCCATCCTCTGGTTTGGGGCGCTTCTGGGTGAGCCTTCGCTTCTTCTCAGCATCCCCCGTAATCACGCGCTCCGGGCTCTTGAAAGAGCCCCTCGCGCCCGACGCGGCATCGGATTCCGACCCCGCATCGCTCCTCTCCTCTCCACTACTCTTCTCCGTTGTTGTTTTTTTTTGGTTAGTAAATTTTTCCATACTTAATCCCACGAGTATGGGGGATATAAAATGTCATTCCCAGGTTCACCCCCTGTCCCTAGGTAAGTGTACATTTTTAACCCAACCAGAGGGTCCACTGGTACTCTGGCTGGGGGTGCGCTAGCGACTGATGCGCCACCTACAACTGGAAAGTTGTAGATGACACTACTCTTCAGCCATTCATACCCTCGCCGCGCACCAGAACTTGATATTAGAGGAATTTTTTATAGAGGTTATCTTCCTCGCGGTCCGGGCGGTTAAGCCAAGACCCTCGACCCCCGTCAAAAGTCAGAGACATGACGTTGACGATCTTCGGGGCTACGAGACTAACGGTGGCAGAAGCAGCAGACTCCTTACTGCCTGCCCGGTGGCAGGGTAAGTGCACACCGAGCCCGCTCTTACTCCGCCGCTGTGCGTCTCTGCTTAACAGAGATACACACGTTGGAGCGTTCCTCCGACAGGATATTAGCGTACGGGCAACAAGACCCCTTAGGCACAAAGTACCTAATGGAGAGTTATTGCCCGCACCCCAGGGTGCACCGTCCCGGAGACTGGCCTTTCCCCCAGACGCATCCAAGGGAAACTCCAGCCCACGGACACACGGGGAGGTTTCCTGTCCTAGCACCCCGTTTCTGTACCCCTGACAACGTCTATGCAAAATTTCAGGATGATCGGGTCAGTGGTTTAGGCGTGAAAAGGTAACAAACAAACAAACTTACTTTCGCATTTATAATATTAGTTAGGATTACCAGTACCTACTCTTCGTATTTTTATGTTTAAGCATAACATCACGTCTGTATGCCCCGGAGGGTTAGATAAGGTTAGGTTTTGTTGAAAATTGAAATTTCAATATTTATTTAAACATAATAAGAAAAAAGAAACAAAAAGCAATTACTTACAATAATTAAATACGAATATTATTAAGTAAGTAAACGTACGGCACAGTCGGCGGTCGCTGCTTTGCCACTTGCCGGGCGATAAGGTAATGTTTTTATTTTTTATCATCAAAAAAATAATGTCTGCTTGCCCTAATTTTGACCCTTTACCCCATACATGTAACCGAGGGATGAAAAAAATTCTATGCACATAAGCGTGTGGATATTGTTGGAACTCATAATTAAAATGATGAAGATGTTTCGAAGTGACAATGCTTTTTAAGTCAATAGTTTTTGAGATATGGAATATTTTCGAGTACAACCGCAGAATTGCAAATTGCATTAATTCCAAAGCACACATCCCAAGTAGCACAAAAGTGCTTTATAACAGCACTTTCACAGTGTACCGTGAAAACTTTAGCTGCTTAAATCTGCTGTAGAACAGCGTAGGCAGCGCATCCTCTGCTGATATAGCTCTAATTTGGGCACAAATTATTCAGCACATAGCTGTATAAGAATTCCATTTATCAAATAATTGAATTATATCAACATCATATTAGCATTTATGTGTGTAACAGACCACCCCAAGAGCTGAAAATTGTCAGAATAACAAGACACGTGTTTCCTATAATACAGCATAAAAGACAAATTTGTCCATTTAATAAGCTTTTACACAGTTGAAAGTACACTCTGAGCGAAATTGTGGAATGCAATAGCTTTATTATTTATTTTTCTTTAATATGAACTGTCAATTTGTTAAACATGAAGTGATTGGTGTGTTGTGTGCAAGATCTCAAGTGCCTTAGTGAGAAAATAAATATAATTTGTAAGTAAAACTTCGATTTCTTCCTATTATCTCTGAAATCTTATTGGGGAGGTAACTTTACTGTGAAATACCATATATATTATGTTTAGTTAAAAATTTTCACGCGCTCCAAAATACCACTAAATACAAAAAAAAAAACTAACTTAAATGGACAGTAAACGAAATAAAGGTTGTTGCCTTTTACAAAGCAATTGATAAAAAGCTGGTTACGAGTAAATTATTAATAAACCAAATCAATTCCAATTGATATCTTCTAAAATAAACCAAAATAAAAAGATAAAATATTACAATAATTCACAGTCAAAGCTACGAAAATGGCGGATAGCAAGTGAACTGTTTTAATATTAATTTAATGCTAAGGTCTGTACGGGTGTTCTCATGTGGCCTATAAGTCAGCAAATAGTAAATTAGCTAAGCACTTGTGAGAAATAAATCAGCCATGGATCTATACGAAGAGTAGTAGTGGTTCACATTTTGCGCTAGACTAACCAGAAAACCACCTTTATGGAACAAAAGTTCAATTATTCAGCCCAAGACAGAATGACTGCCCAGTTTGCTGCTATGTAACTGCATAAAAGTCCACTTTAAGTTCTGATTCGGCCTAGATAAATGCTATTATTCGAGTGTATAGTAACACCTGACTAATAGGGTAAAAGTTTATCTGTATGCAGCATAAGGCATTCATTCTTTGTTAAATAACTTCACAAAGTAACTGCTGAGTTTATAGTAGTTCATATGTTCTCTTTTTAAATGCAACGGTTTTATAGTACACGCTTGGGTTTTTATTCAGAAAACGGCATTATTTGTGTTCACGAACATGCGCTCTTGCAGCTGATAGGGTACTGCACTACTAAACGCTGAATAACAGTGATATCTGTGGCATGTTTGTGGTGTTTCATAGATTTACAGTACAGAAGAAAGCGTTAAAGTGGGCCTCGTTTTTTTCTAAACAGCTGTTGCCGCCCGGGTGAACTCTGATAAGTCGATATGAATGCTTAGATTAACCCTGTGGACCTTAGGTGAAAATTTATAATGCAGTTCTGTGCTACTTGGGATGTGTGAGTACTATGTACATTCTATAAAGCTACCATTTACTGGGTACATCTTCCATTGACTTGAATCAAAATATTTTATTTCACATAAACCAACATGGGCACTTATGAAACGTCAGAAGCTAGGTGCACGGTTCCAATTGATTGTTTCCTTTGGAGAAGAGCCGGCAAGAAACTCCACGGTTACTCTTTTAAAAATAAGGGGCTTTTACAATGTTTCAAATTACAGTGTTGACAGGTATGGGAGGACAAGGTAGGCCTGTCAACAAGTAACAGGCACTCAACAAAATATAAAAAATATAAAAAGGTCTACAAATCTACAGTCTACAAGTTAGGCCTACAATGTTTTCACATTCACAAAATATAGAAGAATCTGTATAAAAATAAAAGCCTATTTAAACCAAATGACATGATTGCCATTACGACTGTAAGACATCTGAATTAAAATCCTGTTTACAAAAGCCATAAGTAAAGAGTTGAAATAAGAATTGGAGGTATATAATCTCAAATAATGAAAAGATTATGTCATAGAAGAAAGTAAAAAAACAAAAAAGTTTTTTTTAAAGTAATTTTCTTAATTTGGGAGCAGTAGTTAAAAGACCCTTACATAGTGGTACCGTTAATGAAGTACCAGGGAAGCCACATGTGCAGAAGGAATGATTGCCAAACTTCCTTGTCTTCAACGTAGTCTTTAATCTTATAATATGCATTTTTGATAAGGATACGTTTGATGTGGGTTTTAAACTTTCCATCGCTAAGTTCTGTAACTGACTTTGGCAATTTGTTGTAAAAGCGGATACTGCCCCGAATGTGGCCTGGCGGCTGAGAGTATGTCATGCTCACTCTAATGTCTCGCTGATGATCGCGCGTGTGTTGGATCATTTAGCTCCCTTCAAAATGGTTGAGCTGAACGGTGCTGATCCGTGCGTCATGTCCGTGAACGGGCGCCGTCAGTGGGGTCTGGTCATCTCTTGGCTGCCACGGCTTATTTTAAATTAATGTAATATTTGAATTGTTTTTGTCTTTATATTGCGGATGCTTTTAACGTTCTGCATCGTTCTCGCACACATAATTTCGACATGAATGATGTAGCCAATATTTTGATTTAAGTGTCCGTGGAGTTTCTTGCCCGTTCTTCTCCATAGTTACTTACTAACTACGCTTTGGAATGAGCAACTAACTTCATCTTTCTGACCGACCAATCCCTTGAAAATTCAAAATTGCTTGTAATTGGTTTATTTGAAATAAATACTTTGAGTTTGAGTTTAAAAAATATTTTTGGTTTTCATAGCTTTTTCGAAAAATTCTATGAAATACAAACTTATTTAGCAGTCAATAAAATTAATGCTGTGCAATGTGCATGAGTAAATATTCGTCCCAACTACGGAACCCTACCCTGTTCGGGGTGTCGAACCACGCGCAGTGTAGGGTCCCGTATTTTATTTTATTTTCCGTATTTCCTTACACTTGGCCAGTTTTTTAAATTTGGTTAGGAAACCAAACACAAAAAAAAAATTACTTCTATTACTCAAGTAAACTAATAGAAACAAAAACTATCAAGTTCATATAACTAAAAAAAATTGAGACGTGTAAAAGTGTTTGCGGAAAAACCCAATCTATAGAATTAATTTATCATCATTCCCAAAAAAAATTTTGCTAAGCCTATCTAAATAATGTATACTGGGCGTTCTGTAGTTAGCTATCAGAAAGTATGAAAACTAAAATCCACAATAAATAATCGAATGTCCAATAAATAACAATAATTTTGAACAGCGAGCGCATTCTGAATATACAAAAAATTCGGCGCGAAATTCAATAAATGAGTCATAGCAGTACCTACGTACAACCTATGGTCATAAGTCCATTCTGTTGACTCGGTTTCAATCATAATGTCCGAATCTAGATTAAAAATACACTAGACAAGTATAAATCATTACTTATTATAAACAATGCTTATTAAGTATTTAATGTTTAAAACAATTGTATTTCGATTTCCAAGTACATATCGATTTCTGACATTCGTCATATTTATTACTCAAGGCGATAGAGATTTAAAAAAAAATCGTTTGGCATAATCGCTTTCGCACATCATTACAATAAAACAAAAAACAGCAACTGTCGGCGATTCTGAACACAAATTGAGTAGTGGTAGTGAATATTACGTGTTAGATAAGACTTGTGTTTGTATATTAATTACGTTAAGATCTGGGCATATTCTTGTTGTATAAAATATTTTAAATAATATTTGTTACATCACAAAATGGTATCTACATGTGTGTGTGTGATATTTGTGAAAATAATAAAATATGAACACCCACGATGGCCGCGAAACTTTAAGTTTGGATATCAAAAAACTTCATTGGGTATCACTACTTATTTAACTTGAACAATGGATGAATTCGTCAAATAATTAAATGATGTATTATTTACTGCCCCTTTTTTATTTTTGGGTGGAAATCATCAAATGACCTCTCCCGCTCTGAGCGGAGCAGAAGGGCGTGTCAGACTCTTCCTGACTAAAACCCATCCGTGTTCCTTCAGTTGCCTGTGCGCCAGGGCCATGGTAACTCTTTCGAACAATACTCGACCCCGGCAGCCATCGGTCCTATCGGACCCCGGCAATGATGCTGACATCTCTGCGAGGCGCGCGTGGAACACGACGCGCCGTCGATCCGGGCCTGGTCCTTACCGGAAAGCGAGCTGCCCATTGCTCGCCGTCCGCAAGCCCGCGCCTACGGTGGCCGGGAGTCGGCAATCGACTCCCGACACCCAGGGTGTCTCCTCCTGCGGCGACTAGGGGCATGAGGGCGCAACGATTGCCTCTCCTTCACGCGCTCCGCCTCCTCCTTCGCGAGCATTACTGCTTCGCAGAAGGAGGTGACGGCTTCCCATTCCCTTGCGCTCCGTACCATGGTACCATGTATAAGCTGACCTCTCATTGTACGGAAATCCTATATAATGCGAGATCAACTTATACTGGAAATGTGTAGTTTGATATACATATAGCCGTGTGTAGGTACCTGTATATAGTAGCTAAGCTTTTTGAAAGGAAGAGCGTGTTTTTTCTTTTTTATAATTTACGTGCTTACTTGTTCCATTTTTCCCGGCATCTATTTTAATTTTAGATTTATTGTTATACTTTGTCGTCCCACAGAGGTGTCCGCGTAGCGTGGTCGTGCGTGGGCGCGCTGGTGTCGCTGGGCGGCGCGGGCTGGCCCGGCGCCGCGCTGCTGGCCGCGCCGCGCAGCGCGCAGGCGCCGCACTGCGCTACTGAGGAGGCGACCACTGAACCTAATGGCGCCTTCAGGTAACACAACAACACAACTACATCGCGCTGGTGTCGCTGGGCGGCGCGGGCTGGCCCGGCGCCGCGCTGCTGGCCGCGCCGCGCAGCGCGCAGGCGCCGCACTGCGCTACTGAGGAGGCGACCACTGAACCTAATGGCGCCTTCAGGTAACACAACAACACAACTACATCGCGCTGGTGTCGCTGGGCGGCGCGGGCTGGCCCGGCGCCGCGCTGCTGGCCGCGCCGCGCAGCGCGCAGGCGCCGCACTGCGCTACTGAGGAGGCGACCACTGAACCTAATGGCGCCTTCAGGTAACACAACAACACAACTACATCGCGCTGGTGTCGCTGGGCGGCGCGGGCTGGCCCGGCGCCGCGCTGCTGGCCGCGCCGCGCAGCGCGCAGGCGCCGCACTGCGCTACTGAGGAGGCGACCACTGAACCTAATGGCGCCTTCAGGTAACACAACAACACAACTACATCGCGCTGGTGTCGCTGGGCGGCGCGGGCTGGCCCGGCGCCGCGCTGCTGGCCGCGCCGCGCAGCGCGCAGGCGCCGCACTGCGCTACTGAGGAGGCGACCACTGAACCTAATGGCGCCTTCAGGTAACACAACAACACAACTACATCGCGCTGGTGTCGCTGGGCGGCGCGGGCTGGCCCGGCGCCGCGCTGCTGGCCGCGCCGCGCAGCGCGCAGGCGCCGCACTGCGCTACTGAGGAGGCGACCACTGAACCTAATGGCGCCTTCAGGTAACACAACAACACAACTACATCGCGCTGGTGTCGCTGGGCGGCGCGGGCTGGCCCGGCGCCGCGCTGCTGGCCGCGCCGCGCAGCGCGCAGGCGCCGCACTGCGCTACTGAGGAGGCGACCACTGAACCTAATGGCGCCTTCAGGTAACACAACAACACAACTACATCGCGCTGGTGTCGCTGGGCGGCGCGGGCTGGCCCGGCGCCGCGCTGCTGGCCGCGCCGCGCAGCGCGCAGGCGCCGCACTGCGCTACTGAGGAGGCGACCACTGAACCTAATGGCGCCTTCAGGTAACACAACAACACAACTACATCGCGCTGGTGTCGCTGGGCGGCGCGGGCTGGCCCGGCGCCGCGCTGCTGGCCGCGCCGCGCAGCGCGCAGGCGCCGCACTGCGCTACTGAGGAGGCGACCACTGAACCTAATGGCGCCTTCAGGTAACACAACAACACAACTACATCGCGCTGGTGTCGCTGGGCGGCGCGGGCTGGCCCGGCGCCGCGCTGCTGGCCGCGCCGCGCAGCGCGCAGGCGCCGCACTGCGCTACTGAGGAGGCGACCACTGAACCTAATGGCGCCTTCAGGTAACACAACAACACAACTACATCGCGCTGGTGTCGCTGGGCGGCGCGGGCTGGCCCGGCGCCGCGCTGCTGGCCGCGCCGCGCAGCGCGCAGGCGCCGCACTGCGCTACTGAGGAGGCGACCACTGAACCTAATGGCGCCTTCAGGTAACACAACAACACAACTACATCGCGCTGGTGTCGCTGGGCGGCGCGGGCTGGCCCGGCGCCGCGCTGCTGGCCGCGCCGCGCAGCGCGCAGGCGCCGCACTGCGCTACTGAGGAGGCGACCACTGAACCTAATGGCGCCTTCAGGTAACACAACAACACAACTACATCGCGCTGGTGTCGCTGGGCGGCGCGGGCTGGCCCGGCGCCGCGCTGCTGGCCGCGCCGCGCAGCGCGCAGGCGCCGCACTGCGCTACTGAGGAGGCGACCACTGAACCTAATGGCGCCTTCAGGTAACACAACAACACAACTACATCGCGCTGGTGTCGCTGGGCGGCGCGGGCTGGCCCGGCGCCGCGCTGCTGGCCGCGCCGCGCAGCGCGCAGGCGCCGCACTGCGCTACTGAGGAGGCGACCACTGAACCTAATGGCGCCTTCAGGTAACACAACAACACAACTACATCGCGCTGGTGTCGCTGGGCGGCGCGGGCTGGCCCGGCGCCGCGCTGCTGGCCGCGCCGCGCAGCGCGCAGGCGCCGCACTGCGCTACTGAGGAGGCGACCACTGAACCTAATGGCGCCTTCAGGTAACACAACAACACAACTACATCGCGCTGGTGTCGCTGGGCGGCGCGGGCTGGCCCGGCGCCGCGCTGCTGGCCGCGCCGCGCAGCGCGCAGGCGCCGCACTGCGCTACTGAGGAGGCGACCACTGAACCTAATGGCGCCTTCAGGTAACACAACAACACAACTACATCGCGCTGGTGTCGCTGGGCGGCGCGGGCTGGCCCGGCGCCGCGCTGCTGGCCGCGCCGCGCAGCGCGCAGGCGCCGCACTGCGCTACTGAGGAGGCGACCACTGAACCTAATGGCGCCTTCAGGTAACACAACAACACAACTACATCGCGCTGGTGTCGCTGGGCGGCGCGGGCTGGCCCGGCGCCGCGCTGCTGGCCGCGCCGCGCAGCGCGCAGGCGCCGCACTGCGCTACTGAGGAGGCGACCACTGAACCTAATGGCGCCTTCAGGTAACACAACAACACAACTACATCGCGCTGGTGTCGCTGGGCGGCGCGGGCTGGCCCGGCGCCGCGCTGCTGGCCGCGCCGCGCAGCGCGCAGGCGCCGCACTGCGCTACTGAGGAGGCGACCACTGAACCTAATGGCGCCTTCAGGTAACACAACAACACAACTACATCGCGCTGGTGTCGCTGGGCGGCGCGGGCTGGCCCGGCGCCGCGCTGCTGGCCGCGCCGCGCAGCGCGCAGGCGCCGCACTGCGCTACTGAGGAGGCGACCACTGAACCTAATGGCGCCTTCAGGTAACACAACAACACAACTACATCGCGCTGGTGTCGCTGGGCGGCGCGGGCTGGCCCGGCGCCGCGCTGCTGGCCGCGCCGCGCAGCGCGCAGGCGCCGCACTGCGCTACTGAGGAGGCGACCACTGAACCTAATGGCGCCTTCAGGTAACACAACAACACAACTACATCGCGCTGGTGTCGCTGGGCGGCGCGGGCTGGCCCGGCGCCGCGCTGCTGGCCGCGCCGCGCAGCGCGCAGGCGCCGCACTGCGCTACTGAGGAGGCGACCACTGAACCTAATGGCGCCTTCAGGTAACACAACAACACAACTACATCGCGCTGGTGTCGCTGGGCGGCGCGGGCTGGCCCGGCGCCGCGCTGCTGGCCGCGCCGCGCAGCGCGCAGGCGCCGCACTGCGCTACTGAGGAGGCGACCACTGAACCTAATGGCGCCTTCAGGTAACACAACAACACAACTACATCGCGCTGGTGTCGCTGGGCGGCGCGGGCTGGCCCGGCGCCGCGCTGCTGGCCGCGCCGCGCAGCGCGCAGGCGCCGCACTGCGCTACTGAGGAGGCGACCACTGAACCTAATGGCGCCTTCAGGTAACACAACAACACAACTACATCGCGCTGGTGTCGCTGGGCGGCGCGGGCTGGCCCGGCGCCGCGCTGCTGGCCGCGCCGCGCAGCGCGCAGGCGCCGCACTGCGCTACTGAGGAGGCGACCACTGAACCTAATGGCGCCTTCAGGTAACACAACAACACAACTACATCGCGCTGGTGTCGCTGGGCGGCGCGGGCTGGCCCGGCGCCGCGCTGCTGGCCGCGCCGCGCAGCGCGCAGGCGCCGCACTGCGCTACTGAGGAGGCGACCACTGAACCTAATGGCGCCTTCAGGTAACACAACAACACAACTACATCGCGCTGGTGTCGCTGGGCGGCGCGGGCTGGCCCGGCGCCGCGCTGCTGGCCGCGCCGCGCAGCGCGCAGGCGCCGCACTGCGCTACTGAGGAGGCGACCACTGAACCTAATGGCGCCTTCAGGTAACACAACAACACAACTACATCGCGCTGGTGTCGCTGGGCGGCGCGGGCTGGCCCGGCGCCGCGCTGCTGGCCGCGCCGCGCAGCGCGCAGGCGCCGCACTGCGCTACTGAGGAGGCGACCACTGAACCTAATGGCGCCTTCAGGTAACACAACAACACAACTACATCGCGCTGGTGTCGCTGGGCGGCGCGGGCTGGCCCGGCGCCGCGCTGCTGGCCGCGCCGCGCAGCGCGCAGGCGCCGCACTGCGCTACTGAGGAGGCGACCACTGAACCTAATGGCGCCTTCAGGTAACACAACAACACAACTACATCGCGCTGGTGTCGCTGGGCGGCGCGGGCTGGCCCGGCGCCGCGCTGCTGGCCGCGCCGCGCAGCGCGCAGGCGCCGCACTGCGCTACTGAGGAGGCGACCACTGAACCTAATGGCGCCTTCAGGTAACACAACAACACAACTACATCGCGCTGGTGTCGCTGGGCGGCGCGGGCTGGCCCGGCGCCGCGCTGCTGGCCGCGCCGCGCAGCGCGCAGGCGCCGCACTGCGCTACTGAGGAGGCGACCACTGAACCTAATGGCGCCTTCAGGTAACACAACAACACAACTACATCGCGCTGGTGTCGCTGGGCGGCGCGGGCTGGCCCGGCGCCGCGCTGCTGGCCGCGCCGCGCAGCGCGCAGGCGCCGCACTGCGCTACTGAGGAGGCGACCACTGAACCTAATGGCGCCTTCAGGTAACACAACAACACAACTACATCGCGCTGGTGTCGCTGGGCGGCGCGGGCTGGCCCGGCGCCGCGCTGCTGGCCGCGCCGCGCAGCGCGCAGGCGCCGCACTGCGCTACTGAGGAGGCGACCACTGAACCTAATGGCGCCTTCAGGTAACACAACAACACAACTACATCGCGCTGGTGTCGCTGGGCGGCGCGGGCTGGCCCGGCGCCGCGCTGCTGGCCGCGCCGCGCAGCGCGCAGGCGCCGCACTGCGCTACTGAGGAGGCGACCACTGAACCTAATGGCGCCTTCAGGTAACACAACAACACAACTACATCGCGCTGGTGTCGCTGGGCGGCGCGGGCTGGCCCGGCGCCGCGCTGCTGGCCGCGCCGCGCAGCGCGCAGGCGCCGCACTGCGCTACTGAGGAGGCGACCACTGAACCTAATGGCGCCTTCAGGTAACACAACAACACAACTACATCGCGCTGGTGTCGCTGGGCGGCGCGGGCTGGCCCGGCGCCGCGCTGCTGGCCGCGCCGCGCAGCGCGCAGGCGCCGCACTGCGCTACTGAGGAGGCGACCACTGAACCTAATGGCGCCTTCAGGTAACACAACAACACAACTACATCGCGCTGGTGTCGCTGGGCGGCGCGGGCTGGCCCGGCGCCGCGCTGCTGGCCGCGCCGCGCAGCGCGCAGGCGCCGCACTGCGCTACTGAGGAGGCGACCACTGAACCTAATGGCGCCTTCAGGTAACACAACAACACAACTACATCGCGCTGGTGTCGCTGGGCGGCGCGGGCTGGCCCGGCGCCGCGCTGCTGGCCGCGCCGCGCAGCGCGCAGGCGCCGCACTGCGCTACTGAGGAGGCGACCACTGAACCTAATGGCGCCTTCAGGTAACACAACAACACAACTACATCGCGCTGGTGTCGCTGGGCGGCGCGGGCTGGCCCGGCGCCGCGCTGCTGGCCGCGCCGCGCAGCGCGCAGGCGCCGCACTGCGCTACTGAGGAGGCGACCACTGAACCTAATGGCGCCTTCAGGTAACACAACAACACAACTACATCGCGCTGGTGTCGCTGGGCGGCGCGGGCTGGCCCGGCGCCGCGCTGCTGGCCGCGCCGCGCAGCGCGCAGGCGCCGCACTGCGCTACTGAGGAGGCGACCACTGAACCTAATGGCGCCTTCAGGTAACACAACAACACAACTACATCGCGCTGGTGTCGCTGGGCGGCGCGGGCTGGCCCGGCGCCGCGCTGCTGGCCGCGCCGCGCAGCGCGCAGGCGCCGCACTGCGCTACTGAGGAGGCGACCACTGAACCTAATGGCGCCTTCAGGTAACACAACAACACAACTACATCGCGCTGGTGTCGCTGGGCGGCGCGGGCTGGCCCGGCGCCGCGCTGCTGGCCGCGCCGCGCAGCGCGCAGGCGCCGCACTGCGCTACTGAGGAGGCGACCACTGAACCTAATGGCGCCTTCAGGTAACACAACAACACAACTACATCGCGCTGGTGTCGCTGGGCGGCGCGGGCTGGCCCGGCGCCGCGCTGCTGGCCGCGCCGCGCAGCGCGCAGGCGCCGCACTGCGCTACTGAGGAGGCGACCACTGAACCTAATGGCGCCTTCAGGTAACACAACAACACAACTACATCGCGCTGGTGTCGCTGGGCGGCGCGGGCTGGCCCGGCGCCGCGCTGCTGGCCGCGCCGCGCAGCGCGCAGGCGCCGCACTGCGCTACTGAGGAGGCGACCACTGAACCTAATGGCGCCTTCAGGTAACACAACAACACAACTACATCGCGCTGGTGTCGCTGGGCGGCGCGGGCTGGCCCGGCGCCGCGCTGCTGGCCGCGCCGCGCAGCGCGCAGGCGCCGCACTGCGCTACTGAGGAGGCGACCACTGAACCTAATGGCGCCTTCAGGTAACACAACAACACAACTACATCGCGCTGGTGTCGCTGGGCGGCGCGGGCTGGCCCGGCGCCGCGCTGCTGGCCGCGCCGCGCAGCGCGCAGGCGCCGCACTGCGCTACTGAGGAGGCGACCACTGAACCTAATGGCGCCTTCAGGTAACACAACAACACAACTACATCGCGCTGGTGTCGCTGGGCGGCGCGGGCTGGCCCGGCGCCGCGCTGCTGGCCGCGCCGCGCAGCGCGCAGGCGCCGCACTGCGCTACTGAGGAGGCGACCACTGAACCTAATGGCGCCTTCAGGTAACACAACAACACAACTACATCGCGCTGGTGTCGCTGGGCGGCGCGGGCTGGCCCGGCGCCGCGCTGCTGGCCGCGCCGCGCAGCGCGCAGGCGCCGCACTGCGCTACTGAGGAGGCGACCACTGAACCTAATGGCGCCTTCAGGTAACACAACAACACAACTACATCGCGCTGGTGTCGCTGGGCGGCGCGGGCTGGCCCGGCGCCGCGCTGCTGGCCGCGCCGCGCAGCGCGCAGGCGCCGCACTGCGCTACTGAGGAGGCGACCACTGAACCTAATGGCGCCTTCAGGTAACACAACAACACAACTACATCGCGCTGGTGTCGCTGGGCGGCGCGGGCTGGCCCGGCGCCGCGCTGCTGGCCGCGCCGCGCAGCGCGCAGGCGCCGCACTGCGCTACTGAGGAGGCGACCACTGAACCTAATGGCGCCTTCAGGTAACACAACAACACAACTACATCGCGCTGGTGTCGCTGGGCGCGGCGCGGGCTGGCCCGGCGCCGCGCTGCTGGCCGCGCCGCGCAGCGCGCAGGCGCCGCACTGCGCTACTGAGGAGGCGACCACTGAACCTAATGGCGCCTTCAGGTAACACAACAACACAACTACATCGCGCTGGTGTCGCTGGGCGGCGCGGGCTGGCCCGGCGCCGCGCTGCTGGCCGCGCCGCGCAGCGCGCAGGCGCCGCACTGCGCTACTGAGGAGGCGACCACTGAACCTAATGGCGCCTTCAGGTAACACAACAACACAACTACATCGCGCTGGTGTCGCTGGGCGGCGCGGGCTGGCCCGGCGCCGCGCTGCTGGCCGCGCCGCGCAGCGCGCAGGCGCCGCACTGCGCTACTGAGGAGGCGACCACTGAACCTAATGGCGCCTTCAGGTAACACAACAACACAACTACATCGCGCTGGTGTCGCTGGGCGGCGCGGGCTGGCCCGGCGCCGCGCTGCTGGCCGCGCCGCGCAGCGCGCAGGCGCCGCACTGCGCTACTGAGGAGGCGACCACTGAACCTAATGGCGCCTTCAGGTAACACAACAACACAACTACATCGCGCTGGTGTCGCTGGGCGGCGCGGGCTGGCCCGGCGCCGCGCTGCTGGCCGCGCCGCGCAGCGCGCAGGCGCCGCACTGCGCTACTGAGGAGGCGACCACTGAACCTAATGGCGCCTTCAGGTAACACAACAACACAACTACATCGCGCTGGTGTCGCTGGGCGGCGCGGGCTGGCCGGCGCCGCGCTGCTGCCGCGCCGCGCAGCGCGCAGGCGCCGCACTGCGCTACTGAGGAGGCGACCACTGAACCTAATGGCGCCTTCAGGTAACACAACAACACAACTACATCGCGCTGGTGTCGCTGGGCGGCGCGGGCTGGCCCGGCGCCGCGCTGCTGGCCGCGCCGCGCAGCGCGCAGGCGCCGCACTGCGCTACTGAGGAGGCGACCACTGAACCTAATGGCGCCTTCAGGTAACACAACAACACAACTACATCGCGCTGGTGTCGCTGGGCGGCGCGGGCTGGCCCGGCGCCGCGCTGCTGGCCGCGCCGCGCAGCGCGCAGGCGCCGCACTGCGCTACTGAGGAGGCGACCACTGAACCTAATGGCGCCTTCAGGTAACACAACAACACAACTACATCGCGCTGGTGTCGCTGGGCGGCGCGGGCTGGCCCGGCGCCGCGCTGCTGGCCGCGCCGCGCAGCGCGCAGGCGCCGCACTGCGCTACTGAGGAGGCGACCACTGAACCTAATGGCGCCTTCAGGTAACACAACAACACAACTACATCGCGCTGGTGTCGCTGGGCGGCGCGGGCTGGCCCGGCGCCGCGCTGCTGGCCGCGCCGCGCAGCGCGCAGGCGCCGCACTGCGCTACTGAGGAGGCGACCACTGAACCTAATGGCGCCTTCAGGTAACACAACAACACAACTACATCGCGCTGGTGTCGCTGGGCGGCGCGGGCTGGCCCGGCGCCGCGCTGCTGGCCGCGCCGCGCAGCGCGCAGGCGCCGCACTGCGCTACTGAGGAGGCGACCACTGAACCTAATGGCGCCTTCAGGTAACACAACAACACAACTACATCGCGCTGGTGTCGCTGGGCGGCGCGGGCTGGCCCGGCGCCGCGCTGCTGGCCGCGCCGCGCAGCGCGCAGGCGCCGCACTGCGCTACTGAGGAGGCGACCACTGAACCTAATGGCGCCTTCAGGTAACACAACAACACAACTACATCGCGCTGGTGTCGCTGGGCGGCGCGGGCTGGCCCGGCGCCGCGCTGCTGGCCGCGCCGCGCAGCGCGCAGGCGCCGCACTGCGCTACTGAGGAGGCGACCACTGAACCTAATGGCGCCTTCAGGTAACACAACAACACAACTACATCGCGCTGGTGTCGCTGGGCGGCGCGGGCTGGCCCGGCGCCGCGCTGCTGGCCGCGCCGCGCAGCGCGCAGGCGCCGCACTGCGCTACTGAGGAGGCGACCACTGAACCTAATGGCGCCTTCAGGTAACACAACAACACAACTACATCGCGCTGGTGTCGCTGGGGCGGCGCGGGCTGGCCCGGCGCCGCGCTGCTGGCCGCGCCGCGCAGCGCGCAGGCGCCGCACTGCGCTACTGAGGAGGCGACCACTGAACCTAATGGCGCCTTCAGGTATCGCGCTGGTGTCGCTGGGCGGCGCGGGCTGGCCCGGCGCCGCGCTGCTGGCCGCGCCGCGCAGCGCGCAGGCGCCGCACTGCGCTACTGAGGAGGCGACCACTGAACCTAATGGCGCCTTCAGGTAACACAACAACACAACTACATCGCGCTGGTGTCGCTGGGCGGCGCGGGCTGGCCCGGCGCCGCGCTGCTGGCCGCGCCGCGCAGCGCGCAGGCGCCGCACTGCGCTACTGAGGAGGCGACCACTGAACCTAATGGCGCCTTCAGGTAACACAACAACACAACTACATCGCGCTGGTGTCGCTGGGCGGCGCGGGCTGGCCCGGCGCCGCGCTGCTGGCCGCGCCGCGCAGCGCGCAGGCGCCGCACTGCGCTACTGAGGAGGCGACCACTGAACCTAATGGCGCCTTCAGGTAACACAACAACACAACTACATCGCGCTGGTGTCGCTGGGCGGCGCGGGCTGGCCCGGCGCCGCGCTGCTGGCCGCGCCGCGCAGCGCGCAGGCGCCGCACTGCGCTACTGAGGAGGCGACCACTGAACCTAATGGCGCCTTCAGGTAACACAACAACACAACTACATCGCGCTGGTGTCGCTGGGCGGCGCGGGCTGGCCCGGCGCCGCGCTGCTGGCCGCGCCGCGCAGCGCGCAGGCGCCGCACTGCGCTACTGAGGAGGCGACCACTGAACCTAATGGCGCCTTCAGGTAACACAACAACACAACTACATCGCGCTGGTGTCGCTGGGCGGCGCGGGCTGGCCCGGCGCCGCGCTGCTGGCCGCGCCGCGCAGCGCGCAGGCGCCGCACTGCGCTACTGAGGAGGCGACCACTGAACCTAATGGCGCCTTCAGGTAACACAACAACACAACTACATCGCGCTGGTGTCGCTGGGCGGCGCGGGCTGGCCCGGCGCCGCGCTGCTGGCCGCGCCGCGCAGCGCGCAGGCGCCGCACTGCGCTACTGAGGAGGCGACCACTGAACCTAATGGCGCCTTCAGGTAACACAACAACACAACTACATCGCGCTGGTGTCGCTGGGCGGCGCGGGCTGGCCCGGCGCCGCGCTGCTGGCCGCGCCGCGCAGCGCGCAGGCGCCGCACTGCGCTACTGAGGAGGCGACCACTGAACCTAATGGCGCCTTCAGGTAACACAACAACACAACTACATCGCGCTGGTGTCGCTGGGCGGCGCGGGCTGGCCCGGCGCCGCGCTGCTGGCCGCGCCGCGCAGCGCGCAGGCGCCGCACTGCGCTACTGAGGAGGCGACCACTGAACCTAATGGCGCCTTCAGGTAACACAACAACACAACTACATCGCGCTGGTGTCGCTGGGCGGCGCGGGCTGGCCCGGCGCCGCGCTGCTGGCCGCGCCGCGCAGCGCGCAGGCGCCGCACTGCGCTACTGAGGAGGCGACCACTGAACCTAATGGCGCCTTCAGGTAACACAACAACACAACTACATCGCGCTGGTGTCGCTGGGCGGCGCGGGCTGGCCCGGCGCCGCGCTGCTGGCCGCGCCGCGCAGCGCGCAGGCGCCGCACTGCGCTACTGAGGAGGCGACCACTGAACCTAATGGCGCCTTCAGGTAACACAACAACACAACTACATCGCGCTGGTGTCGCTGGGCGGCGCGGGCTGGCCCGGCGCCGCGCTGCTGGCCGCGCCGCGCAGCGCGCAGGCGCCGCACTGCGCTACTGAGGAGGCGACCACTGAACCTAATGGCGCCTACAGGTAACACAACAACACAACTACATCGCGCTGGTGTCGCTGGGCGGCGCGGGCTGGCCCGGCGCCGCGCTGCTGGCCGCGCCGCGCAGCGCGCAGGCGCCGCACTGCGCTACTGAGGAGGCGACCACTGAACCTAATGGCGCCTTCAGGTAACACAACAACACAACTACATCGCGCTGGTGTCGCTGGGCGGCGCGGGCTGGCCCGGCGCCGCGCTGCTGGCCGCGCCGCGCAGCGCGCAGGCGCCGCACTGCGCTACTGAGGAGGCGACCACTGAACCTAATGGCGCCTTCAGGTAACACAACAACACAACTACATCGCGCTGGTGTCGCTGGGCGGCGCGGGCTGGCCCGGCGCCGCGCTGCTGGCCGCGCCGCGCAGCGCGCAGGCGCCGCACTGCGCTACTGAGGAGGCGACCACTGAACCTAATGGCGCCTTCAGGTAACACAACAACACAACTACATCGCGCTGGTGTCGCTGGGCGGCGCGGGCTGGCCCGGCGCCGCGCTGCTGGCCGCGCCGCGCAGCGCGCAGGCGCCGCACTGCGCTACTGAGGAGGCGACCACTGAACCTAATGGCGCCTTCAGGTAACACAACAACACAACTACATCGCGCTGGTGTCGCTGGGCGGCGCGGGCTGGCCCGGCGCCGCGCTGCTGGCCGCGCCGCGCAGCGCGCAGGCGCCGCACTGCGCTACTGAGGAGGCGACCACTGAACCTAATGGCGCCTTCAGGTAACACAACAACACAACTACATCGCGCTGGTGTCGCTGGGCGGCGCGGGCTGGCCCGGCGCCGCGCTGCTGGCCGCGCCGCGCAGCGCGCAGGCGCCGCACTGCGCTACTGAGGAGGCGACCACTGAACCTAATGGCGCCTTCAGGTAACACAACAACACAACTACATCGCGCTGGTGTCGCTGGGCGGCGCGGGCTGGCCCGGCGCCGCGCTGCTGGCCGCGCCGCGCAGCGCGCAGGCGCCGCACTGCGCTACTGAGGAGGCGACCACTGAACCTAATGGCGCCTTCAGGTAACACAACAACACAACTACATCGCGCTGGTGTCGCTGGGCGGCGCGGGCTGGCCCGGCGCCGCGCTGCTGGCCGCGCCGCGCAGCGCGCAGGCGCCGCACTGCGCTCCTGAGGAGGCGACCACTGAACCTAATGGCGCCTTCAGGTAACACAACAACACAACTACATCGCGCTGGTGTCGCTGGGCGGCGCGGGCTGGCCCGGCGCCGCGCTGCTGGCCGCGCCGCGCAGCGCGCAGGCGCCGCACTGCGCTACTGAGGAGGCGACCACTGAACCTAATGGCGCCTTCAGGTAACACAACAACACAACTACATCGCGCTGGTGTTGCGCTGCGCTATTGAGTGCTACTGACTATATTTCAATGCAGAATATCAGATAATTTACCTTCGTTGCCCCTCACTCAACTACACAAGGATGTTTTGACACGTGGCAAAAATTGGAACTAACGCCGCCGTCTAGTAATGTGACATCACTAACCAATAAAATAAACTAAATTTCGAGCGGCCATTGTTGTTTACATCTCAGGCAAATTTAGAAACGCCGGTGTATCCTTGATCGCGTCCCATCTACTTTACCGTCATATGTAATCTTAGTTGATTTTTTAGAATATTTATTGAAAGGATACTGGGCGAATTTGTATGGGAAGTGGTCGATGGACCAATAGTGATGAGGTTTTGATATTTTAGGGAAACAAAGGTGCATCAAATTCTGACACGACAATTTTAAAATAAACATACTTTAAGAATTTACAGGATTTACAAGGGCAGGTACCTTAACCGGCTTAGCTACAGGAAAACTGGCTTAGGAGACTGTCCTTAACTTTTTGAATAGTCGCTAACTGCATTTACAGATTTTGTACAAATAGTAGTCAGCTAGAAAAATTACATTTCCTATTCTACCTCTTATTTTTATGGTGCCAAACTATGCAGTTACGTATATGGATTAAAATACTCTTCCAGGCTAACTGAAGTTTGAGCACTAGAAAAATCACAAATAAAAAAAGGTTCCCTTTTATTTTGTCCCATGATCACCGGCGTCGGGCCGGGTACATTTCGTAAAAAAATATCGTTATAGAGATTCAAAAAGTTGCTTGCAACACAGTAGACTCTTTTCGAAGTATAAAGATACCACCACCTCCATCACGTTAAATACGTAATCCAAAACCCTTTGATTTTTGATAACCTCAAAAAAAGTTGACCGAAAGAAAGGTTTTTGTTTTGTAAATTGACAACACTGTCAATAAGACATCCTTCTTTTTTATATGTAAAAACATACGTTAGAAAAGATCGTGGATAAAATGATTGATCACTATTAAGAATTGTTTTTGGGAAAAGTTTTTTGCTGTTTGTGACTTTTCTAATGCTCTAAACTCGGTTGGTCCGATAGAGATTTTTGGACCTTATGAGAAACAGGGTCGATTTATATCAATTGAGCGACATGTTTAAAAAGTTATCGATAGTTTCCTAAGAATGTTTTCCTGTAGCTACAACGGCCTATGCTACCTGTCTGAATATCCACTCTGTATATAATAAAGGCCGCGCCCCGCGGTTTCACCCGCATACGTCTCGATCCCGTGGGAATATCGGGATAAAAAGTATTCTGTCCTAATCCAGGTCATGGTCTACCCATGTGCCAAAATTCATCCAAAGCCGTTTTAGCGTGAAAGTGTAACAAACAGACTTACAAAAAATCAAATCTTGTCTCTTTATAATATTAGTATTGATTGAAAAGTGTACGTTTTCGCAAAATTGCCGGGTCAGATTTTGATACTCCTTAGCTCAAGGGTAAATATGAGTTATCTCTACAACACAAATATCAAAACCGTATCGCTATTGGACCATATAGACCACTTTTGCCCAGTCTCCTTTTTTGTAACGGAATTTGAACTTTGCCATTGTTTGATATTGCGGTTGTGGTTTTATAATATGATGGTTAAGATTATCTAAGATTCTAAATTCAAGTTTAAGTTATATTCGTTTAGTTCGTTTGTTATTTTCTTGAATAAAAGTTTAACAACTCAGAAATTAATTATTTACAGAATTCGAGGCCTACTCCCGAACTGCGTGTACAATATTCAGCTGAAGGACTCGTCTACGCCAGAGCTTCTGGGACTTAAATTAGCTAAAGCACCCCCTGTTTTGGAGGTAAGATTAATATTTATTTGTATGTAGAATAGTATCAATATTGTGCCACCAGACATAGTAAATAATAACGACTGAAATGTTTGTGTTTTGGTTATTAATAGATTGCTACGCTGTAGTAATAGTCAGTAGCGTGTAATTGAAGAGGCCCATGTGCAGCAGTGAACTGCTGTGGGCTGACGTTGATGACTTATCTATTCTTGATGATGCGCGCATTGTGCGTCGTTCGGTGTTTTATGTTTATTGGCGTGCCACCACCACTAATCTTCCAATTTATTTCTCCAGGTCAAAGACAACAAAGACATCGAAAACGTCCGCCTCATCGCGATCCAACCAACCCAAATAACAGACACAAACGTATTAGTGTATACTCCTAACATCGACCACTACAAGTCGCTCCGTCTCACTCTCGCATTAGAGAGCACTCCACACTCGCCCATCTACTCTACCAAGTTAGACCCCGCCGGGTACTTCCCACACAATAACCCGGGACTTATGTATGTGCTACCCCGTCTGCCAGCCGATAATAAGACTTATGTGCTGCAGTTAGAGTCCACTTTATCTAAGGCGACGCACTCGTATGGCGAGGAGGTGCATTATTTTAATTCCGATGGACAGTTCAAACATTTTACTATTGAGTTCTTGCCTAAGGTAAGCCTAGTTTTGTTTATAAATTGTTTCGCATTTAATATAAATTTTGAGTCCTCAGAAAACTAGTTCTCTTGGAGGATTGGTTGGAAAGGAATATTTGAATAGCCGATTAGGTTTGTGAATATTAGTAAGGTGGTTAAGAATATTTATGTAGATTGTTAAAGATATTAACAATTTTAAATCTAGTTTTTACAAGTGTAGTGAAGTTAAAGAGAATAGTTCGAGTTAGCAAATCGTCATATTATAGATGGAATTATATTCTTGTATTAGTAATGATGGAAATTGTGGTGTCAAGCCTCTGTTTCAAGAATTGCATCAAATGAAATATTTGAAAGCATGTTTTTTTTTATTAATTTTAATCATAATTATTCAATTTATATTTTTTGATAAAATGTAAACCCTATTATTTTGATATTGATCAAAACCACTTTTCTTCTCACCAGGTAAAATCCAGCGAACAGGAAGTGCGTCAAACCTCCCTGCTAGTAATCCCCGTACTGGCCGCGCTAGTGTTCGCGTACAGCCAGCGCGCGCGCGTGGCGGCGGCGGCGGGCCGGGCGCTGGGCGCGCGCGCGCCGCGGCCGCCGCGCACGCGCACGGAGCGGCCCGACGCGCTGGACCGCGCCAGCATCGACATGATAGTGTCCGCGCTCAACCCGCCCGGCAAGAAACCTAAGAAGAAACAACTGTAACAAGTGTACACGTGACTGCAAACTCTGTTGGTTAGGGCTTCTTGGCGGTTAAGAAGTGATTTTGCATGATAATGTGTGAAGAAGTGTATTTTATACTAAAGAGAGAAAATTGTGTAATATCACAATTTTCAGAAACGATTTTAAAATCAGTCTATTGTCTTTTAGACTAATTTAATTTCCCAAGTTTTAAAGTCATTGTAACATCATGATCAAACAATAAAGCAATGTTTCAGTCGTTTTAAATTTACACCAAAAAATCACATGTTTGTTAATCCATATTAAATTATTTCTTCAAACACAAATACCTGTGTGCTACCAAAAAGAATGAAATCACATTACTTACTTCGTAAAACATCTTACTCCAACAAATTCGTTAAGCATACAGGATGTTACACGAAATCGTTTTATATAAATTATAATAATTTATTATACCAATGGCAAAACATTTTTTAACCATCATTATTTTTATCATCAAATATTTTCAGAATGAATTAATTTAAAAATCATAAATTATAATGTATATAATTATAAAATAAATAGTTTTAAATCACTCAAATTGATATAAAACATCAGCATTTTATCGTGGCTTCTGAACCCGTTTTAAATTTCTTGTAAAGCCTACATTTCATAAAAAAAGTACCCGTGTTTATAACTCACGCGGCGACTGAGAGCAAAATCTCAAGTCTCAGTGAAAAACGACATCCTTCTGTCCTTTTTAAAACAGCGTCTCAAAAGATGTTTCTCTAATACATCTCTTAAGAGGAAGCTCTCAAACAGCTGAGTGAATTATTAAAACGGACCTTTATTTCTTATAAAAATCATAATTTATTTGTTTTCGCTTACGGATTGAACAAATGTCCCGGCGATTGTTGTATTCCAGTTGATATCATTTATTAATATTAATATATTATTTGTAAGTTATGGTCGGTTAAGGTACAGTGAGTGAATTTATTTATGTTTTGTTGTACATTGTTTAAACTTTTAATGCATTTATGTGATGTATGTTCCAAATGTGGGGAAAATAAAATGGATTGTTTGTTTAACAAAGTGCTTTTATTTTAAACTTCTTAAAATATACTCGCTTTTCTTTTCTCAAAAATTATGTTATAAATGGTTTTGTATTAAGCCAAATAAGAATTCATTTTATGCATTATAAAGCCATATTCTGAAATATCAAATGAATTGACCGTCTACAGATTTAAAAATTTTCTACAAGATCAAATAATAAAAAATATAATTGCGTGTTTTGTTAATAATCTTATTTAATATATTTTATATTGCAGTAGACGTTAAAGCTACGACCCGTAGCAGTAATCCTCACGTTTTGTTGTAAAATGTTATAATTAATTATTCGTAACAGTCTCCATAGCGCTCCTGACAATCTGCGATGGATCTCGCGTGATGGTCCCATAGTCTCGCGTTTTCTTTGCTGTAAATAAAGACAATTTTATTTACTGGATAACTTTTTAGGGTTACTCTAATAAGATATTTGCACAGGAGTAAAGACAGTTGGTCATTAGCTCGCATTGGGGTATTCAAATGAAATAGCCGACGTCGGCGACCCGTTCGATTCGTTAATGACACAGTAGGCAATCTAAACGAATTTATAATAGGTGTCCATGGAATAAGTAGTATGAACTTTTCCGAAGGCTACTCGATTACTCGACACGACATCGTTCACTGGTCCTAACCTGTTTCCACAATCTTTCAATTTCGGGTGAAAGACCAAGCTTAGTGTCAATTTCATATTCAATGCATCATAACTATCAATAATACAAAAAAATATGTGACTTACTTGACGAAGTATAGCTGGAAAGCAGCTAAAAAGTTACTTTGTGATCTCGCGTGTAGTCTGCACAGCTCTAGTTTTTCACATTCGTCGGCTCTGTAACAAAGACCATAACTATAGTACATACATACACGGACTGAACAAGCGTGCTTTTTCAGTATGGGAACCGGGCTCTTTCTTACCTAAATGGCCCATTTGTAGCCTCTTCTTAGGCTTCACTTACGTGCTATAACACTTGTTCGTGTCGGCATTCATCGGAACAGCCGAAAAATAGAATAATAGGTCTTTACCTATGAAATTGCCGTTTTGTATGAAAAAATTTAAACGAATTTTTTTCATGAATTTTTTATTTGTATTAATCGAAGTAATCACCCATGCAATCAATGCATCTTTGCCATCGCAGTGGCAGTTTATTGATGCCCTTCTTAAAGAAATCAGCTGGACGGGAGGCAACAAATTCTTCAAAGGCATTTTGTACTGCCTCTCGGGTATTAAATTTTTTTCCCGCCAAGAAGTTATCCAAATTCTGGAAAAAGTAGTAGTCTGTAGGCGCAAGGTCTGGTGAGTAGGGCGGATGACGGAGAGCTTCCAACCCCAGTTCTTGCAACTTGGAGACCGTCTGCTGTGCAGTATGAGGTCGCGCGTTGTCGTGCAGGAGCAGCGGAGACGAGCGATTGACCAATGCTGGTTGGAGATGCGCCAGCTTCTCCATCATTGTGTTCAGTTCTTCACAGTACACATCTGCAGTAATGCTCACCCCGTTTGGTAAGAAGCTGTGATGAATCACACCGGCGCTAGACCACCAAACAGTGACCATCACTTTTCTAGGGGTAAGTTTTCGTTTAGGGCATTGTTTAGGTGCTGAACCAGGATCCAACCAACTTGCTGAGCGCTTACGGTTATCAAACAGAATCCATTTTTCATCGCAGGTAACAATGCGGTTCAAAATTCCTTCATTTGTGTGTCTGTTGAGCAGTGCAAGGCACGTCTCGACGCGTACTTCGCGCTGGCGATCATTGAGTTCGTGGGGCACCCATTTGTCAAGCTTTTTTACCTTTCCAATTTGACGCAAATGGACCAATATTGTTTTGACGCTAACGTCGAAAGCTGCTGCTAATTCAGCCGTAGATTGTGTATCATCAGCTTCCACAATCGCCTTTAATTCGTCATTGTCGACCAAAGTCTTCGGACGACCGCGAGGTTCATTTTTCAGGTCGAAATTTCCAGAACGGAAGCGAGCAAACCAATAACAGGTGGTGCGTTGGTTTGTAGAGTTAGCTCCGTAAACGTCGTTGATGTTGCGTGCCGCTTGTGCCGCGTTGCTGCCACGACGGTACTCATATTCCATAATTACTCGAATTTTTAACGTATCCATGATGACGAAAAAGATTGAAATGCGATGAAAATGTAACACTAATCAATAAAGAAATGACTACTTTTAGAAAAAAAAATCCATGTTTTTAAAATAAAATTAATTTGAAATTAGAATTCATAGCCAAACAAAAATTATTTTGATTTGAAATGGCCAGTACTGCAGAACGGCAATTTCATAGGTAAAGACCTAATATATGCTCGGGAAAAACGCCGCTCAGCTTAGCCGAGCCGTGTAGTAAAAATCAACAGCAACATGCCAATTCAGCGAAGATGGATGCCGAACTGAGTTTGCCGATCGGCAGAAGCCAAATATATGTAGTAAGTGTGCCGACCCGAACCCGAAGTTTTGTGTGTGTCGCCTGAGGCAGTAATACATTACTTGTCTATTTCTTCTTCTGGTCGTCAATAACTTACTGTCTCTTAGTCCTCATCTTAGTGACGCCGCTGTCCGGCGCCCCTCCCAGCGCGAACATCGGGTTGATGAACCTCTTGCTCAGGTGATGCTGTACCTCCTTCGACTCATCGTCTGAAACAAGCATTACAAAATTAAGAAAAAGAAAAAAAAAGTGGTATTTTCCTTTTGTTGAATTGAGGACGTAACCAAATATTCCGGAGCCAGAAAGAGGCTGCACGATATAAAGAAGGTCACGACTATAATGTGTGTAGGAAGCCAATTATTGTCAAAACAAAATTTTTTAATGATTCGCTGACAGCCTGGTCAATACAGGTGTTCAAGTAGATACTTACCAGTTCTGTCTAAATCCAAAGGCTGGCACAAAACTGTACATAATAAAGCTACAAATAAAAATACTAAAATTTTCTGCATTTTCACAATACTTTCAAAAATTCTAAGTTTCTGGTATCTTCTAATTGCCTCTTCCAAATTCTAACTGATGCATTTTAGGAACTCCCGCCTTTATATAGAAATTCTGTCCGCTGACGGACGGTACTGACGCGTATCGCAGCTTTAATAGAAATTATAAATAATACAGCCATAATGTGGTGCTAACTAGAACAAACCATTTGTTTCAACAAAGCGTGGAGGGTTCTGTACTTCCATGCCTACAATGCGGAAAGAGTATACTATTGAAACGAGAGTCATATCTATTTGTTGGTGTATATATTGTAGTTCTGAAAACCAAAAGGATCTAACGGAGTAACCCATGGCATATTACCATTAACCATACCAAAATATGGAAGGTTGGTTTTTGTAGAAAGTTTAATCGCAAAAGCCATCACGGCATGTTCTGGTTCATCTTAATCTATTTCAACAACTGTAGCTGTGTTCCAATTTCATGGGTTTTGCTTCTTGGCAGTGGAATGCTATACTGCTTGATGCCACGCTATCTTTTGCCCAACATGGGCCCTGTAAGACCAAAATCTCTAAGTGCAGTCTATAAATTTTCACGCACGAACGGGTGGTTGATCGTTGCTTGACAGACGAAATATGTGTCGGTAGCATAAGTAGGTAATTTTCGGATCGGATTCTCATGTACTCGACTACCATTGCGGTAACTTATTTTCCTTCTGCTGCATCTTTTTGGCCTAGCTGCCTTCATGCTTCAGGACAGCGCTCTATCGTACGAAATTCGCGGGAGAACATCTGCATACGAACAAAGGTTAAAATAAAAAATAAAAAATCAAATCACTTTTATTTGTTAACACAGGTAAAGAAATACAGATCTTATATTTGATGAAAGAGCGCTATGTTAAGCCAGGAGGTGTACAAATATGGTATGCATCTAGCTCAAGATTACAAATTAAAGTTTCTAAAAATATATTAGCAATTTTTTTTTTCGCATGTTAAGATCGTGAATATGATGAACTGAAGAAAACAGTAAGTAGATATTTGCGACGTCGAAAGAGGCACCTAGTAGTCCAATAGTTAGGGCACCCGTTTCTCGAAAAAGACGTGGGTTTGAAACTACATGTGGTTTTAATGAACCATTTGGCAATATGGCGGCAGCGTCTGTTGCTTTGCCAAAAAATTATGACGTCTATAGGGCGCTTAAGAGTTTCGTTGGTCTGGCTTTTTCCTATATAGACTGCATTAGTGTATTATACGGAACCTGAATCTTACAGCTCTTATATTGATATTTTTAATTCATTAAAACTAAGAGAGTCACGAGGCAGCGTGTAACATGTTTCGTAGACTTCCGTGCGCTTCGTCCACGTGTCAATAGACCATTTATTAGAAATGTTCCACTCCAAGTACCTGCGAGATCATTTTAGCTATACATCACACAATTCACACACACAAGTCTTTTCACGATTAATCTCCCGAGTGAGATGACATAACTGTAACAATAAACGGCACCTACGAAAATACCCAATGCAACCTGATTCGCCAAGGCTTGAAAATAGGAAAATAGTTGAGGACTGTGCAATAAACACCAGCTATCAGTGAACCCTACAAAAACCGAACTGATTCTCTTTACCAAAAAGAAGAAACTGACGACACTACAACTACCACGATCCTTTGGAATGACCCTAAGCCCTAAGCCTATCAACCGAAACCAAATATCTGGGCATATATTTAAACAAACGGCTGAATTGCGCAAAACACACCAACTACATCACTACAAAAGCCAACATATCCCTGTGGCAGTGCAAGCGAATGCTTGGCAGAAATGGGGGTATTAGCCCTAAGGTCAGTTACTGGCTATACACCACAGTCATTCGCCCTATTATCACATACGGCTCACTAGTCTGGTAGCCCAGGACAGACCTGAGCACAGCCCAAAGAGATTTCGAAAAACTGCAACGGGTCGCTTGTGTAGCAAACACTAACTGTATGAGAAATAGGGCATGCATATTCTGGAATTCCGGAATTCCGTTACAATTTGTCTGATATCTCAATTCCGGAATTGAGAGGACTAATATCGTAATTCCGATATTCATACAGTGTTTCAAATTCATTGATATTTAAATTATTATTTTTTCTAAACACAACTATCTAACGTCTGTGTAACTTTCCAAGTAGCTAATCAGCCAGGCCTACATTCCATTCACAGATGTTTTACCTCTGAATTTATAACACTGTCAAAATCACAGTGATCTTTATTGCCGTTACAATAAGGTTGCTATTCGGTACCTGCTGTCAGAGGTAAAATAACTGTGAATGGACTTTACGCGTACATATGCCCGCGTCTGTGCGCGCGCGTCCGGGTCCCGCACTCCACCACTCTGTGACCACTTATGTACTGGTGTTGTCGTGATACGACGCTTTTTACAGCTGATACCACGTTACAGTTCATGCTCTTGAAACTTGACGAACAAAACAGCTTTTTGAGTTCTAAACTTCCGATGAACCTGCGAAGTCGTGTAAAACAAAGACGACTACTATAAGCAGATGTGCTACACTATTTACACAATCCGGAAGACTTCTTTGCACAAGCAGAGGACGATACCTTTCCTAAACGCAATAGTGAAGGAATTTCTGATTCAAATATTGTATGTTTTTTATTCATAATATTTAACATTTAAATCTATTGTGATAGCCTTGTTGATTTTACTGTTTAAATGTCTAATTAGAGTAATAAGCGAGAAAGATGACCAAATATGTTTAATTGTGGATGTTACTAAAAATGATCAAGCACCAATTTCACCAAACTCTGCTGTTACTAAATGCCACGCTAAGCATTTTGACGGACTATTTTGCTTAGTGAGACAATCCATTAAATGGCATAACGGGACATTTAGAATAAACACAGTATCGTGAAACTGGCCCTAAAAGACTGAAAATTATAAATCTTGTTTGATTTGAAACAAACCTTTTTCTAGTCCTAGATAGAGATGGTGTCTCTATTAGAGAAAATTAAAAGTTACCAGTTCAGGAACTAATTCCGGAATCAGATCTCCGGTGTTGGAAATCAGTTCCGGAATTGAGAACCTTCCGATATTGCACACCCTAATGAGAACTACACCCACTGCTGCCCTACAGGCAATGCTTGGACTGCTACCTCTACACCTCATCGTGCGGGAGGATGCGGCCCTGGCCGCCTTTAGGCTCAATATATCAGGAACCCTAAGCAAAGACTGCATAAAGCACAAATGCATAAAGAAAGATGCGATTAAACGACAAACGACAACCAATGATGGCATCACCCTGCGGCAAAGCCCCGCAACTACACTACATTCAAAAGCATTGAAATTCAACAGTATACAGCACAGCACAGCATACAACAATACAGCATTACAGCAGCACAGCATTTGTATTCAGCATTACAACGTAATACCCACAGAATAACAGCGTGACTTCTCGGGCCCGAAAGAGTTGAGAGTATAAAACTACAGACCAAAGACCGACTACAGAACTGGAGTCGGAGTTTGGGGATGTTCAACACCGTCTACCAGGCGGAGTGTGTGGGTATCATACAAGCGGTGTACGCCATAGAGGCCAGGACAGTTACGGACACCCATATACGTTGACTCGCCAAAAGCGCCTCAGTCCTTTAATCCTTGGGGAGAAAATAATATTACCTCAAGTCTAACACTAGAATGTCACGATGCACTAGAACGAGTAAAGGTATCTAACCGCAACACAGTGACACTGCAATGGATAAAAGCACACAGCGGATTACGGTAACGACGCAGCTGACGAACTGGCTAGAAGAGCATCCAGCGCGTCAGTCTGTGGACCCGAACCTATCGTGCCCATTACCGTCAACCAGCTACGCAGGTGGCTACAGGGGTTCACCTGGTCAATCAGAGAGCTGGTGGACCTCGACACCGGTCTGTAGGCAGTCCAGGGAAGCTATGCCATCCTAAGATGGCAAGCTAACCAGACGTTTATTAATTAAGCCTGGACAGGAACGGCTTGCGCCTGGTGACGGGGTCCATCACGGGACACTGCTCGCTAAACAAACACTTCCACACAATAGGCATAACGGACAGTCTTTTAGGCAGGACTTGCATGGAGGCTGAGGAAACCATTGCGCATGTACTCTTTGAATGCACAGGCGTCACCCAGATTAGGACAGAACAGCCAGATTCTACACAGATGTTCTTAGTAGACCAGCAGACATAATCAACTTCTGGAGGGAGGTGGGCTGATTGGAATGACCACCGACGGCCGCCATGGCCCACGAACAACGGTCCACCTGAAGGAGTAAGCGTGGAAACCATCCCCTAAAAAAGAAGAAGAATCTCCCGAGTTTTCTAAATCTATTGCACTTTCTAGGCCGAGATGCTCTTGTGAATTTGGGATTTCTGTGCCCAACGAATGCTGCTCATTTTCGATTAAGCTCAAAATTCTTCGGTCACCTTATACGACTTGGTAATCTATTTATGGTCAGGACCCTCGTGACAGGGCTCTAGGTGCATAGGTATAATAAGTTTGAGTTGACAAATAGCTGCACCTTTTATTTATCAGGGAGAAATAGGCATATTTCTACTTCAAATCTTTTGCATCTCGAGAAACTAGATTTCAAGAGACTCGTCTTTTCTTTTAAAACTAATTGATTACAAATCTGTTTCACAAACCATTTCCCGTTTTTCCATTTTTATTTTTTATTATATCCCGTTTTCAGTTGATGATACAAATTATTATTAATCATTTTATTTCAGAATAAATTTACATTCCGTACATTTTTAGTAAATAATACTTACTTAAAACTATGTTATGTAGTAAAATTATTAATTAATAATTTATTTATTATTATTATTTACAATTGCGCTATTTAATATTTTAGAGGTCAGCTCCAGAACCATGAACGGTATTCCAGCGCCTGACCACCGGGCAATGAACCTTTCCCAATATGGTATTCAGAAGGCCATTGGTGCTGCCTCGCACAAGGCGCATCAGGAAAGCCACTCTTTTCCGTACTATCGCCCTAAAGCAGTCCGTGCTGGACTTAGCAAACATACCTGACGCACTGCAAAAGCGAGGCAGCCCTAACAGCATCCTAAAACCATTATTGTACAGGACCCGTAGGGCATTGAAAGATCTACGCGTGTAACGGACCCACAGGCTGCAGGTATAAAATGTCTGTAAATGTCAGTATGCCTTAAAAAGAGGAATTTTGACCTCTTGTGCACCGTGAGAATCTGCGCGCCAGCATATTGCATCTCATTGCCTACGCCCTACGTTCCCGCTCAATATCCAAATCATCAGAGAGGTCCTCGGTGACCCAGTGCCCCGGGTACTTGAATTTGGTGACCCTACTTATAGGCATTCCTCCAAGTCTGACAGGTGGACCGGTTTTCGGACTCTTATTACCCGTCCTGAATATAAGTAGTTCACTCTACTTGCGGTTATACTTGAGGCCATATGACCCCGCGTACCTCTCACAGATCCCTATGAGGATGTTAATTGCTCTGCCAGATGGGCTCAACAGCACCATGTCGTCGGCATAACTAATGTTGTTCATACAAACACTAGAACAGCCGACACCGGCCCCGCTGAGCCCACCTACCAGTCCATTCACGTACAAGTTGAAAAGCCGTGGTCAAGTCAGGACTCCCAGTCTCACTCCACATTCCAACCTATACTCTGATGAGCATGAGCCCGCCCACTTAACGTTATTGGTTTGGTTGCCACATGCCGTACCAATATCTTGGGTCCGAATTTTTGACACAGCTTGTCGTCAATAATCTATCTAAATAAAAGGAGAAGCTGACTGACTGACTGACACATATCAACGCACAGCCGAAACTACTGGGACTAGAAACGTGAAATTTTGCACACGTATTCCTTTTATAATGTAGGAGAGCACTAAGATGGGGTTTTTGGAAACTCGTCCTATAAGGGGAGGGGAAAAAGGGAGATTTGTATGAAAAATCGTATTTAATGAGTTTATAAACTCAAACTCAAACTCAAAGCATTTATTTCAATTAAACCATTTACAGGCACTTTTGAATTGTCAAAGAGTCGGTCAGTTAGTCAGAAAGTTGAAGCTAGTTGCCCATTCCAAAACGTAGATCTCTATGGAGAAGAACGGGCAAGAAACTACTAAACTAAACTAGAAACTTGCCACGTTTATATATTTTTGTAAATTATAAAGTGTGTCTTTTTTTGTTTTTCTAAACTATCCCGTAAAGGGAGGTTGCGGGGTGCCAAAATTTGTGTGGAAAAATTTGAACGCGCGGTTTGATTAACTCGAAACTCAGTATTAATACTTTTGACAGAAAATATACAATAATAAGTTTTAGGTTTATCTCAAGCCGATCCCTGAAGGGGCGAAAAAAGGGCAATTGAATTTTTAAGGGCAGGATTTACCTGCGTGGCTTGATTTACTCAAAAATTGGTATAAATATTCTTTGGGTCAACTTATGGAAACATCCCAAACGATTTTTAAATTCCACCCGTGTGGGGGTGAAAAGAGGGGATACAGTTTTGGGTAAAAACTTGAAACATGGTAATAGTTGCCTCAGTAAATAATAAAGGTTGACATATTTTTTTTTTAAACAACCCTTCACAGAGGATTTCGGGGGTGTCAAAGTTAGTGAGGAAAAATTTTAACGCGCTGTTAGATTTACTGCTTGCTTCAATTAACTCGAAAACGGGTATAAATAATGTTTAAGTCATACAATGGAAACGTACCCCACGCTTTTTAAAAAAACAAGCCCCGTCGTGATGAAAAGGGAGGACACAGTTTATTTAAAAAATCTTATTCCTTTAATCTATAAACTAAAAAATTGGCCCGATACTTATTTATCTCAATAAAACAATTTTCGAAAACTACCTTTCAAAGGTGGATGGGCTGTTAAATATTTTAGAGGAAGTGCGAAAATTATGCGGACAAAGTCGCGAGAAAAGTGCTAGTCTTCTATATTATTAGTAGTTTAATAATAGATATTTAGTGCCCAATTCATGCGTCAATTGTTACCAGTTTCATTCGGTGATGTTTGTGCAAGATATCAGCGACTTGTATCCACTGTATGCTCGAGATAAACTGGACAAATTACTTGTGATAACAGAGCAGTTTCCTATGTAAGGCTATGTGGTGGGGAAACGTTAGTAAATAGTTTTTTTCCCCGGTTTGCAATAAGTCTTAAGTATGGATGTTTTATCATTGAACTAAGTACCTACTATGTACCTACTACACGCATGCATTAGTAAGTACTAATACATGCGTGTACTGACTGGACAGGTCCATTCAAATCTGTGTGATTCTTTCCTCATAAGACCATCTCAGAGACTTATCTACATGTTCCTCACATGATCGTTGAACCAAGATAATGTCTGGACTTTAAAAGAGACTGTTTCGGTGTTTCTTCTCAGAGTAGTCGGATCACCGACCTCATCTAGCTAGTAAAATACTTTTTGACGTGTAAAAGGGTTTGCTAAAACCAATTTGTACATACAAGAAATATCATTTATCATTGTTGGGAATGAAAGGAGAAATGTCCCGAGATCTATCTAATAATGGCCTAATCAATAAACTCAATCTATTGAGTTTATTGATTAGGCCATTATTTCTGTTACCTAAGTATCTATAGTTATTGGGGCGCAAACGAGCAGGCGGCACACGTGATGGTACTTAAAGGCTCGTACACACTGGCGTGACGCAACGCCCGACACAAAGGCACCGCGTGTAGCGCGACGAGCGGCGCCTTTGTGTAGCGCTGTCGCGTCGCACCTGTCTGCGGGAACCTTAAGTCGTATCAGCCGGACATATATATCTGCAAAACCAGACGCATCGCATCGTAAATATTGCTAACTAATGAAATAGTGCATAAAATGATCTGCATCGTTCTCACATGCATAATTTCAACATGAATGATGTAGGTAACCAATATTTTGTAACCATATTTTGATTTAAAAGAGTGTCTATGGAGTTTCTCGCCCGTTCTTCTCCATAAGTACCTAGGTACTACGCTTTGGAATGGGCAACTATCTTCATCTTTCTGACTGACCGACCCCTTGACAATTCAAAAGTGCCTGTAATTGGTTTACTTATTTGAAATAAATGCTTTGAGTTTGAGTTTGACTTTAAAAACGGGCAAGATTTCATCATCTCAGATTGCACAATAATGTTTTCATCTTACACCGACGTGGTAACTAACTTGTCCAGCTAATGGTATTTATAGGTATATCTACCATTCGATGGACAAGTTAAAATTCGAAAGACGTCTATTTCTGACGCGCTCTTGAACTTTCTAGTTAACACTTTATGATTTTACTATTAGCTAACAGATGGCGCGGTTATAAACTTTGCGTATAGTGAAAAGCTGCAACTGGCGTCATCTTGTACTGAATAGTTGAGTTACATTAGTTTTAAACTTAAGTTTTTGGCAAATCTTTATTTTTCTGTTTGAATTTTAAACCTAACCTTGCATGAGGACAAAAAATATTAAATCTAGGGGAGAAAAATTAGAAACAAAACTTCAGCAATCGTATCTTGACTTGCAGGGTTCTTAGAAATTCAGTTATACAACGCTAGATGGCACTAAATTAAATTGCCTGGTAACTTGCTCGAATTTTCTTGATTGTCGGAGATTGTTCATGTCTATTCATGCGGCCTCTCGTAGATAGATAGCGTTGTTACCAAACGTATATAAAGGGCGCCGCGCAGGAACTGCACAGTATTCAAAGTTATACAGCGACCGCGGTAAGAAGCAAAAGCTAAGTAAACAAACAATCAAATATGTCACTCGCACCTTATTGGTTTCGTCATCTAAGGAATCTGGCGAGCCGGGACCCCGTCGTCAGGGCTTTCGAGGACCCCTTCGCGGTGTTTACAAGAGACCCTTTCTTCAGGGACCCAGTGAAGTACATCAAGGCAATAACAGCGCCCGACGACCATTTTGATGGAATATATTCCGACCACGAAGTCAAAGTCGACGGGAAGAAAGTGGAAGTACACTTGGACGTCCAGAATTTCACTCCAGACCAGATCCAGGTGAAGACTGTTGGGAATGAGATAATGGTGGAAGGCAAGAAGGAGATTAAGAAACAAGATGGATGGACAAGGAGTCATTTTGAGAGGCGTTTCCTGCTGCCGGAAGGTTTCCCTCCGGAGCGCGTGGAGTGTCATCTTGACAAGGGGAAGCTGGTGCTAATGGCATTCAGATCTGAACCCCTGCAGGAGCGAGCCATTCCTATACAGGAGAAGTCTAGCGGCAGCGAAGAAAAATCGTAAAGAAACTGTGTGTGTTTGATAGAGTGATTTGTTTAGTTGTACGAGTACCGTACCGAACTACCGACCTATATATATATATATAAAGTTATTTGTTTTGTTGGTTAATTTGATTTAAATAAATGTAAGTACCTAATTTAAAACAATCGTGTTGTTTTATTGACCATAATTATTTTGTTATTGGTTTTATGTTATCTGAATGAAATTGTATTATAGTTAGCTAATACTCGGTCCAAACGCTCGTGGCACGCGGGGCCATAAAACGCGTTTGTGACGTCAGTCATTAGGGTTGCGTACCATTGTGTTTATTAGACGTGTTTTATGGCCCCGCGTGCCACGAGCGTTTGGACCGAGTATAGTTGCAAGTACGCTTGCAACTAGCTAACTTTTAAACTTTAATTCCGCTTTAAGAAGCGTACAACTGTGTAGGTAATACAACATTATTTATTATGTAATATTTAAATAATATATAAAAAGAATTACAGGATAATATTATTGTTATAAAATTAGAGGGACTGCCTGCCTAGTCAAGTGGTCTGTTCTGTGTTCCCCGAAGGAATAGATAGACAGGAACATAATACGCACATTTCGCCAGTTATGTTAAAGCTTCATGTAGTTGGGCGCCATTCTAAACCGACTACATATCCTGTATCCGAGCTACTACTGGAGAAAGTATTTCAAATGGAAAACTCAATATTAACACTGCCTGACCGAGGATCGAACCCAGGACCCCATGCTCGGCATGGTGCTTGTGACCACTACACCTACGGGGCAGTCAGGAAAATGAAAATTGTTCCAGAAACGCAACGTAAAATGTTTAGTTTTTATAATTGTTTATAAATTCTTTACCGTTGAAACTTGAAATATCCTATGATTTTTTATCATGAAGAATTTAACATTTCACATAATCTCTTGAACTATTAATAAATAGTACCTAAGTATTTATAACTTGACAACTCCCAATGTCTCATTTAGAGTGCGCAGAGGCGTAGGTACCGGCCGACGATATCCTCTTTTCCATTTTTTTTTTGTGTGATCCTAACTAAATAATATGCAGTCACCTATGTAGGTGCCTACTCTACAATACCCTGATGCCCCAACGTTATTTTCCTTGTTTATTTTTCCTAACATGAAATATTCATGAATTAATTAGAAGAATCAAACCTGCGACCGCGGACAGATTGCCGGCGCCGCTGCTACGCCATTGGGTCGGGTAGGGCCGGTCAATGCCCCCGAAAATGACGTCATTACTTGCAATTTGGAAGTAGATACGAAAGTGGTACGAAACTGCACTCTGCAGCGATTTAGTTATTTATGTAAAGTTAATTAGATCGTTACAAAATCAATTACCTACATTAATAAACATAGAAACATAAAAAAGTGCGTAGTAGTAGTAAGTCGTTTATTATTTTAATAAGATAAAATTCAAACGAAAAATTCAAATTATTTTATTTCACTTATACGTATGTGCCCATATTATGGGCACTGAAACGTCAGAAGCTAGGTGCACGGTTCCAATTAGTAGTTTCCTATGGAGAAGAGCCGACAAGACCGGTTACTCCTTTAAAAATATTTGGCTTTTACAATATTTTCAAATTGCAGTATGGGAAGACAGTGTAAGCCTCTCAGCAACTATATTAAATAAATAAGCTCGATAATTCAATAATTCATTATACGCTTGACCTCTATTTGTGAGCACAATCAACTCACTATATTCGAATCATCCTTTGTTATGCTGACGTCAATTGTTATGCTCCGAAATGCATCCAAAGTCAGTTGCTGAGCACATGGTCTGATAGTATATCAAAACTTACCTACTACATAACATAAATATAATTTATAGTAACTATAGCAGGGGTGGCATACCTTTTTTCTTCGTGTAATTTTATAGGAAAGAAGTTTTTGTAATCAATAGGTGCCTCGGATATCTGATAAATGTTAGGAAAAAAATACATTAGTCTCCGAAGTGATGTTTATATGACTTATTGAAGTAAAACTTCTACTCTCAATTCTCGTCCAACTATCGAATCGCCGGCGCACGCCGCGCCGCCGATTCAATAGTTGGACGAGAATTGAGAGTGAAATTATTATAAATGGTGTTAATGTAAAGGGCGGCGAATATTATTTTTGCCCGGAGCGACTAAATAGCTAGATCGAGCTCTTTGCCTGCTCCATAAAGCTCCATAAAGGTATATGTGATGATAATCATAAAAACGGGTTAAATCTGTAACTATCTGCAATATTTGGCCTCGTCTTTTTACAATTTACGGTAAACTATAGGAGAATACAAAGAAATTGCAATATTGCTCATCCCCCATAGCAAATAGCGTGATAATTTATAGCTTATAGACTGACCAGAAGGGTAATTACGTAACACACTATCACAATCTGGATCATTTTGAAGCCTATTACTAATCCATTGCTTCATATGTTCGAAAAATAACGCAATGAATGTTGTGGAACTGTCAAAATAAAACCCATTTCTACTGTTAGTGTGTTACGTAATTACCCCGCAGGTTTGATTAAATTATTCAATGCAGTGCAATGTATGTAGCATAGTAGCTATCTAGGTACCAACTTATTTCGATTTCATCAATTCCGTGTATTTTGGCTTGTCGCATGTCGCATGCCATCCGTGGCACGCGAGCTATACGTTCACCATCCCTGAACACTAAAGTGTCAGCAAGTATACCGGTCCATGAGTACTTCTGATAGGCTAGGCTACACGCCCGCACCAGTCTGGCGTCTGGGCTCACAGAGAACAGTCGCGCACATTCCACGGTAATCATTAAATAGGTATATAATAATTACCGATAATTGTTGTACCACCTCATTCGCGTAGTTAGGTCAACAACTTGTTTTAAATACCAACTACTCTTTCGTGTGTTATTTTAGTCGTGGTTTATAAGTATGTGGTCTTAATATACTATTGTTTGACATTGTAAATTGAGTCGGGACATTTCAGCAGCAATGTGTCTGTAACTTTGATTGTAATTGAAGTGTCTGACGACTATTGGCAAGTTGTGTTGATTTTAGATTTGTTTGATTGTGAACAATGGCTGCTGCTAAAGATATAGGTAAGTTACAGATCGTAATAACTAATAATACACTGTCTTTAAGTCATAATCAGAGGTCATTTACCTGTTAAACATAATGCTTTATTATTTTTACTTTACTCAAGTTCAGTTTGATTAGTATGATGACCTATATTTATGAGATTTGCCCATCTTATTATACCAATATTTTAAATGCGGAAGTCACTCTGTCTGTCTGTCTGTTACCTTTTTACGCCTAAACCGCTGAACTGATCGGTATCAAACTTGACCGATAGGTACACTTTTCATCCTATTTGTATTTAAAAACGACGAAAAATACTGAATAATGAACACCCAGTAATGATATAGGTATTTTATCAAATACAGTCATGTTTCCACTTTAAAAATATTTTCAGATAATCATTAATTAATTATCAAGAGTTCAGTAGATTGCGTGAGTTTAGTACAGTCAACCGCAAATCAGTGGTTACAATTTGACATTGACAGCGCCTTTATTTCGTAAGAATAAGGGCGATTTTCATAGCGTAAGTGTTAGCACAGATGTGCGGTTGACTGTACCTAGAGTGCAAGCCTTTAGTAGATTGCAATATTCAGAACGTTCTGTCGTGCATGTTTTCTCTCAGTCATTATTTTTCTGGTGGCTGAGATTAGATACTGCAGAAGTAAATAACTTCGTGGCTGGGCTGGGACAGACTGTTGAACAACTGATGTCTTTCACTTTTCAATTTTAGCTCTTTCGATCTTTAGAAAGAAAATACGATACATCGACAAAACTACACGCTAATTAGTACCTAGACCTATCAGAGAAAATACATTTTTCACCTACCTGTTATACGGAAATGCGGAATAATTAACAATTAGATGAAAATAATTGTCATTAACATTCTTCCTTGCAAAACACTGCCCAAAATAGCAATGATTGAATACTATGGTGTTTTATAATTTAATTACACAAGCTAAATGTCATAACGAAACATCTTCTAAGTCACCTAATATCTAACAAAAAATTAAATTTAACATGATCAATAAATGTACAGGATGGACCAAAAATCTCTAAACATTTTTAAATGTTATAAAAAACAAACAAATAAACCAAATTAATGAAACACTGTTCTTATACGAGGGGCGTTCAATGTATTCTCGGTATCGGCATGAAAAAAAACCTAAATTCAATTGTAATTATTTTTATTTTTCAATGTAATCCCCATTACCTCAATGCATTTATTACATTTCAAAATGAACTGTTCAATACCATGTAACAAATAACTTTCCTCTTCCTCTGAAATATGCGCACGTATGCCGCCTTGAGCTCTTCATCGTTGGAAAATCGTACCCCACGAAGGTCTTTTTAACCGACTTCAAAAAAAGGAGGAGGTTCTCAATTCGACTGTTTTTTTCGTGGTCCCTTTTAAATTTGATCAAGTTCTGATCAGTAGTTTTTGAGTTATCCTTAGTACTGCGTATTTTTTCCACTTAGTTCATATTGATGATGTTTTAATAATTTCCTGTCACGGTTATTTACATATCAAGTAGTGGTATACGAATGTGTGTGGGGTTGGTACCACAACTAAAAAGTGAAAAATAAAAACTTTTTAGTGTTTTTTTTGGAAGTCGGTTGTTTTTCTTGTAAAAAACTTTTTTTCAAATTAGGGAACAAATAGTAATCACTTAGGGCTAGGTGCGGGCTATAGGGTGGTTGGTTAATTTCATCGAAACCACAATCTCGCACAGCACTTGATAGAACTTCACCACAGAGCTCTAAAAACTCTCTACAGCACTCGATTCGCACTTGCTTTTTAAAGCGCCGCCGCCGCCGCGCCGCCGCCGTGAGCATTCGCGGCACCCTTCTTGCACTGACTTTTGAAAGGTAAAGGTCATGAAGAATAGTGTGCATGGTACCAACGGAGAGGTGGGTCATCTCTGCTATAATTTTAATCTGCATTAGGGCATCCTCCAGTAAAGTTTCTCAACTTTTTTCACGTTTTGTTCCGTAGAGGCAGTAACCGGGCCGCACGAGCGAGTGTCGTCTTCGATACTCTCTCTGCCCCTTTTAAATTTACTTTACCACTTTTAAACCAACGAGAACGAAGGTGCAGATTCTTTGTAAACAGCCACCATCTCTTCGTGAATAGTTTTTTGACTTTTTCCTTGTCTGGTAAGGAATTTAAAAACAGTAGCGCGGTGATCGATTTTCTTCAACATTGTCACGTCGCAGAAAAAAAAAAAAAAAAAAAAAAAAATTAAACTAATGATCACAGCTATATGAAATTTTACCCTTATATCCTTAGATAATGTCATTAATTAATACATTAGTCAAATTACCCACATCATTAGTAAATCACCCTCATACCTAGAATACATTGAACGCTCCTCGTACATATTATTAAAATATAATAATCCAGATTTTATTTATTAAATATGACAGGTTCAGGTCTGGAGCGCCTGACGCGGCTGGCAACCGTCAACATCAACCAGAAGGGTAGGGGGTTTAAGGGCAACAAGTACACGGTGCACAGTGAGGGGCAAGAGTTGTTCTACCTTAAAGAGGATGGCCACGCCCTGACCTTCCTCGCACATGGACACAGCAGGGGCTTCCACATGGACGGAGTGGATACTACAGGGAGGAAGGTGAGAAACTAATCAGCAGTAAGAGAATGTAAAATAAGTAATTTGTGGTGATTAGGGGAGTGCTGGCCATTTCTGGGTAAGATTATTTTGGGAGATGTGACTATGGGTTCCAGGGTTCATAATAGAAACACTACCAGGGAACAAGGCAGTGGCGACAGTCAACAGGAGCAACATACCTAAAAAGTTATCTTTGGCCCCAACACGCTTTGCTATAAAAGTTTCCGATAATCCTTATCTAAAGTGAAGTGGTGGCTTAACCAGGGTTGCCGCTAATCTTGTATCTAAGAGTTGATGAAGTTGAAAGTCAAATATAAAATCAATTTCGTCTGTTGTGATGTTTTCCAAAGGTGGCCCCAGTCTTGGTATTTTACCTGAATGAAGGGCGCATTTAAAAACAACCCTCAAACAAACAAACAAACATCAGATTTTGGACACACCTTTAAGTAAAAGTCAGTAAAACGTCCTATAAAATGGGTTATTTTCGTAACCCATGTGAGGGGTCGACAAACTAATGGCATCAGTGTCCTCCAGGTTTGCACTGTAGGCTCTATGGCATTACGTCATGTCCGTAAATTGACAGTTTAAATTGCAAAAGTGTGGGCTCATGGTGTGCTCCCATAAAAAGGGGTTGCTCAGTAATCGTATACGTGTATGTTACCTAAAAGATTGTAATGGAGTTTTGTGTGGATAGTGGGTGGTAACAAGGATACTGAGTGGGCTTCTAAGTAAACACCTCTCTAGTTCATATGGAAATAACAATGCTCTCTATAGTCTCTGTTAACAGAATTCACAAACTGTAGATACCTATGTTATGTAGCTACCTATGTGAGCTCCTCGTCCGGGGATTACTTCACACTTCTTTCGGCCACACGATGCAGTTTTGCTGGATTCCAGTTCCAAGAAATGAGTGTCGATAAAATTACAAGCACTTGAGAAAACATCTCAAGTGCTTGTAATTTTATCGACACTTTGTATTGTAAGTGAAATGGCAACACATAGGTAAACTCCTTGGCGTGGCTGGGGCGTTTGGCAGCGGTAAATTAATTTCTCAAGTGGTGTTGATTCATGGTTTCTGTACCTACCTACTTCATTGAAGTATTTTTAGAGAAAATCGACAGCTACGACAAGTAGGACATTGGATAGTTAAAGTCAGGGCAATTATTAATTGTTAAGTAAATTGACCCTCGACTGAAATAGTCCGTTAGTAGGTACCTATATTCAAATCACAAACTGATTTTTTTTACCGTTGCATGAAATGACTTATTTATTTATTTATTTATTTAGGATTAGCCAACAATTGTTTACACAATACATTTACAATAATTAAAAGCAACAATATTAAGTGCAACAATAAGTGCAACAATCACTTACAGACTAACACAACATGCACCATAAAATGGTTTAACATAATAATACAAAGCCAAAAAGGACATTTACAATTAGAGTTATTCAATAATTTTGGTGATTTGTACGTAACAATAATGATAACAAAAATTTCATTCAAAATAATATAACAAAAAGATTAAAACGTTAACATTAAACAAATAAAAATGATATAAATCTAAAATAATTAAAATTAAAATCAAAAATTAACAGTCTCTAAGGAGATCATTGGTTGTGGGAATAGTACTCAATAATTATTTTATAAAATTTTCCTATACTGTCATGATGTATATCAGTGAGATCACTGCAACTGTTTATATTTTTACACAGGCGAGAAATCGGTGAGTTAGTACCCAGAACCGTTCTGCGCAAGGGTGGATATAGTGGCGTGATAGGGTTTCGCGGATATCGGGCTGGGGCACGAAACTTCAGGACACTCAGTAGGTTTGGGCAGTCAATTTTATTTCGAAGTAACTTATAAAGAAACAAGGCATCAATAACTTCTCTTCGAGTCGATAACGAGTGCATTTTGAAATATTTGAGACGAGTATTATAGGAGAGAAGTTGTTTACTTTTTCCTTTAGAAAATGCGAGGTGCCACAGAAACCGTTTATGAACTCTTTCTAAAAGTAACTTATGTGTGGCGTAGTGTGGTCTCCATACAACACTGCAATACTCCAGGACGCTTCGTACAAGGCTATAGTACAGCATTATTTTAGTACCAACCTGTTTAAAGCCCCTAGTATTACTTCACTACTACACTTCATACTTCACTTCACTGTATTACTTACTTTCTTCTTGTATAACACGGCAAGTTGACGTAGGTTGCACATTTGTTTATCAATTAATTTTCCTTACTGTGTATTTTTTGTGACAAGACAAGAGGCAATACAATTATACTGCCCTTACGTCGGCATGGATGTGGCAGGCATGTTGCTGTTCCAAAGCCAGTTAGAAAATTATAATTGTTGTGTTTTATAAATTTTTTGACCACCAGTAATACGATTTAATTTTAATTTAATTTATTTTTCCTATATTTGTCTGTGTATTGTTATTGTAATTGTGTGCCTACTAATGAGTCTATTGTTACTTGATATCATTCTGTTGTCCTGCATGTATGCTTTTGTATACAAGTTGCGTCATTTTAGGTGTCTAAATAATTTGTTATATTATATAGGTACCCAAGAGCCAATTCTTTTTTTATATAGGTCGTGACACCCTTGCGACGCACGCACTTTATCGACTGAGCGTAGTTCTCCCGATATGTATTGTATAAGTACATATGCTTATTTCCTACCGAGGAGCAGTCGTAGCAGCAATAATTTTGGAGATTATACTAACAAAGAAATTCTATTCAGTCGCGCTTGGTCATGCGATTTTGTATCACGTGCGGACTAGCTGTTAACAGTTACTTTTACCTGCCCTCTACATCACCCGTCCTGCAAAATGGTAAGGCCTCAGAAGTGCTGATACTCAACGTGCTGTTTTCCCAGGTGTTCTCGCTCCGTCGTCCGAGCGTGTTCATGTCGGACAAGGTGGAGCTGTACATGAACAACACGCTGGTCAGCGTGGTGCGCAAGGAGTCCACCTTCATGACGCCCGTCTTCAGCATCAACGACGCACATGACTCCCCCACTCTCAGGATCAAGGGAGAGGTCACTGATTATGACTTTCAGGTAATTTACTCCTAATTATTATACTTTAGCAACAGAGGTCTCCCTTCAGTAGGTTCGATCGCGTAAAACTCGTTCCTATAGTTGAAAATTTACAGGTCCCATTGCAGGTTAAAGGTATTATTTGTATAGAAAATAAACGAACATTGAACACCACCTTTGCGTGCTGCGTGTGCTAAATGAATGCCTAAATAAAATCGCGCTGTTGGTCTCCAACTTTCGGCGCTGAGCCGAGCGAAGAAATTCCAAAAGCGCGCTTTTAACACAAACAAACAAACCACACAACAAAAAACAGAAAACACAAAGAAAACATTGAAAACAGTTACTGGGTAACACGATACTCCTTTGTAAGACTGGTTGTCAGACTTTTAGTCTTCTGACTACCCGTAAGGGCTGTCAAAGATCTACGAACGAAAGCCGGGATCAACGGTTTACCGGAGTGCGGAGGCTGGCACACCATTACCTGTAAATAAACTGAAACATGATTATATTTCAGCTGCAGACAAAGAACAAGACCACGATCGGCGGCATCAACAAGAAGTTCCGCGGCCTGCTGAAGGAGATGTTCTCGTACAACGACGACTACGTCATCACCTTTCCCGCAGATCTCGACGTGCGCTTCAAGCTCGCCGTCATTGGAGCCTGTGTTCTTATTGTGAGTTCATCATCAGTTTTCAATCACGAGTACTTTAGGATTACGTTGATCGCATATTTTAGCTGAATATGTGATCAACGTTACTTGATGAAACTGGCTCTTTCCAACAAATGATTTGTTTGCGTATTACGAAGAGTTACGAGTACGAGAGAGAAAAGTAAGTCCCACCAAAACATTTCATGCAAAGTAGGTTGCCAAGACTTACATAACGCTTTTACTGTTAAAAAGTGGTCAGATCGAATGTAGAGCCAAGCCCTTAACTCTACAAGATCTACAAACCTCTTACATCACGGTCGAAGTGTACGGCTTGGCCATTTGACGGCCGTCGCACAGACACTCCTAAGGGCTTCTGGTAAGAAATTAAGTCACTGATCTTTAATGTTGTGTCACGCAATAGATCAATGGACTGGGCAGGGCCAGGTTTTCATCGGCCGACTGTACCTTCATATTTTTCTCGTTTACCACCACGATTAGTCCGATTACATTAAAAATTCTCTGAGCAGTTTAATTAGCACTTTCTAAAGTAGGTAGGTATGTTAGTCCTATGCCGAGAATTAATTAAACTTGCATAATCATTAGACATACGAGTTGTAACATTGATATCCTACACTCTTCGCGGTAGATTAATTGCTTTTTTTTAACGAGATGCCATATATGCATTATGTACCTATTTATGTAGTTGTATGTCAGTTGAAAGATTAGAGATGTGCACGATTTCCGAAATACCAGTTTCACGTAGGAAAAAGGTACCTATTTGTTAAAGAAATCATAAATTCATACAAATAACCCATTGTTTTCTTTTCAGGACTACAGATACCACGAGAATTAGCGAAGGATCTGTGCCACTCATTTTGTATGACTTATTTTTGCATTTTGTATTCTCAAATAGTTAATTAAGTGTTTTACTTATCTATGATAGTACCTAAGCAACAATTGTGGTCCCTGACCTAAACTTTAACAACCCATATTGTTAGGAATGATGTACAATTTAGGTAATTAGGATTTATACTACCGTGACTTCAAACTGATTCCAGTGCAACAGCTGATGAATACCTTCTACTAATTACTGAGTGTCGTTGGTCTATGGTCGGTGTTAAACTACGGTTTCTTAGAAAAGCGGTGACCACCACATGCGGCCGTAATGTCCAAGTACAGAGCGTTTTTTGACAACTGTATGTCAAATACTGGTGAAATAGTTATTTGTGCAACAAGAGAGCAAAGTCGTTTTTTGCTGCGAGTGCTGATTTTGAATCCTGAGCAAGCGAAGGATTCAACGATTGAATCACGAGCGTAGCGAGTGATTCTAAAGTTGAATCCTGAGTGTGGCGAGGGATTCAAAGGCACGAGATGCAAAAAACTTTGCTCTCGTGTACCACACATAACTTTTCACTTCAGCAGCGAGAACACTTTAGAAGATAAAATAATAAACAGGAATAGATTGAAATAACTATTTATTGTGAATCAAAATAATTAAGATTGTAGGTAGAGGCACCAATTCAATAAAATGGAACATTTTAAAAGTTAAAAGTAAAATTACTGCAATTCTGCAAATTAAAAGTAACCCGCTCTTTTATTTAAATTAAGGCGTGTTCGGAAATAGCACCCATGATACACTCGAGAGCAATGAATCCGGGTCACTTAAAGAATGTTAAAAATCTCGGAAACTAAAAATGATAGGTTAATGCAATAAATTGTATTTAATAGACAATGTAATACTCCTTAAATGAAAGTAAAAAAAATATGAGTCACCATACATTTTATTAACACAAAATTACATAAAGAAAAAAACTGCTGATCTCTCCTTAAAACAAAAATAGGAAACATGAAATTTTTGAACTTTATTACGATTTTCTTGAATTTTAATACTTCGTATTGCCTCCTCGTGCTTCCATTACTGCGTTTACGCGGTTTGGCATGCTGTACACCAAGTTCCTTATACGATTTTGGGGAATATTCTCCCATTCCTCTGTGAGAGCAATTTTGAGCTCACGAAGCGTGATTGGGGGAGGGTTTCGTTGTTTTACGCATCTGCCTAGCTCGTCCCAAGCATGCTCGATCGGGTTGATATCCGGGCTGCGCGCTGGCCACTCCATACGAGTAATGTTCATCTCTTGAAGGTAGTCATTCACAATCCTACCTGTATGAGGTCGGGCATTGTCATGCATAAATATAGCATCCTCACCTAAATTGACCATAAATGGACCAACGTGATCATTGAGGATTTCTTCCACATATCTTACGCTAGTTAAAGAGCCGTTTTCTATGATCACCAGCTCTGTGCGACTTTCAGAAGATATTCCGGCCCACACAAGTACAGACCCACCACCGTAGGCTACTTTTTCTTCGATGCATGCTTGCTTGAATCTTTCCCCTGGTCTTCGATACACTCTGTGTCTTCCATCGTGCTTGTAGAGCATAAATTTTGATTCGTCGGAGAACATAACTTTTGACCAATCTTCAATACTCCAATTTACGTGGCTCTGGGCATATCTTAGTCTTGAAATACGATGCCCACGCTCCAGTTTAGGGCCGTTTGCAGGTCTAAGGGGTTTTAAGTTAGATTCAGCAAGCCGACGTCTTACTGTCCATGCACTTGGGTTACTTCCTCCGAGGCGTCGAAACTGATTTGTGAGTTCAGTTCCTGTGAGAAAGCGATTTCGAAGCATGGTGTTCACCAAGTATCGGTCTTCTCGTGCTGTGGTATACCTGGTTCTGCCCGTTCCTGGTCTGCGTAGGTTAGAACCAGTTTCTTCGTAACGTCGGAGAACTCTTTGTACTGTTGACAGCGACACACCGACAGTCCTGGCTGTATCGCGCTGACTCCGGCCGGTTTCCAGCATTGTAAGTATTCTGGTGCATTCTTCAGGCGTAAGCGACATAATTTCAGCTTGAATAATGAATATAGAGCACTATCAACATGGTTTATGTACCCACATAAATGACAGATTACAAACAAAAGCAAAACCAAATGCTGTAATTTCGTAGTTCCATCTTCGAAAGTGGCCCTTTTTCAAATTTGATTTTTTTATGATATAACTTTACAATAACTAAGAAGTTTTAATACCTTCATTTAAGGAGTATTACATTGTCTATTAAATACAATTTATTGCATTAACCTAGCATTTTTAGCTTCCGAGATTTTTAGGATTCTTTAAGTGACCCGGATTCATTGCTCTCGAGTGTATTTTATTATTCAAAATATATTACGTAACATTATTGAAACTAGAAATAAATATGTACATGTTAAATATCAGTTTTATTTGCAGTAAATACTTATTTTCCTTTAAATACAACAATAAGTTAAAAATTCAATAAATTACATTAAAAGACATAATTATCTTTTTGAAAAATTTCTTTAGTTAGTACGAAATTCCGAACGTGTTTGTCTTTGAGGTCGAATTCAAAGTCGGAACTTCGAAAGGGCTGGTCTTTGTCTCTCTCTCTTTCTAATGGCGGGAAAGAGATAGAGTGTGAATGTTTCGAATTGTATGATTAACCCAAGGATGAATAAGATATTCGCGGCTTTCTGAAAAAAAATAATTAAAAAGTTACTTGGTCTCACTCAGTGAGCAAAATCGCATTTTGCTCACTGATTTCAGGCAGCAAAACCTACATGTTTGAGCTACTGAAGTGAAAATGTCATTTCATGACGTCGTCCGTTATAAATGTGACGGAAATGCTCTTCTAGGAGACCGTTACTTCATGAGGTGATTGAAACCCGCGTGTGCATCACAGACCACTTAAATGGCGAAAACGTGTGAAAACGGATGTGTCATCATGAAAATATTACATATCGGCGATGAACTACCAATATCTCCTAACTACCTTTTTTCGATTATTTATTTTTAAAACCAATCGACGTAAATAGCTATTTCGCGTGTACTGCCAAAACCTCCTAACACGATTTTTGACTATTTATCCCTTTAAACAGTAATAGAAATAACTTCTAAATTATGAGAGGCTAATTTTGCTGCGAATACCTTCTAACTTTAAGTAAAAATAACGACTACGTTATTGTGTGAAAATTTTCAAAAAATAGATACAAGATATTGGTACAGTTCGCGCAAAACTTTATGAGCGACTCTGAACGTAGGCCCAAGAACGAAACTGCGCATGGCACAGTTGAGTGAACGTGAGAGAGTTCCCTCGGACACCTATATTATGCGTACTGCGCAGCCACTCGCTGCAACTTCCGAGAGCTCATAAAGTTTTGCGCGAACTGTAGTTCGTCGTCGATATATGATTTTGTTTTTCGGATATTTAGTGTGCTTTTTCCTATTTGGGATTAAATTGCCCTAAAAATGTTAAAACAAAGTACTTATATGCGGAATTTCGACAGAAGCGGATGAGTAGTTGACCCGATGTTACTGATAACATATTAAACAGATGAAAAGACTTAGTTTAGCATATACCTACCTAACATAATAGTCGATAGTGTGAAACGATTTAGTTACCGTTAATGGAACGAAACCAACCCAAAGGTACTAAGTATGATACCTTTTTATTATTTATCTTATCTACGAAATTACACAGTACTACTTGTGATTTAGCAATTTTTTTGCTATCAGTTACATACCAGTTTATGTTATTATTTATACCTTGCTTCTGAACGTGCCGTCTATATGCAACACTTCTGAATGTGCCTTCTACATGCAACACTTATCGCGGCGTAGTTGTCTCTGTCTACATATGCATAAAACCTGTGATTTTAATATGCAATTAACTGTTTTTTGCCATGTTAATTTAAGTAAATGTTTAGTTAGTTTGTGTTATTCGCTGCAGCAAGGGTCTGCTTACCTAGTACTGTAGAAGTTTTCTTTTAGTTAATACATTCTATTTGTAATTATGTCACAGATAGTAGTCAGGAGCCCGAAAGTCCGACAACTAATCTAAACTAGAGGTATCGTGTAAGTGTTAGTAAATTGGGTTCTGGAGGTCAGATAGGCAGTCGGCCAGTCGCTCCATGTAAAATACCGGTATTCACCTGCATCCAGTTAGACTGGAAACCGAGCCCAACTCAAAGTAGTTAGAAAAAAGGCTGGGGCCGAGGCAGGTGATATGTATCACAGACGTGCCCAACGCTACTCTCTGGAGCTGGACCAGCACCCTAATTACGTAACACACTATCTATCACAATCTGAATCATTTTGAAGCCTATTGCTAATCCATTGCTTCATATATTCGAAAAGATTATCTGCTCAACAATGTAAATAACGCAATGATTGTTGTTGAACTGTCAAAATGAAAGCTATTCCTACTGTTAGTGTGTTACGCAATCACCCCGCAGGGACTAACTAATTAGTCAGACATGCATTTATTAGTACAATGATAAAATCAATATGTTTATCAGCTGACTATTGATACATTCTTCCCGCTTCCGTCTACTTCCTAAGTTTGTACTAGTTTAATGCGGCGTCTGGAATGAATGGTATAATTTTAACTGGTAAATGCGATTTGTAAGTTTTGGTTTTTGGTACTTAGTGTATTCTTTTTTTAAATAAGACCATTTTATTTTTTTAGGTGCTTACTCTATTAGAATTAAGACAAAGTCACGAGACATAGTACTTATATGCCTTGCTATTATGATGAAATCTTACATAAATACAGTTTATCTAGGTAGTTACTATAATTTACTTAGGTTTGCTTAGACTTAGGTACTTGAACCAAGCTGAATTATAGGAGGTGATATGATATAGTTATTGTTACTCATGTAAATGTGGTATTAACTGTGGTAACTTTATTCATATATTATTTAAAAATGGAGGATTATCCCTTTCATTACTTTTAAAAAACTATGGAGTTCTCAAATAAAAGATTTAAAAAAATAGCGCCTTCTAAGTTAAAAGATTTTTGAACGTGACTAGAGACTTTGACATGTGCCTTTATTAGTTCTTGTAATCGCCACTAGATGTCGCACTTCCAATGGTTAGAATAAAATTACTATAATATTATTATTATACCATGAATATATATATAATATCTACAGACTTTTTACATATTCCTGTAACAGATTTATGTATTTTTTTTTTTTAATATTTATTAAATCTGTGTTAAATATTAATTTATTTGTTTTATTTTGCTGTTGCAAATAGTTAAATTTGAGAGCCAATAAAAGTGATTCGTAATTATGTAGTGGTGAAGTATTTTTTTTTAAATTAACGGACTACTTATTTTAATAACAATTTTAAAAAGAATATCCTATCTTAAACCTTAACAAACTTAACTATTTATTAAGTTTACAATAATATAAAATGAAATTATACATTTCCAAATCGCCTAGTACGTACTACATAATCAGCCTATAATGTTCCCACTGCTGGGACACAGACCTTACGGTGAGGGAGTGGGCCGTAATCTACCACGCGGGCACAGTGCGGGTTGGTCTCTATTTTTCTCTTTATAATGTGGGCGTCCAAGCAAAAAGGGTCCAGTTCTCGGCATTTAGTTTCCGAGATATATCTCGGAAACTAAATGCCGAGAACTGGACCCTTACTTACAAAACTGCATATATGCAGTTTTGTAAAGTTGGGTGAAAAAATTGCATTGCGGGATTTTCATTGATTAATAATGAATGCTCAATTATTTACAAGTTCATATAGTAAATGACTTTATATGATGTTTTTAAGTACCAGAAATTTTAAGAGAAAGTTTTGTAGAAAGGTACCAGTGGTCGGCAAGTAATTTTTTTTTGTATTATAGGTACCTATAAACTTTGTATCCAACTAAACTAAATAATAGAGGGCACATGTTATGTTACGAAAAAAATACTGACAGTCAACCAACTGTAGCAGAGGTTTTGAACCCGAATAAGGTACTTATACGGTTTTTCTTCAAAAAGTGCCCTAAAAGCATGACTTACAAAAGAAAATCGTATCTATAAAATAAATTCGTAAATTCGTTACTTAAGTGAAGAATCTAAAGATATTTTATGCCCGAAACCCATTCCAAATGTTAAGAACCAAGTTTCTCTAGCATTCCTAAAGGTCACAATTCCGTGCCTACAACATCCAAACAAACAACTGAAAAGAGTACTCGATAAAAACCAACATGTTCGTACTTCAAACAAGTTGGTCATAGGAATCAGGTACGAAAAGGAATTTATTTTTGTCCAAAACGTAAGTTGGATCTAAGAAAGATTCCCAGCTAGAACAATTTATGTTGTTTTTAATTTTGGCTACTGGTTATGTAATTTCATAAAACTGAAACTCAAAGCATTTATTTCAATTAAACCATTTACAGGCACTTTTGAATTGTCAAAGAGTCGGTCAGTTAGTCAGTAAGTTGAAGCTAGTTGCCCATTCCAAAACGTAGATCTCTATGGAGAAGAACGGGCAAGAAACTACAAGGTACCAATAGCAAAAATAATCATTGTTCTATTCAAATAATAATAAAAAATCTGGTTTTGTTATTTTGTTAGTTCCTAAATGGAGTAAAAATACTTAATTTTGGTTTTTTATTGCATTATGCTGTCGTATTTACTCACTTTTTACTGAATACAGACAAGTGGACATTTTTACTGAACTATGTATCAAACCGTTATTTCTATTGTAATTGTTTATTTTGTAATATTACAAATGTAATTATAAGTAAGTTGATTTCATGGAGTGTATCTCAATCTACAAAAATAAATCAAAAACTATGTAACAAGCAAGTAGAAGTGTGTTTTTTTTTCAATCAATCTTTTATAATGCTTTTTCTTGTCTTGAAATTAAGCTTGTCCAGAGTTTCAACTTCAAATGACTGATTTTTTTAATCTTTAATATCATTGACTATTCCGATATCCGTGACTATTTTAGATACCGAAACTCAAAACCCCACCACTGAAACCTTTTCGCTTGGACGGCCTATACCTATATAATGAAAAGATTTGCATTTTGTATGTTTGTTTGTTACGCTTTCACGCTAAAATGCCTGAACGGATTTGGATGAAATTTGGCACATGGATAGATCTGTAGGTATTAGGACATAGGATACGTGAGCATTTCTCAAAATTTTTGACCATAATTTTAAAAATCGTCTTAAAAAATAATATGTATATTTAGGACATATTATGTTAAATACAGCTAGCTAAATCTAGACAGATTCTGAATTTCTAATTGTTTTTTTGTTTTATTAGAGTTTTTATACAAAAAACCTATAAAATATAAGTTAAGGACGAAATAAAAATTCTTATTTTGTTACTTGGAAAGGAGTGAAAACCATAAAAAAACATGCAGACTGTATTATAAATTTATGTTTTTCTATGTAGATCATAAATTAAACAACATCTTGAAAAAGTAAAAATTGCGAAAAATATAATAAATTAAATTGTTTTTAGCAATACTGAGTATTTTTTGTTACCATTTGAATACTTTCCAACAAAAAGTTTAGTTTTCCTTTATGATAGGAAAGGAAGGATGCTATATTTTCTATTTATTATAATAATATTTATCATAAATTGTTTTAAATGATTGATTATTGCGTTTCATTTGAAAGAAAAAGAAATATCTATCTTATTTATCAGCATAATTTTGGGACAGTATCAAAACAAGAAGCTTGGGTAACAAAATTGGAAATGTAAGGCTTAGCATACACACTTGACACTTTATCATAAAATGAAAACAAAATAAGTTAAAATCAAAACAAAAATTAAAAATTTATTGCAAAGCTTTCAGTAAGGAAACAAATAAAAACTAATCAGTTGAGTCTTCATACAGTCTTAATTCTCTTTGGTTAAAATCAACATTTTTAATAATACCTATAAACAAAACAACATATTTTTTTAATGTCACGAAAACTAATAATTATTCGAATACATAAAATAAGTACGTAAAAAACAACGCCCTTGCAGAGCTAAATACTTATAATTATTTAAAATAAAGTTAAAAATTAGACATTACAAAATACACACTCATCCTCAGGGTAGTGGTCGTAGACACTGAAACTTTTGCATGCCTTACACCAGAATAAATTACTGTCTAGTAACAGTCTGATCTGTTCAGTATTCATTGCTACTACAAAATGTGGAAAAACACTATGCAATATATTATTAGTTGCACTTCCACATCCAAAACATTTTTCTGATAGTACGAAATGTGTGACTGACCAGGGCCATACAATATTATCTTCGAAAAAAGCAAGAAAGTCTGTCTTCTTCAGAAACTTATCAATATCAAGGTAAATCACCATTTTTGAGACGCACCTTGAGGTGATTTTCCTGAAAAATTAAAAAAAATAATCAGAAATCAGGATAAAAACCGCTGCTTAGCCGTTCCTACAACATTAATTTAATCATCTTCAAAACAAAAATCACATATGTAATCAAAATATGCTTGTCCTTCTGTGCACTTATCACAGTAATAATTTTTGCAAGACATACATTTGACCAGATGATGCAATGGCGTGGGATTTTTGCACTTATAACAAGCCATTTTTCTTGTCACAGGAATGTGCAATGATTTTTTCGCGGTATTACGAGTATATGTATCAAGTTTTGAATTTTTAACTGGATCTCGACTAACTTTAGATGTTGAAGGATATGGATCTATTGCATTAATTGTAGTATTAGGTGCAACGTTTTCTTTGGTTTTCATTAATTTGTATACATCATTTTTAATTGTCATTTCACTAAAATCCTCACCAACATTATTTATTTTACTAATATTTGATAGCACTGAGAGGACATTTTTATTAGAATCGATTTCTCCGATAACTGGGTTAGAGTAAATATCAGTCAAGTCTATAATATCAATGCGATTTTCAGCGGAATTATCTCCGCTAGCAACGTGTTCTTCTAGATCCAGATCATCAATATTGTATAATATTGGCAAATCATCATCTATCATCTCAGAATCAAGAATTGGCAACTCATTTAATTTCGGCGTTAACGTTTGGTTATCTGTGGGCTCATTATTTTCAGATTCTTGGTTGTTAACATGTGTAAAATTTGGGTATTTGTATGTTTGAGGATCATAACAACTACAGATTTTTTTACTACAAAAACAGCTGAGGATACGATGTTGAATTTCATCACTACCTTGTTCAGAAATAACTTGATGAATACTCATTGTCCCTTTTATGGTCTTTAGGCCAGTAGGTATAAGTTGGCTTATCGCTTTGATTTCTGTGTCAGAAACGTAAAACACTTTTACAGCTTTTACACAAGATTTCAACGTCAAGTACACATCGGTAGCGCTTATAATATCTTTTCCATATGCAATTTGCCTATCAAGAGCCCTCTTGACGACCCCTCCAATAGCGTCAGCCACACCCTTTCCGTGCCCACTTTCAAAAAACGACCACGAAATATCAACCTTGTAGAAAGACGAATAATATTTAATGAGAAAAAAGTTATTTTTCTGACGGTATTGCGAGCTGGGCCCATCAGAAAAAAAATATATTTTCTTTAGATTAATAACTAAGGATTTCCCCAGTTCTATAATAGGCTTTAAGTGGGCCCATATGGCATGTGGCTGATGTATACTGGAGGGGGAGACCGTACAAAAAGACTTCTGTCCGCCTTTATAAAATATGACTCCCGTATGTAAAGTAACTTGCACTTTGGAGGCACCGAAGTGCATTGCCTGCACTTCTTCTGCCATTTTACATTCAAAGTTTTCAGAAAAATCACAATGCACAGCCATTTCATCATCATTTAAGTTTTCAATACAAGTTTTATATTTTTCTGTTTGATGCCACATATTAAAACTGTGAACCTTAAATAATTTTAAAGATGCTTCAAACGAAATGATTAGTTCTGTAATTGTACCCTTTTTAAATGATTTAACAGTTCTTTTAGTTTTCACTTCCTGTTCATCATCTTTTGTTCGTTTTTTATAAGTGTGCTCCTGAATTTCCCACATTTGCCATGTAATTTCTTGAGATGGTTTATCATTTTCCAAATTGTAGTCTAAAGCTACACTTTTACATGTTTCGCAATTGCCATACATACACGCGAATGATCCAGTATTACATACTACTTTATTTAGGAGATCATGAGTATTACTAATATCAACCACTTTGTGATGTTTAAGAGCCGCCAATTTAAAACTCATATTGCTGTGTTTAATACAGAGACAAGTATTTCTATTATTTAAGTTAGGTGAAATGATGTAAAATGGTCTGTACCGGCAAAAAGAAGCAAAAGATGCAGAGCCACCTTCTGATTTATATTTTTTGTATAGAATTTGTAATGAATTATTAAGGAATCTTATTTGCTGTTTGTTTTTTTTTAAAGTTTTACATTCACGTTTGCCAGAGGTGGCTCTGCTTACATCATCTCTGATATAAAACTCTATTATAGAATTTTTGAGCTTCCAAATCCTATTCTTTGTTTTCTTATCTCGAACTCGTTCACTTAGACCTATTTGTTTTGCAATGAACGACTTAGCTTTATTATTTTTCACGAGATCATTAGTAGCGATTTTCTTTATAACGTCTCTCTCTTTATTAGTTTTACATTGCTTATAGGTTGACTTTAGAGAAGCTTCTAAAATTTCATTCCTAGCCTTCAACTTGTTAAGTTCTACTTCATGCTTTTTCTTTTCTTGCATTTGGCTTTTCTGCGATCGGTATAATCTCTTCCTCATGGTTTCTAAAGCTCGATTTAAATGTATAATACGACATTGGGCGGCAGTGTATTTTTGTTTATAATTAATTCTCGATTTCCTGGAACTAGAACGTTTTGACGTGTTTGCAGTATTCGATGTCTGTTCGCAAGTTTTCTTCTTATCTTTTTGCCTTTGTTTTTCCTCCCTCCATTCTTTTCTTTTCTTATTTTTTTCTTCCTCTGTCATTTCTGATATCTTCTTGTACTTATATTTCGATTTTATTCTTTCTAGATTTTTCTTTCTTTGTTCTTCTAATTTTTCTGGGTTTAATTTTAAGCGTTCTCTATAACATTTCATCTTCTCAGCCGCCGTTAACGGCATTTTTGCGTAGAATAGGTGCGCTGGGTTGTTATAAATTTTTTTTACTGTGAGGATAAAATAACAATGTAACTGTCCATACCTGAACCAACAATTAAGTTTCTTAGTAGGTATCTTCCAAGTACTGGGCCTCTTATGATTTTTTTTTACGAGAATAAACTTCTCTCACCTGCAAGCAATTATATAATAAAATTTATTAGTCAAATATTTAAACAACGAACTCACCACGTTATACTAAACACGATCATGATGTTGTCAACTGCAAACCACAATGGACGATCTCTAATACACGTCTAACTCGAAACTTAAAGTACCTACGATCCTATTGTTGAAGCTCGGGAAGGTGATGTTAAACAAATAAACTAAATGGCATAACCCAAATGTCGGACCCATTACCGTACTTTATTATATGCATGAATTAATATTAACAAGGTCCTTCATTTAATGCTCACCTTATTTTTTACAACACAATGTAATACATTAAAAATCTATTTGAAAAATAAAATACATTACTTTAGTGCTTCGGTCAGCTGACATTCCTACTCAACCGTTTTTATTTTGAAATGTATATATTGTAATATATGTGATGGTTATTATTTAGTTTAATCCTGTGATAAAATTTTCAAAAGCAATATAAACATAACAAAATATAACATTATGAAAATTGAGGTTAAACGAATATAGTCAATACTATAGTCTATACTTAGCTTTAAAAACTCCTTTTTTGTTACCCTTCGTTCTGGTTATACGTTACCACGCGAAAGTAACAAAATCAGAAGTAACGAAAGGATGGTTATAGATTTTCAAAAAAATACATATTCTTTAAAACTCAATAGTTAAAACAGTATTTTACATCAAATTGTAGTCCATAAAATTAACTATTTATCCATTTTAATAAGAATATTCAGTATAGTTGAACTTACCTTCACACAGTATAACAAAATCCGGAACGAATTCGTCGCAGTGCAGGGCACAACGTTAAGTCGCGGCTGTTGTCGACACCGAAATGACATCACAATCAAAATGGCGATGTGAAATGTCGTCAATAGTATTGCCAAAAGAAAAAACACTACCTAAATTAGTAGTTTAAAAAATCTTTCGACACAAAAATCGGTAACAAAAACTGAATTTCCGTTTTGGAATTTTTTATGGGACAATATTATTTTCCGAAAACTGATTAACTAACGACGTATTTCACTATATACTAAATAAAACATGTATTCAAATACTCTAAGTAGTGTTTTAAGACTATAACATATATTCAGTTTCTTAGAATGTAATGAAATAAATGAGTTCAAAATCACTCCGGTCACAATGGGACAACTTATTTTCCATACTACGAAAATTTTGGTATTTTAGATTATTAATTATTTATTGTAGTTAGTGTGGTTTATTTATAGTTTTGATATTTTTTCTGATAATTTAGTAATATCAATGAAGTTACGACAGTCATGTATATTATTTATGTTATCGTAGTAAAAAAATAATCAAAGACCAAAACATGGGACATCCACATTGCGGCTACGGTCAAAAAATTTGAGAAATGCTCACGTATTATCCGATATTCCCATGAGATCGAGACTTTTGGTGTGGATTAGCACTTATCCGCAACTGAGAGCAGCAAAGAAAATGGATGAAGTGCTGGCTTAAGGATCGACAAATACCGAGTAACAGCTGGTCTTTGACGATATTCGTAACTTCCTGAAAATGGAAACAGCAACCTGATGCGAATGCACACGTGATTGGATGGCCACAAGCGTCACAAGCTGCACATAGTGCACACACAGTGGTACAGTTCGCGCAAAACTTTATGAGCTCTCGGAAGTTGCAGCGAGTGGCTGCGCAGTACGCATAATATAGGTGTCCGAGGGAACTCTCTCACGTTCACTCAACTGTGCCATGCGCAGTTTCGTTCTTGGGCCTACGTTCAGAGGGCTCATAAAGTTTTGCGCGAACTGTATCTGGTATCCCACGCGGTCGAAAAAACTCGCCCGTCCGTCTACCAAGGGCGTTGTAAGATAACAAACGAATTTAGCGGCTATACCTAACCACAGTATAATTTTATTCTATTATACTGCGACCTGACTGTTTTATGAATGATGCACTTGAACTTGACCTTCATAAGGAGGCAATGAACTCACTGGGTATTATTTTATTATTTGAATAAGTAATGTTTTCTATGACTCGTCAGCTGAGTTACTGTTAGTACTGCTAGACACTAGTGTAGACTGCTCATGATGTACCGTCAAACGGGGTGAATAGGAATGAAGGGGTGAATCGAGACGAAACTTTAAAAGGAATTTCAACATTGAAATAATATAGTTTATTGCCAACAAGGGCACTTAATCGTTCATTATAATACAGTAAACACATTAGAGTCCTTTTTGACAACAAACTATATTATTTCAATGTTAAAATCCCTTTTAAAATTTCGTCTCGATTCACCCCTGCATCTCTATCAAGGAACATATTTCGATCTCTATTCACCTCGTTTGACGGTATAGTTACTGAAAGTGGAGAATGCAGCACAGTGTACATTAGTGTTATATATAACTAAGGAGTCGAGACTATAGATGATAGTATTTATACTTAGTATAGACAGGCGGCTAGGCGCCACGCCAGTCGGCAGTCAAGCGCAAAGAGTCAAGCGTCTGCCCTTGGACATTACAGTCGCTTCGCATCCCAAATATTTCAGCGCAAAGAATAATACTTCAGAGGTGTCAGTGTTTATCGCTTTTCATAGGATTTTTACAAGTTGTGTGTTGATTTTTTATTTGTTTGTTTGTAAACAATGGCTTTGGCTCAAGACGCCGGTAAGTTTAGTACCTTTTTTTAGTTTTAATCTGGGGTTTATTACTACATACATAAACTCACGCCTTCTTCCCATGGGGGAAGGCAGAAACTACAGAACGCCACCTTCTACGATCCTTACATACTCCTTTTGCCTCCGAAATTACTAGATAGGTACAATCCGAAATTATTATTTTTGACTCGGCTGTAGATAAGATTCAGTTCTTCATATTAATAATTTAGGCTGTTAATATTTTTTGGCGGTAAATGTATTCATTGAGTTATCTTTAGGTGGGTATTTGATACAAAAAACGATAACATGTTAACTAGGTATGTAACGGATACTTGCTTGGCCGGATATATGGTATCCTATAAAGCTGGATAGCCATAATATCCTTAATCCAAAATACAGCCTACTATGAGCGAAACTACTTGTGTGACGCTCAAAAAATCTGGCAGATTCGGGCATCTTGTCATGAGTAAAGGGAGCGAATGACACGTTGATTGATAGCTGTACCATTTCAGTTCCAGGTCTCGAGCGCCTGACTCACCTTGAAACCGTCATAATTAACCAGCGGGTATCCAGCTACAAGGGCAATACCTATGCAGTCCTCAGTGAAGAGGAGGTCCTATTCAACCTGATCGAGGAATCCCACGAGAAAGCCATTTTCACTGGTGGAAACCTCAGGGGTTTTCACATGAACGGCGTGGATAACACAGGGACGAAGGTGAGCACACAAAGATTTACAGCAGAATGTTTCACATAAGTCACAGGGGTTCTTTTTGGATTAGTACACCAGATTACAAGACTTTCCCTTTGTCTCTGTTGGAATAAAATCTAAAATAGTTCTATCTGTGAATTTCAGGATTATCCGTTTTTCTTATTAACCTGCTACATTTCTAGGTGTTCTCGCTCCGTCGCCCGAGCATGTCATTATCGGAAAAGATACAGCTGTTCATGAATGACGAGCTGGTCAGCGTGGCCCGCATGAAGCCTACCTCCTTGAGCCCGGTCTTCAGCATCAACGACGCACAAGACTGCCCCACTCTCAAGCTCAAGGGAAAGATATGCACTAACGCTTCCAGCTATCAGGTAATGAAATGATGTTTGTTTGTGTAAGTAGATCTTTTAAGACACTTTTACAGTTTACGTACAGTTTTTGGTCATTATCTTAAAGGTAGATGGCGCCGGCATTTCCTAGCTGACTGATCCCTGAGGAGAAATTCCGAAACCAACTCAGATTTTATGGTCTCTTTTAAAGTACATACATTTAATTATAATGATATAATGTGAGTCTAACAATGCAGGTCCATGTCTGGAAGGGCCTTTTGAACAAAGAGCGTTTGCAGCTTTGAGTTGACCTGTCCTGACAGACGGCGCTAATTAACGACCTCGCAACCTAGCTTCAGAAACCGCTGCCTCCATTGTAAAATGTTCTCCGATTCCAGTTGCTGACAAAAACTAAGACTGTCATCGGCAGTGTCCTGAAGAAGAATCGTGGCTGGCGAAACGAGATGCTCTCCCGTAACGATGACTACGTCATCACCTTCCCCGCTGATCTCGCTATACACTTCAAGCTGACTGTCATCGCAGCCTGCGTTCTCATTGTAAGTTTGTCACTCAGAATTCGGAACCCATTGCGTTTATTAGGTAGTCGAGAAAAAAAAAATTGAAACTTAAGCAATGTATTGGGATCGGCACATGAAAAGAGAGGCCTATGCAGTGGGTGAAGTGGGGCTGTGGAAGAAGACGGCGATGATGAAAGCAATGGATTAAGTAACATGGAACAGGGGTAGGAAGATTATGATGTTAAAGCAATGGATAATAAATCCTCTTCAAAATAAAGGGTAATTGTAGCTTACTAACAATAATTTGCTATACTCGTATTAGCTTGAAAAACTAGCGTCGTTTGTCCCTTAATAATTAATAAAAGGTTGTTTTCTCTCTAATCCAGGACATCAGATTCCACGAGCGCAGGTGACGACGCGGCGACGGAGCGCTGCCGCACAAATGTTTAGGATTAGTCTTTTTTCATTGTATTCTTAAGTATTTAATTTAAGTATTTATAAGTATTTATGTGTTTTTATCTGAGTTAGTAAGCAAGGAATGAGACAGGCGCTCTTGACGAATCTAAATCCAATTTATAAGCTTCTAATAAAAATAGAAATCGTCTCGAATATCGAATTGTCTCTTAAAAGTTTATACTCAGTGTTCTATGGGTTCCGTACGACAATGGTTTTATTTAAAAATGCTAGATTAGACCGTGAGTTTTCAGTGAAAAGATCTTTTAAAACAGCGCAATGGCGCTGTTTTAAAAGATCTCCAAATGTGGCTTCACGTTTCGGAACTTATTTATACTCTATCTCTCTCTTTTTTTACTTAACTCGTGCCATAGACTTTGATACCTATAATAACTGCCTTAAGTTCTTAGTTATTTTGTGATCGTCTACTCAGTAGATGTGCAATAATAGTGTAAAATGTAGGTAGGTTTTCAATTAAGTATGTGATTTTTGCATTTTATTTTATACACAATTTAACTTACTAATGTATATGTTTTATTTAAAATATTACAACCGTGTTAAATAATTGGTTGTTTTAATGCCGCGTATTACATTTTGATCAACATACGACATACTACAGAGCTGCGATTTGCAAATTGCAAATACTAAGTGGGATGCGCTCAGGTAGCCCGCGAAATTCAAAAATACTTACTTTTTTTGCAATTTGCAGGTCACTGTCAGGTTGTATGTTGATTAAAATATGATTCGCGGCCGTAACAAATATGGCTTTACAGAATTATATTCATTAGAATCAGCAAAACAACTCCTTACGTTAGAATTGGCCTCAAATGTCATGATTTCATGAAATAGGGTAATATGAACTTAGAGACATGTATTTATTATTTTTATGATTACTTATAAATTATAATTCTATAAATAAATATTTGATACGGCCGCGAATCATATTTAGATCAACATACAACCTGATACGGACCTGCAAATTGCAAAAAACGTAAGAAAATTTGAATTTGTCGGACTAGTAGCGCAGCGGCGCACCTGCGCGCGCGCGGTTGGCAAGACGTGCCTCATGTACCACACGCAAACCCTTTAACCCATTATAACTATTTGTTGTATTAAAACTAGTTATTTGCATTGATTAGTAAACCGTTTAGTGACCCAGTGATCCCGATTATTTTTATTTATCATCTGTCAATGCTATCCATCCCTTGATCCATATTTCTCAATTTTCGTGGTCCCGGACTATGTAATTCCTATATTTGTTTCAGTTTAATTAGTTGTTTAGAACCAGTAGGTATCATTCTGCTTACATAGTTTTTCGTAAATTTAATTTAAAACAAAAATATTACCAACTTAGAAATAGATTTTTGGCGTGCTTGTGTGACCAGATGTATGACTATGAACGTAAACGTAGCAAAAGGATTTTGTTAGAATCGTAGTTCTGGCGTTCTGTAGTTTCTGTCTATCCCCATGGGAAGAAGGCGTCAGTTTATGCGGATTTTAAAATTGGGCCACCTAGCTTCATGTTTCTTTGTGCTTTTGTTAGTTTTTTGTGATCACTGGATGTCACACTGTTATAGAGGGTGCAAAATCTATTGGTTATTTATATAAACTTGTGAGTTTTTAGGTATGTAAGTGTAAAGTTAGACAAACCTTTTACAATTATTTTTTATTAAAAGTATGTTTAATATTTCTTTGTTTTATTTGACTCGTATTCACTTTTACCAAGGAACAGAAATGGTTAGCAATAACCCTGTTTTTGCTGTCGCGTAGTCGGTTAAAAAAAGGATACATGTGGTACGAAAAATTAAAAACAAAAGATTATAAAAAGGTGTAAGTTGTCTGGGAGAACGAAAAACACTGAGTCATGTCTGCTGGACTTTGGTGATAATTATTTACTTCCTGAGAAAGGAAACGGGGACCGTTTACAAGTACTCGCCCCGCCTGCAGCGACACATCTGCGCTTGTGTGGTTAGCAAAAAGCGTCTAGACAGTACTGCGGTACACTATGTGTGTGTGTGTAATGTATAATTAGAGGGACGTAGTCTAATGGAGAAATACACGTTGTTTAATATGTTATTTGATTATTATATATCAAGAAATGAACGTGTTACATTGACGGGCCTAGCCCTCCTCACAGAACATTATATACTCTTCTCTACTACTACAAAAACTATTTTAAACCATTTGAAAGCTTATTTCAAACTCGCTTGACTGTTCGAATATAACTAGAGTTAATTTACTACCAGCCTGCATGACATAAGGTTGACACATGCAGACAACCTCTACAGTACGCACAAGGTGGTACCACGCCTAAAGCGGCTGCAGACGTATCCAAGGTGACAAGCCCAAGGGCGTTGTAAGGTCTCACAAAATTTGGTGGCTATGCGTGATCCAAAGTAATAAATAACAAGAGTAATGTCCTATCTTATATTATTCCTATTTTTTTTCATGTACCATGGCTTTGTTTATTATTCAATGGAAATATATATAAACTAACAGACTTCAATTATGAAATATTCTTATTTAATAATAATTAGTTAGTAGCAGTTAGTTATAACGGATAATAATTTTCAAAGTGGCGCATTACCTATAAGGTGTGGAGTTCCCCAAGGACCAATAATAATTTGGGGCCCCTGCTCTTTTTAATCTATATAAATTACTAGCTGCGCCCCGTGGTTTCACCCGCAGCGGTATGAAATGTACTTTGCAACCTATTCTCAGACCTACCAAATATACACAAAAAAAAAACATAAAATCGGTCAAGCCGTTTCGGAGGAGTTTGATAACAAACACTGTGACACGAGATTTGTATATAATAGATAATTATCCACATAATCCATTAGTTAAGAGGGCGCACACCGGTCCACTAGCGTCACTCCCTTAAAAAAATATTATCTCGTGACTGAGAAGGAATTTTGAATAACGGCTGAATAAGTACCCTTGGTAAGTTTGTCTAGAATTTTCTAATACCTATTATAAACTTTCATATTGAGATACGAAGCAACAAAATACAATCTGGAGGAATGTGGCCGCTTTTCTTAAGATCGAATTTTATTGCTTCGTGTATCAATATGACAGTTTATAAAAGGTATTAGAAAATTGTAGACACACTTACCGAGGGTGCTTATTGAGCCGTTATTCAAAATTCCTTCTCAGTCACGAGATAATATTATTTTAAAGGAGTGGCGCTAGTGGATCCGTGTACGCCCTCTTAATAACAATGTGCCCTTACAGTAAAAATCTTGTGAAAAATATTTTGATTGAATGGATAGTTCTCTATCGTAGACTGTTCTCTTGGATCATATAAAAACAAAGCTTACGTCACTACTTGGATCCCTCCGAAACATAGTTCGATGTATTACACGTAGACTGCGTCACACCATTTATAACGCTTTAGTAGAATCACACCTTGGTGGTTTTACATACAGGGTTGAAATTTGGGGCAGTGCGGCCAAGGCGAAGCGAGCAAGTCTCCAATTTGCACAAAACAAGATACCTACCTAATAAAAATGTTTTTAACTCGGTACCCATATTTAACATCAACATGCATTTATGAAGAAACCAAACTAGTGAAAATTAGACAGTTAAATATATTCACAATACGTGAAGGTATTTTCATAAGGCACTGAACAAAAATATACAGACTAATTTTATTGTTTAATACAGTAAAACATAGGTACCTAGCACTGCTACATTAGGCTAGGTAGCTACATCTTTTACTCGCCTAGCTAGTTTTTACCTATCTATTTTACCGAAGATGAGAACCAAATTTGGCAAAAAATAAAAACTCTTGAAGGAGCATAATTTTAATCAAAATTCCCTAATGTAGGTATAAAAAAAATACACTCATTCAATGCATTCAAAACTCAATTAGCTGCATAATTAATCACAAATAACACTCGTCCTAAAAGCTGAATGCATAGGATCAGTGTATCATAATTGCTACCGTGACGTCTGTGACGAACTTTATATGTATATTTATTTTAAGCATTGTCCTCATGTAAGTGACTTTGTGTCTTTTTTGAGAATAAATATTTTTGTGGTTGACTTCTGAATTTCAAATTACCCACGTGATGTTCAAACATAGTAAACGCGTCATCTAAATTGAAACGAAACTGAAAAAGTATTTTTGGTTTAATGCACTTGACCTTCATATGTGAGCACAATCACCTCACTAAAGAACGACAAACAAAACGTCATTCGTTTCGTTAGCAGCTGACCTCGTCAATGTTTGTTCCAACGAAATGCATGCAATTGCAAGTGGTTTTTTGGCCACATGGGGCCGAAAATTAAGCTAGACTTAGTATGCATGGTTACTATAGTGTTAGAAACAATATGAAGTTTATATTCTCGTCTCTAGTACCTACTTAGACAACATGGTTCATAATATAAACCATGTTGTGTAAGTACTAGAGACGCCAATCAGTCGCCCGCCAGTGCGACGTCTGGCCTTGGACGGAACAGTCGCGTGAATTTTAGTGCAGAGATCCCGACCTCGTTCGACTAGTTTTATCATATCAATAATTCGTTTTAATTGACTCGTAATAATTCGTGTTTAAAAGTTATTATTGTCTAAAATTGTGAATTCAACAATAAAATTGTGTTTTAAGTCTTCTGTTAGTAAAACATTAACAGTTAATGTAAATACCTATTTCTTTTGCGACTTTTAATCAGCAGAATGTGTTTGTGAATGTGACTGCAATGATAATGAAATATCTTTCTGTTTTTTTTGCTGGATTAGTTGTGTGTTGATTTTCGATTTGTTTGTTTGTAAACAATGGCGGCTGCCCAAGTCACAGGTAAGTTATAAATGCAGTAAATGAGCTTGTTGTTCTCGGTTCGCGTCGTTGACCTTGAAGCGTACATCGTTATAGAATATTATGTCTACTCGAATAATTGTCTACAATGGAGGATGATAATGAACTTTTTAACGAAAATTTTGATGCGAGGAGTGTTTTGGCTCGCAGCAACAATTCTATAGTGGAACAAGACGTGGTAGAGAAATGTAATATGGACGTGGTAATAAATTATACTATTCAGATATCCCCGGTGTCTCGCTCTGTGGCACTCCTTTAGCATGGGTGACTAAGTTTAAGTACTTGGCTCATTGGGTCACTGATGATCTTAAGAACAATATGGATATAGAGAGGGAGCGCAGGTCGTTGGCTGTTCGAAGTAACATGCTGGTTCGAAGATTTGCACGTTGTACAAATCAAGTTAAAGTCACTCTTTTCAAAGCTTTCTCTCAGTCTTTCTACACGTGCAGTCTTTGGACCCGTTTTACGCAGAGGACATACAGCGATATGCGCGTCCAATATAATAACGCGTTTAGGACACTGTTGGGGCTGTCGTGGAATTGTAGTGCGTCCACAATGTTTGCGGAGGCGCGCACAGACGATTTTTACGCGATAATAAGAAAAAGAACCGCCTCCATAGTCGGCCAGCTACGCGGCACCACCAACGGTCTCCTGAGCGTGTTCTCAGATCGGTGGGACTCCCCTCTGCTGCGCCACTGGGTAAGAGTTCACACCAGTTGATATTTAAAGTATTATCTCATTATAACTCATTATTACTAACACTAGTTATTAAGTTATTTTGTTGATACTAATACTATGGACGCATGTCTGAAATAAAGAATTTGAATTTGAATGAATTTGAAATGAAGATCCGATGAGACCGATAAAACGAGACAGAGAGGAGGATGAGACTCAATGGACATTAGTACAAAATAAGAAGAAAGCCAAAGGAAGCAGTGTTGAGGTGTACGTTTCCTCTAAAGAAAAACTACCAAGGCAATTTGCCCTTGCAAGATTATTTAAAGATACAGGTATTAAAGATATAGCAAAGGTAAAATAATTACAGGGTTCGTATTGATTTTACAAACGTGTTGAGCGCAATTAAGCTAGAAACTTGTAAGGATCTTATAGATATGGGCCGGAGATTTAGTAGACCAGGTATAAAAACCTATTCATATGGTATCATCAAAGACGTGGATCTCAAACTAACTGAAGATGACCTTAAGACTTGTCTTCCCCAGAGATTTTTGAGTTGGTTTCATTATAGCCACTAAAGAGGCGTAATATTAATGAGTCGCCAGAAGATTTATGGATTACGAGTGAAGCAGTTCGGCTGTGTTTCAAAGGAGACTTGTTACCAGCATATGTTTACGCAAAGGGTTTGAGGATTAAGGTGGAGCCATTTGTATTCCCCGTGTCGCAATGCTCACGTTGTTGGAAGTTCGGGCATACAGCAAGAGTATGCGCATTTAAAAATACACTGTGCCCAAAATGTGGTAGTAATCATCCAAACTGCGACATACAAAGATTCAAATGCTTAAACTGTGGCGGAGACACATGGCTTTGTCTAAAATTGGCCCTGCATATTTAAAAGAAAAGAAACTCAAAGAGCTTATGGCAGAGTTTAATTGTACTTATAGGAAGGCCTTATCGTTATATGTAGATCTTTCTCCACAAAGAGAAAGAACGGAACCTATAGCGTCCCAAACATGGCTAATTTATTTCCTCCGCTGCATAAAAACATCGAGCCCACAGCGAGTTCAAGCTTATCTGTATTTGCGGAGGCCGTCAAAACTAAGGCGATTGTTCATAGTCCACCCACTACAAAAAAACAAAAAAGTATTAAAACTCACGAAAAAACACAGGTGGCTAAAGAAGATGATTGGACCCACTGGTTACCAACGGAGGAGGAAATGGCGAATTCGAAGGAATCAAGCAATCGTGATGAACCCGACGTGTCTCAAAAGAGAGAGGTGCATTATGATAAGCTTATAGCTAGACTAAAGGAGATCGTATTTTTGAAGAGACGTTCTGTAGCGGAAAAATTAAAAATTTCGGTTCAATGTTGTGTAGAATGGTTGATTTTAGTTTTTGTTCATAACGTGTCTGATTGGCGAATGATGAAGAAACTGTTTGAATTATTTAATGGATAACAACAAAACTAGTATCAAACTAAACATTCTTCAATGGAATGCTCAAAACGTAAAACCTAAACTAATTTTATTGGAACATCTGTTGAATCAAGAACATATACACATTGAAGTGATTAGTGAGATATGGCTGGATACAGAAACTTACATGAGGCTGAGTAACTACACAATCTATCGGAAAGACAGGTTTGATGAATACGGAGAGTTTGCAATTCTTACTCACAAATCAATAAAATCTCAAATGTGGTCCAACTCGGTAACCAAGGTATGGATTTAGTTTGCGTAAAAGTATTCAACTGTGGCGTCATCAATAATTTTACTTCTGTTTATTGTCCCCCGTCGATCAGAACTTCTCAAGCCAATTAGGATGCTATACTTTCTATTTTTACTAAAAATACGATCATTCTCGGAGATTTTAATAGACACCATTCTAATTGGTCACATAAAACGGATGTTAAGGGCGTTCAAATTTTAAAGCATTAATGGACAATAATTTAGTTGCTTTATTTTATAATGGTAGCCCAACCCGAATAAAAATGATTGACTTGGAATGTGAAAAGTCCGCTCCCACATTTCTTTGGTATTATCTGATACAGCTTTGATGTTCGATTGGTCCGTCATGAATGAAACATTAGGCAGTGACCATAGGGCTATTAAAATCACTTCAAATATTCAGTCTAGCCCTTCGCCAGTAGTCCGTAAGAATTTCAAAAATGCTAATTGGACAGCATACAGGAAGCTACTCGAACACCTTAATTTTAGATTTACATTCTCGGGAGACTTACAGGGCGATTATGATTATGACAGATTCATTGATTATTTGAACTTGGCAGCTGATGTTTGTATTCCTTCAGTCAAGATAAACCTTAATCCAGATAGTAATTTTTTGCCCAAACCTTATTGGAAGCCTAAGTTATCTAAATGTGTGACTGAGCGTCGATTAGCGTTATCTAAGTTCAGACGAAATTCAAACCCTCAAAATTATGAAACATTACAAAATAAGATTTGCGAATTCCAGAAATCGATTCGTGATGACTTTGTTCTTCATTGGATTATTCTTCATTTCAGTCTAACGTATGGAACAAAATGAAGTGCTTGAAGGGACACAAATATTCAACACATTACGTAGGTAAACACAAAGCTACTGATCTGCTTCCTAGTTTAACGCCAGACTTTGTATCCGTGCGACCTGGTTTTTGACATGAATGCTTCTTAACTTGATGCCGTTGTTGCTCCCTCAGAATTTCATAAATGTGACCGCTCTAAAGATACTGCACCTGGAGACGACAATATTTCGTACTCCATGATCAAGAGGTTACCACAAAATGGTAAAAAGATATTAATTCAACTGTATAATAGGATTTTCATTTCGGGTTTTGTTCCTAAACAATGGCGCGATATTGTAATTGTGCCCATTCCTAAACCGAGACGGAGCACCCAAAGTTAAGCATCTCTTCGTCCTATTACAATGATCTCGTGCGTCTGTGAAGTTTTTCATAACATTTTAATGAACAGATTAGAGTGGTTTATTGAGAAACATATGTTTTAATCAAATAACACTACAGGTTTTAGAAAATGCCGTTCAACTGTAGATAATTTATCCGTTTACGTATCTCGCATTCAAATTGGCTTTTCTAAAAAGCTTATTATGGCGGCTGTTTTCATAGATATTAACAACACATATAACTACGTAAACGTCGAAGGTCTATTGAAAATTATGGAACGAATTGGTGTAGAACCAAGGATTTGTAGTTACATCTGGAACTTTCTCAAACTGAGAAATCTTATAATTACAGTAAGTAATCACGTTATTAGTCGCACCTCCGGTCGGGGATTGGCACAAGGCGATCCATTGTCACCCTTACTTTTTAATTTAGCGACCATGGATATATGTCTTATTAGTGGGGACGTTTTCTGCCGCAGTATGCGGACGATTTTGTATTGTATACCACATGCAGTGATGTCTTAGTGGCCCAACAACGATTACAGCCTGTTTTAAATAAGATGACAAAACTTCTTTTGGATTTGGGTCCTGAGATTTCCCCTCTGAAAAGCAGTGTCTGTATTTACAAGAACGGTGTGGCAAGACAGACAGTTACTTTAAGAATAATGAGATATTGCTGCCGGTGGTACATTGTGTACAATGTAAAATATTTGGGGGTTTGGCTTGACCGATCACTTAAGCATATTAATGAGACTCGAGAGAAAGTGTTAAAATTAGTTAATGTTTTTAAAGTTCTTTCTGGATCTGGATGCGGAGTACATCCCAAACATCTGAGATGTGTAACCATCTCAACAATTCGGAGTAGAATTGATTACGCTTGTTTCCTTTATGATAGTAGCTGTGAGACTCTCCTAAGTAAATTACAGGGTCCAAAACATGAGTACAAAATATGTTTGCATAAGGGTTATTGGTGGCGTTATTAGAACTACAGCGATTCACGTAATGGAAAACGAACTAAACCTGCAATAGTTGAAGTTTCGCAGACACTATCTAGCGGGTAAGTTTTGGCATAAAATAAAATCATACGCTGATAATAACATTATTGATGTAATAGAAGAACTGCAAGCACATTGTCAACAATTACACTGGAGAAGAAAGGTGCCATTGTTAGTCAAAATTGATAAGTCTCTTGAATTGCTACCTGTCTACACGAGCCCAAAGCTTGAAATGTTCTTCTCATTGGACACTTGGGTTCACAGGATTGATTTGTCTCAAGTCATATTTCCTAGAATGGATGGTTTGGTTGCGGGTAAAAAGTACTACCAAAATGCTAAACTAAGTGAGCTTTGTACCATATTTTTAAATAACACGTACTTGGGTTTCTACAGAATATACACAAATGGATCCAAAGGCAAAATAGATTCAGGTGCAGCGTGTTTCGATCCACAAACTAAAATTTCAGTACAATTAAAGGTAAACTCAAAATAAAATATGATGTGTACTGAACTTGTGGCAATAGATGAAGCATTATCCTACATTGACTCATTTGAATGCAGATATTATGTTTTTTTGAGTGATTCGAGAAGCACTCTTCAACATTTGGCTCGGTGTACCTCGAGTTTTCGGGGTACTTCGATTGCTTACAGCGTGATCAAATCTATTTGTAAACTTATCTCTAAAAACATGAATATTGTACTGCAATGGATACCGGCTCATGTTGGCTTGGAAGAAAATGAAGTGGTGGATCGATTGGCGAAGGATGCTGTGATGATGCGTTGGTTTGTCCACGTTTTCCCGTGCACAGTGATTATTTGTGTTTAGTTAAAGAAGAAGGCGTTAAAATGTGGCACGACCACTTCGATCAGCGGTCGCTGAGCAAGGGAATCTGGTATCGGACGATCCAGCCAACACTTTCTCGTTATTCGTGGTTCGACCACGCAAAAATGAATCGTTCGGAAATTGTAATGGCTCCTCGACTTCGATCGGGACAAATTCCAATGAACAGCTTTGCGTTTCTCATGGGTAAAGTGGCTTCACTAAATTGTCCGGAGTGTAATATAGTAGAAGACACTTACCATATCCTGATGGAATGCGTCCGGAACGAGGCCGAAAGAATCACATTATTAAATGAGTCACTGGATGTTGGAAGGTGTAACAGCATTCTTGTGTCCCCATTATCAAAGGATGCAAGACGCTTGTATAAGTCAGCAAAAATAGGATTTAGATTATAAGGAATAATTGTATGTACCGATGAGGGTGGCATAATCAGTTTATGATTAAACTCTCCATAAATAAAACAGAATTAAAAAAAAAGTTATACATGCATTCCTAATAATAGGTACAATGTTGTTAAGTGATGATAATACTGATAATATTAAGGGCCATATTTTTGTAACACAAGCAAACTATCCCCAATTAGAGTAAGTTATTTAAGTTGATGCAATAAACATTTATTATTATTATCTCCTTTATTTCATATATATGTATATACATTATAATTTTAAATATTAGAATATAAAAACATTTAAAAATATAAAAAATAGTGGCACACCGGTATCGGGAACAGGGTCCAAGCTACCGGCGGTCAGGGCTCCAGAGAGAGAAACCTCCTAACAATGCGGGCCGTGTCCAGAAGTACCGCCTTCTGAATCAAGCCCTTGATCCAGCTGCCCAACGAGAGCCTCCTCAGGTGTTGGTCGAGGCTCTTGGCTATTAATCCATTGGCTGTCACGACTATCGGTACAATGATCGCTGAGTCCACATCCCACATGTCGACAACCTCGCGAGCCAAGTCAAGATATTTGATTTGTTTATATTTCTCGGCTTTCACGAGGTTCCCGTCATGTGGGACCGTTATGTCAACAATCATTGCGCGCCGCTCTAATCGATCCACCACCACTATATCAGGCTTATTGGCAACAATATTCCTGTCAGTGATGATGGATCGATCCCAGTACAATGTAATATTTCCATTTTCGAGAACTGGGTCGGGCACATACCTGTAGTACGGCACTTCCGATTCTACAAGGCTGTATTTGAGAGTAAGTTGCTGATGAATAATCCTGGCTACAAGGTTGTGTCTATGCAAGTATTCTTCGTTAGTTAGACTAGAACATCCGGAGATAATGTGTCTGATTGATTCACCCGGACGGTGGCATGCCCGACAAATGTCAACCGTGCCGTCTTTCACAATAAATCTCCGGTAGTTGTTTTTCATCATAACTTCGTCCTTAATTGCACAGACAAAACCTTCAGTTTCTCCAAAGAGATCACCGAATTGCAGCCAGGCTACGGACGCTAGTTGATCTACATCGGGTCCATGAAGGGCCCGAAAAAAGCTTTATTATTATTATGATTATATTTTACATTCCTGTTTTATTAAGTGATTATAATACACTGATGAAGCTATAAAAGCTCGAATCATGTAAAATTACAGTTCCAGGTCTGGAGCGTCTGTCGCAGCTGGCTAACATCATGATCCACCAGACTAGTACGGGCTACAATGGCAACAATTACAGCGTCCTCGGCGGAGGAGAGGAGCTCCTGTTAACCCTGAACGAGAATGTCCCCGACACCATCTTCCGTGGTGGAAGCCACAGGGCGTTTAAGTTTGACGGCGTGGATAACACAGGGAGGAAGGTAAGCAGACATAGATTCGCTGTTTTATTAACTATATGTAGGTACTATTTAAATGGGGTTCTATTTTATTTTTAAGTATTTCCTGTTGGCTTTTCCAGTGGAAACAAGGTAGTGGGAACCTCATAAAGTTGCCGTTTGGCTGTCAGGTTTGTCTTAAAAAAAAACCTGTAAGTAAATTGAAACAGTAGCTAGGTAATAGTAGTAATAGTAATTTATTTCCAAAACTTCAGTACACGTTACATCAACGTGGTCTCACCCCTGAACTATAGGACATCCTGTATGAGAGGGGTCGAGGTTTCTCCATATACATGGATCAAAATGTGAAGGCTTAGATTAAATTCAATTTTACAAATTAAAAGGAAATTGAAATAAAATAAAAAAAACACGCGTGGCACTCGGGGACTGCCGCGGTAAAGCTATTGCATAGCATTTTTTATCAACTTATGCAATCTGCTTACGTATTCTTCCGATTTCGGAGCAGCTCGTCACGATCCGTGCGAGCTTCGTACAGTCGTACCATATACATACACGTTAAGCGAACGCTCGGCCGAGCTACATGGTAGGCGGAGTGGGGGTGTTAGGTTTTATTTTCGTTACGGAATTTCTTGATTCGGTCGCCGCGCTCAAAGCCTGCGATAAAAGCTATGCAATAGCTTAAAATTTACTAAATTAAATTATTAATTATTCTAAAACATATTCTGTTTTAAAATAGACTAGCTTTTGCCAGCGGCTTCGCCCGCGTGGAAGTCGGAAATTATCCCACGGGAACGTGCTACCGGGACAAAAATCCCCTATTATACTCCCTTGGGGGATGATTTTACAAATTCGCTGAAATAAATATTGTTTAATTTCTTACCAAAAGCACAAATTTAAATTTTCATATTCCATACAAACTTTCATGCTTTACAAAAAGTAGCCTATGTCCTTCCCCAGAATGCCATTCCCCTTGCCAAATTTTATAGAACTCCTTTCAGTGATTTAGGTGTGAAAAGATAACATACAGACAGAGTTACTTTCTAATTGACCGAGCGAGCGCGAAGCGCGAGTGAAGCGTCTCCGTTTCAGCTTAGGCAAAAATGCTTTCGTATGTCCGGATGTCCGGATGTCTGTTCTCCTCTACAGGTCGCATTTCTCAACCGATTCTCGTGAAATTTTGTGAGCAGGTTAGATAATTATATGGAAACTTTTTGTCGATTCAGTATTTGAAATTTTTCAAAATGGCGGAGATATGGGGTTGAAAACGTAAAAATAACATATTTCAGCCATTTCGCGCTGTTTGCGCGCGCTTTTTGTTTATAGGTTTATTCAGTTTTAATCTATGGAAAGACAGACTCGCGAGATTTACAGCTCACAGAGCCACTAGTATTAGTATGGATAACAAACATAAAACAAGAGCAAAGAACTATTAATAATGATGAACGTTAAGGAGAGAGGAAGTGGATAGAATACTCTTTATTGTGCACCTACATCCATAGGTAACTTACAGATATATAAATGTAGAAATTTTACATAGTGTGACACTTAATTTTCTTTATCAACCTGCATTTTCAGGTGTGCTCATTCCTCCGTCCAGCCGGACGCATATTTATTGCGGATAAGGTGGAGCTGTTCATGAACGAGGGGCTGGTCAGCATTGTCCACATGGAGAAGACTTTCATGACGCCCATCTTCAGCATCCACGACGGACAGGATATCCCCACCATCAGGCTCAAGGGGAAGATGGGTCACAGTGGCTACTTTGAGGTAATTAAGTTACATGGCTTCCGCCACTCGCATACCTTCCAAAGTTCCGGGACCCAGTCGTACCGAGATACGTAAAGACAACCATACTAATATTATAAATGCGAAAGTAACTCTAGCGGACTTTCTGTCCATCTGTCTGTCTGTTACCTTTTCACGCCTTAACGGCTAGACGGTTTTCGATGAAATTTGGCACACAAGACCATGGCCTGGGTTAGTACATAGAATACTTTTTATCCCTGCAGTATATTTCTGTCGTATAATGTTTGAACTCCACGCGGGCGAAGCCGCGGTTAAAAGCCAGTATGTACATTATAAAATTGTCTATTACTCTTCAATTCCAGCTGCAGACAAACACCAAGACCCCCATAGGCGGCCTTCAAAAGAAGTCTCGCGGCTTTCGAGAGGAGATGTTCTCCTACAATGATGATTACATCATCAGCTTCCCCGCTGATCTCGCCGTGCAGTTCAAGCTAGCTGTGATAGTAGCCTGCGTGTACATTGTAAGTTTGTCACCGATTATTTTTTTGGGAAGCCAAATGCTCTTAAGGCGGAATAGCAGGCTAATATCACGGTGCACGTAATATCACGGTCCTATCTTTGCATACCATCTGACTCCTGGCCGTGCACAAGTTACACCGGTAGTAGTTGTAGTCTCAACATGCACTCCCGGCGGACTCTTAAATTGAGCCACCCAGTGTTCCGAATTTGAATTCACGACCATTTAAAAGGTTATAGACCGACATAAAAAAATGTAGGGTGGCTTGATTTAAGAGTTCGTTCATTCATTTATTGAATTTCAATGTTTGTAATTTTTATTCCAATCTGTACTCAGCGAGGTAACTTTTGGCGACTGACTATGTAGTTTACGAGGTTGAGCATGTGGATTTTTATTAATAAACCATTGTTTTTTTCCTTCCAGGACTTCAGATTCCACGAGGGCAAGTGACAGAGCACTATTGCACAACTTATGTATTTTTTTTAAATATTGTATTTTATGTGCTTACTTATTATAAGTCTGTTTTATTATCTAAGTTAGAACACAACAATTGGTCGCAGAACTTAAACAACACATCATCATATTGTTATGAAATATGAATGTATAAAAAAAAAAACTGCCTGCACTGACCTGAAACTGAAAGTAATGGCACAAGCGCTCTTGACGAAGCTGACGCCAGTGTTTAAGCTAATTAAATAGTAATCTTTACATTATATAAAACAAAGTCGCTTTTCGTGTTTGTACTCCTAACCTGTGTCTGTACGCTTAGATGTTTTAAACTACGCAACGGATTATAATGCGGTTTTCACCAATAGATAGAGTGATTCAAGAGGAAGGTTTATATGTATGACATACATGCTGACATGCATATTTATAGTAAAAGAAAGCCGAGAATTTCAAACAAGTGTAATGTGATGTCATAAAAACATATTTTTGTGCGCTTACATTGCAAACGCTAGCTAAACCTTACGAGATAGACCAAAATAATGTTCTACGGAATTGTATATCTTAAAAAGATCTACAAAAAGTCCGCGATGGTATATGTCTATCTCCTAAGGATAACCCACAGTAACCATTTTTATCTTTTACATATTACAAAAAAAGAATGGGTTATATACGAAGCTATTTTAAACAATACAGTATTATTCCATATCCAAGTAAATACGTTAGATACGTTGTGCATTTAATGTAGATCAAAATTGCCCTTTACAGCATATCATTAAAATGAATATCATAAAAGATATCAGAGATTTAAAATGCGGGGGCAGAGCCGCCTTGGTGCATAGGGCCGTACGTCCGTCCGGTGGCCGCGGCACGTGCATATAAATATCCAATGTTTGTCCATAATTATGTGTGTTATGTCCAATATTATTAATCACTCCACACTGACACCACATTAGTATCTACATTGCACCCGTGCGAAGCCGGGGCGGGTCGCTAGTCCTAAGTTCCTAATCCTAACTAATATTATAAACGCGAAAGTAAGTTTGTTTGTTTGTTTGTTTGTTTGTTACCTTTTCACGCCTAAACCACTGAACCGATCATCCTGAAATTTTGCATATATATTGTCAGGTGTACTGAAACGGATATAGGGTACCTTTCATCCCGCAAAAAAGTACTGTTCCTGAGGAAAACAACAATAACGTTCTTATGATAATAGATGGCGCCACGAGTCTTTCGAATCATGATTGAACTATAACCCGAATTTATAGTCAAAGTCTAAATTAACGCGAGCGAAGCCGCGGGAAAAAGCTAGTTGAGAATAAGTATGGAATATCGAATCTCTAATCGTCTTAAATCATTTTGCAGTCTCAAACTCAAAGTCAAAGCATTTATTTAATTAAACCATTAACAGGCACTTTTGAATGCGGAAGGTCGGGCTAAGCTAATTGTAGATGGCGTGATCATAGCTAGGTCCCTACGGCTTACAATTTTTTCATTTCGTTCACTCGTTCCATTTCGTTTTCATTCATAAGTTTGGTTTTATTTCAATATTTCGTTATTTTCGGTGATTTCAATATTTTAATTCAAGTAAATATTTGACATAGAAAGTTTCAGAATTTTAAACCTTAAGTATTTCCTCGTAATCACTTTCTTCAAAATGGTTCCGACAGAACTTTGAACTCTATTTAATTTAAAAAGATCTCTACGAATACCTCTAAGCCACAATCTTCTTATTTTGGGATCTTTCGGGAAAAGCTGGACTCAAATTTTGGAGTACTTGGGAACACACCAACACGTCATTTTCGCAAAAATAAAGCTACTTCATGTCTTGTATTATTAGCTTGTGTTGTGTTGTGTTTAGCTATGACAGCGTTATTTTGACAGTAGTCGGTCAGTCAGAACGTGAAGCTAGTTGCCGAATCTAAAGCGTAGTAGGTACCAAAAGAGAAGAACGGGCAAGAAACTCCACGGACACTCTTAAATTATATTGTTACAAAAATATTAGTTACTATCATTAATGTTGAATTTATAGTTATATGTGAGAACGATGTAAATAAGACGTACACGTTAAAAGCGTCCAGAGTACAGCCAATTGAAAAAAAAAAAACAACCCAAAAATAAAATTATTATATTTAAGCCGTGGCAGCTAAGAGGTGACCAGTCATCCTTGCATTTATTAATGAGAAACTTACTGATATTTGACTTTTTTATCGTAGTTTTCTTATCTCTATTATTAGAAAAAAATATGCCTTGCAACCTCCCTTAAAAACAGTTTAGTTAGGTAAGTTTAGGTAATTTCAATCAATCGTGTAAAATTATGTGGTAGTAGCAGGTATATTTCCATTCCTTAAACATGATTAAATGGATAGTCCTTCATTTTATTATAATGTGTGTGTAAAATACTTTATTCAAACTACACGTAAACAATAATTATAACTTTGTTATTTTATTTAATCTAGAATATAATCACACTTATTTTATAATAAATTCTGGAGATGTTACTCGCACTGTATCCAACGACCAATTGCCGATGCCGATCACCTCTTCCAATGTTCGTGTGGCAAGTGTCGCCCCACCACTCATCCGGAAGTTTGCAACAGAACAATAATGGCGCGACACCAGTGCTGCCAACGTAAATATTAATTGAATAATATGTTTAATTTTAAACAGGTAAACGTATTCATTTTGAGTAGCCCTAAAAAGGTTATTAATTAAATAAGTTTTTAACAAATGAATAAACTAATAATTAAATCAGAAAGTTGTCTTTGAAGCGACAACATGTGGTACCTTTTCGATAGTAAATACTAATTCCATGCCTTGTCGATACCTTAGGCAGGTACCGTTTTTTGAAGTAATGAACGAATACGTGAATACCACATGGTATAATAATATACCTCGGTGAAAATAGCTTCAACTTTCTGACTAACTGACCGACTCTTTGACAATTCAAAAGTGCCTGTAAATGGTTTAACCCTTTACCGCATGAATTTTTTAAATTTTTTCAAAAAAATATATGATACTTTCGAGGCTTAGTATAACTCAAGAAAAATATAAAAAAAAAAAAGAAACATACTTTCAGGAAAGTTACAGTCAAAACACCTTTAGTTCCAAATCTGGAACAACATGCAACACAGCATACGTAAGTTATTGTTCCAGATTCGGAACATCATGCAGTTTAGATAATTTGGAATTGGTGGGGTACTTATAATAAAATAAAAACAAATTTTTATACAGAAATAACAAAATATAGTTCTTAAGTATGAAACTGAGTAAAACAATTACGATCTTTGTTCAGGCACAAATAACATTTGCACTTTAGGCAATATATTTGGGATTTTTGCTTACATCCCACCATCTTACACCTTTGACGCTCAGACTTCCACTCGGGCCAGTGGTTAAATCCATCCACGGCTACTTCGATTGGAGGCATATCTAGGCGTCGACGTCTTTTTATTTTATTGATATTCTCAATGTCTTGGTTCAAAGGGCGTCCTCTTTTACGTGTCGTAGGTGTAAAAACTCTTACATCTTCTTGCATTAAAATATCCGCCAACATTAATTTGAAGTCTAGTAAAGGCAAATAAACTTGATCATCTTTCTGTTTCATACGTCGTCTCCATAATAACCAACTATTAACACAAACGAGGTCAACGAAATGGAAAAATAATCGGTGATACCATTTCTTGCTCCTAATCTTTATTCTATAAAACCCTAACATTGAATCAAGCAAATCCACCCCACCCATGTATTTATTATAGATTGATATAGACTTTGGGCAAGGAAGATCAATTCTAGTCTTATGTTTCCTTACGAATCTATTGACTGTCGCCATTGGTTCTTTGCCGACATAAGATGAACATAAGCTAACTACCTTGTTGTCGACCCAAGTAGTAACTGATAATTGGACGTCATCTACGATTGTAGATTTCTCCACACAATAACCACGTTCACTTTTCATCAAGACTTTTTTCTGCAAATCAAGCCCTGGTGCTCTATTCAGCTGTATAGTCCCTAAAGGAAGGTAACCTTTTTGATGTAAAGTAGCCATTAGTGGCAAACTTGTGTACCAGTTATCCACAAAAATTTTGTAATTTAAATTATTTGGAACGGTCTGCAACAATCTTTGAACGATATTTCCCGGTACTCCTAGATCTGAACAATTTTCTGGTGGCCCAGGATGCTTTCCCGTGAACACTTCAAAGTCATAGCTAAATCCACTAGATCCGCTCAACACGTAATTCAAGTAACCCCATTTATGTGGTTTTTTGGCGTTATACTGTCTTATACCTGAAGTACGAGCTTTAGTAGGGATCATTTGCTCATCAATAGCTAAAAATTCTTCCTTTGGGACTTTTAAAAGCCTATCGCGTAATATATTTAAGAATGGGCGTATTTTCTGAAGCTTGTCATAATTGGGATCATCAGGCTTCCGCTCTTCATTTTTGTCAAAAAAATGTAAGAATCTTTTTATCTGCTCGAATTTATTGCATGTCATAACGGACGCCACCTTTTCAATAAATGTCCCGTCTTTCCAATAATGACGCGTGGTAGGAAGGTGTACTACTGACATATAAATTAAAATTCCAATAAATTTCCGGATGTCTTCCTCGGTCACTTCAGTCGAATTTTCTGGTGCAATTTGAGTTGCATATACATTACTCTGAGTTTCTATTAAGTTTATCACTGATGATGGAAAAAGAAACTTGAAAAAATCCATGGGTGTTTCTAGCCGCATAATTTCTTCTGGAAGGGATTCACATCCAAGAAAAACGTTACTCGATTCATTATACTCAATGCCTTCATCTGTCCACACTGCCTTAACTTTCTTAGTTTTTTTCACTGTCGAAGATGAAGATGAAGAAGGCTGATTCCTCATAACATGTTCCTCAGCACCAGAATCAGTATCGCTACTGCTTACTTCGCTTTCTGGTAAATAAACACTTTCTAATGGCTTAGGAATTCTATACTCATCATCATCTGAAATATCTTCATCCTCACTAGTGTCTGGGACAAAGGTCGAGTAGACATTTTATCTGTAATAAAATACAACAAGTTACTTAATGCATAATGTTCCAAATATGGCCATAAGTATTTTAGTATGTATTTTCCTCGAACTGCATGATGTTCCATATTTGGAAAAAAAAATTACATGTTACTGCATGTTGTTCCAAATTTAGCACAAACTTCGAAATACATTATAATCAAGATATTCATGTCTTTACTTACGTTTCTTTCCATAGAATTGTCGGGGATCCATTTTTCTATGTCGTTAATCACTTAATCGTTTTATTTTATCCTTTAAATGACTTCAAATCTCTCTCCGTAAATTTGCAAACTCACAAAAGTGCAAAATGGCGGAATCGACTGTTTTACCGATCGAGTCTGGTGATAAAGCAGTGCAATAAAACTGCCATCTGTTGGTGTTTCGATAAAACAGTCCATGAACTAACATATTAATGACAAACATGATACAAAGATGGCATCACTAGTCCTCTGCAACGAATTTAAGTTAGTGTGACAAATTTGGCACTGTATGCGGAAATAAACGCTTTGAGTTTGAGTTTTGAGTTAGAATATTTTTAACAGCCCCATCTAGCTTTACGTTACGGAACTTGACGCGTGCTTTGTTATGTGCTTTTATTCTTAAGTGTGTCACTAGATGTCGCAAGAGAGAGCGCAAAATGAATTTATTATTAATTTAAACTGGTTATGTGATTTTTACATTTTCGTGGACTATTAAGTTTATATTTATGTGAGATTTTCTTCTAAAATATATTAAAACTGTTAAAATATTTATTTGTTTTATTTTGTTCTAATGGTCAAAGTTAATTATGAAGAAAGCTGGGAGGCCTTTGACGAGGAGTGGGACAAAGACAAGTCTAGATAAAAAAGTAATGAGTTAACAATAAAACCGTTCAGAGATATTTTTTTTATCTCTTTAGGAAGTAATCAATTCACTTCGAATCTGTGATTTCAGAGGAAATGTTGATAATTGCCGTAGATAATTGCTCAAATTGATAATCGTCAATGTTGTGGGTAGGTAGTTTGTATTGTCTCAGATCAAGAAAAAAAGGTAGATAACGCGCGGCCTTTGTTGTTACTGAAGCCACAAAACTCAGCTCCTCCAAGTATACACACGCGCTCACGCACACACACGCATCAAACTAAGCCCATTTTCGTTATGTGGCGAACGCAACGCTCCACATTTGATTTCTGTTGGCAACACCAACAGAATGGTCTTAAGTTACGATTGTCAAAAAAACACGTAACTGACAGGTCCAAATTATTCCCGCCAATTACTCTGTCATCTGCGGTTGGGAGATTTGAAATATTTTTCTTTCGAAACATGTATTTCTCCTGTATTGTGAGTCGTGTGTGGTGTAAAGTAACGCAAACGCATTAGTCATTAAACTGTATAAAGAACGAGCCGGTGTTTGTTATTACCGAACGTCCGTCCCGTCAATGGTGACCCCGACTACACACAAAACGGTTGCTGAGTACCGGTATCCTGTGTTGTACTGTTGATAGCGTAGAAAGCTACTATTCTCATCAACACCCTGGCCCTGGATGTGTCAGATGCGAAGCCCCCCTTGCTGAAGTACATCGAGTGTTTACAAGTACAACAAGTATTTACGTGATCGTGCTCGCCTACTACCTACGACGGCTGCGCCCGACACACCCAGGTGTACCTACCTATTCAGTTTATTCAACCTGTTACTCTGCAACTGCTAGTTCGACTCGCCTGCTGACTGGTATTCATATGCTGCAAGTGCCCAGTCTCAGTTCCAGCACGAGAAACAACCCCCATGGTTATATTTCAAGGGTAACATAGCCCACGGATCTGGTGAGCAAACATTCATCATAATTTTCCTGCAACTTTCGTGTGACGACTACCACAAGCTTTTTCAACGGGATTCCTGGTTTTGCATGGTGTTTAAACTTTTACCCATACCTACCTATATTAACCATCGCAGTGATATCAAGATACAAAATGCATGAGTGTGCATGAGTGTTATACTTCCTTCATAGACCAAGCAACACATATACTTATTCAGCTAATAACAAGTTTTAGCCTGAGTGTGTCTGCCTTTTCATATATATTTAGAGCTTACTTTAACACATTTGTTTGATTGTTTGTGCTCAGAGAAAAAAAAAATACAATAACCTAAGGCTACCATTTGCATATTCTAACAATACTTACTGCTATTTATGTTACCAACTAAATTAAATTTGGTGTCGGCTTACAAATAATATAACTAAAGAAAAAAAAAACTAATTAAAGTTAATGGTACAAACAGTAAATATATTATTTTTTTGTATAACAAAACTATTTAGTTGGTTTTTGTGTGTAACAATCAATATTATACATAAATATAGTATAGTTACCTTTACCATTTTAAAACCGTTTTGGTTGTTTACATACCTACTGCAAAATTATAATTTATAATGTATTAGCATTACAACATAAGTAGTACTGGTATACCTACATTGAATCATAATATTGGTCATACAGATTTTAAATGTATAGTGTACTGTCTAGGTATTTATTTAAGCAATATTAAATTTGCAGTCCACATGTAAGAGACTCCCATGTAAGGTTAATTTATATACTAATATATATATTTTTTTATTTCTTTTTACAATACCAGTAATTACTGTAACTTTTTGTGATAACTGTATTATTTGATATTATAAAAACAAGATTGCATTGAGAAACAATACTAAATAGACATTTTGATTATACTTATAAGTTTATTTATCATAACTTGCTCAGTCATTGTGTTCTTGCTTTAACATTGTTTGTCATAATATTACTAATAATTGCATGTGAGTTATATTTTATTTACGGCCGCAGAAGTCAAATGTGGATTGTGGCAATTAATATTGGGTTTCAAATTTAACCTCTAATAATTTAATTCGGTTTTCTTGGTTCCTTTATTTATTCATATTTTGTTTTAATTATGTCTAACGAAGAAAAATCCCTCAAGCAGAAGGTCACAGAGCTGGAGCAAAAGCTCGCCCATATTCAATCACAACCTCAATCTTCTACAACTACAAGCGTTGCAGGTGTTTCTGTCAAACTGCAAAACTTTTTTGTTGAAAAACCTGTCATATGGTTCGCACAGGCGGAAGCACAATTTCAAATTGCTGGCATAACTCAGGACGCCACTAAATATGGACATATACTGCCTGTTTTGGATGCTCGTGTAGCTGAAGAAGTAGAAGACATAATAGCAAATCCACCTACAGAAGACAGATACGAATACCTAAAAAGGGAACTAATCAGACGCTTATCGGATTCTAAGGTCCAGCGCACACGTTAGCTTTTAAGCGATGAACAACTTGGTGACCGGAAGCCTAGTGCATTTCTCCGCCACCTACGCTCTTTGGCTGGTACATCGGTGGGAGATGAAGGCATCCTTAGAGAATTATGGATGCGCCGCCTCCCACCCGAGGTACAGAGAATTCTTATGGCTCAAGTGGACCTCCAACTTAACAAGGTTGCGGAAATTGCGGACATTATAGTTGAGACCTCGCCTGGGGCCTTCAGCATCAGTTCACTCCGCCGCCGCATTTGATATTGGAAACATCATGCGTAGCATTGAGGAGTTGACAAGGAAAGTTGATACTCTCACTCGAGACAAAGCAGTAGGACAGTCTCGACGCTCAAGATCAATGAGTCGCGCTCAGTCGCAATCCCGGTCATCGTCTCAAACTGGGGACCAATTATGCTGGTACCACAAAAGATTCCGGGAAAAAGCAAATAAATGTATAAATCCTTGCACCTGGGATTCTAATCAAAAGGGAAAAGCCGTGAGCAATCAATAGTGGCGGAAACTGATTGCTCCCTAATTGGCCGCCGTTTATTTGTCCTGGACTCGGAATCAAAACGTCGGTTTTTAATTGACACTGGCTCCGATCTCTGTTGTTTCCCACGTCAGTTTCTCAAGGGACGTTACAGGTCTACTGACTTTGACGTCCGTGCAGCCAACGGTAGCTCAATAAAAACTTACGGCACTACAGGTCTCCGTTTAAATTTAGGTCTCCGCCGAGTCTTTAGGTGGAACTTCGTGATAGCTGATGTAAGCACACCAATCATTGGGGCCGACTTTTTATCATACTATAATCTGCTGCCCGACTGTCGCGGCCAGCGTCTTATAGATGGCAGCACGAAAATGTCTGTACCTGCTACCATCGCTCAAGTGAACCAACCAAGCGTGAAAACAGTTGCCGCTGAGGGTTCACCATTTAGCTAAATCTTATTGGAATTCCCGGATATTACTCGACCACCTGGCCTCCCAAGGACCATGAAGCACTCAACGGTTCATCACATCGTGAGTACCGACGGACCACCTGTTTTTTGTCGTCCTCGTAGGCTCGCGCCTCAGAAACTTCTGGCTGCGAAGAAGGAATTTGAGGAAATGGTGCGATGTGGAACTGCGCGACCTTCAGACAGTCCTTGGGCTTCACCGCTGCATATGGCTCGGAAAGGTGAAGACGGCTGGCGCCCCTGTGGGGACTACCGAGCGCTGAACGCTCGGACGGTCCCAGACCGTTATCCTGTCAGACACAGCTGATTTCTCCCACAACCTTGCTGGTGCCACGATCTTCAGCACCGTAGACTTGGTCAAAGCGTATCAACAGATACCAGTATTTGAGGCGGAGATCTGTAAGACGGCCATTACTACACCCTTCGGGTAATTCGAGTTTCCTTTCATGACCTTCGGTCTCCGTAACGCTGGGCAGACTCTTCAGCGCTTTATGGACGAGGTCGTGAGAGGACTCGATTTCTGCTACCCTTACGTCGACGACATTTTGGTTTTCTCCAAAAACGCTGCAGAGCACGCCCAACACCTGTACGTCCTTTTCCAGCGACTATCCGAGTATGGCGTCGTCGTGAACCCTTCTAAGTGTGTGCTGGCCGCTGCGGAGGTGACATTCCTTGGTTACTGTATCTCAAAGGATGGTACTCGCCCACCACCGGAAAGGATAGAGGCTTTGCGCAATTTTCCCCTAACCAAAACAGTGGAAGGCCTCCGGCGATTTTTAGGGATGATTAATTTCTATCGCCGTTTTCTCCCTAAAGCCGCCGAGCTTCAAGCTCCACTGATCGATGTCCTGGCTTCTACACAGCTCAAGGGTGCCAAACCTGTGCCGTGGACACCAGACCTCGAGTGCGTTTTTGAGAAATGTAAAGACCACCTCGTAACTGCCACTCTCCTAGCCCACCCAGTCTCCAACATTCCTTTGGGACTATTCACAGACGCCTCTTCAAGCCACGTTGGCGCTTGTTTACAGCAGTTAGTCCATGAGCAGTGGCAGCATCTCGCTTTCTTTAGTAAGAAATTGACTGCACGCCAGACCACCTGGCCAGCATATTACCGCAAGTTACTCGCAGTTTATGAAGCAGTGCAACATTTTCGGCACGTACTGGAGGTTCATCAAGTGACCATTTGTACGGACCATAAACCGTTAATTTACGCATTTCTCCAGCGCCGCGAGAAGCTACCACCAGTGCAACTCAACCAGCTCTCGTTCATCTCACAATTTACCACTGATATTGTGCACATTAAAGGAAAGGAGAACGTCGTGGCTGACACAATGTCTCGCGTTGAGTCCCTCTCCCTCGAAGAGGACTACGCTGCGCTCGCGGATGCACAGGCCACAGACGAAGAACTCTGTCGGATGCAGGTCGACTCGTCTTTCAAGTTAGAAAAAGTTGCCATACCTAATAAAATAATAAAATAAATAAATATTTATTCAAAAATAAAAATTGGTCAAATACAGTATAAATCTTAGAATTAATATAGGTATTACAAAGTATGATGCCTGTACTAGGATAAACCTGTATCACAGGCGGCATGAGGTCTTACAGTTACTAATAGGACAACTGATTTCTTAACAATATTTAACAACAGTTTTAAGAATAGTGACATAGTTAGTTAATTTATTATGATATAATTTACTTAAACACTAATAATTAATGTCTTAAACATGTAGATAATTTCTATAATATTTACGGAAAATGGTTGTTAGCACTTAGTTACACGAATATGATAGAGACATGAGTATTATTAACTAGGTTAAAATAAATATTGCATAAATCACCTTAAAGGCTACATTAGATTTTTGAAACAGTCGGTTAATGTGCTTAGACAGCAGAAAATCGATGGTAAGTAGGACAGCTCAGTGGTCAGGTTGTATTGTTGAGTCGGCAACAAGTGATACGGAAGTCTGGCACTGAGTATGACGCACTAGGTGCCCTCATAATCAATGGAGTTAATATACCTGTATTCTGCTATTTTCCTAGCAGGGCAATCAGCGTCTCCCGTTTTGTGATCACTGGGTTTTTTAAAGCGTGAGCAAGTTGCACATTTCGGAATGTTGGCTTTTTTCGCGCATTCGGACATTGAATGGCCAGCGTCACCACAGTGACCACACGTAGAAATGATCTCACGGCAAGTTTTTGCTGCATGTCCATATTGTTGGCATTTATAACACCTTGTTACCAATGTAAAGTCCCTGACAGGACAGGACGTCCAATTTATAAAAAGTCTTGATTGAGGGATTACGGCTTTACGTATTTCAGCTGAAACTTCAACAACGTAGTTACAGGTCGTAGCATCTCTCTTCCCCGATTTGTGGCTTAATTTTATACAGGTCAAGAAGGATTCCAAGGACATCGCTGGTAACTTGTCGGCTACGTTTTGTTCGAAAATGCACCTGAACACCTCATTTTCAGTCAAGGAAGTCGGTACTCCTACAACCACGATCCGAGGTTTGCGCTTGCTGGGTTCGTCGGCGGTAAGTCCAGATGTAGAGAGCTGGACTGCGTGCTTTAGCTTATCAGCGTCATGTTTCGTCTCGGTACTGATAATTACGCCTCCATTTTTTGTTTTTCGGACACCACGAACGTGCAGCTTCATTTGCTCGGGTCGTATGATTTTTTGCACGAGTTCTTTCGTTTCGTCACTTGATTTAAATTTATCATTGGGATAAATGGCAACAGAACTTAGATTATTGGGTCGAATGAAATCATTTGATCCCTTCTTCACCATATCGGCAAAAGAAGCATTTCCTGCAGAACCAGAGTCCTTTATCGTCTGCTTGAGCTCCGAAATATGTTCCGTCAGGTCACGCTTTTCTTGAAGAGCATCAACCGCGTTATACGCGTGATAGGCTTTCTGCTTGAGCGACTGATACAGGACTGCCATTTGTGAGGTTCCAGATCCAACTTTACGGCATAGGGTAGAAATTTTCATTTTTTGCTCCGAGTTGAGTTTGCCATCCGCGGCAATAGAGCAAACTTCATTTAAGTGCTGTTCGATGGTTGACATCCATTTTTGTATCTCGGGCGTCGAGATAACATCAACGGTGACCGACTCGGGGGCTGTGTTTTGCGTCGTCGTCTTCGAAGGCGAGGCGGAAGGTTGCACTGGGCCCCTTGGATTAAAGGGGCTATTATCCATTTTGTTTTATGTATTAAAACAACAGTTCACTATTTCCTGTCCATCATTAACAAAACTATACACTAAGCAAAATTTTAGACTAGCATTACAACAGTAATGCACTAAAGTAGGTCACTATTATTAAATCAATTATTTATCAAATATTGCTGACAAACACGTCTGAACGCTGCAAGTGTGCACGACGTCTCCCAGCAGTGAGAAACAATGTCAACCCTCAATACCTGGAACTAATGTGTCTATTTACTGTGACATTTCCACGGGTAAGCCAAGTCCCTACCTTCCGGAGGCCTTCCGCCGAGCTGCGTTTCAGAGACTACACAACCTTAGTCACCCCAGTGCGCGTGCAAGCGCCCACCTGGTGGCTGATCGTTACGTTTGGCCCTTGATTCGAAAAGAATGTGGGGCCTGGGCGCGCTCTTGCGTCGACTGCCAACGCAGCAAAGTTTCACGCCACGTCTCCTCGCCTCTGGCCAACTTCCCCATCCCATCAGCACGTTTCCGGCATATACATATAGACATAATCGGTCCGCTTCCGCACTCACACGGATTTTCGTACTGCCTTACTGCGGTAGACAGGTACACGCGGTGGCCAGAAGCTTGGCCAATGAGGTCTATAACAGCTGAGGAAGTGGCAGATACATTGGTGGCAGGATGGGTATCCAGGTTCGGGGTGCCTAACATTTTGACTACTGATCAGTGTCGGCAATTTGAATCCGGTTTGTTTCAGCGCCTTATGAACGTGTGCGCAATCAAGCGGATCCGAACAACAAGTTACCATCCCTGCGCCAATGGTATGGTGGAGCGCATGCACCGCCAATTAAATGCCGCTTTAATGTGTCACGAAAGCACATGGTCAAAGGCACTACCTCTTGTATTGCTGGGTATGAGGACAGCGCTCAAGGAGGACCTCCAGAGTTCTGCCGCCGAATTAGTTTATGGTGAACCCCTGCGCCTCCCAGGAGAGCTTATCGTGCCACCAAAGGAAACAAGAAGCAACAGTGACATGCTGGACTTTGTGACTCAGCTGCGAAGCAAAATGGAATCCATTCGACCCACACCGGCATCTCTCCACAACAAGCCGTCCACATTCGTTTTTAAGGACCTGGCGTCTACCAGTCATGTCTTTTTACGAGATGACACGGTGAGACGCCCACTACAACAACCATACACGGGCCCGTATAAGATCATTCGGAGACAAGACAAAACCCTAATGTTGGAAGTGCGTGGGAAACAACTCACCGTGAGCATAGACCGTGTCAAACCTGCCTATCTTGATCCAATGTCAAGAACCAAAACAGACGCAGCCCCTGACTCTTCACCACAAGTCTCAGCTCCATCTTCCACTGCCCCAACTAAGGTATCTATTTCAGAACCCTCTACAACAATAGCACCACCACCTGCTCCTATAATTATCACTAAGACTGGACGCAGAGTCAAATTTAGAGAAGTTCTGGATCTATAAGCAATACTTAAGTTTAATCTATTAATGTGTAACTATTTTTTATTTATTTTTTATCTGCCCTTTACTCTCCTTAGGGGGGTGGTGTGGCGAACGCAACGCTCCACATTTGATTTCTGTTGGCAACACCAACAGAATGGTCTTAAGTTACGATTGTCAAAAAAACAGGTAACTGACAGGTCCAAATTATTCCCGCCAATTACTCTGTCATCTGCGGTTGGGAGATTTGAAATATTTTTCTTTCGAAACATGCATTTCTCCTGTATTGTGAGTCGTGTGTGGTGTAAAGTAACGCAAACGCATTAGTCATTAAACTGTATAAAGAACGAGCCGGTGTTTGTTATTACCGAACGTCCGTCCCGTCAGTTAGTATCTCATGGGGTGTCGTGTACTAAGTTTGCCTACAAAATGCCGTCCTGTGTAATTAAATGGTGTAAAAACAATACAAAAGTGAACAAAAAGTCTGAAAGAATGTCGTTTCACACGTATGTACACGTAAAGCAATTTTTTTTGTCGTCATTCCAACACAATTTTGAGGTTATTCCGAACAGATAATGTCAATGTCCAGAAATGACGTACCGGGAGAGTGTTGCCAGTAGTTCTTATTTCTATTAGCCCAAAATGTGGGTAAGTAAATTATCTCTATTAATTCTATTTATCTATATTATCTCTATTAAGTAGAGAGTGGACAGAACGTTGTTTTTTTTTTAATCACGTGATTTTATCTTACATTAATTGAGGTCAAGGTAAATATTTTTTAATTCGTTTATGTTTTCGTTTAAGTTCTTGAGTACTTACTTAAATACCTTATGTTTTACTATGAAATATTATGTTTTTAGGTTTCCAACGAATATTTTAATAAGAGATGAATGGGTAGCTGCTATAAGACTGAGTCAAAATGAACCACAATGGCAACCATCCTCATTTAGTGTGGTTTGTTCAGACCATTTTGATAAGACTGACATGTACGATACAAAACGTGGACGTAACCTTCACGGACTTTTTTTTTTAAAGTGGCAACACTTTTTTGACTCACACATAGTTAAAAAAATGGTTACAGTTTCCTAATCTACGTGCGTTATCTACCTTTTTTTACTTGATCTGAGTGTATTGTAAGAAATCTTGTTTGACATAAAACGCTTGTTCCAAAGTTTTTGCAAAACGCCACTAGATGCCAGAAGTACCTACCTATCTACCTGTTGCTACAGGTTACGGTAGTTGTATTGGACCTAAACTCAAATCTAAACTCAAACTCAAGCATTTATTTCAAATAAGCCAATTGTAGGCACTTTTGAATTGTCAAGGGGTCGGTCAGTCAGAAAGATGAAGCTAGTTTTCCATTCCAAAGCGTAGTAGGTACCTATGGAGAACGGGCAAGAAACTCCACAAAAACTCTTTTAAATAAAAAAAATTGATTCATCATTCATGTTGAAATTATACAGGTGAGAACGATGTAGAAAGATGGCCCCATAAAAAGCGTCCATAATAAAAAGACAAAAACAATAGGTACAGAAATTAAAATAAGCCGTGGCAGTTAAGAGTCGACCAGTCCCTACTGACGGTGCCCGTTCACGAATATGACGTTATGGATCAGCACCATTCAGCTCAACTATTTTGAAGGGAACTTAATGATACAACACACACGCCACCACCAGCGACATATTAGAGTGAGCATGACATACTCTCAGCCGCCAGGGCACATTCAAGTCAATGAAAGACAAACCCAGGAAATTGTAGCTTTATAGTAGGTACATAGTGCTGACACATGTGCTATACAATTAAACAATACTAAGAGATTGAATTTATACAATGAAAATACAGTTTTTACAATCTTCAGCAGCTCCAATAATATTTTCGGATGCTAATCAATTAGTTTATGCGCCCCTGTGGAGCAGGACCAGCGTTGAGCCAAGTATCTTTGTCAGCCATGTAATGTAATCCGTATCTTATAATAATATGCTTGGCTGCAACGGTAGTGTGCGTTTTAAACAAGATTTAAATTTCATTTCATTCAGATGGAGTATGTGGGGTGGGGAGGTATTTTATTGTAACATTTTAAAACAGTACGCCATGAAGGATGAATCTACTTTAACCAGTTTGAGTCCTATAGTTGTGTCTTTCAACTCTTTTACTGAAAAGATTTAAATTTTTCCTTACGTACATGATGTTTACATAGATATATTGACAAGGTACCGTCATACCTACCTAATTACCCTAGAAACACTAATGACTAACTAAACATTGTACCTAAGTGTATAACCTCGGGTTCTATTGCAGACAACGTGTAAAGGTAAGTGAAGTCATCCCTTTATTAATAAACGGAGTAAAGTTTTGCCAAACTTAATTCTTGAAAAAAATACGTACCTATGTTAATCTGAAGGTAGCATTTTTATTAATACATATTATACAGCATGCAGTCACGAGCACTAATATGTATACACTTAGCTAAAGGAGAAACCCGTTTCTGGGCCTACCGTTACACGAATCAGATATGTACCAAAAAAATCGTCTATTTTGCTTAATTAACCCATTTAAATCTTAGCCTCAATAACAATGGCCAAGTGTAGAAAATATGTTGATTTCTATTTTTTTGCTTTAAACAACCTTTGTAAACCGTTGCAACACTTATTTCACTATACGTCACTAACTTCACAATCGTTGACATTATATCAATAGAGCGTACCCTAAGAATATGATCGATAAAGTGGAAATCGATACTGTTACAAATAATTAAATAATATTCCAGTGTTTTAGTATAATTGTTTTTTTAGGTACTGTTATCAAAGTAAAATAAAAAAATCTGGAATTTAATTTATTTTTAACGTAACCTCCTTTAAAAAATCATTGAAAGAAAGAAAAATCGATAAAATCGATTGCACCTCGGATTGCACTAGTAAACGGCAAATGTCAATGTCAACGGCTGTCAATTATCATGGTTGTAATGTCATGTCATTTGTCATTAATGTCATAATTGTCATTCGCTTTTCGTATTTATGCGCGTGTCAATGTGTTTTTCAGTATTTCTATGGATTCATTATTTCTTATGACCTCTGCTCGAATACCTGGATTCCGAAATTGATTGCCTTCTGACTGACTCTCGCTTGAACATTGGACACCGTACCCTGCCACCCCCGCTGACCTTTGCTGGCAAACCGGATCTGTATATTGCTGTTTTGACGATTGGATAATAACGACATCATGAGCCTGTGCATTAATTGCGGAATAGCGACGGACCGCTGCCATACAATAGGAAGGCGAAGATTGGAAGATGAAATGATTCTTTCAATTGTTCAGGAATGGGTCGCGCCTCAAATGGTTAGTATCCGATGTTTCTATATATTAACATTTTTGTACTATGTAATTATTTAATGTCATCAAACTAAATAGTTGATATAAACTCTTTACTTCTTCCGTCTCTATGCAACATTTTCTTTTTAGTCAATTGTCAGTTTATCATTGACAAGTTATGTGTCTTCATTATTATCGCATTTTTAAGCATAATAAAACCTTGTATTACATAAAAGGTTTTGTCTGTTATTTCAATTTATTATGCTTAAAAAATCATGGAAAAATATCTAAGGCCAGAAAGGTTTGATGCCGACCCATCGGATACTACCGCATCCAAAAAATGGGAACATTGGCGTAAAACATTTGAATACTTCTTATCAAGTCAGAAGAAGGTGACCGCTCTTTCGTCATCAAGGGAAGACGCACAGTCGACTAAAGATCAATGGGACAAAGTCAAGTATCAACTTTTGGTAAACCATATCTCTCCTAACGTATGTATATGCTTACGTAAGTGAAACTCATAAGTATGACGAAGCGATTGTTAAACTAGAGAAGCTGTTTGTGAAACCCAAAAATATTATAATTGCACGACATATGCTTGCATCGCGAAAACAACATTCCGATGAAAGTATAGATACCTATTTACAAGTTTTAAAACAACTATCTAAAGACTGTGGCTTCACTAACGTCGACGCTGAAACAAACAGAAACGACTATATACGTGACGCCTTTATATCAGGTATCTTATCGAATAAATATAGGCAAGGCTTTTAAAAATCTTAGTCTAAAACTCGATCAAGCTTTCAATCAAGCAATTTCTTTAGAAACAGCCGAGGCCCATTCCAATAGTTTCAATAACCTACCAGTGAACGCAGTTAAAAAGGAAACGGCTCAGGTTGCCTCCAATTTCTCCATTCAACAAGTTGAGCAAAACGAGAATTTCTCTGCCGCTACTCGTAGAAGAAAATGCTTTTTTCGCGGAGGGCAAGTACATCTTCGGAGAAACTGTCCTGCGTTTGATGGAGTCTGTCAAATTTGTAACAAAAAGGGACATTTTGCTTCAGTTTGTAAAAGCTCATCCAGAACAGCAAATTCAGTTACAACAGACAAGAATCATTCAGCATGTATTGTTATGGCAGCATCACCTTCGTCCCTAAGAAAAGCTACTGTGCCTGCGTACATCAAAGGTATAAGAGCAGAAGCGCTCTTAGACACAGGAAGTTCCGTTTCTTTTATCAATGACAGCTTCTCCAAACTCTGTGGACTTAAAACAAAGCCTAGCTATCAAACAATTTCAATGGCCTCACTTAACCATGTTTCGCAAGTAGAAGGCCAAACTTTTCAAACAATTAACATAGGAGATCACAAATACCAAAATGTGAATTTCCTTATCGTCAAAAATCTTTGCGCCGATATAATAATCGGTCATGACGTCCTCGGAGAACATGCGTCACTAGAATTTTCATTTGGTGGACCAAAGAAGCCACTTTACGTGTGTAATGTAGCTGCAGCATCTGTGCCGGCCGTACCACTTTTTGCAAACGTCTCTCCTAAATGCAGACCTATTACTGTAAAATCCAGGAAACACAGCGATGAAGATACCAAATTTATTAAAGACGAGATCGACAAACTTTTAGTGGAAGTTGTGATTGAGGAGAGTAAATCACCGTGGAGAGCCCAGGTCCTTATAACGAAAAATGAAACGCATAGAAAACGGCTTGTAATTGATTATTCGCAAACAATCAATCGTTATACTGAGCTTGACGCATATCCACTACCCAACATAGAGGAATTAGTCGCTAAAGTAGCCAAAAACTCAATGTTCAGCTTAATAGACTTGAAAAGTGCTTATCATCAAGTTCCAATTTTGCCCGAAGAAAGAAAGTATACTGCCTTCGAAGCTATGGGTAATTTGTATCAGTTTAGGCGCATACCTTTTGGAGTGACAAATGGCGTCTCAAGTTTTCAACGAACAATCGATTGGATAACTAGAAAAGAAAAACTTCAGAAGACGTACGCTTATCTTGATGACATCACCATTTGTGGCCTTACTCGTGAAGAACACGACCAAAACTTAGAGCGCTTTATGACTGCGGCCAAAAAGTACGGTCTGACATTGAGTATGCAAAAATGTAAATTTTCTCAAGACTCTATTAATATTCTTGGCTACAACATTCACAACCACATTATCAAACCTGACAGTGAGCGCCTCAAGCCACTTATTGACTTACCGCCACCACAAGACATACCGACACTCAGACGTACACTCGGTATGTTCGCTCACTATTCCAAATGGATTCCTAAATTTTCAGAACGTATTCACTCACTTGTTAGGACAACATCTTTCCCTCTTACAAATGAGCAAAAATAATGCTTTGAGAGTCTGAAAAATGACATTGCTAAATCTTCAATTCATGCTATCGATGAAAATGTGCCTTTTAGTGCCGAAACTGATGCATCAGACCATTCAATCGCAGCAGTGCTAACGCAAGACTCCAGGCCTGTAGCATTCTTTTCAAGAACCCTGAATCCAACCGAACAAAATCATTCTGCTATAGAGAAAGAAGCTTACGCTATCGTAGAATCATTAAAGAAATGGCGACATTACCTTATTGGTAAGCAATTTCGTTTGGTGACCGATCAACGCTCGGTTGCTTTTATGTTTAATATGAAACACTCAAGCAAAATTAAAAATGAGAAGATTCAAAGATGGCGGTTGGAACTTGCTGCTTACAAATTTGAAATCGTGTATAGACCTGGCAAAGAAAACTACGCTGCTGATGCTCTATCTAGAGTTTGTGCATCTACAGAATCTCGCACTGCCAAACTCTGATGAAGCTCTCTGCCATCCCGGTGTTTCACGTATGTTCCATTGGATACGCTCTAAAAATCTAACATATTCCCTTGAAGAAGTCCGAAATATGACAGGCTCTTGTCGGACATGTTCAGAAATAAAGCCAAGATACGTACGAAATACCAGCGATGAACATAGAAGACTTATCAAAGCAACGGCACCCTTCGAACGCTTGAGCATAGATTTTAAAGGCCCAGTTCCAACGAATACAACTAACAGATTCATATTAACTGTAATTGACGAATTTTCTCGATTTCCATTCGCTTTTCCATGCTCAGACGTCAGCTCAAAAACAGTGGTCAAACACCTCAATAATTTATTCATGATATTTGGTTTTCCATCGTATATTCATTCGGATCGTGGCACAGTTTTTCTTTCTGCCGAGGTACAAGAATTTCTTCATGAAAGAGGTATCGCCACAAGCCGAACTACTGCCTACAATCCACAAGGCAATGGGCAAGTGGAGAAATTGAATTCTACACTCTGGAAAACAATACTTTTGGCACTAAAAACTAAAAACTTATCAGTTGAGAACTGGGAGCAAGTTTTGCCGCAAGCTTTACATTCTATTCGCTCCTTACTTTGCACCGCTACTAATTTTACACCGCATGAGCGAATGTTCAGACACCAACGAAGATCTACTAACGGAATTTCTATTCCAACTTGGCTTACGAATTCCGGCCAAGTATTACTGAAGAAATTAAACAGGAGTAACAAATATGAACCAATTGTTGAGGAGGTGGAACTATTACATAGTAATCCAGATTACTCCTATGTCAGATATCCCGATGGAAGAGAGACTACAGTGTCAAATCATTATCTAGCGCCGCTGGGTTCAGATGACATAGCTCCCCAGGAAAATGAATGAATTTTATTACAATCGTGTCATTTATTTTTAATCGATACACATTAATTTGTACTTGGATGAAGTTACAGTCCCAAAATCACCTGTTACATTGTTTTATAAACTACAGGTAACTTAATTAAGTTAATTACTCTATTATCAATATAACATGTATTAACATACTTCTAAACAGTCTTAAAAGAAGCTTCAGTCTTAATATCACAACGTTGTAGACACATTATTTATCATCTTTTAATAAAAATAGGAACACAGCTGCTGTCCTTTTAACCTAATAAAACGTAATGAAAATAAAACTCTAAAATAAGCAATCGTATCTTAAGCACTAATTATAGTTTTTGGCTTCAAAAATAATTAGTTAAAGCAAAAGAAATGGCCCTAATGCCACGATCAATGTGTAATCTTAACTAATCAAAATTTTACGCAGATCTATTTTTGTGACGTCAATATCGAAATGATACAACCCTTGGGTTCTTTTAGTGCTTCCGGTATATCCTGGTCGAGGTAAAATCATTTTTATGTCATGCATTCTGACGGTTGCAATATCCGGAACATTTGGTACGTGAAATTTGTTGGGATTCTTGACAGTTTTTCTGAGAAAACTGACCTCGATATCTAGATGTTTATCTCCAATAACCTTCGCAATGTATATAATATACTTTTTTTTGTTTTACCTCAAACTCTACCAATATAAAGTTTCCTTCTTTTGGTCTAGTTTGAAGTGGATGAAAGTTTTTAGGATCCACATGGATAACCTCGACTTCTTCCTCGTCAAGCACTGGCTCTTCTTCTGAATATAAACTCATCGTTTCTTCCTCTTCACTGTCATTTTCTAAAACTTTCCTTTTTGCAGGTTTTGCAGACTCCTTTCTTTATTTCTGTTTATTTTTTTATTCCAATATTGGTCTTCCTTTTTCTATCGCGTGGCATTTTTCCTACAAAAGAAGTTTCTTTTAACAGTGTTCGATACTAACACTTACGGGGTATAGTGGATCAAGATCCACTGAACCCCAATTCAAAACGATCCACTGTACCCCAGTAGTAGACGACTTACATAAAAAAAAATTGTATTTTTTTCAGTTGCTAAATAAACAAATTAGTGTGATAAAATCCCTCTACGTTAACTATAGATCATGACAAATTATCACAACTTGCAAAATTCTAGCACATGGAAAGGGAAAACGTTTTACAAAAACACGTAAATAAATATTTTGTAACTTACTTGTTGACCGATGCGCTGCGACGCGACCTCCCGCTCCGATACTAAGATGGCGACTAGTTTGGACGCGGGGGAGGTGTAAATACGGCAACGTGGCGGACGCGCACTTGTGTGTGTGTCATACATGAAAAAATATAACGGTCTATCCACTGTGACCCTCGATCCACTGTACCCCATACTCCCCTAAACCTGTTCCTCGTCTATTATTTTAATATTTTCAATTCTCCCTATATAGTACGTCCATTTTTGTCTGACATGGTATCTTACTAAAACGTCGTCGCCGGCATAATATGTGGCGACTTGCTGATCTTCATTAGTATGGTCTACATCAGGGGTGAAATCCTTTGCCACGTCAATGTCTTCTACGATATCCAAAGTGTGTGCTAAACTATTAGTACTATTTGCAAAAAAATCGTCCCCAGTGTAATAGACATCATGGTCTATTTCAGGGGTGCAATCTATTGGCGCGTCAATATCTTTCAAGATAATAAAAGTCTGTGGTAAACTAATAGAACAATTTTCTTCATCGTTACCTAAAGTACTATCTGATACTATCTCCATTACTTCTGAATCGCTATGGCTGCTGATCGTACCGGAAACACTCGTTGTAGAAGAAGAACGTCGTCTATATCTGGCTTTGCACAGTCCAGATGGTCCTGGGTTGGGGTTCTCGGAAAGGTTCTCAGAGTCGAAAACCTGATCTTTCCGTGTACTCGATGGTTTGACTTTTTTGCGTTGTTGAATCCTGGTATTCAAAACCTTATTATCTTTAAGCTCCATTGCTGATTTGACGTGCTTGGGCAGTTGGCTCCTACTATCTAAAAACTTATTTTCAGTTAAACTTAGTTTGGCAGTCTGATTTCTATTATTGTAAACTTTTACCTCTTCTTCGTTATTGGCTTGTTTAATTACTACATTAGAAATTATTTTTAGCTTTGAAGAATTAGGTTTTTGTTTCTGTAAACAAGTAGGTAGGTCACTTATATCTTTAGCTGAAAATGGTCGCAACTGACAATCATTTTTTGAAGCATTAGCCAAGTAAACAACATCATCATTGGTTTTAGGAAAATATTGTGATTGTGTGTCTTTTTTACCTTTTGTCTGATTCCTATTTATATGGGTTTTAGCTTTATGTCTTTGTTCTTCCCTTATCTTTTCCAGAACATCATTGTGAGTTATTACCTCAGCACCTGGCGCTACTTTTCGGCGCTGTGGTTTTAGTGAGCTTTCACCACGTTTAACTTTTTCTAGAAGTAGTTCTTCAAACGTAATTACCTGGTCTGGTGTATGATTTTCCAACGATTCATAAAGATTATTATTTACTACTACAACTTCAAGGTTCTCGCGCATCTGAATGTCATTTAACAAATTAAGCACTAACGTCAACAAACTTTTTGGGTTCCTCTTTAAGGTTTCTTCCTTCTTCTGTACAACATTTCGTGAACTTTCGTATTCTCTCCAATGTCTTAGTTTTAAGCTATCAAACTGATTTTCTTTAATTTCTTCGCGGTTTACAGGGTATATACCCGCTTTTCGGAATCCATTACGTAGCACCTGAGGATCTATCTCAGCCCATATTTGTCCAATTAGTCTCGCGAACACACTTTTTGGCATAACACTCCCGACGTTAAGCCGCTGCCAACGAACCAATAAAGGATCCCAGCGGTCTTTAAAGGACTTCATTACTGCAATGTCCAGTGGTTGCAAAATATTTCTGGAGTGCGGCGGCAATTTCAAGATTGTTATAATTTCTTTGCGGGCCTCTTCAATAATATCCAGCCCTACGTGTGTGGAGTGCCCATCGTATATAAGAAGCACCGGGCGTTGGTGTTGGACAGCAGGTAAAAAAGTTTTCTTAAAAAAGGCTTCAAAAACCTCCGTCTCCATCCAGCCATTTTTTGTTGCGGCGTAAGATGTCCCTGGATATGCTTCGGTTGAGGTCCATGTATCCCAAACATTCTTGCCCTTATATACTATTAGAGGCGGTGTCTTTTCTCCTGAAGCGCTGGCACCAAGTAGCACTGTTGTATTATCTCTTCCAGGTGAAGATATTACCCTGGTTGCTGCATGACCTTTAGCACCAACGATTTTAGTTTTAGACGGGTCCTTTGAAAAACTTGTTTCATCGAGGTTCCATATGGCAGACGGTTTGTATTTTAAATTTAAGTCACTTATTGTCTTTTCCAAGAGATCAAAATAGGGGTTAATAATAAATGGATCAACAGCCCTCTTTCGGACGTACTCTACAGCTTGAGGCTTTTTCATGGATAAACCATGACGCTCTTTAAAAGCCAAGAACCAATCTTTTCCGGGTATACCGTTTTTAAACGGTGTAATCAGGTCATTTCGGTTGACATAATCTCCAACCATCTGCACAACTTCTTTTCTGCTAAGCCCAAAACCATATTTTTCCATTACATGGAGACTCGTAGCCAACTTAAATTCAATTTCGGGTGACAGAACTGTATTCCGCCCTAATGTTAGAGATTTTGTTCTTTTCTTATTTACATGACCCATTATAGTCATACGAGGTATTTGGTACATTTTTGAGGCACTATAACCACTCATTCTACCGCATTCAACCTCTCGTATAGTTTCTCTCAATTTTTCCTTAGAGTAGTATCCTCTATTGGATTTTCTCTGGTACTTGCCCATATTGATTATAGTATTACCTAAAAAAAGCATTAAGTAATACCTATACATTACATTATAAAAAAGTAATATTGAAGAATAACCTAACAAGGGGTGATCCGAACCTAACAAGGGGTGGTAATTTTTAAGTGTAGTTAGGCCTAGACAAATAGTTCACACAGGAAGTTCAAAAATATTTCTTATATATTCCACCACATATATTCCACACTTATACACTCACACATGTGAATAATACCAAATATATCACAATAATAATTCCGTCCGTCTACTTCCACTTATGAGCTGAACCAGATAGATATTCACTTTTAATTTGCAGCTCTTTTGCGTAGCCCTATTGCTTACTGGCGCATTTAAAAAAATGACGATCACTAGAGCAAGTAATATGGCTAGCACAAAATAATAATGTTTGTTTAATAATCAATTACTGTAATTACTTTAAAACAGTTACTTTTAAACTGTCAAATATCGTAGAAAGCAGAAATCTTATGCAATACGAATCAGTAGATCATTTGAAAATTTGTTTAGGCGTAAAAGGTTTATGAAAGGACCGAGCTTTGCGCGTCACCCTTATTTATACCTTCGCGTCCACTGAGTGCCGCGGCGAAACAGCGCCCCGCGCCCCGCGCGCGGCTCGCCCTGCGGCGCGTTGCTATTGGTCGAGCGTTTGTAAACAGTATCTGTTAGGACTAGATGCTAGCATTGATAATGTATATATAAGTAGGGCTTTCGGAAAAATAAAGCATTCAGCATTCAGTGTTCATCCCAATTGGAATACGGAGATTTATTATCTACGGTGAATCCCTGTCACTCCCTAAAGGCTCATTGACAGCTGATGAACATGCACCAGATGTTGAGGGGCCTGAATGGAAATGCCAAGATGCTCTATTTGCTCGCACCCAACAAGAATGACAGACAACACTTGAAGCATCCATCTGAAAATAATTTATCTATATTAAAGGTTGCCTTTATACCAGAGATGAGTGATGTGTAATTGCCCATTTAGTAAAAGACTGATATAAAGAAATCCTGCGAATGAGAAATCCTGATGTAGGAGCTTGACCTTTATCACAACGTCTTTCTAATTCACTTAAATGTTTCAGTATACCAAATAACATTTTTTAATGCCCTTTTTATTAAAACTGAACTAAAGAATGTTACTAATAAACCGTAAATAAAAATAATAAACTAACCGTGCTTGGTAGGATCCATTTTCTTATAACTTCGTGTATTCTGCATTCTTGCACTGTACCAGTCCTAAGTTGATGGCAACGAACTCTTCTAAGAAGAGAACGTCCACAGTGAATACACACTCGTCGGTGTCCTATAGGTGTCTGTTCACTTTCTTCTGGTCTATTTCCATCAAGAGATACATGATTGGCATGATTCCAGCAAGCTTGGCAGATAAAGTCATTTTCATTTACCTGAAGCAAACATTTATCTTTTGACTATTAGGTCTAGCACTAGCATTTAGCAATAAACATCTGAGTGGCACATTTGGGTAAACATAAACAACCTTATTACATTCCCACTGCAGGGACACAGACCTCTTCTCTGAGAGAGGGAATAGTCCATAATTAATCATGCAGGCTCAGTCTGGATTAGTGATGTCACATGTCTGCGAATATGAATTTGTTGCACATTCTGGTATCATTTTATAAAATACAACTATTAACAGACAACTGAACATAAGCGATAACACTATTTAGTTTGATGACATTAAATAATTACAAAGTACAAACATGCTAAGATATAGAAATATCGGATACTAACCGTTTGGGGCGCGACCCATTCCTGAACAATTGAAAGAATCATTTCATCTTCCAATCTTCGCCTTCGTATTGTATTGCAGCGGTCCGTCGCTATTCCGTAATTAATGCACAGTCTCATGATGTCGTTATTAACCAATCGTCAAAATAGCAATATACAGATCGGTTTGCCAGCAAAGGTCAGCAGGGGTGGCAGGGTACGGTACGGGTACGGGTAGGTTCAAGCGAGAGTCAGTCAGAAGGCAATCAATTTCGGAGTCCAGTATTCGAGCAGAGGTCTTATGAAATAATAAATCCTTCGAAATACTGAAAAACACATTCACTCGCGCATAAATACGAAAAGCGAATGACAATTATGACATTAATGGCAAATGACATTTTTTTTTTTTTTTTTTTTGGGAGGGAAATCGTCAAATGACCTCTCCCGCTCTGGGCGGAGCGGAAGGGCGTGTCAGACTCTTACTGACTAAAACCCACCCGTGTTCCTTCAGTTGCCTGTGCGCCAGGGCCACGGTAACTCTTTCGAACAATCCGCGACCCCGGCAGGCATCGGTGCTATCGGACCCCGTCAATGGTGCTGACATCTCTTTGAGGCGCGCGTGGACCACAACGCGCCGTCGACCCGGGCCTGGTCCTTACCGGACGGCGAGCTGCCCATTGCTCGCCGTCCGCAAGCCCGCGCCTACGGTGGCCGGGAGTCGGCAATCGACTCCCGACGCCCAGGGTGTCTCCTCCTCCTGCGGCGGCTAGGGGCGCGGGGGCGTAGAGATTGCCTCTCCCTTTCGCGCTCCGCCTCCTCCTTCGCGAGCATTACTGCTTCGCAGAAGGAGGTGACGGCTTCCCATTCCCTCTCGCTCCTTACCATGGCCTGAACCAGTGCCGGACGCGAGAGGTCGCCGCCGCCGATCGCCGCCACGAGGACACGGCGGTACTCCGCCCAAGCCGGGCAGACCTCCACCGTATGCTCCACCGTGTCCTCCGGTCGATCCACACAATGGTAACACCCGGGCGTTTCCTCCCGCCTTATCCGAAACAGGAACCTCCCGAAACAGCCATGTCCGGTGAGGACCTGCGTCAGGCGGAAGGTGAGGACGCCGTGGCGCCTCTCAAGCCACTCCTCAAAGAGGGGTCTTACCGCCGCAATTGTGGCGTGCCCTAATGGCAAATGACATGCCATTACAACCATGATAATTGACAGCCGTTGACATTGACATTTGCCGTTTACTAGTGCAATCCGAGGTGCAATCGATTTTATCGTATTTCTTTCTTTCAATGATTTTTTAATGGTGCTTACGTTAAAAATAAATTAAATTCCAGATCTTTTTATTTTACTTTGATTATAATACCTAAAAAAACAATTATACTAAAACAATGGAATATTACTTAATTATTTGTAACAGTATCGATTTCCACTTTATCGATCATATTCTTAGGGTACGCTTTATTGATATAATTCCAACGTTTGTGAAGTTAGTGACGTATAGTGAAATAAGTGTTATAACGGTTTACAAAGGTAGTTTTAAGCAAAAAAAATAGAAATCTATATATTTTCTACACTTGGCCATTGTTATTAAGGCTAAGATTAAAATGGGTTAATTAAGCAAAATAGACGATTTTTTGGTACATATCTGATTCATGTAACGGTAGGCCCAGAAACGGGTTTCTCCTTTGTTATTTATTTTAAATTAATCGTTAACAGCCTTACAAAAATATCAAAATAGATCAGTCTTCATTTATTTCGACAAAAACCATATTTTGTATATTCTATGTCTACAGGTGAGATCGCTTAGTCTACAGAAAATAACAGAATTATACTTTAATTTAATATCTTATACAAAACAATCATGTCAAAGGAGATTGTTTTGCACCCATACATCTTTCGCCCCAGAACCAACAGCGAGGCAAAATTACTTTGCGTGTTCTAAATTACAAGTATATGCCCATGAAGGCAAAGTTTAATGACGTACAACATGCAGAAAGCATATATTTAAAAAGAAAACTAAGTTTTTGAGGTTATATTTAGTAAGAAACAAGAGTACGTTCCGAATTGCACTGTAATCGATTTCACACGCGTTCCGAACTAGTGTAAGCGCGATAACGATCTCCTGTGAATCACCATAGATGACGTCATGACATGCGCCATCTTGCGATAACGCCGACCATGCCTTAAATTAATATCATCGTGAGCGCTGTCAAAAATGACTGTTGTCCGTTGTACTGCTAAGTTGTTTTGAGTCGCATCTTTGATCAAAACATCCTGCCGGTCTTTCTTTCTTGTGAAAGGTTTGGGGTTGACGTTGAACAAACACCGTGAGCGCGTTCACGAGCGTTCCGAATTGTTGACAGCTCTCAGCTGTCATAATCGTGATATCTAAATCGGAACGCAAATTATTGATGTGAGCGTTATGAGCGATTATGGCGTAATTCGGAATGCAGCCAATGCAATAACTTGACAGTTGATTGACGTGACATGGCAAGGATTAGGGTTGCCAATACATTAGATCCGTATCGATATATTTTACACAAAATCGATACCATTCAGTACCCAGCGAGTTATTCTATTTGAATTATTACAATGCATCTCACTGAGGGCGTTTATGCACTACCTCGTATTTTGTTCGTATTCGTGTTATATGAGTGAGCGCAAAATGCTACACACATTATAAACGCGATCTCTGCATAAGAAATGTTTTTAGTGAATACTCAAATCTCGGATCGTTGCTCGAAGACTCTCGTATTCGATTCGTATTTTTAAAACGAATGACGAAAAATTCCCCATAACGAATCACGAATAGGAATCGACTACGATTGAATGCACAGCGCCTATTCGTGAATTTCTGATCTGTTTTTATGCAGTTCGTAAAAAAAACGAATATGAATCGAATATAGTGTACAAATGCCCTTATGTGTAGTAATTGTATAGAAAAATATAATTAATTATTTAGGATGCTTGGATTAGGATATGAAAATAGGTTTTGATGTTGAATTCTTTTCGCACCTAAGGTGTATGGTACCAATAAAAACATCGCACAAGTTACTACAGAAGTGTCATACCTTAGAGCAAAAAATATTGAAAAGGATTTCCGTAAGTACGGATGCTTAAGACATCCGTGAGCTGATGGTCAACTCAAGTAATCTCGATATCGATGTGTGAAATTAAAGATTGGGCATCACTAATTGTTGTGTCAAATCTAATAGTCAAAAGCTTGCTACATATTAGTAATCTGTGGTCAAAGATGGGAGCATTTTTGATGTGGCGTCGTGAATCGTTACAGCTCTTTTAATTATTCATTATGGAACGCAGAATGTCCGTTTAATACAGATATTCTCAATTAGTATAATAAAATATATTTATAATTATTATGTACGTCAGATGTTTGTTGGTCCTGGGGCCATTTCTGTCGATGTCCTTTGACTTTCATAACTATCATTAATACTTATTTTTCTTAATCATAATCATTCATAAAATACCTAAGCAAAACAATCAAGTTAGGAACAATTAAAAAATAATCGAAAAATGTCCACATAAAAGACATATCCTCCTGTAGACGAAATATTAAAATAAGGCTACACCATCGGAATCATCCTATACTTTAGGTATTGGCCGCTTTTTTGGGGGAAATGTTCCCATTGATGAATCAGTCTTCTGATTCTACGATTAGCCTTCTGATTCTACAGAAAAGATTTCTACAGGACAGATATACATATAGTTAACAAAAGATAGCGGGCTAATTTTTGAGGGTCGAAATCCAACAAACGAGCCTTTGCACATCACTCCCTAAAATATACATCGCCGCTATAGTCAAACATTTTGAATCATTGTACTTACTTTTCAACACGTCACCAAGGAAAGACGCACTGAGGTTTGACAAAAACTTGTGTTATTGATTGAAAATATGTTTTTGTAATAATTTGCCGTTGTAAAACTCTTAACTGGTGACTGACAGAGACAACAATGTTAGGTACCAATCTAAAAAATAAATATCTACTAAAATACGTTCCTTTAAATACAGATTTTTGACCTATTTTATGCGTCGACAGGAACAGACCAAGAAATTGAGAACACGTGTTTATTAATTTTATTTCACTAATAAACACCGTGAATATTTTGATAAATAATTTAATGTAAACCTGAATATATGTTGGAAATTGTACCAAGAAGACCTATGGAAAAATTAAATGTTGAATATTTTTAATTTCCACTTAAAGTCCAGAACTCAGTATCCGAACATTCTACAGGAGGGGACTTTTTTTCATTAAGCATTGAATAACAATAATTAAAACGTAACGAAAACACCTTTATCTTTGCATAAAATAATCCATTAATAATCAGTCTAAGAAAATAAATAGTTCAAGCGAGTAAATTTTTTACCAAAACGATTTTAGAACAAGCGAACACTTTATTTACAATTTTTGTGTATGACTCACATGTGGTACGAAAAATTAAAAACAAAAGATTATAAAAAGTTGTAAGTTGTCTGGGAGAACGAAAAACACTGAGTCATGTCTGCTGGACTTTGGTGATAATTATTTACTTCCTGAGAATGGAAACGGGAACCGTTTACAAGTACTCGCCCCGCCTGCAGCGACACATCTGCGCTTGTGTGGTTAGCAAAAAGCGTCTAGACAGTACTGTGGTACACTATGTGTGTGTGTGTAATGTATAATTAAAGGAACGTAGTCTAATGGAGAAATACACGTTGTTTAATATGTTATTTGATTATTATTTTTATCAAGAAATGAACGTGTTACATTGACGGGCCTAGCCCTCCTCACAGAACATATATACTCTTCTCTACTACTACAAAAACTATTTTAAACCATTTGAAAGCTTATTTCAAACTCGCTTGACTGTTCGAATATAACTAGAGTTAATTTACTACCAGCCTGCATGACATAAGGTTGACACATGCAGACAACCTCTACAGTACGCACAAGGTGGTGCCACGCCTAAAGCGGCTGCAGACGTATCCAAGGTGACAAGCCCAAGAGCGTTGTAAGGTCTCACAAAATTTGGTGGCTATGCGTGATCCAAAGTAATAAATAACAAGAGTAATGTCCTATCTTATATTATTCCTATTTTTTTTCATGTACCATGGCTTTGTTTATTATTCAATGGAAATATATATAAACTAACAGACTTAAATTATGAAATATTCTTATTTAATAATAATTCCTATCTAAAAAACAGAACGGATAATCATTTTAAAAGTGGCGCATTACCTATAACGTGTGGAGTTCCCCAGGGACCAATAATAATTTGGGGCCCCTGCTCTTTTTAATCTATATAAATTACTAGCTGCGCCCCGTGGTTTCACCCGCAGCGGTATGAAATGTAATTTACGACCTATTCTCAGACCTACCGAATATACACAAAAGAAAATCATAAAAATCGGTCAAGCCGTTTCCGAGTAGTTCGATAACAAACACTGTGACACGAGATTTATATATAATAGGTCTTTACCTATGAAATTGCCGTTTTGTATGAAAAAATTTAAACGAATTTTTTTCATGAATTTTTTATTTGTATTAATCGAAGTAATCACCCATGCAATCAATGCATCTTTGCCATCGCAGTGGCAGTTTATTGATGCCCTTCTTAAAGAAATCAGCTGGACGGGAGGCAACAAATTCTTCAAAGGCATTTTGTACTGCCTCTCGGGTATTAAATTTTTTTCCCGCCAAGAAGTTATCCAAATTCTGGAAAAAGTAGTAGTCTGTAGGCGCAAGGTCTGGTGAGTAGGGCGGATGACGGAGAGCTTCCAACCCCAGTTCTTGCAACTTGGAGACCGTCTGCTGTGCAGTATGAGGTCGCGCGTTGTCGTGCAGGAGCAGCGGAGACGAGCGATTGACCAATGCTGGTTGGAGATGCGCCAGCTTCTCCATCATTGTGTTCAGTTCTTCACAGTACACATCTGCAGTAATGCTCACCCCGTTTGGTAAGAAGCTGTGATGAATCACACCGGCGCTAGACCACCAAACAGTGACCATCACTTTTCTAGGGGTAAGTTTTCGTTTAGGGCATTGTTTAGGTGCTGAACCAGGATCCAACCAACTTGCTGAGCGCTTACGGTTATCAAACAGAATCCATTTTTCATCGCAGGTAACAATGCGGTTCAAAATTCCTTCATTTGTGTGTCTGTTGAGCAGTGCAAGGCACGTCTCGACGCGTACTTCGCGCTGGCGATCATTGAGTTCGTGGGGCACCCATTTGTCAAGCTTTTTTACCTTGCCAATTTGACGCAAATGGACCAATATTGTTTTGACGCTAACGTCGAAAGCTGCTGCTAATTCAGCCGTAGATTGTGTATCATCAGCTTCCACAATCGCCTTTAATTCGTCATTGTCGACCAAAGTCTTCGGACGACCGCGAGGTTCATTTTTCAGGTCGAAATTTCCAGAACGGAAGCGAGCAAACCAATAACAGGTGGTGCGTTGGTTTGTAGAGTTAGCTCCGTAAACGTCGTTGATGTTGCGTGCCGCTTGTGCCGCGTTGCTGCCACGACGGTACTCATATTCCATAATTACTCGAATTTTTAACGTATCCATGATGACGAAAAAGATTGAAATGCGATGAAAATGTAACACTAATCAATAAAGAAATGACTACTTTTAGAAAAAAAAATCCATGTTTTTAAAATAAAATTAATTTGAAATTAGAATTCATAGCCAAACAAAAATTATTTTGATTTGAAATGGCCAGTACTGCAGAACGGCAATTTCATAGGTAAAGACCTAATATTAGATAATAATCCACATAATCCATTAGTTAAGAGGGCGCACACCGGTCCACTAGCGTCACTCCCTTAAAAAAATATTATCTCGTGACTGAGAAGGAATTTTGAATAACGGCTGAATAATGTGAGTACTGGCCACCGCACAGTCGCTAGTATTCTAATAAAAAACGTTATGTCAAAAACAAGACGCTGTGTCCTGTACGTACGCATTGTATGAACACGTATTAATAATAAACTAATGTCTTTCCACGTTATTTAACCCCATCAATTGGTAGCAGAGCGTGGTTACCGAAAATACGGCAACAACAATAAAAAGTGCGTCAAATGACATCGTCAAATTATCGCAATTTAGAACCGCTAACAAAGTCAAACTATGACACATGGTGCCTACAAGCGCAAGCTGTTCTGTTAAAAAATGATTATTGGGACATAGTAAGCGGCGAAAAATGGTTGTCACCAGACGCGGACGCGACGGAAAAACTGGCATTCACCAAAGAAGACTTGAAGGCAAGAGCTGAAATTTTACTTCTCCTGTCACCGTCAGAATTGAAACAAATAAAGATCTGCACCTCAGCCAAATCCGTTTGGGACAAATTAAAAGCTATTTATCAAAGTACCGGACCCGCAAGAAAGGCAACCTTATTAAAACAGCTAGTTCTCAAGCGAATGTCAAATGACGAAGATATCCGTGATCACATAAATAACTTCATGGACATCGTTGACAAGCTCGCCGATATTGACATAAAAATACCTCCAGAACTGCTCAGTATTATGCTGTTATACAGTCTGCCAACATCATTCGAAAATTTTCGAATAGCCATAGAGTCAAGAGACACATTACCTAATCCTGAGGATCTAAAAGTGAAAATTCTAGAAGAATACCAGGCCAGGACTGGTAGTGATCAACCTGAAAACTCTGAAGCATACCTTCTCAAGAAAAATAAAATGAAACCGTTATGCAAGAGCTGCAAAAAGAAGGGTCATACTACTGAGGCCTGTTGGGGCAACAAGAAGAGAAACACAAAGGAGAAAACGAGCGGACATCGAGGCAAGAACTTCAACGTCTGCTTGAATACTGAAAATTCAAACATCAATGAAAACGTATGGTGTTTAGATAGCGGCTCTTCTTCTCATATGTGCGGCGACAAGTCAAAATTTTCTAGAATAACCCCTGAAAACGGTATCCTGATATTGGCGTCAAACAAGCATACAAGCAAAATTGAAGGTAAGGGAAAGTTTTCAGTTACCATAGAAAAAGAAGCTTACAACTTTAACGATACCTTACTTGTTCCTGATGTATCAGTCAACTTACTGTCTGTAAGCAAGATAGCAGACAGAGGCAACAAAGTTATCTTCGAAAAGGACAAGGCCTACATTGTAGAGAAAAACAACGGTGAAGTGACACTGACAGCACAGCGAAAAGATGGACTGTACTACCTTGAATTTAACAAGAAAGAAACTGCAAACTACACACCAAAAGGACAAAAAGATGACATCATGGAATGGCATCGTAAACTTGACCATATAAATGAAAAGGATCTGATCAAGATGGCTACGGACGATCTTATGTACGGTTTGAACTTGAACGGCGAAAAGTTGGAAACCTGTGAAACATGCATTAAAGGCAAGCTGTCAAGATTACCATTCACAAGACATGATGATCTCTACACGACGCAAGAGCTGGAAATAATTCACAGTGACGTCTGTGGACCTTTCGAGTGTGAAACACTAGCAGGCTCAAGATATTATGTCACATTTATAGATGATTTCACCCGATTCTGCCACGTCTATTTTATAAAAAGGAAGAGAGACGTATTAACGATTTAAAAACAATATAAAAACGAAGTCGAGACGTTCCACAATAAAAGGATAAAACACCTGCAATCTGACAACGGCACTGAATACCGTAACAAGGAGTTTGACGACTTCCTCAAACTGCATGGCATCCAAAGAAGATTGACCACATTTTACACCCTACAACAAAATGGGATCAGCGAGAGGAAGAACCGGTCCTTACTAGATAAAGCCAGATGCCTGTTGATTGAAGCAAATGCTCCCAAAAAGCTCTGGGCAGAAGCAATAGCTACGGCAAACTATCTTATAAACCGTAGCCCTTCGAAAACATTGAACGGTGACATACCATTCACGAAGTGGATAGGCCGAACACCGTCCGGAAATCACCTCCACGTTTTTGGCAGGAAGACCTTCATCCTGAAAAAGAACAGACGAGGAAAGCTGACACCGAAAACTAAGGTATTCATGGGCTACTCGATGACTACAAAGGGTTATAGAGTATTTATACCTGAAGATGATGACGTAGTGACGAGCAGGGACATCAAGGTTATAGACAAGATGTACTTCCAAGAAAACGACATGAGCTATAAAAACCTTGTAAAAGAAGAGGAACGTCGTAAGCACACACCTGAAAAAGAAAACAGAATTGAACAAAAAGAAAATAAACGCAGACAGAAAATAGAAATTGAATTTACAGAGCAGAAAAATGAAATACCTTTGCAAAATCCTGGCAGTCAAAATGACGATGCAGACGAAATTTATTTATTTGACGACGCATCTGAGACTGTAGAAGTACCTGAAAATGGGAGACCACAAAGAAAAAGGCTCCCACCAGCATGGACTAAGGATTTTATATTAGGTGACTCTGAAGAAAGTAACTTACTCACAGGGATATCTTATCTCTCTGATGAAAATGAAAATGATGAGTATTGGCATCAGGCCATAAAATCTGAAATCAAAGCGCATGTTAAAAACGGAACCTGGAAAATAATAAAAAAAAGCAACGATATGATAGTCGTGGACTACAAGATGGTCTTACGAAATAAAATAGAATCTGATGATAGCGTCACAAGAAAAGCCAGACTTGTTGCACGCGGCTTCCCACAGCGACCAGGGATCGACTTAAATGAAACATACGCACCCGTTGCGAAGTTAAGCGCAATTAGATCTGTCATCGGTATAGCTGTAGAAGAAGGGTTAAAATTGAACCAAATGGACGTAACAACCGCGTACCTAAACGGTGAACTGGAAGAAAAGATAGTTATGAAATATCCTGACCACTTGGAAGAATACCTGACAGAAATTATGGTCGAAGAAAGTACAAAAGATGATTTAACAATATACAATAAGACAAAACAGATGCTAAAAGACATTAAGAGCATTCCAAAAGAAAAAGTTTGCTGTCTTATCAAAGCATTGTACGGACTCAAGCAGGCAGGGAGGCAATGGTATATAAAACTGGACAAAGAATTAAAACGCATAGGTTTTCGAGCATCAGAAGCTGACCCATGTTTATACATAATGGAGAAAAGCGGAGCCAAAATTATAATAAGCATATATGTCGACGATTTATTGATTGCCTACTCGTGTCCGAAAACATTAAAAGTAGTAAAAGATTTACTAAATTCAACATTTGAATTAAAAGATTTTGGTAAACCGAAACGGCTCATTGGTATAGACTTATCATACAATGGAGATGAAATAAAGTTGCACCAACAAAAATTTATCGAAGATACCCTAAAGAAGTTCAAAATGGAAGACTGCAATATTAGCTATGCAGACGACATGGTGCTGCTGAGCCCCACAATCAGCGGATTAAGGAATTTGGTGTCTCAGTGTGAGGCATTTGCAATGTCGCACGGACTTCAGTACAACTCCAAAAAGAGTGAGGTATTAGTATTTAGAGCGGGTACTTACTATCCCGCATATGTTCCTCCTGTCGTTCTTAACGGTGCAGCCTTAAAAGTAGTGGACAGGTTTAAGTATCTGGGTCACATAGTAACTGGCGACCTTAAGGATGACGAGGACATAGAGAGGGAGCGCAGGGCGTTGGCGGTGAGAGGCAACATGCTCGCTCGCAGGTTCGCACGTTGCACCAACGAGGTGAAGCTAACATTGTTTAAGGCGTTCTGCCAGTCGTTTTACTCGAGCGGCCTGTGGGTGAAACATACACAGCGAACCTACACAGCCCTGCGCACCCAGTATAATAACGCTTTTAGGATGCTGTTGGGGCTGCCGTGGCGCTGCAGCGCGTCTGGTATGTTTGCTGAAGCCCGTACGGATGGCTTTCAAGCCATCATGCGCAAGAAAGCAAACTCCTTGCTGCACCGTCTGCGAAGCAGCAGCAACAGCATTCTGAATGTGATTGCTGCCCGTTTTGACTGTCCTTTCCAGAATCAGTGGATAAGGACGGCCATAGGCATCAGTTAGGTATAGGTGCTAACATTACTAACGTAATTTTAGATACATATTTTTATTTTATTTTTTTGTTACTAACACACTAACATTTTATGTTTGTATGTTTTGTTTTTTGTGATATTATGATATGGAGATTTCTCTGAAATAAATAAATAATAATAATAATAATAATAAAAAAACCATATCTACGCCAATGGAGCCTGGGCTAAAATTGGAAAAGGGAGACAATAATAAAACACAGAATAGAATAGAATAGAATACTCTTTATTATGTACACCATAAAAAAATAACATATTAATGTAGAAATTTTACACAGGGTGACACAATGGGCGGTCTTATCGCTAAAAGCGATCTTTTACAGACAACCTTTGGATGGATTCAAGGGAGAAGGAGAGACAATAATGCAGGTAGTCAGTGGTGTACCATTTACATATACAACAAATACATACATACATAAAACATATACTTATCTACATATAATATATACAATAATAAACATGAAACAAGAGCAAGGAAACTAAATGTAATGATGATGTTTAAGGAGAGAGGAAGTGTTTTTTAACCATAATTTTAAAAGTGGACAAAGATTGAGCACGCCTTATCGACTCGGGCAAGGCATTCCATAACCGTACTGCTTGAACTGTAAAATACTTGTCATAAAAGCTGGTGGAATGCATCGGCATCTCTAGTCTTAAGTTTTCCGATGACCTAAGGTATCTATTATGTGTGTCATGAAGGAACTTGAAACGTTCTTTAAGATAAGAGGGGGTTTTTGAATAGAATACTGTAGAGCTGAAACAAGATATGTGAATTCCGGCGAAGACGTATGGGAAGCCAATTGAGCTTTGTAAGAAATTCAGAAATGTGATCATATTTGCGCAGGCCAAATATAAATCTTATGCAAAAGTTTTGAAGTCGCTCAAGTTTATCTAGTTGTGCCTCAGTGAGATCGAGATAACTGACATCAGCGTAGTCAAGGATGGGAAGTAAAAGGGATTGTGCAAGCGCAGTTTTAGTGGCAGTCGGAAGAAAGTTCCGCAATCGTCTCAGGGACTTACCAGATGCAAAAATTTTGCGACTTACGTCCTGCAACTGAGGACCCCAAGAAAGATGTTTGTCGATCCAAACCCCAAGGTTCTTAACCTTTTCGCTGACTGGAATAGCAGCTCCGTTAAATTGTACCTGGGGAAGCTGTGACCAGTTTACCTTGGGTGTCATCCTAGAGCTGCCAACAACAATGACCTGAGTCCTCGATGGATTAACCTGCAACCCATGTGCCTCACTCCACTCGCAAATTGAACCCAAATCTTTATTTACTATATTAATTGCATCAGCCAAATCCGAAAGGGCAGCTTGTCTATATATTTGTAAATCATCTGCATAAAGGTGGTAGGAAGAAAGAAGTTTTTTGGAAATAGAGTTTATAAATATTGCGAAGAGTAAAGGAGATAAAACGCCACCCTGAGGTACACCGGCAGAAGTATAACACCAAGAAGAGCAAGACTCTTCCATGCATATACGCTGCCGGCGGCCATACAGGTAACTATGAAACTAGTCAATCGCCGTTGGAGATATGTTAAGCGAACGAAGCATGCCAAGCAGGATATCGAAATCGACAGTATTAAACGCGTTACTAAAATCCAGTAAGCAAAGTACCGTCAGATTTCCCGCTTCCATGCCTAACCGTATGTCATCAGTGACGTTAACTAAGGCTGTAGCGGTGCTATGACCAGGACGAAAACCGGATTGGAAAGGATTCAGCAGACTATTCTTACAAAGAAAAGCACTGAGCTGATTGTGGACAAGGCGTTCAAGGACTTTTGAGAGGAAAGGCAAGATGGAGATAGGACGGTATTCTGAAAAGGAAGTAGGATTCGATTTTTTAGGTAATGGAGTGATTTTTGCCTCTTTCCACATCGATGGAAAAACGCCGTAGGTTATAGAGTAGTTTAGGATGTAGCATAGGATAGGAAGGATTTCGTCGAGGACAGGGAGTATCATTTTCCGACTTACACAATCACTACCAACTGCGTTAGATGTGATTGAAACTACGCTCTTCTTAACATCACAATCAGAGAATTGACTAAAAATAAATGAGGGATGGTCCGGAGTTGGAAGGTTTGAAAGATAGTTTATTGTAGCTGCCTTCATGGTCCTATTACAGTGGGACGCAGACGAGAAGTGTTGATTCAGTAGATCAATATCTAAGTTTTTAGGAATCGATTCTTGGCGCGATTTTCCAACTCCCAAACATTTAAGAAATTTCCAGACTTTAGCTGGATCTCCGTTTTCAACAGAGGTGTGGATATGGCGGCGTTGGGCATCACTACACACCTTATTGCAGCGATTACGAGCATTCACAAGGATCTCCCGGTTCGACGGCGAAGGCCGACACTTAAATTTAGTTTTGGTTACACAGCATCTCCCATACAAAAACCTGATAGGTACGCTCATGTATTTGGTTGTAGCAACTCGCCCTGATATCATGTTCGCGATTAGCTACCTATCACAGTTTAACGATTGCTACAATGAAGAACACTTCAAGTGCGCCAAAAGAGTACTCCGGTACCTCAAAGCCACCAAAAATGTCGGCTTGACATTCACTAAAACAGGACAAGACCTGTACGGAATGGCAGATGCAGATTGGGGCGCTTGCAAGCTTGACAGAAAGTCATTTTCAGGCTATTGTTTTAAATATGCTGGAACGACTATAAGTTGGATGTCTAAGATACAAAAGAGCATCGCACTTTCGACAGCCGAGTCAGAGTATGTAGGACTAACCGAAGCTACAAAAGAAGCTATCCACTTGAAGAACCTCTATAAAGATTTAGGAGCTAACTACGAGCGCATAGTTATCTTAAATGATAACCAAGCAGCCATCAAACTAAGCCACAATCAGATGGTGACGTCAAAGTCAAAGCACATCGACTTGAAAATGCACTTCATCAGGAACTGTATACAAGAAGGAGCATTAGAAATCAGCTATCTGCGAACCGAAGATATGGAAGCAGACTTACTGACCAAGGCTCTAGCTGGTCCGCGACTTATAAGATTGAGTAGCAGCCTAGGACTGTCTTGATGACCGCGATAGTGCCGTGAAGAGGAGTGTGAGTACTGGCCACCGCACAGTCGCTAGTATTCTAATAAAAAACGTTATGTCAAAAACAAGACGCTGTGTCATGTACGTACGCATTGTATGAACACGTATTAATAATAAACTAATGTCTTTCCACGTTATTTAACCCCATCAAATAAGCACCCTCGGTAAGTGTGTCTACAATTTTCTAATACCTTTTATAAACTGTCATATTGATACACGAAGCAATAAAATTCGATCTAAAGAAAAGCGGCCACATTCCTCCAGATCATATTTTGTTGCTTCGTATCTCAATATGACAGTTTATAAAAGGTATTAGAAAATCGTAGACACACTTACCGAGGGTGCTTATTGAGCCGTTATTCAAAATTCCTTCTCAGTCACGAGATAATATTATTTTAATGGAGTGGCGCTAGTGGATCCGTGTACGCCCTCTTAATAGCAATGTGCCCTTACAGTAAAAATCTTGTTAAAAATATTTTGATTGAATGGATAGTTCTCTATCGTAGACTGTTCTCTTGGATCATATAAAAACAAAGCTTACGTCACTACTTGGATCCCTCCGAAACATAGTTCGATGTATTACACGTAGACTGCGTCACACCATCTATAACGCTTTAGTAGAATCACACCTTGGTGGTTTTACATACAGGGTTGAAATTTGGGGCAGTGCGGCCAAGGCGAAGCGAGCAAGTCTCCAATTTGCACAAAACAAGATACCTACCTAATAAAAATGTTTTTAACTCGGTACCCATATTTAACATCAACATGCATTTATGAAGAAACCAAATTAGTGAAAATTAGACAGTTAAATATATTCACAATACATGAAGGTATTTTCATACGTAAGGCACTGAACAAAAATATACAGACTAATTTTATTGTTTAATAAAGTAAAACATAGGTACCTAGCACTGCTACATTAGGCTAGGTAGCTACATGTTTTACTCGCCTAGCTAGTTTTCTGATTTTACCGAAGATGAGAACCAAAGGCAAAAAATTAAAACTCTTGAAGGAGCATAATTTTAATCAAAATTCCCTAATGTAGGTATAAAAAAATACACTCATTCATTGCATTCAAAACTCAATTAGCTGCATAATTAATCACAAATAACACTCGTCCTAAAAGCTGAATGCATAGGATCAGTGTATCATAATTGCTACCGTGACGTCTGTGACGACCTGTAACGTCTGTGACGTCTGTAAGTGACTTTGTGTCTTTTTTGAGAATATATATTTTTGTGGTTGACTTCTGAATTTCAAATTACCCACGTGATGTTCAAACATAGTAAACGCGTCATCTAAATTGAAACGAAACTGAAAAAGTATTTTTGGTTTAATGCACTTGACCTTCATATGTGAGCACAATCACCTCACTAAAGAACGACAAACAAAACGTCATTCGTTTCGTTAGCAGCTGACCCCGTCAATATTTGTTCCAACGAAATGCATGCAATTGCAAGTGGTTTTTTGGCCACATGGGGCCGAAAATTAAGCTAGACTTAGTATGCATGGTTACTATAGTGTTAGAAACAATATGAAGTTTATATTCTCGTCTCTAGTACCTACTTAGACAACATGGTTCATAATATAAACCATGTTGTGTAGTACTAGAGGCGCCAATCAGTCGCCCGCCAGTGCGACGTCTGGCCTTGGACGGAACAGTCGCGTGAATTTTAGTGCAGAGATCCCGACCTCGTTCGAATAGTTTTATCATATCAATAATTCGTTTTAATTGACTCGTAATAATTCATGTTTAAAAGTTATTATTGTCTCAAATTGTGAATTCAACAATAAAATTGTGTTTTTAGTCTTCTGTTAGTAAAACATTAACAGTTAATGTAAATACCTAGTTCTTTTGCGACTTTTAATCAGCAGAATGTGTTTGTGAATGTGACTGCAATGATAATGAAATATCTTTCTGTTTTTTTTGCTGGATTAGTTGTGTGTTGATTTTCGATTTGTTAAACAATGGCGGCTGCCCAAGTCACAGGTAAGTTATACATGCAGTAAATAAGCTTGTTGTTCTCGGTTCGCGTCGTTGACCTTGAAGCGTACATCGTTATAGAATATTATGTCTACTCGAATAATTGTCTACAATGGAGGATGATAATGAACTTTTTAACGAAAATTTTGATGCGAGGAGTGTTTTGACTCGCAGCAACAATTCTATAGTGGAACAAGATGTGGTAGAGCAATGTAATATGGACGTGGTAATAAATTATACTATTCAGATATCCCCGGTGTCTCGCTCTGTGGCACTCCTTTAGCATGGGTGACTTAGTTTAAGTACTTGGCTCATTGGGTCACTGATGATCTTAAGGACAATATGGATACGCAGGTCGTTGGCTGTTCGATGTAACATGCTGGTTCGAAGATTTGCACGTTGTACAAATGAAGTTAAAGTCACTCTTTTCAAAGCTTTCTGTCAGTCTTTCTACACGTGCAGTCTTTGGACCCGTTTTACGCAGAGGACATATAGCGATCTGCGCGTCCAATATAAGAACGCGTTTAGGATACTGTTGGGCCTGTCGTGGAGTTGTAGTGCGTCCACAATGTTTGCGGAGGCGCGCACAGACGATTTTTACGTGATAATAAGAAAAAGAACCGCCTCCATAGTCGGCCAGCTACGCGGCACCACCAACGGTCTCCTGAGCGTGTTCTCAGATCGGTGGGACTCCCCTCTGCTGCGCCACTGGGTAAGAGTCCACACCAGTTGATATTTTATTTAAAGTATTATCTCATTATAACTCTTTATTACTAACACTAGTTATTAAGCTATTTTGTTGATACTAATACTATGGATGCATGTCTGAAATAAAGAATTTGAATTTGAATGAATTTGAAATGAAGATCCGATGAGACCGATAAAACGAGACAGAGAGGAGGATGAGATTCAATGGACATTAGTACAAAATAAGGAGAGGAAAGCCAAAGGAAGCAGTGTTGAGGTGTACGTTTCCTCTAAAGAAAAACTACCAAGGCAATTTGCCCTTGCAAGATTATTTAAAGATACAGGTATTAAAGATATAGCAAAGGTAAAATAATTACAGGGTTCGTATTGATTTTACAAACGTGTTGAGCGCAATGAAGCTAGAAACTTGTAAGGATCTTATAGATATGGGCCGGAGATTTAGTAGACCAGATATAAAAACCTATTCATATGGTATCATCAAAGACGTAGATCTCGAACTAACTGAAGATGACCTTAAGACTTGTATAACTTGCCCAGAGATTTTTGAGTTGGTTTCATTGTAGCCACTAAAGAGGCGTAATATTAATGAGTCGCCAGAAGATTTATGGATTACGAGTGAAGCAGTTCGGCTGTGTTTCAAAGGAGACTTGTTACCAGCATATGTTTACGCAAAGGGTTTGAGGATTAAGGTGGAGCCATTTATATTCCCCGTGTCGCAATGCTCACGTTGTTGGAAGTTCGGGCATATAGAAAGAGTATGCGCATCTAAAAATACACTGTACCCAAAATGTGGTAGTAATCATCCAAACTGCGACATACAAATATTCAAATTCTTAAACTGTGGCGGAGAACACATGGCGTTGTCTAAAATTTGCCCTGCATATTTAAAAGAAAAAAGAACTCAAAAAGTGTATGGCAGAGTTTATTTGTACTTATAGGAAGGCCTTATCGTTATATGTAGATCCTTCTCCACACAGAGAAAGAACGGAACCTATAGCGTGGCAAACATGGCTAATTTATTTCCTCCGCTGCATAAAAACATCGAGCCCACAGAGAGTTCAAGCTTACCTGTATTTGCGGAGACCGTCAAAACTAAGGTGATTGTTCATAGCCCACCCACTACAAAAAAACAAAAATGTATTAAAACTCACGAAAAAACACTGGTGGCTAAAGAAGATGATTGGACCCACTGGTTACCAACGGAGGAGGAAATGGCGAATTCGAAGGAATCAAGCAATCGTGATGAACCCGACGTGTCTCAAAAGAGAGAGGTGCATTTTGATAAGCTTATAGCTAGACTAAAGAAGATCGTATTTTTGAAAAGTCGTTCTGTAGCGGAAAAAATAAAAATTTCGGTTCAACGTTGTGTAGAATGGTTGATTTTAGTTGTTGTTAATAACGTGTCTGATTGGCGAATGATGAAGAAACTGTTCGAATTATTTAATGGATAACAACAAAACTAGTATCAAACTAAATATTCTTCAATAGAATGCTCAAAACGTAAAACCTAAACTAATTTTATTGGAACATCTGTTGAATCAGGAACATATACACATTGAAGGGATAAGTGAGATATGGCTGGATACAGAAACTTACATGAGGCTGAGTAACTACACAATCTATCGGAAATACAGGTTTGATGAATACGGAGAGTTTGCAATTCTTACTCACAAATCCATAAAATCTCAAATGTGGTCCAACTCAGTAACCAAGGTATGGATTTAGTTTGCGTAAAAGTATTCAACTGTGGCGTCATCAAAAATTTTACTTCTGTTTATTGTCCCCCGTCGATCAGAACTTCTCAAGTCAATTGGGATGCTATACTATCTATTTTTACTAAAAATACGATCATTCTCGGAGATTTTAATAGACACCATTCTAATTGGTCACATAAAACAGATGTTAAGGGCGTTCAAATTTTTAAAGCATTAATGGACAATAATTTTGTTGCTTTATTTTATAATGGTAGCCCAACCCGAATAAAAATTATTAACTTGGAATGTGAAAAGTCCGCTCCCGACATTTCTTTGGTATCATCTGATACAGCTTTGATGTTCGATTGGTCCGTCATGAATGAAACATTAGGCAGTGACCATAGGGCTATTAAAATCACTTCAAATATTCAGTCTAGCCCTTCGCCAGTAGTACGTAAGAATTTCAAAAATGCTAATTGGACAGCATACAGGAAGCTACTCGAACACCTTAATTTTAGATTTACATTCTCGGGAGACTTACAGGGCGATTATGACAGATTCATTGATTATTTGAACTTGGCCGCTGATGTTTGTATTCCTTCAGTCAAGATAAACCTTAATCCAGATAGTAATTTTTTGCCTATACCTTATTGGAAGCCTAAGTTATCTAAATGTGTGGCTGAGTGTCGATTAGCGTTATCTAAGTTCAGACGTAATTCAAACCCTCAAAATTATGAAACATTACAAAATAAGATTTGCGAATTCCAGAAAATTATTCGTGATGACTTTTGTTCTTGATTGGATTATTCTTCATTTCAGTCTAACGTATGGAACAAAATGAAGTGCTTGAAGGGACACAAATATTCAACATATTACGTAGGTAAACACAAAGCTACTGATCTGCTTCTTAGTTTGACGCCAGACTTTGTATCCGTGCGACCTGGCTTTTGACATGAATGCTTCTTAACTTGATGCTGTTGTTGCTCCCTCAGAATTTCATAAATGTGTCCGCTCTAAAGATACTGCACCTGGAGACGACAATATTTCGTACTCCATGATCAAGAGGTTACCACAAAATGGTAAAAAGATATTAATTCAACTGTATAATAGGATTTTCATTTCGGATTTTGTTCCTAAACAATGGCGCGATATTGTAATTGTGCCCATTCCTAAACCGAGACGGAGCACCCAAAGTTAAGCATCTCTTCGTCCTATTACAATGATCTCGTGCGTCTGTGAAGTTTTTCATAACATTTTAATGAACGGATTAGAGTGGTTTATTGAGAAATATATGTTTTTTATCAAATAACACTACAGGTTTTAGAAAATGCCGTTCAACTGTAGATAATTTATCCGTTTTAGTATCTCGCATTTAAATTGACTTTTCTCAAAATCTTATTATGGCGGCTGTTTTCATAGATACTCGTATTAACAACACATAACTACGTAAACGTCGAAGGTCTATTGAAAATCATGGAACGAATTGGTGTAGGATAAAGATTTGTAGTTACATCTGGCACTTTCTCAAGCTGAGAAACCTTAAAATTACAGTATGTAATCACGTTATTAGTCGCACCTCCGGTCGGGGATTGGCACAAGGCGGTCCATTGTCACCCTTACTTTTTAATTTAGCGACCATGGATATATGTCTTATTAGTGGGGACGTGTTTCTGTCGCAGTATGCGGACGATTTTGTGTTGTATCCCACATGTAGTGATGTCTTAGTGGCCCAACAACGATTACAGCCTGCTTTAAATAAGATGACAAAACTTCTATTGGATTTGGGTCCTAAGATTTCCCCTCCGAAAGCAGTGTCTGTATTTTCAAGAACGGTGTGGCGAGAGAGACAGTTACTTTAAGAATTAATGAGATATTGCTGCCGGTGGTACACAATGTAAAATATTTGGGGGTTTGGCTTGACCGATCACTTAAGCATATTAATGAGACTCGAGAGAAAGTGTTAAAATTAGTTAATGTTTTTAAAGTTCTTTCTGGATCTGGATGCGGAGTACATCCCAAACATCTGAGATGTATAATCATCTCAACAATTCGGAGTAGAATCGATTACGCTTGTTTCTTTTATGATAGTAGCTGTGAGACTCACCTAAGTAAATTAGACAGGGTCCAAAACGTTTGCATCAGGGTTATTGGTGGCGTTATTAGAACTACAGCGATTCACGTAATGGAAAACGAACTAAACCTGCAACAGTTGAAGTTTCGCAGACACTATCTAGCGGGTAAATTTTGGCATAAAATAAAATCATTCGCTGATAATAACATTATTGATGTAAAAGAAGAACTGCAAGCACATTGTCAACAATGACACTGGAGAAGAAAGGTGCCATTGTTAGTCAAAATTCATAAGTCTCTTAAATTGCTACCTGTCTACATGAGCCTAAAGCTTGAAATGTTCTTCTCATTGGACACTTGGGTTCACTGGATTGATCTCTCTCAAGTCATATTTCCTAGAATATATGGTTTGGTTGAGGCTAAAAAGTACTACCAAAATGTTAAACTAAGTGAGCTTTGTACCATATTTTTAAATAACACGTACTCGGGTTTCTACAGAATATACACAGATGGATCCAAAGGCAAAATAGATTCAGGTGCAGCGTGTTTCGATCGACAAACTAAAATTTCAATGCAATTAAAGGTAAACTCAAAATGCAATATGATGTGTACTGAACTTGTGACAATAGATGAAGCATTATCCTACATTGACTCATTTGAATGCAGATATTATGTTATTTTGAGTGATTCGAGAAGCAGTTTTCAACATTTGGCTCGGTGTACCTCGAGTTTTCGGGCTACTTCGATTGCTTACAGCATGATCAAATCTATTTGTTAACTTATATCTAAGAACATGAATATTGTACTGCAATGGATACCGGCTCATGTTGGCTTGGAAGATAATGAAGTGTTGGATCGATTGGCGCAGGATGCTGTGATGATGCGTTGGTTTGTCCACGTTTTCCCCTGCACAGTGATTATTTGTGTTTAGTTAAAGAAGAAGGCGTTAAAATGTGGCACGAGCACTTCGATCAGCGGTCGCTGAGCAAGGGAATCTGGTATCGGACGATCCAGCCAACACTTTCTCGTTATTCATGGTTCGACCACGCAAAAATGAGTCGTTCGGAAATTGTAATGGCTCCTCGACTTCAATCGGGACAAATTCCAATGAACAGCTTTGCGTTTCTCATGGGTAAAGTGGCTTCACCAAATCGTCCGGAGTGTAATATAGTATAAGACACTTACCATATCCTGATGGAATGCGTCCGGAACGAGGCCGAAAGAATCACATTATTAAATGAGTCACTGGATGTTGGAAGGTGTAACAGCATTCTTGTGTCCCCATTATCAAAGGATGCAAGACGCTTGTATAAGTCAGCAAAAATAGGATTTAGATTATAAGGAATAATTGTTTGTACCGATGATGGTGGCATAATCAGTTTATGATTAAACTCTCCATAAATAAAACAGATAAAAAAAAAAAGTTATACATGCATTCCTAATAATAGGTACAATGTTGTTAAGTGATGATAATACTGATAATATTAAGGGCCATATTTTTGTAACACAAGCAAACTATCCCCATTGTAATTAGAGTAAGTTATTTAAGTTGATGCAGTAAACATTTATTATTATTATCTCCTTTATTTCATATATTTTATATCCTTTATTACATATACATTATAATTTTAAATATTAGAACATAAAAACATTTAAAAATATAAAAAATAGTGGCCCACCGGTATCGGGAACAAGGTCCAAGCTACCGGCGGTCAGGGCTCCAGAGAGAGAAACCTCCTAACAATGCGGGCCGTGTCCAGAAGTATCGCCTTCTGAATCAAGCCCTTGTTCCAGCTGCCCAACGAGAGCCTCCTCAGGTGTTGGTCGAGGCTCTTGGCTATTAATCCATTGGCTGTCACGACTATCGGTACAATGATCGCTGAGTCCACATCCCACATGTCGACAACCTCGCGAGCCAAGTCAAGATATTGGATTTGTTTATATTTCTCGGCTTTCACGAGGTTCCCGTCATGTGGGACCGTTATGTCAACAATCATTGCGCGCCGCTCTAATCGATCCACCACCATTATATCAGGCTTATTGGCAACAATAGTCCTGTCAGTGATGATGGATCGATCCCAGTACAATGTGATATTTCCATTTTCGAGAACTGGGTCGGGCACATACCTGTAGTACGGCACTTCCGATTCTACAAGGCTGTATTTGAGAGCAAGTTGCTGATGGATGATCCTGGCTACAAGGTTGTGTCTATGCAAGTATTCATCGTTAGCTAGACTAGAACATCCGGAGATAATGTGTCTGATTGATTCACCCGGACGGTGGCATGCCCGACAAATGTTAACCGTGCCCTCTTTCACAATAAATCTCCGGTAGTTGTTTGTCATCATAACTTCGTCCATAATTGCACAGACAAAACCTTCAGTTTCTCCAAAGAGATCACCGAAACGCAGCCAGGCTACGGACGCTAGTTGATCTACATCGGGTCCATGTAGGGCCCGAAAAAAGCGTTATTATTATTATGATTATATTTTACATTCCTGTTTTATTAAGTGATTATAATACACTGATGAAGCTATAAAAGCTCGAATCATGTAAAATTACAGTTCCAGGTCTGGAGCGTCTGTCGCAGCTGGCTAACATCATGATCCACCAGACTAGTACGGGCTACAATGGCAACAATTACAGCGTCCTCGGCGGAGGAGAGGAGCTCCTGTTAACCCTGAACGAGAATGTCCCCGACACCATCTTCCGTGGGGGAAGCCACAGGGCGTTTAAGTTTGACGGCGTGGATAACACAGGGAGGAAGGTAAGCAGACATAGATTCGCTGTTTTATTAACTATATGTAGGTACTATTTAAATGGGGTTCTATTTTATTTTTAAGTATTTTCTGTTGTCTTTTCCAGTGGAAACAAGGTTGTGGGAACCTCTTAAAGTTGCCGTTTGGCTGTCAGGTTTGTCTTAAAAAAAACCTGTAAGTAAATTGAAACAGTAGCTAGGTAATAGTAGTAATAGTAATTTATTTCCAAAACTTCAGTACACGTTACATCAACGTGGTCTCACCCCTGAACTATAGGACATCCTGTATGAGAGGGGTCGAGGTTTCTCCATTTACATGGATCAAAATGAGAAGGCTTAGATTAAATTAAATTTTAGAAATTAAAAGGAAATTGAAATAAAATAAAAAAAAACACGCGTGGCAATCGGGGACTGCCGCGGTAAAGCCATTGCATAGCATTTTTTATCAACTTATGCAATCTGCTTACGTATTCGTCCGATTTCGGAGCAGCTCATCACGATCCGTGCGAGCTTCGTACAGTCGCACTATATACATACACGTTAAGCGAACGCTCGGCCGAGTTACGTGGTAGGCGGAGTGGGGGGTATTAGGTTTTATTTTCGTTACGGAATTTCTTGATTTGCTCGCCGCGCTCAAAGCCCGCGATAAAAGCTATGCAATAGCTTAAAATTTACTAAATTAAATTATTAATTATTCTAAAACATTTTCTGTTTTAAAATAGACTAGCTTTTGCCAGCGGCTTCGCCCGCGAGGAAGTCGGAAATTATCCCACGGGAACGTGCTACCGGGACAAAAATCCTCTATTATACTCCCTTGGGGGATGATTTTAAAAATTCGCTGAAATAAATATCGTTTAATTTCTTACCAAAAGCACAAATTTAAATTTTCATATTCCATACAAACTTTCATGCTTTACAAAAAGTAGCCTACGTCCTTCCCCATAATGCCATTCCCCTTGCCAAATTTTATCGAACTCCTTTCAGTGGTTTAGCTGTGAAAAGATAAGATACAGACAGAGTTGCTTTCTAATTGACCGAGCGAGCGCGAAGCGCGAGTGAAGCGTTTCCGTTTCAGCTTAGGCAAAAATGCTTTCGTATGTCCGGATGTCCGGATGTCTGTTCTGCTCTACAGGTCGCATTTCTCAACCAATTCTCGTGAAATTTTGTGAGCAGGTTAGATAATTATATGGAAACTTTTTGTCGATTCAGTATTTGAAATTTTTCAAAATGGCGGAGATATGGGGTTGAAAACGTAAAAAACCATATTTCAGCCATTTCGCGCTCTTTGCGCGCGCTTTTTGTTTTAAGGATTTATTTACACAATAACCTTTTATTTTTGTTTTGTTTTTAACATTTATTCAGTTTTAAGCTATGCAAAGACGGACTCGCGAGGTCTATAGCTCACAGAGCCACTAGTTTATAATTGACCGAGTGAAGCGCCTCCGTTTCAGCTTAGGCAAAAATGCTTTCATATGTCCGGATGTCCAGATGTCTGTTCTCCTCTACAGGTCGCATTTCTCAATCGATTCTCGTGAAATTTATGTGAGCAGGTTCGATAAACATATGGAATCTTTTATGTCGATTCGGACTTTCGAAATTTTTCATAATGTGTGAAATATGGGGATTGAAAACGTAAAAATAACATATTTCAGCCATTTCGCGCTGTTTGCGCGCGCTTTTTGTTTATAGGTTTATTCAGTTTTAAGCTATGCAAAGACAGACTCGCGAGATTTACAGCTCACAGAGCCACTAGTATTAGTATGGATAACAAACATAAAACAAGAGCAAAGAACTATTAATAATGATGAACATTAATGAGAGAGGAAGTGGATAGAATACTCTTTATTGTGTACCTACATCCATAGGTAACTTACAGATATATAAATGTAGAAATTTTACATAGTGTGACACACTTAATTTTCTCTATCAACCTGCATTTTCAGGTGTGCTCGTTCCTCCGTCCAGCCGGACGCATATTTATTGCGGATAAGGTGGAGCTGTTCATGAACGAGGGGCTGGTCAGCATTGTCCACATGGAGAACACTTTCATGACGCCCATCTTCAGCATCCACGACGGACAGGATATCCCCACCATCAGGCTCAAGGGGAAGATGGGTCACACTGCTTACTTTGAGGTAATTAAGTTACATGGCTTCCGCCACTCGCATACCTCCCAAAGTTCCGGGACCCAGTGGTACCGAGATACGTAAATACAACAATACTAATATTATAAATGCGAAAGTAACTCTGGCGGACTGTCTGTCCATCTGTCTGTTTGGCTGTCTGTTACCTTTGCACGCCTTAACGGCTAGACGGTTTTCGATGAATTTGGCACACAAGACCATGACCTGGGTTAATAAATAGGATACTTTTTATCCCTGCAGTATATTTCTGTGGTATAATGTTTGACCTCCACGCGGGCGAAGCCGCGGTTAAAGCCACTATGTACGTTATAAAATTGTCTATTACTCTTCAATTCCAGCTGCAGACAAACACCAAGACCCCCATAGGCGGCCTTCAAAAGAAGTCTCGCGGTTTTCGAGAGGACATGTTCTCCCTAAAGGATGATTACATCATCAGCTTCCCCGCTGATCTCGCCGTGCAGTTCAAGCTAGCTGTGATAGTAGCCTGCGTGTACATTGTAAGTTTGTAACCGATTATTTTTGTGGGAAGCCAAATGCTCTTAAGGCGGAATAGCAGGCTAATATCACGGTGTCCTATCTTTGCATACCATCTGACTCCTGGCCGTGCACAAGTTACACCGGTAGTAGTTGTAGTCTCAACATGCACTCCCGGCGGACTCTTAAATTGAGCCACCCAGTGTTCCGAATTTGAATTCACGACCATTTAAAACGTTATAGACCGACATAAAAAAATGTAGGGTGGCTTGATTTAAGAGTTCGTTCATTCATTTATTGAATTTCAATGTTTGTAATTTTCATTCCAATCTGTACTCAGCGAGGTAACTTTTGGCGACTGACTATGTAGTTACGAGGTTGAGCATGTGGATTTTTATTAATAAACCATTGTTTTTTTCCTTCCAGGACTTCAGATTCCACGAGGGCAAGTGACAGAGCACTATTGCACAACTTATGTATTTTTTTTAAATATTGTATTTTATGTGCTTACTTATTATAAGTCTGTTTTATTATCTAAGTTAGAACACAACAATTGGTCGCAGAACTTAAACAACACATCATCATATTGTTCTGAAATATGAATGTATAAAAAAAAAAACTGCCTGCACTGACCTGAAACTGAAAGTAATGGCACAACCGCTCTTGACGAAGCTGACGCCAGTGTTTAAGCTAATTAAATAGTAATCTTTACATTGTATAAAACAAAGTCGTGTTTGTACTCCTAATCTGTGTCTGTACGCTTAGATGTTTTAAACTACGCAACGGATTATAATGCGGTTTTCATAAATAGATAGAGTGGTTCAAGAGGAAGGTTTATATGTATGACATACATGCTGACATGCATATTTATAGTAGAGGAAAGCCGAGAATTTCAAAGAAGTGTAATGTGATGTCATAAAAAACATATTTTTGTGCGCTTACATTGCAAACGCTAGCTAAACCTTACTAGATAGATCAAAATAATGTTCTACGGAATTGTATATCTTAAAAAGGTCTATCTCCTAAGGATAACACACAGTAATCATTTTTATCTTTTACATATTACAAAAAAATTATGGGTTATATACGAAGCTATTTTAAACAATACAGTATTATTCCATATCCAAGTAAATACGTTAGATACGTTGTGCATTTAATGTAGATCAAAATTGACCTTTACAGCATATCATTAAAATGAATACCATAAAAGATATCAGAGATTTAAAATGCGGGTGCAGAGTGGCCTTGGTGCATCGGGCCGTATGTCCGTCCGGTGGCAGCGGCCGCCGCCGGCCGGGGCGGTGGCCGCGGCACGTGCATAAAAATCTATCCAATATGTTTGTCCATAATTATGTGTGTTCTGTCCAATATTATTAATCACTCCCCACTGACACCACATTAGTATCTACATTGCACCCGTGCGAAGCCGGGGCGGGTCGCTAGTTGAGAATAAGTATGGAATATCGAATCTCTAATCGTCTTAAATCATTTTGCAGTCTCAAACTCAAAGTCAAAGCATTTATTTTAATTAAATCGTTAACAGGCACTTTTGAATGCGGAAGGTCGGGTTAAGCTAATTGTAGATGGCGTGATCATAGCTAGGTCCCTACAGCTTACAATAAATTTGACATTTCGTTCATTCGTTCCATTTCGTTTTCATTCATAAATTTGGTTTCGTTTCAATATTTCGTTATTTTCGGTGATTTCAGTATTTTAAATCAAGAAAATATTTGACATAGAAAGTTTCAGAATTTTAAACCTTAAGTATTTCCTCGTAATCACTTTCTTCAAAATGATTCCGACAGAACTTTGAACTCTATTTAATTAAAAAATGATCTCTACGAATAGCTCTAAGCCACAATCTTCTAATTTTAGGATCTTTCGGGAAAAGGTGGACTCAAATTTTGGAGTTGTTAGGAACACACCAACGCGTCAATTTCACAAAAATAAAATAAAACCACGTCACTACTTGTATTATTAGCTTGTGTTGTGTTGCGTTTAGCTACGACAGCGCTATTTTGACAGTAGTCGGTCAGTCAGAACGTGAAGCTAGTTGCCCAATCCAAAGCGTAGTAGGTACCAATGGAGAAGAACGGGCAAGAAACTCCACGGACACTCTTAAATTATATTGTTACAAAAATATTAGTTACCATCATTAATGTTGAATTTATAGATATATGTGAGAACGATATAAATAAGAGTACACGTTAAAAGCGTCCAGAGTACAGCCAACAGAAACAAAAAAAATAAATAAGACGTGGCAGCTTAGAGATGACCAGTCAGACTTGCATTTATTAATGAGAAACACTTGTAGTGACATAGTACCCGTCACACAATTACCATAGCTTCGAACCATTACCATATACCTCCGAGCCAGTTACCACATCCTTCAAACCAATTTATTACCACTCAACACCGAAACAGTTACCTTAACAAGTTTATGACGTTCCGAAAAGAAACACAGAAGCAAGCATCTTGAAAAAGACGTTGGTATGTTAAGAAATAGGATGGAAGCACGGGCACAGCACGGCGTCATCACAACGCCGCACAAGCCGGCTATATCGCTTCGAAAGAAGCGGTTTTATAAGCAGAGGCGAGCAGGCAGAGCAAGCGTAACACCATTTCCCTCGGCATCTTCACTGCACACTCCGGGACTACGTAGACGGACACGCGGCGCTGACGACACACGGCGGAGTAACAGCAGAGCAGACAGTCTTCACTCGACGGCGGCGCACGATGGAAAGGACCGAACTTTGCGCGTCACCCTTATTTATACCTTCGCGTCGACTGAGTGCCGCGGCGAAACAGCGCCCCTCGCCCCGCGCGCGGCTCGCCCTGCGGCGCGTTGCTATTGGTCGAGCGTTTGTAAACAGTATCTGTTAGGACTAGATGCTAGCATTGATAATTTATATATAAGTAGGGCTTTCGGAAAATAAAGCAGTCAGCATTCAGTGTTCATACCAATTGGAATACGGAGTTTTATTATCTACGGTGAATCCCTGTCACTCCCTAAATTGGTGACCCCGCGAACAAAAAGTTGAACACGACCTGGAAGACGAAGCCTGAGCTCCTCGATCATCAAACTCCTGCAAGATCCACTAGCAAGATAGAAGACCACCATCATGTCGAAGACTTCCGACGATTTTTGCGATGCTGAGGGCGCCACATCAGTGAAGAGTGACGTGGCAACAATCTCACTTCCTGCACGTCTACCACCATTTTGGCGCCAAAATCCTCGCCTGTGGTTCGCGCAATTTGAAGCCGCCGTCGCTGCCAGCAAGATAGGTGAAGAGCAGAAATTCAACCTGGTCGTCCCGCTACTCGGCAACAGCGACCTAGAACAAATCGGAGACATCATCTTACATCCACCGGCCACTGGCAAGTACAGCGCGCTCAAGGACAGACTCATCTCGACGTACCAAGAGTCAGATCACCGGCAGTTACAGAAGCTACTCAGCGGTCTCGAACTCGGCGACAACAAGCCAAGCCAGCTGCTGCGTAAAATGCGAGATCTCAGTGGCAAGCTACTATCTGATGAGGCGCTGAAGGTTATGTGGCTCAACCAGCTGCCCCCACAAGTTCGCGCCGTGCTCTCCGTCAACACCGAGTCGTCGCTCGAAATGCTTGCCGCGATGACCGACAAAATGATGGAGCATTTCGAACCCACTACAGTCGCCGCAGTCTCCACAGCAAATCCTCCGTCAACAAGTCCAGCAGTCAACGAGGTGCAGTTAAACGCAATAACAAACCTACAAATCAACATGCTTACGAAACAAATAGAGAAGTTATCACTCGAAGTCGCCGAACTACGAAAACATCAACATTCGTCGTATCACCGTTCCCGCCAAAACTCAGCACATCGTAGCCGCTCACGCTCACATTCAAGACAGCGTAATGTTAACTCCCGCAAGCCCGGCGACCCCGACTGGCTGTGCCGTTTCCATTACCGATTCGGCAACGAGGCACGGAAATGTGAATCGCCGTGTTCCAGAGAAAAGCGGGAAAACTAGAACGTACATCGATAGTGGCGGGTGTCGATGTAAACCAAATAAGCCACCGCCTATGTGTGATCGACATCAACAACCGAAAAAAATTTCTTGTCGACACGGGAGCCGACATATCGGTATTAGCCGCTCGAAACCAGAAATACTCAAGACCGGCGGACAATTCAGGCTACAAACTTTACGCAGCCAACGGAACAGAGATTCGTACCTACGGAGAGCGCACACTCGAGCTCAACCTAGGATTACGAAGAAGTTTCAAATGGACTTTCGTCGTCGCCAATGTGAAGACTTCAATACTGGGTGCCGACTTCCTGGTACAGCACAAACTAATAGTCGACTTACACCAAAGAAAACTTATCGACCGTGTGACTGAGCTTAGTGTGAACGCCATCAAAATAAACAGCAAAGAAGAATCCATCCACATCATCAACCGCGACCACACTCATCACGACCTGCTGAAGAAATATCCAGATGTATTACGACCAATGACACTAAAAACTCCAGCCAAGCATGACGTCACACATCACATCGAGACGACTGGGCCGCCGATCTACTCACGGCCGCGCCCTCTACCGCCCGACAAATATAAAGCAGCAAAACTCGAGTTCGAGCGCATGATCGAGATGGGAATATGCAAGCCGTCAAGCAGTCCGTGGGCGAGTCCACTTCACATTGTGAAAAAGAAAGACGGATCACTCCGAGTATGTGGCGATTACAGAAGACTCAACGCCGTCACCGTTCCCGACCGATACCCTATTCCACGAATTCAAGATTTCACATACCAACTCCATGGCAAGACAATATTCTCGAAACTCGATTTGAAAATGGCATATTTCTGGATACCAATCGCAAAAAAAGATGCTCAAAAAACAGCAATAATAACTCCATTCGGCCTCTTCGAATTCAACTGCATGACGTTTGGCTTAAGAAACTCCGGTCAAACCTTTCAACGTTTCATGCATGAGGTTCTACGAGGACTCGACGACAACGTATTCTGTTTCGTCGACGATCTGCTTATACACTCGAGAAACAAGGAAGAACACCGCCGCCACTTAGAACTAGTACTCGAACGCCTTAATACCTACGGCGTCAGTCTTAACATCGATAAATGCGAGTTTGACAAGAAAACCATCGAGTTCCTGGGATACGAAGTGTCATCAGAAGGAATCAAACCCACTCAAGAACGAAATAAAGCCATAGTCGACTATCCCAAACCACAAACAGTGCAAGAACTAAGAAGATTTTTAGGAATGATAAACTTCTACCGTAGTTGTTTACCTCATCAAGCCGAATACCAACATGAATTGAACAAATACCTACACAACAGCAAGAAGAACGACAAAACTCCGATACAATGGTCTCAAGTAGCAGAACAGGCCTTTGAGAAATGTCGACAAAGCATACTCGAGGCAACAACTCTGACGCACCCCATTCCTAACGCGCCGCTATGTTTATTTACCGACGCATCGAACACTAGCATCGGCGCCGTTCTTCAACAAAGAGTGGACAACGCATGGAGACCACTGGCATTCTACTCAAAAACTATGAGTGAGACGCAGCGACGCTACAGCGTGTACGATCGCGAATTATTAGCAATGTACACCGCAGTGCAACACCTACGACGACTGATTGAGGGCAGTGACCTAACAATATTCACCGATCACAAACCACTAACTTACGCCCTGACAAGAACGCCAAGTAGCAGCGACACACCACGACGAGAACGCCAGCTACACTACATTAGTCAGTTCTGTGCGAAGATCAAATACATTCACGGTGATAAGAACGAAGCAGCTGACGCCTTATCACGCATCGAAGAAATCGACTTGTCGCACTCTACGATCGACTACAACCAACTCGCTAAAGACCAAGAAAACGATGAAGAACTGAAGATCTGCATGTCGAACCCAAGTCTCAAGTTCGCTCCTATCACATTACCCGGAGGTCAACGACCCATCATATGCGAAACATCAACCGGCAACGTTCGTCCATACCTACCAGCGACTTATCGTACAGTAGCATTCAAAGCGCAACACGAACTAAGTCACCCTGGTGTGCGAACAACAAGAAGAGTCTACAAAGTTTTTCTGGCCGAATATGAATAAAGAAGTTGGTTTGTGGGCGAAATCATGCATCGGTTGCCAGCGCGGGAAAATTCAACGACACGTTATCAGCCCACTCGGCGAGTTTCAAAAATCGTCGCGCTTCGAACACATTCACGTTGACATCGTTGGACCACTGCCGCCCTCTAACGATTACAGATACCTAGTAACAATAATCGACCGCTGCACTAAATGGCCGGAAGCAATTCCTGTGCGTGACGTCACCGCCGACACCGTCGCCCAAGCAATCTACGAGGGATGGATATCACGATTTGGCTGCCCTTTACGAATCACAACGGATCAGGGGCGACAGTTTGAATCGTCGTTATTCAACTTACTTATGAAGAAATTCGGCATAACACGAATACGTACAACTGCCTACCACCCTCAAGCAAATGGTCAAGTTGAACGCTGGCATCGCACATTGAAGTCCGCGCTTATGGCGCGAAACGCCGGTGCGCACTGGAGCGAAGAACTACCGACTGTGTTACTTGGCCTTCGTACCGCCCTACGGGAAGATACTCAATTGAGCCCGGCCCTCATTACCTACGGATCGACACTTAGAATACCGTCAGATTTCTTCGTGCCTTCACAGCCGAAAAATGAAGACGCAGAATTCGTCCGGAAGCTGACAGAAACAATGTCGAAAATGTCCCCGTGCAGCAAGTCTCACGCCAATAACAGAAGCACGTTTGTACACAAGGACCTAGCGACGTGTACCCATGTGTTCGTGCGCAATGATACCGTGCGAAGTCCATTGACCCCACCTTACGACGGCCCGTTCAAAGTAATTCATCGTGACAGCAAGCATTTCACCATACAGATGCCACTTCGAACTACAGTCGTCTCAATAGACAGACTAAAGCCAGCGCACTTACTCAACGAAGGGTCTACCTCTACAACAGGCGCGGCGCAGCAAGTACCGCGCACTGAAAGCACATCACCGAGCGTCGAGCCGCCGTCGTCGACCCCAAGCGCACCGCATGACTCCTACGTCACTCGATCCGGCCGCGCAGTAAAACCCAACGTACGCTTCGCTTAGGGGGGAGTGATGTAGTGACATAGTACCCGTCACACAATTACCATAGCTTCGAACCATTACCATATACCTCCGAGCCAGTTACCACATCCTTCAAACCAATTTATTACCACTCAACACCGAAACAGTTACCTTAACAAGTTTATGACGTTCCGAAAAGAAACACAGAAGCAAGCATCTTGAAAAAGACGTTGGTATGTTAAGAAATAGGATGGAAGCACGGGCACAGCACGGCGTCATCACAACGCCGCACAAGCCGGCTATATCGCTTCGAAAGAAGCGGTTTTATAAGCAGAGGCGAGCAGGCAGAGCAAGCGTAACACCATTTCCCTCGGCATCTTCACTGCACACTCCGGGACTACGTAGACGGACACGCGGCGCTGACGACACACGGCGGAGTAACAGCAGAGCAGACAGTCTTCACTCGACGGCGGCGCACGATGGAAAGGACCGAACTTTGCGCGTCACCCTTATTTATACCTTCGCGTCGACTGAGTGCCGCGGCGAAACAGCGCCCCTCGCCCCGCGCGCGGCTCGCCCTGCGGCGCGTTGCTATTGGTCGAGCGTTTGTAAACAGTATCTGTTAGGACTAGATGCTAGCATTGATAATTTATATATAAGTAGGGCTTTCGGAAAATAAAGCAGTCAGCATTCAGTGTTCATACCAATTGGAATACGGAGTTTTATTATCTACGGTGAATCCCTGTCACTCCCTAAACACTGATATTTGACTTTTTATCTTAGTTTTCTTATCTCTATTATTAGAAAAAAATATCCCTTGATTGTATGGTGCAACCTCCCATATAAACAGTTTATGTAAGGTTTGGTAATTGCAATCAATGAGGGCTACCGCGCTTGAGTTCGCTGCTAGAGGCGCTAGTGTAGAGTAAGGTCTCTATTTATGTCAAATGTACTGAACGTTCACTGTTTGCGGGATTTTTTATCACGGATTTTAACTAATAATTCATAATATTGTTGTAATGGTTGTGCCATTCCGGATTAATTATGACTTAAGATTTAAGTAAAAAGTTAGAAGGTCTAATTTCCTAGCACTTAAGGAAGAATTATATTTGTCTGCTTCATGCTGCCAATTTTAGGAACATTATAATCTAAATATTCATTTGAAGTTTTAAAATGTAATCAAATAAACATATTATGAATTTATGGGAACTTTAAACGTATCGAAAACATTAAATAAAAGTACTGATGGGACCTTATGTCGCCAATTGGTGAGCACAAAAACGATAGCCCCTATTGTGTAAAAATAAGTGGTAGTAGTAGGTATATTTCCATTCCTTAAACCGAATTAAATGAATAGTCCTCCATTTTATTATACTCGTAATGTATGGTACCTTTTCTATAGTAAATACTAATTCCATGCCTTATCGATACCTTAGGCAGGTACCGTTTTTTGAAGTAATGAACGAATACGTGAATACCATGGTATAATAATATACTTTGTTGAAAATATTTTTAACAGCCCCATCTAGTTTTACGTTACGGAACTTGACGCGTGCTTTGTTATGTGCCTTTATTCTTAAGTGTGTCACTAGATGTCGCAAGAGAGGGCGCAAAATTAATTATAAATTAATTTAAACGATGTGATTTTTAGATTTTCTTGGACTAATATGTTTATATTTATATGAGATTTTCTTCAAAAATATATTAAAACTGTTAAAATATTTATCTGTTTTATTTTGTTCTAATGGTCAAAGTTATGAAGAATGGTGGGAGGCCTTTGACGAGGAGTGGTAGAAAGAAAAGTCTAGATAAAAAAGTAATGAGTTAACAATAAAACCGTTTAGAGATATTTTTTTTTATCTCTTTAGGAAGTAATCAATTCACTTCGAATCGGTGGCTTCAGAGGAAATGTTGATAATTGCCATAGATAATTGCTCAAATTGATAATCGTTAATGTTGTGGGTAGTTTGTATTGTAAGAAATATTGTTTGACATAAAACGCTTGTTCCAAAGTTTTTGTAAAACGCAACTAGATGCCTGAAGTACCTACCTATCTACCTGGTTACGGTAGTTGTTGTTGGACCTAAACTCAACTCTAAATTCAAACTCAAGCATTTATTTCAAATAAACAAATTGTAGGCACTTTTGAATTGTGAAGCGGTCGGTCAGTCCGAAAGATGAAGCTAGTTGTCCATTCCAAAGCGTAGTAGTGGGTACCTATGAAGAACGAACAAGAAACTCCACAAACTCTTTTAAATAAAAAAAATTGGTTGCATCATTCATGTCGAAATTATACATGTGAGAACGATGTAGAAAGATGGACACCTAAAAAGCGTCCGTAATAAAATTACAAAAACAATAGGTACAGAAATTAAAATAAACCGTGGCAGCTAAGAGTCGACCAGTTCCTACTGACGGTGCCCGTTCACGAACATGATGTTATGGATCAGCACCATTCAACTCGAACTATTTTGAAGGGAACTTAATGATACAACACACACGCCACCACCAGCGAGGCATTTGAGTGAACATGATATACTCTCAGCCGCCAGGGCACATTCAAGCTAATGAAAGACGAACCCAATAAATGTTAGCTTTAAAGTAAGTACATAGTGCTCACACATGTGCTATATAATTATACAATACTAAGAGATTGAATTTATACAATGAAAATATAGTCTTTACAATCTTCAGCAGCTCCAACAATATTTTCGGATGCTAATCAATTAGTTTATGCGCCCCTGTGGAGCAGGACCAGCGTTGAGCCAAGTATCTTTGTCAGCCATGTAATGTAATCCCTATCTTATAATAATATGCTTGGCTGCAAAGGTAGTGTGCGTTTTATAAAAGACTTAAATTTCGTTTCATTCAGTCGGAGTATGTGGGGAGGTATTTTATTGTAACATTTTAAACAGTACGCCATGAAGGATGAGCCTACTTTAACCAGCACCCTAATTACGTAACACACTATCTATCACAATCTGAATCATTTTGAAGCCTATCGCTAATCCATTGTTTCTTAAGTTCGAAAAGTTTGTTTGCTCAACAACTTAAATAACGCAATGAATGTCGTTGAACCGTCAAAATGAAACCCATTCCTACTGTTAGTGTGTTACGTAATTACCCCGCAGTTTGAGTCCTATAGTTGTGTCTTTCAACTCTTTACTGAAAAGATTTAAATTTTTCTTTACGTACATGATGTTTACATAGATATATTGACAAGGTATCGTCATACCTACCTAACTACTCTAGAAACACTAATGACTAACTAAACATTGTACCTAAGTGTATCACCTCGGGTTCTATTGCAGACAACGTGTAAAGGTAAGTGAAGTCATCCCCTTATTAATAAACGGAGTAAAGTTTTGGCAAACATAATTCTTGAAAAAAATACGTACCTACCTATGTTAATCTGAAGGTAGAATTTTTATTAATACATATTATACAGCATACAGTCACGAGCACTTATATGTATACACTTAGCAAAATTTAAAAGCGATTTTCTCGTGGACCATTAATTGCAACTTTAAGATAAGACCTATTTCATAACAGTACAGGTTCCAAAATACTATATTCGTAACAGCATAAAATTACAATCAATACAGTAGGAGAAAATCACATTTAGAAGTTGCTAAGTGTTTACATATTAATGCTCATGACTGTACCAGAAAGGTGTGGTCAAATTTAAGGGTGTGGTACAGACCATCAAACTGATCAATTTTCGTCGTGGGACCAACATCGTAATCGCGAAAAAATTATGAACTGTCCGATAAAATCCTTCAATACCTACTCGGCTTAAATGTATGGGTCGGCTATAATCTTTTCTCGGTTACGATGTCGCATGAAAGAATTATTTTCAGTTTTATGGAAGTACCACACCTTTCAATATGAGCACACCTTTCTGATATAAAAGTAGGTACGCTGTATACTCATTGTAACTTTACTCTGCTTTTATGAATGGGGGGTTTAGTTACAAGCCCCTGATTACCATGTAAGTTACAACAGAACACTACCGAACTTCTTTCGCATAAGAAGTGAATTAGCGTGGAAGCGTCGTTAGCGCAACTGTTAGTATAATTGTTCGCAAGACAATATGCTAAGCGTTACTGCGGGTTACGATCAAAGTTGCTCCAAGTTATCGCTTTTGAACAAATCACTAATTAAGATACAGTTGTGTGTGTGTGATTTGTGTAATTTGTGTGATCTGTTGGGGAACTACCTAGTGTCCATGTGTGTGGTTAAAGCTTGGGCGATGAAATTGGAAGTTTTATTCGTGTTCCTATTGCAGGTAGATAGGTACCTACATCCTTTGTTACGGGATCGGTGATACCTACTCTGCCTTTTCTACCGCTCAGCAGCATAGTTAGGTAGGTACACACTGTTTCGAATGTTCCTTTTTAGGAAGTATGAGTGCCAAATTCAGAACCTCTTCGGAACCTTTACATCTTCAGAATACCAACATATTAGAAAGAAAAAAAAACTACATGTATGTAGTGAGATTAAAGTGCCATTTCAGCTTTGTTTTAGCTACCCAATCCAAAAATCCCTTACTGTTAGTTATTGGTAGACGGTTTCCACTTTCCACTAACAATTCCGTAGACCCAACCTATTGCAAAAAACACTGCATTTATCTCATGAAACGTAATTTTGTTATTACTGTATTTATTAAAGCACTCCAACGCCTACTTCACAAAAACATTTACGGATAGCTTAATCTTATTGTTTGTAGGTTAGGTTTACCTACTACAGCGAACTTGTCTCTTAAAGGTGTGCACAGCACATCGCACATAGCGATAGGACTGCACAATGTAATATCTTCCTATTTGTTTTATTTTTCCTCCAGGTACCAACTGTATACGGTGTGCAGTAGGTAGTAAAGAATTTTGTATCTATCCAACTGATTATTTGGAGTACTGAGCGTGTCAATTGGGAAGGTCGGGCACAGCTAATTTTAGATGGCGTGCTCATAGCTAGGTCCCTACGGCCTACAATAACTTTCTCATTTCATTCATTCGTTCCATTTCGTCTTCATTCATGAGTTTGGTTTTATTTCAATATTTTGTTATTTTCGATAATTTCAATATTTTAAATCAAGTATTTGACACGGAATGTGTCAGAATGTTATACCTTAAATATTTAAATATAATCACTTTTTTTCAAAACGATTCCGACCGAACCTCGAACTCTATTTAGTGTACAAAATTCTATACGAATAGCTTTAAGCCACAATCTTGTAAGGAACATAACAACGCGTCATTTTCGAAAAAATAAAATAAAACCACCTCACGCCTTATATTATTAGCTTGTGCTGGGACATAGCTACGACAGCGCCACTTTGACAGTTGCCTTCCCAATTGAGTCTCCTCCATCCTGTCCGCTACTCAATGAGTTAATGTTAGAGCTTCGTTCGTATCAGCAGAGAAGCCTTAAGCGACGAGATTGCTTCCCTGGCTCATCTGCTTGCTGGGTAATCATACGATGGCGGGAATATGAAATTGTATTGTAGCTTTACTTTTATGCAATGATGTAGTAAGGCTTATAAAGGGAACGCTTTCTAGTCCTGCGGATGTTGTATGAGCTAAGCCTAGGAAGAGAAAGACGAAATATTTATAAGTATTATATAGCTAAGTGGAGTATAGTTACCACTTTTAATGGTCAATTACGACAGTTTGTACACCCTGGGCAGTGGTCACTCAACCGCGGTTAAAACTGCTGACTGAATAGTAATGAGAAAGACCCGAAAGAAGAATTCACTAGTCTCTATTGTTTTGATAAATTACCTCGATATTCTTAATTTCAAGTAGACAAACTTATGCTAAAGCACCTCTCTATTTCTACTTAAGACTTGTTGCAAACTCAACAAAATGTTAACCCTAATTGCGTTACACCTATCAATCTCAATCTAAATAATTTTCCAGGATATTGCTAATCCATTGCTTCATATGTTCGAAAAATTTGTCTGCTCAACAACGTAAAAAATGCAACGCATGTTGATGTTGTTGTGTGGTTGTATGAACGTAAACGAGGCAAAAGGAGTACCTATGTAAGGATCGTAGCAGGTGGTGTTCTGTAATTTCTGCCTACCCCTATGGGAAGAGGGCGTGAGTTTATGTACGTATGTTGTATGTGTATGTGAATGTTCTTGAACTGTCAAAATGAAAGCCATTGCTACTGATAGTATGTTACGCAATTACCCCGCAGGTCAAATAATGAACCTGGGGCCGCAATAATAACCGGTGTAACAGCCCGCATACTATAAATTCATGGGAATTAGGCAGGCCCGTCAGATAACTGCCCGTTTTTGCCTAAAATACACGATTCAGCTGTAATTTTTACCGACCGCTCATGAAAAAGCTGAGCGATGAAAGTGTTAAATAGATTTCAACAACTTTGTGGGCTCTTCCGTTTTTACGATTGTATTTTTGGGTTAATTTCTGTGGGAAATGGCGTAGTGAAGCGGCTGGGACGTCAGGACTGTGATTGGGTCTTCTAATTCTGTTCGGTTGAATGGACACAATCTTATTTAAAACTAGCTTCTGCCCATGACTTAGCTCGCGTGAAATTTCTTGATCCCCCGACCCACCCCGTCGCATCGCATCGCCTGCCCGCGACTTCGTTTTCGCTTAGCGTTCTTTCTGACTTTTTTCTTTTTGTTCGGCTCCTAAGGGTCATAGTGTGATGTTAAATAGGCTGTAGCCTTCCTCAAGAATTGGGCTATCAAAATGCAACAATAAGATCTAAACCGACTGGTGATTCCAGAGATTAGCGCGCGATCAAACAAACAAACCAACAAACTCTTCAGCTTTATTATTAGTAAGTATATATACAGATAGATACGCCAACAGCAAATACATTGTACTTTAAATAATAAAAGTTAACAGGTATAGGTTCTTATGTATATTATATATATAAATATATGTATCAATTACAGGTGTAGGATAAGGTGGTCAACATCGGACCATGAAAAATTTAGCCACATAAAACGTCATCGTGTGTGAATGTAATAATAAACTTTTTTGACTAACTCCATTGTCTATAAATCCATACATACTGTGTACATACAGATAAATAAAATTGAAGTGTATGTTTGTAATGTCAAAATAACAGCTTTTTACTAAATGTATATGAAAGTATATACGGGACTTATAACAAAATACATTTTTTTTTTTAATTATCTGTCTGTCTGTCTGTCTATTTGTTCCAGGTAATCTTCGAAACGGCTGGACTGATTTTGACGGGACTTTCACTGGCATATAGCTGATGTTATAAGGAGTAACATAGGCTACTTTTTGTACCGGCAGCACGGTCCCGTTGGAGAATTTCCGACATCCACGCGGACGAAGCCGCGGGCAGCAGCTAGTTATTTAATATATTTTCATTTTATCAATTAATACTTATCAGCTAAAACCCCATAGGGATATCATTTTTTTTTTAAATCATGGCAGATGTTGACTGTGTCCAACCCTATGTAGGTACACAGTGAACCACCCAATAAATAAATTTTGTCAATGTTAATAAAAATGGGTTTTTAAACGAAATTTTAGGAAAAATGGTAACAATAAGTCACTATTTTAAATACTAAAATATTTATGTTGGTTCTTTTAAAGTCATTTTTACTTACCAATGAATAATGTCTTCCTTTGGTATGGTTGCCAATTTCTATTCTTTCCTCCTTACTCCGAGCTATTCTGAAATATGCTATCAGATAAATTATCGAATCAACTTTGAAATATTATTATAATAGAACATCCACGACACATTCTTTTGTAAAAGGTAGGGTACACAGTGAACCAGTTCACTGTTTGCGATACCTTTGTGGGCCACTGTATACCTACCAACTACACTTTTCGAGTTTTTAGGCTACGTCAAATATAAATTAAACACATTTACAGCGCGTACGACATGCGAAACCATGTATATTTAGTCTCTTAATAAGTGGAATAATCGTAATACATAAATAAGGTAGCCCAAACGTTTGAGAAACAAAATTAGTAATTACGTACCTACATTATTCCTGGTTTTTCGGGCGTAAATAAAAAAAATCACTCGCGACGCGTTGGTTTTCGGCGGGAGCGAGCCAGCGATTGAGGAGGGAGGGCCGCGGTAATGGGTAAGTATGTTCGTGCACACACCAGGGACTTAAAAACACTTTCATAAAGGTTATAGAATTATAAGTGTTACATATTGAATGTGTAACAGAATCAAATATGTAACACTTTTATAAGTGTTTTTTAAAGTGTTAACCCAAAACACTTACGAAAGTGTAATCGTAATATATCTGTAACAGATATGAAAGTGTTTTTAAGTGTTAATAACTGTAACAGGTAAAGGCGACGTTGCCAAACTTACTATGTATTTATGGTTGATAAGCATTAGACAGCCGCAATGCAGTCGCCGTCTGTTATATCCGTGCAAAACACTTACTCGAAGTATTTAAAATATTCGCTGCAGAGGATCAATCAATCCTTTCTTTAAAAAAGAAACCTCGCCTGGATGAGGGTGACAACCATCTTAAAATCAACTGCTTACCACTTCAACACGAAGTTGTGCGTCTTGATTGGTCTTGATTGTCCCGATAGTCCCTATATCTTAATAGATTCGGAAGTATATTCGGAGGATTATTCTCAATCAATCCTTTCTTTTAAGACAAAGACCCGTCTGGATGTGGAGGAAGACCATCCTAAATCTGGTTACATATTGTAATATCTAAGCGTAGTCTAACTATTTATGAAATAACTGTAAACGGTTGATTCACATAATATGTTCATAATGCATATTGGTCGACTCAAGTACTGTTTTGCTTACTTAATTTTGATTAAACTAAAATTACTCGTAATCGCACTAACGAACGATTAATCTAATGATTTTTTAAGATATTGTATATTTCAACTATGTATGAAATACCTAATGGACGACTCGCCTTCGGTTTATTAAGGCTAATTATTTTCCAGGCTACCAACAACTTAAAGGGCGACTAACTATTTGCTACAAAAAAAAAACCTTTACAGCGCTTAAATATTTTAGTAATAAATATATTAGATGAGCTTCAAAATGCAAGGAATTATAAAAACTAAATAATGGTTGCTATTTTAAGGTAGCGAACATATTAAACAGGGCCAATTGAAATCATAGGCGAAGTACTATAAATAATGATATGGCGACTAATATTAACAGTGGGATACGATGCAAGAGCGAGCAAAGCGAGCTCGGTGCTTGGGGCACCCCAACTCGGACAGGTTAGGTTAGAAGGGGAGTTCTGGTGAGGGAAGTTCGACTGCAGAGAAGTGTGGAGGAAAATGTTCGGAGTGTCCGTTGCATAGTGACGGTTTAGTTGAACCAATGGATCCAAAAAACAAGCATTTTGATGAATTAATTGCACAGGAGCTTCAACATGTAAAACCGTGCATGCGTACTTATGCTTACTCATACATAATAAAGACAGTACACCAACTGAAATTTAAACATATCGAAATGCTCAAAGAGTAAACCATAAAAAGATAGGTACTAACTTATCTATAATTTTTTATTTGTAATTTGTCGTAGTCACAGCAGTAAAAATAAAATACTGTTTTTAATCATTACGATTTATATTATAAAGACACTAATTTTAATTACTGACTAAGATGTATGTTTTATCAATCAAACAAAATTGTGAGTTGGTTGGTTACTTATATTATTTTGGTAAATCAGTCCCTGCCCTGGTATCTTTATAATATAGTATACCACTCCGCACTCGACCTTAGCATCACTCTTTACAGTCTATAGTTTAAATAATGAGATCAGATTTCAATCACTTTGGTAACAAAAATTGTTTGTGTGTAAATAAAATGTATTGTTTGCTAACAGGGGGACAGATCAAACTTTTTCAGATCCTGTCCCCCTAAGGGGACAAAGCAGGGTGACAGATCGGAATAATTCCGTTATTGTAGCAAGAAAGTGACATGAGACGAAAAACCCCGGCCAAGTGCGAGTCGGACTCGCGCACGAAGGGTTCCGTACCATTATCTATAAAAACGGCAAAAAATCATGTCTTTTGTATGGGAGGCCCCTTAAATATTTATTTTATTCTGTTTTTTAGTATTTGTTGTTATAGCTGCAACAGAAATACATCATATGTGAAAATTTCAACTGTCTAACTATCATGGTTCATGAGATACAGCCTGGTGACAGACATACGGACAGCGGAGTCTTATTAATAGGGTCTCGTTTTACCTTTTGGGTACGGAACCCTAAAAATAGAGTGTGCGCGATCGGAAGTAGGATCGAACTGAACAATAATGTTGAGTAGCCTCGCCGTCGCGCCGTGCGCTGTTGCCGTACCGTGCAATTATACCTAAAACCATGCTAAAACTACTTATTTCTGTTACACATATTAACACTTATAAAAGGTTACACTTTGATTCTGTAACACTATTGTATCTATTGTTACATTTATAAGTGTTTTTCTTTTAAAACAGTTTTAAAAAACAGTGTTAAAACACTTATAACGGTTACAGTTTGAGTCCCTGCACACAGCACGGGCTGGCAACCTCGCGTTTACGACGTTCGTCAGTTCAGTATGTACCACCGAGCCACTGTTTACCACCCGACCCTACACGACATTCACATACAACACAGCAACATGTCAACTTGCAAAATGCTGAAATTGTTGCTTCCTGAACTCTTTCGTCAGTTAAATATTAGACCGGTATTGTGTTACCAGCACCACAGTAAAATTGAAATAAAAGCAACAATTGTTACCGGAAAAAAGAGGTGCCATGTCGAAATTAAACAACATTGCCTGTATGTGGCATGTACAGTCGCCAGCACATCACGTTACCACGAACTGTCAGATTTCCTCATTCGATTTTGAACTTAACCATCAACATTTAAAGGTTTAAAATCGTTTGGAGAATTTGACAGTTTCGTGAAGCTTGACCTGCTGGCGTTTGTTTTAACAGTTCTATGAAACCCCCCCATTTAAAATAACACAACACTAGCCATAATGCTATCAGTTATTACTGAAACAACATTCTTCCATAATCACAGTAATGCAAACTACCGACTGATTTTAATTATAAAGCTGCGCGCTCACGTGCGTGTGAGCCTTACAGCGCTATGCAAGCGGAATCAGAGTATTTTATATTTTACGGCACGGAAAGCGTATAAAAGTGATTTTTATTTAGATGCCGTTATTATTTATGAGAGCCGAGGGTCGGCCTGATTTTAATATCTGATGGCGATATTCAGACCCTACCTCCATGTAGGATGCGGAAAAGATACGGTATCCTTTTTGTTTGTTTTTAATTTTCTGTGGCAACCTGTTGTTGTTGCTGTTTTGCTGCGTGGCAGAATTTTATGGGTTGATCTGGGAATGGGGAAAGAGTAAACCAGATGCCATGGGGACGCGCTACTTATTTGTGAAAATAATCAAGTAATAGTCTGAAAATTTTGAGATAACGTATCTTATTTGTTGGGATAGTAGATAACCTATTTGATAGGCGCTGTTTGCATCTTTTTTGTAAAGAATGTAAGTGTCTTGCATCGAATATTTTTAAAGTTACACTCTTAATAAATATTTAGGTTCATAGATACCAATCTTTGCATAGAACGTCATTCTTACGAAACATCGTTTTATGTACTCCAAAATCGGTATGAATTTATACCTAAGCTTTCAAAGCTGTCACATCCACCCCCCTTCGTACTGCCTGCACTACATTTTACGGTTGGTATGCTCCGGCCCAGTGTGTGTACACCGCTGTGTACAAACATGTACACCAGTGGCGTGAGTTCACTAGTTTTACACGAATGGCATGTGTATAATTAGCCTTAGACGTTTTATTTTTTGTCGTCTTGCAATGTAGCTGGTACTTAGGCCTGAAACTGCGCTAAGCGGGCGCCCGCGACGGGCACCCCTCGCGTGTTGACGCGCGTGGACACACGGCTGGGCATCGTGGGTAGAATAAAGAAAGATAAGGTGGTAGGGATATTATTATTATTATTAGGGCAATGCGCGTGCCCCCGTGATGGACGCAGTCGCACGCAGGCGGACCTAGTTGAGCGGGCACGGCCCCGTCTCCTCGCGACGAACGCTCGCGCGGGCCCCCACGACGGAGGATCATTGTATGGAATCGCGCGGGCGTCCGCAGTTTCAGGCCTTAGTATTCTTATGAATTATAGAGGTACTTATAAGTTTTACAGAAAAAAATACCAATAATATACCTTGTAAGTGAACAAGCTAAATTACTGGTTTATTTTTATCTTAAGTGAATTAGGTAAACCAACAGTGTCTGTGAACGTGGGCGGGATGTCTTTTCGTCAGACTATAATAGAATTATTTGAATAGACCTCGTTCTTGCGAAGGTAACTAATAATGATAAGGTATAGGCAAAGCTACTAATGTCAGAGGCATGCTGCTACTGCTAGTCATTACTTTGAATAGTATGGTTTATAGGTGTTATTGGGTTTTCCATCTGGAATTTCTCAGAAGCCGCCCTGAGTCTGGATTTGTGCCCGGTTCAAACTCAAACTCAAAGCATTTATTTCAAATAAACCAAATACAGGCACTTTTGAATTGTCAAGGGGTCTGTCAGTCAGAAAGATGAAGCAGGTGCCCATTCCAAAGCTTAGTAGGTACCTATGGAGAAGAACGGGCAAGAAACTCCACGGACAATCTTTTAAATCAAAATATGGTTACAAAATGCTGGTGGCATTCATGTTGAAATTATGCATGTGAGAACGATGCAGAAAGTTAAAAGCGTCCGTAACAAAGAGACAAAAACAATTCAAATATAAAAGTTAAACTAAAATAAGTCGTGGCAGCTAAGAGATGACCAGTCCCTACTGACGGCGCCCGTTCACGAACATGACGCATGGACTAGCACCATTCAGTTCAACCATTTTGAAGGGAACTTAATGATCCAACACACACGCCACCACCAGCGAGACATTAGAGTGAGCATGACATACTTTGAAAGACACACCTGGTAAATTTACAGTAGGTACATAGTACTCACACAAATGCTATGTTTTGATGGCCATAGGATCGCCTCCATTACATGGGACTTAATCATATCTGGCGAAATGTGAGTGTACTGTGGGTATACCTCTGCCCAACCCTTCGGGGATTACAGGCGTGATGTTATGTTATAGGTAACAATAGCTGGCCTACTTAGTGATGACGTCATCAGTTCACCTGGTCTTTAATATTAATTTATTCGCGAGTCATAATTTAAAATATTTTCATATTTTACCTATCAGTGTGAATACCCTCTAACAATGTATTGATAAAACCGGTAGATTCCCTGTTACGGCCCGTATAAACCGGATTTATTAATTTTGATAACAAAATGTCCAATAGATTCGCACACGCGATGCGCTGATGATTCCATTTATTGCCCTGATGGGGTCCGTAATGACGGGTGGCGCCATTCGCAGGGTTATCGGATTTGCAGAGCTCGAATTAAATAAAGAGTTAATGTTTACAAACGAAATGGATTCTCCTAGCTCGGAATTGTTATGGATCTATGTTACGAAATGAGTTTCCCGCTAGCCATTCCCATACGTTTGTCAACATATTGGAATCAAAATACGAGATAATAATGATTCTATTTTATTGATACTCGTGCTATTGTTCATTTATTTTGGAGAGACGAAGCCAGTCACGTCACGCAGATAAAGATTTCAATATCAAAGTTATAACTTATTTCAGCGGGGATTCTTTCATCTTGTTCGATTTATAAGAGAGTTAATGAAGTTCAATTATGAAGGTATGATTTTTCAATTGATTTATTCAGTAAAAATTCACATTGCGTTCCATAAAAAATTCAGCATGAAAAATAAGTATGAAGGTAATTTGCATGACCCTTTCTGAGCTAAAATTTAATATCACGAGACAGTAATAATGAGAAACTTCTACATCATATAACCAATATCCTACCTACTTCATAAAATAATCGCCATTTACCCGGAGAAATCAGAAATACGTGTTAGCGATAAGAATAGACCCACTTGAATCCGCTGATTAGGCGATATTACGTCGAAATTCGTCTGACAAACTAGCTATAATACTTATATTCCCTATACAACGGTAGACAACATTTGATCAACTACCTCTTGTGGGGTAATTGAGGGGAGTGGAGCGGCGGGGGTACTAGACTAGGAGATTAAGTCATGTTTGACCTTCAGAAGTGATCTTCAACTGTTGTACCTACGACTTAGGTATGTAGGTCTACGGATGTTTGAAGCTTAAGGTATTATAGACGAGCATAACTTAGTAGTAACAAGAATAGGGTTTACTCACTAATGTAGTTAAAATCTGTAGCGTATTAAGTAAGTAATTGTAGTCCTGTGTCTAGGGATTGTTAAGATGGATCTGACAATTCTATTTAGAATGATCAGGAGTAAATATTCCATGTGCCTCAACCCTAAGCCGATCGACCTGTCCTTTGTAACGTCATCAAACTGGAAAATTGCTTGATATATTAAGATTTGTTCATAGTTTACATAGGTAGTCTGCGGTAAGCTCGGGTGCCCGCGCCCCAGTGCCCAGTGCCCAGTGCCAAGTGCCCAGAGCCCAGTGCCCAGTGCCCAGTTACCTAACTCTAATCTTATTCGGGTCTAAAGTGTTTGCGTAAAATTTTATGTCAATGTTCTCGTTATTATTATGTTGGTTCGGGATAAGGTTTTCACTATGAATATACCTACTTGTATAAAATCTTAAGTAGACATTTTATTATGAGCTGATTTATTTGCTTTGGAAATGGAATGCTACCGTGACGGAAAGGCTTAATACATTAGTGTACAGTCTTACACTGTACATGTTTTGCTGACGCGGTGGTTTGCACCAGACGTGCGTCATTTCTATTACTATAAATATACATACATTACAATAAATCAGCAAGTGCGATTACTGCTACGCGGTGACTAACATTAGAGAAAGGAATCGTCAACAATATTACTTGTAAACACTATTTATACGTAATAAACCTAACGGGAACTAAGTGATCTTTTCTCTACGCGCTTCAACCTTAACAACAATAACTCTGCAAGTGTACGAACCGTACATTTTATGGTCCTTCGAGCCGGATATTTGGTGCTGTTGTGTCTCTTTACGGTAGCGAATCGGTTTAGCTGGTCTCCCAGAAGCGGGTCGCCCCAGTTAGATTGAGAAATCGCATAATATCGCAACCGAGGCGCATGGGTGCTGAGTTCCACTGACCATTTCAAATCAAGGAAGATAACGATTTCAAGATTTGAAACGGAGAAGACTACAAGCAACGCAGTAGCCTTCACAACACAACACAACGCTCTCCTGTCACCGTCAACAACGTGCCAGGTCTCTTGAGCCATCTAACAAAGCAACGGTAACAACAAGAAGCATCAATATGGATAAACTGGAATTGCAGTCAACGTGCTTCGAGAACATCAAGACATTATGTGCTAACTATCGCAAGGATTCTTCCTCACGAAAAACTGTGGAATACTTGAAGAAACGCTTGTTGTCGCTAGAAAACCAATGGCAAGACTTCGAAAGCAGGCATGCCCAACTGTTGTTAGAACTAGAAGATAAGAATATAGCATACTTCAAGGATGACATCTACGGGAAAACTAAAGAAATGTTCTTATCAACTAAAACGGACATAACTAACAAACTGGCAACTTGGGGCAAGCAAAACGTGAAGTTCGACCTAGGTGGGACTTCAGAAGATGACGACGGTAATAACATACAACTCTTGCTTAACAAGCAAGAATGCAACTTCAACGCAATATACCGTATTATCTCCAAAATTGACGTACTAACTATCACGGAAAGATGGGAACTGGAAGACCACCTCACGACGTTGAAATCGAAATGGGAGCCTATCGATAAACTTCACTGGGAAATAGACTTCCAACTGAAAGGATCCAACGAGCATTACTACCAAATGTTCACGGACATCGAACAGAAATACGATGAGCTGAAGAGGAAAATTAATGCCAAAATCTGGTCCACCGTCCACTACCAGAAATCGACACCTAAGATCGAAATCCCTGAGTTCTCAGGCACCTACAGCCAGTGGATCTCCTTCAAAGACCTGTTTCTGGAAGCAATACATAAAAATCCAATGATTAACAACGCGCAGAAAATGCAACATCTAAAGACCAAGCTGCGAGGAGAAGCAGAACGCTTAGTGCAGCATCTGACCATTAGCACTGAAAACTATAACTCATGTTGGGATATATTAAATCAGCGCTACGACAATCGTCGCCTGCAGTTTACTTCATTTATGAACAACATGCTAAATCTGCCAATCATACAACATGCAGATTCATTCAACTTGAAGAAGATGCATGACGTCATTACCGAATGCCTAAACGGTATCTCTAACATCGGTATTGACACATCAACCTGGGACCCGATCATTGTGCATATCATGTCACAAAAACTGGACTCCAGTACTTTGAGTGACTACATGAAAGAACTCCAAGATCATAGAGAACTACAAAAACTGCACGACTTTTTGTATTTCCTCGAAACACAGTTCATGGCATACGAAACCATGAAGTCGGCTAAGAAAGCGAATCCTACAGCTCCAGAAAAATCATCCAACTGGAAAACATTCAACAAGCAAACCCAGATGAAGAAACATAACTATAGCGTCAATCAAAATAAAACAAACAACTATCACACTTTACATGGAAAATGCCCATTTTGCAACGGTAGTCACGTACTACGCCAATGTGACAAATTCCTTCAAATGGACTTCGGCAAACGAAATGACACAGTTTCAAAATTGCAGCTCTGCAAAAACTGTTTGTTCAGTCATGGAAACAACGAGTGCAAATCAACTAAAACGTGCCAAGAATGTAACTTGAAACACCACACACTATTGCACAATTCGGACAAACAAAACATAACGTCAACAAACAGAAAAAACAACATTGAGCAACGCTCTTCATCATCAACTCAACAACCAACATCTAACCATTTGTTTAAAGACAACATGGAAGTTCTACTAACTACGGTCCAACTGAAAGTCAAATCCGTGGATGGGACTTATGTAACACTGCGTGCGCTACTCGATCAAGGCTCACAAGTAAACTTGATAACAGAAAACGCAGCACAAATGTTACGTCTTCCTCGGAACGGGATCAACGCATCGGTATCGGGAATCGGCTCTGTTTCTAGAGAATGCAGGGGAAAACTAAAATTTACCTGCCAATCGATTTACTCCGATTACAGTTTTGAAACTCAAGCACTTATCATGACGAAGCTAACAAACAACTTACCTACGAAAACGTTCGAGAAAGGCGCATGGACGCATTTAGAAAATTTGAAACTTGCAGATCCTGACTTCAACGTATCTCGGCAAATCGACCTATTACTAGGAGCCGACGTATACTCCGAAATTATCCTAGAAGGTGTATTGAAAGGCAATAACAGCTCCCCAGTTGCACAACACACGCAAATTGGGTGGATTCTATGCGGAAAGATGAAGCAAACGTTTGACTGCCACGCTACATTATTAAACTTAGAGGATCTCACAAAATTTTGGGAGAATGAAGAAATTCAAAATACGACAGATATCCCCAAGGACGACCAGTGCGAACAATTCTATAAAGAAACTGTGAGAAGATCATCTGATGGAAAGTACATCGTCAAAATGCCTCTCGTTTCAGACTACGAAGAGAAACTAGGCAAATCTAGAACAATTGCTGTTTCACAGTTTTTACAGTTGGAAAAACGGCTAGAGAAGAAAGCAAGACTTTCATTAATGTACAAACAATTCATGGAAGAGTATGCAGATCTGGGTCACATGAAACGTGCACCTCAGATACCTACTGACATCTACTTTCTGCCGCATCACGGTGTCTTGAGAGAAAACTCCACAACAACAAAGCTGAGGGTCGTATTTAACGCATCTCAACAAACTACTAGTGGCTTCAGTCTGAACAATGTCATGGAAAAGGGCGCCAATTTACAAAAAGATATTCAAGCTCTTATACTTAAATGGCGAACTTATAAATACGCATTCACTGCTGACATTGAAAAAATGTACCGCTGCATTTGGATTTCAAAAGAACAACAACATCTACAGAGAATTGTATGGCGGGACTCACGAGATCAACATCTTCGCGATCACCAGCTCTGCACCGTAACCTACGGGACTAAATGCGCACCATGGCTAGCTATGCGAACATTGAAGCAACTGGCCATTGACGATGGTCACAAACATCCGGAAGCGGCCAAGATACTCATAGAAGAATGCTACGTGGATGACGTCATTAGCGGCCATAACAATCTCACAGAAGCGAAAAAACTGCAACAATCCTTGATCCAACTATTAAGAGGAGGAGGCATGAATTTACGAAAGTGGACAGCCAATGACCGAGCTATACTGGAAGACTTACGCGAGGATCAAATTTCAACTCAAAACATGTTTGATTTTAAAGGTGAAGAATCAACCAAAACATTAGGACTCGGTTGGAATCCAAACAGCGACTCCTTCCACTTCAACTGGCCTGTGGAAAACTCAAAACAGCTAACAAAGAGATCCTTACTCTCAGCCATATCGAGATTTTACGATCCACTGGGTTGGCTCTCCCCAGTGACGGTCAAAGCCAAACTACTATTCCAGAAACTCTGGATGAGTAAACTTAGCTGGGATGACGTACTGCCCAGCAACATCGAATCTGAGTGGCTGAACCTAAAAACAGAACTGCCATGCGTCAACAAAATAACGATAAACAGATGGATTGGCGATACACAAAAATGTGTCGAGTTATTAGGCTTCTGTGACGCAAGTGAAAAGGCTTACGCTTGTGTTATTTACAGCAAAGTGTTCAACGAACATGGCCAACCCATCGTAACTCTACTAGCTGCTCGAACAAGGGTGGCTCCACTGACACAGAAAACCACATTACCTAGACTGGAACTGTGTGGCGCTCAACTACTGGCTGACTTGATGAAGAAAACCAAGCAAACATTCTGTGGATATAACGTATCAATACGGGCCTGGTCGGATTCACAAGTTGTCCTGGCGTGGATTCAAGGCGAAACATCAAGATGGGAGACGTACGTAGCCAACAGAGTTACAAAGATCAAAAGAGTCATTCCTGCAGCTCAGTGGTGCTACGTCAAGTCAGAGCAGAATCCCGCAGACTGCGCATCAAGAGGTCTTTTGCCAAGCAAACTGATGAAGTTCAACCTATGGTGGCAAGGCCCCGAACTTTTAACAAAACAAGATGTATCGGAAGATATTCCTTGCGCTTTCCAAACGAATTTTGGCTGCATAAATCACGTTCAAATCGAAAACCCTTCACAAGGGAATAACGAACATAACATAATCACAAAATTATTGAACAAATGCAGCTCATTGACACAAGTAAACAGGGTCATCGCATGGATATTACGCTTCATTAAAAATATGCGCAATAAGACGAAATCGGAAACTACGTACCTAACAACAAGTGAACTAAGCGCAGCGCGTAAAAGTATCATAATTCACGCGCAGCGACTGCAGTTCAATTCCGAATTTACACAATTTGCTAATAACGAAACAGTACCGAAGAAAAGCGCAATTTGCAAATTGAATCCTTATATAAACAAAACGGGAATTATTTGTGTCGGAGGTCGTCTTAAGCACTCAAGCCTACCAGGGGAGATGAAGAATCCAATCATCATACCACATAGAGGACGATTTACACAACTTCTCATAGAACAAGCTCATTCATCCACGTTACATGGAGGAGCTCGGCTGACGTTGACTTATATAAGACAGCGGTACTGGATCGTTGGCGGTAACCGTGCCGTCAAGGAACAACTTCGAAGATGTGAACGCTGTCACCGCTTCAACAAGACAGATGGCTATCAACTGATGGGCGACCTACCACAACAAAGGATTACTCCGTGCCGACCTTTCACGCACACAGGAGTAGACTTTACCGGTCATGTGGATGTTAAACACAACAAGGGTAGAGGCATAAAAACTTCAAAGGGATACATAGCCATATTTATATGTATGGTGACGAAAGCCGTTCATATTGAACTCGTGTCAGACCTTAGCACAGAAACGTTTATGGCAGCCTTCCAAAGACTGTGTGCGAGGCGCGGCACCCCCAGCCACATGTACTCTGACTGTGGTACAAACTTTATCGGCGCTGCAAAGGTACTTCGTCAAGAATTCGAAGAGTTCAAACAACTACTGAAACCAGATCTCTTCAACGAACTGGCCAAATTGGAGGTGGAGTGGCATTTCAATGCCCCCGCCTGGCCAACTGCTGGCGGTCTGTGGGAAGCTGCCGTCAAGTCGATGAAGCACCATCTGCGACGAGTACTTGGGGACCAAAAACTGACATACGAGGAATTCATAACGATTTTAGCAAAAATAGAAGCCTGCTTAAATTCAAGACCGCTGTGCCCGCTAACTGAAGATCCAGAAGAGTTTTACAACTGCCTCACTCCTGGACACTTCCTAACAGGAAGCCCAATATTGTCCATGCCACTCTCGGATTACAATAACGTAAATAACATCGATTTACGTCGTAGGTGGCAGCTTATCGAGCATATGTTTCAACAATATTGGAAAAACTGGTCAAACGATTACCTTACTACTCTACAAACACGTAGTAAGTGGAACAAGCCTACTAGAAACGTCAAAGAAGGCGATGTAGTACTGGTAAAAGAAAACAATCTACCGCCAGGAAAATGGGCCTTGGGTCGTATACTGGAGACTCATCCAGGATCTGATGGATATGTTCGAGTTACTACCGTGAAAACTCAAGCAGGAATAATAAAACGCCCAATAACAAAACTATCGCCATTACCATTGAACTCTGAAATGGAGGATGCCGAGGAAAACGAAACGAAACATAAGCCTCAACAGAATCCGAAAACTGAGCGGCGGAAGAGGTCAAAGAATCCTATTTCAACGCTACTAATATCAATGTTATCATTGTTTACATTTGTAACGGGATCTTATAGCGCCATTGATGGCACGCGCGGAGCGCCGGCGTCGACCGCTCAGATTACAAGTTTGGAACGCGGGCGGCCCATATACTATGACACCGTCGGCAAAATGCAAGTAGTGCATGATGAGTGGATACTAATGATGTACTACAATCTAACAAACTATTGGGAAGGAACTCGTCGTACTCAAACTTACTTCGAGAACATCAAGAACTTATGCCATAAAACGAATCTACAACACTGCAGGTCAACTATGGAACAATTAAGTCATGAAATAGAACTTCTAAACTACTATAACTCCATACTTATAAATCCCCACAAACACCTGAGCAACAGAAAGAAACGGGGTCTAGTCGACGGAGTCGGCTACTTAGCTAATAGTCTTTTTGGAATATTAGACCAACAATTTGCTAAGAAATACCAAAACGACATACAATCTCTGCAAACCAACGAGAACTACTTACTTGAGTTAATCAAAAATCAAACAACTATCGTGGAGCTTGAGAATCAAGTACTGAAACAAAGTGAAGACAATATTCAACGTCAGCTCAACTCCATTGATAACTTCATCAATCAGACCAACATGAACATAGCATCTATCGAAACGGAAATGGAAATACTTTCCGCCACCACCTACATCAATTCTGCTTCGTTAACGACGTACCTACTGATCAACAGCTTGAGGACGTTTCAGGAGATGCTGTTCAATACACTAACGAACGTCTACCAAGGACATGTAGACGTTCATCTGATAACTCCGGTTCGTCTGATGCAAAAACTAACGGAAATATCCGGAAGCCTTCCGAAATCTTTATCGCTACCAGTTGAAAACTACAAAGAAAACATTAAAGATATTTACAAGCTGATCAATGTGAAAGCACGAGTTACTGAAAATTACTTTCTATTCGAAGCACATATTCCACTTGTAGCTAACGAAGACTTCGACATATACAAAGCTATACCTTTACCGGTCATTGATAAGGAAACTACATATTATGTGCAGCTATCAAACAAGTACATCGCTGTCAATTTCAAGAAGAACGTGTACGTGTCTATATCTGAAGATGACTTGAAACACTGCATGCAACAAAAATCGCAGAACTTCTTATGCAAGAAAAACCTGCCATCATTTGACCTACACGGCAAAAGCGCTCCGTGTGAGGCCAAACTGCTATCACATCAAAACAGCGGACCTTGTGACGTCGAACGCACGTCATGCAAGGACACTTGGATAGAGTTACGAACACAAAACAGCTGGCTGGCGGTTTGCTGCGAAACGTGTTCGTTGCGAATCATTTGTAGCAATGACGTCACAGCACAAACCATTTCGTCATCAAGCATAGTGACATTATCTCAGGGATGCGTATTACAATCCACCGACATGACCATCTACGCTCAACGCGAATACAGCAGTCAAATGAAGATGGATTATGAGCTCACAGCTCCAACATTTGACACATCCATTAACAAGATAGTGAACTTAACATATCGCTATGCCCCAAACATCCTTCAGTCAAAGGCAACGAATCAAGAAATTGCAATAATTGAACAGAAAATTGTAACTCAAAAGAAAAATGAAGTTTCACTACCAACAATAACAAATCACGATATTCATCAATATGCTATCTGTTACTCATTGCTGACAGCCGCCATCATAGTTGTACTTGTTGTGGTTGGGAGGAATCGTTGTCCGCAATATTGCACAAACAACGCTAAGAATAAAACTAGTCGTCAACCACCTGAAGATATTGAACTTCAAGTTATACGAAAACCAGAGTACCGGCAAGAAACAGTCACAGCACAAACAACAAAGGACTTGCAGCTGGGACCTCAAGCTGGGAACAGGAACATCGCCTTTCAATTTGATTGATTAATTTACTTTATTAACTTTGTGATGGCTTTTCCTTTCTCTTCTCATTTGTTTCTCCTTTTGGAGTTGCCAAGATGTACAGTCTTACACTGTACATGTTTTGCTGACGCGGTGGTTTGCACCAGACGTGCGTCATTTCTATTACTATAAATATACATACATTACAATAAATCAGCGAGTGCGATTACTGCTACGCGGTGACTAACATTAGAGAAAGGAATCGTCAACAATATTACTTGTAAACACTATTTATACGTAATAAACCTAACGGGAACTAAGTGATCTTTTCTCTACGCGCTTCAACCTTAACAACAATAACTCTGCAAGTGTACGAACCGTACAATTAGAGTATCCATAGTAGCGTCTTCAATGTCTAATACTTATGTTTTTATTTTTTCTTGTGAGACTGTACTATCATTGCTTGATAAGTTAGCTGTCAAACCCAACTACTGCCTTTTTAATAATTTTCCATCGTCCTTTTCGCATTCTTAGAAGAGACCTGCGTTTCCCGGACATCGGTATAAATATCTATCCCCACGGTAGCCCTTTGGCGAAGCTCGTTGTCCCGGCTATAAAGGCTCCCGCAGATAGGCGCGACGCGACAGTGCGACGCGACTCTTGTAGAACAATTTCCATCAAGTTTTCATACAAATTGTTCTACTAGAGTCGCGTCGCCCCTGTTTGCGGGAGTCTTAATGAGGGTCTTTACAGCCACACTACACTGAGTAATAGCGTGTGTGCATTCATTACTGTGTGCATGTAGCTACAGTGACAGTGAGTGGGCTTTCCCGTCTGTGAGCGACTATTTGAATGACATAATATTTTAAGCTGATTCTGATCTGTATCTACGTGTTATATTGATGTGGGAGTTCTTTCAGTTATCTATTTCTTAATTGCGAAAGCGATTATTACTTTTTAAGATTTTACCAAAATTATATTATAGTTTGCCAAATACAGACATATCATCTGCCTAGCATTTTCCCAATTATAATAATATAATAATAATAATAATAATAATCGTTTATTTATAAAAAGGGCACATTTACAATAAGTTTCTTAACAATTAAAATAGAACACAATTGCTTATTTGCCTGAACTAGGTTGAACCTGTGCTTCAGGCTAGGAAGTGCATAAATACTTAATGTAATAAATTAACAATGAGTATAAAGTGAAAACTAAATCTAATTTAGGTTAGTAACAGTAAAATTGCATGTAAGCGTTTCTATTTGCAGACGACAAGTAGCTCTTCTGTCTGTGCATAGGCGATGGTTAGTAAATATTTAAGTATAATTTTTTTACAGCTAAAATAATTCAATTTATAGATACTTAGTTTTCTATTTAATCTATTGTACAGAAATGGGCCTAAGAATGTAAAAAATCTTTCCACAAAGACATGTTTTGAGGTAAAATTTGATGCGCATACTATATCATTCCGTCTCTTGTTAGTAATGTCAGCAGTGTAGGTAAGCATGGTGTGCTGTTTTAATACTAAGTGCATAATGAAAAGTTGGCGAACAGTCAGCACGTTGCAGGATTTATAAAGCAGATCAGTGGGAAAGAAAAAGGGATGGAAGTTTGCTACCTTTAAAATTGCTCTCTGAGCTCTTTCAAGAGGAAGTAAATTGGTTTTTGCTGCGCCACCCCATGAAGTAATGCAGTATTGAATTATAGATTGACATAGGGCTAAATAAACTTGTGTTATTAGTTTTGAATCTGCAAATGTTCGCAATTTTTTTAAAACATATATTAATTTGCGTACTCTTTTAACTAAACTATCAATATGTTTTCTGAAAGACAGTGTGTCGTCCATTATTACTCCGAGGTATTTTATGTTGCTCGTTTCGAGGATAAAAGGGCAATTACACATGTTGACTGAACGGATACCACATTGATGGGCATATAACTGAGGGTTAGCAATGTTAAGTTGAGGCTTGCGCATGGAGAAGTGAATATATTTTGTCTTGTCAGCATTTAGTGTAAGTAAATTGCTTTGAAGCCAGTTAGTCACATTATTAAAACCTAATTGAGCGACTTGGAACAGTTCGCTACTGGTTTTAGCGGTAAATATTAATGCAGTGTCGTCGGCATATGATATAATTTTGCCGTCTTTAATATTAAGATTGCACAAGTCGTTAATATAAATCAGGAATAGCGTGGGGCCCAGAATACTTCCCTGAGGAACACCAAAACCAGTACTTTTCTGCTCAGCGCTCGTGATATTATCTATTCTAACACATTGGTATCGGTCATCTAAGTAGTCAGCGAATAGTTTCAGCGGCGTTCCCCTTATTCCAATGGCCTGTAATTTGTTTAGAAGAACAGAAACAGACACCGTGTCGAAGGCCTTGGCTAAATCAAGGAAGACTCCCAGGGTCTGGTTCCCTTTGCCGAGTTCTTCTGAAATGTAATTGGTCAGGCTATGCACCGCATCGGCTGTAGATAATTTTGCTCTAAAACCAAATTGCGCAGAGGACAAAAAGTTATTTTTTTCTAGATAGTTAACCAGTCTATTGTTTACAATTTTCTCTAATATTTTTGATATTGAGGGGAGTAACGATATTGGCCTATAATTATTAACTAAGTCTTTAGTTCCAGATTTAAAGACAGGGATTACAACTGCCTTTTTTAGACAAGTAGGGAAAATTCCTTTGGAAATACAGATTCGAAAAATATGCGTTAAAGGAGGTACCAATATATGCTTAAAAAGTTTAAGGATCTTATTGCTTATGTTATCCAATCCAACTGCACAGTCATCTTTTAGCCCAGAAATGATTCGAGTAATTTCGTCTTCGTCAGTGTCAAGCATAACAAAAGATTTCAGGTTACAGATATTGATTGATTTTTGAAAAGGTTGGTCACAATAATGTTTCGGAATCTGTTCGGCAAGAGTTTTCCCAATATTGACAAAAAAGTTATTAACGTTGTTAGTTGACAAGACTGGTGAAGGATTAGTAAGCAGTAAACTCGAATTTGCTTCACGCTGTTTAGACATATTGGTGACGTTTTTGATATGTTTCCAAAGTTGCTTACTATTGTTACCTGCTGTTTTTAATTCATTTTTATCGTAGTTATTTTTTAAATTCTTTAGAAGATTGTTGCAGAAATTCCTGTATCTTTTATAGGTAGTCTGAATTATTAGATTATCTGGGTATCTCTTAGTTCTCTGATGAAGTTTATCTCTGTGTCTTATACACCGAATTAGTCCAGGAGTAATCCAAGGTTTAATATTATAAAGTTTCTTATTCACTGTAGAAACTATCGTGCTACGTAAAATTGCTTGTTGGACATGTTTTATTAAGTACGATAAAGCCAAATTAGCGTCAGCAGTATTGTAAACTAGGCTAAAATCAAGGTTGCATAATTCATATTCGAGTTTATTTGTGTTTAATTTGCTTTTGGTCTGGGGACGATTTAGCTTAGGCAGCGTTAAATTTACGGTGAGTAGGACAGCGTGATGGTCAGTAATTGTTGCGTTAGTAACAAGCGTAATATATGATAGACTGGTTTTGATCATCATATGATCGAGGCAGGAACCGCTCTGATGAGTAGGCATCGTGTGAGCGGGGAGAAATCCATGGTACGAACAGATATTAAGGTAATCTTGGGTCCCAGCATCGCAGTTTTCAGAGCCAATATTAATATTTAAATCACCTGTTAGTATTACATTCTTGAACGAGCTTAGCCCTTGAAAAATTTGGTTTAAGGAATTGTGAAATGAATCCAAGTTTCTAGCGGAAGGAGACCTATACATAGCGATTATCGCTGTGGTTGTACCAATTTTAATAACTAAACAATTACTCATGCAGTCTTGTAGAGGAGGTTCCTCGACTGTGACCTTAAGTGATTGTTTTGTAAAGACTACCACACCATCATTTTGACTGTGGTTTATTTTGGTATGCATTAAGTTGTACCCAGGTATTACTGGAAGGTAATCGATGCGGTTACCCAGCCAGCACTCGGTTAATACCATTATATCACAATCAAAGTTTAGTCTGTGTAGGAAAATTTTAAAGCTATCTATGTTCTTATAAATACTACGAATGTTTTGGGTCAGTACGGTTAGTGACTTTTGATAATCGGAAAGATATTGTCTGCAATCCTCAACGTCACATGTCTTTGACACAGTTAAAAATGTATTATCTATATCGGTAATTAAGTGATTATCCATACTAAAAATACAAAAATAAAAATACGACTAAAATATAAACTATTATGTGGCGCTCTTAGGCGCCTTCATAGTCTATCGAGTTAATGTACCTGTATTCGGCAGCTTTTTTAGCCGGACAATCTGCGTCCGCCGTCTTGTGGTTGGCTTGTTTTTTAAAACGCAAACATGTAGCACATTTTGGCGCCTCCGCTTTCTTTGTGCAGTCTTGAATAGTGTGTCCTTCTTCACCGCAATGTCCACATGTAGGGGCAGGAATTTTGCATGATTTTGCTGCATGACCGTACTGCTGGCAGTTGTAACATCTCGTTACCAGTGTGAAGTCTCGTACCGGGCAGGACGTCCAATTTATGAATAGTCTATCTTGTGTGATGAGGGCCTTTCGAATGACTGCTGGAACTTCTATAATAAAATTGCAATTCTCAGCATCTTTCCTGCCAGATTTGTGGCTTAGTTTCATTGAGGTCAAAAATTTATCTAGGGTTATAGTGGGCAGTTTGTCGGCCAGGTTTTGTTCATAAATACATTTATAAACCTCATTTTCAGCCATTGATGTGGGAACTCCTATAACTATAATGCGAGGTTTGCGCTTTTTAGGTTCGTCGACGGTAAGACCTGACGAAGCGAGTTGGACTGTTTGCTTGATCCTATCTAGGTCATCTTTAGTCTCAGTGCTGATTATTAGTCCACCTTTTCCAATTTTGCGTACACCTCGTACTTTCAGCTTCATTTCTCCAGGGCATATGATTTTTTGGACAATGTTCTTAGTTTCGTCACTGGTTTTTGAGTTGTCACTGGGATAAATGGCCACGGAGCTAAAAGCATTAGGACGAACAAAAGTGTTGGAGCCCTTCTTCACCATTTCTGCAAAAGATGTAGCTGCTTCCTGCTTCGTACAGGACTCCTGAATCGTCCGGTTCATCTCCATTAGACAATCTGATAGGTCTCGAGCTTCGGTCATGGTTTTAAGGGAGGTATGGTTTTGTATGGCTTTTTGCTTTAGCGACTGGTATTGAACAGCCATTTGCGAAACTCCATGTCCAACTTTCCGGCAAAGACTACTTATTTTTAGCTTCTGATCAGCGTTCAGTTTTCCCTCAGAAGAAATAACACAGACCTCATTCAGGCATTGCTCAATGGACGTCATCCAGTTCTGAATCTCCGGAGTGGAAACCGTTTCAAACTTCTCATCTTGGTCCTGTCTTGGTTGTTGGGGCGATGTCGGTGCCGGTGTCGGTACCGGAATCGGTGTTGGCGGAGGGCTGCGTCGTATCATGGCGCTCCGATTAAAGGGGCTACCTTCCATAAATATCCGGTAATAAAAGTATTCAGTCAGTCCATTATTTTAAATTATCACTATAATGTTTTATTTGTATAACACGCTAAAACACTAAAACTAGGTCACTATTTATGCAAGCTTAATTTATTTTTATTGATAATAAACATTGATGAGCACGTCTGTATTCGTTGAATGCAAAAATCGCTCGCCCTTATGTTGTATATTATGTTGGGGTAAGCTTCCAGTCTAACCGGATGAAGCCGCATACCACTAATTTGCATGAAGCGAATGCCTATCTGACCCCAGACACTGGGTACTATCCTATAACTATAACTCTCATGGTATCACAATAAGGTTGAACTTAATTTAATAATTTGATATAATTATATCATTTGCAGTGCTCTTACAGGGTATATGTCGTAGTATTGTGTCAAGAAATTTTAATACATGCCTACTAACTTGTGTTTTACATGTTAGCAAATAAATACATATTTATATGTATTTATTTATACCTATTACGAAAGCAAGTCTCTGATTCCACAGTCTGTCGTCTCCAGTGTGATATCTCGTCTAATTATTTAGGTAGATAGAAATGGAGGATTCCTATTTATCTATATTTTATTGGCGTCCTTTAACTCGACTACTATAAACACTTCCAGAATGGCATCGAACTTGCTAACCAATGTGTCGAACGCTTCGGTTGTGACAGACTACCCAAGTACCCACCACATTGACTACTACTTGTAAACCAGCCCAAGTTTATGGCTCCATGACTAAACTTGTTCCTAGAACTTAGCCGCACTTGAGGAGATTCAAGTTTATTCATAGATATCTGTAACCGTGTATTGATTGACTTGCCTGTAGCGTGAGTACGTACCTACAGGCGGACATGCGATGGGCATCTTTCTGCTGATATCCTATCGTCTTTTAGCCTTATAGATGCTAGATGAGAAAATCAACAGTATTTGTCATGATAACTTAAGATCATCGAATTGCTTGAATGATAAATGATTTTATTTCTGTAAGTAGGTTTGTACAAACACTTTTACACGTTAGTCATATTTTAAAACTAGATGAGGTCGGCGTGTCCTATCTGACTACTCTGAGATGAAAGGCCGAAACAAACTCAGAGGTCACAGTCTCTTTTAAAGTCCAGACATAATCTTGGTCAGATCATGTGAATACCATGTACATTTGTGTCTGAAATGGTCTTTTGAGGAAAAGCCACACAGAATGAGTGGACCTGTCCACTCAGTGCACGCATTTGTCAGTAATCGTGCAGCTCAACTCAAAACTTAAGGAGCTCAACGATTCGACGAACAATACCGAAGAAAGGACATTTGGGTAGGTCGCATAAATTACTCAAACTGCAAGACGAGGATTAAAATTACATGAGAAGAAAAAAAAACAATGATCCACATAGTCTTTACATTCACAATAATTAAAATAATATAGTATTTTACAAAGTAAATATTCATGTCAATGTATTTATAAAAATTCATCAATGTCCATAGGTATATAAAATTCCGGAAATAATCTTGGTCGGATCATTTGAGGACCATGTGTGTCTCGTTTATTGCCCTGTTGTGCGCTAAAATGTGGGTTTGATTCCAACACTTTATTTCCATAGACTACGTATGTTTCAGAGTTGTTTGTTGTCTAGTACGGGAGAAAACTTTTGATATCAGATAGCAGAGTGGTTTTTCAGGAAGCCGATAGTTAAAATTCCCTGATTGACTTACAGTTAACAAACAAGGAGATCATAGCTAATATTGTATTACCATGCTACAAGCCCCGCTACGCAAACTTTAGGGTCATTTTCACACGTGGGAGCTTGCCCAGTTAATATCATTAATCTTCGTTGAAAATTCATAACCAACTAAACTCACGGTAGTTCCCAGGGGTATAGGCAGGGATGTATTAAAGTGGTGCGTTCAAATAAATATGTAATGAATTTGTCCGTCCGCCCGTGTGGCTCAGGGGAATACGATTTTGTTGTGACTAATAACCCTGAATTGTTGAAGGGTTGTGTCTCATATTATGTGAGGTATCTATGTTGTTATTCAATTTACTGTATTTTTATGTAAATAACGTAAAAGGTTCGTGTTTTTCACACAGCGACCAGCCTCCGCGTTTACGTCCATATACAAGTCGTGATACTTGTTTTCCTCAAGTCTTGTAAGACTTGTCACAAAAATGTCTTGTATAAAACACATAGCTATCATGCATGTATTGACGTTGTTTCAGACATGTCTTCTTGACATTTCTGACATTGTTTTCTACAAGTTATGCGTATTTTTACTACTCGTCTTAGGTGTAACGAAAACAGTAAACATAGCATGTAGAATACATGTTTTGTACCTATGGCTAGTGTAGCCAAATTGCATTTGATTGAGAAATTAAACACTCCCAGTAGATACTAAGGCAACAAAATGTCCTACACGCAGTACCTGTGTTTTCAGGAGGCAGGTTATTACGTTGAAATATTCATCTAACAGGAACTTAGTGGGATGTCTCGAACCTAGGCGGTTAGGGAGGCTGGACACTGCCAGCGAGATATCGCAACAGAAATACATCTGTGTATTTAATCAATTATTATTACTTATATCGTTTCACAGTATCTAGGTTACGTGAGTCGTGTAACCTTTCTGGTCGTGTAAACTACATGACGCTACGGCATTTTTCAAATCATAATATTTTATTTCACATAAACATACATGGGCACTTATGAAACGTCAGAAGCTAGGTGCACGGTACCAATTGGTCGTTTCCTATAGAGAAGAGCCGGCAAGAAACTCCACTTCACCTTTTGCATCCATATTTTTTGACAAGTAGTGGCTGCAAGTTGGCATGCCTGTGTAGTAGAGCAACCAGTGATAGCCATCAAAAACCTCAACCCTTGACCTTAAGCTTGCCTCATCTTTAAGATAAAGTCTCCAGGCAAAAGGGTTTAGTTTTTAAGATTTTATTACTGTTTTGCACCTGCTGACCTATCTGAAGTAATAAAATCTAAAAAACTAAACCCTTTTGCCATTTTTTTTTTTTTTGGGTGGGAAATCATCAAATGACCTCTCCCGCTCTGGGCGGAGCGGAAAGGCGTGTCAGACTCTTACTGACTAAACCTCACCCGTGTTCCTTCAATCCGCGAACAATCCGCGACCCCGGCAGGCATCGGCCCTATCGGACCCCGTCAAAGGTGCTGACATCTCTTTGAGGTGCGCGTGGAACACGACACGTCGTCGACCCGGGCCTGGTCCTTGCCAGACGGTGAGTTGCCCATTGCTCGCCGTCCGCAAGCCCGCGCCTACGGTGGCCGGGGTCGGCAATCGACTCCCGACGCCCAGGGTGTCTCCTCCTCCTGCGCCGGCTAGGGGCGCGAGGGCGCAGAGATTGCCTCTCCCTTTCGCGCTCCGCCTCCTCCGTCGCGTGCATTACTGCTTCGCAGAAGGAGGGGACGGCTTCCCATTCCCTCTCGCTCCGTACCATGGCCTGAACCAGGGCCGGACGCGAGAGTTCGCCGCCGCCGATCGCCACCAGGAGGACACGGCGGAAACCCTTTTGCCTGGACACTTCTTCCTAAAGATAAGGCAAGTTTAAGGTTAAGGGTTGAGGTTTTTGATAGCTATCACTGGTTGCCCTACCACAAAGGCGTAGCAACTTGCAGCCACTACTTGTCAAAAAAGATGGATACAGAAGGTGAAGTCGGCATAGCGTCTTGTAGTTTCGTCGCTTCATTATCAATACATATTTTCAAAATGACCACGGGAAAGGGAATAAAGGGTGCAAGTAGGTGCACATAATATAAACATAACATCACGCCTGTAATTCTGGATAGGTTAGGCAGAGAATATATTAGAAATCAATAGAATTTAAAATGTTAGCTGTACCTAGTACATCCATATGTTGCCAGTTAAGTTTTAAGTCCATGTAAGACGAAGTCGCTGGCAAAGAGCTAATAGGTATTATTTATAGATTTTTATAATTGATCGTTTTGCTCATGAGAATGTAGTGTATCAAATATTTTGTTGAAGCGTATTTTCGAAACGTTAGGTGCTCATCGTTGGTTGCTATTCATCCCAATCTTAATGAATTTCTTAACCCGTGTTGTTCTATACGAGCCTACTGCATTTCCTTGTATTGTGTGCTAGCAGCTAGTACTCGCCCGTCAGCTGACTCGACAATTTCGTTCAATTCAATTTCGCTCTACTTGTGTTAATTACTCGCCCGAGATGCTTAAGGCTCGACGTTTTCGTCTACACATTTGTGTAGAAAATTCAATTTTATTTATTTAAATAAAATTGAATTTTCTGTTTGAAATGTACAAAATAACAGTTTTCACTAAATGCTTATGAAAGTATATTCGGTACATATAACAAAATACATTTTTTATAAATAATTTTCCTTTCTTTATGTTTGTCTGTTTGTTCTGGCTAACCTCCGAAACTGCTGGACCCATTTTGACGGGACTTTCACTGGCAGATGATGTTATAAGGAGTCATTTGTGCTCGGCGTCGAGTCGACGATGAAGTACCTGGGACTCGTCCTCGACAGCCGGTGGAATTTTGTCGAGCACTTCCGACGTTTGGCTCCCAGACTGCAGCGGGCCGGGGCTGCTTTGAAGCGGCTCTTGCCCAATCTGGGGGGGCCAAACGCCTCCTGCCGGAGGCTCTACGCGGGGGTCGTGCGGTCCATGGCCCTTTACGGGGCGCCGGTGTGGGCGCGTTCGTTGAGGCTCCGGCCAGCCCGCCAGTTGAACGCGTCCCAAAGGGTCATGGCCATCCGGATGATACGGGGATACCGCACGGTCTCCTGCGAGGCGGCGAGCCTCCTTGCCGGATTACCGCCGTGGGATCTGGAGGCAAAGGTCCTCGCGCACGTTTGGGAGTGGCGCGAGGAGGCGAAACGCCGGGGCGTAACTCCGCTGCCGCGAGTAATCGCGGCACAGCGGACAGAGCTCCGGCGGGATCTCATGGCGGCATGGAGAGTGCGACTGTCGCAACCCAGCGCAGGGCACGCCACAATTGCGGCGGTAAGACCCCTCTTTGAGGAGTGGCTTGAGAGGCGCCACGGCGTCCTCACCTTCCGCCTGACGCAGGTCCTCACCGGACATGGCTGTTTCGGGAGGTTCCTGTTTCGTATAAGGCGGGAGGAAACGCCCGGGTGTTATCATTGCGTGGATCGACCGGAGGACACGGTGGAGCATACGGTGGAGGTCTGCCCGGCTTGGGCGGAGCACCGCCGTGTCCTCGTGGCGGCGATCGGCGGCGGCGACCTCTCGCGTCCGGCCCTGGTTCAGGCCATGGTACGGAGCGAGAGGGAATGGGAAGCCGTCACCTCCTTCTGCGAAGCAGTAATGCTCACGAAGGAGGAGGCGGAGCGCGAAAGGGAGAGGCAATCTCTGCGCCCTCGCGCCCCTAGCCGCCGCAGGAGGAGGAGACACCCTGGGCGTCGGGAGTCGATTGCCGACTCCCGGCCACCGTAGGCGCGGGCTTGCGGACGGCGAGCAATGGGCAGCTCGCCGTCCGGTAAGGACCAGGCCCGGGTCGACGGCGCGTCGTGTTCCACGCGCGCCTCAAAGAGATGTCAGCAAAATTGACGGGGTCCGATAGGACCGATGCCTGCCGGGGCTGCGGATTGTTCGAAAGAGTTACCGTGGCCCTGGCGCACAGGCAACTGAAGGAACACGGGTGGGTTTTAGTTAGTAAGAGTCTGACACGCCCTTCCGCTCCGCCCAGAGCGGGAGAGGTCATTTGATGATTTCCCAACCAAAAAAAAAAAAAAAAGGAGTCATTTGTGCCGGTGGCACGTTCCCGTGGGATAATTTCCGAGTTCCACGCGGGCGAAGCCGCGGGGTAGCAGCTAGTTTGTAATATTAAATAACAAACTCAGTTTGCTTACAATATTGAATAATTTTCTATAAATTACTCAGAATTGTTGGGTCATTTAAGTTATAACTCAGTTTAGATTAATTTAGGTTGTACATTTTTGGAAAGGCTATAGTTAAAAGTTTTGCTTGGATCATTTTAGGGATTCTTCTAACTATGGCTTAAATATGCAATCAAAATATAACGTTAAGTCATTAAAATATTTTTATTAGGTTATTTGCTCGTTTATCTACACCCGAAAATCAGCCAATCACGAATTCACGACAAAGTCAAAATGTATTTCGAAATCGCGACTAGCAATGATGAGGGCGGACCAACAATGATGATGGAAATTGCCAGTGACAAGTGCTATTTTAGTAATCGATCTATCTACCTTTATATCATTAGTACAGCCAGAGAAATTAATTGCTTATCAAATTACCGTGTTATAGCCAATTCATGCAAGTGTTGGTAGTTGCGATTTTTATATTTTGGACAATCTAAGTTGGCAGTTAATTTGATAAATAACAAATTTCCCTGACTTTTTCTATTAAGATACTAGTGCGTGACACGACAATTTAAATTTATAACTGTCCCATTTATTTTATGAATTTTAATGTGTTGGCGACAAGACGATGGTAATCTTGACCCTCAGGTTGTCAGCCTCACCTTCTGAAAAGGACCTCTAGTCCTGCGCCTTAACTCGAGAAAAATCTCATTTGCTTTAATAAAAAATTAAAACTTATCTTTTTTTTTCACGGCAGACGACTGGAGTGTTCTTAATTATACGACTTCGAGTAAACGCTTCCAATAGTTTTATTGTTTTACTTTATTACTATAAAACTGTATTGAAATACTTATTTGTTCCAACTTCCTCTTTAGCTTTGTTTTATTTTACTATTGTTGGACTTTGTTTGTTTTTAGATTCGTAAAAGCTTTATTTTAGTGATGGTATTAAGGATAATAACGGTATGTAGTCTTTAGTTGTTAGTTTGTTACAAATCTGATAGATAAGTTAATCGTTGTTACAACGTGAGTAATTACTTTCTCAAACGTACACCTACCTATATGGCATTTATGTATTATATATGTTAATTCTGTGTTTGAAATTATAAATGTAAGTGGATTTCAAGTTCGTCAGCACCATCACCCACCTGCCCCTTGCCCAATTAATTCCGTGTCGGCGCGGCATGTCATCGTTCTTCTGCCTTAGATCTCAAGCATAGAATATGTTTTTTTTAGTAAATGTGTTTTACACGTCCATAATATTTATAGCTGTACGTCGATCGTTTGGCGCGTGGCAAAAATTTCTGCCATCTTGTTTTTCAATACATTTCATAAAACTGGTAAGTGATAACAAACAAACATTGAACAAAAAATATTCTGTCTGTGGATGTAGTAAATGTTTAATTAATGTTCTAATAATTATAATATTTATGTAATGTTATCTTTTTGATTGTTTCAGTGCAGTACTAACCCCACAAGATCTACATTAAGTTCAACTGTATCATCGAAGATTTTTATCGTTTTATTTATTAATTTATAACAATGAACACTTGCTTCCAATTCACTTTACACATTGACAGAATAGTCGACATCGGATTTGCTTGCCATAATAAAAAATATAATAGAACTGCACAAATGTTTACCGACAGCGTCCCCCTGACAACAGTGACAACGTCACCCTGAAAACAGTGACAACGTCATTCGAGCGTCAAAATATACTTGGAGCCGTGTAAAAAACTAGATTAGGTGGGTGTTTCCTATCCGACTACTCTGAGAAGAAACAACTAAACAAACTAATGTCTCTTTATAAGTCCAGATATTATTTTGGTCAAATCATGTGCGGACATGGAGAGCACCATGTGGATTAGTGTCAGTTAAGTCTTTTTTCTTCCTTTTCATTTCCGGTTTTCGGCGGAATATGCAAATCAGGCCGAATTTCGTTTTCGGCTGAAAATATTATTCCATTCTCAGTCGGACTGCTTATTTAATAAATTCACTGATTTCTAAGTAGTTATCTATTATTCGTTGTACTATTAGTAGTCCATAATGGTTTCCCGGTAATCGTAGAACAGATCAATGTTATAGTTAAGTTTAACAGAGGCATTATTGAATAATAATTATATTTGACTTAGATATACATAATCAATGACAGGTATCTGTTCTGTTATCAGCTCAGCCTACATTTGAATAATGAATAATTAATTTAGTTTATTTTCATTTCAAATTTGACCTTTGTTAATTCTCATCTTAAGTATACCTATTGAATGTTTTTAATCAATTGTTCTAGCTGCTAAATGGACAGCTTCTTATAGATGGGTAGGTACGACAAAAGGTTAAGGAACCATTATCATAATCATCATGTTCGGCAGACTAATTAGTTATTTGAGCGTGATGGTATTAGCTCACAGAATAATGTTTAAGCGTAACCTATTTCTTTTTAATTTTTCATTATTTTCTCTGTTCTTAGCTTTAGTCTAAGATTGCGATGGGATCAATGCTACTAGTCTTTCTCCTCCACTCAACACTGTGAGAAAAAAACCGCACTGTTCTATACCAGGAAGCTCAAAAACAAAACAATGTTCTACCTCCAAAACAAACCCAAAAATATTTCAATATCCCGTAGCTCTCAAATTACACCAGCTTGAATTTAAAACAAAACCGAATTGAAATGAGGCGCCTGTCAGTAATAATTAAGTGCGGCTCTCAATATGAAAGGTGTTCAGGAAAACACAGCGGAAGTTTAATTTCCCGCGGCAAACACCGCTGCTATTCAGTACCTCAATTATCACCAAACAAAATACTAAACTACCATTTAGTTTTGTTTTGTTCCGTAAACATGTTTATTATAATCCTTAGTTGACACGTCAATTTTAATAATGATATCGGCCTGTAATTACTGACCAAGAAATCGATCTCAACTGTTAATACTTTTTATCTTAAGACATAAGGAACCTGTAATCCAGGTTTACTTATTACTAGTGGTCCTTTTAATGTTTCCAACTCAGTTATTAACCTGTTTTTGTTAAATATGCTTTTGCTAAGAATGAATCAGTGAACATATTCACTTAAATAGTCGTAAATGTCGTGGGGTCCAACTGTAAAGTTACTGCTATTGTTTGTGATTTCAAAACAGATTCTTCACGATATTTTCCTTCAGTGAAAGCTTGTGTGTTCTCTTAGATAAATCTAACTTATCTCCATTAACATAATATTCTCAGTCGCTGCCTATTGTTTGACTTCGTGCCTATTTTCGTGGTGTGGTCGGGTGCGACATTCACGGCGCGACGTCTAGTGGTTAGACAGTGCTTGTGGTCGTCGCAAGAAACTCTAATTGGGTCAGGGTTAAGATTTAGCGCTAGAACTATAGGAGAATAGGCAGAGAATCTATTCTTAGAAAGTTGTGACTGCATAGAAGTATGTTACCGAGTTATAAATCTGTAACAGTCGAAGTATCTTTCACATTCAGTTATCTTGAGCAAAATATTTTAATTTGCAATTAAAATTGCGCCAGTGTGTTCAGTTTTCATTGCAAGGACGTAATATTTTGCTGTGTGTCGGATTAAATATTTCTTGTAATATACTTTTAGCACGTGGAGTTTTCTAGTTTCCGTGAACTGTATAGAGTTTGCCTTCTGTATCCCTTTATATTGTGGAGGTGAGAAATAAGATAAAACTATGAGACAGTTAGAAACACGTTCGTTCTCTTGTTATATTTTCATCAAGCTTTTTTTCTTCCCAAATATCAGATAATTTTATTTATGACTTGCTGCTGCCCGTGGCTTTGCCCGCGTGGATGTCAGAAATTATCCCACGGAAACGTGCTATCGGGACAAAAAGTAGGTTATGTTACTCCTTATAATATCAGCTATCTGCCAGAGAAAGTCCCGTCAAAATCGCTCCAGCCGTTTCGGAGATTAGCCGGAACAAACAGACAAACAGTAAGACAAAAATAAAACTTTGGTAATTTGTTATAAGTACAGTATATACTTTCATATATGCATTTAGTAAAAAGCTGTAAATTACGACTGACATTACAAACAGACACTTCAATTTTATTTATTTGTAAAGATCATTATGCAAAATCCAATTACCCTTACCCTTAGAAGAATCAGGCGTGAAAACAGGCAGATGCGGTAGTACAAGCTGCTCCTCATATCAAGGCAATTTTACTAAGCAATGAGAGCATAATAGGATATCTTATCTTTCTCCATCTAACTACGCATCACACAATCTGTACTATTATATAGAATGATCAATCTATGTTGCATACACATAACTAATTATATTAATGCTAACTGATTCAATTAAGCTGAGAGTACCTACTTGTGTGAAGAGCTGCTGTGCGACGCAGTAATGTGTCAGACAGTGATACTTCATTATTGATTCACTCTGCGGTACTCTTTCTGACACTACTGGTTTTGTATATTTAAGAAACTGCACTATTTGTTAATTTGAATGCACATTTGTTTCCTCACCTATCAGATAGTGTTAAACGTAACAGGCAGAATTATATGTTACGCGGACGGAGAGCCAAAACAGCCCTAATGTGAAAAAGCATAAAACTTTCAAAACTCAAACTCAAAGCATTCATTTCAAATAAACCAATTACAGGCACTTTTGAATTGTCAAGGGGTCGGTCAGTCAGAAAGATGAAGCTAGTTGTTGCCCATTCCAAAGCGTAGTAGGTACCCATGGAGAAGAACGGGCAAGAAACTCCATGGACACTCATTTAAATCAAAATATTGTTAAAAATATTGGTTAAATCATCCATGTTGAAATTATGGGGTCCATATTGGCTCACCTAAAGTTCTTTACCCGAAATTGTTCTTCCTAATGATTTGTAATCCGAATGATCACTCTTCCGAAAATTTTTCATCCTAAAGTTTTCATTCATACTATTTGTAGTGCTACCGGCGATGTTCATAACACTCATGTTTCCGAAAATTGTAATTAATAATATCATTAATGTAAATATATTTAAACTCCTACTGTTTTTTATCATAACGCTTTTATCCCTAAACATAATTACCATAATATTTTCACCTAACTTATATATAACCTACCCACTATACTACCCACTATATTTTAAACCAACTGTTTAGAATGATTAAAGCATGGTCTAAAAAAACAAGGTGAGAGAGACACAAGCTTACGTTACTATCCAGTTGCCACTTTATTGTTACAAAACAAGAAGTATGGAAACATTTTCAGTCACCATTCTGTTAAAAAATATATATCAAGCATTTGAATTGTTGTTTTGTTTTTCTAATCAAACGAAACAATTCAATTTAAACTTATGCCGACGTAATTGCTAGTTAAAACCTCATTGATTTATCGGATTCGCACAGGTAATAAAGGAGGTTGGGGAGTTATTATGACACACTACTGGTAACACAGCAGTGATGACGTAGGCTTGTGTCACCCACGTGACCACTATGTCTCGGAATGCTATACCTGGCGAAGTATATTATTAAACCATGGATTAAAGGTCGTTTGACTGATTTTTGTCTTAAATGAATGAAATTCAGGTCAGAGTGTCGTCTTGGGGGCACTATGAAAAAAATACTTAGAAAAATATAGGAAAACAAATAAAAGTATAATAGATGTTTATTGCTACTGACATTATGAAGTTGAATGCTTCGGAATTATGAACATTAGAGACAGAGTAGTTAGGAATTGTGATTGTTAGGATGAAAAATGTTAGGAAGAACATTTTCGGATTTCAAATTATCGGAGTTGAAAATTTAGGTGAACTTTGGCGCACCCGAAATTATGCAGGTGAGAACAATGCAGAACGTTAAAAGCGTCCGTAATAAAACGACAAAAACAATTCAAATATTAAATTAAATTAAAATAAGCCGTGGCAGCTAAGAGATAACCAGTCCCTACTGACGGCGACCGTTCACGAACATGACGTATGGATCAGCACCATTCAGCTCAACCATTTTGAAGGGAACTTAATGATCCAAGGATCCAACACACACGACACCACCAGCGAGACATTTAAGTGAGCATGACGTACTCTCAGCCGCCAGGGCACATTCAAGTCAATGAAAGACAAACCTAGTAAATGGTAGCTTTATAGTAGGTACATAGTACTCACACATGTGCTATGCAATTATACAATACTAAAAGATTGAATTTATACAATGTAAAGATAGTTTTACAATCTTCAGCAGCTCCAGCAGTAGTTTCAAATGCTAATCAATTTGTTAATGCGCCCTTGTGGAGAAGGACCAGCGTTGAGCCAAGCATTTTTATCAGCGATGTAATCCCCCATCTTATAATATGCTTGACTGCATAGTGTGCGTTTTATGCAAGATTTAAATTTCGTTTCATTCAATTGAAGTATATGGGGACTATGGGGAGGTATTTTATTGTAACATTTTAAACAGTACCCCATGAAAGATGAGTCTACTTTAGCCAGCCTGAAACCTGGTTGAACTAATTGGTTCCTATTTCTAGTGATATATTCTGCATAGCTCTGCAAATTTATAACAAAATTCCAAAATCAATCAAAGAGTTATATTTAAATGGATTTCAAAAGAAACTTAAAGACTTGCTATGTACTAAATGTTGTTATAATTTAAACGACTATTTGCATGATACTTTGACATCCTAATTGTAATATTTTTTTACTTTGACATCCAGCGCTGGCCCTAGTATTTGATCAGGGTAGAGCGAGATCGTCTTTCGGCGCCCTTTTCATAGCTAGCACATTTATGCTTCTAGATCATAAACAAGTCAATTCCCGAATAAAAAAATCTTGGTACGCCCTTATGGTTCCCGGATGCCATAAATGCACGCAAGGCATTTGTAACGCGATTTGATGTCGTTAATTGTATTTTTGACGAAAATGTTATTGTTGAATCATAATAACGAAATACTTATAACGTTATGTAACACTTTATATCGCTATTTACCCTGATTTTAGCTGTGCACAAAAGAGCTGTCACCATGTAATTTTACAAGAAATGCTGGTTACGGACTGGGTTCAAGGCTATTCTAGCCGCTCCAAAGAGTCTGATTTAGCTTTGTAAAAAGTCTGTAGATCTACGGATTTATCTAGAGACAACCTATGAATTTTTCAGCGTCATTCCATGGATTTTTTAAATCTAATCTGACAACACTGCTCCCGCGCCTCTCAAAAAGTGCCATCGAAATTTTATTTTGCGCTGGAAATTGTTTTTCGCATTTGGCTTTTTGGCGCCCCTTGCCTTCTAGTGCCTAGAGCGACTGCTCCTCTCGCTCTACCCCAGGGCCGGCGCTGTTTACATCTTACTCTTTCATACTCTGACATTTAATGATACTTTGACATCCTAAATTAATTGTGTGTTAATGGTGTTTATGATATTATTTTTAACAGACATACCTCAAATTGTAATTTTAATTCTTAATTAAATAATAACCTAATAATCTCTGTCCTATAATAATTGTATGTCCTTAATATTTGCACGCCACATTTGTCAAAATATGATGATACCATAGACTAATCTTAAGACCATATAATGTACCCTATTCTGACAAATAAATGATTATGATAATAATTAGCCGATTTGAAAGCCCAATAGTAGTAGTACCTCTTTGTGGAACTGATCTTCCTGGGAAATAATTCTGCCATACCTATTTATGTCGCCAAACAGCATCGGTGTGATCCGTTAGTGATGGGTACAAGTTCCTGTGAAATAATAGGTACAGTAGGTCGCACGTCAGTCGTAACACTTTGACTAACTTAGCGACTACGTGAATAGGCTGGCCATGCCAAACTGGATGCCAGCTTCTGCTGATTTTGTTAGCACGACACACGGCCTGCAATTCGTTTGATGTTGCGAGTGCATGTCTGTTCCATCAGGTCCCTGTTCGTTTACCAATTTGTTAAAAAGGCTTGTGAAATGCAATAGGCTTGCCTCTAATTTCACGGGACTCAATCCCGGCAAAGGTTGAATAGCCCACATCTGCCCACTCCTTAACCCAAAATACTTTTCACAAATCAAACTCCAATGAGTCAGATCACCCACATATACATCTCCACTAGGGCAAAGTTGCCAACTATTCACAAGACCAGCTTACTAAACGTTCTCAAGATAAACATGCTCTCAGCGAAAGGTAAACTTGGTGAGATAGGAACCAATCCGCTAAGTAACGCTTGTAACATAGATCGACCCGATATCTGTCAGATAAGTAGATTTAGGAAGGAAAATATCGCGAGGAAAAGTGGTAGGACTTGATTGAATATAATGCAATGTGCAAGCGAGGTGAGCAGCACTCGTTTCTTCTCTGAGGAACCAAAAATAGGCTGGTTCTTCACGCTGAAAGGGACAGTCAGTTGCTCTGCCCTGTTGGTGGCATAAACAATGGTGTCAAGAAGATTGGCTTTTGCTTGCTTGTCCATTTGCTTGTCAAACACAGTGAAAACAAAATAATTTTGCAGCATGACAATATTCTGTTTAATTTTTTGTGAATAGTGCTTTGGTCATCTATCTATACTAATAATTTTATAAAGAGGTAAAATTTGTGAGTTTGTATGTAGAGGATAATCTCAGAAACTATTAATCCAATAAAAAAAAAAATCTTTCACTGGTAGAAAGCTACGATATTGTTGAATGCCATAGGATATGTTTTATGGTGAAATACGCGGACGAAGTCGGGGGCAGGAGCTAGTACATAATATGCATGCAGGTGCGTTGCTAACTTTGAATGAACAAATTAATATTATTATTGTTGGAGAGTCCTCATTACTATAACTTTAGATGTTCATAAATGATTTGATGTTCATAAATTCACAATCTTAATTTTATTGACAATCGGTATCTCTGAATTGTTATACCTAGGACATGCTCAGGGCGTTTAAATATGAATACATTTTTATTTAAACTTATGTTTATATTATTGAACTGAACAAGCCGTTGAAGTAAAGTATTAATTAATATTATTGAATGTGTTTCGAAAACTACAAGTAATTGCCTTTTGTCTTTTGCATTCATATTAAAAATGTTTATTTATGATTCTTTTTCGAGAGATAACGCGGGTATTTTGTTTAATTATATTATGTTTGCATAATTTGACTTTACGGTTATTATGCACGATATTGATTTAAAGAGTAATAATAGTAATTGTGTCGGATTTTCTTATTATAACTTAAAATATTTACATTTTTGTTATTTAGTTCTAAAACAATGGCTCACAAACCTATAAATACCAGCTTACTACGCATGGTAATAATTCGTAGCGCTGTCCCTAGCGCTACGAACGCTACGATCTTTCCCTTCGTAGCACTAACCTATACAATAGTGCTACGAGAAATCGTATTTCGTAGCAGCTTTACCACACATTCCCCTATCTACTTGAATTGCCAATTTGCCACAAGTACTTTAAGTAATACAATTCCATCCTATTCGTCTAATTTCTATCTAGTCTAGTACTGTCTGAATTTGTAAAAATAATTGGAATACTGTTATGCACGTATGGGTCCACATGGACAACAATATGAGCTAAATCCAGACAAAAAAAAAACTCTTCATAAATACTTTAAATATCACAGTTACCAAACACGATTTCAACATTCACCATTGCCATAGCGAAGTAGGACGGCCATGCATAATGTAATCCACCAATAGGAGCCAAGTTCCCACGCCGCCCTTATCTCTAAAGACGGCGGTACATCATTTACGTGTCCCATATATTTCGGATGCATTTCTGCCAAAATTCATTATTTTTAACGTTTACTTTCCTGCAACGTTTCTCGAAAGCTCTTTTATGTTAAGTGTATGCTGTTGAAATATGAACGAAATGCATGGAGAAGCACTTTTGATGCGAGATGAGGAGAAAATGCTTTGCCTTTTAGTGGATTTTTGTGATGTGAAGATTGCCTATATAATACTTTTTTACTGGGAAAACTATACTATGTATTAATATGATAAATGAGCAAATTTTAAATATGTGCGGTGTAGCTGTAATAAGAGCAATAATGAAGAAGGACCTGCCCCAAAAAAAAAATCGGACGGGTGCGAGTTGGACTCGCACACGAAAGGTTCCGTACCACACGGCAAAAAAAGTCGAAAAAAGAACATTTTCTGTATGGAAACCCCCTTTAATTTTAATTAACGTTATTTATTATTTGTTGTTATAGCGGTAATAGCAAAACCACACTCTGTGAAAAATTCATGACATAAAACCCGCTGACAGACAGACAGACGGACGGACTGACCGACAGCGGAGGCTTAGTAATACAGTTCTGTTGGCACCCTTTTGGTACGGAACCCTAAAAATATACAATTAGTGTTACTCTAATACGTCAGAACAATTTAAAGTGTAGATATGTATGAAAGCATATTAATGTAAAAGAGTCTAGAATGATCAAAGCGATACCGAAACCTATTCCGAAGCTAAAAAATTCACGCCATTTCAAGGTACAAAGTAATAAATAAAGAAAAAACTTTGCCAACAGAACCGGGCATAAGCTCCGACACCTCATTCTAAAACTTAGCTTTTACAAGCTGATTAACGAGCATCGAGCAAGGAAATCTAAATTAAAAGAGTAACGCTTTCAACGTTGGCTCGGCTGCAAACAATAAAGCCCTGGTATCACGGCATCAGGGGCGTGGGTCGCGGAGCGCCGACGGCTGATACCGCCGGTCCCAGCCCGTCTACCCAGCACTTACCATTTACCGAGGGCGGAGCCGCCACGCTACAACTTTTCTGTTATCTTCGTGTCTACAAGTTTTCTTTTCAGCTAAAAAGCTTACTTTGTAGACTCGCGAGGGAAATTTTTAATTAGATCACGTAGCGACTTTTGTTAGTTTTTTTACGGAGCGGTAATAGGATAGTAAGTGTAACCGTGAGGGTCACAGCGGTGTGACCCTCACGGTTCACGGGAGCAGTCGAGATGGGCTTGTCATCTCTATTTAGACTTCGTATTGTCACCACATCAGCGTTACATACAGGATCTAATATTTTGAGGTTTTCCTTACTGCATGCACTAGTATACTGGTTTAAAAGCTCCCCATCGCCTACTATTCACTTATTACTTGTAAATATTATCCCTATCCGAATGATGCCCTTAATATGAGCTGCAGCGTCAAACTACAATTATACATGTCTATGTGCTGTGTTGTGCTGATTATGAAAATCCATTAACCCTTAATTTTTGCGCTGGACGCTGGGAAACCCACATACCTAAAGGCTAATTAGATGTTGAAATGACATCGCAAAGGAACCGGTTTCTTAAATCATTCGTCGTTATACGTAAGTAACAAAATATTGTCGTTGTGTGCTCCGGAATGCAGGAGACTTCAAGAGGTTGTCGAGAATGCTGCCAGCATCGGCTCGAAGGTATACAACTGCACACAGCTGCATACTTGGCAATATTCCTGCATACTTCCGATCTCAGCTCGATATTGTTGCACTATTTTATGAAGCCCTAGTACTTTTAAGTGTACTGATTGAGTAAGAAGGTTTTTTAGCGTTTGGTGGGGTTAACGACTAGTGTGAATTCAGAGAAAAGACACTTCGGCAGTTTTGTATAGATCGGACCTTACGTCAGTGATTAAAACCTGTCATAAAGATGTCTTAAGAAAGCTTATGTATTTCATTTTATATAGAATCATACAAATAACTCATGTTCTAAATTAAAACGTACCGGAAGCAAATAAGTAAACAATGCAATTAAAAACAAAAAAACAACTTCTCGTAACTATGCGCACGTCTACTGCTTATTGCGTTAACTTTTAAATACATTCCGTTATTCTTTGACGGCTGTTATTCCAATTTAACTTTACTGAAAGAACTGAGCATTAACTACGTACAGTCAACAAAACGGATTGGTGTGCTAGCGGCTAACTGTAACAGATTCTTAGCCATGTTGTGTCAAGTATTTGACATGGATCGATTCTATTCTAAAAAGCTACAAAGCCTACAATTGAATGAATATAAGAAAAAAAAATATCTGTACTTATGATAAGAGGACGTTTTCTTATGTGGGATAATTTCAGGCTGGTATGGTAATGGTCGTGCGGTCCATGGCCCTTTACGGGGCACCGGTGTGGGCGCGTTCATTGAGGCTCCGGCCAGCCCGCCGGTTGAACGCGTCCCAAAGGGTCATGGCCATCCGGATGGTTCGGGGATACCGCACGGTCTCCTGCGAGGCGGCGAGCCTCCTTGCCGGATTGCCGCCGTGGGATCTGAAGGCAAAAGTCCTCGCGCATGTTTGGGAATGGCGCGAGGAGGCGAAACGCCGGGGCGTAACTCCGCTGCCGCGAGAAATCGCGGCACAGCGGACAGAGCTCCGGCGGGATCTCATGGCGGCATGGAGAGTGCGATTGTCGCAACCCAGCGCAGGGCACGCCACAATTGCGGCGGTAAGACCCCTCTTTGAGGAGTGGCTTGAGAGGCGCCACGGCGTCCTCACCTTCCGCCTGACGCAGGTCCTCACCGGACATGGCTGTTTCGGGAGGTTCCTGTTTCGGATAAGGCGGGAGGAAACGCCCAGGTGTTATCATTGTGTGGATCGACCGGAGGACGCGGTGGAGCATACGGTGGAGGTCTGCCCGGCTTGGGCGGAGCACCGCCGTGTCCTCGTGGCGGCGATCGGCGGCGGCGACCTCTCGCGTCCGGCCCTGGTTCAGGCCATGGTACGGAGCGAGAGGGAATGGGAAGCCGTCACCTCCTTCTGCGAAGCAGTAATGCTCGCGAAGGAGGAGGCGGAGCGCGAGAGGGAGAGGCAATCACTGCGCCCTCGCGCCCCTAGTCGCCGCAGGAGGAGACACCCTTGGCGTCGGGAGTCGATTGCCGACTCCCGGCCACCGTAGGCGCGGGCTTGCGGACGGCGAGCAATGGGCAGCTCGCCGTCCGGTAAGGACCAGGCCCGGGTCGACGGCGCGTCGTGTTCCACGCGCGCCTCAAAGAGATGTCAGCAAAATTGACGGGGTCCGATAGGACCGATGCCTGCCGGGGCTGCGGATTGTTCGAAAGAGTTACCGTGGCCCTGGCGCACAGGCAACTGAAGGAACACGGGTGGGTTTTAGTCAGTAAGAGTCTGACACGCCCTTCCGCTCCGCCCAGTGCGGGAGAGGTCATTCGATGATTTCCCAACCAAAAAAAAAAAAAAAAGGCTGGTATGGTAATATGTGTCGTGATGGCCCGGTGGTTATGGCCTCAACTCTCATGCAAGGGATTGTGGGTTCAAATCTGGGCAAGTACCAACGTGACTTTTTCAATTCATATGTACTTTCTGAGTTTATCTTGGACAATACTGACATCGGTAAAAGAAAACATTGTGAGGAAACTTGCACTTATAGTTAATATAACTCTGAAATCGCCAACCCATCTTGAGCAAGCGTGGTGATCAATGCTCATGGCTTCTCTGTATGAGAAGAGGCGTTTGCCCAGCAGTGGGACAATAATAGGGTGGTATTATTATTTTATAGTCATCATCAGAATAAGTGTATTACTTATCTGCATACCAGCCTGTGTTGCGACTGTATACTTTTTGACGTCTGTAGAGTTGGAGTAAAATAAACATAATTTAATTAAAATTCGTGATCGCTCGCTCAGCTTCGCTACGAGCGACGTGAGCTCCCGTTGTGCTGATATATTGTGATGGGTTAAATCGTGATCCAGCGCTGTTTGTCGCATGTTTTTTGTGTTCAGGGAATTAATTTTGGTTGATTTAGGATTGATACTGTGTGCGTCATTGGTTGAGCTCAGAGCCATTACCATTACTCGTAGGAAGTGATTGGATGTGGATTCATTCATTTACTGTCTTGTTACTGGATGAACTGTAGCGAAGGTAGCTTTGTGTTGTACTGTGTAGAAAAAACAAAAGTCCCATTCAATCAACGAATTTGGCCCTCACGGTACGCGTCCAGGTCATCTCGCTACTTTTATTTTATTATTAAAATTAGATAAAGATAAATATATATTTATTGCATGACTATGTACATTTGTTCTTATTTTAAACATAACATTTTTAGGCTCAACAGTCTCCCATGTCGGATCTGCAACATATTTCCATTTAATTGCTTAATAGCTGGATTAATATACGTAAGTTCTCCTTAGAATTACCTACAACGGAATGTATGGCTGATGCTGATTTGTCAATGTCAACGATTTTTGCCACGTGAAATTAAATACATCTCATCACAAAACATGCAGCCAATGCCATTATTAGTCAGCAATTAAAAAAAAAGCATTTTATTCTTATTGAGTGTTTCAGGCATAGGCAAATTAGAAATGGTTATCCCCAAAGGCAAAACTATCACGCTTGACAGATATCAGTCTATATTTTTATCATTACACGACAGTTATTAGATAATTATCTCATAGATATTTATAGTAATGATTATCGTCACATCTATGACTTAGCGAATCCGGGTCGCCCCGCAGTGGTACGCGACTCACGTCGGCGCGACGCAATATGTGGGGGTAATTACTTCGCCCTACTAAATTCACAACGATGCCGTAAACGACTTTCGAGATTTGCCCACCTGTGGGACTAATAGTGCCGTTTGAAGTTATAATGGCTGTGTGTAACTTCTTACTGTATTGCAATTGTAAAGTGAGAACTTTCGCTGCGTTCGTAAGGTTAAGGTGAAAGAAACGTGAGTAGGTTACAGTTGTACGCAGAATAAGCTGATCTAAGTACAGTAGCGGCTATAACTCCAGTAGCAGTTACAAAAATCTATCGCATCAAAACAAGTCGTACTTACGACCTTTTTCTTCAACAAACATTTTGCACACATACACGATCTCGTATAGCGCACTCTTTCTTTATTATCTAGTCAGAATGAGTGCAACATAATGATCATTTGCCTTAGTGACAAGCCTATCATGTCACGACGACGTAATATGATACTGCTATTTAATTTCAATTAGAAAAATATGTGTCCGTGTGGCTTAGCGGTTAAAGTTTTGACATAGTCCGCACGTTGTAGCCTGCGTTCGAACCCCAGTGATATTACACTTTTTGTGTTTTAATTATGAATTCTAAACGTCTACGATAAGTTAGATACGATGAGATGTGTATTAGTTAAACTTATTATTAACCAAAAAGAAAAAAATGAGGGTGAATGTGAAACAAAATAAGCTACTCGATTGCATAAAGTAACGACGTTGTTGGTAGGTGAACTTTGTTACGAGCGTTTGTGTTATTATTGCGATTAGCATGTTGTTTGAATATCTTTAATCAAGATGCAAGCAAATATTAGTATTTAGTATTGATGCCAGGGCAAATATTGTCGCTTTGCGTAAAAATGGGCTTAATATTTCTCAAATTTCAACTGAAACCGGCTTATGTGTAAGTTATTTTTAAAGATTATAATTATGATGATAGTTGTGGTGTATGATTTTCTTATTAAATAAATCGCTAGTTGCAAGTGTGTAATAAAAATTATATTTTCGTTTTTTAGAGAAATACTGTGAGCTGTTGGATAAAGAGGTTTGAGGAAGAAGATAGTCTGAAGAGTCTCGTAAGAAGTGGAAGGCCGCCGCTTATTAACTCGATTCAGCGACGTTTCATGGTGGAAGAATATGAAAAAAATGGTTTCATTCCAACTAGAATGTTTGCAGATCAATTTGATACATCATTGCGAACTGTTCGCCGTGCACTCCATGCTGAAAGCTTACATCATCGGAAACCAGCTAAAAAACAATTTTTGACACAAAAACACAAGGAGGAATGACTACGTTTTGCTTGGGAATATTTAGATTTTAACTGGGAGACGACCATATTTTCTGACGAGAAGACTTTCAAATCATGCTAAAAAGGAAGACTTACTTTATGGCGAAAAGACAATAGTACTCGCTGGTCTGAGAAAAACATTATTCCGAATACAGAGTCAGGTAGAATAAGTGTGAATATGTGGGGGTGGATTAGTGCACAAGGGCCGGGCGAGTTGGAATTCATACCTACGCGTGCCAACAGCTCTAATTACGTCGAAGTTTTAAGTGACATAATGCTACCTACTGTGCGTAATGTTTACCCATCGGAAGACTTTAGTGAACTACATTTTGTTCAAGATAATTGTCCAATACATCGTGCCAGTGTTGTAAAAGAGTGGTTTAGTCAGCATACTGATATTAAAGTTATTCCGTGGCCAGCACGATCCCCTGATCTAAACCCCATCGAAAATATGTGGGGTTTCATGGTTCAAAGATGGGAAGCACGAGATGAGAGGTGTCCTGAGCAGCTTAAATCCCATTGCATTCAATTGTGGGATGATTTACGTGGCACAAATATATGTGCAAACATTGTGGCCTCCATACGTCGACGTCTGCTTAGCTGCATTGACAATAATGGAGGTCATACCAAATATTGATACGTTGTTTTTTACAGGGGATGTGCTGGTCGCACGCAAATACGCATACGTAAGTTAGTTTATGATTGTAAGATTGGGGTTAAGCTTCAATTTTCTTTTCTCTTTGAGAAAATGAATAATTAAGCTATAATCTCAATACTTAAAGTTAAAAGCATAAGAACAATTGTATTTTCATATAAACAAACTTGATACAAATTTTGGTTTTTCAACTTATTATAATAATATAAATAAATGTTTCTTCAAATTACCTACCTACTATTATTTTATTTCAACCTAAAATATTATTCACTTTTGTAATTTTCTTCGTTCTTCTTAATTCTTATCGTATCAATTTTAACTATATATAACGAAATATATAAATAATATTAATATCACATATAAAGTAAGTATATAAGATTACTTATATATAATAATATAAACAATATTCATATATATAAAGTATATAAATATTACTTATTATAATAACTATATAAAACATTCATTTAAATATTAAAAATATATATATATTTGTTGTTTATAATCAAAAAGTAAAGAATAATAACAAAATCGATCTAGCCAACCGAGCGGGGTTCGAACTGACAGTCACTCGTATCCAAGTCATGCATTGCTGCACTTAACTACATGAACTGGTTATAATGAGTTTAAATTTTCGCTTTAGTTTCGGATTGACTCGGTGCGAACACTAATGTGAAGAAAACAAAAGTATATTGTTATCTTTGTCTAGTATTGACCCCACACACTATCACCTCGTAGTTATACCTGTATGACAGGTAAATGTTTGCGTTGAAATCACTCACACATGTATTTATACGCCCACTACCGTGCAGGCGAATACGATCGTTGATCTCGTATGGCCCCTGACTGTACATAAATAAGTGGTTTAGAGATGGTGTGTGGTAGTGACATAGTCAACAAAAAGATGGCAATGATTTAATAAGCCAAAATCTTCGCGAGAAAAAAAGTCTATCAATACCTATTACATTCTTTTACAAAACAAAAAAACAATGAGATGAGAAATTTAAAGAATAGTAATTTAATATCAATTTAGGTACATTTTAATCCACTGCAGGGCAAAGGCGCCTTCCCATACAGAAGAAGCAATGGTCGCCATGTTTAGTTAGTGCATATTGTGAATTTCAGAGCATTAAGTCGTTTTCCACACGATGTTTTCTTTCATTAGTCGTGCTGTACACTTGTTGAGGTCGACATAATTCGGCACGGTGGGCGTGGCGGCAATATTTTGCCGAGCCGAACAATTATGTACCACGCCTTATACATCTAAGGATAATGGTCACTTAAGTCTTTAAATAACTCAGATAGTGTAGTTTTGTTCTGTTCCGTCAAATCTTAGGAAAAGACTAGTTTTCACTCCCAAGTGAATTTCCAAAGCCATACGCTCTGTTTTCCTGTACCTACCTAAGTTTACAAGAGCGCATTACCCTCTCAATATCTGTGTCGTGTTAGCTAATTGAACTGATTATCTCGGCGTGTCGTACTGTGTATTACTAGACACAACCATTGTTCTTGTCTTAGCGTTGAACCGATCAATCAGCGGTAGCTGGTCTAATTACTAATTAGACACTTATTAATATTTGTTTGTCTGAATTATTATTGTATTTGGTTAGATACACAGGTAGCGCATTTAAAATAGAACGTACCATCTGTGAAAGGGTGAGCTTGATTATGGAATTCTACCTGAATGGGACGTTATTTTAAAGGATTTCTTCGTAAGAAGGATTTTTAAAGTTATAAAAGCTAAATATCAACTCCCTCTAGCTTGCAAATCGCCGATGCAGAGAATGCAGCTTACATTCAAGTCATCAGTCCGTAGACGTAGACTAGTGATTCAATAGTGACACGATCTGCACTTAATGCACTTAGGACTAATGGATCACTGTTCATCCGATGCCGCCTCGATCCCGTAAGGGACGTCTACAAACTGATCAGATGATCTATCATTGTTTTCGGTGCTGTATAATTCCAAAGAGATTTTATCTATTATTCTTTAAAACTCTGAGGAATATCAACTATCTATTTGACAGCTTGTTCGTACCCCAAGTTTCTTCTCCACGAGTACTTAGTGAATTTCACAGACAGCTAAAATCTCGGGCTGACTCGTGAATTTCCGAGAGCTTAGGGTATGCGAGTCTATTTCATTTACTCGCAACGGACATGGGAATTCACGCTGTTTTAAATTTGGAGAGGGAATGTAAGTAAATCCAGTTATTCTACAGGTATTTCAGGAAGCGGTGTACTGAACTTTAATTATCTACCTATCCACTCCGTTCCCCACGTACCTAATCACCAAAACGTCGAAAATTAAATCCCCACTCTAAATTCAAATGTTCGTTAAAGACGATTGGGAGTGTAACGGATCGGATCGACTGGGCCGGGTGCCGGGCGCGCCGCCCGTCCGGGATGAATCTCCCATTTCCTAGCGGTATTGATCACGGCGTGTCACGGCGGTGCGTGCAGCCCCTGATTCATTGTCTGCCGGAGGGATATTACGGTCATTGTGGCTCGCAATTTTGGAGTTTGATGGTGTGATGTCCGATAATGTGTGAAGGGTGTTCAAGTGATGGATTTTAAGAGATTTTGTTACTCGAAAATAACTGACATTCCGTTTTGTGTGTTGGAGCTGATCTCAATTTAACGTAAAAAGTTGGCTTTTACAAAGTTTAAAAGGTCAAATGGCATCCGTTTTTGTGTTGACCCAGAAAAAGATGAAGATTATGATCCACTCATTAGCAACTTTTCGGGACGTTTCTTTATTAAAGCGGACGTTATAGAAGGCTTTTAGGAAAAACCTTCTCAAACACAAATTGTGTATTATCAAGGAAGTTTTGCACTCGTAATATTGTCTGTCATGGTTCAAGCAACAACGAAAAGTCGATACAATTCATTCTTTCATCGATACTCGTCTATCGGGTGGTGTCCGACTAGTCCGACACGGCTCGACTACGATTAGCACTATGTTTGTTCACGTGTCTGTCTGAGCGACAGTCGCGCCAAAATGATCGTGTCGGGCCGTTTGTCACTCCACGCGCGCTTTGATTTCAGTAAAAGCCTTTTTTGTGGTGTTTGGTTTCTGACGTGGTCTCTCGAATAAAATACAAGCAAAATAATTATTAGCTTCGGACCTGTGCGAGACCTAATGTGTCAAGTTTGCGTGGGGTATGTAGAAACAGAGGATGTACTTATTTTTAGGACTGTGGGTGATTTTGTATGTTTTATGTGACTAACAATATTTCGCATGTTTCTGAATAGTAGTTAAAATAAACTATTATTATTATGTTTATGAATTACAAGGCTGCATGTTTCAGTGACATGGCTTAAAATGGTTTTGCTTCAGGCTGTGCATTGTTACTGTTAGTCTGTCTATCAAAAGTAAGTTGCAATTAACTTTACGTTATTTCAAATCATTTTTATAAGGACTACTATTTTTATAATAAAAAAATAAACGATGCTGCAAAGAACTCTGATATTCTATTTTTGCCCTTTGCCCAATGAACTTCGGTCCATTCTTTTTAGGTATCTTTGTAGTCAAAATCTAGGCTTTTTTTAATTTTCACTATCTCTGTAGTCCGTGTGTGTGTGTTCGACTATGCTATAAACTCGAATTCATAACCTAACGCGTATAGGCAAGAGTAATATTTGCCAACAATTCCCCGTCACCCAAAATAGATTAAATATGAAAAACCTGACCGACATTGGACTGTTAATAACCTTCACTAAAATACAAAAAAAAAAACAGTAGGTTATGAAGTTCCTAATTAATGAGGCGTAATACAGATTGAATACCACCAAATAAATCATAAAATACGTTTTTAAATTAGAGGGCAATGTCCCTCGTTTACATAAATTTGTCTGTAACGGGTCGAAATAAAAGTAATCATCTTCAATTGATATCTTTTGAGTCAACGGCACTTAGATTGAATATAATCTGACTGTTTCAAGATTCAATTGTTATTCAGTTTTTTTTTCTATTTACAAGTTATAACAAAAACAATTATGACCAAGATTATGTCTGGACTTTAAAAGAGACTGTGACCTCTGAGTTTGTTTCGGCCTTTCTTCTCAGAGTAGTCAGATAGGAAACACCGACCTCATCTAGTTTAAAAAATATGATTGACGTGTAAAAGTGTTTGTACAAACCTACATAAAGAAATAAAATAATTTATCATTTATGGTACTGTACTACGCACTACGCATTTAATTTAGTTAGTGGACCGGTTTGTTATAAAGGTTTAAAATAGTACACCTTTGTAGATTATAATGATTGATTATTAAAATTTCTACATTTATATCTGTAATTTTTATGGTGTACATAATAAAGAGTATTCTATTCTAGTTAATTTATAAAAAAAGAAATTAGATAAGCGTTCTATGGAATTTCTTTATTTTTATAACGTATTTCTAAAATATGTGTTCGATGCCTAGTTCATTTAGGAATGTACTCCCTGGTAAATTATTCAAATTTCTTGGGATTCAGGAACTCATGTAGATAATTATGGTCAAATTTCACATGTGTCAGTTTGTTGAACCTTTAAATAATTCGTAATATAATTTAATTAAGTATGTTTGTTAATAAATCTAATCGGAGTATGAAGTCTACTTATTTTCTAAAATTAATTATATAATACCTTTCCTGCCAATAAATCTTTTACATTAGTGATTAGGTATTACTAAACACCGTTGTTTTTTAAAATAAGTAACACATTAGCTGATAACTCCTTAGTATCAGTTCAGTTTAGTTAGATATGATTAATTATTTTTATTGAAGAAATGACGTTCAATTCAATAACTTGAATAATAAAAAAAACATAAATTAAAAAGCGATCTTATCAATTAAATATTTACTTTTGTTAAATATAAACTTAGTAAGTTTTAAGTTTAAACTTAGTAACTTAGTAAGTAATAAGTAAATCATTGGTCAATAAGTTAATTTAAAATTCGATGAGAATAATATACTCACAATTTCTATATAAAAATGTTTTAAACTCACAATTTCAATTTGAAAATGTATTAAACTAACAATTTCCATTTGAAAATACGTTAAAAGGTTTATATTCTACATTATTTTATTTTATAGACACTGGAAATGTATACGCCTTTTCCAGTATAAATATTTCTGTATTTATATTATTGCACACATACAAACTTGGTATAATATAGCAATATTCAACCAATTAATTAGGTACTCAATATAATATCAATATAGACTTCTTAAGACAACCTTTTGGGTTTGAAGGTCGAATAGAACTAACTTTGAAACTAGGCGATGCTCGAAACATCATGTTTCCATTCCGTTCCGTTATAAAAACAGTACTTTTACGGTAACTGTCAAATGAGATAGTTTTAAACTTCACGAGTACACTGATACAAACATACTTTAAGGCAAATCAAATACTTTCAATTTTATAATTATATTTAAAATCTAATATCTAAATAATCTTATTAATATTTGGAATTTATGACACACCTAAAAGACGAACAAAAAGTATGGTTTAATAATAAAATATTTGTGCTTTATAATTAATTTTATAATTTATTACTTATTCATAGTTTCTCGCCGCTGAACTTTGTCAAACGTTTGTTATCATTACTCTGTTTACACTTTACATTATCTAATGCGCTCCTTCAAACTGATTGATTTTAAACACTTAACACATTGTTAGCATTCTGTAAAGACTCATTTACATTAATCGAGGCACTGGGTTTTAGTTTTCGAGTAGGTAAACAATGGATTGTGTTAAGTGGTTTTTATTATACAAATGTTGTAAAAGCTCGCTTCGTTATGAAGACTATTAGAATTCATTTATATTATTTGGGGTCATGGCTGAATTCAGATGGTGATGATACACACAGTTAGGGTGCGTTTCCACCAGAGATGAGCGAGAATGCGTAGCGAGTAATGTGCGTACAACTAACCAATAACAGCGCTAGCTTAGCTCAAGCTATGAAAATGAAGCGATGTTATTGGATAGTTTCACATACATCCTTCGCTACGCAGCCTCGCTCTTCTCGACTAAAACTGTTAAGCTGTCATACAGCTCATTCCTCTCTTTTCTACGTAAAGGTAGTTGACAAGTTGAACTTTAATACTTTTAATGAAGACGTAGGGTCAGATAAATTATTCGTAAAGTATAAGAATAGCTTCTTGGGACACTGCTTCTTAGAAAGAAATAAGAAAAAGTCAACATAATTATTAAAAGTTGAAGTTGTTCCGTGCATTTTTTATTACAGACTAAATAATGTTAACACGTCTAATGGTAGGTAATCTAGTACTACTGACACCGCGGGTTGCTCTCTTATACGGCTTTAGCACAAAGTGAAAGGAAAGTTAATTAAAAATATAATTAATTTTAATTTCATATGCCTCTATTTGATCTGTGTGGTTTCTTTGTTAGACTTCTTCGCTAAAAGTTTTAGCCACAACTTTGCCTAAACAAAATAAGTTCATTAACAGAAAATTTTAACATAACATGACATTTCGTCTAAATAACGCTTAGAATATTTTCATCTCTGTTAAATAGGTCTGTTTTACTGTTGATATTTTATTTTATTTACTAATCAAGGCACACCAACGATATATTTACAAGGATAGTAACAATGCGTAATCTAATCACAGTGCACAACATTCTTTAAGAGGGGAACAACTATTAACTATCTATTTTATTAAGTAAATTGTTTTTGATTTTATGTATTTTATTTTCTCTTTTACTCTTACACACGCTGTCTACATCTCTTTATCTGCTCTCCTATCGCAGGTATGCTGGGAGAGATTTCTTTAGAAATAAGCATCACCTTTGTACGTATTTTTCTGTTCCTTTCTTCTTGTCTATTTATATAAGTGTGTACATAAATAGTTACATAAATAAAATTTTAAATCATTACTATAATAGCAATAACATTAATTTGATACATAATAAAATTATGAAATAAGATTAGATTCTAAAATATAAAATAAAAATATACATTTCGTTACATTGCATGAGAACAATACAACCAAACAAAATGACAATAAAATGTACGCATTTATGGTGACAAAACTGAATATGGAATAAAATAAAGGGTAAGTCTATAAATAAAGTATTTGAATGTTATCGTGATGGCCCAGTAGTTAAGGCCTCGCCTCTCTTGCATGAGGTTGTGGGTTCAAATCCAGGCAAGTACAAATGGGACTGCGATTCATATTTACTTTCTGAGTTTATCTTGGACATTATTGACATCGGTGAAAGAAAATATCGTGAGTAAACCAGGACTTATTATTATATAGTTAATATAAGTCTGAAATCGCCAACCGGTCTTGAGCAAGCGTCGTGATCATGCCTGCTCTGTATGAGAAGAGACCTTTGCCCTGCAGTGGGACAGTAGCAGGCTGGTATTATTATTAAAATGAAGTGATACGACTTAATTCAAATGAAATGAAATTATTATAAAAGGAGATCCGCCAAATTCCATACAAAAAAACCCCAGTCCCGACGCAAAAGAAATGTATCTGAGATTTCAGAGTAATAATAGAAGAAATATGGTAAAGTAGCGCTATTGCCAAATTCGGTGGCTAACATGTTTTTTTTGCCCGGAGAAGTTCCATAGGTGCAATTAAAATTCAACACAATTACATTAAAATTACATTATTATTTAATTAGAACAAGTATACTCGTAAGTAGGCAGTTGATTACAGGTCAATTTTATTTATTTTAGTTTTAAATATTGGCAGACTATCAAAGAAAATACCGATATTGCTGTCGACTGAACAGTTTCTGTTGTAAAAAGTCAACATTCTTATAAGCTGAGCATGCTGGCCCAGGTTTGTGTGACACAGTTTAGGGGCAAATATAGATATCCGTGGGGGCAAATGTCCTAGGGCTACGCTTGGACCGGAGGTGAGAATGACGAGGTACGTCTAGGTAGAGTTGGTTTCGGAAGGGGCCCGCAGAGGCCGGCCGGCACCGGCCGGGGGTTGCGGAAGATTTGTACGTTCCCGCGACCCCCGGCGTAGGTGTGAGACGGAACACCGGGGTGGTTTTTAGTCAGTAAGAGTCTGACAGATCCCTCCGCCCCCCCAGGGCGGAGGACATCCATGAGGATTTTCCATCCCGGAACAAAAAAAAGGTAGAGTTGGTTTGGGAGATCTGGAGTTAATGTGAGCCCGTTTACAACTTGCAAAGTGTTGTCAGATCATTTAGAAACCTGTGTTGCTTCAATGAGTCTAATTTGAAGTAGCTTAGCCGTTCTGCGTAATCGGCTCTATATGGACATCTGTGGTCTTTAAACCGCAAGCACCTAGTCATTATTTTTTTGAACGCTCTCAATACTGTCTATATGAATATTATAAGTCGGACTCCAGACGGCATAAGCATATTCTACGTGGCTGCGCACAAAGGTGTTATAGAGTACTTTCAATGCCAAAGTCCCCTTAAATTCTTTGCTAATTCTGTTGATAAACCTAACCGTTTTCATTGCTTTTTTAATGATATTTTTTATGTGTGTGGTGTGTGTGAGATATAGTATGTATAACTTACACAATTTAAAGAATTCGCCAGTTGACTCGCAGTTTTATTCCTTTCGCCAAGTTAACTAAAGAAGCGACAATTTCTCCAACAATAGTAAGCTGGTTGCCAAAAAACTTTCATGCGCAGCCTTCAGCCGGTATGCAGATGAGCAGCTTATCCGAGGGTAGGGGCGGCGACCTTGGCATCCTCAGATTTATCGTCGGAATTAATTCTTAATGAGTAGCGCTTACATTTCTTGCCCTCTTGTCTAGGGTTGCCTGCTTTATAGTCGGTTTTATTCGGTATTTTTATCGTTGGGAATTGTTTTAATGCTTTGTAGAATAGCTTTATAGCCTTTGCTGAATAGATTGCACGATAAAAATTTAATTTTTGTTAGCATTGTGTTTGTGTGAGATGCCCAAGGCAACATGAGCAACACAACTCATGCATTGAAACATAGTCAAGATATTTTTGCCTTTTACCGTTATACCACTTGTAATAGAGGATTAAAATACCTTAATTATAAATTCCTAAATAAATAAGTTGAGATAGTTAAGTCGATTTTATTAAACCAGAGACGCCAACTTCAGAGAGCATAAATTTTTCCTCTGTTTTAGAGACTGAGAATTTGAAAAAACATAACTTTCAACATTACAAAGACTCTCCCGTAGCTTTAATAAATAACTCTACTTAAAGTTGGTAAAACCTGCGATGTCAAAAAGTTGAAAAGTTTTCTGAACAAAATACAAAAAATCATCTGTTCTGTCAGCCCTACTTAGCGCCCGCACACCTCGTCCTTACAAAATAATAGCATGTGGATAGGTATACTGTTCGTCCATACTTATTTATATATACATAATCAGCCTATAATGTTCCCACTGCTGGGACTCAGGCCTCCTCTGGGTGAGAGGGAGTGAGCCGTAATTCACCACGCGGGACTAGTGCGGGTTGCTAGATGTCATATATCTAAGATTTTTTTTAAGGACATGACTGTTTGCTCAGGATTTTTTCCTTCACCGTTTTGAGAGCAGTGGTGATGAAATAATTTACACAAAGTAAAGCGTCTGCCTGGGTTAGAATCTATGGCCTACAACTCGTAAGTTGCGGTCATGATTACTGGGTCACCACTGCTTACTATATAACATTATGAATTTCAAGACAAATAATTTATCTTTCACGCTTATATAAAATCACACCAGAATTGCGTGGTGTCTGGCAAGAACTTCGCTTTCTGCGCCCTGATTTTGGTGTCAAAAAAGGTGACTATTACGAACCAAGGTCTAAGGGATTTATTTACCTGATCATCGTAGGCCACGTTGTTTGTCCGTCAAGGCACTATTTGCGTAACGCTGGAAAGTAGGTAGGCTCGATTCAATTCTTTATTCAGTATATTCATTAAGTCTTTCGATACGTTACAGTCTAGATAGATCGTTTGAATTTAACCTAGATTTCTACCCGAAGTATTGTGGGTATGGAGGTAACAAAGCATAAATTATCAATCTAGCTGGACTTGACTGACCAAGTTTGTGAATCACAAGCAGGACTAAGTTTTGTTCAACTAGTTTGTTTGATAAGTGTCCACTGTTCTACATAGAATACACATAGACAAGCAAGATTTATGTACACGCTGGGTTTACTATCAAGCGTTTTGAATATTGGTTGGTGTACAAGTTATTAATTCATTATCACTAATTCTATTGGTAAGATTTTCTCAATCAAATTGGAATCACGTTAATTTACTTGTTGTGCTCGCTTCCCTATAATACTTACTGAAATTTTGTTTGGATTTATTAGTCCAATAGTCTGCTAATAGAAGGGTACGTTTCATACGTGCCACATGAGAAAAAAACCAAGTCTCTTGAACCTGTGACGTTGCCAAATCAATAAATAACGCAACAAGTAGCGACATCTTGTGTCAGACGGTGGTGAGTAGTACAACACCGAAGGAGACCATCAACATCTAGTTTCCTAACCAATTCTGTACAACACCGAGGGCCGGGTTACAAACCATTATAGCAAATTCCAATTTTGACAAATTTACCCGTGCATATAAAATAGAGTGAAATAAACGAAAAATAAGTTTCAAATTTTCAACTTCTTCATCACTTTCGATAAAATAAGAGTGCCAAGTAAGCGACTATGAAGTTTGAAAATGATAACTACGAATTTGTTTATTTTACTCTATTATTGATGCCATTCGATAGCGCGCACTTAATTACGTAACTTGTCACTCTTATTTTTGTGAATAGGGACTATGAAGTTTGAAAATGAAGACTGCTTATTCCCTTATGTCAACCTCACCTGCGCGCGGTACACCTTGCCACTGACGATGAGGCGATGGCGATCTATCGATGACTGTATAACCATCCAACAAGCCAACCTAAATTCTCCAGGGCGATTACGGGCAGCAGCGTCATCGTTGCGAAAGGATTGGCTTTGCTATCACCAGTCCGCTTGCCCAGCGTGGTGACTACGGGCATTAAACTGTAGACCTATATCTGTGCTACCAGCGTCGAGTAAAATCTATGACAAAATCATGCTAGACCAGATGTTGTCACATTTTAACTCAAATGGGATTTTACATAGTCGCCAGTTTGGTTTCACGAAAGGTAGGTCGACGACTGACGCGGGAGTAAAACTCACCAGTCACATTTTGAAATCCTGGGAGAAGTCCCAGGATGCGATTAGCATTTTCAATACTCAATAATTTATTTGCATTCCACAATGTGTACTTAGGTAATTTAAAATTATAAATGTGATCATTATGGACCCGTCGGGCACAGCGAAATTAGTAGGAGAGAGGAAGCTTTCAAAATCTTAGCTTATCATTTAAAGTAGTTAATAGTCTTCTGAACTAAATATAATAATATAAACATATTATAGTTAACTTTACTAAACTTATTTAGATATGTTAGCACTTATATTTTCTCGTTTAAATAATCGTTTATACAATAATAGCATTTTATTATTAAAAATTGTTTAGTATTTTTTTAATAAATATATTAATTTTGTCTTCTTTTTTTATTAGTTCAGATACCTAGTTTTTAGGTTTTCTCTGACCCCTCAAAAACATTCGGCTGCGTTGACCACAATACACTGATCTGTAAATTAATTACACTACTACGGAGATCGTGGACAAGCTGCTGATCTTGTTCTTTCCTATCTATCAAACAGGCAGCAAAAAGTTAACATTGACGGGGCGACATCTTCGGGGTCTTTAGTTAAGATGGGCTCAAGGTCTCAAAATCTCAAGGTTCAATTTTTGGCCCTTTCTTATTTCTAGTATATTAATGACGTTCCTTACATGATAGCTAATTGGATGGATAGTCTAGCTGTTCTTTCGAAATGGTTCGCAGCTAATAATCTGTTACCTTAATGTGAACAAAACTAAATGTCTTAAGTTCTTATTACCAACTGTACCCCGAGTGGGTCTAAATTTAAAACTTGATGGCAAGAAACTAGATGCTATTACGGAAACTGTATTTCTAGGAATTACTTTAGACTCAAAAATGCAATGGGGCGCTCACATTAGAGCTCTTTCAGGTAGATTAAATTCAGCTACATATTGCAGTATAATTCCTGCAATTAGATACTTTTTGTTGTCATTTCGATTAAATTCTTTTTACGAGTCATTCGGTCAGTTTTTTTACTTTTTCGTTTTTTTTGAAATATTCAAAAAATTGACAATTGTTCTGTACATTGTCAAGAAGAAAAAAATGCAACGCATTCTGTCGTTGGAATTCCTATTGTGTGGATATTTTATTCAATAATATTTAATCTTTCTTCGAAAGTTAGTTTCAAATTTTAACCACCACTATATGTGAGTAGCCAGCGGATACGTTCCCTGGAATTTCTCGTCCCTTTTTTCTTTGGTGAGTAATCCCTTTATAGGTTCCGTATTCTTGTTACTTGTGCCTTCTTCTTTAATCTAAGAAGATTTCCTTTTTCTTAGATTGTTTGAAAGGCCACCTTTTTTTGGCCTTACCCTGCCATTTATTGTTCGCCTGTCTTCTTCCTTCGTCTGCCGGCCGCAGAAGTCCGAGCGAGCTTGCGGAGAGAAGCGCAGGATCGTTGCCGAGCAAGGTCGACGACACAGGTGCCTAACGGACACATCAGGTGCTAAATAAGACATTTGTGTGGCGCAATAACGCCCAACCATCATATAATAGAAGTGTTCTGTGTTATACCGTCGTGTGACATTTTAATTTTAAGTTGCTTTCCTAAATTCTTAATATCAGATCTTATTCTCTTTAAAATTTATATTAACGAAATTATGTAAAGAAAAACCTTAATTTTGAGCTTATTTGTGTTAAATAATTTATAGAGCGGCACGAATTTCGTACGATTGCAATCGAATTTAAATTCGTCTATATACTTAAATTCCTAAAAATTTGGAAACATCCATAACTTTTTTCTCCAAAAATCTTCTTGTGATATATTTTTTTTTTGTAGCCTTATACAATTTCCAACGACTAAATATTTTAATTTTTTGACTTATTTCTTAATTATTTCGGTTGTTCTTTTTATTAATAAATTTTACGTGTACCAGCTGCGTGAGTTTGATTTTTTTAGCTAGCTCACGTCGGGGTTCGAGTCCCCGGCGTGTTAGCAGCTAGCTCTACGCTGCAATATGGCGCCCGATTTTTAAAAGTAAGTACTATTTACATATTTTTTTTTGTTATATCGTGTGTGGTGCTCCCTCTGAGCCAAAAAATATTTTAATCCCCGTGTCACCATTGTTATTTACAGATTCTGGAATCCGACTAGCTTGTATACTGTTTCTTTCATTCGAATCGGCACACGCCTTGCGTTCGCTCAGCAGAAAGTGGATGCTCTGTAAACTTTGCGCTGCGCTGTGCTGTGGACAATACTTCGACCAGTTTGCATTACTTACCTGTTTATTTTTGAAGTGTTATTTCTATAAAATAACCCTGTAACTATATCACATAGCTGACTATTTATTACTCTCCCCACAAATATATTTTTATCCTGAGTTTAATTTCTCTCCTGTAACTTAGCTGTAGTTTCCCGTAGTGTGTGTCTGAAGTGTGAATGTTTTAGGCCTCGTGACCGAAGGTAAGCTTTTTATGCTCGGTTGTTTGCTTGTATCTATTTCATTTTTTGATTCTAGTCCAGCTGTCCATTGATATCTTTTTTGCTTGTGTCTATTTATTTTTTGATGCTAGCATACCTTTTTCTTTGGCGGTTGTTTGCTATTATCTATTTGTCTTTTGATTACTAGCCCAACTGTTTTCTTTGTTGTTGTGTGGCCATAACATTCCTTCATCAGCCATAAACCTCAACATGGTCACTTTCCAGCTTCGTACAAGGAGATTGGTCTATTTTGTTTGTTGTGTCTTTTTGTGATCTAACAGGGCAGACTATGGCTTCTTTTTTTTGCCTCCTTTTTCCACGTCTGTTCTGTGCCTGATCCAGTATCAACAAATAACATGTCTTTTATATTTGTCCACATTGTTTCACGGAGGTTCGCATATTTAGAGCTTGTTTTACCTACCAATTTCCCTTCTATTAATCTTATCCCTTTTTATGCGTTTAGCACTTACCTAATTATCCGTATTTAATCGGAATATTAGTTTTACATATAATTCTAAACCGGGATACCAAAATTATCTCAAAACTTACGTAAATAAAATTTTCATTTTCATTTTTAATTTACGTAAATATTCTTCGTCCAACTTGTAATCAAAAATTTTTTTACAAAGGATAACGCCCATTTTCGTAAATCCTGTCTATAAAGGATAATGGTCAAAATTGTTACCTACTATATCTCAATTCATGCGTTAACTTTGCCAACGGTTTTACACCAAACTTTCTTCTGTTTGGTAAGAATTTTTTATAGATTCTACTCATGCTAATTAGTCAGACTCTAAGCGTTAATTTAGCTGAAAGTTGGACTCGGCATGCGTAGATTTTTTATTCTTCTCCATCACTCTACATCTAGGTTAATGGTATTCTATGGAGACGTAATTTTTTGTTTTCTAGATTTTTGCCATTGGTTATTTTTTTGGTTGGCAAGCTGGCTCCTCGCTTTATTAAAAACCGTATGTTGACTAGTTTTCTTTAGCTCCACCCACATATTATTTCCTCTAGGGTTTCGGTTATAGTTTATGTCAATCTAAGGTTCCTTTGACCTGAGTCGTCTGACTGAAGTCCCTATTTTTGACCGATGTCCCATCTTTGACTGAAGTCCTATCTTTGACTGAAGTCCTATCTTTGACTGAAGTCATATCTTTGACTGAAGTCCTATCTTTGACTGAAGTCCTATCTTTGACTGAAGTTCTATCTTTGACTGAAGTCCTATCTTTGACTGAAGTCCTATCTTCGACTCAGGTTCTATCTTCGACTCAGGTTCTATCTTTGATTCAAGCCTTTTGTTTGACCCTTTGATTTCCAGTCTTTTTTGTGTCTGAAGCCGTATCTTCTACTGGAGTTATCACTTCAACTTAAGTCGTTACTTTTAAGACTAAACATAGACAGCGACATCTAGTTGTTAAAATAAACTTTTTGTTGACAACTTCTTGTTTACTGCCACTATTTTGACCACGCCCACATAAGGCGTTACTTTTAGTGTTTAGTGTTGGGACACTGTCTATAGATTTTTGTCGATGATTTGAATTTCTATTACAAAGTGTTTAGTGTTGGGACAATGTCGATATTTTTTGTCGATAATTTTAAATTGTTTAACAAAATGTTGTCTTACTAAACCTTTCATCTTTTATCATCAAAACTTATCATACACTCTTTATCATCCTGTTATTTTCTTATTTCGTCTGAAGAAGTTTTTTTTTTTCACAATTTATTATTAGTTCTTTGACTGATGTTGTTAATTTGTGTTTGGTGGATATTATGACTGAGGTCGTATTTTCTTCTTTGTTTTTGAATTTATCTAAGGGATACTATGATTTAATTAGGCTAGTTAGGTACTTCTAGATTAATTTATATCCTTTAGTTCCTAAGTTGTTAGTTGTTAGGTTATTCATAGGTTTAGTGGACACGTCAGGGCTCGCACTGGTAACGTTTAGATTGGAGGCGCTTCAAATTTATTCTTTATCTGCTGCACTTCGATGCTGCTTATTAGGTTTATGTAACTTATCTACTAGACATATTTAATTCCTTATTTTTTCTTTTTCTTATCTTCCCTCTTTCACATACTTCGTACACATTCTTCTATGATATTGTCACTCATATAGTGATATTCTTTTTTTTTCATAATAACAATCCTTTGGTGTTGTTCCTAATTTTAGTGATGCGACTCATATTGAGTTGTTGTTCCTTTATCGACATATTTTTTTTTGCTGGAATGGGTGTGATGCAGTATAATTCCTGCAATTAGATACTTTTTGTTGTCATTTCGATTAAATTCTTTTTACGAGTCATTCGGTCAGTTTTTTTACTTTTTCGTTTTTTTTTAAATATTCAAAAAATTGACAATTGTTCTGTACATTGTCAAGAAGAAAAAAATGCAACGCATTCTGTCGTTGGAATTCCTATTGTGTGGATATTTTATTCAATAATATTTAATCTTTCTTCGAAAGTTAGTTTCAAATTTTAACCACCACTATATGTGAGTAGCCAGCGGATACGTTCCCTGGAATTTCTCGTCCCTTTTTTCTTTGGTGAGTAATCCCTTTATAGGTTCCGTATTCTTGTTACTTGTGCCTTCTTCTTTAATCTAAGAAGATTTCCTTTTTCTTAGATTGTTTGAAAGGCCACCTTTTTTTGGCCTTACCCTGCCATTTATTGTTCGCCTGTCTTCTTCCTTCGTCTGCCGGCCGCAGAAGTCCGAGCGAGCTTGCGGAGAGAAGCGCAGGATCGTTGCCGAGCAAGGTCGACGACACAGGTGCCTAACGGACACATCAGGTGCTAAATAAGACATTTGTGTGGCGCAATAACGCCCAACCATCATATAATAGAAGTGTTCTGTGTTATACCGTCGTGTGACATTTTAATTTTAAGTTGCTTTCCTAAATTCTTAATATCAGATCTTATTCTCTTTAAAATTTATATTAACGAAATTATGTAAAGAAAAACCTTAATTTTGAGCTTATTTGTGTTAAATAATTTATAGAGCGGCACGAATTTCGTACGATTGCAATCGAATTTAAATTCGTCTATATACTTAAATTCCTAAAAATTTGGAAACATCCATAACTTTTTTCTCCAAAAATCTTCTTGTGATATATTTTTTTTTGGTAGCCTTATACAATTTCCAACGACTAAATATTTTAATTTTTTGACTTATTTCTTAATTATTTCGGTTGTTCTTTTTATTAATAAATTTTACGTGTACCAGCTGCGTGAGTTTGATTTTTTTAGCTAGCTCACGTCGGGGTTCGAGTCCCCGGCGTGTTAGCAGCTAGCTCTACGCTGCAATATGCAGTAAGAAGAATAAGGCAGTTGACAGATATAGCCACAGCTAGGTTAGTATACTTTACTTATTTCCACAGTATTATGTCTGATGGCGTTCTCCTGTAGAGATCGGCAGCTGACGTAGATTCAATTTTCAATTTACAGCCTATTCCTAGCACAGCCCAGTCCTAGCGTGTCTCTTAGAAACAAATTCAAAGAAATTTATATACTAGCTCTGCCTTTTCTTAATATCTTAAAAAGTATTTTGTATGTTCGCAAAAACTTAGGAAAAGAAGCGATTTCCATAATATAAATACGCGTAGAATTAAGTTGTGATACCCAGATTTAGATTAACTAAAACAAGCAAGTCATTTCTTATAAACAGTATCTGCTTTTATAACAAGTTGCCAAAGTCGGTTAAAGAACTTAGCGATAGAAAGTTCAAAACCCTCATCAAACGTGTCCTTATCAAAAAAACATTATTATAAGATTAAAGACTATGTTGAAGATATAGAAGTTTGGCAATAATTCCTTTTGCACATGTGGCTTCCCTGGTACTACATTAGCGGCATCACTATATAAATGTCTATTAACTGCTCCCTAATTAATATGTTTTTTTTTTTTTTTTGCATACTTCATTGACATAATCTTCTCATTATTTCAAATTATATACCTTCAATTCTAATTTAAATTCTTTATTAGTGGCTTTTGTAAACAGGATATTAATTCAGTTTTGTTACAGTTGTAATGGCAATCATGTCATTTGGTTTTTAAAATAGGTTGTTATTTTTATTATTTTATTTACCTTTTATATAGATTATTTTTATATTTTGGGAATATGAAAACGTTGTAGGCCTTGTAGACTGTAGATTTGTAGACCATTTTCTATTTTGTTAACTACCTGGTACTTGTTGAGAGGCCTACACTGTCCTCCCATACCTATTAACACTGCAATTTGAAAACTTTGTAAAAGCCTATTGGAGGGTTAATTATTTCGTGCTTTTACGTTTGAGGTGATTTTAAGTATTCTGCTCGGGTTCATTATTAATTACGTGAAGCGTTCGAAGAGAGCATTTGTCACTGAAGAAGTGAGTAAGGATTGACCGGGAACATTGATGTGGGCTGTTTAGCTAGATGGCTCCACGTGGCTTCATTAGTCGGTGTTTTCTTCGGCACGAGATCACTGCACTTCACTCACGAATAATGTTTACTCAAAGTTAATAGGTTGCAGTATTAGCAGCCATACATTATGGCGGTTATAAAAGTTCCAGAAATTGCGCGCGCGCGCACGTAATTCTGAATATGTGATTTCAGCGGTGTCATCAAGCGAAGTGTTTTGTAAAATATATCGATTTCATATGTGCATTGCGAACGGAACTGCTTCTGACATTGGCCGGAGTAAGTCTTCTTGTCTTTCAATCATTATGGGAGAGAAAGGGATGGATATAGGAAGCGATCTAATGCTCCTCATAATAACTAACTAATAACTTTTAAACATTTTGTTATAAATTAATGATTTTGCGTACTAGGGTCTTATAGACTATAAGAATCAAATTATTTTATGCTATTCGTACATTTTTGGAGTCAACACCAATTATTTTTAAAAGAGTAACCGTGGAGTTTTTGTCGGTTCTTCTCCATAGGAAACGACAATGATAAATGATAAATGATTTTATTTCTGTAAGTAGGTTTGTACAAACACTTTTACACGTCAATCATATTTTTAAAACTAGAAGAGGGCGGCGTTTCCTATCTGACTATTCTGAGAAGAAAGGCCAAAATAAACTCAGAGGTCACAGTCTCTTATAAAGTCCAGACATAAACTTGGTCAGATTATGTGAAGACCATGTAGATTAGTGTCTGAAATGGTCTTTTGAGGAAATACCACACAGATTGAGTGGACCTTTCCAGTCAGTGCAAGCATTTGTCAGTGAACGTGTAGCTCAACTCAGAACTTAAGAGCTCAACGATTCGACGAACAATACCAAAGAAAGGACATTTGGGTAGGTCGCATAAATTACTCAAACTTCCAGACCATGATTAAGATTAAAACTAAATAAAAAAAAAGAATAACATTGACCCACATAGTCTTGACAGTCACAATAATTAAAATACACATACATACATAAACTCACGCCTTCTCCCCATGCGGGTAGGCAGAAACTACGCCACCTACTAGGATCCTTACATACTTCTTTTGCCTTGTTTACGTTTATACATCTGGTCATACACGCACGCCGGTTGCAAGTACTACGCACCTGACCTTATTTTATGTGGTTCCTCAATCCTGACGGTCTCTAGGAAATATATTAAGTACGTAGCTACTAAAGCAGTTGATCAAATCGGATGACCATAGCATAGATGTTTAGTAAAAATTTCTACTAAATTATATTGGTGTAATCCAACATCCTGCACATTCAGTATTTCAAAAGATATCAATTATTTAAAATAAAAAAAACAATTTCGTGTATACCCCCCACAAAATATTCAATGATCATAAACAGAGTTTTATTTGCACATGAATCTTTCTAAGAGTACGAGTACCTACGGGTACAGGGACAAACGAAATTAGCTAGCGAAACTCCATAGACGTGATGGGTATCGATATCTAAACACGATAAAATAAAAATAATAAAGATTAGATGTTTTTTTTAGGGGTCAACGACCGCTGGTAGTATTGTTACATGGATTATGAGTTGAAAAATGTGTTTTATCGTTTTTAGATGTCGATACCAATCACGTCTGTGAAGTTTACACAAAACAACTATTTTTTTAAACTGATATTTCAAGTAATTGCGGTCGATACAAAACACAAAACATCGGTACAAAACATGAAATATATCAAATTAATTTATTTTTGTTTTATCATGTTTAGATATCGATACCCAGCACATCTGCAGAGTTTCACTAGTTAATTTAATTTGACCCTGTATAAACAGAAGGAACAAGATAATTATATGAGATTTTAACAAATGAAATGAAATTCAGTAAGCGGTGATGAATTGAAATATACTTATTTTATTTTTCACAATTAATTGTTCTTTGTAACAAAATGTATTTACAGGAATTATAATCATCAGAATCATCAAGTCACTTAGTTAGAATTGGCCTCAAATGTCATGATTTCATAAGATAATCATCTCGGCAATTTGAACTTAGAGAGTTGTGTGAATGATTCTAATAATACTTCGGTAAATAAATATTTGATAAGGGCGAGTCTAACTTTTTTATTACTATAAAAATTGATACCGAGCAGCAAAATGCAGAAAATATGTTTTTTTTTAAATTAGATTTTGTGACGCTTTGACCTTAACATGACATGAAAAACATTTGATTGAAATGGCAGCAACGAACTTACTTTAGAAGATATATTACATCACATTATAGTTAAAGATATATTATAAGTTATAACATACACTCTCGGGGCCATAGAATTTGTTCCAGCTGAAGTTGGCATGGACCATTACAAATGTTACTTTATTATGAATGGTCAGGTTTTTGCTACGACGATTATGAAACCAAAATTCGCTATAGTACAAAATAACCAAAATATTTTCATATTATTACTTACGGCAATATTCAAAGCTCGCGGACGGGGAGTGTTTTTAAAAAGTGATTTTAGTTAAGTTAATTATCTTAAAAGTGCAGAAAAACATTATTTAAATAAAATAACGGAAAATGTGTTAACCTTTGATATTTTTCAAATATCAGGTTGAAAAGAGCAAATTCGGTTTAGTCTATATCTAAGAAGTTATTTAATATAAAGTTGGACATTGATATAGATTATCGAATGCAGTTCAAGTGACTTAGTTTCTTCAACAGTAGGTAAGGGCAGTAGCTATGCAGTCAGGGGTTTTCTAAATTCGTAATGTATTTTTGGTAAATAGGTATTTTTTTGTTTAAACAAGGATGAAGCTATCATTATTTTTTTGGTTTTTAATATTGTATTGTATAACGGGCTTGTGTTCGCAATTCTACGTCCAAGCGCGTATTTTGCGTATTTTGGTGTTTAAAATTACATTGTTCATTTATAGGTAATTAAAAAAAGGCAATTTGGGTTATTCTCTGCTAGTTTATTTTTATTATTTGTGTTTAATTTGTGTTCATTATTGAAGTACTGGTTGCTGAAAAATGATTCATTTGCAAATAAATCTGTGTAGGGTCATAGTTTGAATTATTTGTGGTCACACTATACACTAAATTGTTAAGGAATTTTTAAATAATTGATATCTTTTGAAATATTGAATGTGCAGTATGTAGGATTACATCAATATTTAGTAGAAATTTCTACTAAATATCTATGCTATTGTCATCCGATTTGATTAACTGCTTTACACTGTTTTACGTACATAATATTATATTTCCTAGAGACCGTCAGGATTGAGGAGCCACATAAAATGAGTTAAATTATATCTTTTTTCCATTTTATTGACTGAGCGAGCCCGAAGTGCGAGCGAAGCGTCTCCGTTTCAGCTTAAGCAAAAATGCTTTCGTATGTCTGGATGTCCGACAGATGTCTGTTCTCCTCTACAGGTCGCATTTCTCAACCGATTCTCGTGAAATTTTGTGAGCAGTTGCGATAATTATATGGATTTTTTTTTGTCGAATCAGTATTTGAGATTTTGCAAAATGGCGGAGTTATGGGGATTGAAAACGTCAAAATAATCATATTTCAGCCACTTCATGCTCTTTACGCGCGCTTTTTGTTTTAAGATGCGCGTTGAATATTTATTCAGTTTTAAGCTATGCAAGATCTACAGCTAACAGAGTCATTAGTTTTTATACTACTAATTAGAATATATTTACTACTAAATGATACAAAAAATCTGTTTTAATTGGCTGCTTACTTTCCGAAAAATCGCGCGGTAAAATTTATGTTTTTCTTGACAAATCGCCGGGTTAATTCAAAAACCAACTAACTCGGTGATTTTGGGATATTGAGTTAAATATACCCACCGATTCAAAATTTTATTCTCTTTCTACTGGTAAAACATACTAAGCCGTGCGATGCTTTGTTTCGGAGATACTGAATGGTGAAACCAACTATCTAACCATACCGTTTATATGCAAAACAAATATTCCTTGTTAATCAGCAAAATTATGTTCTGTATCGAAGTCAAACAAGATACTTCAAATTAATCAGTTTTCAAAATAAAATAAACCTGCAAAATGTACGAAATTTTGGGAAAGAAAAACGATCACATCCAATTATATGGTTTTAGTACTTAGAAAGAACAGGAAATAGCGTTAATATAAAATGATAATAGCAGTTATTAAAGGATAATAGCTATTACCCGTTGATTATTTATTAATACTTGACACAGAATCAAGAAGTCATTGTTAATAAATAGGTTTAGTAGGTTTTACTTCTATAATTTTTATCATGATCGCAACAAAATATCAAGAAGTAAAACCGATTAACCGTGGGTAGTTGGTTTCAATTCTACAGTTTCCGACCGCGCATGCGTCAGTCGTTGTATTGCTCTCGCGCCGACGGTATCTCGATTCATTTTGTGGCGGCGAAAAATTCAGTTCCAAGTGATAGTAAGGTGTTTGTGGCACTAAAATGGATTTATGTGATGCTGATCCTCCTCTTCTAGACTTTCAAACTCAGAGTAAGTAACAAAATTTGGGCTAAATATAATTTTTTGAGGTTATTTTTTGAACGCGCGTCTTATTGTAATTACTTCAACTACAAAACAATAACTTAAAAAAACGATCTGCTTAATTCTACTAACCATATTAATTTGTGTTGGCTTACATAGTATTTGAAGTTCTATATTGGAATTTGATAGTTTTAATAGAGCCATTGTAACTTGATACCTCAATACATTAATTCGAGTCGATACCGGGGGTCAACTATTATTGGATGCTTTTTGAAAGCACACTGCACTTTCTATTTTCGCAGATTTAATTGAGTGATTTAATTTATCCCTATTTCGTTATAATATTATTATAATTAAATGTGAAAGTCTGTGTGTTTATTTTATCCTTCTAATGTCACAACGGGACAACGGATCAGTGTGATTTTGAACGCTTTTTTAAGACAAAACAACAAAATTAAAAATGAAGAACTATTTATTTCAGGTGGTGATAAAATGGAACTGATGATGAATGATGATAACGACGACCTATTATCTCAAGCATATGAAAATTTCATATTATGTCAGTCGAAAAATGTTGAAGATCTAAGAATACTGTCGAAAGGAAAAGGTAAATAATAATTAAACAAAAAATAAGGAGGCTGTATGTATAGTTCTATAACGTAATCCCATCGGTTTTAGATTTCATTCCCTTTACCTAACTCAATAACTACTATAGAGCACTGATCACACTTTAATATTTTATTATATATATATATATACACACAAACTTTAATATTTTATTTACCTACTTACAGGAAATGATTCGGATGGACTGGAAGAAACTAACTGCAGAAGCCCCGAAAAAAACTATCTAGAAGATCAGCTCATTACATTGGAAGATTTGCTGGACCCGGTTTCTTCTTTTATTGCTCAACAAGATCGTGATTTACAACCGTTAAACCCTCTTAATATTGATAAGGATGATGATTTAAATGAAGCGTCAACGATATCAACAATTATTGTAATGGAAATTTTTAATCGTGCTGTCGAAAGTATTACATCACATGTATCGGATATTGTTGAAAATATTTTCATAAGGGCTTGGAGAGTGATAAAACCACGTAGTCGCTGGCGTGTGCCTGATCCAGCAGCATGGAAAGAAAATGTGGCAAGAAAGCGTCGCGCTGATGGTTTACCGTACGTCACAAAAAAAGTTTGTCGAAAGCCAAAAGTGCCCAAGCCAGTCGATTGCACTAAGTGTCGATTTAAGTGCAATTCTAATTTTACATATGAAGATCGTTCAAAGCTTTGTCGAAGCTATTGGAATCGAGAGTATGCAGGTAAAAAGAACTTCATCTTGAGTTTGATCGAGGTGCAACCGATCAAAACTTTTCTATTGAACAGAAAGCGCTCAACTCCAAGAAAAAACACTAAGAAATATTTTTTCTGTAAAAATGAACAGAAGATGCAGGTGTGCCAAAACTTTTTCTGTAGAACTTTTTGTATATCACCAGCGGTCATTACAGAAGCCGTAAGCAAACGAAACTCCGTGGGGGTATATGAAGCCACTTTTGATCCGCGAGGGCATAAAACACCTCCAAATAAAACACCCCCAGAAATTTTACTTAAAGTTCGACAGCACATCGAATCATTCCCAACAATGGCAAGCCACTATGTCCGAAAAGACATACAGCGTAAATATTTGGACTGTAAACTTTCCATCAGAAAAATGTATGCACTTTATTTAGAGCAGTGTCAGGAGAAGGAAAGTACTCTGGTTTCGGAGGCTGTGTACCGCAAGATATTTTCCACAGAATTCAACCTTGGATTCTTTGTCCCTAAAAAGGATCAATGCCTTTTATGCACAAAATATCAACGTTTGGTACCGGAAAACATAGGAAGCTTAGAAAATGAATACAAAGAGCACATTGCAAGAAAAGACGCATGCAATGAAGAAAAGAAAAAAGATAAAGAAAGAGCGTGCAACGACAAGAAATTTATCTCGGCAACATTTGACCTGCAAGCCATATTACAAATTCCAACAGACCAAGTTAGTCTTTTATATTATTGCCGCAAGTTGACGGTCTACAACTTGACCATTTACGAAAGTGCACCGCCTAATGAAGCTTACTGCTTTGCGTGGTCGGAAGCAAATGGTAAAAAAGGCAGCGCGGAAATTGGATCTATACTTTATATTTATCTGTCTCAATATGTACCGAAAGACGTCAATAAGGTAGCGTTTTTCTCTGACACATGCGGAGGCCAAAATAGAAATCAGTATGTTGCCTCACTCTTATTATGGGCAGTTCAAAAAATTGACAATTTAAATATAATCGAGCACAAATTTTTGGAATCTGGCCACTCGTATATGGAGGTCGATTCAATGCACAGTAGCATAGAGTCAGCCCAGAAACACTCAAAGATCTACTCCATGTCTGAATGGCTTAACGTTTTCCGACGAGCTCGGTCTTCACGACCAAAAAAAAGCAAAACAATGCCAAAACCTTATAAAACGCAAGAGCTAAAATATAAAGATTTTTTGGATTTAAAATCTTTAGCAGGCATCATAATGAAAAACAAAAATAAAAACACAGAAGGAAACAGAGTGAACTGGTTAAAGATAAAGAGAATGAAGTACGAAAAAGGTCAAATGAAAATTTTGTATAACTATGACATGTCTGAGGATTTCTTAGTTCTAGATCTTGAAATTCAGGAGACAAACGTGGAAGCTCCTACTGCTGGTCCCGATATTCCCGCTCATCGCTACGGAACCAGACAAAAAAAGGCAGTAGCGAATTCACCAGCTGCAACTACAAATGCCATCAAGGATCCTACTTTGGCAAGCCTTCCAACCAAATTAAATCAGCTGTACCATGCACCATTGCCCATAACAAATGCAAAAAAATCCGACTTGCTGAAATTGTGCAAAAAAGGAGTAATCCCCGAAGAATACCATGCGTGGTTTGAAAATTTAGCGACTGATAGTGCTAAACTAGACCGTGTACCAGATGCAACTGTATCTGATGTGTCTTCTGATGAAGAATAATCTTTTTATAAGTTTCCCATGCCTTTGTGTTCGTTTTTCTTAAATATAATATAATTATATTTTTTATTTTCAACTTAGGTGTGTTTTTAGTCAAACTATTTTCAATTTATTAATCCATCTTAAACTCTTAGATAGTTTTCATGATGATAACGATTTGTTAAGGGACACAGCATAGGTTAGTACAAAATTTCAACTAATATCAGGAAGTAAAAGCGACTAAAATTTTATTATTTTTGCATTTTTCTCGAAACTAACAGGATTATTAGGAACAATACATTATTGTTCGATGTATATATTTGAATGAATGACCAATAACTTTCTGAGACTCGACTGTAACGCTTAATTTCGAAAATAATGCCATTATTTTGTAGGGCGGTAAAAGCAACTAAATAAGGGGGTTTAGGGCACAAAATGCAATATTCTGTGGAACCATGTTACTTTACTATGAACTGCTATAATTCAACGCATACGTGATTTAATTATAAATCAGATGCTGTTTCTTATAATAACATTATCTAAGATAGTACATAAAAAAAATTGGTACGAACTTTCAAAACGCCCTAGCACAAAATCATAATTTGGGCAGTTAGTTGGTTTTTGAATTAACCCGGCGAAATCAAAGTATTATAGCTATCTCATATTCAGCCATACAGAACCCATTTGTTTGCACAGATTACGCATAACCAAATTTTCAAATTGTACCAAAGTTTCAAAAATATTCATCGGCTAGTTCTAAGGTGGCTCCTCAATTCAGACGTCTGAATTGAGGAACCCCCTTAAACGTCCTGTAACTTTTTAAGGGTTTTTCTATAAATTCCAAGATCGGGCCTACAAAATCGGCTAATATACTACTAAATATTGGTAGTATCTGCGTTTTGATATGAGACATGGCTCTTCAATCCGTACGGACACGTAGATAGGTGTCTGCAATGGTCTTTTGGGGAAAGAACCATACATATTTGAGTGGACCTGTCCAGTAAATGCACCTATGTGTCATTAATCGTGTAGCTCAAACTTAGGGAGCTCAATGACTTGACGAACAATACCAAAGAAAGGACATTTGTGTAGGCCGCATAAAGTACTCAAACTGCCAGATTATTATTAAAAACTGAGAAAGCAAAAATATTACCGACATAGTCCTCACATTCACAATAATTAAAATCATATTATACCTACATCACAAAGTCAATATTCATGTCATTGTGTTTAGATGTTGTTGTGAATTCAGCACATCATTCTAGACCCCTAGCGTAGGAATTCCTCTAAATTATTTAAAAAAAAAATCAGCTGTTTCATAGAAAAGTGCAATACCTACGCTGTTAAAATGAATGGCAGAGCAAATTATTTTTTAATAGCCGTCGAAAAATAGATCTATTCCCATCCAATACCAAGAGCTAATACCATTTGGTATTAGTTTATTTCCGAATTTATTTTCTATTCCCAACGAGTACCACATTTTATTAAATAAAAAATCTATTACTAACGAATACCAACGCGTGACTTTTTGTACACTCAGCTACACAAAGTTTTATATAAATTGCGTTTTACCGAAATCTAGGGTAATCTAAATATAGGGTTAGGGTTAATATGCTGGTCGACGGAGCCCCGCTTCGCGGGGTTCCTATTTCTGTTTAAAGGGTTTAAAGGAACCTAACCAACCGAACCTCGGGATGCCACTGACGTCGACCGTCTAGGGTTAGGATTTTCGGGAACATTTATTATGTTTTCGGAAACTTAGTTCGTCACTCAAAGCATTTTAATTTTACTGAACCTGACTGTATCTGATTTCTTCAAACTTGTTTTGGTATTGGTTTTAAAATGTGGTACTCGTTGGGAATAGAAAATAAATTCGGAAATAAACTAATACCAAATGGTATTAGCTCTTGATATTGGATGGGAATAGAGCGAAAAATATCACGCAGGGGGTGCAGAGTCATGTACTGAATCCATGTTAATAGGTTGTGCGTTAATGTTCCTGCCACCCTGTATACATAATCAGCCTATAATGTTCCCACTGCTGGGACACAGGCCTCCACTCGGTAAGAGGGAGTGGGCCGTAATCCACCACGCGGGCTTATTGTAAAATTGTCTTTGTGTGTTCAAAATGAAATTTTGAATCACAATGATTAACATTTTCCTTCAGCAAAGACTCAGCAACAGAAGGTGATGAGTTTAGGGATTTAGTAGTTGAAACGGGAATATCTGAAAATAAGTGTTATCAAAGGCCGCGGCGACTTGTGAGTCTGCTGTAGTCAGTATTTCGGTTACTAGACCTTCCCGTTTCACTATTAATAAAATTCCAAATCGTTTTAATTACTTTACTCACGGACTAGAAAAAAATGAGAGACTCCGCGCCACGCATATTGAAAGCAAAGCACTGTACCGATCTATGTGTGTATGTGTGTAAATAAGTATCTTGTTTGTGATATGTTATTTCTTGACACTTTTTCTGGGATGTAGAATTATTTTTACACCATTTCACAACACAAGAAGGCATTATTTTATTTTATTACTTGACGTAAACAGTACCTACAATGACGCCGCAGTAGTGCCGCGTAACGGCGGTCTTTCGGCACTTTATGATTTAAATGTGTGCGTGAGGCATGTTTGTGCAAACGGTCTGGCATAAAGGCTCGTACACACTAGCGCGACGCGAAGCTTAACTCAAAGGCACCGCTCGTCGCGCTACACGCGGTGCTTTTGTGTCGCGCTGTCGCGTCGCGCTAGTGTATACGAGCCTTAACAGTGCTTTAATTTCGATACCCATGGCGCGGTGTCCTTTTTTCTAGTCCGTGACTTTACTATTGTTTTTATTATTCGAACCTAAATAACGCGACTTGGTTATACAGCAAACTTTTTAAATAATTTTGAATGATTTCTAACATACAAATAAAATTCAGCAATGTTAACATAAATCTCTTCATTGTACAGCTCATAAATCCGTATTCTACTTTGTGTCTGTGCGCCGGACGCCGCGCGCGCCCTTTGATAATATTACGACTAGTTTGTGTCCGTATTTTACTGATTACAAGTCGAACAAAAAAAGCAAAAAAAGTTTTATTCAATTAATGGAAATGTGTTCTATTACTGTTACAGAAACATAAAAAAATGGCGCTTAAAAAATAAAGGCCTGTATTTACTAAAGATATCCTTTAGAGCGTATCCCTAACAAACAATTCATTCTGAAGGTGCTGAGTGTCGGTATCATACATAATTGTAATTCGCACATACGCTTCTTTAATATTAATATATTACAATTTTAAACTTCAATATTAACATGATATGAGTGATTCCCTACCCAACCCATTCGTTCTACCTTCCCAAAAATCTCCCCCACCTGGACATGAGCTGCCCTGGCTTACATGGAAGTCTTTAAACAAACTCCGGATCCAAGTTGAACGAAGCAAGGAATATCTGTTCAGGTGGAAATTCATAGATGACTCTTCCCTAGAGTTTTAATGTGGTGCTGTTCCACAAACGATGGAATTCTTAATATCCTGTTCTGCGTGTCCTGAGGCCGCACGTTACAGGAACTAATGGACGCTACTGAAGGCGCCAAATTCTTACCCAAATTTTGAGCCCGTTTAATTTGGATTGCCATCGACACGCTAAGCAAATTTTCAATATTTCACAGACACAGACGTACAAATAAAATGTTATTTTCCATTATTAACGGACAACAAAAAGTAATGCTTTTACTGAGAAAAAATAATTGAAATAGGAGATCCAATTTGTCCAATTATCGTGAACGTTTAGTTTGTAAAACAATGGCGAAACTGGTATTGTGAAAAATAAGTAAAAAGGCTATTTCTTATTGATTTTGTTTACCTAATTTTTACGTGTTTTGAGAAATTGGTAAATAGTTTACACTGCATTTATTCGAAGACTTCGGTGCTGTAAGAAGGCCTGCACATTTGTTTGCTCTAAGAATATCTAATAAGATAATGTGTCTAGTTGGCCACCATTTTTAGGGTTCCGTAGCCAAATGGCAAAAAACGGAACCCTTATGGATTCGTCATGTCTGTCTGTCTGTCTGTCCGTCCGTATGTCACAGCCACTTTTTTCCGAAACTATTAGAACTATACTGTTGAAACTTGGTAAGTAGATGTACTCTGTGAACCGCATTAAGATTTTCACACAAAAATAGAAAAAAAACAATAAATTTTGGGGGTTCCCCATACTTAGAAATGAAATTCAATTTTTTTTTTCCATCAATCCCATATGTGTGGGGTATCTATGGATAGGTCTACAAAAATGGTATTGAGGTTTCTATTATATTTTTTTTCTATACTGAATAGTTTGCGCGAGAGACACGTCCAAAGTGGTAAAATGTGTCCCCCCCCCCCTGTAACTTCTAAAATAAGAGAATGATAAAACTAAAAAAATATATGAAGTACATTACCATGTAAACTTCCACCGAAAATTGGTTTGAACGAGATCTAGGAAGTAGTTTTTTTTAATACGTCATAAATCGTAAACCGCAATTTACCTTTCATTCAATCAACTCAAATATAAAAATAAAATAAACATTTAATTTCATAACCATAAACCTTATGCATAAACCGTGAACCATTATTATTATTTTTTATTTTTTTTATTTGGTTGTCATATAGATGACGTCTGCGTAAATAACATCAGTTACGCTGACGACATGGTGTTGCTGAGTCCGTCGCTCAGTGGTTTGAGAAAACTGCTCGGTATTTGTGAGTCATATGCGGTCGCTCATGGTCTCAAATACAATGAGAAAAAAAGTGAGTTCATGGTGATTAGAGGTAAGAATAAGTCACCGGCGCATGTACCCCCGGTCTTTTTAAACGAAGTACCTCTGAAACGTGTCTCTCAGTTTAGATACCTAGGACACATAGTGACTGAGACCCTAAATGACGATGCAGATATCGAGAGGGAGCGAAGGGCGTTGTCGGTTCGTGCGAATATGTTGGTGCATAGATTTGCAAGGTGTACAGTAGATGTAAAAGTGACACTGTTCAGGGCCTACTGCCAAAGCTTTTACACCAGTGCTCTATGGACCAGCTACACGCAACGGGCCTACAACGCTCTTCGCGTACAATACAACAACGCCTTCAGAGTTCTGGTGGGGCTCCCACGTTTCTGCAGCGCATCAGGCATGTTTGCTGACGCTAGGGTCGACGATTTTTACGCCATAATGCGTAAAAAAGCAGCATCTCTGATGTTTAGGATCCGTGGGAGCCCCAACGGAATTCTGAGGATGATATCAGATAGGCCGGAGTCTGCAGTGCTGGGGAGGCTTATTCGGCTTCACGTGACATAATTAATATATGTAATGTTATTTTTGTTGTATTTTTATGTGGTGTTTTAATGTCTATTTGAATTTTATAATGTGAATTAATACTAGTATACTAACATAGTTTTTAAGACCTCTGTTACTAACACTATATGGACAATTTTGTAATTATGTCTGAAATAAATGAATTTATTTATTTATTTATTATTTTCTAATAATAAATCTGTAATAGGTGCCTAAGTAAATAATAATTATAATTTGCGCGGGGCGTGGCTTGATCGGTAGCGGGTGCGGAGTGCGCGGGGGGCAGGTTCCCGACTGCGCTTATCCGAGCGGGCAGACACGTGAGGGCAGACGTCATTGACACTCGTGCGCGCGGAGCTAGTTAGGGTTCCGTACCCAAAGGGTAAAAACGGGACCCTATTACTAAGACTTCGCTTGGAGTTTCTTGCCCGTTCTTCTCCATAGAGATCTACGTTTTGGAATGGGCAACTAGCTTCAACTTTCTGACTAACTGACCGACTCTTTAACAATTCAAAAGTGGAAATGGTTTAATTGAAATAAATGCTTTGAGTTTGAGTTTGAGTTTGAGCTGTCTGTCCGTCCGTCTGCCTGTCACCAGGCTGTATCTCAAGAACCGCGATAGCTAGACAGTTGAAATTTTCACAAATTATGTATTTCTGTTGCCGCTATAACAACAAATACTAAAAACAAAATAAAATAAATATTTAAGGGGGGCTCCCATACAACAAACGCGATTTTTTGCCATTGTTATAGATAACGGTATGGAACCCTTCGTGCGTGAGTCCGACTCGCACTTGGCCGGTTTTTATTACAATGACGGTGCAAAATGTTTCCGTTCAAGGCTAAAATATAAAAGTTATATCTAGAATAGAAATCCTAAAACCGAGTCAGGGCCTGAGCAGAGTTACAATAGCTTTAGTCGTAGTCTCTAACAAACGGGTTGAAGTTGAGTCTGGCTCGCTGTATGGTGAGTAAATGATAAATGAGCGCGGTCTGAGTGTGGCTACGCTGACCTTTGCGCATGATCTGGAAAGGCGACTATCGTGCTACTGTTGCTGTCGCGCTGTAGCTACTGACTGATTGTAGTTGCTAGTCTAGCTTGTCTAATGGTTAATTTATCAAGTGACTGTTCATGCAGGAATTTGCAATAGTTTCTGTCAAATCAAAGGTTTGCTTAAAATTCGATGGATACACACTTATTTACTTTGCAGACGGTACCCCATTTTGGAAATGATTTTAATATCCTGATAATATCGTTGGTAACCATTATTACTTATTTAAATAAGAAGTAATGCAACACGTTTTATTGGAATAAGCAATAACAATACAGGAATTTAAAATCCACAAAATCCATAAACTAAAACGAAATTAAACATAGGCAACATTAAATTATAAAATCAGCACAAAATCTGAATAATGCCTCTTAAAAGGTTCAAATTAACTACTAAACAATCAAAATTATTATATGAGATTAACGCGAGTGGTCATTAAAACTAATTTATTTGAAGTGAGGGCTAGTTGGACCGCTTTTATTGTTCACTAAATTATAAACGAGTGTAGTGGAATCAGGCCGTTTGTTTTACCTTCTAATAAGGGTTTAGGAGAGAACCCTTCTAATAATAAAACTGCATTGTTAGTGAGGCATTTAATTTCAGATTAAATTAATTAACAGCCTCGTCGGTCTGATTGTTGAGCGTAGGGTTCCAACTTCGGACGACCAAGTGACATTAGGTTTTTCCATTCGAAAATATTCTAAGTTGCAGTCTGAAGTCTGGATTTGTGCTCGGTTAAATATTTGTATGGGGCTTATATTACATGGGAAATAACTGGCTATATGTGTTGTGTGCCGTGAGCTAAGCCTATATTGCATCTTCTTCACTTGTAGGCATCTCTGCTACTATGTGAATAACTCATGCCATTGAGCAACTAACTACATACCCAGTAGGTAGTGTAGACTATACATGCATGAACAACGTCATGAAATAAAGCTAATTTTGACCAAGTCGCAGTTTGGAGTAAAAGCAACTGCTACGCAACCGCAGTCGCTGTTACATCATACGAGCACAAAACAATGCGAGTGTCGACAATAATTGGCCACTTCATGAATACCAAACTACTTTGTAGTCGCGGCTGAGCCCGTTATGATGCTGTTATTATTAAATTATAGTCTCTAACGAGTTACAGTTCTGATTAATTCTCATCAAGCTATGGATAGATTTTTGAGTGTTCATTTTCAAGTGGGATTTCCCAAAGGATAGGGCTACAAGCTATGTTGAGTACAGGTATTCTAAACTAGGTGTTTGCAAAATACGTTAATTGGTTCTAGCGTTAAATTGCTTAACCACTTCTGTCCCCAGACATCACCCTATTATTGATAAAAGGCTGAAATTATTCATTTAGAAACGAATTTATCCACGAGTAATATTTTCGTATTCAATTAAAAGTGTTATCCCCACAATCCTGCAGAAAAACGCCCTGTATAGTTCCACCCGTCTGTCAAACATTATTTATACCGGATCGTCACAGATAATAGTACAGGATCCCTGGTACACTTTTCATCATTTATTACTAACAAGCTGATTTTTCGTAAGTAGCTTCCTTTTGACTAGACGCCCAACTTTTTCCTTACAGTAACGTTGGTAAATGGTAGCTTAATAGGGGTAACAAGGATAAAATATGTTGATTTGACAAATTTTAAAAATTTATTACTAACTGAATCTTTCTTTCTTAATTATCGAGATTATTATCTAAATAACATGAAAAAATATTTGTCCTACAAAATATAAGGTTATGTTAGGGAGTCCCCCCTCTCCAACATGTATCATAAACAAGGTCATGAAAAATAATTACTAACCAGATGATTTCTTTTTTATTGTTTAGCTTACATTTGCATAGTTTACCACCCACATTGTCCTACAAATTGCATGGTATGTCATCTTGGTCCTACGCTCAAAAGTTGTAGCACTAATACTTAATGTAAAAGTAATTACTATCAAGCTGAATGTTCAAGAATAGCTTCGTTTCAATGAGACGCCCAAATAATTCTTATACGAAAATTCTCGATTGCGGTTTATAACTAAGATAATAGGGATGAAATATGTTGATTTGACGATTTTTTATTTTTATTACTAACTGATTTTTTTTTTGTTAATTATCGAGATAATTATCTAAATAACGTAAAAAAATATTTGTCCTACAAAATATAAGGTTTTATCAGAGAGTCCCCCCTCTCCAACATGTATCATAAATAATGTCATGAAAAGTAATTACTAACTAGCAGATTTTTTTTTATTGGTTAGCTAACATTTGCATAGTTTACCACCCACATTGTCCTACAAATTGCGTGGTACGTTATTCCAGTCCTCCAGTTACATAGTTGAAATTAAAGAAATTAAAAATAATATTATTTTGTACATTTTGCTATTGGAGCTGAGGCACACTATTATCCTTGCTCATAAACGAAATAGTCTACTGGGTTCTCTGTCACACGCAGAACGCGACGTTGCCGCTTTGTGTTCGAGTACCTATTCGTCAATTTTGGCTCCGGATCCACTTAGTCCAAGTAAATGTCGCATATAAGTTAAATATACTCTGGATCTAAGAAATCATATTCAGTATGATTTTTGCGACCGTTGATGGATCAACAAATGTTGGTCAAATCGCTGACGAGTATGTTGAAAACCTGTAAGTGCAGATCCACCGACGTCACACACGCATTAAGGACGGATCAAAGTAGGTATAGGTATAGGTATCCTCGCGCACGTTTGGGAGTGGCGCGAGGAGGCGAAACGCCGGGGCGTAACTCCGCTGCCGCGAGAAATCACGGCACAGCGGACAGAGCTCCGGCGAGATCTCATGGCGGCATGGAGAGTGCGACTGTCGCAACCCAGCGCAGGGCACGCCACAATTGCGGCGGTAAGACCCCTCTTTGAGGAGTGGCTTGAGAGGCGCCACGGCGTCCTCACCTTCCGCCTGACGCAGGTCCTCACCGGACATGGCTGTTTCGGGAGGTTCCTGTTTCGTATAAGGCGGGAGGAAACGCCCGGGTGTTATCATTGCGTGGATCGACCGGAGGACACGGTGGAGCATACGGTGGAGGTCTGCCCGGCTTGGGCGGAGCAACGCCGTGTCCTCGTGGCGGCGATCGGCGGCATCGACCTCTCGCGTCCGGCCCTGGTTCAGGCTATGGTACGGAGCGAGAGGGAATGGGAAGCCGTCACCTCCTTCTGCGAAGCAGTAATGCTCGCGAAGGAGGAGGCGGAGCGCGAAAGGGAGAGGCAATCTCTGCGCCCTCGCGCCCCTAGCCGCCGCAGGAGGAGGAGACACCCTGGGCGTCGGGAGTCGATTGCCGACTCCCGGCCACCGTAGGCGCGGGCTTGCGGACGGCGAGCAATGGGCAGCTCGCCGTCCGGTAAGGACCAGGCCCGGGTCGACGGCGCGTCGTGTTCCACGCGCGCCTCAAAGAGATGTCAGCAAAATTGACGGGGTCCCATAGGACCGATACCTGCCGGGGCTGCGGATTGTTCGAAAGAGTTACCGTGGCCCTGGCGCACAGGCAACTGAAGGAACACGGGTGGGTTTTAGTCAGTAAGAGTCTGACACGCCCTTCCGCTCCGCCCAGAGCGGGAGAGGTCATTTGATGATTTCCCACAAAAAAAAAAAAAAAAAAAAGTAGTTATATCAGTTTGCGCGATGCGGAGCTGAGTAAACACGTAAAATAGGCGGATCAACAATTGTTCTAACTTCTCACTGGATCAACATTTACCGTTTAAAGTTGTATATTTATTTATTTATTTATATTATATATATATACATATATGTACACGTGTATGTGTGTGTGTGTGTATATATATATTTCATTTCATTTTGTATACTTACTCAAAAATTACAAATCTTGTAGGACTAATAAAACATACCTTTTTTTGTAGGACATTGTTTTATTTGGACTAAAAATATATTAACCTATCACGTGATACCTCTGTCCTACAGTTACTAATAAAAAAAAAGTCCTGCGGTATTGACAACTTTTGAGCGTAGGACCAAGATGACATACCATGCAATTTGTAGGACAATGAGGGTGGTAAACTATGCAAATGTAAGCTAAACAATAAAAAAATAATCTGCTGGTTAGTAATTATTTTTCATGACCTTGTTTATGATACATGTTGGAGAGGGGGGACTCCCTAACAAAACCTTATATTTTGTAGGACAAATATTTTTTCATGTTATTGTGATAATTATCTCGATAATTAAGAAAGAAAGATTCGGTTAGTAATCAGTTTTTAAAATTCGTCAAATCAACATATTTTATCCTTGCTACCCCTATTAAGCTACCATTTACCAACGTTACTGTAAGGAAAAAAGTTGGGCGTCTAGTCAAAAGGAAGCTACTCACGAAAAATCAGCTTGTTAGTAATAAATGATGAAAAGTGTACCAGGGATCCTGTACTATAATGCAATGAGCCAGATCACCCGCAGCTTAATTAAAATTATTTCAAATGTAATCAAATGTAAATTAATTCGATTCAAAATCGTTACATTTTGCTCGCTCTCAATTCGGATGACTTCTTCATACACTGTATATTGACAGGTAAAGCCTATTTCATTTTATTGGCACTTATCGTGCTTTTGTTTTAGGTTTTTATAGGATTTTGAACGAGTGAGTGCCTTGTTAAAATTAACGAGTTGTTTGCGTTTAAAGTGTAAGGAAAAGGTGCTTTGGAATTGTATGTACAGTCACGAGCACGAATATGTCAACACTTGGCAACTTTCAATAGCGATTTCTATTGTGATATAACGAATGCATCGATAAAATACGACATATTACATAAAGCTATGGGTTCGAAAATACTATGTTCGTAACAACATAAAATTTCATTCAAAAATTAAGGAGAACATTGCTTTTAAATTTAGCCAATTGTATACATATTAATGCTCGTGACTGTACAAGGACGGAAGTAGTTGGCATACTACATGGTTGTTACTATTTATTCGGTCGTCAATATAATATCTCATCTTTGTTTCCTTTCACGAATCATATAATTATTACCCGAATAAAAACGTGTTCATGTCGTTAATTGGGCCAGCACGTGTGCGTATTTTCACTGAATTTCGTTGAACTGTTCTCGAGAAAATTGCTTCATCATTTGTGTATGATTGTCAAGTGTTTGTGTATAATTGTCAAGTGTTTGTGTATAATTGTCAAGTGTTTGTGTATGATTGTCAAGTGTTTGTGTATGATTGTCAAATATTTGTGTATGGTTGTCAAGTATATGTGTATGATTGTCAAGTGTTTGTGTATGATTGTCAAATATTTGTGTATGGTTGTCAAGTGTATGTGTATGATTGGCAAGTGTTTGAGTATGATTGTCAAGTTTTTGTGTACGATTGCTAAGTGTATAAATGTATGGTTGTCAAGTGTTTCATTGGAAAATGTTGACTTTCCATGTTCTTTTCTGCGTTTTCTTTTTGTTTTCCGAAAACTGTAAATGTACTACTTACAGTGCTTTCCACTAGCAAAACCTGTTTATTTATTTCATTTCATTTTATTCACAAACAATTTACATTGTGTTTGAAATATTCTAAAGACACAAAAAAAAAATACATTCATATGATAAATATAAAAAATTATTACAATAAAAAAAAAAAAAAATTCAAAGTCAACTCATTAAGAATTCAAGATTAGGAATAGAAAATGATTAAAAAATAAAAAATTATATATAATTAAATGAAATAGTTAATGTCAACTCAAATAATTAATAGGAATAATAATACATTTGTCATTTAAAAATAATGTCATAATTACACAAAATAACAATTACAGTCGGTTCTAGTAACATATTTACTTGAGTTGACAGGAGAAAACACAAGGTAACACAACATAATATTACATTTCGTCAACGGAGTAGAGACACTTATCTAGTAGGAATGCTTGAAGCTTTGTTTTAAATGCAGATGTATAAATCATACTTTTTAAGTGCAGTGGTAACCTATTGAATAATTGCACTGCTTGATAATATGAACTGTGCTTTACAATGTTGAAGTGTGGACTTATCTTATTTCTCAATTCTTTCCTACGTGTGCTCTCTCTAACCAGTCTTTCCTCATCCGTCTCATATTCATGCATGTACTTTTTAAGATTAGTCAGAAGGACTAGAACATAGAGACTGGGTACTGTAAGGATGTTTAAATCTAAGAAATGTGGACGACAACTCTCTCTTTGTGAAATACGGACAATGGTACGTATAGCTCTTTTCTGAAGGACAAAAGCTCTTTGGCAGTTATAATTATAGCTGTTCCCCCAAAATTGTATGCTATATCTTAATTTAGACTCAATTAGTGCATAGTATACGATTTTTAAATGTTTTATGTCAATTTCGTCTCGGAGGGTTCTTAACGCAAAACACGCAGATGATATAGATGCATCAATAGCGCCTAGTTCCTTTTTCCAATTCAATGAATCATCTATGTGTACTCCCAAGAATTTAGCATCTCTCACGAGTTCAATTTTGTCCTCATTTAATATTATTTCCATGGTGTCTTTATTACGAGCAGTTGTTTTGAATAACATTATCTTTGTCTTAGTACTATTAATTTTTAACTTATTTACAGTAAACCATGAATACATATAATTTATAGCTGCATTAACTTTTTCTGTAAGTTCTTTTATGTCATTTGCCCCAATAATGGCATTTGTGTCATCCGCAAAAACAACAAGTTGTATGTCTGGTAGAATTCTATTTATATAATTTATTAGGTCATTGGTAAATAAAATGAACAATATGGGCCCCAGTATCGATCCTTGTGGAACACCGGCATAAATATTAAAGAAAGGTGATTTATAACTTAGTCTATGTCCATCTTGCATTTCACTGATTTCTACAAACATTTTTCTGTTTTCTAGGTAGGATATCAAGAGTTGGGCGGCTTTGCCTCTCACTCCGTAATGATTTAGTTTAGCTATAAGTAGATCATGATCAACAGTGTCAAATGCTGAACTCAAATCTAAAAATACACCAGCTACTCTCATTTTATTGTTTATTTGATTGATTATATCATTAATAAGAGTATATATTGCGTCTCCTGTGCCCACATTTTTTTGATATCCAAATTGTCTTCTATGTAAGACTTTATTTAAGTTAATATGAAGTACAAGCCGAGATTTGATAATTTTTTCGAATATCTTTGAAAGCGTTGGCAGCAGAGAGATTGGCCTGTAATTTTTAGGATCAGTTTTTGTGCCTTTTTTGTGAATTGGTATGATCTTGGCTATTTTTAGCTGCTCTGGAAATATTCCTTCATTAATACACTTATTAAAGAAGTAAGAAAGCGGTTCTGCAAGTATATTTATATGATCTTTAATAACGGATACAGGAATTTCATCATATCCACAAGAACGTTTATTATTCATCTTGTTAACAATATTATAAATTTCATCTGGAGTGGTAAGAGTAAAACAAAGTTTAAAATCCAATACACCAACACATTTTCAAAACCTTCAATTTCCCAGCACGTTTCCACTGCGTTTAATACAAAACCAGTTTCCACTACGTTACGTAACACAACAGTACACAGATCGGTACTATTTAATATTTGAGTGGCGCGAACGACTTGACATAAACCGGCACATAACATCCTCCCTACCTCTGGAACCCTCCGTACTACGGACCGTAACGTTTCGACTACGAACCGTTACTGCTCGTGCCCGTGCTACGAGCGGTAACTGGGCAAGTTATGAAGCCCAAGTTATCCCGAAGTTACAGTTCATGTGGAAAACGATTATTATTTTATTAGTTCCGGCCTTTGAAAGTATTATGCAAGGTTCAGCTGTATGGGATAGATTGTAGGCGAGTTGGGAATGGATGGATGACCAACTTTTGTAGATGGTTATTGTAGATAATACTAGCCTCTTAGTAACTATGTTGTAGTCGGCCGCTCGGTTCAACTTGATGCCGCTAAACAGGTAGGTACCAATGCACGGAGCGACATCCGCAACAGGATAATACCGATGTTCAGACTGATTATCTTGCTACGGGGTTTAAGTGTCCTGCTTTAGATGTGTAAAGGATCGTTACCCATCCACAGTCTGGATATGGTAGGAACAGCTTAACTTTACATGTCAATGCATTCAGCAGTCATGTATTTATCCTTGAGTTCTACCTGCACCTCATTTGTTTTCGTATTATTACAGATGAAGACAAAAAAGTTTAATAAACTTTATTCTTATATCTTTCTCTTCCAATTTGTGCAAATATAAGTGTTTTCTTCGCAGACTAGACGACGAAGCTTCCTTAATTTATTCATTAATCACCACAAAACTTCAAGTTGAAACTGTTCTGCGCACTGAATTATAAAAATGTAAAAACGGAATATTTTAATCGAAACAATTTGATGGCCTTGCGGACATCTAATATTTTAAATTTTAGAGCTTTTTATGAAGTTAAAATTTCCATTTTTTAATAGCTAAGGTTTCTTCCAATGCTAATTAAGAATAAGGCGGTATGTAAGTAGACGATACATCTTCACGTAATTTTCAGAACAACCTAGATTCCAAAACCGCCGAATCTGCGTATAAAACCCTTTTGAATTCCTCTTCACCCCGTTACCAAAACACAGTGTAGAATAACTAATTCAAGATGAACTTAAAACTTTTGTAGTTATGCGAAATTACCCACCTTGGAAGTTACAGCCAAAGTTGAAACTACGCACTTACAAGCACTTGATGACGTCACGACGCCGCCATGACACATGACGCCTCCTGTCACTTCAGTTGTGGCGCCAAATTGTTGGAATTTGTGATTTGTTGTTAGTATACTTCGTAGATGTAATTCGATATTCCAGCGTTTGATTATGTCATGCTTTGTATGAATCTAGCTATGTATTACAGGAATGATTTAAATTCCAACTTATAAACTGTACATTTTAACAAACCAGCACCCGTAAGGTTCACGAGTTGGTCCTGATAAAAAAAGTCTGTATAACATTATGTAATTCTTTCTTAGCAATCATAGTTATTATTTCTGATTCCTAAAACCGCCGTAAGACGTCGTTGCCGTAGCAACCAACGCTACCTACCTCCGGGATTTCCTTGTTTACGGGAACTTTAATTAATTTGGATTACCTTTTCTTTTATACTTTGGAAGGATGAATATTAATAAATCCAGATTGCCTTCCAAATTCTATCAACATTTAATTTAGATGCTAATTTTGTGTATTTTTTCTTTTAATTTAATTATTTTGGTACCCGTGGTTTAATCAGAAGGCATTTGAGACGGGTGTTTGACTAACAATTTATTTTTATTTACAGTTTGCGTATTATGTTTGTGTCTGTAAACAATATTACCATAAAACTATGGGCACATCAATTAACTCAGCATTTACAAAACTACATTGCATTGCTTTGGTTTAGATCATAGAACTTAATTAGGTACGTTCTTTTACTTTTGATTTTATAGCCACCCAAAAAAAAACAGGAACCTCTACAATGCCCTGAAAACATAATAAGTTTGGATGTAAGAAGAACCTTTACGACTGGTGCGGCAGACAATCTCTTGGCTGATGTTTTTCCTGCAGATCAGGCCAGCTCTTAATTGGATCACGTAAGACGGGAACACTAAATTATTGCGTTTATCTACGTGTTTGTGGAGAAAGGTGGAGGTAGGCTTTTATATTGAGGCAATGTTATATAGGTATGTATGTTCATACGGTACAGAACATAAGACAATGTCTTAAGTACCTACCTTTTGGAAGAGGCAACTAGAATAAATTCTGTTTTATGTAAATTTTCATGTTCAAAAGTACCTTTCTATCGATTTGAAATATATTATTAGAGTTTGAGTTTGGGTAAAATTATAAATTTATTTATTTTTGCATAATGTACACACAGAAATGAAATCAAGTAAGCAGGTAGTAGGAAATTTTGTGTTACGGAATATTTTGTGGGCATATTTCTTGTACTGTTTAAAGTCATTGAAATATAGATGTCTTAATTAAAAGTTCTTGACTGCCCCAAGATATTTGTCTAAATTCAAAATGTTGAAAACCTTCCAAGTTTTTATACAATGTTTTTACAGTACATTATAAAGTTTAAGAAGTCATATTATGCCAAACTTTATATCCTTGCGAACGAAGCTGAGCACTAAATATTGCTCATAAAATATGCTCGATATATATTTGCGACTACTTATTACTTTAATTTATCTTCAAAGTTTATGACAACCTTCAAACTTCCATTCATTATATTCAGAATTGATTACCTTTTTACAATTATTTGCTACTTATCGATAACGACGGAATGATTCGACTCAACATTGGGAGTAACGTTCAAAGCCGCGCTTAGTTTAATTACTTTCCGATTTAAATCAATGATTGATTACGATTTCGTCTCGATAGCGAGTTATACTCGATGTTAAACCTTTGGAGGGTTGACAGTCAGGTGGGCTAGTGGTTGTGTCTGTAGAGTTGTGTGTGTGATTTCAATACGATGCTGTAAGGTAAGCTGTTACCGTCTGCCACGAGCCTAGGCAACCTAGCCACGGTAAATAGTTAGGTATTTTAGCCGTCTGTGCTATCTATTCTGAATTTGCTCTTTGAGTGGTTTGAATGTTTCTGGTTGACAACGTGTAGTGATTTCTATTTGATTAAGGACTTTGCAACTAGCTATCATCTTGGACTGTTTCGTGTGATAGTCATTCATCTTTCTGATATTAAATAATGTAGACAAGCTCTTTACGAAGAATTTGTTTTAGTATTATTACAAAACTAATTCTCTATATTATTTTATTTTTTATTTATTCTTTTGGGTTAACTGGATCAAATACTTCCAAAAATATTAAGTACCGCTTGACACCCCTTCCAAATCTCTTCAAAACTAATATTCCGACCATCAAAAAATAACAATCGTCAAGGTATTCCGCTGAACATCTAAAGTTTAACATCTAAGTAGTGGATAAAGAGATTGCCGTCATTTTTGTCTGGAAACATCCATGATTTGATCTTTGACATTTTTTTATTGTTATCTCCAAAATAGGTAAAATAATAGAGTTCTATTATTATATGTGATCTTAGTTCAAAGGTTTCTTATTGTGCCTTCTTTACAGATAGGTCTTTATGGGAATTCGGTCATTGATCTCAATTGACAATATAATTGTGTTGTTAAAATAATTGGCACCAATTTTTTTTTTGTGTGGTAATTCAACAAATGACTTCTCTCGCTCTGAGTGGAGCGGAAGGGCGTGTCAGACTCTTACTGACTAAAATCTGCCCGTGTTCCTTCAGTTGTCTGTGCGCCAGGGCCACGGTAACTCTTTCGAATAATCCGCGACCCCGGCAGGCATCGGCCCTTTTGGACCCTGTCAATGATGCTGACGGGTTCCCTCTATCTGGCAGAAGTTTGATGCTCCGAAATTTATTTGGCATAACCCACTTGGCATAATCTTCTTTAAACGAATATATATATGGCATAAAAATCATTTAATATAATTATTGCTTGGCCGAATGTTTATATGTCCGAATTTACAAAGGCATACTTTTAAGATGGCAGAATTTTATTTGGCTTAATTACTTTTGGCAAAGCTTAATTTCGCATAATTTCGTTTCACATAACGTTTATTTAGAGCGACGATTATTTGGAATAATTTCACTTGGCATATTAAGAAGATGGCAGAATATCATTTGGAATAATTTTATTAGGCATAATTATTGTCATTTCTATAAAATGTAATCATATTCTTAACCTTAAATTAAAATTAAAATATTGTCTTAAAAAGTCAATATGTTGTACTACAAAAGTTAGTGAAGTGACAGAACCGAATCGCTGCAAAACCGACTGCACGTAGTCTTGTCTGCCCTACCCCTAGAGTGTAATTTAAGCCCGCGTAGGCGCGGAGGGGCGAGGCGGCCCGCGAGCTGAGGAGCAGGTGGTTTTAACGCTCGCCGCCACGGCTGAGGCTGGCCGGCAAAGCCGGCCAGCAAGCCGAAGCTGCTGTGGTGAGCGTTACAACCATCTGCGACGAGAAGCTTGCATGGGACCGCCGGAGCCCCGCAGCGCCGGAGCCGTGACAGAAACCATGCCTGCTGCATGTTGCATGCTTGCTTGCATGCTGCATGTTTGCTTGCATGCTGCATGCATGGTGTGTGCTTTTTTGCATGTTTGCATTCTACATGCTTGATGCATACATGCATGGTGTGTGCTTTTTTGCATATTTGCATGCTACATGCTTGATGCATGCATGGTGTAAGCTTGTTTGCATGTTTGCATGCTTCTCTCATGCTTCATACAAAATTATTCTAACTATGAATTTTCCGTAATGTGATAGATGAGTCTTTCAATTATTATGGATATGAAAAGTATGCCAAAAGATGATTCTAACTGTAAACTTTCTGAGATATGATAGTTCTACCTTTTAATGATTATCGATATGAAATGTATGTATGCCAAAAGACGATTCTGACAGTGAACTTTCTGCAATATGATGGTTCTACTTTTTAATTATTATGGATATGAAATTTATGCCAAAAGACGATTCTGACAGTGAACTTTCTGCAATATGATGGTTCTACTTTTAATTATTATGGATATTAAATTTATGCCTCAAGATGAATCTGACTTACAAAATTATGCATTTTTAATGTATTATAAATGAGTGTATGCCAAACAATTTTCTGCGAAATGAAGTTTATGCTATGCGCTGTTATGCAAAATAATATTATGACATAAAAAGTTCTGCTATAAAGGGTAGACCCGATGCTGACATCTCTTTGAGGCGCGCGTGGAACACGACGCGCCGTCGACCCGGGCCTGGTGCTTACCGGACAGCGAGCTGCCCATTGCTCGCCGCCCGCAAGCCCGCGCCTACGGTGGCCGGGAGTCGGCTATCGACTCCCGACGCCCAGGGTGTCTCTTTATGCGGTGGCTACGAGCGTGAGGACGCAACGATTGCCTCTCCCTCACACGCTCCGCCTCCTCCTTCGCGAGCATTACTGCTTCGCAGAAGGAGGTGACGACTTCCCATGCCCTCTAGCTCCGTACCATGGCCTGGACCAGGGCCGGACGGATGGACTGTGTTGTCGATTTGCTTGTATAATTTGAAATGTTGCTTTTTTAAATGTCTGAATTTGGTGAGATTTACAGTGGTTTGTGCTTCATAGAATCATTTGATATGTTCCAATTTCAAGATCGAAACCAGTGCTAAGATGCTATTTTTTCAATGGTGTACATTTTAAATAATTTCTGTAGTACCTATCTATTATCGTTACCCCTGCACATAAAAAAAAACTATTTATAACTAACATTAAATCCAAAACTGTAGTTTTGCTTAATTATATGTACGGCCGCAAGTTCGTACTTGCAATTTATTCTGCGTAGAGAGTAAGTTTCTTAGTGGCGCCCACATGGGACCGGTTGGCATATATTGTGGACTTTGTGCCGTTGTGCCGTTGTGCCGTCGTGCCAACTTGCGGGAATCACTTACGGGACATATGACTTTGTGAAGGTTCACTCCAAGGGTTTTAAATTTGTTATGCGAAAAGGAAAAGGGAAAACGTACGGGTATTAGAAACTGTTTGATATACAGATGTATATCAAACAGTTTCTAATACTCGTACCCGTAACCTTGCTGCATTCTAGTTTTGACGGTGTCGTGGCTTACAGACACACCCTGACCTTAAATAATGATCCATTTTGCCCATTGAAATATTTGATTCTTGCGCTCTACATCTGCGTAGAACATAAAAATTCATTATTTTAGCACGCCAGTGTTCACTTTTAAAAGCGTAATTTATTCTAGGAACAAAAGAGCACCTGCCACGTTTTACCCGACGTAACAGAGGGGTACCTACGGAGAAAAACGGATTATACTGAACTACGAATTGCGATAAACTTTTCGTCGAGCAACGGTTAAGACCATCGTGGATTAGAAGAGACAGGTTAAAGCGAAAAATTAGGAGGATGCCACCGAATTGTTGATAAAGATGGTCACAAAACGGAACTTGGCTTGAAAGCCGTGGTCAAACTAAATTCTGAAGAGAAAGCTGGTTGCCTGGTCTAGATTAGCGGAAGCTATAAATGAACGTGTGAAGCGAAGTCTGAGTTTGTATTTCCCAACACAGTGCTGGGAAGCTTTGTGATCAATATTCGTTCCAACAGCAGTAAAAGAGCCTCCCGAGTGGCAGTCCGACACCAGCGGGAGATAATATTCTCGGGTATGCGTATACGTAAGGTCTGTTCCAAAATTATCTGATGAAAATGTACACAAATTGATCTGAAAACATACCTGCAGATGCCAATTTGCAGTGCCACTTACAGATTAAGTACTTTGATTTGATTATTTTAATACTTATATAATACCCGAAATTCTAATTTTGAATCACCTTTAAGATGTTTTTCATCTGACAGTGAAGGTTAATTGTCCAATAACCTCAATTTTAGTCGTTGGTTTTTCAATTACAATCTAATAATCTTAAACAAAAAAGAATTGTTGGAAATACGAATTGAAACCTAGGCATGCATTTAATGGGCACGCTACAATTGCGGCGGTAAGTCCCCTCTTTGAGGAGTGGCTTGAGAGGCGCCACGGCGTCCTCACCTTCCGCCTGACGCAGGTCCTCACCGGACATGGCTGTTTCGGGAGGTTCCTGTTTCGGATAAGGCGGGAGGAAACGCCCAGGTGTTATCATTGTGTGGATCGACCGGAGGACACGGTGGAGCATACGGTGGAGGTCTGCCCGGCTTGGGCGGAGCACCGCCGTGTCCTCGTGGCGGCGATCGGCGGCGGCGACATCTCGCGTCCGGCCCTGGTTCAGGCCATGGCACGGAGCGAGAGAGAATGGGAAGCCGTCCGCTCCTTCTGCGAAGCAGTAATGCTCGCGAAGGAGGAGGCGGAGCGCGAGAGTGAGAGGCAATCGCTGCGCCCTCATGCCCCTAGTCGCCGCAGGAGGAGACACTCTGAGCGTCGGGAGTCGATTGCAGACTCCCGGCCACCGTAGGCGCGGGCTTGCGGACGGCGAGCAATGGGCAGCTCGCCGTCCGGTAAGGACCAGGCCCGGGTCGACGGCGCGTCGTGTTCCACGTGCGCCTCAAAGAGATGTCAGCACAATTGACGGGGTCCGATAGGGCCGATGCCTGCCGGGTTTGCGGATCGTTCGAAAGAGTTACCGTGGTCCTGGCGCACAGGCAACTGAAGGAAAACGAGTGGGTTTTAGTCAGTAAGAGTCTGACATGCCCTTCCGCTCCGCTCAGAGCGAGAGAAGTCATTTGATGATTTCCCACCCAAAAAAAAAAAAAGAAAAATGCGTTTAATCGAACCAGTAGTACTTCTCATTTTGCACTCTTAAAAATATTATTGAACACTCTAATGTAATACATATTTGCGCTTCTTTTTGTGAAGTTCAAAAAATCCAAAATCACCTTGATTTTAATCACTTTTGATCAACTGTTTACTTGACTTATGCGTCCGTTAAAATAACCGGTTGTCTACAGGTGAACCTTTATAAAATCAGAAGCGATCTGCAATTAAATGGCATTTGGTAAACTAATAACCTATTTTGGTCCAGTAGAAATATGAAATATGCATTATACTATATCACCTTCTTAAATCTATTTTGATCAATGAAAAAAATACATAACGAGCTACTTGTTAAAAAAAAAACATTTTTATTTTGACAAGACAATGGGGTGTGGGGGTCGATGGGATCGATGGTATCGAAACGAAAATGTAATATCGCCTCACTATCGACATTAGCATCCTCAAAAACTATGAAAATGACATCCACGACGAAAAATTTGAATATTTTCGTAGCCGCCATATAGTATTTTAATTTAAAGGTGGGAAAAACAAGACATTGTTGTTACTATATAATTTTATAAACCACACATATACGGAGACCATTTGGCAATTATTAGCAGATCTAAGAAAGCAGATTAGATATAAAGAGGTAAAAACAGTTTAACAGAAACGTACTCAGTTTATTAGAATATTAATTGAAAATTAGAAAGATCAATTAGATAATTAGCACCGCTATAAAAATGATCACAATGGGTATTATCCACTAACAAACTTTAAAAATCCGATAGTTTCAAAAGACAAAAAAAAAGAATTCAAATTCTAAATATTTTTATTTGTAGAACACAGTAAAACGAAAAAGTAGAGATGTCAATATTAATAAAATGAACGCTATGTCTTGCCAAATATCTAAATGCACAAATATTCTACTCGTAATTATAGTTTCTAATTAATTAGTAATAAATACAACTAAAAAGAACTAAATTATAACAAATTAATACATAAAAAAACATTCGTTTCTTCATTCAATTATCATTAATACAAAAATACCTAACCAAATTAAAAAAATAAAAAAATAATTTTATTTAATAAAACATTTAAATTGTTAACAAACTAAAATATATGACGGCGTCACCATTGTAAACAGCACGTGCAGCGGGCCGAGTTACGCAGTGCTATGCGTCACTTACGCCTCCCCACTCTCCCCACTACTCAAGCCGCTCTACATAAGCGAGCGCGCACCGAGGTGGGGATCATTATTGTCGCAGGCTCGGCCCGGTGCACATGTTGTAGCGCTTAGAATTATTCTAGTATTTATTTAATCAATAATTAACAAGCTGTTGGAATAAAAGTTGATTACTGCGATATTTCTGAATTTCATTTAAGATGTCAGACCTTTTGCGACATCAGAAGTGGGATTGGATCCACCGTCCACTAATGATAGTAAAAAGGGTATAGACGGATTTTGGCGCTTACACATACCCTGAAGGGCCGTGCCGCTGTGTATCTTACCGAGATATAACCTGACAAGATCTCATGGGCAACAATCAAGGACATGCTGTTTTCCAAGTTCTCTCAACCCGTGATGAAGAAACTGCAGCTGAAGCGGATATTCGTCTGTGGCAACTCATTGAGAAGATACCAAGTAAATTGGCCAGAAAAGCAGTTCGCAGTGAGCTGGGACATACGGCCAACGCCTGCCCCAAGCGCTGGAAGAAGGAAGACTCCATACCGAGCACCAGCACCAAGGACGTGAACTTCTGCTCCAGAGCAGCTCGTGGAGTATGATAGATAAGTGGTACAGATATCCTTATTATAATTTGAGTCTGGCTCAGAAGCTCAAGTAGCCTTGTAAAGTATAGTAATTGAAATCTCGTTCATATTGAGCAATTTCATGAACAAGTGATCCTAAAAGGTATAGGTGTGAATAAAAGTAGCGCGCATATTATAAATTAAATGTGCAACCATGGTACATAACCTTTTGCTTCAAATAAATCACGTTGTATGGCCGGTTGAATGACTTAGTAGAAAAATTTGGTCGTAATATTTTAGAACACGGAATTTGAGTTAAAGTTACACAAATTATTGGTTTAGCTACATACGTTCGAAAATGTATTTCCAATTCTTCAAAATTCAAACTCCTTGGCTTATCATCTCATCAAGTTTAGCCATAACACAGCAGTAACATTTTAAACAGTACCCCATGAAAGATGAGTCTACTTTAGCCAGCCTGAAACCTGGTTGAAATAATTGGTCCCTATTTCTAGTGATTTAATTGTGTCTTTCACCTCTTTTACTAAAAAGATGTAGATTTTTCCTTACGCATAAGATGTTTTCATAGATGTATTGACAAGATACCGTCATGATGTTATCTTTAAACATTTCCGTTAGAGAGTCGCGCCTGCGGAGGCCATATATGACTCTGATGGCTCTTTTCTGCAGAAAAAAAAATTTTCGACGTCTGCAGCGAGTCTCCAGAGTAAAATACTACACATGATAAAGTAACTAAAATAGACTAGCCTCACGGTACCTACTTCAGTAAATTGACGGATTTTTCTCACAGCATATGCTGCTGAACTTAGCCGTCCTGCAAGGGATGTTAAATAAGGACCCCATTGAAGTCTTGAGTCGAGCGTGATCCCAAGAAATCACTTTTATCGACAAATTCTAGTTTCTCTTGGTTCAATACTATCTCACAATTAGTACTTTTGACATTTGGTAAAGTAAATCTTATACAATTCGTTTATTTTTCCCATTGAATACTAAAATATTAGCAGTGAACCAATTTTGGATCTGCAGTAGGGCGTTATGTACATCGTCAAGATTTGATGCACGTCTATTAATTTAAATAAGTTTCGTCAGCAAATAACACCATTTGTGGTTGGTTTATAATTAATGAAACCACTATTCCTTGGCACCACAAGCGATCATATTGGCTAAATTCATATTGGTGGTCGCGTTAGTATGCTGTGCCTGTTTAAGGTAGACGCGTTCATAAGGGATCATTCGTATAATAGCTTTGATAAAATCGACCTTAAAGTTAGACTAGTCTGGTGGTTACAAGCGCTGTACAAATTTCGTTTCTGCCCTCTTCATTTGCCTAGCCTTTTCCAAACTATGTTGGGGTCGGCTTCCAGTCTAACCAAATTCAGCAAAAGACCAATATTTTACATGGAGCGGCTGCCTATTAAGACCCCTCAGCCCAATGACTGGGTAACACGATACCCCTTGGTAAGACTGGTTGTCAGACTTTTGGGCTTCTTACTATCCGTAACGACTGTCAAAGATCTACGAATGTCTGCCGGTACCAACGGCTTAATGTGCGTTCCGAGGCACGGAGGGGTTTCGATATGTAATGGATAATCACCCATCCACGAACCGACCGCGGCAAGCGTAGCTTAACCTTCGATGTACCCGTGCGGCTGTTATCATTTAGTCATGCGTTCGTTTTGCCCTAAGGCTTAAAGCAGTTAAAATCCAGTTCAATTGTTTGGCGCGCCGAAACTAGTAATTGATGATCACGGGCGTTCGTATGATAATACAGATGTGACCATAACGAGTTGAGATATATTAATGGGGCTAATAGGGTCTATAAAATATTCTCATAAAAATTTACGTGAAGTATCTCATGGTCAAAATGTTCTGGTAGATATCGTGGAAAATTATGATTACGTGACGGCGGGTAGTGATGATGACGGTACCCTGATACACGAAACAAGACACGAGAACCATGCCTAACAGCAATATAACTTTGGCAAATAGAGATACTATGTCCGTGAATAGTGATACTATATCGTTTGATAGTGATACAATGTCTGCTGACTCACGTTTAACACCTACCAGTGAAAGTGTTAAACATCTTGGTTAACATTTTGTATCAACAGTCTTTTAGACCAGGGTTTTATTCGGATACTGGGTGAGATGCTACGTAATCGACGTTACCAAGTCCTTTTAAACTCAGAAAGAAGTAGATGGAGATCACAGAAGAATGGCCTGCCCCAGGGAAGTGTTATGGCGCCCACTCTCTTCAACATCTATACCAACGACCAACCTACTGTTGAACATTGCGAGAGGTTCCTATACGCAGATGACCTTGCCCTGGCTACCCAAACAAATACATTTGGGGACGCTGAAAACATCTTAGAGGCAGGCCTAGAAGTTCTTGGAAAGTATTATACTGAGAACGCTCTCAGACCAAACCTCACAAAAACACAGGCATGCGCTTTCCATCAACGCAACCATTCGGCAAGACGCACCCTGAATATCAATTGGCAATGTGTCACCGTTGAACACTGCAGTAACCCTACCTACTTGGGTGTCACCCTTGATAGAGCGCCGACATTTAAGAACCATTGCGTCAAAACTAAGAAAAAAGTCTGCTCCCGTAACAACTTGCTCAAGCTCACAACTACCAACGCAACGGCTTAAAAGCAGGCACAGCTTCCTGAAATCGACAGTATCTCTACCAGGAAAACCGGCCGACGCCCGTTGCAAACTGTGGCAAGACACTATTCCCCCTCCCATTTACTATCTACCACCAAAGGAGCAACTTCCTGCAGGGTGTAACCTTTCGTGGTTCACTTGGAAGTCCCTGAACCGTCTTCGGACACAATTGGGAAGATGTAATCCCAACCTAGTAAAGTGGGGCTACCTCGATGGAATGGCAGCTGGATGTGGATGTGGAGCTATGTCGCAAACTATGCTCCACTTTCTATCTTGCCCTCTGTGTCCCAAAACTTGCAGTCAAAGTGACCTCTGCGCTGCCACCGATGACGCCGTGGAAGTGGCGAAGTTTTGGGCCAACAAAATATGGGAAAAGTCGTGCCAGCGACACGAAGAAGAAGAAGATCAACAGGCTTTTAATCCAGATTCAATTACTATTGTTACTAAAGTAGCCATAATAATTAGCAAAAGTGGTGACCCTGTAGAGTCAGCAATAACTGGTCCTGGGGATAATAGTTTTGCAGGGTCATTAAGTGATAAATGGCTGGAATAAAAAAAATAAAAAGGGAATAAAAAGTGAGCAAGCAAAAAAAAAAAAGAATAAAAGAAATAAAAAAAGAGATAGAAAAAAAGAGAAAAAAAAGAGGAAAGAGAAAAATAAGAGGAAAAAAAATAGAGAAAAGAAAACGAAAGAGAAAAAAAAAAAAAAAAAAAAAATAGGAGGAATTCTGAAGGCTCAATAACGAGCGGTCCAGAAGTAAAAGCTTATTCTGAAGGGGTTAACCGGACCAGATAGCTAAAGTCCTGAAGGCTCAATAACGAGCGGTCCAGAATGAAAAGCTTACTCTGAAGGGGTTAACCGGACCAGACTGCTTAAGTCCTGAAGGCTCAATAATGCGCAGTCCCGAATTAAAAGCTTTCTCTGAATGGGTGAACCGGCCCAGATTGCTAGTCAGGATGAACGAACATGAATAATATCGTTGTCTTTTTAGATACTGCTTGATGAGATTACGCGCACGAGGACGTCCGCACGTCAGTATGGCCGTGACGGCGTCACCATTGTAAACAGCACGTGCAGCGGGCCGAGTTACGCAGTGCTATGCGTCACTTACGCCTCCCCACTCTCCCCACTACTCAAGCCGCTCTACATAAGCGAGCGCGCACCGAGGTGGGGATCATTATTGTCGCAGGCTCGGCCCGGTGCACATGTTGTAGCGCTTAGAATTATTCTAGTATTTATTTAATCAATAATTAACAAGCTGTTGGAATAAAAGTTGATTACTGCGATATTTCTGAATTTCATTTAAGATGTCAGACCTTTTGCGACATATACATAATAAAAAAAAAAAAAAAACAAAATAACAATAAAAAAAATATATAATTATATAATAATAAATTGTTCTCTAGGTACCTACTCATTGATTGTGTAATATGCTTTAATATTTAATAAATTAAGAAGCAGCCTTTTTGAAATGGGTTTTTTGTCAAGATCTTTTATTGTATTGGGTATCTTGTTATATATTTTGGGTGCCATTCCTAAAAAGCTTTTTGAATCTAGCGCAGTTTTGTGTAGATACGAGTAGCACATATCTCTTTGTTGCGTCGTCTTGATCTCAATTTTTGAAACAAATGCAATTTTGGTTTTACAAATACTGCTGTCTCGTAGATGTATAAGATAAACAGGGCAAAGTAAAAAGTTTATATTTCTTAAAAAAACGGACTACAACTATCAGTCTATTCCAGCTTTAACAAAGCACGTACACACTTCTTTTGAGTGTTGAAAGCAATTAGTTTATCAGTGGAATTTCCCTAATACATTATTCCAAAACGTAACGTTGAAGAGACATAAGCTTTGTATGCTATCAAAACTACGGACTCATTTGCTATTTTTGCAAGAATATAAAGCGTTTAAGAATACTAGTTTAGTTTTTTACAGACAGTTTCTACATGACGTCATTTCCAGTTTAGATGACTATCCAAATAAAGCGGAATAATTAATAAAAAAATTGAGGGGCAGTTAAGTATTTCCCCTTTTATAAAAATACAGATAAATGTATCGACCGTTCAGTGAGTGATTGCGTAACAATTTACCTGAACAGGGGTTGTTTACACTTTCATCAGATACTTTTGGAACAGACAACATTTACGTGTACGAGTAGTTTCTTCTTATGAGTGGTTTCTTCTTTGTATGGAAAATGCCATTGCCCTAAAATTATTGTAGGCTGACTATGCAGGGTCAAATTAAATTAGCTAGCGAAACCCCGCAGACGTGATGGGTATCAATATCTAAACAAAATAACAAAAAAAAAAAAGTTTTTTTTTGTGGCGTCATCGATCACAGTTAGCGTAGACACTTGAAATCTCAGTTAAAAAACTGGCCAAATGCGAGTCGGACTCGCGCACGAAGGGTTCCGTATCATTACCTATAAAAACGGCAAAAAAATCATGTCTGTTGTAAGGGATCCACCCTTAAATATTAATTTTATTTTGTTTTTAGTATTTGTTGTTATAGCGGCAACAGAAATTCATAATTTGTGAAAATTTTAACTGTCTAGCTATCGCAGTTCTTGAGATACAGCCTGATGACAGACAGACGGACGGACGGACAGCGAAATCTTAGTAATAGGGTCCCGATTTTATCCTTTGGGTACGGAACCCTTTTTTTTTTTTTTTTTTTTTTTTTTTTTTTTTGGGTGGGAAATCATCAAATGACGTCTCCCGCTCTGGGCGGAGCGGAAGGGCGTGTCAGACTCTTACTGACTAAAACCCACCCGTGTTCCTTCAGTTGCCTGTGCGCCAGGGCCACGGTAACTCTTTCGAACAATCCGCAGCCCCGGCAGGCATCGGTCCTATCGGACCCCGTCAATTTTGCTGACATCTCTTTGAGGCGCGCGTGGAACACGACGCGCCGTCGACCCGGGCCTGGTCCTTACCGGACGGCGAGCTGCCCATTGCTCGCCGTCCGCAAGCCCGCGCCTACGGTGGCCGGGAGTCGGCAATCGACTCCCGACGCCCAGGGTGTCTCCTCCTCCTGCGGCGGCTAGGGGCGCGAGGGCGTAGAGATTGCCTCTCCCTCTCGCGCTCCGCCTCCTCCTTCGCGAGCATTACTGCTTCGCAGAAGGAGGTGACGGCTTCCCATTCCCTCTCGCTCCGTGCCATGGCCTGAACCAGGGCCGGACGCGAGAGGTCGCCGCCGCCGATCGCCGCCACGAGGACACGGCGGTGCTCCGCCCAAGCCGGGCAGACCTCCACCGTATGCTCCACCGTGTCCTCCGGTCGATCCTCGCAATGATAACACCCGGGCGTTTCCTCCCGCCTTATCCGAAACAGGAACCTCCCGAAACAGCCATGTCCGGTGAGGACCTGCGTCAGGCGGAAGGTGAGGACGCCGTGGCGCCTCTCAAGCCACTCCTCAAAGAGGGGTCTTACCGCCGCAATTGTGGCGTGCCCTGCGCTGGGTTGCGACAGTCGCACTCTCCATGCCGCCATGAGATCCCGCCGGAGCTCTGTCCGCTGTGCCGTGATTTCTCGCGGCAGCGGAGTTACGCCCCGGCGTTTCGCCTCCTCGCGCCACTCCCAAACGTGCGCGAGGACCTTTGCCTCCAGATCCCACGGCGGCAATCCGGCAAGGAGGCTCGCCGCCTCGCAGGAGACCGTGCGGTATCCCCGTACCATCCGGATGGCCATGACCCTTTGGGACGCTTTCAACCGGCGGGCTGGCCGGAGCCTCAAGGAACGCGCCCACACCGGTGCCCCGTAAAGGGCCATGGACCGCACGACCCCCGCGTAGAGCCTCCGGCAGGAGGCGTTTGGCCCCCCCAGATTGGGCAAGAGCCGCTTCAAAGCAGCCCCGGCCCGCTGCAGTCTGGGAGCCAAACGTCGGAAATGCTCCACGAAGTTCCACCGGCTGTCGAGGACGAGTCCCAGGTACTTCATCGTCGACTCGACGCCGATGTGAACCCCTCCTACCGTTATTTCGGAACCCGACAGTGGCGCGTTCCGAGGACCATGAAAACACATGGCCTCGGACTTGTGCAAGGCCACCTCGAGTCCCAATTGCCGGATCCTCTCGACGACTGTCGCAACCCCGCGTGTCATCAATTCGGCCGCCGCCTGGTGCGACCTCCCCTGCGCCAGGACTAGCGTGTCGTCAGCGTAGCACACCACGCTGACGCCGCTAGGGAGGTCGGCGCGCAGCACCCAGTCGTAACCGATGTCCCACAGATGCGGCCCCAGGACCGATCCCTGTGGGACACCGCACGACATCTCTCGCCGGTTCCATTCTCCTTGGTGACCGGGGTAGATCACCGCCCTATCCGTCAAATAGGCCTCGACTACACGACAGAGGTAGGTCGGCATCCGGTGATACCGGAGTGCCTCCCTGATGCAACTCCAGGGCAGGGTATTGAAGGCGTTGGCGATGTCTAGAGACACCGCCAAGACGACCCCACCCCGGGCCACAGCATCCCCCGTCGTGAGGGCTCGCACGCGCATGATGGCGTCCACCGTGGAGCGCCCCCTGCGGAAACCAAACTGGCTCTCCGCCAAATCCGGCCCCACCCGCACCAGCTGCCCGACGAGGCGGTCTGCAATGACTCTTTCAAAGAGCTTGCCCACCTCGTCGAGCAGCACGATGGGCCGGTAAGCGGACGGAGAGTCCGCCGGGCGCCCCGGTTTCTTAATGAGGACCAGTTTCCCCGTCTTCCAACGAAGTGGGAACTGGCCCTCCTCCAAGCATGCGCTTAGGAGCCCTCTTAGTCGAGGCCCGAGAGCCTCCAAGGCCAGGACCCAGGCCTTTCCAGGTAAGCCATCGGGTCCTGGGGCGGTATTCTTGGCACTCAGCCTACGTACCGCCACTCTCAGTTCTACCTCGGTCACCTCTGGCGTATCGTCGTCGTCGGTTATGTGGTCCACAGTTGGCACCGCAGAAGGCGGAGCCATGGGCGGGGGAGTATGCTCCCCCCGCGAAGGGAACAGAGCGCTCACCACGCCCTCCACGAGCTGGGGCCGGAGACTCTGCGTCAGTGGGGGAGCCCATGGGCGGAGTTTCTCCCGCACCACCTTATATGGGCGCCCCCACGGGTCCCTGTTCAGAGTCCCCAGCGACTCCTCACGGGCCAGTCCCCTGGCCCGCAGGATCTCCGCTCGGAGGGCGATCTTCGCCACTCTGTAACCCTCGGGTACGGAACCCTAAAAATCTGTTTTGGTTTGTGTGAACTTCACAGAATTGATTGGTATCGATATTTAAACACGATGAAATAAAAGAAAACAGATTTTCTCAACCCATACTTCAAGTAACAACACTACCAGCGGTCGTCGACCCCCTAAAAATAACATCAAATCTTTTTATTTTCATTTTATCATATTAAGATATCGATACACATCGCGTCTGTGAAGTTTCGCCGGCCAATTTAATTTGACCCTGTATTATTATAATGTTGATAACGCTTTACTTAAGGCCTTGTTTAGCTCAAGAACCTCAACGTTAAGAAGGTAATAAGAATAGTAAGATAAACTCGTCTGAACGTGCTCAGCTTGAATATCTAATCTTGTGCTATTTTGTAAACAATAATTTGCATAATTGCTTGGTATTCCAGTGTGGCAAGTGTGATAGATTGGCTTTATGGCTTTTTTTTGGCCTAGACACTGTTTAAAGGAATGGGCTTTATTTAACATACTTAATAAAGCAGCTGCGAAATAATGCAGCTCTTATATTTTTGTTGTAAATAAAACATAAGCCTTAACAAAGTACAATGAAACTTATCATGAGAAATAGGGGGAAAATCAAGCATACAGCTCACCTGATCTAAAGCAGTTCCAAAAAACTTCAGACATTTGCTAAAAGTATGCGTTGCCAATAAAAATGTAGGATTAATCAGGCATTACATTCCATTTCACCGTTCAATGTGTCAAAGAAAAAAGCCTCTGTTATTTACATAGATATTGCGTAGCCGTAATCGGTTTAGAGATAAACACATCTATACATAATATGTATGTTTGAACACCATGTGGTTAAATGGAAGTAAAACGGAATAAACACACAGCAACAACACTGTAATAATTGAATTTATCGCATAAATACCTTCGGAATTCTCAGTTAAGAGGGCTTTTCCCGGTCCGTCTATCGTCAACGCGAGCATGATTGAAAAGATTGTTGTTTCATCCAACGCAATGTTTGAAAAAGAAGCAAGAGTGAGAACGCAATAACATCAAATGAAAATTGGCGCGCAGAGATTTCAAAAAACTTATTCCAGTAAATACGTGTTTTTGAAAAAGCCTTCGAAGTTTTTGGACAAAACGTTTGTCATTTAGAATCTCCATTAAATGTGCAAGGTTTCTATGAAGATGTTTTCTTTACTTTTACAGATTATGAGTACATTATGAACGACCAAAATTCATGTAAAATTTGTGCAAAAATGCAGATTTTTGGAGGCTTATACTGAATTTGTTTATCGAAATTTAGATTTTTTGCTTGCATAGAAACCTAGATAAAGTGCACAAGATACCTATTAGTTCAAAAATTTCAATGAAAGGTGTGTTAGAACGCCATAATCACGTACGAGAGTTTGTATGAAAAGTATGACGGGTTGACCGCTCTTAACGTTTTCCGATAAAACTCAAAACTATACTTTGCCAAAATGCAATAACGCCATACTTCAACGCTCTTCAAACAATAAACAATACAGAGGTATACTGAGTTTATTGAATAACTATCACTACATTCCCTTGACCGGATTCTTGTCAGAATTATACTATTTACGAGGGGCGTTCAATAAGTACCTAGCCTCATCGCCAGAGGGCGCTGTAGTTTCAAAAGAGTTTTACCACAGTGTAGCACATTCTTTTTTAATTCTTTTTTCAAATTTTCATTCCAATCCCTTCATTTGTTTTAATTTGACAACTTATGGAAGCGAACGTGTCGATCGGTTTTACAAAAATGGAAAAAGAGCAATATCGTTCGGTGATTCGATTCCTATTTTTGGAAGGGAAAACGCGCATCGAAATCAAAGAGCGCTTGGATGCTGTGTACGGTGACTCTTCTCCATCGATGGCCACCGTCAAGAATTGGTTCAACGAGTTTGCACGTGGCCGTACGTCGGTTTTTGATGAACCACGTCCAGGTGCACCGAAAACAGCTGCTACGGAGGAAAACATTAAAAAAATCCATGATCTCGTATTGGCAGATCGCCGATTGAAGGTTCGGGAGCTAGCTGAGACTGTAGGCATTTCAGAAGGAACAGTGCATCATATTCTTCACGAGGAACTCGGCATGAGAAAGCTGTCGGCGCGATGGGTGCCGCGTTTACTCACACCAGAAAACAAGCGCAACCGTGAGACCACATCGGAGACGTGTTTGGCGCTGTTTAAGATGAATCCAGCGGAGTTTTTGCGTCGTTTTGTGACCGTCGATGAAACCTGGATCCACTGGTACACACCAGAGACCAAGGAGCAATCAAAACAATGGATCCAGACCGGGGAACGTGCTCCAAAGAAGGCGAAAACTGTAAAATCGGCCGGAAAAGTTATGGCCACCGTTTTCTGGGATTCACAAGGTGTGATCTACATCGATTACCTCGAGAAGGGTAAAACAATTACAGGGCTTTACTATGCCGATTTATTAGGCCGATTCGACGCCGAATTAAAGAAAAAACGACCCCATCTGGCGAAGAAAAAAGTGCTGTTTCACCACGACAACGCACCGGTTCACACGTCTGCCGTTGCCATGGCCAAATTGGTCGAATTACGCTACGAATTGCTGCCCCATCCACCGTATTCTCCAGATTTGGCCCCTTGTGACTTCTTTCTGTTTCCTAATCTGAAAAAATCACTCGCCGGGAATAGATATGGATCGAATGAGGAGGTCATCGCCGCCACGGAGGCCTATTTTGCAGAGTTTGACAAAAACTATTTTTCGGACGGGTTAAAAAAGTTGGAGCATCGCTGGGCTAAGTGTATCGAACTAAAAGGAGACTATGTTGAAAAATAAATTGCCACTTTTCCAAAATTTTCGTTTACTTTTTGTAGGCTAAGTATTTATTGAATGACCCTCGTATTTATATGCACAATCAAATGTTTCCTTAAGTATACTGTTGACATTATAATAGGTATATCATAAAGCCGCCAGTAACAGCCACCTATGCCTCACTGCTCTGATCCTTAAAGTAAAGAAAACAAAAACTCACAATAATTTAGCAATGAAATTGCTTTTGGCTTAACTGTGATTGTGTGTGATCATGCAAAACACTGGATTACTGAATTACATAATATCGGAAGGGATTATTCATGCTTTATATTAACTGGTGAAAATTTGGTTATTGCTAATTGTATTTTTCAGTTTACATTTAAAATCGAGTTCAATGTTTACTTCGAATACTTTTCCACCACTTTGAAAATTACCGATTTTAGATATTCAATTCCATTCCAAAAACCTTCTCTGTATACATGAAACATTTTATGAAAAGCCATAATTTTCCGACTCCGCTTTGATAGACAGGCGAAACTTTTGTATTGTTTTTGATAATTTTATGTACATTTTAATGAAGACATTTTCATTTTTTTCTTACGTTCATTGTATTAAGAATACATTTTAATATCGTCTTATGGACAACTTTCAACTTACGATACATAATTTCAGGATTTATATTGAAACTAGTCCTGAAAAAGTTGCTTTAATGTAGAATATATTATTGGTAAATTAAAGTAAAGTAAAGTATTTACTTTAGATATAGACTTTAATAGGTATTCTTATGGCGTTCGAATAATATAATGAGCAAGTTGTAGCACTTTTATGCTTTATTTTATGGTGATCCAATCAAGTGACCGATAAAAAAAAGTTTTAATCATTTCATTATAATATATTCATTATATATGTGGGTTGTCGTTATAAACACATTGGGCGGCGACTAAAAAGCCTGAAAACACTATGTGATTAACTAGAAAAGGATGGGAGTTAGTAGACCGCTAAATACGACCTAATATTTTTTTTAAACCAGTTTCATAAAACATACTGAAGTTATGTAAATCAGTGGGACAGCTCTATACTTACGTCTCTTGTTTGCCTCATTTTTTCAGTTTTGATTGAGTCAGTGGTTAACTGAACCAGCCCAGCGCTAATGCCCTTGAACGGTATCACTGTTACACATCAAGTTAGGTTAAGGTCTAGTTCAAACTGAACACTGGGCTATAAATGGCGCCTGACTGAGTACCTAACGACCTCTGAAACACATTCTGCAACTATTTTAATTGCCACAATTAACGGAACTTTAGGATTTCTTCACAAAATAAGTGCAGTTAAGATAACATTTGAATTTGTAATATTTGACCTCTTCGAAGAACGGCAGTTTAGAAAAGTAAAGACTTAAACAGTTTTTAAATCATTGGACCGTGGATTTATGTCTAAAAACCGAATCAATCTAACATGGGACTTTAACATTATTGGAAAATGTGGGTGTACATAGGTGCTATAGGAACTCCTCCGCCTGACCCTTGGGGGAGAACAGGCGTGATGTTATGTTATGTGTAGGCAGTGGCAGGCACCTAGGTATATCTTCAAACGTAACACTAACTTTAAGATTAATGCTGTTATTTCTGTTAAACGAAGTAAAATAATGTACACAATAGTTTATAAATTATGTCCACAATATTGTATAATGTACTCAATAGTGTTTATTGTACAAAATAGTGTATAAAGTGTGCGCTGCCTTGTAAATAACGCTAAACTTCGGCGATACGTTTTATTGTTATTTCATTTCTCTATCAGTTTCAGATATTCAGATATTTTCTTAAAAGCTGGTGTATTTTTTAAGGAAAACTTAGAAAATAAAAGTCATTATAAAGCGCCTTTCATCAATGGTTAGGATCTATAAGTTACTATTAAGGAATGAGACACATCAATGAAATCACGGCTCTAGTTCACGGCCTAAGCAGTCAGGATTGACGCATTTGTCCTGACTAGTCGAGCTCGTTGCCCACTGCACTGCACTGTTGTTTTGCATGCCCAAGTGACGGCAGAGCATGGAGAATATTATCAAAACATGTAAAACATCTATACCCAAGTTGGCAAAAAATAAATGATTTGATTTGATTTTGATTTGACGTCACTGCCAAAACACGGTCAAAACAACGACTTAATTTAAATTTAAACGCTCACCACTAAGGTTTTCATGAGACAGAATTCACTGATTTACTTATTAATTCAGTGGGTTAAAAGGCTATTGAATTTTTACAGCTTTCAAGCTTAGAATTTAGAATTAATTTTCGCTCTTTGCTAAAGTTTTTTCTAGTAGATGATAGATGTAAGATAAAAGCTCTTTGAATATAAATTTTGAATGGATAACTATGCAAATTTGTACATTACTGCAGCGGCCGGCAAAAGAGGCATTGATAGACGAACGTGAAAATGTGAGCCGAGTCCGGCCGAGGCAAAACTGACGCACACGTACGTGAGTCCATCAATCCCTGGTTGCGGCCAAGGCTTGTCTAGTATTTTTCTAAAATTATGCGCGGAAATTCAAACTAAGTAGTATCTATGTAGAACATTTTATTTTAAATTATAAATTCCAGAATCAATGACGAACAACGATATTTATCAAAGATTTTATTTAAATTTCAAACTGGCTTGCAATAGAGTTGTTTAAAGTAAAAAAGAAACAAATGAACATAATATTTGCGCGTGAAAAAATATCGTTGTTCGTCATTGATTCTGGAATTTATAATTTAAAATAAAATGTTCTACATAGATACTACTTAGTTTGAATTTCCGCGCATAATTTTAGAAAAATACTAGACAAGCCGGATTCTCGGAAATACTAGACAAGCCGGATGCTCGGATTTCCAAGCATTTCTGAGGTTTTTTTTTAATATACACTTTACCTTTTATATTCAAACACGTTACAATAAGTAATATACGAATACGTAAAGAAGAAATATGTCAGGTACCTAAACAACAGATAAAAAGCTGTACACGAGTGTTTTATATTTTGTGTATCAAGGGGAACATAATGAGAGCACATAATTTCCTGAATATAAAAATAATTAATTATTCAACGGCGTAAAAAAACAGACAGAGCAATTTAGCCCCAGGTAGTAATAGCCATTGATTAATTTTAGAGTGTACTTGTAACATAATTTTTAATTTATTACAGGGCGAATTCAGCGAAACTCGCGCCTGAAAGGGATTTTCAGCCTCCGGTGAGGCGCGGGGAGCGCGGGGCAGGCGGGGTGTTCATGGCGCCGGCTCCGGCAGTGAGCGCCCGCCGTCCGCCGCGACCGCCCGTGTGTGCCTGCCTAGCTTCTCCCACACCACGATCACCTCTGTACGTGCAGTACACGCGCCGTGCCTGTGTTACTATTAAATATGCATATTATTGTGTGTGTGTGTGCTGTGAAAATTGCCATTATATGTGTCCATCTATGTATCCTGTACGTCGACAGCCCGACGCCGGATGAGTATAAGACTACATGTTCATTAATTGGTCGTATGTTTACGTAAGGCGTTCGTGATTAGTAGTTATGAATTAATAAATATTATTGTAAATAACAAACTCTGATTTACGATACGTTCGCGTGATTTAGAAACCAATTAGCGTCTCGAAGAAATGTATTTCATTGTTCGTTTTTCAGGGCTGTACGTACTGATGTAGTAAGAGGAAAATCGAAATGACTTCGGTGGGGTGACGAGGGAAACGTTACAGGAACAATTTGTCCGAAAATAATTTTACCTTCACTTATATTGTTGCTATAAGGAAACTCACGAAGGGTGCAATGAAGGGAGCAGAGGTAGAGTGTTTATTTCGAAGAGCTCGTATAATTTCATATCCAATTAATAAATAATATTGAATGTTTATGTGCCATGTTAATGCCAAACGTACTTTCTATGTAAAAGTAACTAATATTATAATAATGGTGATCAAAATTCACATGAAACTCATAATCAACTCTCACCCAGTGCTAACATATTGTCAAATATCCCCCTTCAGCAGGTTGGCAACCCTGTGTAGGGCAAAGGTTTATTAGGTTTTTAGAAGGAATTAGTGGCAGGTTGTGTCTGGCAGCGCGCGGCACCAGCCTCGACTGCGTGCCACACTCGCCAGCTCCCAGCAATGAGAAGCCATTTAACTAACGATTAGACAAACGAATATCGAAACAAAATTATAATTATAAGTTATAACTGCCTGTAAAACGTTAAAAGTTAAAAGTTGTTATATGATAAGAATCTCTGTGATAGGGATGAACCTTCTACCATTCTTCGGATTTCGAAAAAAAGTCGAAATTCAACTCACTACAAAATGCTAAGTAATAAATCGTGTGTTCAGAATGTCAATAACCGCAGAGTCAGCCCTACTCAAGTCGTTAGGTTTTAGAATAGGATTCTGGTCGGATTCCTATGCAGATCAGGTATTCTGTATAAGGCAAGAGGTTTCCTTTTCGTATCCTACGTAAATTGGATCTTTGTGTTATTACGGGCGTCATCGTGTTCATCTCATCTGGAATATTTTTAGGCTTTGTTGATGACGAGATTGTTTATATAGAGAGATTGGAAATCGAATCAATTTAGTTTTAGTGTGGATTGGTGTATAATACACATATCAAAAAAGTCTAAGCAACATGTACGGTTTTGAACTTTTGAACGATTTTTACTGTTGTATTTATATTTCTTTTATAAATAATAACTAAGTATTTTTTAATGCATTAGTGACTAAAGCAACAGAATCCTTCATTCAATTGTTCATTTAATGACAATAATTGAGAATGTGTGTACCGTAACATACGTATTATAAAATAAAGTTAAAATGAAATTAAACTTTAATGTTTTACAAAATTAAATAACGATTTTTTTTTTAATTCTTTGTTAATTCAATACAAAGTATGACCGCCTCTGTTGTTTAAAACTTGTCGGCAACTACTTTTCATTGAATTTATAAGATTGTTTATCTGATCCTGCGACAATCGCTCCCAATGGAATTTTAACACGTCTTTCAGTTGTTGGGTTGTCGACACTCCGTCCAGGTTCTCTAGAACACGTCTCTGGAGCATGTCCCATGCGTGCTCGATGGAATTGAGGTCTGGCGATTGGGCAGGCCACGGCAATACCCGGATTGCCAAGTACTCTCTGGTCCTCCGAACTGTGTGCGAACGCGCATTGTCATGCATCAGCGTGAAATCTGAGCCAAGACTTTGTGCAAATGGGTGAACATAAGGACCGAGGACATTTTCAACGTAAATTTCAGCGTTCATATTACCATCTACAAAAACGAGCTCAGTTCATCTGTTCTTCACAATACCCGCCCATACCATCTCTGTGGACCCACTGTAAGGGTGCACTTCCTGGACGCATCTCAGCCGTTCAGCATTTTCGGGACGATGATACACTCTTACCCTTCTCGTCTCAGGCCTAAATCTAAACCGGTACTTATCGCAAAATAAAATTTTATCCCATTGCTCCTGGGTCCATGTCAAGTGTTCCCTACACCATTCGTTTCGGCGGACGTTTTGCAGTCTGTTGTATGTATCGATCCCGTCGAGTAGTTGTACTTCTTCCACATCCTGGATGCAGCTCAGCAGGATCCCTGTATTAAAGTAATGCTGCCAAAAACGACAAATCACGCTCCTATTGACACCAAAATGCCGAGATACCTGGAATTGATTTCTTCCCGCTTGTAGCATTCCTACAGCTCTCTGCATTTCATCAGTAGTCAAATGGCGTCGCTCCATGACATAAAAAATGACTCACCACAAATTTTTTTCAAAAACAGTATAGTTCAAAATGATAAAAGTGACAGAAATACTAAATTTATTAAGCAACGGAAACACATGAAATCGGGAAAAATTATTAGCTTTTATTTTAATGAAAACAAAACACAATCGAAAACTTTATATTTTTAAAATCAGCCAGTATATGTAACAAAAAGATTGTATATCAATCTGCTTTGTTATGATAAAAATAAAGTATCAATTAATAAAACATGCAGTTTCTGTAAATGATGAATATTGCTTAGACTTTTTTGATGTGTGTAGTTGGATAGCCGCTTGTCTAAACTATTACCACGCTTGGATTATTGTGGCACAGATCGTGGGTTCGTCCTATCGAAAAAATAATGATAATGTTTATGACTAAAACATATTTCTACTAATTTGTGTAACAGATGAGAAGAACACTGTTCTCAACCCCTGTGAGTTGAACATGCTTGTGATAAGGTTCACGTTGGTGCTTCCATGTCCAAGAATATTCGCTACCACTTGATCTTCAGTACGACGCCTTAACCACTACCGACTTTAATTAAAGTTAGTTCTAGCAACGCTACGATAACTTTAGGACATAGTAGACACAGTATACACCGACTTATCTCGATAACTAACGTTAAACGTCTGTAACTAACCCTCAGTTTCCATAGTCCACTACATCGATCGATTCGCGAGATATAGTCGAGTTGACACCGCTTGAGAGGTTGTAGGTGAGCGCAGAAGACATTACTATAACGGCAGGTAATCCAAAGGGTAAAGGTGTTTTTTGATAATACTCAGTTTCATAGTAGTGTACGGTCCCCGTTGATAAGGATCGGTAGGTAATTGGAGTTTGATGTTATTAATATCGGGGTGATTTTGGAAGCTGTTTTCTTTATTGCATAATGTTCCCGTATGTGGAAAGACTCTTTAAGTGTCCATTCAAGTAACTTAGTGTGCTGTTGTGATTGGTTAATCAAAACATACTATAATCAATAAAGTAGGTGTTATGTCATATTTAAAACCAACCCAAATTATAGAAAAGTTTGGCTTACCTGCTGTAGTAGGTAACTAGGTATGTTATTCGTAGTAGAAACTGTGTCGTACGTGAATTCCGTGCGATTTTCGACTAAGAATGAAACACCTTCGCCGGTTTCAGCAATGTCATAAAATGCGGAATCTACATTGTTTTCAAGCGGTAAACTTTAACGTGTCGCGTATAATGATTTTGAAGTTTCAGTTCGGCATAATATTCTTTGGTTTATTACGTGTTTAAGAAGAGGACATGATACCAAGTTGAAAATATACGGATAGAAAATAGCTTTAATTAATTAATCTTTTTGTTAAGTTTTGTCGCTGCCCAAAAACTCCAGGTTAGCAATAAAGCCAGAGAGATAACAAAAACTTTCCAGTGCTTTCAAATCTTCGCCTAGATAGGCGGAGATTTAGGCGTGTGTGAGTTATTTATTAAATTCTTATGGCCTGTTTCATACAAGCTCTATTCCATTAATTAGTTTATTTATCTGTTAGATCGTGCCTGTGGACATTGCGAAACAGAGCATCCAGTATTCAGGTAAATTTCTGTTCTATTTGTGGTTGGTCGTACATGGCACGGGTCTTGTCAGCGTCTTGTGGTCTGCCGATGCCCGATACACACATTTGTTCTCATAATTGATGATGAAGCATGACGTCGACAAATGATTCATCTTTTGTTTTTGTTCGTTTGTTTCTGTTAGTAAATATTAGTGTTCGTGGTCTGATTTTAGTTAACTGTTACTGGCAGACAAGAAGGCCATCTCCATATACTTTTGACGAAATTAGTTGTCCATAGATGAAGAAAGTGAGGCTGACGTTAACGTCTTAGTACTTTTACTTTATACGAGAGCTTTAATCTACTTAAAATCTTTAAAACGATTAATGCAAATAGTTTTCAGAACAAAATTTCATTACCCGTGACAAACCTTATGATTTGAGTAGCACTGACAGTCTCATTTCTGTATTAATTTATTTTTCAAAAGCAAAGCTTCTTACTATGCACACTGCACAAAGGGTCTCACAAAGGTGTAATCCTGCTGTGACAGTCGCTGAGAATATTTGAAATGGACCTGTTTACTCAGGAGATAATTAAAAGACTTTTGTACTCAAGAAGTTAATCCTTCTCAGTAAATATGTATTTTGAAACAATTTTCCTTGTTTAATATAATATTCTTGTTCTTCTTCTACTTTGCATTCTGTTTATGGTGTTTTGTGAGGTCCTTCGTAAAGTGGGTACAAAAATTTTAACAAGTTACGAAGGTAACTCGTATTTTTTTCATGTGAAGTTTACCGTTTGATCTACGATAAGTATTGTGACACACCTGTTTTTCAGCTGAGGCCGATGTTTTGTTATTAATTAAATTTAAATTGTAAGCAGATTATTGATGTCTGAACTTTTTGTCAATTCGATAAAACATTCTAATATTCTTTTTTTCTCATTAAAAATTCGTTTTCTTTGTCAAGGGCCTCATGAAAGCAATAAAATGGGTCTCTGGGCAGCCTAGTTCCACCCACTGCTGAGTATAAGCCGCCACCCTTTTGTGCCCTGATCCGTGCGAGTCTCATCCAGGTCTGACCTGTGATCTTTTTAGGTTGTCCATGTCAACCCAGCTGGCTTATCACCTTGTCATCTCTGGGGTATATACAGGTGTTGGAAAAGTAAAGACTTATAGAAATAAGGCATTAATTTCATCTCCATTCGAAAGGGTGAATACAACGTCAAACACCCCGCGTTATGGGACTTATTGCCAATCTAGCATAAAATAATCTATTTGAAACTTCGTGGTTATATAATGGTTATATATAATATGAATGTAGCAGGATTCCAATTACAATAGAATCTACATGATCAGGCTTCCAGCATTGTTGCGTAGTTTGGCTAGGTTGTTTCGGCGAATTCCTGCGGTATTACTTACGTCAAAGTTTACTACATTTACATAATGTCTAGCGAATCTCTATTGGTTTGTTAGTAGACGTTGAGAAGTACTTATGATAAGTATATTAAATAATTGTTTCTTGTAGTTATTTACTCCATCTCTTAAATCAAAAATGGTTGTATTAAATTTAGTCATGGTAAACATGAGGTTTGAGACTGATTTATTTATTTTATTGGTCACCAACGATTGTTCACAGAGGTTCTATACTAAAGGTTACATGCGAAAGTGTGTATGCAAAAGTGCAACCATTACAGGCAAACTCCGCCATGCATTAAGAAGTTGTACAAAAAATTATGATTAATCTAGTTTTAAATTACTTAAGTATCTAAAAGTGTAAATAATGACAATAACTATATAATTTAACGATATAAGGTGCTTATTATAATGGGTGTAAAAAGACACTTAATGAAGCCGAGAGTCACCCCGTACACGTACTCCCCGTCATTGTAATTACTTTTTGTACTGGACCATACATGCGAACCTTCTGGTTACGGAGATATTGGAGGTCAAAATCCCAACTTTTACTGACGTTTATTTACGAAAACAAGTTTTTAATGTTATAACACAACTTAAATACCTCCACGACCCCTGTACCGTTGCATGCACCCATAAGCACAATGTTTTGCGTGCATTACATTGCGCGCTACCGCAAACAGTAAATTTTCACACCAAAAATAAAAGTCGTTTCCCAGCAATTATTTTTGTGCAATGTTACTTAATTTGATGTACAGAATGCGTAGTTGAAGGCTATGTGATGGGTCGTTTTACACCCTGTATGTAAACACACATCTATTTAGGATGATATTTAAGAAATTTGGCTTTCAATTTGCCCAAACTTTCAAAGTGCCTATCGATTTGATCACTACAGCTACTTACGACCTTGCATAACCTTGCATAGGAGGAGTTGGCGCCTAGAACCGTTCTTCTCTGCGATAGGTAAAGTGGTGTTATGGGAGTGCGAGGAATTCTTGAGGGAGCACGGAAAATGAAGGTGTGCAATATTTGTGGGCAGTAAATTTTATGGTTCATCCGTTTGCAAACAAACATTGCGTCATTAATGCGTCGGCGATTGTCTAGCAAGACCATTTTAAACTGTTTCAGTCTGTTACTGTACGAACGTACTTTTTAGTTATTCCGCTTGAAAACGCCAGGTGCCATAGAAAACGCTTTTGAACGCGTTCTAGACGTAAGGAGTGTGTGGCAACGTTATTTTATCTTTATAGATAAAATAACGTTGCCACACACTCCTTATGAAAAAGAAGGTTCTTCCTTTTCTTATGAAAATGGGGCTTCTATTCCTCGTCATCACCTTATCAGAATAACATTAACTTTTAAAAGGTTTAAAATGCTTGCATCCGTTAAATGCTAACAACAAACCGATGAGGCGGTTACCTGAAGAATCTGTGAGCGGTTCCATCGATCAACTTTTGAAATACTTTCATATCTTTACTTCACAGACCATTTCTTAACCAAAGAGCATTTGAGTTTAACAAAAGGTTCGGATTTTATAACAAAGGTAGATTTATCTAGTGGCCTTGAGATCTGTTTTTTCTAGCGTTAGGTCTAAGGTGTCATTCCGAGATCTACTTGGATATCTACTTAATCCCTAGTTTAATACCAGCATGATATTATTACAGTCTAAAATAGCTTTAGTTTTCCATTTCTTTGTATGTGATATTTAGCAAATCGAATTTACAAAGATTTTTTTTACTTAAATTGTAAAATCTTTCTTCAAACGTTTTTAAAAAGAATTAGCTTTTATTAAACCCATTTTATTTGCGTTCATGTTGATACATGAATTAGAGAAAACGGAATTTATTGCTTTCGAAAATAACTATCTTGCGAAATTGATGTACCATTTACGATTACCTTGGTAAAGTAAATTGTTGCATCACCTAAGCATTAAAATATGCCGATGAAAAAGTAATAAATATTATTGCCAAGTAATTATTTTCTTCTAAACTTGAATAATATAATTTTACGGTCGCTAACACTTCAATGGATCATAATATTCGTAAGTTGTGCCAATTTGAGTGTTGTTCCACTATTAGGCATTAAGCTCTTGAGGCTCTCGCTGTAGCTGTAAGAACTCACACAGGTCCAGTCCATAAGATGACTTACCAGAATCTGTTACCATCCATACCAAGGACACAAACTGCTCTCAAAATAAGAACCTAACACCTAAAATCTCGATAAACATCAGCGATAGAACGTCCCAGCACACCGAGCGCACCAAGCTGAGCTTTCTCGCCATTTTCCATAAAATATGCATTTTTTCGCTGAACGTTATTGAAACCGTCGGTTACCTGCGTATAATAAGGCCTTGTACCCAACGCGCATAATTTAGCTCTCCCTGGACACTTGGGAGCGCTGTCAATAACTTATAAGTTAGGATGTGGACGTAATGTTTTTACCCCACTTAGCTTTGAGTAGATACCTCGTCTTATAGATGAGGGAGTGGGGTACATCGGTGTGTTCTATGCTTACAATATTTATAGCCTTGTCTCCGATATTCATCTGTTTTGAATGTTGTCAGTAACTTGAATTTTGGTGTTGGGTATTTTCAGTTTTGAGCATTATTTTGGCTTTGGGATATTGTGTTGGTTCGGGCACTGGATTATTTAATTATACTTTTAAATGAAAAACTGAGTTTCTCCCGTACGCTAAATACGCGCGTTGAAGTGGAGTTGTGGGTTACCCGTATTACCTATTAACTGAGTTTCTCAATATTTTCAGCACGTGTACGGCTAAACTGAAACTGAATCAGAAGGTTGTTTGGTCGCATGATAATAAAGGTACCTACTTTATATCAGAATAAAAAAAAAACTACCGCGCCTGTACAACAGGTTTTTAATGTAAACATATTTTCTCAAATAGTTTATTAGCCCAACCGAGATTACAAGCTCAGTAGGCTGGCGACTGGGATATTAACAAGGCTTTGTTTATAGTAATTCAGTTACAATTAATAACAGCCTTTGCTGAAAATTATTACTCTAACCAAGTCACTATTATAACCAGAGTAGGTACGGTTAGCAACAAAAGTCGCTAAACATAGCTAAAGTGGAAAACAACACTGATTTTCTATACTTTCCCATATAATATACCGAACCAAAATTCAGATTCAATATACTTTGTGAAAATATGATTTTATTATAGCTTAAATAAGCCAAAAAGATGCTTACAATTAGGGCATTTTCTATTGTAGTGGTTCGTACTTTGTAGACGATAATATGATTTTTGCAAAATTCAAATTCTAATAGTAGCCTGAGGGTTAATTTTAGGCTATTGTTGTCATAGTACAATATTTTAAAACTTATTTCAACTTGTGATATAAAATAAAAAATCTTTTTATTGAGCGTAACAACTTGTTTTGCTAACTGTACATATTTATATCGCGGTAATTTATTGCTAAAGCCGAATGAATTTGTCACAACTATATTTTATTAGCGACTGAATAATAACTGGGCTCAACGCTTTTATTTTAATACTAGTAATTTATTCTTTTAAAAATGGCTTAATATGTGATTCATCGGTTATGTAAATAGTTTACTTTTAAACTAAACTTTGTTTATAAATAAATTCTCATTTCTAGAAAATTCTTTTTTATTCCTCGATAAAGTCTCTGACGCCAAGAAAACTTTCTGTATGGGCATTCAGTTTCAAAGCTAACGTCCCATTTATTAATTAAACTTGTTAGGAAGTAATTAAATCTTCGGGGCCATTTGCTTGCACGATCGGGTTCTATAGTCATTACCAGTTTTATGTCATAGGTTCCGCAAAGAAGATTTGCTGTCAGGTTCTCGTAATAAGTCACGGATAACAATTTATTAAATTTTCCTTTATCCAAAAATACAGTATGTAAAAACCTAGCATAAAGAAATTCTTCAAGCAACTAACTGTATAAACGCCTTTTATTATGTCAAGTAAGTAAATAGAATAAGAATTCGTAGCGTCGTAGCAACGTAGCACGCGTAGGTTATTTCTACGGCGGGCACGTAGCACCACTGTTTGTAGGCTATATCTACGCCGTGCTACGACGCTACGAAGCTGTGCTGTTCGTAGCGCTACGTGTCGTATTTTCGACGTTCGTAGTTCCTAGGCTTTATCAAACGAAGATGAATTTTCAAAAATGTCTGGAAAATATTCTAAGTGTACAAATCGTTCGTATCTCTATGCTTGTAAATGACATACTTGCAAGCGCAGCGAAGTTTATATTTTGTGGGAGATGAGTTTTGTGCAAGTGAGTGCGTCAAATATCGAGATTCTATTGTAATTCTCGCAAGTTACCTTCTATATTTCGTACAATTGCAGTCCAAAAAACAAGGAACACAATTTAATTAAGTTGAACTAACGAAACAATAGTGCACAACAGAGTGTACGAAAATCTTGCGACGATGCACATGCAGATAAAGTTTTAAGTTAATAGCGTTAACTAGGCGCTGCTAACCCGTCGCCGCCTGACCTCGCGCGCTTGGCACGCTCCGCGCTTCTCGCGAGTGTTGCGGACGCGATAAATCTTTGTGCGGACACTTTTTCTGCTTTCCACCCCCCTGAATCTCCTTCCCCCTCCTTGCCTTTCGACTTGTTTGTCGCCACCTCACGTTTTTGATTTAACTTTTTGTAAAGGTTCCGCGGGTGTCGCGCCTACACCAACTTATTGCGTCGATAATCTCCCTATATAAATCTGTTTCGGTGACGCTTTTAGGGTTATTTTCCCTGTTTATTTTCTCACGTTGATTTGAAAGGGAAAACGTTTTAATGTTTGCGATATCACGTTTTATGCAAGTTTTTTTATTATTATGCGCGGTTTTTATTCGGTTATCCTTTGTTTGTGTTTTGAGAATGAAACTAAACCACAAAATAAACAATCCCAGAAGGTACAAAGCGTGCAGTGTTCCCTTGTTCCGACTTTTCTTTCTTTACTCAATGCAGTAATGAGTAATCTATAATCAGAGTTCATCGCTGGATCGGTGCGGCGCGACCTCAAATGCAAATCCAATATCAATGAATATACATTACATTTTCTTAACATTAATACAACGTAAAAACGGTAATAGATTGTATAAAGAGGAAGGAACGAGGGACCAAGTGTAGTGAGTTGTCCAACAGCGCGCGCGCGGCGACAGCGTGCACGTGAACCACTGGGGGTTGATTAAAAAATATCCGGTGTGCACGGCCGCTTCGAATCCGTATTATTTTGCATAAAAACTCTCAAATAAAATATGGCCGGTCCGCATTCATTGAATATTCAGCATCGGAGCTATGCCCGGATTAAAATAATATTTTATGACGACGACAGGAAATTAAATCTTTTCTATTGTTTTTGTCACCTAAACGTTCAACAATGGGCGGAGATAAAGCGCGAACACTCGCCGAATGAAAAGGTGTCGCCTCTTGTAGTTTCCGAATCCTGAGGGTCTTTTCATCTGTGAATTTAAGATGTTTGAAAAGAAAAACAAAGGAGTCTTGACGGTTATTAGAAAAGTTTTTGTGTCGATTTGCATAGTTGGATTGGTGAAAGATATTTTGATTAGTTCTTGTGTTTGTGGAGTTGTCTGGTAGGCGTTATGGATGTGTGGGCCGGACATGGGCACCGTGCGGCACCGTGCGGCACCGTGCGGCACTGCGGGGCACCGGTCGTCTGGCACCGAGCGCTGAGCAGGTCAATAGTCGCGCTGTGGAGCGTGAGGCGAGTTAAGTGTGGGGCCCCGAGATCGGCGACCGGTAATGGTCGGAGATTGCTGATTGCATCAGGTTCTCGAGATAGCGATCTTGTGCTTGATTTTGTGTAAACGTATACAAATTGGTTTCGATGTATCTGATGAAACAAAAGCAAATGTATACCTCGAGCTTTGCTTAAATTATGTAGGTAGGTAATGTATCGTATGAATTCGTATATGTTAATCGGTCATAAATATTATGTTAGATATTTTGGTTATTATAAACTGAATAATAAAATCAAATTAAATCTAATACATACATTAAATTTAACAAATACCTACGGATATTATGCTAACACATTGTCCGCGACTGCAGACCCAACTAATCCCAAATTAAATACTAGTAATAGTAGATGTATTACGACCACAGTATAATAATTACAGCCGGACCGTGTGTTAGTAACGTGTTCATAAATAACGCTCGTGTAACAATTTCAGGCGATACCATTTAATTTGTCCAATTACACTGGTTTACACGACACAGCCGCGGTACATATTGTCACAACCGACAATTTATACATGTCATTTAATACAACAATGTTTAGAAACAATGAAATGAAATAGGATGGGGTGAGGATTTTCAATGAGATTAAATTGTGTTGATTAATGTTGTGAACAAATACCGTATTAATATCACAACAATGCATAATTACCTATATAGACTATAGGCAAAAGTAGATACTATGCTTAGCCTTCGTTGAATCTCGGTTATATCGCTGATCTGTGTTTAATTAATCTTCAATTCACGAGATTGTTAAAGTGATATTTATTTCAAAGATATCAAAGAATATATACCTTTGATTGCTTAAACTTACACACCTACGAATGTATCTCTCATATCACTCTCAGCAGTAACAGGCGTGACCCTTCTAACACGGCTCGGTACACACTAGTCGATTCTTTGCGCACACTGAGTGAACACGCACCTGTGCCGCTGTCACGCGGATTATGATCGATCGTGACGAGATACCCGTGCGTTCTGTCACGCTTTTTCACGCAATTCGTTTACCTTCACTACTGAACATGGAACCCATGTAGTGTAGCTAAATAAAATATTGTCTTTACAGCAGATCCAATAGGTAATCTTATTAAGCTTGCATTATGTGTAACTAAGCCTAATAAGATTTGCGCAAGAAGCGCGAGTTTTGTAGGTGACATCAATATCTAAAGGGAAAAGTGATTGATCTTGATTAGCTTCATAACCGTAAATGGATAAATATGTGTAAAACCAAAATAACAAAAATATTTTATAAAATCAAAGCGAGAGAGAAGCCGTATTAATTATTCGCAAACGTCACTTTTCTAGGTCGTTAGTCATCCATTAGAATAATCTTTAGGATTCCTATTGTTACGTTGTTACGAGAATTTTAATTCAAATTTAAACATGGCATTATTTGTCAAAAGTCCCGTTAGATGTCATGTCACATGTTCGTCACGCGTTTACGTATTTAGATTCATTTTTCCACGATTACTGACATTTAAAAAAAAATCGTTCAGAAGCCTGCTGTTTTCACGGTTATGCTGTCAGTGTACCGGTGTGCCGTGACAAACGTAAATGTCACCGTTTGAAACATCCTTTAGTCGGTAATAATGCTAGTGTTTACATCGATACTGTACGTACTTTTCACGTTACGAAAAACATGTACCTATTCAAAGATTTTAATTCAATTCCACTAAACTTATCCTTATTAAATGATCTCTTAGTTAAACTTTCATCTCCTTTTTAAACGTTTATCTAAATCTCTTAATGCATTTTAAAAACTGAACTTTTAAGCTGATATTAGATTTTTAATTTATTGCAAGTTCATTCCACACGACAAAAACCTTTTTTCTCTAATTCTAAAAACTTAAGTAAAAAATAATTAATCTCAACTCCTTTTGAAGATTGAACGATAGTTTTACAAGCGGACCATTAATATGCTGCAAATTACTTTTTATACAAATTCAATCTAAAACTTTAATTCGTTCGCAAACGGTTCGAATACAAAATTTCTATTACTTGTTACTCGTGAAAGTGTTCACTTGTAACTTTAAGTTAGAGATGTGCAATTCTAGCAACATTTTAGCACCCCGACTTTACTATGTAGATACATTTAGAATTTTGCAAGTAAAGGGAGAAGTTTTAATAAACTTACTTTTTAACTCTGGGCGTATAAAAATATTAGCATTACGAATTCAATTTTCATTTGAATAAGAGAAGAGGTTATTTTTCGAGATGAATAAAGTAACGTCGGATTTCCAGGAGATTTATTATGCGCTTAGGTACATACTTGCTGGAGTAAGCAGAATAACTGAGGCTAAAATGCTGCATGAAAACATAAGAGGTAACAATGTATCTAGTGGTTTAAAAGTATCACAGTATGTTGGTATAAGTTTTACTGAAATACTTTTTTTGAGAAAATTTTCCTAGCTTAGGAATATTTTTTCGCACAATATTACATGGGACTTAAACATAACTGGCGAAATATGGGTGCACTATAGGTACACCTCTGTACAACCCTACAATATTTTTGTAAACTTATTTTGATTTACCTAATAAAAAAGAGTATCCGTGGAGTTTCTTGTCTGTTCTTCTTCATAGGTACCTACTACGCTTTGGATTGGGCAACTAGCTTCATCTTTCTGACTGACCGACCCCTTGACAGTTCAAAAGTGCCTGTAATTGGTTTATTTGAAATAAATGCTTTGAGTTTGAATTCGGGGAAAAAAGGCGTGATGTTATGTCACAGTATAATAAAGTAAGCAGTATTACGTCTCGGCAGTGTCCTGGAAATAATTACCTAAGGCTGCTCGGTAGATAAACACGCACTAGGGTTGCCCACTAACTTTGTCTCTTGGGTTGTAACTGTACTTTATAAGTCCGACAAAATTTAAAATAAATTTTAAACAAATTGAAAAATGTTATTTCTGTTTTCGATATTGATGAATTCAAACATCCATACACTGAACAATACAGTCGCTAACTTCGTGCCATATTTTACGTACATTAATGTTTGCATACTGGTGTACACCGAGATTTCAAATTTCGCGTCGTTTCGGCCGATTTGTATGAAGACGTAATACTGCTTACTTTATTATACTGTGGGTATGTTATGTTATATCCCTAATACATCATAATACTTACTTTCTTCAAATACACACTTTGTACATTGACTTGCTATTTACCGATATATTTTCGCCAGTGACGTACGTACATGACAAATGGCCGGCGATGCGTCGCAGCGTGCGCGGGTAAATCCGAACATTTGACTGGTGGATACAAATCGTAAGAGATTTGTCTCGACGGCTCCCCTCTTGTGCGGTGCACTGTTACGTCACGCGACCTCATGGAGGAATGGTAGGAATTCGAGGGGGAGTTGATTTGAGTAGCGTTTGATTGAGTTTGGGAGGTTTTGTTCTCGACTACCTTGGTTTTTTTTGATATTGCAAAGGTCTTGATTGACAAGTCAAACTGGAAATACCAATAAAACTCAATTTTAACTGAGTTAAAGAGACCTCTGTTTGATATTTATTAGCGCAATAAATATTAACTTAGTGTTAAAGTCCTCACAGAGTACGCAAAATACGCGCATTGACATGGAGTTGCGGACACCAGCCCGTATTACCTATTACCTAAGGTCCTCACAGTAGAAATTACAATTCGTGGCACTTCCTAATGCACATGCGTTTCTTTAGCCTTAGCTGAATTTGACTGCCTTAGCTGATTGAAGGAAGATGGCCGCATCTTCCTTCAAACTGAAATTAATGTTAAAATATTCTACTTACGAACAGCCTACATTCAACCCTCAAAATAACTCCAAATTACACCTTCACACCCCAAGCTTCCTAAGTTAGAAGCAGCATTCTTTCCATTAATATGCGTGCACACTAAGATCACGTTTCCAGAAACAGGAAGCCGGAGGGGACCGGAATTCCAATATTGTAGCTTCCGAAGTAAAGCAGGTAAATATTGCGTGCCAAGACACTCGAATTTTATCAGAAAGGGTTCTTCAGCTCAGCACTCGAGAACTGTTCCCTTACGGTGGCTTTGTGGCTATTATTCTTATTTTTTACTCGAGCCTTTTGAAGTGGTTCGAGTTTTGTATCTGGGTTATTGTAAATTCTTTGTGGTTTGAAGTATACTTCCCTGGTATGATTGAATGGTTGATTCAAAGAAATTTGTTATGTTTTGGCAGTAGGTACCGAGCGATACCTTTTTTGTTTTCTGATGATTATATCTCTGTTCCAAGCCATCTCGGATACAGCCTGCTTTTCATTCAAAATTATTCTCGACCCTGGATGATACAAACTTTAATTTATTTCATTTGCTTGATCGATTGCTATACATATTTAGCGCACGAAAATATCATCTTCATAATATTTTACTTAGTAGGTTTCACGACCGATGTCATGATGTTCTTAACAACCAAATCCATCCTCACATTGACAACCTCTGACCTTTTGAACACAATACTAATCAATCTTCCTCCTTTGATGCGTTCTTTTTTCAAACCGGCAAGAGTTAGGGTTCCAACGTTCGCGTTATAAATTGCACGGTACGAACCTCTTTGTTCCACGTCGGGGTTCAATGAATACTATATGAGTTCGTGCTGTGCCAGCCCTGCGCGGATGTCAGGGCTTCTCAAGGTTTTTTCGGCGTTTCGTATTAACATTAGATATTAATATGAAAGGCATTTATTTTGCGTTTGAAGAGTTTGTGTACAAATGTTTTTGAGGTCATGTGCGTTTACTGTCATGTGCCTGTTTTGTATTTAGTTAGATGTGTTCTGTTTCATTGTGCGATACTTTTGTTATGATTGTGGTCCATTTAGTATGAAATTATGTGGTTACTAGTTGTTCATTGTTAAATGGTAAAACTCAGAAGATAATTGCAGACCAGAATTTTTTTTAAATTTAAATTTTTTTTTTCGTTTTGGTACCAGAAATAGTAGTTCTGTGGAACAAACATATTATTTATCGCTCTTTAAACTCTTGTAATTGAACAGTTTTTCCGAAAGCACACACCCACATACCCTACATGACTAATTCCACCAACACTTTGTACCATATCATTCCAACAACAGAACAGCATCAACAATGTAGACAACACAATCCAACTTGATTACGAGCAACATTAAAAACTGGCAACAAACGAGGTACCACCAGTTCCTGTCGCTTTACGACGCCCAAATAAAACTGCTTCATTTTATATTTAAACTGTCTCATACACTGTTGTGTTATTTTGTCAGTTTTTGGGTTTACTTTGTACCCTTTTTTTGGGAGATAAGTACAGGGTTCTTTGTGTGTGGAATAAACTTGAATATTAAAATTGTACCTGACGTAAGTTGAAACTTTATATCTGGATCATATTATTACCCTGTAAACGTTATTGCTGATACCTACTTTGCCCTATTCCAACGTCGATAAGCCCCAAGATAATATACCTACCATAATTTTAAATAAATGTCTTTCTGCTGTCCGCGGTACCTACTGCAGTCTCATTACCATCAACTTGTAGTCAACTGCCAAAGTCAAAGCATTTAGTTCAAATAGGCACATAAAAGGCACTTTTGAAAGTCAAAATTTACATTAAAATAGAATTGATTCTAGTCACCCCTTCCAAAAGGTAGTTTGGTATGGAGAAGAATGGGCAAGAAACTCCACCGTTACTCTTTTCAAATGTTTTACAATATTTCGTATAGGTACATTAATTATATGCGAAGACGATGCACCTAGAATAAAATTAATATCCCACAATAGGTAAAAATAATTAAAAATGGAGTAATCACAGATAAAAATTAATTACGTGATAGATACATGGTGCTCACATTTTTCACATAAACATTATAAAAATATACGAGGTACCTAAAATTTTAATATATATTTTGAGTCGGTGTGCAAGTTAAAGTAATCACAGAATGTAAATCAATGTCATACAAATAATAAATCATACAATTTAATTAGCAACCAGTTTGATTTCGTCTAGACTCTAGATTGTGCTATGAAGCCAGCTCCATGCGGGTCCAGACCCGCATGTTACCAAGCCTTCTTATCTTGGATATAATCCTCTAATGTGTAATATATAATAGTCCGATGGGCTTGCCTGTTAGGGTCACGTATCAGCAAACAGATGAAAAGAATTGCATACAACCTTCAAGCATTCCATGGCATTGGTGAAAAGCGGTGTAATCAGTTCAATTAATACTCTATGATCTTTGCTTCCACAAAGCGGCGATGTGAGACATCTCCTTTTGAAAACGCTCATCTTAAGTAGTGAAACATAATATACAATATTATGTGGTTCATGAATAAATGATAATATTATTCACCTTAATCAAAGTTCTCATTGCCCCATAATACTTAACGTGACCCAAAGTTTATTAAATAAAATAATGTAGGTAATTTTTCCGAAACATTTACTAACGGACGGTATATTTTATTTAACTGAATACAGTCCTTAGTAATAAAACCGACATAATCTGTAGACTCAGGCATTTTCCATGATATATCTCTCTACTACCCACTTTATGACTTACCTTTATGAAAATGTTATTCAATAACTGCGACCTTAAAGTGAAAAGCGCTTCAGAACAAAGTATGGCAGTAATAACAAGCGCTGGATCGCTGCACGCCTCATTTTGATTGTACTCATTAAGCCTCTGCAACTGCACATATTACCTTTCAACCTCTCGACCTTATTTTGTGAACAATAAAGGCTGTTTTTGTGTGCTACCACTGTGTAATTAAGTATCTTTGTATTGAGTACGATCCAGCCAGCATAAGCTTTTGTTTTGCGAATAGCATTGAGAGTATTATCGAATATTCTGTGCGATGTTCTCCAGTTTCCAAAGAGCTGCATACCAACGAGTTTTCATATCCACTGCAGAGAGTCTCTATGGACATAATAACGGTTTCTAGACGAACTGTTGACTGTAGAGGTGTTACGATTAAAACAATATGATGAAATCGAATGTATTTGAAAATCTTATAGGTTATTAAGTTAGTTAGTTAGATATGATAATTGAAAGGAAATACATTTTTATTTTGTTTTTTTCAAATCCTTAAATATCTATGTGTATTCTCACAATTTCAAAAGTGATGTTGAAATATTATAAACATCATAGACTTACACGAGCATACTTCAAGCATTTCTCATTTCAAGATCACCATGGTAACGAACTTGAGATTGTACTAGTGGATAGTCAGAGCCAATTCAAAGGTTTTTAGTAAAGAAATACTACACTTAAAGAAAAAAGCCTTTTTTCCCAAAAGAACGCTAGACGATGAGCTATTATTATTATGGTATGTATATGCGTATATGTGAGGGTGTGTGTGGTTGTAATTGTGTTTATGTGTGTGTGTTGGGGTGTGTGTGTGGGGGGGGGGGGGGGGGTGTTATGTGTTGACGCTACTCTTCTTCACGCACACATTCACAGCGTGTTCGTACACTTGGTTACCACAAGTGAAGCGCGCGTCGCTTCGTAATAAGGATTTAGTCAAATCTGAAAATATTTTTTTAAACTTTTTACATACATCTTTTAGCAATAAAGCTACCAACTCACTACATTTGAAATAGAAAGTAACAAACCGATGAAACGGATCGTTCAAAATGTAAGGATCGTTATTTACGGGGCTACTCAAAAATAACCAGTTACAAACTTAAATCACCAATGGCTTGTCATAATGTCACAGCACTAATATTTCAATGATACAACCAATCACAAAGTAGTTAACGACGCGTTAGTAAGTTGTGTCGGGTACGGACCGCCTTTGAAATGCTGGTGCTGTGAAATTCAGCCAGTGAGAGTGAGTTTGTAACACATTACTTTTGAGTAGCGTCGTGAACAATTAGCCTAAGACTAAAAAACGAAAGTCCTGAAATTAACAAGTGACATGCACACACACAAACTAATAAGTGTGTATGCGTTATTTATAAAGCAATTAAATGCGCGTGCGACACAAATGAAGTGTTCGCGCGAGCAAGCGATGTGCGGTTAATAGTCGCTTTATTTTGAGACGACATAAATACCTTCAAGTGTTGGATGTTCTTGTTAATATTTGTATCTTTTGGGGTGATTTTAGTGTTAAGTACATGTTGGTACTTCTTTTTAGCCATCACCATGAGCCTATTATTATAGCAGCCCACTGCTAGATATGGGACCCTCCAATCTTACGCCATTTAACTCAATCCAGTAGTCACCAACAATCATACAAAGATCGTCACTTCATATCCAAATATAGGATATTTATAATCTGTGGTGGTCCATTTCTGTGCATCGGTGTCTTTAGACATCCGAAAAACCTTGGTTTTCTCGCATTCAACTAGCACCCAAGCGGTTTTCTTAAGGCCTTCAATTAATCCACTTTTGATGTTACTATCTTCTGTATTTCCTGAATATATCGGTCTAGCAGGTACTTCGCAGCTTTAATTACAATCCCAATAGTAATCTCCACAGGATCGGCACTCAATATTCTCCTTATTCCATTCATTCACGCCCGTATTGTCTGAACCTATAAAATCAGACGGTGTCCTAATTAAAAAGCTGTTTAATTTGATGTTATTACAGCTGCCCCATTATCTTGAGATTAGCGACGACTAAAAACGAGTTAAAAGTCATTAACTTCACATTTTTAACTCAAAGGGGCGCGGGAGTTCAAGTCGCAATGACTTAGTGGCTGTTGAGAGCTTCCTTTTATTTTAATTATGATTCTTGTCCACTGTGTTGCTTTAGTTTAAGCATTTATTTGTGTATTATTATTTGTTTATAATTTATCAGAATCAGAATATTTGTTTGTGAAACATAGGTATTTACATAAAGGTGTTAGGTTAACATATTTGGGCGCTACGTTTTGCCGTGAAGACGTACAAATATTAAGTAAAATGAAATTTAAAACTAAAATACTTAAAACTACATAAAACAAACAATAAAACACAAAAAATAAAATTATGTATTCTTTATTGTACACCACAAAATACATAATGAAAAATAAATCAAACACTACAAAATATACTCTGGGCGGCCGTATCGCTTTCCATAATCCATAAAATAGATACTTAATTCAAAAATTAATCCATACTTAGACAGTGATTTCTTCCAAATCTGTGAAAAGGTTCTAAAGTTCTATTACGTAGCTTAACTTCTCGAGTCTGTACAATCATGTGTTGGCCAATCATCATGACTTGTTAAGTGTCACTAGTGTCAAACAGTTGTTTTTCTTTCAATGTTATTGTCGAGGTGATCCATCTTGCACGACAGCACGATTTCATCTGTGTTGTACGGAGTTTTAATTTTTTTGAGAATAAATATCTTTAAACCTAAACCTATAAGCGCGTGTATGTACCAAATCATTGAACTTCTTTTGAGCCCAACAATGTGGAAACAACAATGACTCTAATAATATCTTCATCTATCTACACTCGCATATTACGCATCTCTATTAATACAGTTATTCGCTCCCCACTAGTTAGTGCCATATAAATCATTGTCGGTATTTCTGTATGTCCGTCACTGTGAGCGTCGCCTGATTTATTAAGCTAATTACTAGTGCGTTCGTCTTGTTGCCGCGCTCTCCAAAACCCAAAGGAAAAATATTACGCGTAGATTAGTTTTATAGCCTTAATTAAGTTGAAATACTTTGACTTTGAGGTTGTTAAAACGTCTTTAAGTAAGAAAGCGATAATTTGGTTTGAATTGAGTTTGGAACTATCGACTTTTGAAAGTGCGAGGAGTCGTTTCTAAAATAAATTACTAAGAAAGATTAAAAAAAATTTGTTAGACGTCTAGAGAATAGGTTTATCTTTTTCAGTGAAGCTTGAATTTTGTCACGGCTGTACACAGACGTCTCCAAAGTTGTGAACCAACATATCATTTTATATTATTTACCCGCCTTACGTTGTGAAAAATTGCTGTTTCGCAAAATTTCATTCGACACAATTATCTCTAATACGAATTTACACATTTTCTCGTACAAAATTCTCAGCGGGTGACGCGACGTCTGAATGCAGTCAAATTGCAGGAAATTCCGTAGCAACGACACGGCAATTAAGACTCACACTGAATTGCTAACGGTTGCTCACTGTTGCTCGTTGTTGCCCATTATTGGCAATTGTTGCCCAACTCCGTGATATATAATTGCCATGCCAACGTCTTAGTGCTAATCTAAATGGTAGATTTTAATTTTAAACTATTTAAAGTCTAGACTTATACTATTCCGTTCTGGCTAACTTAATGTAATCATGAACGAGTTTTAGTGTGCAGTCTTAGTGTTATCTTTATTAAGTTATTTTAATGTTTGGATGGAAGTTTCTTTAAACAAAGCATACTAGATACATTTTCAAGATTAGGGACCAAAAATCCATTGTATTTTTTTTTTATCCAAATTGTTTTGGCTAAATCGAAAATATGACTGGTTAAATAAATAAATAACTCCTAAGACCTTCCAATACACGTCTGATAATATTTTTCAATATTATAACTCTGAAATTAAAAAATTCCAATCATTAATGTTATTTTCAAAACTCCGCCGTAATATACCTATTTCTAAAATCTCTTCAGATTATGAAAATATAATTGGTGCTTCATAAAATTAAAAGTTATCGCTCTTTGTACTTACTCAAATATTAATGGTTATTATCGATTTTCGATATTTATAAGGCTTTAACAGAATGTCAACTGAAAGACTATAACCACGGTTGTGGAGGGAGATGATAATAAAAGTAACAATCTAAATTTTAAAAGCTGATAAACTTTTATTCTTTCTTCGTTGGATGGGTAGTTGTGGTATACCGGTATTTTAATAAAGGGTGGCATCCCCACCGACGCGCAAACTGAAAGCATGAATTTTGCACATGAGTCTAGACCGCCTGGCGTAGAAATTTTTCGTCGTTTATAACAAAAAAGCCACCGATGGTTCATAGAAAAGTGCAATACCTACGCGGTCAAAATGTATGGAAAAGCAAATTTTTTTTTGATAAGCTTCAATAAATTTCACCGAGGAGGGGTTTATAATCATGTACTCGTACTGAATCCATGGTTACAGTTTGCGCGTCGATGACCCTGCCACCCTGTATAATCTGCAATCGCTAATCCGTTCGTACAGCGTTGTCATGGTAATTTTTTTCAGAATTATCTCTCTGAAAATACTAACTTCAGATAGAACGTCTTAGAAAACAATTCAGACCAATTGTAGACAATTTAGACGAACGTCTGAACTTATTTCTGAAAATCAATAACTGTGTGTAGTGTTTATCCAGGCATTTCAATGGCTGAGAGACACTTATTGAATGTAATTGACTTTCAGAGGTACCTAAAATGACTTGACTTGGATATCAGAGCGATTCGACTGCACAATCTCCATTCATTCCGTGTTACTCACTCTACTAATATTTATCCACACTGTAAGGTTTAATTAAAGTGGCCAGTTACGGGTCCTGTTTCCAAGGCAGGTGTAAATCCGAGCAGTCAATTGTGAGTGTAACCCGTGTGTTTCGGCCCTTACATCCTTCATTAGGAGCCGCCATGAATACTATTGTCATTAATTTACCAAGTGTACATAGGGCGCGGTCTTCACTCATGTTATTTTTATACCTCCCTGTTAATGTTTTATGGCTTTGGGCGCTTTTAAATACATTAATGTAGTTGGTTATTTGTTTAAAATGGTAATTTTGTGTCCGTTTCATTTTGGTTAGTGCTATTTTTGACGTGTTGCGACGCTGTTTTGTCTGGGAAAGTACTATTATTATTTTACGTATCTATTTTGCATCACTGTGTTTGGTTTGAAGCTTATCTCTGATTAAATGTCTGGCCTATGGTACGTCACGTGGGTTACGTTTTTGCTATGTAGATGCAATAAAGAATTGAGTATCTATTGAGTATTGTGAAATTGACATTTGAGATCTGGCTGTTCTCATAATGTTGGACGCTTGAAACATAGATAAAAGTGAGTCATCCGGTTGTTTCATAAATAACTATATAATAAAAGCACAATAAGTCACCGAATTTTAGAAACACGTAATACTTGTCACCCCCGCGATGTAGCAGTTAGTTAAACTGTGGTGATATTATTATGTAAAGCAAAGGGCCGCAAGTACATAAGTAATGAGCGCAAGTCAGTCATCGTCCGCAGCCGCTAGAATTAATTATCCTCTACCAGGTCTCACTGTGCTGCTTTTGGGTCTGCAGCTGAGACTGTGTATCTTTAGACGCGTTAAACAAACATGAAATACGTGCTTTCTTAAGGAAATTTATTTCCTACAATGCCACTATGAGAAAACAAAATATGTGATGCGTTCTACCTAAATAACCATTGTGCGGGCAGTGCTCGATTTAAAAATAACACTAAAATTATGAATACACTCTTTTACAGATGGTTGAAACCGTATTTCAGATAGGCTTAGCAGACGATTGATGATTGATGATTATAGCTTTAGTGCAGTAAGTACCTACACGATCAAAATATAGGATGCAGCGAATTATTTTGTTTAATTTTTCAGAGTTGATCGCATATTAGAAGTTGTTCATTTTCATGAATACCTGAGTACTACACTCCCGAAAACTATGCATTTCGTTTAAACTAAAACCCTGTATACTTGAGATATACGATTTCTGTATAAAATATTAGAAATAAAGAAAAATTGATTTTGTACGACTAGCGTAGACGGTAGACACGTTCAAGAGACATTTCGAAAGCGAACCATTAGTCACAAGCTATTAGGCGTGCTATGTATTTTACTATAAAAACTTCAAACAAATACAGTCTCTTCAGGGATCTGCGACTAATTTATTTTTGTTCACAGTAATTTGTTTAATAACGTTTTTTGTTCGCGCATATTTCTATCGATCCCTAGCGCTTTGGCGTGACTTCGCTCGATGTTTTTTTGGAATAATGAGTAGGTATTTGATTCACGTGCTTTACCGAGATTTGGTTAGTCACATTATCGTAGTCCACACCTGTTTCTACCTATTAGGCGTATTACTATTATCTACTTAGCCCTCGTTTGCATGTTAACTGCTGTCATTAGGTAACCACAACTCGACTGAATTAAATACAGTACAGGTACCTACTTTATCGTATTGGTGGCATGACACTGAAGCGTGGGATGCTAGCGGGGCACATCTACAGACGCAATATTTAAAAAATGTCAAACTGCTCTAACAGTATTGTAGGAAAATAAAAAAATTCAAAAATCGCCTTTTAAAAATGACCATAAATATTAAGTATCTACAAAGCTTTTTTAGAAAAAAATGTGAAGAATTTGATATGTTATCGTTTATAGACTTGTTTGTACTCTATAATGAGATTTTTCTTTTTCATTTTAGTTTGAATTTGAATACAAATTTTACTCGTAAATACAAATTGGAAGAGTTAAATTGTATTTTTGATTTGTTGGTTTATGTCGTGAAGAGGGTTAGATTTTTTGTAAATATATTTATTTTAGCTTTGTTATCGGTTTATTTGTTGTTTTAAGTGGATATTTCTGTCATGCTTACCTTAACAGTGCAGTAGTTAATTGTATAATGGATGCAGGTAAGATAAAACAAATTCATTTTGCAACAATTTACAGAAGTATGATACCAGTCTACCTACAATAATTTGAATCTATAGCAACCTACAATTTTTTTGTGAAGGAGGTACTTTGGTACTTTATTACGTATTTCAGGAAATCGTAGTTTTCTATAAATAGTGGTCCTTAATAACCCAAAATACAATAATATACGAAATATTAAGTGACTTACCTTCCATTAGACAGCACGATCTTACCAGGAAATCATAAAGACCCGGTGACACAGTCAACTCCAAAATAAATTCAAATGGCACACAAAGTAAAGTGAGCCAAGTTGAATGTTTAGCAGCATCCCCCTTCAGGCCGTTATCTTTGTCACTGGATCAAGATACCGCCGAATAGACGGCACTTTCCTCAAACTCTGGCCCCATAATTAAAATGCTTTAGTGTTTATGTTAAATTTTGTCGTAAAAGCTGATTTAATGTTCAGAGTTATTTGCTGAGGAGCGTGGGAGAGGGGCTTAAATTGTGTTGTGTGAAGGTGTGAGAAGTTTACGGGAAGGTGGTTTGAGTTTAAGTTCTATTAAAAAACTTGCCAAGTGCGAGTTGGACTCGCGCACGAAGAGTTCCTTACCATTATCTATAAAAACGGCAAAAAAATCATGTCTGTTGTATGGGAGCCCCCTTAAATATTTATTTTATTCTGTTTTTTTGTATTTGTTGCTATAGCGGCAACAGAAATAAGTCATCTGTGAAAATTTCAACTGTCTATCAATCACGGTTCATGATATACAGCCTGGTGACAGCCGAACAGACAGACGGACGGACAGCGAAGTCTTAGCAATAGGGTCCCGTTTTACCCTTTGGGTACGGAACCCTAAAAAAAGGACTCTTAGGATGATTTCTTTGATTACCGTGCTGAGACGTGGTGGTGTAGATGTTTAAAGCGTCAGTCATCTATGGAGCGATACCAGCCAGCGACGATTGACATAGTAGATCGATCGGGCATTCACCTTACAGTTCTAACATAGTCATAGCTTCGTCATATCGTACTGATATTTAAGGTAATCGTTTAGAAAGTAATAAGCAGTGCACATGACTACCACACCCCAATTCACTTTACAGCTTGGAATGCAATATCCGGCTCCAAATACTACCAATCGCAACATTAATATTTTACACATGTAACTATTAAATATTTTAATTTAAAATCAAGACTAAGTAACGGAAGTTATCCCGCGGTTTGCGTTTCCGTTAGCAACCGTAAACGTAAAGGTTTACGTACGGTGTAATTTATAAGCCGCGGTTACGGTGTAGTTAAGATCCCGTGGTTTGTAAGGTACTTAAATACTCCATGTTTGTATGAAGTCCTTCGTGTATAGATCGATCGCTGTATGTTTAGGCTTTTGAACCGTTCGTGACTTTCTGATTGACAGAAATGTAGGATTACCACGTGTAGATTGCTTGGCGTGAAATAAATATTTAACAGCTGTTAATTTAACGTTTCATTTACTGTAACTAAGTAATCAGTGTTTACGCAATTATTAAATCAGAAATTTTGAACTAACATTTATGAAGCTATGTCGTTAATAACGCCAGTGGTTATGTGTTTCAGCGTTGATTGGAAAGTCGGAATAAGCTGCAGAGTTCATGTAGGATTAATAAGTTTATTAGTCCTGTAATTAAAAATGGGTGATAATTGACCATGATTCCACTATAAATAAAAGGCTTTTGTCCAACACGTTAACAAACTTAGAAAAAAATGCTACAACATTGCTGAATTTACCTCCCGACATAATTAAAATACGAGCACCCTCGATCCCTCCCTGATTGAGTCCTATATTGAGGAGTGACGCCGCATTATACGGGAACGTTTTTTATTGGCGCGTCTTCCTGTACGCGTCTTTATGATTTGCCTACCGCCTCATGATCGAGGTACAAGTGGAAATTGACTTTTCTGGGTGAGGAGTTCAAATTAGATGCCAAGACTTGTTAGTAGGGGAATAGGTGGAATATTAAAAGAGTATGCTTAGATGGTTTGGTCATGTTGATAGGATGAATGAAGCGCGACTAATAAAAGGTATTTACAAGGAAGATGTAAGTGGAAACGCCGGGAGGGGACGCCCTAGGAGGACATATAGTGACCTTATTGCTGATGATCTTCAGAAAGGTCAGGTGCGTAGTACTCGCAACCGGCGTGCGTCTATGACCAGATGTATGAACGTAAACGAGGCAAAAGGAGTATGTAAGGATCGTAGCAGGTGGCGTTCTGTAGTTTCTGCCTACCCCCATGGGAAGAAGGCGGGAGTTTATGTGTATGTGTATTACTTTATTTATTTTTGATAATGTGGGAAAAATACTGAGTCTTCCACTTATATGATTTTGAAGCCACCTGAAACGATTTGATAAAGTTAATAACCCTTGCATTACAATATTCCTAATTTAACTTCTGTCATGTGTATGATTGTTTCTACTGCTGGACGTTGGCCTGTCGTGAGCTACCTAATAAAAGTATTTCAGTGACAGTACCTTGTAAATATAAAAGATTTTGTTTTACGACACGACCCTAAAAGAACCCGGACTTAAAAGATATTAACTCTGCGAATATTTGTTAATCTTCGAAGGCAGGTATCCTGTAATTCAATAAAAAATTATATCACAGAGTCAGGAAAGTAAATTAAATTCTATTGATACTTAGCTACGGATACGCTCATAAGGAAAAATACAAGACCTGAAAAAATGTAGCCCAACTTGAGGCCCGGCTTTAAAAGCTCACTGTCCTTGGTTTTACGGACGCCAATTTTTGTCTGGAGGCTTTTATTTTGTAACGTAAGCACCATTATCTCCACTGGGATCAAGCCTCGAGTAATATCACGAGGATTTCTTATCTTGTCATTTTCAGTTCTAGGTTTAATTTTAGGTTGTTTTACTCAGTTATTAAAGTCCCCGACATCCGATGATCAATCATTATCGCTATGAGTGTTATAACGGAACAAGTTTTTCTATCGTGTGCCGAACTTGGACAAAGATTCATTGCCCGTTGTGTGCGTAAAACGATTTTGTGATGCGATCGACGCCACAAAAGAGGGGGAGAAACTTTTAAAAATTATCGTCTTGGGCACAATTTCGGGGTTCGGGTCAGGGCTGCCGCAATAAATTACGAATCGATTCCGGGTGCATGCCAAATCGAATGGGATTCGATTAACGCGACGATTTCGGTGGTGATTTGTCAATTAATGACGTTTTCAGTGTGCTTTATGGAAATTATTTTTAATTTATTCATTCAACTTTGGTTGCTTTATTTTTATCTGGCAATCGCTAATACAATTAACCAATAATGTTATTTATATCCGTTATTACATACTTGTAATACATTACAATACAGTATACACTTAGCTACCTAAGTGTTGTTACAAGAGCGTCTATCTGTTAAAATATATACTTATATAACAAAAACCTTAAATTTATTCTATCACTGACAGACAAAGCACCGCCAAAACCGCTGGGTCTATACGCATGACATTTTGCGCGTGAGTTCCATAAATAGCGAAAATGAGCACTAAGAATGTATTTTTCTAAATTCATCCCCTTAAGGGGTACGAGATGAAAGTTTTTTCTCTGAACTCTTCTCTACAATCGTACACCAGAGCAACACTAGAGCAATAGCAGCCCATTGCACAAACTGGTTTTAGAAAAGAGTTCTCTACCATTAACTAAATACATACTTCAGAGCTAATAATTAAGAAATACCGGGATTATACCACTATAAATCGTATACATTGATTACCAAATAGCCTTCGACGCCGTTTCACACGAAAGCATTTGGGAAACACTGGAAGCTCCAAACGTGGAGACAAATCACACAGACATTTTGGGATATATATACAGAAAGTGCACTAGTCGAGTCAAGCTAGAAATTATCGGCCCAAGCATTCCAGTGAAAAGAGGAGTTCGGCAATGGGCCCCTTTATTTCCTAGATTTTTTATCGCGATACTAGATATCGCAATAACCCGTCACAAGCAAACTTGACTGGAAAAAACAAGGCAAATATTTAAACCACCTTAGATTTGCAAACGACCGTTTTTTTTTTTTTTTTTTTGTGTGGGAAATCTTCAAATGACCTCTCCCGCTCTGGGCGGAGCGGAAGGGCGTGTCAGACTCTTACTGACTAAAACCCACCCGTGTTCCTTCAGTTGCCTGTGTGCCAGGGCCACGGTAACTCTTTCGACAATCCGCAGCCCCGGCAGGCATCGGTCCTCTCGGACCCCGTCAATTTTGCTGACATCTCTTTGAGGCGCGCGTGGAACATGACGCGCCGTCGACCCGCGCCTGGTCCTTACCAGACGGCGAGCTGCCTATTGCTCGCCGTCCGCAAGCCCGCGCCTACGGTGGCCGGGAGTCGGCAATCGACTCCCGACGCCCAGGGTGTCTCCTTCTGCGGCGACTAGGGGCGCGAGGGTGCAGTGATTGCCTCTCCCTCTCGCGCTCCGCCTCCTCCTTCGCGAGCATTACTGCTTCGCAGAAGGAGCTGACGGCTTCCCATTCCCTCTCGCTCCGTACCATGGCCTGAACCAGGGCCGAACGCGAGAGTTCGCCGCCGCCGATCGCCGCCACGAGGACACGGCGGTGCTCCGCTCAAGCCGGGCAGACCTCCACCGTATGCTCCACCGTGTCCTCCGGCCGATCCACACAATGGTAACACCCGGGCGTTTCCTCCCGCCTTATCTGAAACAGGAACCTCCCGAAACAGCCATGTCCGGTGAGGACCTGCGTCAGGCGGAAGGTGAGGACGCCGTGGCGCCTCTCAAGCCACTCCTCAAAGAGGGGTCTTACCGCCGCAATTGTGGCGTGCCCTAGATTTGCAGACGACCTAGTTCTGCTTTCAGAAATTGCTTCTTAACTACAACGTATGATTGAATGTCTTCCCAATGCTAGCAGGCAGATACGCCTCGAAATAAACATATAAAAAACGAAAGCTATTTCTAACTACACAAAGTCAAGCATTCCAATAGATGGTAAACCTTTAGGATATGCAGAACAATATTAAGGCTCCTACATACAGGCGCGACACGCGACGTGAATCGCGCGCGATACAAAGGAACCGGTATCGCGCGACGAGCCGCGCCTTTGTGTCGCGCTGACGCGTCGCGCCTGTCTGTGGGAGCCTTTATGTTTATTTAGGAAAACAGATTGGTGTCAAAAAAAGTAAAAAACTGGCCAAGTACGTGTCGGACCATGCACAATTAAGGGTTCCGTAGTGGGGATGAATTTATTCCAAGATCAAACTTAACATTGTAGTTAAAAACATGTTCTCCCATACATCGATGTACTTACGTTAGTCACGGGCAATTCTCCAACTGCAAATGTATGTTGATATTGCAAAAAAAATATTTTTTTTGTTCTGATAAGACTAAAAATTATCAATTTTTGGACTTTATCCTTTACTTGCGCTGTGAGACCTTGCTTCTTGCCAAATTTTATGATTCTAGGTCAACGGGAAGTAGGTACCCGGTTTTGATTTATTTGCGAGCATTAAAATATGCCACATAAATGGCCGTATTTTTTTATTGCGATGACTTACAAGATTTATTTTTTTACAATTTCAAAGGACCGTAGACCTACGTATTGGATAATTTCAACTTGATACATCCACGCATTCCTGAGAAAAAGGGCCTTGACAGGCTGACAGACATAGACAGACAGACAGACGGACAAGGTAGTGATCCTATAGGGTTTTGTTTTTCCTTTTGAGGTAAAGAACCCTAAAAATTAACTGGAAGTAAAGGCGAGTCAAGAATACCTGGAATAAATACTGTAAAGAAATATTTAAAAGTGATGTGCCCTTAAAGTTAAAACAGAAAGTAACGGACTCATGTCTTATCCCATGTTTAACACATGCATGTCAAATATGGAAATTCAAAAATAAACTACGAAATAAAACTATTACATCTTAAAGAGGAATGGAAAGCAGTAGGCAAGTAAAATTTTAAAAAATACAGATGATAAGACACAAAGATGCCAGCTGAGATAAAAACGATAGATGCTCTTGACCATACTTTAAATTTAAAATTGAAATGGCCCGCGAGCACGCGGCGAATCTCAAAGACGTTATTGATGTGGTTTTAGACCCCAAGTTATCGGGCTCAAGATGTTGTAAATTAGCTCTCGTAGTATTTCACGGAATTATAAATTACCCTGTAGAAATCAAATTTTACCTTGTTTGAAGAATTGCCTAAATATCGATTCTACGCAACTCGCTACCTCTCACCTCTACACTCAGCATCACTTCATCGAAAGACATCGATGTCCATTCCCAAAGTTCTGGGAGCCGCACAGCTCCCATGAGTTGTGTGCCGCGATGGGGTCTTTATAGGTACCGTAATGGGTCTGTAAGGGCTGTAAAAGGCGCCTTTGTGAGAGCAAAGTTGTATGCACAGGTAATAAAAGAAAAATTTTGGTCATAAAACGCAGGATTCTAATATATTTTCAGAGAGTGCGTTGTATCGATGTGTTATTGAACTTTACTCAATATATTTTTTCTTTCAAGTAAGTACTTTTATTTTGACGTTAATGTTGTTTTAAAAATGTACTAACCCCGGCAATTTGGGAAACTAATGAGGTGTTGGTTGGGTGTTGGTTGGTGGTGTTGGTGTTGTATGTCTTTTTATTGAACTTTGTGATAATGAAACTGTGTAAGTGCTGACATAAGTAATACTGGATATGATTTTTCTGTTTGTTTTGGACACAGACACATTAAGTATGAGGCTTGAGATAAGTAAACAAACATTAATCTGTTGGGTATAATACGATTTTTTTAAAGGATTTTGCTTATCAGACACATACCTACTTAGTTGGTCCGATTAAGTTTTATTTAATTAAATTATAATAGAACTTACAATTAAAATATAGTAACCTTTTTTTTAACGTAACTAAACCTATTGACAAACTAAAAAATGGCGTCGAAAAATTAGTTGGTTTAAATACTTATTACATTAATTATTATTGATTATTGATTATGTAGCTGGTGTTCTATCTGTAACCACATCAATTATGTGGATCTTTATCAACCCACATATACCTAATATAACGGATGTAAAAAAACTAATTAGAAAAAAAAAAACAACCGACTTTCTAAAAAAACATTACAAAGTAAAAAAATACTTTAATTTCGGAAATTAGTGGCAAAAAACGAAAATACTAAGCCGAAGACACTGACTTCCGAAATTAAAGTAATTTTTCACTTTGTGGTGTTTTTTTAGGAGTCGATTGTTTTTTTTGTAAAGAAGGATTTAGTTTTCTCTTTTTAGTTATGGTACCCCACACAAATTCGTATACCACTACCTGCTATGTAAATAACAGTGACAGGAAGTTATTATAACATCATCAATATACACTAAGTAGAAAAAATATGTGTTATTGAAGTTAACTGAATAACTACCCAATCAAATTTAATAAAATTTGTGTGAAACCACCGCTGAGGGTATAACCCTACCTATTAAAAGAATAACTTTTGAAATCGATCCACAATTGCCGGAGATTTCGCGTACAAACATTTAAAAAAAAAAACATACAGACGAATTGGGAACCTCCTCCTTTTTGAAGTCGGTTAAAAACACACTTATGGGAGCCGAGAGTCACTTGTACTCCCCATCATTGTAATATTTTTTTTTGCGTGGATCAATACTTGGGAACCTTCTGGTTACGGAGATATTGAAGGTCAAAATTCCTACTTTTACTGACGTTTTTTACGAAAATATTTTTATAATGTTATAACCTTATAACACAACTTTAAATACCCCCACGACTCCTGTAGCGTTGCACGCGGGTTCCATAAGCACAATGTTTTGCGTGTGTTACATTGCGCAGTACCGCAAACAGCTAATTTTCACACCAAAAATCGTTTCCCAGCAATTATTTTTGAGCAATGTTACTTAGTTTGCCTATTGCAATCAACCGGGCACTACTCCAGACTTCGGGCTGCTACTGAGGAATTCCTGACGGAAAAACCCAATAACATTTTGCCCGACCTGGGAATCGAACCCAGGACCTCATGCTCAGCAGTAGCGCTTGGTACCAATAGACCATTGAGGCATTCCCCTATTATATGGGACTTTAACATAACTGACGAAATGTTACTTAGTTTGAAGTACACAATGCGTAGTTGACGGCTGTGTGATGGGTCTTTTTACACCCTGTATCTATATACCTATAACCTACCTACACATCTGATTTGAAAATCTTACTGGAAATTCTACCTTCCCACATTTATCAGTAACGATGCTGCCGATCTCATTATCCATGCGATAAATCATGGAAACAAAATTGTTAACAGGATGGAACATCCGCGATCGGAAACTTTGTAAAAAATCTTTATCTGTTAACTACGCGACACCTGGTTTTTATCAAACTTTACTTGTGCCTCCGAGTTGGTACATTATATTTATTAGTTTAGTCTGGAAGTATTCCGCGAAGTTTGTACGGTTTTCTCTGGCATTTTAATGCAATTCATGTTGACATAATTATATTAAGTTGTCGTTTTGAAACATAATTACCTATTGTAACATTTAATGACATTAGTAACGCACTGTACCTAATTCTTTGTATCCAAACCACGTTTCGTTTGTTTCCCGAAACAGCGTAAACAAACATAGGTATTTCTAATACCCGTGGGTACTTAGGTATATACAGTCAGGTATGTATGCCACCCACATCCAATCCTTCGACAACCAGAGCACAGAAATTAAAAAAAAAATCACCACATCCGACTCTCGAGTCTTTGTTTGGCCTCGATTCTCTGACGTCACATCCGCCACATCGAAAGATTAAAAACTTTATTTTGGTGCGCAACGAAATTGTTTAATCAAAGCGTCGTTTGGAGGATGAAAGGGACGGACGAATGAGAGAGCGCCGTGTGTGCTGACGGACACTGTGCAGCTTGCACAGTGACTCAACTGTGTTGCGAACGGTGAATTTACACTAAAATGTGATTTAAATTATTATTGTGGTTCCATGTTCGTTGGTAATCCACGATCCAGAACCGAGGTTTGCTCTTACTAGTGCATCGTTGATGATTATAAATGCCATTCAAGTGTTAAACTTTAAAGTTTAAACGACATGTTCAACTCGCTCGTCAACAAACACCCTTGGAATTTAATATGTGCTTTTGAATTATTTTGTTTGAATCTTAAATAGCCCTTTTTAATAACAGTCGTTAATTAATTAGACTATCAAAAAATCTCTTTGAAATTTAAAAGAATTAACAATCAACCTTTTTATTTTTAATTTCAGAGCTTTTACAGGGTAAATCAAAATACTTATTTTCGTAAATCAATGTTTCACTTGATGAATGGTAATTAAGCTGCAAAATAGTTTTATCCTAGAATTTTATTTTCACCTAACGATAAATTAACGTTAAAAGTATTTTTTGTTGAAATGGCGGCGAACATTTTAGTTTGTAATTAGTAAAGTCATTAATGTAGTGTTTTTGTCGGAATTTTTCATAAAGTTTGACACGAAAACACATTTCGTGGGTTAAGAATGTTATATTCAGTAATTATGATTAGTTTTACTAATTATTCCTATGAGATACCGTACTTTGCTTTTGTTTTTTTTCTAAGAAATGTGAATAAACAGGTTTAAATAATAAAACATAAGGATTATAAGTTTCTATAACAGTCTAACCCCTTCAGAATGTTTATATTAATTAACTTACTGAAAGCGTATCTCTATGGCCTTTGAAATAAGCTAGGACAAGATAAAAAAAATTGGCGAGCGCACAGCGTAGCAATATAGCGCCGTACATCATGTCAGAGACGAGTCGAATGTGTTCCGCTGCAACATTCCGCACTGTGGCAACAACGAGCGTTTTTATTTCAAACGTACATACAATTCGAATATTTTAAATTTATGCCGTGCAGTTATGTCTGCTCGTAAATATACATAAATATGGGAATTGTCTTTGCGTCTAGTTTGCGTATTTCGTTTATTGAGAACTATAAAACAGAGTCACGTAGTGTCTGGAATAATTCATAAGGCTATAACATTTTTAAACTGTACATAGCGTAGCGATGAATTTATTTGCTGAATTGTATAATAGTTCATAGACGTCCTTCGCTGAACCTAATTTGTAAGGATCCAAACAAACTTATCCAAAATCTTTACAAATCGGAACTCTTATAATCTCAGCAATTCCACACATCATTGATCCCGCTAATACTTGAGTTCTGTTGGAAGCTTAAAGTTCCACATAGCCGACATGTTCGTTACTGCTATATTTAGTTATAGCGTGTTGTTAAATACCGAACACCGGGAATGGTACTCAGTACTTAAATTTTGACCTTATGTGTATACAAGTAGGGTTGAGGGTCTAAATAAAACAACCAAACTGTATACTGATCTATAGATGGTATATTTTTACTAAAATTTACAAGACCCTAGCGGAATCGTTGTAACGAAACCATAGCGACTGCTAATTCGACGCCAACGCCATCTAGTTACGTCGTGTACAACTTTGGACAAATACAATTCATTTTGTTGACCTGATGAGCGGCTATTGATCATGCATGATCATTAACATACCGCCCACCAAGGACATTACTGACGGAATGTCCTTTTTGAACTATACTATAGGTCTGAATTTGTAGTAAACAAATTGATTTTCTGTTAAATATTTTAACAAGATAAAAACTTACAAAATATGGTGTAAACTTAAACTTCTAACATTAAGTTAAATTTATCAAAAAATTAATGACAAAGCGTAAAAGTTCAACAATTGTAAAGGTAAAGTTAAAAGACCCTGTTGGGAAAATATACGATTTCATTGTGTAAATGCATCTAAAAATATCTTAAGCATAACAGAGTATATGTAAAATGTAAACAATGTAAAATAAAGCTTAACATGTGTAAAACATCTTTGTATAAATAAAAAGTTTGTAAAAGTTGATCTAAATTAAACTATAATAAATTCATTGATCTGTAACCGGTAAAATACAAAGTTTGGATGTTGGCCTCTTAATAGTAGAGGTCTTAGTACGCAATGTGACTACACGGGTGATATTATCATCACCGGGATGCTTATCTATTACTCGACCTAACAACCAACGACTTGGCGGCAAATCGTCTTCTTTAATTAAAACAACGTCTCCAAGTTTTGGCTCAGGAACCTTTGAAGACCATTTGTACCGGTTCATAAGGTTGGACAAATATTCATGGGACCAGCGCTTCCAAAATGACTGTAGCATCCTTTGGATGAATTGCCACCGCGACAAATAACTGACATTTGTGCTTTCATATTTAGCGTCTGGTACATTTACTATCGGCTCTCCGATCAGGAAATGTCCAGGAGTTAAAGGTAACAGTTCACCAGGATCAGTAACGTTAATGACGCTCATTGGACGCGAGTTCAAACAAGCTTCCACTTGATTGAGGAGTGTGCTCATTTCCTCGTACGTCAAGGTAGAATCGCCAATGACCCGTTTAAGGTGAAACTTTGTAGACTTCACCCCTGCTTCCCACAGTCCGCCGAAATTAGGACTATGTGGGGGAATGAAGTGCCACTCAGTACCGTTGGCCTCAACTTGCTCTGCTATTGATGCCTGAATGGATGCCAATTGTTGCAATTCTCTGGAGGCACCTACAAACGTTGTACCGTTGTCGCTCCAAATCTTGGCACAATGACCTCGCCTAGACACGAAACGTCTGAAGGCAGCTAAAAAGGCTTGTGTGCTCATGTCACTGACGACTTCTAAATGAAGAGCACGGGTGGCCATACACACAAATAAACATATGTAGCCCTTGTACGAACGGTGCCCGCGACCCTTCGTTGTCCTAATATTTATAGGGCCAGCATAGTCAACACCGCTATGCAAAAACGGTCGCGCTGGAGAACACCTTACAGATGGAAGAGAACCCATCATCTGGTTCTTGATGCTAGCGCGATTTTTTGCGCATGTTACACATTTGCGCACATGATGTTTGACCAAGTTCCTGACTCCTATGACCCAGTAAGCTGTTCTCAAATAATTTGCCATCAGCTGAGGACCCCCGTGCAGAGTTTTTAAGTGAGCATCTGCCACAATAAGGTTTGTCAGATGACAAGGGTTTGGTAGTATTGTTGGATGCTTTATCTGTTCACTTAATGGAGCCTTCTCAAGTCTACCTCGAACTCTGATAATGCCTTTGTCATCAAGATATGGACAGAGTGAGTTTAACTTACTGGATTTTAATTGTAAATAACCTTTGTCCTGTAATTGTAAATATTCTACTTTAAATATTTCTCTTTGTCTTTGTCTTATACAACATTCTAAAGCTGATTCTAATTCTAATTTCTGTAAATATTTTTGTTTAAATGGGTTGTTTTTTAAAAATCGTCTGCAATAAGCAATAATTCTAACTAATTTTTGTAATGAGGAATAACGTTCAAACATAGAACACTCTGGAACTATCGCAATGTGAGCTTTTGTTGATTCTTCCAAGTCGGTATTCAACTCATTTGGCCTTTTGTACCTTATGGAGGTTTCGGAGAGAAACGGTGGTCCAGAAAACCATAAACTATGGTTGAGGAGTGTACTTGGTAATATGCCTCTAGAGGCGCAGTCTGCTGGGTTGTCCTGTGTTCTCACATGAAACCATTGAGATGTCTTCATGTTGGTCAATATTTCAGAGGTACGATTGGCTACAAACGTCTTCCATCTGCTTGGATGGCTGTTGAGCCAAGCTAACACCACGGTGGAATCTGTCCAAGCCTTGATTTTGTCTCTCGAAATATTTAAGACATCTGCTGTTTCTGTCAGAAGATTTGACAGCAGAACTGCCCCACACAGCTCTAAACGAGGAATGCTAATTTGTTTGACGGGAGCTACTCTGGTTTTTGCAACCAACAACGAAATATGGATTTTGCCAACAACATCCACTATCCGTAAGTAAATAACGGCTGAGTATGCTGTTTTGGAGGCGTCACTGAAGCCATGTAGCTCAAGATTATCGTTTGACTTAGTGCCCAGCCAACGAGGTATCCGTACTTTACTAAGTTGTGACAACTCTTCACGGTAAGTATCCCATTCTTTCACTAATTGAGTGCTTAGTTTTTCATCCCAACTAACACCTGCAAGCCATAATTTTTGGATGAATGTTTTTGCTAAAACCACACTAGGAGCTAACCAGCCTAGTGGGTCAAACAATCGAGCTATGTCCGAAATAATTGATCTTTTAGTTACAGGTGCAGTCGTCAGCGGAGGAAGATTCACAGAGTACTGGAAGGTATCTTCGTTGCGGTTCCAGGTAAGTCCCAAAATTTTTATTGTGCTATCTAATTTGATTTCTAACCCTTTCTCTTCTTTGTACTCTGAGTTATTATTTTGTATAATATCCCCTTGTCCTATTGTTTTGTCCTTATTTTCATTTGTTCTGGTTTGATCTGTTTGTTCTATAACTTTATTTCTTTCAATTTTATCTATTCTCTTTAGTATTTCCTGACTGTTGCTGTTCCACTTTTGTAATATAAATCCACCCTTTCCTAATAATGCTATCATTTGCTTATATATTTCTATGCCTTCTTCTACACTATTGCATCCTGTCATAAGATCATCCATGTAGAAGCTATTTAAAACCTTATCTGCAGCAAGTGGATAATTTGTGCCTTCATCAACTGCAATCTGACTCAAAGTTTTCACTGCTTGATACGGCGCAGAAGCTGTTCCAAAGGTCACGGTCACAAGTTCGTAATCTTTAATCTCTTTGTCTGGACTGTCACGCCAGAGTATCCTTTGGAACATGACATCTTCTTCTGCTACTCTAACCTGGCGGTACATTTTAATAATATCCGCTACAAGTCCTATCGGATGAATCCTCCATCTTAAAACCGTGTGACGTAAATCAGCTTGCAGTGACGGACCAACCATGAGCGTATCATTAAGTGACACTCCATTGCTGTTCCTTTCAGAGGCGTTGAAAACAACACGAACTTTAGTTGTGGTCTTGTCGTTCCTAATGACTGCGTGGTGTGGCAAATACACTGCTTCTTCCTTCTTACTATCATCTTCTTTCACGTGCCTCATATGTCCTAACTGTAAATATTCATTTATTACTTCTGTGTATTTTTCCTTTAAATCTTTGTTCTTTACTAATCTTCTTTCTAATGCTTTAAACCTTAATTTAGCTATGCCACGTGAATTTCCCGACTTGCAAGGAGGATCTTCATCTCTGAAAGGTAACCTAACTATGTATCTACCATTGCTATCTCTCTTAGTGGTCTCACTATAAAACTCTTCGCATTTCTTCTCCTCTGGTGTAAATATCCTTTTATTAGTGCTAATTTCTTCTATTTCCCAGAATTTTCTTAAAATATCCTCTACCTTGCAATGCATTACATTTATAGTTTTTATTTTATTATTTGTACTAGTGCCTTCCGGACCAACAGCACCCGACAGCACCCACCCTAATGTAGTGCTCTGTGCAATCAGGGTACCAGAAGGACTCTTTACTAATCCTTCCCTAATGATGCAGCTATAAACATCAGCACCCAACAGAATATCGATTTTGTTGGGTGTGTTGAACTCCGGATCTGCTAGACATAGGTTATTAATACCTAACCAGTCGAAAGTATCTGAGTTAAGACTTCGCTCGGGTAAGTATGAGGTGATCTTATTTAAAACATAAGCACTTAATGGAAACTTAAAGCTAGGATCAACACGAGATTTAATCGTTAATTGTACCATGTATTTTGTCATGGTTGACCTATTATCTCCTAATCCTGACACAAACCCTTGAATTGGGATCTTTTTCAAGCAAAGATACTGCACTGTGGCCTCTGTTATGAAACAAGCCTGCGAACCTTGATCGAGTAAGGCTCGGACCGTCTGGTATTCACCCGTCTTCGACGAGGCCTTTATTAGCGCAGTGGCTAATAAAACCTGTCTGGGCTTTGCTACCCTCCCTGTAGACAAGCAAGATACTATCTGAGTAGAACTAGTTGATGGACTAGCACTATCAGTAGTAGGCCTTGCTTCAGGGTCTTGTCCTTTATTGTCCAAATGAAGCAAGGAATGGTGGCGCTTCTGGCAAACTCTGCAAGTTGTGTTTTTTTTGCAGTTGTAAACAGTATGGTTACTGCCTAAACAGTTGAAACAAATTTTGTTCTTACCAACGAAATCCCGTCTAACTTCGAGAGATTGTTTGGCAAACGGTTTACAGAAACAGAGCTTGTGACCCTCTGAGCAGAATTCGCATTTCATTGGTGATGATGAGCCTGTGGCTAACAATGTTTTAGGCGTATGATTGTTATTGATCTGGTGACCTGAACCTTTTTTTGGTTCTATGCACTCAAATGCGCGGAAACGTTGCTCTAGAAATACTTTAAATTGTTCAAAGGTAGGAAAATCATTGCTGGAATCGCTACTACTGACACTTAATTCCCATTGCTTACGCGCTTCAGGATCTAATTTAAATGTCACTATATGTATGATAATAACATCCCATGTACTCACATTTATACCTAAGTTTGTTAATGCATTTAAACAGTCACTGGTGGTGTCTGAAAGCTCCTTTAATGATGTCGCTGACTCAACTTGCATACGTTTGATACCAAATAAACGTTTCAAAATACAGTTGGCGAGATATCTTTTATTACTGTACCGCTTGTCTAACAGATCCCAGCACTGACTGTAATTGGCATCAGTTATTGGAGTATTCCGTATCAATTGCTCAGCTTCACCAGTTAGGTGACTTTTTAAATAATGCAGCTTTTGCACATTATCTAATGAATTATTTTTGTGAACTAATGACACAAAAAGATCATGAAATGTCGTCCATTCTTCATATTTGCCAGAGAACATTGGAATAGCAATCTTGGGCAATTTGACCAGTGATTGGGCAGACTTAAATGCACTACTAGAAGAACCATCCCCATGTGGTACTGGTTCACTTACAACTCTAATTTTAGTCAGTGTTGTTTTTATTAAACTTTTATAAGTTATATAAGTGTCCTCGGTTGTGTCATAAATATCAACAACCTTTTGATCAATATCATCTAATTTAAAGTTTTGATAAAGTTTAGTATTGGTATTTTTAAAAGATTCCCAATCCTTTTCTAATAATTCTTGTCTAGTTTCAATATATTCGACGGTTAATCTTTCCTTTGGACTCTTTTTAAAATTTGCTAATCCTTTAATAATAACACTTTGAGAGCCCCTTAATACGTTGATTAATCCTTCCATACTTGAAAAATTAAATTAAAACCAAGTTAAAAAGTGTAAAATGTCTAAAATTATTTCAAATCCTTGTGACATTCGATGAAACTATAACAAATTAATTAAAAGTTCATAAACAAAATTAATGTAAACAACTCAACAAGGGTTTAAAAATAATGTTTGTTCTAAAATAAAGCTAACTAATTCGAAATAAAATACAAGTCCAATATGACCAAATATTCTAAGTCCCAATTAGTTGCTCAAAATTTTACAAGTGTTTTGAAACAACTTATAATCTAGCGGAAATTGGGCATAGGTTCCACGTTCCGTCGTTTTTTAAGAAACTATTCTAAGTTCTAAACTAACATGCACAAAATAATACAAGTATCTAATATCTAAACGTAAAATTTTCTAAGTCTAAAATATGCTACTTAAAATAATTCTACAAGTCCAAAATTCTTCAAAAAACTTCCAAGTAAAAATCTCTGAATAAATAAAGTCCAAAATTGCTTGTCACTAACTGCCTTTGTTTATATAGTAAAATGTACTCACAATTTTCACTTCACTCACACAACACGGCGATTTGGTGTATGTGGCGCACCCTGGTGGCGACACGTTGAACTATGGGTGTGACGTCAGTCTTCTAATGTCACGTTGAACTCGGAGTGACGTCCTTTTAAAGACGACACGTTGAACTACGAGGATGACGTACACAGTCACCTCTCGTTTGAACTGGATGCCAGTGGCGCCCCCTACAACGTCACTTTCCCGCCGCTGCTGCTGGCCCCGTCCACTACACTGGAGGAAGCTGTCGCTACCGATGCGGGGAACCGTGTACTCTAGCCGCAGCGATCCACTGCGAGTACCACGGGTGTACTCAAAAAATCCGAAAACTTATCCGGCTCGAAGGACCAATGTTAAATACCGAACACCGGGAATGGTACTCAGTACTTAAATTTTGACCTTATGTGTATACAAGTAGGGTTGAGGGTCTAAATAAAACAACCAAACTGTATACTGATCTATAGATGGTATATTTTTACTAAAATTTACAAGACCCTAGCGGAATCGTTGTAACGAAACCATAGCGACTGCTAATTCGACGCCAACGCCATCTAGTTACGTCGTGTACAACTTTGGACAAATACAATTCATTTTGTTGACCTGATGAGCGGCTATTGATCATGCATGATCATTAACACGTGTAGTTCGGGAGTTTTTCTCGCGAACTTTATTGGGTCATAGTTTGGGAGCTCACTTGAAGAAGTTTCTGCATCTTTTATAGTTTCGTAGTAATCTCATTTTTTGTTGTTTTTGTTTTGGGATAAACTGGCCCGGGAGGAGGATATTAATACTTTTTTGACTTGTATCTTTGGAGGGACAGGGTTTTCTTATTTGTTTGAATCAGTTACATGTTGTGTAAGAGGTTGTTGCGTCAGACCTTATCAGTATTTTTGGTGAAAATGGTCGTCTTGTTGACCTTGGCATTGTGCCCGATAATTAGAGATAGGCTTGTTGCTCAGGCAGTGGTCCTTGTAGCGGATAAATAGCACATATCTACCTTAACATATTGACGTCTTGTCTCGTTTCGGCTAAAGTTTTAGTGACAATATTATCCAGCTAGCAAATTTGGGTTCACCTACCTAATGACCGTCACCGCTTAGGCTCTTTTCTTGCGATACAATCTTAGATAACTTGTTTGGACTAAACCCACCGCACATCAGTTTCTAACCCGCTAGGAGCGCAGTACCTACCGGTATAAACTCCGTACTACCCACATGTTACACACTGGACACTCGCCATTCGCTAGTCGGGATCAATATGGTTATTTCAGCGCCTGACGTCAGCCGCGCTGGCCGCACTGGCAGGCTCCGCGCCATAACCCGTCGCCACTGTGTGAATTTAATGGCCGCGTGAATGTACCTCCGTCTTTTAGGAGCGAGCACTTTTAACGGAGATTCCGATGTCGGGTGACGGAGTAAAGTAAATTAATGTGTATTGGGAAGTGTTATTAGAAATGTTTTTCTTTCCAAAAGGTCTCCCATCGATCTTGCCATTCATTCATTTGATAAAGATGATAATGATGATAAATAAGATGATGCTAAAAATAATATACCTACGCAATACCGGCAACCGTGTAAAAAAGAAAGAAATTTCTGGAAATAGTCCCATAAAAGTTCTACATCTCGGTATGTAACGCACAAACTATGTTTAGGTACCTTGAAAGAAAAAATCTTCACCGTAATCTAGCTAATAGAGACCTCCTTTCGAACACACTCGATTTACCTACAAAACTGATTTATCTATAAACTGCTTACCTTTTCTCCGAAAAAGTTTGAGTGAAGGAAAATGCTTATTACGTAATAGGTAGGGAAAAACTCGGTAACCTATCATCATTGGGAGGCTGCAATTTATACACATGGCTTCCTTATAGCAGAGTCCTACGGCACAGTATGAGAAGATACAGAAGGTCAACTACTTTTAAGCTAGATGATTAAAGTACCCCTAGCAAGAACATAGGGATCAAAGTAATGTTCGTGAACGGGCGCCGTCAGGGACTAGCTATCTCTTAGCTGCCACGGCTTATTTTAATCAAATTTAATATTTGATTATTTTTGTCTTTTTATTACAAACGCTTTTAACGTCCTGCATCTTTCTCACATGCATAATCTCCACATAAATGATGTAACCATGGAGTGGTCCGTGGAGATTTTTGCCTGTTTCTTTTCCATAAGTAGGTACCTACTACGCTTTGGCCGTAATGGGCAACTAGCTTCATTTTTCTGACCAACCGAACCCTTGATAATTCAAAAGAGCCTGTAATTGGTTTATTTGAAATAAATGCTTTGTGTTCGATTTTGAATTTGTTTTAGTAACGTATTCTTTATCAACCATTCTCACAGTCGATTTTGACACGGTAAAGGTGAAGATGCGATGTTTTGAGTGATGTTCACGATTGAAGTAGAAATATCGCCTTAAGATAGTGTATCATTTAATCGATTTCTGTTTATCATTCAAATTGCACTGAATTGCAACTGGAACTGTACAGATATCGCCAAAAACAAAAGGCTCCACAAAAGCTCTGATGCATTCTCCACTGTACCGGTAGTTACCTAGAAGCCCGAGCAAGCGTTCTACATCCATGTTTAAATTAGTTCACAACGCTGCCAAAGCCAATCGAAATTGTTGCGAGCTATAAAAACTAAAACGGAACTGTTTCAGACGACTGCCGACGTAGTTTGCACTCGCTTTTGTTTCACTCGGTGGCAATAGGTGCGGCGTTTCATTTCGCATGTAGTAGACCTACTGTTCTCGGCTGCTCTGTAACAGCATTTCGGTACTATTTCGCCAGCACACAAGGGATGGGCAATACGTGGGGTCTGGAAATGTGCAACGTTGCCACAGTTGCTTTTTGTTTTTATTAAACTGTAAAAAGGTAATAGGTGAGCAACATTTTGAAGAAATATTCGTCATGTAATGCTAGGTTATAACATAGATCTACTATATTTCATAGAAAAACCATAGAGTTTCTTACAGTTTCTTATCTTAAGGTAACGAGAAAGTGGAACCGTGCAACGGTATTCGCAGTTTTTATAACTGCTTTATTTATTTGTGTTTTATTTAAAAATAAAACTTTATACATCATACCTACATATTTATTCACTAATCAAACTCAAAGCATTTATTTCAATTAAACCATTTACAGGCACTTTTGAATTGTCAAAGAGTCGGTCAGTTAGTCAGAAAGTTGAAGCTAGTTGCCCATTCCAAAACGTAGATCTCTATGGAGAAGAACGGGCAAGAAACTCCAAGGACACTCTTTTTAAATCAAGATATTACAAAATCCTGGGTACATTATTCGTGTTGCTTCTATATGCGAGAACAATGAAAAAAAAAATATATAAAAAAACAATTCAAAATATAAGATTAATAATAAAAATAAGCCGTGGCAGTTAAGAGATGACCAGTCTCAACTGACGGCGCCCGTTCACGAACATGACGCGTGGATCAGCACCATCCAGCTCAACCAATTTGTAGGGAACCGAATGATCCAACACACGCGCCACCAACAGTGAGACATTTAAGTGAGCATGACATAGTCTCTACTGCCATGCTGTCAAGTCAACATAATTATATAATAAACGAATCCATTGTACTCACATTTACAAAATTGCAATATGCTTCTAAATTATACAAAACTATAGTTTGCTATGTATTTGAGCAATGAATAAAATTTTACTACATAAAAGAAAATAATCATTAAAATTCAATTCAGTAATTTATATCTAAGTATACTAATACTACATACACAGTTACCTATGTGGCGCGGCCAGGGTGTCTGTACGTATAATCTAGGAAAAAAAACAAATCGTTTACAGGATAGTTATTATAAGGACTTTGAACCCGCCCTAATGGGACTTGTTTCACAGACTATAAAAGTAAACTTTAAATATACGATACCCCCATTTATCTAATGTAACATTTTCACCTATTACCGATTTCGTAGAAAGTTTCTTCAACGTAGGTAGCACTCAGTTTTATCAGCAGTAAAGGTGTGTTTACGCCATTAGGGGCAGTTTATCGGCGAACTTACACATCTCACACTTTTATGATCGCGCAGTTTGTATCGACGCTATACTTTCGAACTTTACTTAAACTTTGTGATTTATGGTAGTGTTTTATTTACTTAAGTTCGGTTTTGTATAATGTTCTTTTTCGTGTCGGCACGAGCGGCACGAAGAGCTCTTGATAAAAAAAAAACAGTCCACAATGTTCCAACCCAAATGTTTAAAAAATGAAACTGACTGTTACTTGATAAGTGTTATTATTCAATTAATGATTTTTTACAATATGATAAGTGCTACACTTTAGATTTAATATTTGACATTTTGTGTTTCCTTATTGTTATAATGCTTGGTTTAAATTCTATATTATTTTATATTTTATATTAACAATTTTAAATTGATGGACGTGTTTTTTTTGACTTTCTTTTCAGAAAGTTTTGTAAATACCTTTATTTTATGTACCTACTTTCTAAGCAAATGAACGATTATGATTATGAGAAATATTGTCTTTCAGAAGCGATATGATGTAACCAAAAATATTTTTTTGTAACTTTATTTTCATTTAAAGGAGTGTCCATGGAGTTTCTTGCCGGTTCTTCTCCATAGGTATCTACTACGCTTTGGAATGGGCAACTAGCTTCATCTTTCTGACTGACCGACCCCTTGACAATTCAAAAGTAAATAAATAATGTAATTGGTTTATTTGAAATAAATGCTTTGAGTTTGAGTTTGAGTTGAGCATCGGTTTTCAAAATTTTGAGGATTGTCTTTAAAGTTAATAATCAATAGGTATTTACGATCTGTGTTCAACAATTTGGAAAGCGTACCTACAGCATAGTATTACCTTATTGTAGAGTTTTCGTTAACCAGTTTAACTTAAAGACTAAATAATTTGATCGATAGTTAGTATGTTAGTTCAAGAACGATTTCGTAACAAGTACTTAAAACTTTCCACTCGTTAGTGTTAGTTCAAGAAAACAATGACAGCTATTATATAGCTGTAAGCCAAGTTAATTACTTATTTATAATTTGCGGCTAGCCTACTGTGATGCGGTTTATTTATTAAATAGGTCAGGTTTTTTACTTTTTAACCGGAGGAAAGTGATAACCGCTGTCTATAGACCTGCAATATACCGTTGCATCATCATGATCCACCTTTCCTTGCCCAGCTACATTACTGCCGGCTCGGCTTCCAGTCGCAGTGCCGAATGCAGCTGAATACCAGCATTTACATGAAGCGACTGCCTATCTGCATACCGATGCATTAATAGTATAAGTATCCCCAGAAAAACGAAAAACTAGCTTCGAATTATTATTTCTGTAGATACAGTTCTGATATTTTTCACAACATTGAGTAGCAACAATACCCGTTGATTGGCAGCAGTCCATCGCGAATAATAATCAGTTCATATTATTGTTTCACGAAGTTATACCTACGTATTTCATGCTCCAGCTGTTATTTCAGTTAAATGTTCTGCGCTCAGGTTTGTTGACTCAAGTCTGGAATGATTAATAACATAGGCATAGGATAAACAAGACCTGAGTTATGACGTTAGGTTAATTGTGACCATCAAAGTAGATAATAATAGTGGAAAACGGTACCGTAAATTGTTCAATCCGAAATCTTCTCGGTCATTGGAATAGGCAACCTCTGATGTTTCTGTAGATGACGCAAAGATCGAGTATGGGATTATAATTTACGACGATAATAGGATTGAATCATTTGACTGGTGATTGAGGATCAACTCAATGAGCAATCAATATGGTTCGGTTCGGTATTAACCGTAGCAAGTCTCTATAATACGATCAGTCAAGTGGACACATATCGGCTTTCAATGGCTCTTGACCGTGAGATATATTTGAGAGTTGCGTTTCTGCTCGCTTCTAGATACTGTCGTCAGATTTTAAGTATTTTTCATACGTACGATTTTTATTTGTACCATGTACTTAAGTGGGTTGGAGTAAGCTTTACCACAAAAATCCAAGTTAAGATTTTAATCACATCCTGAAGAAATGAAAGAAAAGAAATTAATGCTGTCGTCATTTGTTGTATAGGAACACTTAGTTCTATTTGTGTACTTTTAAGAACATGCGGCCGATTAATGATTGTGTGTGTGTAATTAAACCAGTGTTTTACAGTGAATGGCAATTCTCACACACATACAGCGTAATTTATGAAGCTTAATATTTTTTTTTTTTAATAATTTTCACTAGTAATTTTAATATTTTCCATTTCAGATATCCGGTACCACCAGTAAGTGCGGTCTCAGTGTAGTGCGCGAGTGAGAGTGCGAGTGCGAACACGAGTGTCTTGCGCGGGTGTGCGCGCGCGCAGAGGCGTGGCATGAGCAGGGGGGGCGCGCGGGGCCCGCCCCGCTAGCGACATGCGCGCACGCCACGCCGCGCACCTCGCCCTGCTGCTGCTGGCGCATCTAGTGCCGCCAGGTAAGTGTACAACAGTATTTTTACGTCTGAAAACCTAATCTAAAGCGCGATTACTGGTATGCTTAGGAATTAAAGCTCCTGCAAACAGGCGCGACACGCGACACAAAAGCACCACTCGTCGCGCGACGAGCGGTGCCTTTGTGTCGCGTGCATTTCTCGTCGCGTGTCGCGCCTGTTTGAGGGAGCCTTTAGGTAAATAGCGTAATTTATAATTAGTAATTTCTCCATTATCTACTTTGGGACAGACCACCGAGCACGGATTAAATAGTATTTACAAAGTTGGTGGTGCCGAAAGTGCGTTGAGCGGCACAACTTCTACCACGTATCGCTTTCAAAGCCGTCAGTTTCTATACGTCATTAATGCCGCAGTGCGAGTGAATGATGACACGCTTGGTTTGTATGGAAATAATAATTGATAATGCTGCCCCTAGCAGCGGCTGCCGCGGCGTCTCCGTGCTCTGCGGGACAGACACATAAAAAAAAGAGAACTCTATAGCCAACTCTTTCAGTAGTTTTTTATATAATAACAAGATTGTGACTGTAGCTAATAGTACACGCACCAATATTATGACCCTCGAATCCTCAGATGGGTAATCAATTACGAGGTTGATTTTTACAGACGTATCATAGAAGAGCCTTTGTTCTCTTCAATATTTTTTCTTAAAAGAAAGCCCAAGGGGTCGCTTTTGTGAGGCCGTCATCTGTGGCTTTTTATTGATTGATTTTCCTGTCTTTTAACAATTCGGCTCTCTTTCCTTATGTGCTCATGTCGGGTTCCCTTTTGTTAAGGTATAAAGAAAAAATTTACTAAAGAAAAAATTGTGTTTCTAAATAAAGAAACCAGCAATATGTCAGCATTACATTATTATAATAAATCTATTCTACTGTTATGAAGAAGAGAATTATTTACAGATGATATATTGCGTGCGACAGTTCACACTGAGTGTCCTTCGTGTCATCACATAATACATGAATATCCACAACAATAAACGGACAAAAATATTATCCAGCCTTTTCATATTCATCGGTTTTATTTGTCGTAACGACAAAACACTCGAGCGATAAGGGTTTCATGTTCAAATTTTGCCGAGCACGGCTCTAAAATGGCCAATAAAACGCGGAATTGATGCTCAACCGGCCAAAAATTGTTTTATCTCCAAAGTTTCCTCACCGCGCCGATAGAAAGGGCGATCCTTGTTGAAATTGAAAAGCGTTTGCTAGTGGGGCACGGAGGGCCCGCTCTATGAATAAACTCGATAAAATTTACCTAATCGTAAAAAAGTTGGGGACGCGGACCTTCAGATACGGACGGGACGACCAGGGGCCCAGCGCCCCAGGGCCCCGGGGCTAGCCCGAACTGCGCGTCACAACCCCAACTGCGGGATACTACCGAACTGGGGATAATAAAACTTAACTGATTACATCGGCAAAATTCGTTATACTCTAACTTTGAGAATATCATTTTAGTTTTAAATCGTAAACGTGGAATTGTGACGAAGTGGCTGTAAAAGCGTTTGCTGGCGCTAAGATCGACCGTGTGACGTCAAAGGAAGAGCCAGGAGTTTTGCCGCGTCAGTGAACCGCTCGGGAATCTCCGCTGCTCCGAATACCGACGATGTTGATCAATTCTATGTAGAATTCTAATAAATAAGTTATGGGGAAGTTGCTCGACTAAAGCACTCGGCAGTTTGAAATTTATGAGGGTTTTAATGATGCAGAATCCCATCAAACGTCACAACATCAAACTGCGTCACTTGTTTATTAATGTGAAAAGTTTCCGTTAGCGAATACAAGCAAAGACACGGACGTTTAAATATGTGATTTCAGTGTGACCCTCCGCCGAGCTCTACTCGACGAGACCCGCAGCTTTGATGTGCTGCCTGATACACTCGCTGACCGTAAAAAAAACTATCGACATTTTTTACGTTCACGTGGAATCATTTTTAACAAGATTATTAGTTTTATCGATTCGAAGTTCCAACAAAGTTGTTTCGTTGAATATTTTATATCGTCAAAGTAAGAAGTTAATGTGTCATTCGTTTGATATTACTTGCAATATATATACAAAATACTGGATTTATGCCGTTAATTTTTAATGCTACGTTCTTTGTTGGTGTGACGTTGCAAAATCAATAAATAACGCAACAAGTAGCGACATCTTGTGTCAGGCATTGGCATGGCTGTCAGCGTGTTCTCTGTAACACTAGAGAAATTATGTCATGTAAATTATATACAAAAGTATTAGTTAATTTTAATAAATAAACATACAGACATAATTTCCCACATTTTATTTAAAACATTGCCTAAGAAATGGAAAATAACCAATAGACAAGAATTCTATTTAGTCTATGGTAGCGGAAGCTTCCCGAAGGTTTGTGACATTGATCCGGCATGGGGAAGACCCGCAACGTGTGTGACACGGTACGAATAGGATTTGGAATAGGGACTTAGTTCTGGAGGAACAGACTGTGTCCAAATAACCCGATGGGTTTCCAATAAGTCCCATTCGAAGCTGAATCCGGTGAGTGTTCAACCGTATTCTTTGTTCATGCGGGATGGCGTGGCTCGTACATGTGATTTCTGACACGAGTGTATTGTTACAGGTCTGGCTGTTTATGCTAGCCTTTTTTCTCTTGTATCTCTGATACATAATTGAGACGTGATGCTTTGGAGTAGCCCCGTGGTCTGATGATTGGAATGGATCCGGGTGCAGGCAACCTTTGAGGTGTGGTCATCCGTTTGACAGGAAGGCTTTACTTAACCGATATCGGTGATGAGGGAAGTTCGCCGCTCCAGGTAACGAAGCGTCATTATAATACCCGTAGGCCACGTAACGTGCGAACACAGGGGTATCCTGTGTTTGATGCCAAGGGTCGTAGTCCTGTCAAGTGAAGGGATTAGTACTGAGAGATCACTGAGAATAATCGGTAAGGTAGCGATTTAGTCTATGAGAGAGTTAGGCCTATTGTATGGACTGGGTGATGAGACCAGTTGCCATAAAGTGTTGTGTCGCGGATTGTTTAGCATAATCTTATGTTCCCGTCGTTAGCACAACCTTGATAGGTAGGTACTTGTATGATTGAGCTAGTATCTATTAAGTGGTTCATCTCACGGACTCGCTATAGCGACTCTGAGTATATTGTAATAGTCTCATTGCAGGTCAACACACTAATACAACTAGACCCGAGACTGGTTGTACTGGTGTGGAAGCCCAGGTTTATGGGGGAAGGTATGTGGCCAGCCACATTCAATATTGTGAACCTTCAATTGTAAGTAATTGTAATAAACATTGCATTGTGTAAGAAGGTACTTGTTTAATTGAATCTTTCCCTAGCAGCTTATTATACCCTACAAATTTACTTTAGCACGGTGGTGAGTAGTACAACACCGAAGGAGACAATCAACATCCAAGTCTCCTAAACAATTCGGTACAACTCGAAGGGCCGGGTAACAGTTGGCGCCCAAAGGTATATAATTGTTTAATTGTATAAGGTGAACAAATTAATAGCAGGTATCTCTCTCTCAATTCTCTCAGTCTTTCACTTGGCAGGATTATGTATTAGAATAAGGCTAGTTTTTTAAGTTTGAATGTAAAGTGGTCAACGCACCACAATATAACAATTTCTCTTGTTTGGACCGGTAAGGTGCAGACTGTTAAAAGTTCACTGACCTATTTGTATGTATGCCAACGCACAAGTTGGATTGGTAGCATTGTGGTAATTATTATGAGATTATTTATGTTCCCAATGTTTGTTTAAAGGTTAGTGACTTGATATTACCTATAATTTGGAAGGTATTGTAACTTGTAACTTATTGAGGTTGCATATTTTTTGGAACAGTTTATAGGTATTGTATACAACTGGACAATTGATTCAATATAAAATCTTAGCAGTTCTTAACTACAAAGAAAACTAAAATATGTCAGATTAATGATAAACTGTATTGCATTTAAATAGTGAAACATTGTTTAACAATTCAATAAACTCAAAAACTTATTACTGTGAAATAGTTATAAAACATTTTGGTTTATACTAGATATATTGTACACAGCCCAAACGAGACAGTCCTCAAAGGTGTTATAGCGTTTTCTTATTTGTTTGAGAGGATCTCCACAGTAAAATAATAACACTACGGGCAAGTATCACTGTTAATTGAGGTTGTGCAAATATTGAACAGTAACTTTCATTGTAAATCTATATGACGACTGGTCAGTCACTTAGACGTTTAACGTTTTAACACTCATCATTAAACCCTAATTGGAAATACGATCACAGCATTCGATAAAATAGTTGATTTGGTTATTCTATTCCATGATTAGAGGTTGGTTAGTCATTCGTTTTCATACATAGGAACATAACCTATAAAACACATTGACAATTTGATATTGTCAAGGTGACAGTTTTGACGTTGGACGTTGTGGTAATATGGTTTGGTGCGTTCGGAAACGTGATTTGGATAAACATCGTTATTTTTAAGCATTATTTTATTGGGGAAATATCAAAATGGATTTAGATAGGGAATATTTTCTTGCTGTTTTTCAAAATACACGTTATTGTTTCCATTACGCCGTGCAACTAGTTCTTTGGTAGCCAAAAACTTTGAGAATTATGTTCTTCTTGCTCACGGGATTTCCGAAACCGTAATTACCGATAATGGGGTTCAATTCACGGGATCGGAATTTCGTAGCATTTATTAACATGATCAACAGTGGTCGGAAAATTATCTTCCAGTCGTCTCAAGCCGGTTTAGTAGGTAGCCGTAGTCCGTGTTACCACGTGTTGTTTGGTGACTATTCCAACAACGAAGACAAGGCGTATGCATGCTATACTTTGTTAAACATTGTTTTGTAAATCGAATTGTTAACGAGGGATTAATTTATTTGGATTTGTTCGTTTAGTTTATTTGTTGGATTTGTTCCACATATTATACGGTAGTAATTATGCCGTTTTGCATACCTTGCGATTTAATTTACTTTTTTTATGGCTCAGACCATAATAATAATAAGAAGCGGATAGTGACTTCAAAAATAAGCCTACACATTTTTGTAGCTAAGCTCGCTTGGTTGCGTTTTTATTGGACATGGATGTGTCCATATTTGGTATTGGAGCGGATAGTAACTCCTAAAATAAGCCTAGACTAATGTTTTGTTTTGCCGAAATAGCATTGTTGCTTCGGTGAGACGTTAGATAGCACTAGTTGCTTATCTAGTTATGAGCGGCAGGTGACTCAAAAAACAAGCCAAAACACCATTTCGTTTTCAGAAATTTTTATTTCTGGGAATGTTGTATACGTCTTGCCTGGTGAGTTATGGACATTATTTGCCAATTTTTTTATGTATCAGTTCGCTGAACATATTCACCAGGAGGATCGTTTTGATTTATATTGAACAATGCAGAGTTCCACTGGTATACAGACGGAATTCGGGAGTATGCGAGAGGTGGCTTTCTGCGATTTGAATGCAGGTTGCTACAGATTGAAAGAGAGGAAAATCTAGGGATGTATGAAAGATTGGGGGGGTTATGCCCGGATAGTAGGAAATTTTTGTAAGTAGAATGAGTTTCCTGGCAGTTGGATTATTTCAGGTTGGTTATTGCATTTAGAAGGACTTAATAATTAATTATCATTTTTTTTTTAATAGAACTAATTCCATTTCTGCTTCAAAAATTGAATTCCCACTTCTAACACCGAGGGCGGTGTGTGGTTTTTGCTTACCCAAAAACCTTATTGTGGGAAGAGGGGCATTGTGACGTCGCAAAATCAATAAATAACGCAACAAGTAGCGACATCTTGTGTCAGGCATTGGCATGGCTGTCAGCGTGTTCTCTGTAACACTAGAGAAATTATGTCATGTAAATTATATATTATACAAAAGTATTAGTTAATTTTAATAAATAAACATACAGACATAATTTCCCACATTTTATTTAAAACAATGCCTAAGAAATGGAAAATAACCAATAGACAAGAATTATATTTAGTCTATGGTGGTGGAAGCTTCTCGAAGGTTTGTGACATTGATTCGGCATGGGGAAGACCCGCAACGTGTGTGACACGGTACGAATAGGATTTGGAATAGGGACTTAGTTCTGGAGGAACAGACTGTGTCCAAATAACCCGATGGGTTTCCAATAAGTCCCATTCGAAGCTGAATCCGGTGAGTGTTTAACCGTATTCTTTGTTCATGCGGGATGGCGTGGCTCGTACATGTGATTTCTGACACGAGTGTATTGTTACAGGTCTGGCTGTTTATGCTAGCCTTTTTTCTCTTGTATCTCTGATACATAATTGAGACGTGATGCTTTGGAGTAGCCCCGTGGTCTGATGATTGGAATGGATCCGGGTGCAGGCAACCTTTGAGGTGTGGTCATCCGTTTGACAGGAAGGCTTTACTTAACCGATATCGGTGATGAGGGAAGTTCGCCGCTCCAGGTAACGAAGCGTCATTATAATACCCGTAGGCCACGTAACGTGCGAACACAGGGGTATCCTGTGTTTGATGCCAAGGGTCGTAGTCCTGTCAAGTGAAGGGATTAGTACTGAGAGATCACTGAGAATAATCGGTAAGGTAGCGATTTAGTCTATGAGAGAGTTAGGCCTATTGTATGGACTGGGTGATGAGACCAGTTGCCATAAAGTGTTGTGTCGCGGATTGTTTAGCATAATCTTATGTTCCCGTCGTTAGCACAACCTTGATAGGTAGGTACTTGTATGATTGAGCTAGTATCTATTAAGTGGTTCATCTCACGGACTCGCTATAGCGACTCTGAGTATATTGTAATAGTCTCATTGCAGGTCAACACACTAATACAACTAGACCCGAGACCGGTTGTACTGGTGTGGAAGCCCAGGTTTATGGGGGAAGGTATGTGGCCAGCCACATTCAATATTGTGAACCTTCAATTGTAAGTAATTGTAATAAACATTGCATTGTGTAAGAAGGTACTTGTTTAATTGAATCTTTCCCTAGCAGCTTATTATACCCTACAAATTTACTTTAGCACGGTGGTGAGTAGTACAACACCGAAGGAGACAATCAACATCCAGTCTCCTAACCAATTCTGTACAACTCCACTTGACGGGTTACATTGGGGCCATGTTGATATGATATTTATACTTGCGAAGAGAATTCAAAAAAATACCCGCTTTTATAATGAAAATGCTCTCAATTCATTTCTCAGTGGCGCTTGTAAAACCGTTAAAACTTATCTTATAAACGTGACTGACTTCTGAAGTTGTTAAAACTAACATCCCTCATGTTTTCCTTCATCCCTAAAATGGGTGTGTATCATCCTTCTATTTTCTTATTCAGTTCTTGCACACGACACTGACAGAGGATAATGAAAACAGAAGGTTCATTTCACATCTTAAAATAGTGCAGTTACCAGCCCACGAATGTCCTCTACTGCCCTAAGGGCTTAGAAATTAAAAGTCGTTAAGAAAAACCAGTAAGTTAGTTGCAGAGTTTCACTATTTCACGACAAAAATTGAAGTCATCTAATCAAGGCTCTGTTATTGATGGTCCAGTAACTGAAACGATAGGGAGTGGATACATGAAAGTCACAGATTGCTCGAGAAACAATTTTTCAACGTTCAGCACACAAATTTAAATTTCCATCATAAGCTATCTTGCACCGAGTTGTTCTTCTGTTCTTATCTACTCTGTGCTATTAGGACAAGTGAGCAAAGCATGATTACGATGTAAGATAAGGATTGTTATAGTGTTTGTGATGTTAGCACTACACATAAATAAGACTTGCTGGCTTTTTTGGGGCTCAGACGAAACGCAAGATTTACCGTTATGATGACATAGAAACTTGTATTTGAATGAATGCTTGTGCAAAAAGAAGTTGCATTTATCTTGATACTACATCCTAACTCACTTATCATTTGTTCCTTAGCCACTGTTGCCACCATCCATTGAATTGAATGTACCTTATAATATAACCTACGTTTAATTCTGTTCTACAAATCTCTATTATAATACAATTTAACACCCTCCATTTCTTGAAGTTATAAAAGTCACTTTTTTCCTTTAAAAAGTCAAATCATTTATTTCAAATAGGCACATAAAAGGCAATTTTGAACGTCAAAATGTACAAGAAAATTTAATTGATTCTAGTTGCCCCTTCCAAAAGGTAGTTTCGTATGGAAAAGGATGGATAGGAAACTCCACCGTTACTCTTTTAAAATGTTTTGCAATATTATGTGTTGACGATGCACCTAGAATAAAATAACTATACCACAATAGGTAAAAATAATTAAATATAAAGCAATGACTGGTAAATTAATTATGTGATAGATACACGGTGCTCACATATTTACAAATATTGAATAGTTAGAGCTATTTACAAATATTAAGAAAGATTTTCTAAAATTTTTACGAGTGTTAATTTCGTGTGTGAGTTAAAGTAGTTACAGAATACAAAAATCAATGTCATAAAAAATATAAATTATACAATTAAATTAGCAACCAGTTTCATTTTGTCTAGACTCTAGATTGTCCTATGGAGAAGGACCAGCATGTTTCCAAGCATTCTTATCCAGGATATAATCCTCTAATTTGTAATATGCTTGTTTACAAAGTGTACTTTTAATATGAGTTTTAATTTTTATTTTCTTAAAATTGCAATATATCTCAAGGTATTTTGTTGTAACATTTAACACAGTACCCCATTAAAGATGTATGTACTTTAGATAATCCGAAAAATGGATGATCTATTTTATCTTTATTTCTAGTACTAAAATGGTGTCTATCACTTATTTTATTAAAAAGATGTAGATTTTTTCTTAAATACATAATATTTGCATAAACGAATTGGCAAGGTACCGTCATAATAATATTAATCTTTTTAAATAGTTCCCTAAGAGATTCCCGGCGACTTATATTGTAAATGGCCTTGACAGCTCTCTTTTGCAAAATAAAAATGGATTATTTCTGCTTCTCGTCTCGAGGCTTCACTTAACACTGGACTAGGAATTTCATTAGGTGTCTTTGCATTTCGGCTTTATTTTAACAAGAAAAACTGAAAAAATAAATCTTAGTGAGCGGTGACTTAAAACTGAAAATTAATAACCATTCATTTGTATTTAATTCGAATTCAAGAAGTTAAAATAAAATCGTTGAAAAATAAGGAGTTCTGTGGGCTTCGATTGTTCGAAACTGCGGAGAAATTAACTTAAGTTTGATATTTTGTAATATAAGTGTTAAAATTATAGCTAATAGAAGAGAATGATTCTGGGAAAACAGAGCTATTTATATCTATAACACTTAATACTTCGAGACACCTAGTCTCGAAGTATTAAGTATAGGAAAACTCCAGTTAGAAGAAAAGGTTAATAAGTTACTGGAACCATAGTTTTTGTTAAATAGTGTTGGTATTTTAAGTGATCTTCTAGAAATTATTCAAAGAGTGGGCGAGTCAAGCGCTTGAAAATGATAATAAAAAGTTGCGAACCTTACAGATTTATAATAATGTCTACAACCTATTGATTAAAGACACACTGAATGCTACCGACACAAAACATTGACGTCCAAACAACAAAACGGCTCATACAAAGAAATTGTCTCTCAAACCACACCACTTACCCCCAATTATTTGCACTACCCTCACAACAGGGTCCGCGGCTCTCCAACAAAATACCTGTCCGCCACTGTGCGTCAGTTTGTCATTATTTGACATAAAAAGGATCGAAGCAAGTTCTTGACGGTAATATGTAGTTGGGGCAGAAATCACACACGGACGATTTTCCGGAGAGAGTAACAATGAGGCCGACAATCTTCAGGGTTCCTTAAGAACCGACTAGGGTTTGATGTGGTGGGTAAGTCTTTCGGTATTGTAGTGATGGTTTGTAAATACAAACCACTACAACCAGACACCGCAATACTAAAAATCAAAATAAAAAACCTATACTAGGTTTTTTGACCTTTTTGGCTGCAAAAGCTGTATTCTGAAAGAAATAAATTTGATTGAGAAGTTTGATTTTGCTTTCGATTTTTTTTCACAAAAGTAGAAAGATTTTTAATGAACTTTTAAATGAAAAGTAATGCCATCAAAACTTCAACAGGAATGTTGATTGTGCTTTAGCTTTTACTAAAAGCCTTTTGTACTTGTATCATAAAGTGAACAGAAAGACTTAAACAAATTCCCAATCTCATCAGTATATGTAGACTGAAAAGTTCCGTCTATCTTTTGCTTTGTTATCTTGTGATAATATAGATGGATTTGGCTACCGTATTTTGATTTAAAAAACTGTCCGTGGAGTTTCTTGTACGTTCTTCTCCATAGGTACCTACTACGCTTTGGAATGGGCAACTAGCTTCATCTTTCTGACTGACCGACTCCTTGAAAGTTCAAAAGTGCCTATAATTGATTTATTTGGAATAAATGCTTTGAGTTAGAGTTTGAATACGATAGAAAGATAAGTGCCAAACTTTAGTCATGATTTGTCAACAGATACCTTTTACCTTCTTTGCATGATCCTTTCAAATCTTTTCCCTATAAAGAAAAAATATCTACCCGCACTGATATCCTTAACAGCCCATCGTACAATGGGTCCCAAGTGTAGCCCTAGGGACAAACACACAATACATTGTCGTTGCCCGACCGGCTGCGCGGCCCTCGGCTGCGGCAGGCATTCACGTCGAGGTTGTGTTGACTGATTGTGAGGCTTTTTCTGAGAAATGTGGGAGGTTACGTAATATGCTTCTCAATATTCGATATTTTATTTATGTTTAATCGATTTGAGAAGAATGAGATGAACTTGTTGTTTTCCGTTTTCCTCAATACTCGTATCTGTCGGAATTTTATGATACAGTGTGCGTGGGTGATAACATGTGATATGGTTAGTAGCCCTGAAATATATCTACAATGAAATTCACGTGTAACTAAATGACACCATTACATTTACTATTCACCTTGAAATGTCTATTGTGTCGGAAAAACGATTAATATTATATTAGACCCGAAAACTGTGTTGACTCTACAGGCATAAAAATGTACCCACCATTGTCACTGAAATTAAACTAACAGCGGGGTCGATGGCACCATGACGCCTAACTATTAGTTAATGTTACACCAGTCACCGTTACCAGCACTATTAATTTTGCTAACCGGAGTTAGAATGGTGACGCGACACTTTGGAACACTAATCAATCTAGTTGATAAAATAATATTATTTTGTCAAATGTGTCAAGTGTCAAACGCTGATTAAGATTTTGGACGTGTTATAGCGTAGGCGTTAATTTGGTAAATTAACGCACTATTGCTATTGTTGAGGTTGCACTATACATTCATGAGCTTTTGACGCTTACCATAATAATTATAGTTTGTAATTATCGACTGTTTAATAAAGGACTTCTATTGAAGATTTCCTAACGACCGACTTATGATTGCTATCAATCACCGCGGGCCTTGTGGGCATGGTAGTTCGGAGTTTGATGGATCTGATTCCTAAACAGATGTGGAAACCTGGACACTCTGGCAAATTGGTTAAAAAATTCAAAGAGATTAGACTTTTCCGTACAGTAACATAATTGCAAGCTATTAGGTAGATTTGCAAGCGCAGCGTGATGATCAAAGGTAAACAGGCTGAATGCATTCACCTACATCGGTCTATGAGAGCTATTGAAACTTGTAGGTTGGTACACTCGCTGCCAACATAACTACAGGTACCCAAGTCTCTGCTAACCGATCGATATCCAGTGCCATTCAACTCTCCAAGTTCGAACGAAAGGGTCCAACTGGTGCCTCCGTTTGAAACCTTCATACAACTTTAATGAACCATGAATGTGGAAACTAACGAACCTTTTCACCCCTTTTCACACATACTCTAGATATTCTATCAATCCTTGCGCACCGTTTTCTTGAAGTAGAATTTGAAATCATTTTCAAAATGATTTTAAAACTGTTTGTTCCTAAAATCTTCGATAAAAGCCTCATTGGATTTTCCTGCGACTGTATTTCCGACGGTTGACGTCATCAGATGGTTAACTTGGAACTTGTCAAAATTTATTTATTTATTTATTTAAAACACATACAACTATCATCACAGGCTAACCTAATACAATACTGTAGTTATAATGAACAACTTAGAGTAATTTTACAAAATGCGGCCCGTGTGAATTCACTCAGAGTACAATTGAAGCAGTCAATCTGTTGTGACACCATATTGAGTTGTGATTAAAAGATAAACAGTTGATTAAACAGAATAACATCAAAACTCAAATAAGCTTGACACTCACGTCTCTCATCATCCATAATCAGGAAACGAGAGAATGAATTACAGATTTAATTAGCAAGTTAATTGTACAGCCCGCTAATGTTGCAAACTTCAAATTGAAATAACTTTGCCAGAGGAAAAAATACCGAAAAACTTTCTACTTCGTGTTAAGTCGCTTCTTTACAGCTTGTTTGAATATCTGGCTTTCTTTAAGCCGGTGACCGTGGGAGCTCCCCCTCTGTTAAGGGGGAGGTGTTAATTAAAGATATTTTTCGTTCGCCGTCAGCCTGTTTGTCTGTGTGCCAACGGGCTGTACACACAAGATTGGTGGGCAGGACTTTTGTTGTTGTAAATATAATTAGACGAATTAAATTATTTGTGGAGTTCGCTCCGGTGATGTTGAGTTATTTGTTGAGCTGAGGAGTTTGTTTTGCGTTTATTATACGGCTGTATATGTTTATTATACGGGTTTGTTTCCTTAGTAAGTCAGAATTCCCATTTGTTATTTTACGACCCTCTCAGTGATTCACGCAGGTGTTGCTAATAAAATATTGACAAATCTAATTTGCGATTCTCTAATACATAACAGAGTGCCAAATTTTATTGCGATCCTCTCGCTTTACAACCTGTAGCAGTAATTAAAAAATGGACCTTAAACAAAGCCGTGAAGGTATGCCCATGGTTTATTTATAATTTCGGCAACCCGTAAAACGGAATGCACAATCAGGTTAAGGCTGAATGGAAAACGGGTCGTTCAGCCGGCTCTTATTTCCATCCCCGTGAGCAACAAAAAACAAAAAATCTCGTTAATTAACGCTCTATACCTTACCCCCTCTCCCGCTCTCCCCCACTCTCTCAACTTTAACCCTTTAAAAACTCGCGTTAACACGGGAAAGTAAAATAAACAGAAATATTAACATCTGGCAACGGGAATAAAACCTCCTTAATGAGTGGCGGCGAGAGGGGGGCGGGGGGGCGGGGTGCAAGTAGGACGGAAACGTTCACGCGTTTATTGCATATAGCAGGATTGTGTTACGACTGATATAAATTAGAGCGTTCTCAGTGTGGAGGTAATAAATTCAAAAACAGCCTTATCGGAAAAAGTTATGTTCAATAAGGGTCTAATTTTATCGCGATCCGACATTCGCTTACATGTACTCATGTTCCAGTATCAATATTATAAAAACTCTAATGTATCGGCACTGACAGGGTTATCATAATAATAATTGTCAATTCAATTGAGCTCGATAAAGTTCGCCCATTGGGCCCGGAACTGTTTTTAAGGATTGCTCCATTTATTTTTCTACTTCCTATGGTCAGCAAGGCATCTACTCTCCGAATTACTATTGATTGTTTGTTTGTCACAAAATATATCGATTAGTTTCAGAACCAGATTTTGATTTTTGTGTCGTATATCAATAATTTCTCGTGTGCATTTAAACCTACCAACGTACCGGCGAAAAACATTGCTGTATTTTACGCAACAAGTAATAACCACGGAAATAATAATAGTAAATGGAAAAACAGCTATTAATATAATATTAGCTGATACACAGAACCTTATCAAAACTACAATTACCAAGATTAATTTCATGCTATAGGTAGCTTTTTCCGGCTTTAGTTTTGCATTTTTAAACTGTAATAAGTTTACAGATTTATTATTTTTCTGTTCGACTTTAATTTGTCTAGGTATTTGATCTTCAAGCTATGTGACAGCATCGTGTGCTGAGTAGTCACGTTCAGTTGTAAAATCTCAGGTTTAAACATCACATCTTGAGTAAAGTGCGAGGTTTAAACCGACTCCTAGATTAAGAGGGTTAGAATTGAGATGAGTTGGCTTTATAGGATCACGATTCAAGTTAGAAGTTTTTTATTCTAGAAAGGCTGTAACATTCGTAGGTAAAAGTATTTACTGTCGTACGTGAGTTAAGTAGAGGAGTGCCAAAAAGTAGTTTCTCTAAAAAAACTTACTATAATCTAAAAAAAAAATCGACGTTAAATCATATTACGAGTCAAAAAGAATAGTTTTCTTAATGACGTCACGTCCCGTCATTCACCACTTTAATAAGAAAACTATATTTTATACAAGTATACTACTAGTTCCATTATCGTCCACAATTGAGGATAGATCTCCCAAGGCACAGTTCATACTTAATTTTACGAAAAATTACAACCATTAATTTTTTTTGCGAAGATTTCAGAAACGTTCGCACTGCCTTGAACATGCAACCTTCAAAAGTTATAATGACTTCATTTGTCTTCCTTTTCGTTTTATCAACTTTCTATCTCGTTTTTCGCTTACTTTTTTTTTGTTAATTGTTTATCGCTACGACAAGATTCTAGCAATAAAAAGTTATGCACTTACTAGATTGCTTATCCTAAGCTTGTTTTGAAAATCCGCTTTCAAAAAAAAGTAAAGGACCTTTAACCATATGTCACTACTAACGAAATACGACTCAACGTCCAATTAAAAAATCCGCCGCACTGTTCTCATAGAAAAACCCTTGAAAATAACTAAAAAAGCCCACCGAGCAGCCGGGCGGCGGCGGCGCGGCGGCGGTTTCCGTTTATCCAGCGAGCCAAACCCAATCAAATTCGGTTTAGCGGTTATAATACTGCAGTGGGATCTAACAGCTAACGACACTTTTCCACGGATTTGCAACTTTTTGTACACTTCCGAAGTTTTGTTGGATTCAATGGAGTTAGGTTTTTGTTTCGTTGAAGCTATTTTGTAGTTCAGTGCTTTTGCCTATGCTGTTAAAAACATGTTTTTGGATATTGGCCTTACAGTGCTGGTAAATCCGCATTAACTTTTCTTCGAGACGAGCTTATGCCTTGGTAAAAATATTGAGCAGTGATGTTAGCGGGGCTCAGGCCCAGGGAGTCCAGTGTCGTCAAACGTGGTCCTATCTTTGACAATATAACACAAATAAAAATAACAATTCCATGATATGAAAGAAAGTGAGTGACATGTTTCAAATTGAATCCCAGCAAGCTCCTGTCAAATTAGGAAAATCTAAAATATGTCACCATCCAAGGAAAACAGAACTAATTCAAGGTCAGTTCATTGTCACGCTGTCAATTAGTAGATTGTAACCGAGCGTGTCCGGGGCACAATGTTTACTTGACGTGCTCAAATGATAGCGAGCTCATTCCGTAGTCAGCGTGTTTGTTTCTTGCTGATGAGAGGGTGGGGCTGCAAATATGAGGTAATGTTATAATATATAACCTAAATGTAGACTAAAATAAATAGTGTATTGTAATTAATTTATTTTTTGTTATTGTAAAATTGTAATTTATAATGTTTTTATTGATCACTTTTATAATTTTTAATTTAGAATGTTTTTTTAATGTATTTATTTAATTGTAATCTATTTAATATTTTTAATTTCACATGTATGCCTATGGACTGGTTCTGCAATAAATAAATTTATTATTATTACAATTCTACTCAGATTGGAAGGGTGGTTATATTTGTGCAGAGTTGATGTCTTGAAACACTTTTTATTGATAAACGGTCTTTCTAGGGCTATGGACAAGTCGGATCTGCTCCTTGGGACAGACATTCTTGCAAGTAATTCTATCTCATTTCATGTTGTCTTAGGTCTCGGGTAAACTATATAAGAGCTAGTCATGGGTTGCTTAATAGTTATCAGTATTTTAACAAACCTTCTAAAAGTGTTTTATGCGAGGGTCTATCCATAACATGTGTTACTAAACGCAATTTATCGGTCTTGTAATAGGAAATAATGCTCTCGAATAATTCGTGTAAAACACTAACCTTTTAGGCCTCAATTTGTACAACAAATCGATAGCTTAAAGGAACATTAATCTTTATGTTTCAAAAACAATCACTTGGGCATTGGACTGCCCTTTCAATAAATAAAAGAAAAAAGAAAAGCAATGACTTTAAAAGGCGGATTCATAAATCTTTGTAAATAAATAGCTCTGCTGTGATCTGAAAAATCACTGGAGCTGCTTCGATCGCAAGTAGTTGAACAAATGTTGGTGGCCAATAACACGCTGTCGATTATATCGTGCGATTTGGTAATAAGTAAACACGCAAGCAATTAATGGATATTGCTCTCCCCAGAAAAGATAATTAGGATATTTTACTGGCTGTTAATAGGGGTCATTGCGCCTGTTTTTATCGAAATAAACTCCGCTGTTTTATACCTTTACATCTTGGCTTGTTGGGGTTGGTTGAATAAAATGATCAACTTTTTATTTTGAATAAAATAATTATGAAGTAGAAAATTAAACGACAAATGAAAAATAACTGTTTCAACCAATAACCGTATTTGACCTTTGGATGCTCAGGAAATTACTCTAGTTGGCAAAGAAAACTCGGAGAAATTGGATAAACTAGATCGGTGAAAGAGTTTTCGTCATAACTTGATTTAAATTTAAAAGCTTTTACCACATAAAAGATCGAAATCAGAACTCAATCGTTTGGTTTACAAAATTTTTATATGAACCAATAGTATGTCCATAAATCTTGCTAAATAAATAGCTTCACAGTTTGAGACTGCTTCAGTTGCTCGGTTGCTCTGTCTCGCTTGCAACTTTCCTAACAAATACTTGTGTGAGTTATTGCACGTCGGTGGCTGCAAGTGACACGCTGACAGCGGCGTGTTAGGACTTCTGAATCGATGATTGTTTTGTAGTGGAGTTTTTATCAGTTTATAATCTTGTATGCAAAGCAACCGTATTTTATATGTTTTCTGCGCACTATGTTTAGTAGATTCTTCTGCGTAATATTGATAGGAATTACCGACGTTTTTGCTGACGTACTTACCTAATAAATATGGCAACACGGTACAGATCCGTTCGCCGTTGGAACAAGTTGGCTGTAATATTATTAAACAAGGCATGATTATCTTTGGTTTCCACCCATACTTGATTAAATTAAGCCTTTCGTTTTTCTAGAAATATATTATGAAGGTTCATCAAACAATTAGCCAACTAGAAATCGAAAAGAACTCGATATTTTCTTTAACTCTCATCTAACTATTGCATATTTCAAACTTAACTTCCGATTCAACTGCATACAAATTAAAATCACATTTAGGTAGATAAGACGGCATTTTTCTCACAAATATTGTAAAAGTTATTCAATTTCTTGTCGGTGGCTTCAAAAGACACGTGCACCCGACATGTAGTGACGTGCTTCGAAACACGCTAAGTCGACTTGCAACTTGTGTATAAGAAGCTTTGCGAAGTCTCATGTGCATTAAGATGGCGGAGAATACTTCTTTCGTTCGTGGCTTTGGCTGCTGAACAGATTAGCGGAGAGTTTGGATGGAATGATTTAGGTTTTTTGTTTTGAATAAGAATGTGGTTGACAGAAAAGTTGGCTGCTAACATTGCTTGTCGTACATGCGACGTGCATTTCTTTTCGGGTGTAACTATTATTTGTCTGGTAATTGAAAAAATGTTACCATGTCTATTCACTAATAATTAATATTGCTTATCTATAAAAGGACTTCAATTTACCTGTCTGTAAGGTAGTGTTTTAATTCAGACACAAGTTCATAACATAGAGGTACTTATACTTTCTTGTAATTTTCCGCTATGTTTAATACCAAATGGATATTTTGACCTTTAAATAAGTCTTTATATAGATAAACACTCTCTATAAAATAACATCTATTTATAGAAATAGATATTATTTTTTAGAGAAACCCAGCACATAAGTACATAGCCCGCCTCCTCTCTTCCCTCGGTCCCTCCTACAAACAGTAGTTCAATTTGCCACCGCCGGACAACTTTTGTTTATTCGAGTCACTGTGACGTCACAGCCGCCATTTTTCTGATGGTTTGATCAGAATCTTTTTGATGTTCGTCTGTAGATTGAATCCTGAATCATAATATGTGGTATTCTTATTTATAGTTTGTATTGTTGAATTTTTGTACCTACCTATGGTTTAATGGGTTCAGTTTATATAATTTTTCGCTTTGATCGGTAAAATACCTATATTTCAATTTCGAGCATTCCGGAATCTCGAACCTCTTCTAAATCCGAATCTATTATCCCTAAATTCCTTCAAAAGGTATAGGACAAGAATCCAGACAAACAAAACAGATAGGAACATAAGTCTGTGGTTTATCCTAGATTCAGTCTGAAATCCTAATACGAACATTATCAAAGCCCACACAGAGCCCTGCTGGGTACCTCTAACCGCAGCAGCCACATCTTAGCCCTGTACATGGCAGACACACGCCTACGCCTGGCTAATTGGCTGAAACTTTACAATACTGTTCTACTCGGATCTGTACAACTCAGTCCTGATTGGGAAACCGAGCTCTGACGAACGTTACCGACTTAGTATATATTTTGTAGGGCTGTCGAAGGGCCTACGTCTTTAAAAATATTGGTAGATCTGCGGGGTAATTACGTAACACACTAACAGTAGGAATGGGTTTCATTTTGACAGTTCAATAACATTCATTGCGTTATTTACGTTGTTGAGCATAAATTTTTTTGAACAAATGAAGCAATGGATTGGCAATCAGATTGTGATAAATAGTGTGTTACGTAATTAGGGTGCTGTTGTGGAAGTCTTTATGCTGGAAGTTTTAAAGAACTGGAAAATCTTGTGAAAAGTATTCTACATATCTGAAATAATACCGCATAGATAGAGAGCTAGTTTAAATTAAACCATCCGTTATACAAGTCAGTCTTTATAGTTAGGTGCTATGTTTTAATGTACCTAATATACTTACTTGGATTAGTTCCGGAAATGTATAATAAAATTGCGATTAAATACTTTTTCGGCACTCTTATGAGTAAACGGAAACTTCTTTCAAGATGATTTTCATAATATGTATAAAAATGTTACGAAAGGAAAGATACAAGAAAGTGTCCTTGGCGTATCGACCCCAATATTAATTTGCAAAAGGGTCGTTACTTTTCTTAATACAGTAAAACAGTTTCTTATTAATCAGCATTTCGCAAAGTAAATACTATTGGAAATAAACCCTGAAGAAACTTAGGGTTGTCTAGATCATTACGCAAAGGGTTCGTCGATAAGCTTACGTTTGTATTGAAATAACAGGCGAATCTCACGGCCCGATCATTAGCCACCCCAGGCACCCCGGGCCCCGGGCCCCAGGCCCGGGGAGGGTAGGACGAATTAATTCTATCGTTTTCTAACTAGACAAGTTTGGCGTGATGGCTGGGCCACGGTTGACAGGTATTTTGCTCTGATTAGGGTCCCCCTTTAATATTTATGGTTATTTGTTATTGCTGATTCGATTTGTTGATGGTGCCCCTAAGGTAGCAAGAAGGTCAGGTCAATTTATAGAAGTGTTATGTTAAGGAAACTGACTATTCGTACTTATTAAATAACATGACCTTCAATACGCTCAAGGATTTTCTAAGGATAGAAGCATTGAATCTTTATTTAGATACCTGTTTAATCAGCTTAGTAAAAGTAGGTCGCGGTACGCGTAGTATGCGAAGCGCCGCATAAGTGATACTTAAAAAGGAGTCTATTTTTAAAAGCTTTTATTTTAACGCATGTCTTCATTGGCCTAACCCTTTTCCACCGAGGATGTTTGGGTCCGCTTTTAACCTTATAATAACCTTATAAGATACGTCTATAATTTTTTACAAGAAATATAAAATGACTATCATCCTGTCTCTCCGCTGGTGTGCGCTGTTATTTAACATTCAGACATTTGTCTCCCCATAAGAACTGCACCAATGGTGTATCGGGTGTATGTGAAGTTAGTACTTCAACACTCACGTTTCACAGCGCCCATGGTAACTAATTCGGTTTCCAGTTCCGATTCGGGAACATAACCGAATCTCACAAGTTCACACGAAGACCCATTCAAATCGCCAAGAATTATCGAGTACCTATAATAATTCCTCCGTTAATATGGTAGCTCTATGATTTATGGTAAGTGGCCATGTTCGGCAGCGGCGGAAATTGAATGGGGTTGATTATGGAAGCTCCTCTAATACCACGCAGTTTGCACTGAACTGGTCTGGTCTAGAAGTGTTTGAAGTACATATGACTTAATGATAATTTCATATTTGGGAAATAGGTACAGGTTTCACAAAATTGCACGATAAAAGTTTGAGTCTTTTTCCCAGTACGTATTTATAAAAGTTTACCTTTTGCGAAAAGTAATCTATATTTCCGACAATCCAAGTAAACGAGTTTCCTAGATTTCATAAATGCAGATGTTTTTAATTGAACGCAAATGAAATAAAATTCAGCCCTCTCTAATGATGTGTACTTTTCTATACACATTCTAGGAAGTATTGCCAGAAGGCTTCATCACTTCCCCATATTTTTCCATACCAGTTCAACAATCTTGCACCAAACGTCCCTGGAAACTAAATGACCCACATTTGTGCTTGTCGGGATAATTGCAGCCAAGCTGTGTGGACGGCGTGCTGGAGCCTGTCACAACTGGATTACATTAAGCACTATCTATGACGTATCAAATCAATCTCAATCGACGGCCGGTGATTAGTAACCGGGTGATTCCGGTGATTAGGCGGGGGTAGGAGGGGAACGGGAGGAGGCGGTGTTGCTATAAGCTCGGTACAATGTTTCGCTAGTTAATGCCAAGTTTGCTTTTGATAATGAATTCGGTGAGAATTGGAAATGGGAGGCGAAGTTGGTATTTGCGCAGAGGAATTATGAGTACAATGATGTCCAGTTCGATGGCATTTCTTTGTACCTATTAGTCTAATATAATTGTAGCATAACTTATCGACTGAAATAGTTATAACATATGTATGAAACTTATGTTCTGAAGGATCGTCATGTAGCACTTCATTTTTGAAGTTAATTCTCATGTTTTCATGTCTCATCTTAAATGATAAGTGATTTTATTGCTGTAAATAGCTTAGTCCAAACACTTTTACACGTTAATATTTTTTTTTAAACTAGATGACTTCAGCGTTTCTTTTCTGACTACTCTGAGAAAAAAGGCCGAAAAAACTCAAGAGGTCACAGTCTCTTTTAAAGTCCAGACATAATCTTGGTCAGATCATATGAAGACCATGCAGATTGGTGTCTGAAAAGGTCTTTTGAGGAAAGAACCACACAGATTGAGGACTTGTCCAGTCAGTGCACGCATTTATCAGTTATCGTGCAGCTCAACTCAGAACTTGCGGAGCTCAATTTGGTCATTGAACTTATGCACTCAACAAAATGTTACTCCTTCCTTTGTATCCAAATATTGCTGACACAAACAGTGTAGAATGCGCTTGAATATTTCGCCACGAAGTTTAGACAAGCGGTTGAAATTCTGCATACTTTGTAAAACATAGTACGCAGCTACAAAGAACATTGACGAGCTAAAGTGTTAGACTAAAAAATACACCTAAATGGACAGCCATGTTTTGCGGAAGTTTGTTGCGCCACTTCTTCTTGCCAAACACTAAGAAGTGGTTTTGGGAGCTGTCTTTTGTAACTTTTGACATCCAAAGCGTGCTAATACAGAGCCTAATTTGAATACAGTTTGAATACTTGAATTTCTTACCACTTAATCTCTTCTGTCTAAGTGTTTCAAGTCCGTTGTCACAGCAACACTAAGAGACGCCGTTAATTAACCCTTGTTATGGCCAGCAAGGGTTTGATTAGTGACGGGTCATATTGATATATTGAAACGCAATTAGGCACTAACAGTGGCCGCCGACTGAGCCTTTGATTACCGCATGTACTGTGGCTAATTACCGACAGCGTTCGTTCGACGGATGAGTGATACCTACTGTTGTAGGATACGTGTAGGATAGTTACATTTTGTCTTCAAAGTTATTTGGGACATGGTGTTTGCCTTGTGCTGTCAGATATTAAAAACTTGTAGGCAACAAATAAAGCAAATATTGAATACCTTCTTGAAATCTGTTTCTAGTTCAGGTTAATCAGAAAACCAAAACGAAACATCTTTTAGAGATTATTCAAGTGCTCTTTTATTTATTTTTGTATCCGACGCCACCAAGGCATACAGTTCCAGGAGCAAGAAGTAAAACTAGTTTCTATTGCTATTTTCCGTAGTTGTAGGGGAGGAGTACTAAATTACTTATAGAGAGATGGATTCTCTGTGGTTTTACCGAGAAAAAAGTTGATATACAACATTCTGAATTCTGAATGTTACAGAAAATATAAACATAGGTAGGTATTATTCTTGCATTAACTGTTGAAAAAACAAAGACAAAAGGCGCTATTTCCCGTATTTGACAGTGGCAAACGTTGTTATGTTTTAACATCATTACGAGAAGAACAAACGTAAGTAATGCTAATGATACGTCATTAAAATAATAATATGTTACATAGCAGCGTGTCATTCGCTATGATTTCCTGCCGTTAGCTTGATTACCAAGTAATTATGTGTGTTCATGAGGCATCGTATTTGAAGCTGAAGCATCGCAATTTGGATATACCTAATTTCAGAAATGATACCTTAGGCCTTTTAATAACGATGGTTCCACAAAATTGATGGCAAAATAATTATATTATCATTTATCAAATTATCATACATCAATGGATTTTTACACCGATGCCGAGGATTGAAACGATAATGTGGAACTGATATATTTTCTTAGGTTTAATAGTTATATAAAGTCAAATGTTTATAAATAATGTTTTTATGTTTTCATAACACAACATCACGCCTGTAATTGCCAAAGGGTAAGGCACCAAAAGGTATGGCAGAGGTGTAACCTATAATATACCCACATTTCACCAGTTATGTCCCATGTAATAGGGGGCGAGTCTATTGCCATCAACCGGGTACATATCTAGACTCCGGGCTGATAGTACTCGTAATTCCTGATGGAAAAATACTATAACACATTGCCCGACCTGGGATTCGAATCCAGGACCTCATGCTCAGCAGTAGCACCGAATAAACTAAAAGAGAACTTGTAAATCACGAAAGAATGGGCAAACTGTATCGGTATCTGCCTGGTTTTACCTATTAAGTAGTAAATCAATTATGATTAAGTTCGCTCATATCGTAAAATTCGAATTCTAAACTTCAAAACGAGTTTTTTGACATCTAATCTAATCTAACTTATATATATATATTATATATATATATATATATATATATATATATATATATATATATTATATATATTAATTTATTTATATTAATATTATAAATGCGAAAGTAAGTTTGTTTGTTACCTTTTCACGCCTAAACCACTGAACCGATCATCCTGAAATTTTGCATATACGTTGTCAGGGGTACAGAAACGGACATAGGGTACCTCTCTTCCCGAAAGAAAGTACTGTTCCCGAGGAAAACAACAATAACGTTCTTATGATAATAGATGGCGCCACGTGCCTTTCGAATCATGATTGAATTATATTATTATAGAAACTTTAGTAGTGTGTTAAGAGTTTATTTTTATTTTTTATTTTTTATTTAAGTACCTACCTAATACATTTTGTGAGTCTAGAGTGTCGATAGACCGGTTTTTCATCCTCGTAACTATAATTCCCTGAACAAACCGAATTGATTGTCAAATTCTAAATTAACTCGAGCGAAGCCGCGGGCAAAAGCTAGTACTTTATAAACACAATACCGAAATTTACAAATATAATCATATTATAACACATTTTCTTTAACAAAATAATTTTGTAAAACAGTTTTTTACCAATAAGATACAGAGCAAATCCAAGAGGTTAATATCACCAAGGATTTTCCATCATTTATTTTTTTCTAATGGAACGCATATGCAGCGCGCGCTATTTTATGCATTTTAGCATTACGAAAATGTTTTGATTCCAATTTTTACTTGTTTGTGGCAGCGCCCGCTTTAATGCTTGCGCGGTGATGTGCTGGGTTTTAGCGCCATTCATACGTTTTGTTGTACTGAATTTTGTGAGAAAATTTGATCTTTTATTTAATAGATTCACTCCCAATGTATGAGAGTAGATAAAGTAGTGTATGAAATTGCACATAACAAGGTATCAAAACACTCGTGTGATACTATTAAAAAGCTCGCCTTCGGCTCGGTTTTTAAAATCACGCTCGTGTTTCAATATACCCCTCATTATGCAACAGTTTCATAAACTACTATTAATTTAGCTTAATAGACTCGTTTCAAACATGGCGTCGAATTCTCTAAGAACCATGTAGCCTTGATTGTAACACCTTTATTCTATAACTTCACGACCATATTCATTACGGTTGGAGCTGCCGAAACTTCATACAGAAGTAATGTGTTAGTTAGGCTTACCTGCTTTGTGGCTGTCCTTGATACATTTGTGAAGCTCAGCGGCTTTATGCGGCCGCGGAGAGCCATTAGTATAAATTCAGTTATTTATGAGAATGTTTTACTAAAACATCACTATATTAGGCTTGATGTGAAGGCTTTTATGTAGGTAGGTATTTTATAATAATAGTTAGTGTAAGTGACATGTCGCGCTAGGTTTTGTGGTGATAGCGACAGTGGTGACAGCGACAGTGGTGACAACGACAGTGGTGACAGCGACAGTGTTGATAGCGACAGTAATGACAGTGACAGTGGTGACAGCGACAGTGTTGATAGCGACAGTTATGACAGTGACAGTGGTGACACCGACAGTGTTGATAGCGACAGTGGTGACAGTGACAGTGGTGACAGCGACGGTGTTGATAGCGACAGTAATGACAGTGACAGTGGTGACAGCAACAGTGTTGATAGCGACAGTAATTACAATGACAGTGGTGACATGAGCAAGAATTAAATTAAATGGATATTTGTGATAGAGATGGAAAGTTTATACAGGCGGAGTTAAAGCCTAAATTTTACTTTGGCTGAAATGATATACAGGGTGGCAGGAACATCGACGCGCAACCTATTACCATGGGTTCAGTATATGATTCTAAACCCCCTGCGTTGAAATTTGTAGTAGGTTATTTAAAAAAAAATCAGCATCACCTTTGTACGTATTTTTCTGTTCCTGTCTTCTTGTCTGTGTATATATGTGTGTACATAAATGGATAAATAAATAAAAAATGCTGTTCCATACATTTTGACCGCGTAGGTATTGCACTTTTCTATGAAACAGATTTCTTTTTGATAACTGACATTAAATTTCTACGTTAGGTGATCTATAATCATGTGCTGAATGCATGGTTACAGTTTGCGCGTCGATTCAAACTGAAACTCAAAGCATTTATTTCGATTAAACCATTTACAGGGACTTTTGAATTGTCAAAGAGTCGGTCAGTTAGTAAGAAAGTTGAAGCTAGTAGCCCATTCCAAAACGCAGATCTCTATGGAGAAGAACGGGCAAGAAACTCCAAGGACACTCTTTTTAAATCAAGATATTACAAAATCCTAGGTACATTATTCTTATTGCTTCTATATTCGAGAACAATGAAAAAAAAATATATTAATAAACAATTTAAAATATAAGATTAATAATAAAAATAAGCCGTGGCAGTTAAGAGATGACCAGTCTCAACTGACGGCGCGCGGCGCCCGTTCACGAACATGACGCGTGGATCAGCACCATCCAGCTCAACCATTTTGTAGGGAACCGAATGATCCAACACACGCGCCACCAACAGTGAGACATTTAAGTGAGCATGACATAGTCTCTACTACCACGCTGTCAAGTCAACATAATTATATAATAAACGAATCCATGGTACTCACATTTACAAAATTGTAAAAATGCTTCTAAATTATACAAAACTATAGTTTGCTATGTATTTGAGAGATGAATACAATTTTACTACATAAAAGAAAGAATCATTAAAATATCTATTGGAGTTATTCAATAATAAAACATTTTATAAAAAATAAACAAACATTAAGTTCGCAATATCAGAAAAATAAAAGGGGGAATAAGAAAGGAGTATCTCTTCCAAACATTCAAATATAACTAGTGCGCCCAAGTGGCTGTGGAGCAGGACCAGCATTAAGCCAAGCATTTTTATCTACGATATAGTCATTGAACTTATATTATGCTTGTCTATATAGTGTGCGTTTAATGCATGTTTTAAATTTCTTCTCATTTAGTTGAAGAATATCGAGTGGTTTTTTATTATAACATTTTACACAGAACCCCATAAAAGAAGTATATCCCTGAAGTATGTCCCTGCCACCCTGTACAAAATATATTAGTGTAGGTACTTTACCACTATGTCACATATTTTTTCCTAGCCTTACCTATATAAAGCCCAAAAGCTACTCAACACAATAACAAACATTCGAACCCTTTCCGTAGATTGCCATTAGGTATAAAATACTGAAGACATTAGCGAAGTAATGATTACGAGCGTTTGATGTCTTCATATCACGGTATTAAGTGCACGAACAAACATTGTTTCATGTCAATATTTCCACAGGAAGGCACTTTTAAAAGTTATACAGTTATTACAGTGGAGTACATAATTATTCAGCTAGGTCAAAATTATTATTCCTGAGAACGAATTACTGTACAAAACACATATGTTAGGTTTCTAATAAGATATTTTAATTTCAAATTCTTATTATTTTATAAGTCCAATCACAAATTTTCCTAAACAAAACCGGACCTGTGCGAGTCGTACTCGCCCACCGAGGGTTCCGTATCGTACGTATTTTTTTTTTCATTCTTCGTCGTAAATCGAAAACGTCTTAAAAATCCGTTTAAGCTTGTGCCAATGAATCCCTTTCATACGATACCCCACATGACACGGTCACCTAACTTCAAAGTTTGGACCGTGTTCCTTGCATAAAGACCCTTTTTTTTGGATTTAATTGAAAATATACGGCTTGCAGATTTTTCTCTTCTGTACAAATTAGTAAAAGTTTTAAAAAATCTACAAAAAGATTTGGTCACCCATACAATTATGACCGCGCATACCGTTGTTTAATCTCGATGATTAATTACGTACTTTAAATAAAGACTATATTTTTAGGATTTATTTACAAATTAATGTATAGTTTTCAGATTTTGCCCTGTACTTGTAGACGATATTACTTGCATATTTCATAGTTCTAGGTCCATGGAAAGTACCCTATACATTTTGATTCCCTTGAGAGTGTCGAAATATAAGTTTTTTGCGGCATAAACGGCCGTATCTTTTTTACGTTAAGAGACTGTAAACTTGAGTATATGGTTTTAATTTCAACTCGATACCTCCACGCGTTCTCGAGATAAAGCGTCTTAACCGACAGACGGACAATAAAGTGATACTATAAGGGCTCCGTTTTTTCTTTTTGAGGTACGGAACCCTAAAAAGAACTCTTTCTTATTCAGCTACATAAAGAGTTAATAATTCGATTACATTTTCATGTAAAACTTTTCAAGCGACGTAATAGGTAGCTCAGAATAAAATTAAGATTTGAATTTGAATCTTTTTTATGTTTTCTATTAGGAGTCCGTTCATTACTCGATTCTGTAATAAAATGATCGTTCGGATTCAATTACATTTCGAAGATTTTTGCTCAATCGAGTGAAAGGAATTGTTATGGCTAGGTGGCGGGTTGTCGAACTCTGATTATTTTAATTGTGAGACTTTTAAGCCAATTAATAAAATAAAACTAACTAACTTTTATTTTGGCAAAAAATCCTGTAACCTCGTTCACTGCTGAAATTTTTTCATCTGCGTTGCGGATGCTTTAAAGGTTGCTTGTCTAAACAATAATATCATATTAAATAGAGAACATTCGGTCACCAATATAAATAGAATTAATGTTAATAAAATATGTAAAAGAAATACATAATATAGAGAAAAACCCCCATTGAATGAAAGCACAAAGGAAGATGTCCTCCTAATAATGATATCAACAAACAAACTAGAATGAAAGCGAATTCTCTCAAACAGGGCCAAACACGGCACAATATGTAACTCGGGCGCAGGTGTGCACGTGCAATTATACGCACATGTCGTAAAACCCTTTTACAGCTACAGTAGGTACTACTCTGCTCCGTTAAGTTTGTTTACTGCAAATAACATTGCGTTTCTTGTATAGCAGCCTTTTACGAAAGTATTGTTTGGGAAGGCAGTGGTGCAAGGGTTTAAAAACATTTTTAATAATTACTATGGAAGTTAAAACAAACCAAGAATGAACACAAAAACAACAAACAGTGAACAATAATACCAATCAATATTTAATTGTATCATCGGATAATTTCATGTTAGCTCTCTTTTTCAAATTATAAGTAATTGTATATTTATTTATTAGATAGATTTCACCTAGTATTTTTTGACATCAAAGCATTGCATTAAGTTCTCAAAGGATTATACACGCTACAAAATTAATATTTTTATCTGTAATAAATTTCTGAAATACGTCATTCGTTATGTCGTCATACCTACGGATTTTCATTTTGTAAAATTGCCCTGGAAAAATATAGAATTGTACGCTGGAACAATCTATACATATATTTTATTTATAATAAGATTGTAGCGAAGTCAAAACTGTACATTGAATATTTATTTCTTAAAGTAATTTTTGTGGGGTCTGCGAACGATTCTAATGCCGAAAATATAATTTTTAGAATTTTTGTCTGTTTGTATGAATGTATATTCCAGCATCACGCAAAAAACTACCGGATAGATTTTTAGAAGTTTTGCGTAGATATTGCCTATAAGTCTAGTCAGTCTATAGGCTATAAATTATCCCGCTGTTTGCTATGGGGGATGAGCTATATTGCAATTTGTTGGTACCTATTATTACTGCAAATTGTAAAAAGACGAGCCAAAATATTGCAGATAGTTACAGATTTAACCTTTCATATAATCAAGCTATACCTTTAAGAAGCTATGCAGTCAATTATGACATAATATAAGAACGGCTATTTTAGTTAACTTTCAAAAAAGCTAGCTAGCTAGCTTAGCGGTGCGACGACTGCTTTGCAAACCTATTTTCGATTCCCAACAATTTATATTTTTTGTGCTTCCTTTTTTTACGTTTTGTTAAACTATTATTATATTATATTTTGATAAGTACTTTGTAAAACGTACACAGAAAAACATAAACTTTAGGCCTTTTCTGTGTTATCTTTGGTTATAATAAAAATAAATATGTATGGTTAGGTGACTGTTAATGAGAAATCCCGTGTGTTTACAATCTACTGTTATATTATTTTAGTGATAGTTGTTCTTCGGGAATAATCTGTAAAAGTATCAATCAGTGTATCAGTGTTGTTCCATTAGATAGCATATATAGGAACGCAGGCGTTCATTAATTCACTAAAAACGAAAACTTTGCAAGCAATGGGAAATGACTACTGAAGGCTGCGGGTGTCGACCTCAGGACGAGCTGCTTCTCATATGGGCAAATGTACGTCGCTGGCTCTTGCGTCACCAATCTTGACTCTCTTCATATTTTGGCTGCTGAGACCAAAACTACAAACGTAGTATACAGTACTTTTATAAAAATGTGGCTGTTATTTTAGTATATTGTTGTGTCTTACGACTTTCACGCGAACGAAGTCGCGGGCAGAAGCTAGTAATCAAATAAAAAGTAGTGAGAAATTGATTGGCTTTTGTTACATAATGCTAACTTTAAAAGCACTTTTCTCGACATACAATATTTTGGCAGCAAGTCAATACAAAACGCGATTTTTTGGCACCCTCAAATAAAGTTTAAAACTCGATTTCCTGCATTATGAAGGTCACCATTTAAGATATGGTTTTTAAAGCACTTTGCTTAATATAATTCAGCTTAACGACAAACAAAGGGATAATAAACTAAAGTATTAAACAAGGACTTAGTGTTATTTCGATTTTATGTACAAAGTTTGTACTAACGAGTCCTCCTGAACCCTTCAGCGGATTTGGTTTACTGACCTCTGTGTACATAACAGAGTAGTTCAAATATATACTACTATTTGCTTTTGAGGACCAACACCCTACACGTGGAAATGTACAGTGGTACCTGAAATAGCATTTTGAAAGTGAATGCAAATTGATTTTGACCAGTGTTCAATTTAATAGTTGCCAATTACTCTTATTCATAAAATCTAGCTGCATTTTTCACAACCTACTTGATTTACGCGTATGACATAATTATTTTTTATTTAGTAAAATTATAGTGTCTAGGTAGCAATCCTATTCAGGCGCCTAAGCAAATCTTGAGGGTATTCGGAGCAAATGTTTCATTTAGGTAGAGTGAGGTGGGTCACCTAGGGATCAAATTCAAAAGCTTTTTGATCTGTATTCTTGAATAAATGAAGCAGTATTGCGCTTTCAGTAAATAGATACCTACCTAGGTAGTCCACGCACCGCTGGATTCTGGTCAGCTAGCATTTTATGAGGATCTTATGAATTATAGATCCTCGACGGTTGTAACTACGGATCAGATCCACAATGTGTAATATATCTGTATATAACGGCATGTTCTGTGCACGGAATAAATACACATAAAGATGGACGACAGCAGAATATGTTACAATTTATTGTACTGGAGTCGGATTGTTTTGAACATAGAGATCTATATTTTATTTTCCTTCTTTTGTTTCTTATTAAGATAGTGTAATTTAATTTGTCGCAAATTAAGTTTAAAACAGTAATATTCAGACAGATTTACTTTAACTCTTTAGCAGAAATATACCTATAGCAAGATTACTTTCAGGAATCAAGACTGACTCATGTGGACTTCACAAACACTATAACATTTACAACTCACAAGCGAACCTCTATACTTAGACGTCCCTTTTAATACTCAAAATAGCATAAACTAAATGGTGCTTACTTTCCTAACAGCTACTTGTCTTCAAGCTACATTTAAATCCGTAAGATCCTTCTTTGTTTTAGTTCAACACAATACACAAATACATTCCACGGTTACTTTTCTGGTTACTCTGCTGTTAGCCGCCCTGGAGCTAGTATGGTATAAACGTACAATGAATGAAGTGTCAGAACTATAATTGTTCCGTTGAGCGAGAGAGAAAGCAATACATGCTCGTATAGCGCTGTCTCGGCCCCGCATGAAACTGTCATAATAATTCATGTTGCGACCCCTATTTTAAAATAACTCAAATGTACGGTGCGCGTAGATTGTTTAGAACTCTTCTTGCAGTTTTCATTCAAGCTATTTTTATTCTCATTTATGAATGGCATCTAGAGGAGTGCAGCCATGCATTGCTTTGCTCGTTTCTTTAACTGGGTTTGAAGGCTTAAAATATAAAGGTTGGTTTTACGTCTGATAGTATTGAATAGTCCGAGCTTTTCTGATGAAAGGCTGTGGTTTCAGACTTAGAAGCAGTACAGTTTTTACTTGGTATTTATACTGGCGGAAATTTATCCATCTTCATAGGTAATTTCACATAGTGATCACCGAACCATAACCAAACCATTTTCAGAGTTAAGTTTCAGAGTAAGAAGCATATTTTAAATAAAAGACAATAGCGCATCGCGGCTACAAATAAGGATCAACATGCAGCGATGCGTTTGATTTTAGTTGAATCAAAGGACCACCAAAATAGGAGTAATTTCGCCGTTTTAATTAATTTAAAATTTAAATGCGCAGCTCAGTGGAATATTTTTTTGATATTTCTTTAGTTGATTGAATTCCCTTTATTATCATTACATAAAATATGATATTTTACGCTCAACATATTGAGAATTATGCGACGAACAAAAAATGTTTGACCTCCGTTTTACGTTGTTGTTTGTTTTAATTTTATGAAATATTTTTGAATATGTTTTTCCTTAGAACAATTGACAATATACTAATTTTTTTTCAGGCTTGTAATATGTATTAATACGCCCAACTGTGCGACAAAAAACTGAGCGTTTTACGGTGTCCCAAGTTTGGGCAGCGCCTTAACCAAGCACTAAATATCACCTAGACCCAAACGATTCCTGCCGGGAATGCGATCGCCAATAGAACTGATAGAACAGCAAATACAACAGAATCTCATTGAAAAGCAACATTAATTGCTGTTTGAAGTTATGCCTCTTGTCCGCGCAAGTTTGCTTGCTCCTTTGTCTTGCACGGTGAAATAATTAGCCAACTATGCTTGCTGTCGTAACGTAGTCGTGAATTGTATTCTATTGTTTTTGGCTTGTATACATTTTCAGTCGGGTTTGGGAATCTTGGAGTTGAACGTTTGCTGTGAAGATAAATTTTGGTAAAGCTTAAGTTAAATGTTATTAGTAAGTTATATAAGCGCTCACAATTCTTGAATATGAAGAGACTTCCGTGAGTAATAACAAGTTTTAATTTTGAAAAATATTGATTGATTGATTGAAATTGAAATAATTGATTTACATAAATATTTACAAAATAGGGGTTTAAACTAAAGGTATTGATTATAAAAAGTCTTTTGTGTATGTAGCACAGTGTTGACTGATGACAGCCATTCTTTGTGTATTCCCCCATTCCATTCATAGAGTCCTACAACAGCACAGGGAACCACCGATAAAGTTGAAATAGCTCAATTTTATAGCATTCAAACAAAAACACTAATTCCTGGAAACCTTAAACAAATTGCTCTTAAAATCCATCCTTTGTGAAAGTAGAGTAGGGATGCTCTACATTTGTAGCGGAAGCAGATTCATGGAACCTCTCATGATCAATCAAAACACAAACGCACTTACAGAAACCTTTATTTCTATTGGGATATTCCCATTTCCTAGATCACAAAGCAACATCCAATATTTCATTAGATACTGCACAGTTATAAATTGTAAGTTGATAAACAGAAATAGTCAGACACAAATAATCACACAGCCAGCCTGCGGTTCAGCCTGTGTCGGCCTGGATCGACCGAACTCGGAGATGTCTTCATGCTATTTCGGGTAGCTTATTTCTGGCTAACGCTGGTATAAGTTCAGGGTCTGAATCAATACTGAAATGTTTATATTTTCATTTGTTTCACGGAATTTTGAGTTCAGTTTTAGAAGAGAATTGGAAATAGAATTAGGTTGTTTGGTTCATCCATTGTTTATTATGATTTGTAGTGAATATTTTGTAAACACTTTTACGGTATAAGTAACGTGCTAATTACTGAGAATTGAATTACCTAATTGTAAATTGAAAAACGCTTCTGGTAGTGGCTTTGTAACACGCAGTTAATTAATAGTCCAAGTAACAGACAAACGAATAATGTAGATAAAGATACTATAGGTACTAGTGATACGCTTATTACAAGTAATATATATCATTATTTTACTCACTTTATTAAGTATATTTTTATACTACCTTCAACCCGAAAACCCTATAGAAGTAGTAGAAGTAAAATCTACGCAGTTCCAACCGATATTACAGTCCTATTGGTTCGATATCTTGTTTCTAGATAACTTTATCGAATCAATAGCTGTTAAGAACTTATCTCAGGACCTCAGAAACGGTCACTAATCCCTGGAGAAAAGTCGACAAGTATAAAACCAATGTTTAATACTTGTTAGTTAACTATAAATATTACGGTCAATGTTGACAAGTTTAAGTTAATCGCCGTCTGTGTTTGTACGGCAATCTGTGATTGTTCTTATGGTCGGCTAATCCTAAGGTTACGAGCTTCAGACGTAAGACATACAGTTTATTTTCTTTAGAAGAACGTGTTATTCGGTTACAATGTTAATTTTATTTCAAGTTAAATATTTTTTTACATTATTACAACACAACTTACTATTGACACTAGGTACTAAATAAAATGACTCACTAACTATATAAATAAATACAAAACAAAAGGACACTTAGGCGTCGAAGTACACGTCCGCATCGCAGTCATCCGGAAAAGTGTCCAGAAGACTGACAGCATTAACACGTTAAATGGCAAAGCTAATTCTTTGGCCAAAGAACAACCCAGCCCTCTGGTCATGTGAAGTGTCGACCAGTCGGCGAGAAATTTCCTTTAAAAGGAGACGCACACTTGGGCCCCATGACCCGAGCCTTTCGGTCCCAAACGGCTCAAAACTGTAGTTATCCATAAGGTTACAGTATTTGCGCCACTTGAGGGTTTCAGCAGCGGCGCCAGCGTTTCGGTAACATAACATTTTTTTTTATGTAGAATTAACATGAGGTAAGATAAGATCATTTATTTGTCAAAATCATGAGTTTAAACACACAAAGTACGCAAGATGTTACATTGCAGAAAGGATCACAGTCATGTTTTACCTTAACGGCGTACAAATATGTATTATAGTAACATTTGATCAGTTAATTAATTAATTATAACTATTAATAATTAAATTAACTTATGATGTAGGTACAGCATAAGCAGTTCAAACATCAATAAAATTAGATAGGTAGAAGAAGAAAATATGATGGTCTTACGTTAATTCAAATGTCAAAATCAACTAAAATACAATAGTTAATAGAACCAAACTTCGCCCTTAAATTAGAAATATTATATTTTCTCCATTAGAAACTCAGCAATACTAGAAACATTTGGCTGCTAAATACTCTTTTAGTTTTTTCATAAATAAGTTAGTAACAGTTATGTCTCTGAGTGCTTGTGGTAGACAGTTAAATATACGTGGTGCCATATAGAAAACACTTTTACTCATTACTGCTGTATTGGATGGTCTCACACACAATCTGTGTTTATATTTATCGCGCTGGTTGCGGTTATCCATATCTAAAAGTTTCATAAACAAATGCGGGTTTGATTTTCTGAACACCGCAATTTCAAAGATTATAGAGTGATGGGATGGTTAAAATTTTTAATTTTGGAAAGTACGGCTTGCATGAGGCGGTTGTTTTTAAATGGAACATGGTTCTGATGCATCTCTTTTGTGACGTGAATATTAACTCTTTGAAGGTTGAGTTTCCCCAGAAAATAACACAAAATCTCAAAACCAACCAACTATGCCATGATACGCCGTGAGCTTGGCATTTACACCTAGAACAGGAGCGATTTTGTTGAGCATATATAGGCGGATTTACTCAGGCGCTTGCTCAACTCCTCGAAATGTGGTTTCCAGTTTAATTTTTTATCCTTTATGAGCCCTATTAACTTACTTACATGCGCTTTACTTATCTGTTTGTAATTGCTATATATTATTTTCAGGTTATTATTCATATTTAAACGCTAACTAAATAACATGAATTTTGTGTTATTAATATTTATTTTTCGATTATTATTACTTAGCCAGGTAATAATGGAATTAACTGTATTATTTATTTCATCATCATAATTTTGATTAACACTGCATTTAATAGTTACGGTGCTGTCATCGGCAATAAGTGACATCGGGTTTTTTGTTACATTCGGTAGATCATTAATATAAATTATGAATAGTAGAGGGCTTAGGACACTCTCTTGTGGAACACCATACATGATTGATTTGCGTTTGGATGTAATTATCTGCTCTTCCTTAGTTACACGATTGTATTGACTTATTTGAACATACTGCTTTCGGTTTCTAAGGTATGATTCAATCAACTGTATAACGTTCCTCCTGATTCCGTAAGCGTCTAATTTATCTAGTAATATTTTATGGTCCACGTAGTTAAATGCTTGTATCATATCGCAGAACACTAAACATACGGGACGCCTTTTATCACCAGTTCCTACTACATTGTTGAGGAAATCATAGATTGCCATATTTATTGTTTTACTTTTTCTAAAACCTTTTTGATCATCTGACAGAATGTTAATTTTTTTTAAAGTTATATATTTGTACATTTTTTTTTCTAACATTTTTGATACTATGGGTACAAGCGCTATTGGTCTACATACTCCATTGATATCTTATCGGTTTTTTTCAGAAGTGGTTTATAACGGCAATTTTGAGGTGTTCTGGGTATACACCTTCAGTTATGCATAGGTTTGGAATATTTCTAAGAGGTTTACTAATGATGTCACCGACTTCTTTGATTATATGTGTGGAAATACCATCATGTCCAATTGAACATCCTCTTCTAATAAATTATTATAGCCGTGTAATACAAAGGTATTTAGCTTAAGAAAGTATTTTATATTTTCAGTACTTACGCTAATGAAAAATCCTTTTTAGGTATCTGACGTTTACAATTATCAATAATTTCCTTCTTTTTCCTCCGTACTTTTAAAACATTTCACTTTGGGAAATGCTAAATGTACTAATAATTTTATGATTTTTCTCAAAATCATGTGTCGCGGTCTGTCTTCTACGTATTTACTGATTTGTTACCCATTTCATAACACACGATGTTTAAACATTATCTTATGAAGGCCTTTTTAGTTACCTACTTGTCCATTGTGAATGCCCAAGCGTGGGACGGTGTCATATATTTGCAGTATACTTACCGGTTATCGCTTTTATGATCGCCTATTAACTAGTAATTGATGGGGCAAGTTGCTCGGCTTCGCCAGGTGCTCGAGATCACACTATTGCCGTCTTGTTTAAAGTTTTATGAATGAATAATAATATTAACTATATTGAAAGCTAAATATAATAACTTATACTCGTAGCAAATAAACAACTTTTTGTCCATTACATTCATTTTAACCCTTCTGCGGCAGCTAAAACAGAGCTCATCGTCACGCCACATAAATTAACAAAAAGCAGTAATCCAATTTAAAAAAGTCTTCTCGGAAATTAATACTAAAAACACTAATGATTTGTGTTGTCATCAAACTGAATTTCCTTGAACAAAAACAAAATGTTTGTTAACAAAAACTTGGACAGTCACCATAAGCCGCCATTGACAGCGCATAGCGACAAACAGAATGTTTGAGAACAAATTATTTTATTTACGTTAAGTTCTGCTAATGAAGGCAGAAAGCCAGATAACAAGTTGGTATAATAATTGTTTTTGACAGAATTCTTTCAAAATTTGTATGGTAGGTAATATTTAATTGTTAATTGGAACTTATGGTTTCGACCAAGAAGTTTTTTCGAGTAGGTAATTTAAATTAAAGATCTGAGAGTTGTAACACCACTAAGTAGGCACTTTAAATACTGTCACTCTGCACTTAGAAAGCAATACACACAGTCAAGATGACATTGGACTGAAAGGTGAGAAAAAAACAGAATTTCATCGGAATCTAACGCTCCTACCAACCCGTGAAACAATTAATAACCCCCATGTACGGCATCGCATACAAACATCAAATAACCGGCATAACCCCCCACTACATACAATCACAAAGTTCGCAAGTCTCAACACGAGATTACAGCGATCTCCGCTCTCGCACACCGCACACCAAGCAACACCAACTATTCGGAGATTGCAGACTTCTCAAATTAAGGGGGAGTGGGGGCGTCATCTCCGCATCCGCATAGCAGGATATTAAAGCGAAACTGTGGCCGCACTCAAATTTATTATCCTATAACTAATATTTACCTGTGTGTGTGAAATGAGTTTACTGCTTATTGTTTTTGGCGAGAATTTCGGATGAATGCGGAGATTTTTGTGGCGTGGCGCATTGTGACGTAGTGCATGTGTTTGTGGCAGAGTGTGGCTGCAACTCATCATTGTATTTTGCTGTCGAAAAATGCTTTAAAAGCGCCGTGTCTCAGGGATATCTGAATTTTAAATGTTGACCTAGTAATCAAAGAAATAAAAGGAATAATACTATACCTACTGGCTTGCGGGACGATTTAATCTCTTGAATACAGCCACAAAAATGGTGGTGTTGTTCGCTCATTGAAATTAATTATTATACAACAAGATGTAGCTGTACAAAAACAGATCAAGGCTATCAAGTGCAAAATATGAACAAAATCTTTTTATTCGAAATGGACCCATGTCAATAAAATATTCAAACAGCTAATTAACATAACAGCGTGCACACACTCAGCTGCACAACGCATTGCGCAGTCGCTTGCGACCGACACTCTCCCTACAATGATCGATGAGTCGCCCGCGCGGCCGCGTTTGTTTATTTTACGGCTCGGATCGCAGATCCACGGCGAGATACGTGCTTGGGTAATGATGCGCGCTAATATAACGTTAAATGTGTAATTTCACTAAATTGAGGGCGAGAAAGGGTTGAGTTGCGATGAGATAAAAATGTAGGTAGCTGGATTTCGAAATTTAATTTTGACTGAAAAATCGTGGATGTTTTTACGTGATATTCGGGTGATTTGATTTGCGAGTATCTTTCAAATACCGTTCTACTTTCAGATATTATGTAAGTACATAAAATTGAAGTTTGTTTTATTATTATGTTGTTTATAAAGTACAGATTTGATTAGGACTATATTGTATATTATTCTGCCTCAGGCTAAGCACCTAAACGATGTGCACACACACATTATTATGCACACATAAATACCTTCACACAAACATTTATGTTTGTAAACTTTCTCCACTACAAAATACATTCGAATCCGTGTTTCATCCCTTATTACGGCACTGAACAAACTATAAACACATTCACAGACACTGCACAGATAAACGGTTAACAAAAATATCCCGCGGACTCGGCCGGGGATGCCCAAATATAAATCACGCCTAAAACAATAAAGACACAAGTTTTAAGTTACCCAGAGCTAGTTGGACGGAGTTGCCAACACAAAATGAAACAGACCATCGGAATATATACGGGCGTGCGGCCAGAGCGGACACGCTGGGAATAATGTTGGAGAAGTTATTGCAGTTTAGTGCTTAGCAACTGCAATGGTTGTTATTTTTTAAACTTATGTTTTAATTGACGATATTTAAGTACATCTAGCGCAGCTGGATATTCATGTTGCGAATTGTATGACTGATTTTTAACGCGGCGCGCGGCGTGCGTAAGATTAAAATATGTAACACAGAGCTTAAGGTGGGTGTAACAAACACTCATAGGGATCGTGTGAATTTAATAGAGTAATGTAAATATTATTATTATTTTATTGCTTACTTAATAATCAGCACTTATTATTGAATCAAAATCAAACGTAAAATAAAAATATTTTTATACTTATTACAGGAATCAACAACATAAACAATTTGAACTTATATTTATAACTTATGGCACTTACTCGTCAGTTGTTTTGGTAATAATATTAAAAAAAAAACAACGTAGAGTATTTTTCTTCAAATAAAACAAATTAAACCTAAAAGGAGCAAAAAATAAAAAATGTATAATAGTTCAAAATGTGTTACTCTGGGCGTAAGTAAGGTGGGTGTAAATCACCCGCTGACATCTTTGACCTCGTCTTAACACTTCGCCTCGTAGCGGTCCACTGAGCTGTGGCAATCGGCTACTCAGACGCACAGCCTATTTTAACGATTTACCACAAAAATATCGGTAGATTTATGTTGGCAGGGTGTGCTACACCCAACCTTACGCTTGCAGGGTTAAAAAGTATTACAATCGGAACTTCATTAGTGATCATAAATTATAACTCTTTAAATGTATATAATATTGCTCATTTCTTTTAATATCATTACCCTTGCCATCCCTACTTATGTTTTCACTTCACAAGAAAACAGATTATACAATAAGTCTATGGTGTCAGGGGTCGCGGCGATGAGTGTTAATGACAAAAGCAAGCGGTGCTCAACGCTCCCGGCAGAGACCATCATAGTAAACGCTATTTTTATCTCCTTTACTTTTGTGCTCTTCCAGTTCACTGATTTACTAAAAGGATCTGAGTAAGCTTGCCTACTTGACCTGTTTAGCCAGAATAGAAAAGATCTTCACAACACATGAAGAAAACATAAATTATAGCATCAAACTAAGATTCAGTAAACTAACGGTCTTTGGAAGTGATTTTTACCAGAAATCTTTTGAACAAAACGTAACTTATACTAATTTATGCAAATATTTGGCAACATTCCCATTAATTGAATCGATTAGTCTTATGTTACATAATTTAATTCACCAAGACCACCCATAACATCTTGTAATCTGATAATTATATAAAAGCCTAAATATTTTAGATTTTAAACCTAAATGGGCAGCACCATAATAGCAGTACCTACTAACAATAAAATTATTCAAACATTCCACATCCCGCGAGCCGGTCCCAAATCTCCATCCTTATGTTTCCTCCTTAAAGTAACGTGTAATGTCAGGGGCTATGGTGATGAGTGCTAATGACGACTGCAGGCGTGATCAACGTCGCAGGAGTCGACAACTATTTTTATTTCCATGTTGTTCACGCGTTAAGTCGCGTCTGTCTTTTGTCATACGTGACTCACTAATTTGTAGTAATCGTTTTGAAGAGGGTGTTTATTGAAGGCGAATTAAGGAGCTTTTTTGACAATAATATGTGAAGATTATGTTACAGGAGCGTGGATGTACAAACCCTTATATTATAAATGTTAAAGCCCGGTTGTTTGTGCGTTGGTATGTACGTTACTCTATCATTCTTTAATGACTGAACGGATTTGGATAAAATTGGGCACACAGGTAGACCATGAATTGGATTAGGATTTAAGATACTTTTATCTACTTTTTTCTAGTAAGAGAGTAAAACCGCGAATAAAAGCAAGTAGTACTATTATAATGTGATGATAAATGGAGTTATTATATTAGTTTGTCAATTAGCGTTATTTCTTTAATAAGTTCTCAGTATATATATATCAATATATCTTCATATTCGAGCATAGTTCCTCGAAATCATTAGTTCCGATATCAACAAGCCATTCAATCCTTCCAACTAAGCCACAAACCAAGTACGCTTTTATCAGAGGTCGATCCACCTCAATAGCTCAAAGAGTAAGAACTTGTCTTCAATCCCATTATATTTTAATTGGTTTTACTTTCACAGTTATTTTATCAGAGTACCTGTATACGTAAACGACCCATATTTATGATTTCTATTGATATGTAAAAACCAATTCTCATGATACAAGCTGTACTTTGTATCTTTACCGATAAGGACCGCAAGAAGATTAGATACATATATTTAGACATACATCAAGATAGATATAATATATACATCATTAACTAAAATATTTTTTTTTTTGATATTACAAAGGAAACTACACACGAACACAATGAAGCAGGGTTACATCTAGCGGTGTATCCCCGGGGCGTCTCCGCAAGGTCTGCTTATCCCACCAGAAGTCAAAACACGGACTTACACAATACTTCACATTACATCAGGACTTCTGCATCATCAAATATTTGGTTGATAGTCCTGTTTTTTTCCTCGTTGCTTCGTTGTCCCTGTCTGGAACGCTATTGTGAAATAGAAAAAAGGAAATGAAATCTAGAAAACCTATGAATTCACGTGATATTTATTTGTCAATGGATGTTTTGAAAATCTCACAAATCAAGCAAATGTAGGACTGTAATTGGTAATTGTTAACCCAGCGTAGTTTGGTAAGAGTAATACATATATATGTATAACTAGCTGTAACATAATACATATGTATAACTAGCTTCTGCGACGTCGCGTCGTCTGCGTGAAATTTCTGGTTCTCCCGCCCACCGCGTCGCATCGCATCGCCCGCCCGCGTTATTACTTCGTTTTCGCTTAGCGTTCTTTCTGATTTTAGTTCTTTTTGCTCGGCTCCTAAGGGTTGTAGCATGATGTTTAATAGCCTAAAACCTTTCTCAAGAATTGGGCTATCAAATGCAAATTCGACTGGTAGTTAGCGCGTTCAAACAAAAAACAAACAAACAAACTCTTCAGTTTTATTATTAGTATACTATATAATACTTACCTACAAACAAAAATCTTTTCACAACTTTTCAGGAAGTTACGTTTGCTGATTTCACCGATCCATTTTGAACTTCTCGTAACGGTTATCTATATAGTTAAATTAACAAAACGACATTTTTAATTGAGTCAGTGGAAATGTTTATGTGTGTGAGTCTCGGTTTGTATTGACATGAATTCTACGAGGATAGCAGGTATGGTTATTAATTCATCTTCAAGATGGTTCTTAGAAACTACCTTCTGCTAAGTAATTTACTTCTATGCATATGTCCTTTGAAGTTATCTGTGAAAGGATATATTTCCAATATACCCACTAATATGTACTATTAAGTTTATTGAATTTCAACGAATTTACGTACCTATATTAATAGAATTATCATATTAATATTAATATAGTTCAGCAATGAAACGTGCATGTTATTCAGAGCACTCAATTCGTTCGATATACATATGTATACAATTATACATTATGTAAATGAAGTTTGGATATATATATAAACATAGTGCTCGAAATATAGTATTCCACTAAAGGTTATCTAAAGGCTGTTATTAAACCTTGAGACGACTTTTTCTGCCTGGACTTGACATTCATAATAATCATAGAAAATAGAACGGTCGTCTGGGTACGGAAAACAAAGGCCTGCCTGCCAACAGCACCCTTTTAGGTTCTCAAAGCGACCTATTTGATCATAGATTATGGCTCTAGTCTTAACAAAAATGTTACTTTCTTTTAAACATTGTGTTAGTTGAAATGAGGGACATACTTTAAAGGAGTTACTCATGAAAATGAACAATTTCGCGATTTCAGGATTTGGTCCCATAGTTAAAATTGTTAATTTTCATAAGTACTACAATCCCTTAAAGTATGTTCTTCGGTAAACCGACCACACTGTGTAGTATAAGTAACATTTTGTCTAAAAGGGTCCCAAAAAAACAAAACTGTTGATACAAAGCTTAGCTACTCGTATTAGCTATCGATCGCAACACATTTTCGTTCTATGAATAAACAGTCGCGTAGTGTGCGCCCGCCCTTACTCTCTAATACTGACAGCTTTATAGTCGCCTATTCATATCGCACGTGAACACGCTCACAATAGAAAAACATAAAATAAACAACCCCCCCACCCGGATTCATTCATTTATTTGTGAAATAATAAATGAAGCCCGATAAGAGTCATTTGTCTTCTCTTTCCTCTACAAGCAATTAATTAAACTTTCCTCTAAAGGAAGACTTAGACAGGGTCCAATAATTTCAGGTTTACTTGTAAATTAACAAACTCACAGTATCAATTAATGTTATTACTTTACAAAGTTAAACAAATGGAAGGTTTCGGACGAGCTTCAGGTTCCCGGAAATGTTGTTCAGAGAATTTACGGAACTTAAATAGAAGAATATAATAATAATATATTTAAGTCGACGGAAGTTTTGTATCAGGACCTTTGTTAATGAAGCGCTCTTCCATTTCCTCTTCAGAGCTGATTTGCTTTTTCCTTCGAAATCTAGTGTCTATATTTTTTTGAAGAATGATGAGTGAAAACATTTAGAAACTTCATTAAAATAAGATTGCCTTGCTTCCAAGAACCGTATTATGAATAGATAATATTAAACGACCAAAGATATTTTTTATTAAACACTCAACTGTCGCTAGTGAATGACATCAGACACAAGTAGGTACTCTTCTATTGTTACCGAACTTAATAAGATCGATCGACAGCTGAGGGATGTAAGTAGCGTGGTTGCTGTAATATTTAATTGTATATTGGTTGGCAGCCTGGTTAGCAGTAGGTACCTAGAGCCTAGCAGTTTATGAAATGAGTTCAAACAGTAAATAGTTATTCCTGATACAAAAGCAATTTATGTGCATTGTCCCATCGTCTAATCAGGTTTGCAGTACGAATGCTTCCCCATAATAGTAACAGGTGCAAATTAGGTTTAGGCAAATACTGACACTGACGGCGGCTGGTTTACTGGTCACTTTATCATTCTCATTGGCTTGTCTGCGCCCACAATCTGTTCCTGAATTTACCGAATAATTTCACACAAACAACAGCTCTTATCATTCGAACAATAGAGACGAAATTCGCTTGCCAACATTGCATACTGTTTCCACTTGCTTGTTGTCGAAACAACCTTTATTTTGCGGACATCGTGTGCCTTATTATAGAGTGGTAAGGTATGTTCTTGCTTGTCGAATTTGCGTGTACTGTTATCTATTCTGTTGCTTAATTAAGGGTACATCCATCACGGCCGGCCATTGATGGCTCATTGATTAAGTTTGTGTTCCATTTTTTGGTGTAGTGCTGAGATTGATTGGTTTTGTTAGTGGCCATTGAAAAAACGCCATTAATTAATATTTATTTATTGGGAACTACCGCGCTCCGCATACATATTATGTGGCTGAAACCGCACTTTTAATGAAAAATATAGTGTGTATTGAATTTGATCGGCAAGGGAAACATTTTTATTTACTTTTCTGTGTATCCACTGCAGGCCAGCTAACAAGAGATTAATTAACCCCTGGTAACAACCCAAATACAATCATTTTTTTTGGTCCTTATCTTTTCAGTTCAAAAATTTAATCAATTATCAGTTCGCCTTTGAGCCATTGCAAAAACAAAATGCAAGCACTTATTTAATTGCCAAAGCAGCAAACATTTAAAGTTTATAAAACCGAAACAACATAATACGAGTAGATATTAAACTTCTACGTTTGTCGAATACCAGCTGCGCCCCGCGGTTTCACCCGTATAAGTCTCGATCTCGTGGGAATATCGGGATAAAAAGTATCCTCTGTCCTAATCCAGGTCATGGTCTACCGATGTGCCAAATCTCATCTAAATACGTTTAGCCGTTGTAGCGTGAAAGCGTAACAAACAAACATACAAAACAATCAAATCTTTTCTCTTTATAATATTAGTTTAGAGTTGACTATCTAATCAACTACCTAACTAAATAACTAATCGCATAAGACTCTAATTCACAACAACAACACGACAGTGCTATTTAATCTAAATAATTAGAGGGATCATTAATACAGGCTCCTTAATATCATTAAAACGCAAATCAATCATGGAAATCACACCGCAGCGGAGTTCCGGATCTATCCCGGAATTAGCCCGGATGCGCAGTTCCATAACGACACGCAGAGTACATAACAACAGAAGGTTTACTGTGAATAACGTTTCACGAAACTGTAAGATGCTCCATTTGTTGTGAAATCGTCACCTCTGCCTGCCTGCAGGACAAAGCCAAGTAGGTCGTGGTCGGTGTTGCACTACGTCCAGAGACGTAGTTAAATTGTCTTGTTCACCAGTACCCTATTTGTATTTATATTAGAACACAGAAATACTACTCGGTGCACGGTAGTAAACCTTTTAAATTCTGTAGTAATATTTTTTGGAATACAAAGAGCTAGTACCGAGTGCTCGGAAAAGTCATAGTGGATTCCACATGAGTATGAAATTGAAAAGGCACGTGTAAGATGTACGTATTTAAATGTGTTTCTACGAGTAATTCTCAGCCCTTCAACCTTGCTGATTTAATTAGGACTAACTAATTACAATAATGTGGTGACATCATTTATTCCTTTTACAAAAGCATGAGTTTTCTCGTACATCTAAGTTTGACAGAAGAATAAGAATAAACGTGAGCCTTCTGTTTCCACGTACTCTGTGGTATTGAAATAGCTATGTTAGTGTGCGCATCAATCAAGTATTTAGCCGGCGCGGCGTGGAGCTAAGCGGAATCATTTCCTCGTTGACATCCGTGCCCGTTCCAGTCTCCGATGCATAACGATGCTTGGCTGAGCTGACAATATCTGTGCTTGTTATTTGTCTCTAAGGGTATTGACCCTTTGTTATAACTTGGAGCCAATTTCGTATACAAACGGTTGGATTTGAACCTATGTTTAAAAAGTGTCGGCTTTCAAAAAGATACGCTAGATACTCTATAGGACACTGAAACAAAGTAGGTACACCGGGAATTTACATAAATGAGATGAACGGTGCAAAAAGCGGTCTTATCGCTAAAAGCAATTTCAGCCAGACAAAGAATCACTTAGGTAAGTTTGGGCCCCACGAACATCGCCTGCATGCAACTCACAATTCGAGAAAGTGCAAAATTCGCGTTGAATATCGCTATCTCTGTTTGACAAATAAATGAACGTGTGCGGCGAGCGGGGGACAGACGCAGACGCGGTGCGCAGCCGTGTGTGTGTGAGTGGATAGCTATTAGCTGTACTTACCACTCATTTATAATGGCTTGAGTCGATGTTTATTATTTGCTTTATTTTTGTCGACTACTTTAGGGAATCGTTGGTGAAAGTACAGACTAGTAATGTGTTTTTTGGAAATTTCTTTACCATGCCGAAATCTCAACATATTAGGATATCTCGATATCTAGGCCTTGTAGAGAAAATCTAGCAGATACGTCATACCTAACCTCCTATGCATCGGCATCGTAATCGTGCGTGGTCTGGCGGGTAAATCGGCTGACCAACGGCGCTAGAGTTGTCCGACGCACGTCGCGTAAATATCTATAAGATTATTGGGATATTTATTATTATTGTCTTTATTTATTCTTAGCCTGTGTATTATGTTTATTTATTTCCTTTAGGATGGTCTCGGAAAAAGTAAGGCTTCTTCGGTGTTATTTCTGTATTCCTTTTACGAAACTCCAAATATTTTTATTACTAAATAATGAATACACGTCAAATAATAAAAGTGTTATCCAAAGTAGGTATTAGTAAAAGACAAAGTATTCCAATAATTTATGTTTATCGCGTAAATATAGATAAATAACTGGAATATTTGTCTTTTTTCTTGTCTGTAAATACATATAGTTCTGAGCTAAGAATAATAAAAACAAAAAAACAAGTACCTATTTTAAATAAATATTTATTTAGTTGTGTTCATACTTGAAAAAAAAATGAATCGAAACGTGATAAAGTTGTGTAGGGTGACCATATATTTATCGACTGAACGAATTACAAAAAATACAATTATAAGAACCACACAAATTACATAGACCAGCGGGGTAATTACGTAACACACTAACAGTAGGAATGGGTTTCATTTTGACAGTTCAACAACATTCATTGCGTTATTTACGCAAACAACTTTGAGCAGACAAATTTTTCGAACATAAGAAGCAATGGATTAGCAATAGGCTTCAAAATGATTCAGATTGTAATAGATGGTGTGTTACGTAATTAAGGTGCTGTTCAAGCAGTGCACGCATTCGTCAGTAAACGTGCAGCTCAACCATAAAAATCTTGACATATAAAATTCACCGATACCAATGTGTATATAAAAATCCGGACATAATCTTGGTCAGCTCATTTGAGGACCATGTAGATCGGTGTCTGCAATAGTCTTTTGATGAAAGAACCACACAGGTTTGCGTGGAACTGTCCAGTCAGTGCACGCATTTGTCGGTTATCGTGCAGCTCAGGAGCTCAACGATTCGACGAACAATACCAAAGAAAGGTCATTTTGGTAGGCTGTATAGTACTCAAACTGCCACACCATTATTAAAACTAACTGAGAGAAAAAAACCTACATAGTCCTCACATTCGCAATACATTATGTACTGCTTCGTGAAATAAATAAACACACCAAGTTTATATTCTGTCTCTGATAGGCAGATTTCTAAACGTTCTAAACGTAAAACTTTCCCAACGTTCGGAGTCCATGTCGGCAAGGCAACCAAACCACCAATTCATAAATAAATTTCCAAGTCCGTAAACAAAACAATGGTCGTAAGAATGTAGGCTACTCGATACCAATTATTCAAAAGCAAAAGCTAAATCCAAGTTCATAGCACAGGTCAATACGTAGCGTCGAAATATATTACAATACAATTTGCAAACAATAATATGCACGCACGCACAGAACAGCTGACAGCACAGAGTATTTAATTATGTTCTGAGCACTATCTACACGTTGGGCCAACGTAAGCCAATGTACGCCACAGTATACTTAAACTATTATCAGAACATTTGAACTACCGTCATTTGCGTAAACTTATCGTTGTAATAAAGCTATTCTGTGGCTTATAATGGAGCATGTTGGGCCAACGTGTAGATGGTAAATCGTGACACTAACAACAAACACCTCGCCCGCGACTCGCGTCCCCCCGTTGTGCTAGTATGAGTGCAGCGATAAACACAGCTACCGTGCGTGAGCAGTACGATCACGCACACTTTGATATTTGCTTGACGCGAGATGGCACTACTGACTTTCGAAAAACTATGATAAATTTGTATGTGTCCGTAATTCCTAAAATGATGAATGAAAATTGTATGTTTTTAGATTTTTTTTTCGATAATTTGTAACTTGATAATATAAGCTAGGTTTCTTCAGAAACAATATTATAAATACTGTTGGGTATAATACAGAAAAAACAATTTGAAAACATGGCATTTATGCTGTAAAAATGTGCGAAATGTAATTCACACAAACTTCATTTTAGGTAAGTTTAAAAAAATAAAAAAGCTGTAGGAACCTAGATAAATACTGTCTAAATCCGAATACCAGCATAATATGGTGGAAATATGCTCAAATTGCAAATAATTTGGGAAGTACGTTTGTATGGACAATTCACCCGCGTCGTCACGCTCTTAATAGGAAAGATTAGGAACTTAGCTGCTTTGATATATTGTCATAGCCAGTGAAAAAATGAATTTATTATTTTCTATGAAGTTAAGCTTAATATTTAACAGTGAAAGGATTTTTTATACACCCACACTGGGTTGCCAATATAGAAAACCTTGATTTAATTTTAGAACTTTTTATTCTGATTAAACCGTCTGGAATAACGAAGAGTGGTTGCCTCACACGTGTTTGTATAGTAACTAATCAAAAGTACTACTATAGTAACGAATTACGACATTTGGCAGTATATTAAGCATGGCAACAAATCATTGCAGTGCACGAAAAAAAAGTGTCGTGACGGTCAAAATCAAAATGTTACACTTTTTTCGGTCTAGCTCATATTCGCCAGGAGTGCAGTGTATAACGAGCGATAAGGAACTTCGTTCTAATCCTCTCAGTTCACCCAAAGTCACGGAACAACCAATAGCCAAAGACCATTGAAAAAGCAAATCCAATTTCACAATATTATTTCTCTTCTTCCTTAGTAAAATAAAAACACGTTCGAACACAGGAATACCGTCTCCACATAGTTTAATTAATGCTGACTACAATGGGGTGCCATCTTTGTCTCACACAAATACTCTTGTCACAATGGAGACGAGCACGGATTTTATTCGGTCATAAACTTTACGGATGCTGGATGGATTTATGATGATGTTACACGTGTTTCTGTGGTGATAGCACATGAATAACACGGTTACTTTGATTGTGGTTTTATCTATAACTGTATCTATAGATTTGTGATAGGTATATTTCAAAGTGTAATATTATATTTATCAGGAGTGCACATAAAAAGGACGGTAAAATCTTGTTTTTGTTTGTCCTCAAAGCAATTAATTTATGCTTAGAATCTTGAAAATTTTCTATTGTAAATTCTTCTAACCAGACAGCAGTGTCTTATCACTTGGAAGAACCTACCTTTAAAATTTACCTAAAAATACTTAGATTTTTCGTTCCTTGACTGTTACAAGTTTGAATACCTACTTGAATTTCACTTGGAATATCAATTAATAATTCATAGTTCTTTGTATGTGTATGTAAATTGCATGTGTATATATTCAACACAATGTAAATTGTTTTATGAATAAATGAAATGAAATACACACATCAAAAAATGTTTGCGATCAGTTTGAAACATCGAAATCTTTTTTTGTTACGGTAGACTCTATTATGATTTCTTCTTCTTTTAAGATTCTTTACTTAAAAATATAGAATTAGAATATTAAAAAAAACACAAACACAATTGTTTTTCCATATAAAAAGAAATTCAATCCAAGCTTACGCTCATTCAGAAATCTGACTTAGTAAATTTTAACGGATTTATAATATTTTTTCAAGGAAAATTGTTATTCATAAAATGCCAAGAGGATTATCAGAAGTTTTACGAGCAAGAATTGTAACTTTAAGGGAAGAAGGATATTCCATGAGAGAAATAGCACGCAGAGTTGCTGTATCCCAATCCTGTGTCTGGCCACGTTGTAGAGGTACCATGGCATGGATAATTTAGGTGACGGACCCCGCAGTGGTCGCCCAACAGTTCTGACTGCTGCTCAGAAGCGCTATATCAGATTGCTGGCAGCCCGTGACTTAACAATCAACGACACTAAAATAAAAGCAGAAATGCGGGCCGCCTCTGGAATTGAAGTTAGCACTTAGACCATTGGGAATTGCTTACACCAGGCTGGACTACGAGCACGGAGGTCTTGGCGAGCACCTCTGAATTCACGACAACGTCAGCGACGGAGATTGCAGGGGGCTAGGCTCCGGCAAAATTAAGAAGATGAGGAGGAAAACATTTAGCAAAACTGTCTCTTCGTTGACGAATCGCGAAACAGTACTTATCCAAATAACCGACATGTCCGTGTCTGGAGAAGAACTGGAGACTCTGAAAGGCAAAGAACTGCCACTAAAACCGTTCAGCAAGGCGGGAAATCGGTGTCCTTTTGGGGTGGAATTATGATTGGAGCTAGAATGCCTTTGATTCGAGTATCGAGGCTCCATAACGGCCGATAGGTACAAAACAGTCGCTAATAGTGGAATTGTCAGACCATTCCGAGTAAACCAGGGGCACCAATTCGTACTAGTCAATGATAATGCGCCTGCACATCGAGCTCAACGAGTCAATGCTGCTTGCTCTCCGAGAATACGACATCACAAGGTTAGACTGCCCTGCCGGCTCGCCTGACTTAAACCCAATAGAGGACGCGTGGGATGCTCTTAAGCAAGCTGTTTGGAACCGATAACTTGATCCTGAGCATGCCCAGGAGGATCTCCGCATGTGTGCGAGCCAAGGGAGGAGTTATATTGTATTAAATAAATATTAAAACCTTCTATTAATAAATTGTGTGATCTTTTTATTTCCATAAAATTTCTGTAACAATTACATTAGGATTGAATTACTCAAATTTTGATAGTAAAAAATAAAAAAGTTATTTTATTTTATTTCAAACAGTGTATTTCTATTTAAAAAAGATATAACGTAAACACTTTTTCTTGATACAGTTAAATTTAAAAAATATATCAGCTTTTGCTAGTGATCACGAACTTTTTTGGATGTGTGTACGTGTCTTCAGACACTTGACTTGGGCTTTAGGTATTGTGTTGACACTTGTCTTCCATTTTAATATTTTGGATATAATTACTATTCAGCAAGGATTACACCCAGCAAGGTTATTACGTAACACATTTACAATTGCAATGCTATAATAAATTGATTTTGACAATTCAACAACTTTCATTGCGTTATTTACGTTGTCGAACACATACATTTTTCAAACATTGTGAAGCAATAGATTAGCAATTTCCTTCAAAATCCTTCGGATTGTGATTGTGAGTGTGTTACGCAATTGAGGAACAGGTCTTTCCATTAGATCCTGATACTTAACCACCTCATCTTTCTCCCCAGGTGCATGCGACGTCGCGGGCGGGGCCGGGTCGGTGAACTCTTTGCCGGCGGGCGGCGCGGGCGCACGCCTGGCGCCGTCCTTCGACGCCGCCACTCCGCGCAACGTTACTGCGCTGGTTGGCAAGTCCGCCTACCTCAGCTGCCGGGTGCGGAACCTGGGCAACAGAACGGTTAGTTTAGTTTCGAAGGCTATTTTTAAAATTTCTGTAGGTAGATGATAATGTGTACGTAACCGTGTTTAATACCTGTGCCATGAAAAGTAGGATACATTAAATATTTGAATTTGGGAATTAGAATTCCGTGAAAGTTTTATTTTAGAAAGGTAATTATGTACCTCATGGAATTATGAGGTTCCCGAAACATCACGTGGGCAGCTACAATTTGAATGATGAGTACAAATAAGTACCCGTAAAAGTAAGTATGTACGGTGTACAGGTATATTTACTCAGAGGTTTTACTCTCTAGTTATTTCATAAATAGGTACATAACCTATTTACTTTCAAATATGAATTCAACGCGCCTTGTGTAACTACTTATATTCAATTTAAACTTGTACAACTATCCACAAGTTGTACATTACACTTTCAAAATGTTGAAAATGTAGGTAAATGTTCAAAAATATGAGAAAGTTTTAAATTGTTTAGGTTACCACTTACCACCATTTCCACGATGTCGGTAACTTGGGTCTATACAATGCAACACAATGCTACAATCCATTGTAAAATTATTTTAGGTGTAGAAATACTTTAACCTTAACCGTTTTAAATAGAACATGTAGGAACTGACTTATACCTAGCTTTATTTAACTCTATTTCTGATCCTGTGGAAAGTCACGTTTACATATCTATAACCTGTACAAAACACCAGTAAGTAAGTTATTTTCGTGTGATTGGCGAGGTTAGGGTTAATTCAATTTCCCTCAATCAAAAATGTGAGATGGCCGCATCCGATATCTAAAAATAGATGCATAAAAGGATCCATTTTATTTTTTACCAAAGGTCACGATTGACAACCCTATTTTAATTTACTTATTAAATACTTCAAGCACACAAATATACAGAAAGGGACTTAAAGCCGTAGGCATTTTCTGCCAGTCAACTATTTCTGCTATACTTTTTCTTATTAGCTACACTTTACACTACCTACATTACTAATTATAGGTCAAATCAAATCATTTATTGGTTTGCAAACATGGGTAATTAGTACATAGATGTTTTATTATAATAGTCCTCCATGTTCTACCGTCACATGGGCATGCAAATCATATTATTATTTAATTTACTTAAATTTTAATTTTTTAAATAACAATTAGAAAAATTAAATAATACAAAATACAAATGGTAAGTAATACATTAAAAATGTCATAATAATACAAAAATGTCAAATGTCAACAACGTTACAGTAATAAAAAATATAAAAAAATGTCAAATGGAATAATAGCATGTCAATCAGTGAGTGATTCATCATTAAGGAAGTCATCAATTGTGTAATAACTTTTTTCAATTAATATTTCATTAAGTGCACTTTTAAATTTAAATACAGTCATAGTTTTAATCATATTAGGTACTTTATTATAAATGCGCGGGGCAATACCAAAAAAACTCTTTTGCATTAATGCAGTTTTACATTTCACTTGACACAATTGATTTATATATTGAGTCCGTATTGGATTCTTTCTGACTGCCGACAATTTTGGAAAAAGATGTGGATTATTTTTTACAAATAAAGCTGTTTCCAAAATATATAAAGACGGAAATGTTAATATTTTTAAGGATTTGAAATAGGGAAGACAGCTATCCGTGGTCTTCAGACCGCACATTGACCTTATGCATCGCTTCTGCATCCTGAATACCAGCTCCTTATCAGTAGACTGCCCCCAAAAAATAACACCATACCGCAAAACAGAGGCAACTAGTCCGTGGTATGCCGTCAAAAGAGCCTGACTGTTGACTTTCTTTGAAAGTTGAAAGAGAGCATATGCAGATTTACTTAGTTTTTTACAGAGTTCTTCAACATGTGGTTTCCATGTGAGTTTGTTGTCGATCACTATACCTAAGAACTTAGCTTTATTTGCTTCCTCAATATCACAGTCTTGGTGGGCAATACTAACGTTTGGGTTTTCGCAGCGTTGATGAAAGTGCATTACTTTGCGTTGATGAAAGTGCATTACTTTTGTCTTAGCTAAGTTTATTACTAAATTATTATTATGTAGCCAATTTATGATGTCACGTAAACAAGTATTGATGTCATGCTCATAATTATTTTTATTTGTACACTTTATTACAGCTGTACTGTCATCTGCAAAGAGAACCATTTTGTTTAGTGTTACATTCGGCAGATCGTTTATGTAAATTAAAAAAGTGGCGGCCCTAATACGCTACCCTGTGGGACGCCATATCTCACGTGCCTTGGGTTTGATAAATAAATGGTTTCTAATTTACTCTTTGGACATAGGTATAAACTTACATACACATCTACAGCAGTAGGACTAGAATACATCTGAAAAACAAAACGAGAATTTCAAGGATTTTGCAAAGCGGGGTTCCATCAAACTTGTCACAAAAGAAAATGGAACATTCGACATTTCCCGTGATTTTATGGATTTCGCGAAATCCCTGATATTCTTATTTCGCTGTGACATTTGAACTACACACAAATATCATTACCAAATGTTTTTCTCTCGTCTCGGCACGACCTATAATTGAAAACGGCTCACGCGTTTGTCAAAAATAAGACGGATAACAGGATGGTAACGGGGCAGGGAGCCCCGGGTACGCGGGAGGTACAGTCAAGAGCATAAATACCTTACAATTACCTACGCAACATTCAAAAGCGACTTTGTCCTAAAGTCTAAGATCTATTCATCTTCTATATCTATACATATAAAATCGTAGCGAAGTCAAAACGGAGCATTGCATATTTTGTGAAAAAGAAGTAATTGCTACGAGATGTGGGAACGATTCCGATGCCGAACATATAGTTTTTAGAACTTTTGTCCGTTTGACTGTTTGTCTAGATGTTTGTTCCGGTTTGACGCAAAAACTACTGAATAGATTCTGTTCAAATTTTGCACAAATATTCCTAAAAAGTCTGGTCAACGTATGGGGTACATAATTATTATTATCACGCTATTTGTTTTGGGGGAGTAGCAATATTGCATGATGTTCGTATTTTTCAACAGTTTACCGCAAGATTGTGTCAAAACGAAAAAAATATTATGGTATACAGATAAACACGGATTTAACCTCTGTAATTAATGTAATCACGCTACAAGGAGCTAAGCAGTCAATCATGACATGTATAAGAACAGCTATTTATTTTAGTCAAATTGTCAGCGTAGTAAAGAGCCTATCAGTGGGTATGCACCGTGATGTGGTCGCAGTGGACAAGGAGCTCACCCCACTCTCCATGGCTAAAGAGAACAGGCGCAAACCTGTAGTAGTTAATACAGATGACTGCAAGAAGGTATGGCAAAGCGAGGAGCTTCACGGACGCTGCTATCGGGCTCTTCATGAGCTCGGTCTAGTTTTCTTAGCGTCTATATCCTGGCTACGTTTTGGTGACCTTTTCGTGGAAACTGAAGGTTTCATTTGTGCAATTAAGGACGAACTTATCTTGACGAATAATTACCGGAGACATATTATGAAAGACGGGATGGTTGACGTGTGTCGGGCATGCCATCGTCCGGGTGAGTCCATCAGACATATTATCTCTGGTTGTTCTCGTCTGGCTAACGGCGAGTACTTGCACAGGCATAGCCGAGTAGCCAGGATTATTTACCAGCAACTTGCTTTGGAATAAAAACTAGTGGATTCTGAGGTACCGTATTACAAGTATGTGCCCGACCCAGTTCTCGAAAATGACCATGTCACGTTGTACTGGGATCTGTCTATCATTACTGATAGGACTATTGTCGCCAATAAGCCTGATATAGTGGTGATAGATCGATAAGCGCGCCGCACAAGGATTATCGATGTTACCATTCCACATGACGACAACCTCGTAAAAGCTGAGAAAAAGAAACAAATTAAATATCTCGACTTAGCACACGAGGTTGTTGACATATGGAATGTAAGCTCGGCTGTCGTTGTGCCGATTGTCGTATCGACCAATGGCCTGAAGGCCGAAAGTCTCGATCAATATCTCTCGAGGCTCTCGTTAGGCGGTTGGATGAAGGGCCTGATTCAGAAGGCAGTACTCTACCATACGGCTCCCATCGTGAGGAGGTTGCTGTCTCTGGAGGCCTAACCAACGGTAGCTTGGACCCTGCTCCCGATACCGTCGGACCACTATTTTTTATAAAAATATTTAAAAATGTATTTAATATAGATGATAAATAGATAAACGAAATAATAATAAATATTTTTTCCCTCCAAATCCTTTTTATGGTTGTTTATCATTTAATTTTGCTGTGTATGAGTCTACGTTGAAACAATGACGACGAACAAATCGGTTTCCAAATCCTGGCGTGGGAGTTGCTGCATAGTTATTTTAGTATATTGTGGTGTCTTACGACTTCCACGCGAATGAAGTGGCGGTGAAAAGCTCGTTGATAATAATTTTGTGGGGTTATAAACACAATTTTGTCGAAACCATACTATTATAAAATAGGTCTTTTCTTAAAGTTGTAATCGTTATTTTTTGAGAAAATTGCTTTTGAATGTTGCGAAAGTATTTATGCTCGTGACTGTACCTACATGTATCGCCACTCGCCCGATGCGCATTCAGTCTCAAACACGATAAGCCATTCATCCTATTATCGCACACCATTGCAAGTAGCCACACAGTTCCACCAGAATCTACCAAACATCCTTTTAATATTGCTCTCGTATTGTGCGCACAGTTCTGACTTCTGTAGCAGTTTGTCCTCAATATTGCAAGTCAATATTCTAAGATCGCAAGTTACGCGGTCAGTTTGTCAAAGGACTGTGAGTTACGACTAGCTACCATCTAGCTGTTTTGATATTACTAATGGTTTATTTATGTCCCGCTCCATGTTGAATTGAGTAGAAAGTGTTTCTTAGTCTAGGAATTCTTTTGATATTGTAATGGAATGTGAACAGACATAGTACCTAGTAATTGTAAGAACTTTGAGAAATAAACTGGAAACCCTGAAAAACTTCGAAAAAAAATTCCATGCTCATTTAAAAAACACATGACATAAAAAATTGAGCGAGTGACGTTGCTGCGTGAGCTTTGAAAGCAAAGTTAGATGATTTTCTATTGTTCTGTAACAGAAATGTGAATAGAGATTTAGTTCTTTGTTTCTGTACATGCGCAGGCAGATTGTTTTTGACATTTGCATTTTGTTTGCCGTAAAACTCTATTCGATTTTATAAAATACTTTTCCTATTTCAGTAAGTATACCTTTTTTCGAAAACCTTATACTTTTCTTGTATCTCCGCGATACTTATCGCAATTACGCGTGAGGTCGTGTAACAACCGCGCAGCGCCGCGTCGCGTCTGCGACTAATTGTCGCGATAATTGCGCAACGGCCGCCTTCCGCTCGCTCGGCTCTTTCGGCTCCTTCCGCTCCCGACTGCGACGGAGGAAAGAAAGGATGTGTTGAGGCTGCAAAGGGCGAGGATATGTTTTGGTATAGCTATGTTTTTAGTTACCGAATTCATGTTGGTTAGTACCTACTAAATCAGTGTTGGTTGAAAACTGGGGCCTTTGGTTGGTCAAACATTTGATTATTAATCTAAACAGTGTCTTGAGTAATTGAATAACAACAATAATATTATAGAAACGGATAAATTTCCATAATATTATTGTTGTTATTCAAGTTTAATTAACAAAATATTTGTATCTTGTAGAAACAATACCTAAATAAAATTAATTTACAGAAAATTGTACACATTTTCTTCACTGAATTTCAATTACCTAGCTGCAGTTTTAATCACTCCAATTAACAAAACTACATTTAGTGCTCTTTTATTGTAATTAAAATATTGATAAAAGCTAAAAAAGGCGGTTCTAGTTCCTTTATATTAGTATATGAATTAGAATCGCCTTTATAATTTGTCAAAATTAATCAAATTAACACCCGTTCGGCCCTCGTAGCACAATAAATTATTACAACATCTTAGTAAAGAGAATTTGAAGCAATATTTCTGAAGTGCTACTGTACGTTTTGGTGAATAAATGTAAAGGAATAAGTCTGGTGTTGGTGGTTCGTGCATAATTATTGTAGAGGTAGACCGCTGAGCCTGCTCGTCTGCTCGACCCAGTATTTTAGCGGTACACTACGCTTTCGAGTACACGTTCTTTATGCATGCTCGAATATACTTTTGTCTTCATTAATTTTGGACGAACAAATTAAGTATTTTTTCTAGACGTTTTTGTTTGACGATTTTTGATTTTGATTTTGTTCGACGAGATTTGTTTAGGCATAAATAGCAGTTGGTTTTTGAAATCAAGTTATAATAATATTCTACCATATTATTATAACGTAATTGATAAATGATAAATGATTTTATTTCTGTAAGTAGGTTTGTACAAACACTTTTACACGTCAATCATATTTTAAAACTAGATGAGGTCGGCGTTTCCTATCTGACTACTCTGAGAAGAAAGGCCGAAACAAACTCAGAGGTCACAGTCTCTTTTAAAGTCCAGACATAATCTTGGTCAGATCATGTGAAGACCGTGTAGATTTGAGTCCGAAATGGTAATTTTGAGGAAAAAATACCACACAGAATGAGTGGACCTGTCCAGTCAGTGCACGCATTTGTCAGTAATCGTGCAGCTCAACTCAAAACTTAAGGAGCTCAACAATCGAGCTCAAAAATTATCCCAGAACTGCTAAGTCGACCCATTAGATCACTTTTGTACTCATATCAAGATAACGCCAATCACCACAGACGGACGTTGACCTCTACAGAGTCACGCCACACCCTTCCACTAGAAAATGTAATATTCATGAACACTTAAACATTTATGCAAAAAACCCTTGTGCATCTCTTATTGACGGTTCATTAAGCATTACTAATCGGCAAAATTTTCCTCAATACCGCTGTAGACACCCTGTACACCGCGACCCTGCCCTCGAAATATTTTTCCACTAGAGGGTACACTAGAGAACAGGAAAACAGGCAACAATCCGGGGGTATTTGCTTATGATAATGATCTGATGAATATTCAAGTACCCTGAAGCTTCACTTGCGTACCGCATTATAATTATGGGCTGTGCATTAATTTTGTTTTGTTTATTGTTACCGATTTAGTTGTTGGATGTGGAAGTACTTGGATAAGCTTTTGTGTGAAGAGACATGATAGCATGCTTATGATTTGTGTTCCCAAACACAAAATACGACAACAGTTGTAAGTACAAGGACATTACTATACCTACGTTATATAGTGTGGCCACTCCTAGAGAATACATAAAGTGCTTGTCAACAAAATGTAGTTACCATTTGATAATTACGAGTTTTTATCTGTTACCCAAAATGCATGGTCCGTTAACCAGGATCACGCACGTCGAAGCTAAACTGGGTAAATTATTGGTAGTTAGGTGCAAATGACGCCATGATTGAAGGTTTAAGGTTATTATTACAGCATGAAATTGACACATAAATGGCTCTTATTATTGTTCAGTTAGCATTGACAGTTTATCACTGTGATTAATTTAATGACTAATTTCATAGATTATAGGTTATATTAAGCGACAGGCAAATTGATTGGACCATTTCTTGAACACACAGAATGTGTTTTTATAAAACTGATGAAAATATAATAGGTCTTTACCTATGAAATTGCCGTTTTGTATGAAAAAATTTAAACGAATTTTTTTCATGAATTTTTTATTTGTATTAATCGAAGTAATCACCCATGCAATCAATGCATCTTTGCCATCGCAGTGGCAGTTTATTGATGCCCTACTTAAAGAAATCAGCTGGACGGGAGGCAACAAATTCTTCAAAGGCATTTTGTACTGCCTCTCGGGTATTAAATTTTTTTCCCGCCAAGAAGTTATCCAAATTCTGGAAAAAGTAGTAGTCTGTAGGCGCAAGGTCTGGTGAGTAGGGCGGATGACGGAGAGCTTCCAACCCCAGTTCTTGCAACTTGGAGACCGTCTGCTGTGCAGTATGAGGTCGCGCGTTGTCGTGCAGGAGCAGCGGAGACGAGCGATTGACCAATGCTGGTTGGAGATGCGCCAGCTTCTCCATCATTGTGTTCAGTTCTTCACAGTACACATCTGCAGTAATGCTCACCCCGTTTGGTAAGAAGCTGTGATGAATCACACCGGCGCTAGACCACCAAACAGTGACCATCACTTTTCTAGGGGTAAGTTTTCGTTTAGGGCATTGTTTAGGTGCTGAACCAGGACCCAACCAACTTGCTGAGCGCTTACGGTTATCAAACAGAATCCATTTTTCATCGCAGGTAACAATGCGGTTCAAAATTCCTTCATTTGTGTGTCTGTTGAGCAGTGCAAGGCACGTCTCGACGCGTACTTCGCGCTGGCGATCATTGAGTTCGTGGGGCACCCATTTGTCAAGCTTTTTTACCTTGCCAATTTGACGCAAATGGACCAATATTGTTTTGACGCTAACGTCGAAAGCTGCTGCTAATTCAGCCGTAGATTGTGTATCATCAGCTTCCACAATCGCCTTTAATTCGTCATTGTCGACCAAAGTCTTCGGACGACCGCGAGGTTCATTTTTCAGGTCGAAATTTCCAGAACGGAAGCGAGCAAACCAATAACAGGTGGTGCGTTGGTTTGTAGAGTTAGCTCCGTAAACGTCGTTGATGTTGCGTGCCGCTTGTGCCGCGTTGCTGCCACGACGGTACTCATATTCCATAATTACTCGAATTTTTAACGTATCCATGATGACGAAAAAGATTGAAATGCGATGAAAATGTAACACTAATCAATAAAGAAATGACTACTTTTAGAAAAAAAAATCCATGTTTTTAAAATAAAATTAATTTGAAATTAGAATTCATAGCCAAACAAAAATTATTTTGATTTGAAATGGCCAGTACTGCAGAACGGCAATTTCATAGGTAAAGACCTAATATACACATCGTGTACGTCCTCTTTTTTTCGTCGGACAAAAAGTAATTTCACGCTACAGTCCTATCTCAATTACTTATCCTGCAAACATAATAAATCTGTAAAACTCTTTTTTACAAATAAACACAATCGATTTAAAAAAAAAAAGCCGGGGAAGTGCGAGTCGGACTCGCACTCCGAGGGTTCCGTACAAATTTGTAGGTTCATATTATAAATAGTTCAGGAATCGAGTCTCGCAAGTTTTTCCGAGCTTTTCCCGAAATTCAGTTTCGAAAACCTATAATTAATTATATTATTGTGTTTTATAAGTGAAATTGTGGTTATACTAACAGTCCATACCTAAATTATATTTAATATTGTTTATCTATATCTATCTACTTCTATATTATTATTATAATTAGTGAAGATTTGATATTTTAGAGAAGAGAGAGAGAGACTTCTTTATTTTACCTATACATATAAAAGAGGGAAAAGGTATTTTTTTTTCATTCTTCGTCATAAATCGAAAACATCATAAAAATAATTAAAAATTTGTTTAAGCTTCTGCCAACGAATCCCTATCAAATGATACCCCACATGATACGGTTAACTCACTTCAAAATTTGGACCCCTGTTCCGTGCATAAATACCCTATTTTTTTTGTGATTTAATTACAAATATACGGCTTTCAGATTTTTCTCTTCTGTACAAATTAGTAAAAGTTTAAAAAATGTACAAAAAGATTTGGTCACCCATACAATTATGACCACGCATACCGTTGTTTAACCTCAATGATGGATTACGTACTTTAAATAAAGACTGTATTTTAATTATTTAATTCCAAATTTATAGTTTTCAGATTTTTCCCTGTACTTGTAAGACAATATTACTAACCCAATTTCATAGTTCTAGGTCAACGGAAAGTACCCTATACATTTTGATTCCCTTAAGAGTGTCGAAATATACGTTTTTTGCGGCATAAACGGCCGTATCTTTTTTTTACTTTAACTTAGAAGTTTATTTTTTCACAGCTTCAAGGGATTGTAGTTCTGAGTATATGGTTTTAATTTCAACTCGATACCTCCACGTGTTACCGAGATAAAGGGTCTTGACAGACAGATGGACAGACGAAAAACAAAGTGATCCTATACGGGTTCCGCTTTTTGTCTTTTTGAGGTACGGAACCCTAAGAACACTACAAAGTGAAAAATCACTTTAATTTCGGAAGTCGGTGTCTTTGGTTTTGTATTTTCGCTTTTTGCCACCGACTTCCGAAATTAAAGTTATTTTTACTTTTTAGCTATGGTACCTACCACGGCGTCCTCACCTTCCGCCTGACGCAGGTCCTCACCGGACATGGTTGTTTCGGGAGGTTTCTGTTTCGGATAAGGCGGGAGGATACGCCCGGTTGTTATCATTGTGTGGATCGACCGGAGGACTCGGTGGAGCATACGGTGAAGGTCTGCCCGGCTTGAGCGGAGCACCGCCATGTTCTCGTGGCGGCGATCTCTCTCGTCCGGCCCTGGTTCAGGCCATGGTACGGAGCAAGAGGGAATGGGAGGCCGTCACCTCCTTCTACGAAACAGTAAAGCTCGCGAAGGAGGAGGCGGAGTGCCTGAGGAAGAGGCAATCGTTGCGCCCTCACGCCCCTAGTCGCCGCAGGAGGAGATACCCTGGGCGTCGGGAGTCGATTGCCGACTCCCGGCCACCATAGGCGCGGGCTTGCGGCCGGCGAGCAATGGGCAGCTCGCCGTCCGGTAAGGACCAGGCCCGGGTCGACGGCGCGTCGTGTTCCACGCGCGCTTCAAAGAGATGTCAGCATCATTGACGGGGTCCGATAGGGCCGATGCCAGCCGGGGTCGCGGATTGTTTGAAAGAGTTACCGTGGCCCTGGCGCACAGGCAACTGAAGGAACACGGGTGGGTTTTAGTCAGTAAGAGTCTGACACGCCCTTCCGCTCCGGCCAGAGCGGCGAGGTCATTTGATGATTTTCCACCCAAAAAAGAAAAGCTATGATACCTACCCCACACAAATTCATATACCACTACGGGATGTGTAAATAACAGTGACAGGAAGTTATTAAAACCTCATCAATATATACTAAGTGGAAAAAATACGCATGTTTAAGGATAACTCAGAAAGTACTGGTCAGATCTTGATAGATAAATTTATATGGGACCACATGAGAGTAGGTGTCAGCTTTCAAATAACAAAAATAATCATCAAAATCGGTTCACCTAGAAAAAAGTTCTGAGGTAAAGCACATACAAAAAATACAGTCGAATTGAGAACCTCCTTCTTTTTTTGAAGTCTAGGTATTGTTTAAACTTATTTCTTTTAACATAATTCGAGTGGTGTATGGGTACTAAAATAAGTATATAATTTGAAACGCTTTGTTAAAACGAAAGCAAGGAATGTTTAGTTAGTTGTTCAAATATTTCACTTACGCCAGGACTACTTTAGAGTGGTTGTGGTTGTTCAGACCGGCCAGTAGCTTATTTTAGTACTATACATAGGACTAAATATATATGTGGTGAACAGTCAAATAAATTGCATGTTTAAATAACGTTTTACTAATGATTCCCAGTAGAATTCAAAGTTAAAACACATCAGTCTCAAATATGATGTTTTGCACAATAACGTCCACCTACTTATAAATTATAATAAATGTATAAATTAATAATTTCAGGTATGTTAGTTAGCTTACCTCTATTGGTACTAACTTATTCTTTACAATGTTACCTAGACGTGAGTGTAAAACAGCAGGCGGTACACTATTGTATTGATATTCAGTTTCATGTACCACCACTATTTCGCCAATATTTTGTAACCATATTTTGATTTAAAAGAGTGTCCATGGAGTTTCTTGCCCATTTTTCTCCATAGGTACCTACTTCGCTTTGGAATGGGCAACTAGCTTCATCTTTCTGACTGACCGACCCTTTTTTTTTTTTTTTTTCGCTTTGGAATGGGCAACCGACCAACTTTGACCGACCCCTTGACAATTCAAAAGTGCCTGTAATTGGTTTATTCGAAATAAATGCTTTGAGTTTTTTTTTGAGATATAAGAGGAGATTCCTGCAATTTAACCGGAAATCCGGACCTCCACTGAGAAAACAACCATGAACATATTTTTTTTAACTTTTCCCACATCTGTGAATCGAACTTGAGACTTGAGACTAAACTCTCGATTGCTCCCTAAGAGGCTAATAGTCTGAACTTTCCGTTTTCCTCGAAATTTTAAACTGAAATGTGCTATGTTATTGTTGTTATTCTGAAGGAGCAAAATACAAAATTACTACAATTATGAAAACAAAGTCTCCGTTACTGAGTGTTTTCAATACGACACTGTTTCACAATAATAAATAATAATAGTAACACGAAAAAACGCGCCGTACTAAGAATCCCTCTCTCTAGGAATTCCACTTACAAGTAACAAACAGTTCAAGATAAGAGCTATCCTGAACTGTAACCATTAAGACCATTTTAACGACGTTTCTTTGAAGATGATCACTCGTGGCTAGAAGTCGGAAGTACTGGACTCCTGGTCCTTTTGTCCTGGCTTTAAAGCGGAAAGGCCTTGATCTTGGACACTTCTGAAGAAATTTAAAATTTATTTGAAGAAAACTCGAGGAAAGATTAAAAACTGTAACTAGAAGTTCTGTTTGTTTGTCTACAAAAGTAATAGAGCATTGGTTTTAATTAACTATTATCGTGTAATAAATTTATATTACTGGAAACCATTAGGTATAATTAATTCGTAGATGAGGTTGATCACATAAGACATTTTTTAGCATTCTTTATTATGTACTAGCTTCAGCCCGCGACTTTGTCCGCGTGAAATTTCTTGCACCTCCGACACACCGCGTCGCATCGCTTGCCCGCTTACTTCGTTTTCGCTTAGCGTTCTCTCTGACTTTTTTCTTTTTGCTCGGCTCCAAAGGGTCCTAGCGTGATGTTAAATAGCCTATATAGCCTTCTTCAATTGGGCTATTACATGCAAAAATAATTTACTATATCCGACTGGTAGTTCCAGAGATTAGCGCGTTCAACCAAACAAACTTAAAGTATGTTTACTTTGTAAAATAATATTATTATTTTAATATTGTGAATGTGAAGACTATGTGGGTCATTGTTGTTTTGTGTTTCTTTTTATTTTTTCTTCTCAATTAGTCATCATGGTCATATCATGGTGGTATCATGGTCCGGCAGTTTGAGTAATTTATGCGGCCTACCCAAATGCCCTTTCTTTGGTATTGTTCGTCGAATCGTTGAGCTTCTTAAATTCCGAGTTGAGCAGCACGTTTGCTGACAAATGTGTGCACTCATTGGATAGGTCCACTCAATCTGCATGGTTTTTCCTCAAAAGATCATTTCGGACACCAATCTACATGGTCTTCACATGATCTGACTAAGATTATGTCTGGACTTCAAAAGAGACTGTGACCTTTGAGTTTGTTTCAGCTTTTCTTCTCAGAATAGTCAGATAGGAAACGCCGACCTCATTTAGTTTTTAAAATATGATTAAGGTGTAAAAGTGTTTGTACAAACCTACTTAGAGAAATAAAATCATTTATCAAAGAAACTGTTCAGCTTTATTATCAGTGTAGATAAAGAATTGTCAGCCCAAATAAAACAGTACCATGCGAACGTGTTTTGGCCACGATTTAGACGCACACGAATAAACTTATGAGATTTATGTAACCCACTGTTTTCGTCACCAAGATTTATCACAAACACGGAGCACATAAAGACCTGACCTAGTATTTATGCCACCTTGACAAATAGTTTAGTCATGAAGCGATGTAACATTTGATACGCTGACATGTAAAAATTACGTTTCAGCTTTACACAATGAATCGTGCTACATAAGTAAATATATTCCAGTCTTGTCAGGACTATGAATACGTTATATATTCTCGTCTGGAAGAGGCTATGAATACGAGCTGGATTAGCGCGAGTCTGATAACTGGCTTTGTTGTTTTAGGTACCTATTTAGAATATTAATGCTGTTTTTGTAAAGTTTTATTGCGATAAACTTTGTCTATTTCAACATAATTATCCCTAACTGGTTGAGCAGTTCAAATTATTCTAGTTAAAAGTTGTTTCAAAAGTTAACATAATTAAACAGTTAATAAATTGACTAGTACCAACGTTCTGCTATTGAAGTCTTCGCTTTCTTTCTTGTGATATTTTTTGTGTGACAAAATGGCACAGTTTTTATCTTGGTAAACTAATCTATACTAATAATCTGTCTCTAAACAATATCCATCTATACTAATAATAAAGCTGAAGAGTTTGTTTGTTTGAATGCGCTAATCTCTGGAACTACCGGTCAGATTTGAAAAATACAATTTTTGCATTTGGTAGCCCAACTCTTGAGGAAGGCTATTTAACATCACGCTACGCCCCTAAGGAACCGAGAAAAAAGAAAGAAATCAGAAAGAACGCTAAGCGAAAACGAAGAAATAGCACGAGCGGGCGATGCGATGCGACGGGTTGGGTTGGAGGCCGAAATTACACGCGGACGAAATCGCGGGCAGAAGCTAGTCTTTGATAAAATCTGATATATTTTCTTCTTTAAGTCCCGTTTAGAATTTGTATGGAACATTCATTTACGTAATCGTAATATAAAATTCAATCCATTTATATCGATTTCTGTGAGTTTTTCACATTATCGTTCCATGTAGGCTAGCCATACCACAAGTTAATAACAGCACTCAACAATTCTTAGCAATCCACAGTGTTGGTGTACATATGTTAGTCGGTAACCTGTCAGCCGACAGTTGACAGATGCTACAGATAAACCGTCTCGGTCCGTGTTTGTGTTTCAGTGTGTTTGTCCTATGTTCAACTTAGGGCTGATTTTTTAATAGTCAGATAACTTTTAATTGAGGAATAAATATTGTGATTTGACAAATTTGTGTAGAAAATAGGTCAAACTGTCAGATTTAATGTCAGATAAAATGATATCTGACTGTTGAAAAATCAGCCGTTATTTGTACAAACATCCGACTACATTGCCTGCTAGGCATTAGTAGATATTGCTGTTTTTGAGACAGCGTACCTGTTGTCTGATTTACTATTTACTTAGTGTACAGATATTGATTTTCCTTTGTTTTATTTGGTAGAATAGGTATCGTAGAATGGTTTAATATTTAATTGCTTGTATTTGGGATAGTAACATTGAGAATTTATTTGAACTGGTCCTAATTGAATTGAGTAGATATTAAGTTATATTTGATGTTTGTAAAGGAAATCTTTTCTGTTTTTCTATAGACTGTTGCCCATTTTGTGGGATGACAAGCTTAATAGGTGACTAATATCTCAAAAGGTGATAAAGCTACATCGTATCGCTCCCTCACTTCCTGATTGGTTTTTAGAAGTGTCGCTTTTTGATTATTTTGTTGACTTATGTATTTTGTTATTTCAATAAAGTAGTTTAATTCAAATAACTTATCATTGCGGCCACTTGCTCTTCCCTTCAGAAACTTGTTTATGCAATTCTACTTTATTACCAGCTAAAAATTAGGGCCCCCAAGTCATTTCAATTATAATGGTTCGTTATACTTTATGTCTGTTTGTTTGCACCCCTAGGGGCTGATAATTTGTGCTCTCTAAAACTTTAATTTGCGTGAAATTCCAAGGGTTGATTTAGGTTTTAAGGGGTGAATTTCTTAAATGCGTAATTTAGCGAGCGTGAATAATGGCTAGGTGGTGTAACAGGGTGATATTAAATGTCATGTGCTTTGTTAATTGAGTGGTCTTTCTGTGCGCAGTTTTTATATTGATGTTAGTGTGGCCATATTTGAAAACTCACAAAAAATTGTTCATATTAACTGCCAATAAATTGATTATAACAATTTGTTTTCACGCACCAAATATTATTTACTTTTACATTTCCGTTCTGAATCGTACCACACTTAATAGGTATGCGGAAGGGTCGAGGTACGAGTAGCTTTCCAGAAATAAAGCACAAAAAACACGGTATGACTTTTTTGAACGGAAACCATCGTTGATTATTCTCATTAATCAACCGTCACTAGACGAAAACATTTTATGCATATCGCCCACGATGCTACGGACCGCCATTGAAAACATTTTAGGCCAATCGTCCATGATGCTACGGATCACCATTGAAAACATTTTAGGCCTATCGTCCATGTCGCTACGGATCGCCATTGAAAACATTTTAGGCCAATCGTCCATGACGCTACGGACCGCCATTGAAAACATTTTAGGCTAATCGTCCATGACGCTACGGACTACCATTGAAAACATTTTAGGCCAATCGTATGACGCTACGGACCGTCATTGAAAACATTTTAGGCCCATCGTCCATGACGCCACGGACCGCCATTGAAAACATTTTAGGCCAATCGTCCATGACGCTACGAATCGCCACTGAAAATATTTTAGGCTAATCGTCCATGACGCTACGGACTACCATTAAAAACATTTTAGGTCAGTCTTATTACGCTACGGACCGCCATTGAAAACATTTTAGGCCAATCGTCCATGACGCTACGGACCGCAATTGAAAACATTTTAGGCCAATCGTCCATGACGCTACGGATCGCCATTGAAAACATTTTAGGCCAATCGTCCATTGACGCTACGAATCGCCATTGAAAATATTTTAGGCCAATCGTCCATGATGCTACGGACTGCCATTGATAAATCATAAATGATTTTATTTCTGTAAGAAGGTTTGTACAAACACTTTTACACGTCAATCATATTTTTAAATTAGATGAGGTCGGCGTTTTCTATCTGACTATTCTGAAAAGAAAGGCCGAAACAAACTCAGAGTTCACAGTCTCTTTTCAGGACTTCAGGTTTTCAGGTCAGGTCATGCGAAGACCATGCAGATTGGTATCTGAAATGGTCTTTTGAGGAAAGAACCACACAGATTGAGTGGACCTGTCCAGTCAGTGCACGCATTTGTCAGTAATCGTGCAGCTCGACTCAGGAAGTCAGGACTTAAGGAGCTCAACGATTCGACGAACAATACCAAAGAAAGGACATTTGGGTAGGCTGCATAAATTACTCAAACTGCCAGATCATGATAAAAATTAATTGAGAAAAAAAAAGAAAGCAATTACCCACATAGTCCTCACATTCACAATAATTAAAATAACATAATACTTTTTATAGTAAATATTCATGTCTGAAATAGTTAGCAAAATAAAATCAACATTCACTGTGTAAATTTATTGAAGCAGCTCAATCTCAAGCCTTTTTGTCCTCAATATTGTTTTTCACAGTATAATAGGCTTTCTGGCATAGTTTCCGCTTTATAAAAGATTTTAATTTATTAAAGCTTAGATCTTGAATGTGGCTAGGAAGTTTATTATAAAAACGAATACATTGGCATCTAAAGGAGCCACCTATTTTCTTGAGCCTGATTGTAGGAACAACAAATTTGTGTTTGTTCCTAGTATTTATTTTGTGGATATCACTGTATTTTTTAAACAGATTAATATTTTTATGTACATACAAAACATTTTCATAAATATACTGAGAAGGCACAGTAATAATATTAATCTCTTTAAATTTATCTCTGAGGGAGTGTCTGGGACTTAACTTATAAATTGAATTGCCCTTTTTTGTAAAACAAAAATTGTCTGAATATCGGCGGCATTTCCCCACAACAGAATACCGTACGACATCACGCTATGAAAATAACTAAAGTATACTAAACGGGCAGTCTCTAAATCAGTTAAATCACGAATTTTTCTTACGGCGTATGCTGCAGAGCTAAGCTTTTTTGACAATTTATCTATATGGGGCCCCATTGAAGTTTGGCATCCAAAGTTATGTCTAAGAATACTGTGGTATTTTCGGGTTTCAACACTTCACCCTTTATGAGAACACTAGTTTCTACTTGTCTAACATGAGGTATCGTAAACTTAATACATTTCGTTTTTTTCTCGTTAAGAAGTAGGTTATTAACATTAAACCAGTTAACTACTATTGCGAGGGCGCTATTTACATTGTCAGTAACCAGCTGCTGACGTTTGAGTTTAAATAAAAGTGAAGTGTCGTCTGCAAACAACACTATGTCATGTTTATCCTTTATGAGGTACGGCAAGTCATTTATATAAATAAGAAATAAAAATGAACTAAGAATTGAGCCCTGGGGGACCCCCATTCTTACTACAGATCCGGGTGATCTTTTTCCGTTAACATCAACTCTCTGAATCCTATCACTTAAGTAAGAAGTACGAAGATCCAGAGAGGCGTTTCGGATTCCGTAGTGGTGCAATTTCCTGATTATTGTTTCATGAAGAACACAATCGAATGCCTTGGACAAACCGCAAAAGATTCCCAAAGAATCGCATTTGTTCTCCCATGTCCTAAAATCATGTCCTAAAAGTTCAACTTTAAAGGTTTTACAAGGGGTCGTTCGACTACTGATGCCGGATCAGTAGTCGAACGACCCCTTGTAAAACCGAACTGTTTGTTATGCAGTAGTTTGTGTTTATTAAAAAATCTTTGCATTGGATTCAAAATAAGTTTTCAAAAATATTACTAAAGGTAGGTAGCACTGAAATAGGTCTATAATTAGTAGGGTCTGATGTACTATCTAATTTAAACAACGGTATTATTTTACTGTTTTTCATAAGATCAGGAAACTCACCACGGTCAACACAATTATTAAAAATAACAGCTAAAGTAGGTGCTATAATATTTATAATCGACTTGGCAACGTCTACAGAATTACTCCATAGATCTGCAGTCTTTTTAACATTTAACGTTTGAAAGGTTTTAATTATATCTTTACAGGTGACATATTGGAAATAAAATTCAGAATCACAAACAGGGACGTTTCCTTTAAGTAAAGACTGCAGCAGTGGGTGATGAGCTAAGAGATTTAGTAGTGGATACGGGAATATTTGCAAAGAAATTTTCAAAGGCCACGGCGACTTGTGAATCTGATTTAATTATATTGTCATCAATATCAAGGCTGTAGTTCATCATCATCGGTTGCATGACCTTCCCGTTTCGCTATTAATGATACTCCATATCATTTTAATTACATTACTACTATTTTTAATTTTTGAACTCAAATAACGTGACTTGGCCATACTACAAACTTTTATAAATAATTTAGAATCATTCTTGACATGTAAATTAAATTCAGCAGTGTTTATACAAGTCCGTTCATCATGTAATTCATAAAGTCGTTTTCTACTTTTATGTATACCAATGGTGGCCCAGTCACTGAAGGAAGTGTTACTATTCACCGAGAAAGTCTTTGAAATGATTGTGTTATCAAATTGTTTGCAATACATATTCAAAAAATCATTATATTGTTCATTAGGGTCATCGTTAGTCGACAAAAATGGTAATTTACTTAAAAGTATAGTTTTAAATGTTTCCAAGCGATTAGTAGTTTTTGGGTTAAAAGTGATATCTTTTTTAGTATTTATTTTTGTTTATGTTTGGAATAGTGATCAATTGTCCGCAATGATCCGAGTCTATTAAATTAATAATTTATTTGTGGGTTGGTATAACATCTGTATAAATGTTATCTAGGCATGTGGCACTAGTGGGAGTTATTCTAGTGGGCTCCAAAAATTGGTTAGCAAGATTGTATGACAGAAACAAACTTATAATTTTAGTACTTAACCCAGAATTCTCTAACAAATTAACAACAAGTTATGATAAACTTGTTTGAATTACAAATTTTGTGCAACACTTCATCCATAACCTTTTCAAAATAATCATACAATCCTGAAGGTGGTCTGTACACACTTAATATAATGAACTACTCCAATTCTACACAGGCTATTTTAATTGTCCGCTCAACAGAGAGGCTCACAATATCCTTGCGGTCTTTAAATTTAAGTTGGTTATTTTTAACGAGCCACCCTGTATAGCATTTACTCTGCTGAACGAACTACCAACCTAGTGATTACTAAAATTAACATGAACTGGTGCGAACATGGACATTGAAAACATTTTAGGCCTACCGTCCACGACGACATTGAAATACTGTAGGTACTAGAAATGTGACAGTCTGGCTACTCTTCGATGATTGGAGTTTGTAACACGCTGAGTAGCGTTGTGGACGGTAGGCCTAATATTCACGAGTAAATCCGTAATCTATAACATGTTAAAAATGTTCAAAATTACACATACTTGTACTACTAAAACCTATTTTTCACGTTACTAGTGATCTTACGGATAATATTTTCTCATCCTAGTCCTGGACACTTAACATTTCAGTCAGCTCAGTACACTTCCCTACATAAACTGACACACGATTAATTATTTCTGCCTACCCTCAGGGAAATTCTTTAACATCCCCAAAAAGGGTGGCAACCCCATCCACTTATATTGTGTTTATCTAGAATAGTTTTCCGAATAAAATGTTATTTTTACTATCTTTTCTATGTTTATGGAAGTAAATAGGAGAATTTACTTTTTGCTAACCTTCCTTACGGTGTACTATGTATATAAATGTATGTATCTATCGTTTATAGCTTCCTTATTGGGTAAACGTAGATTTGAGGAAAGATAATTGGAGGGCAGTAAATGATAAATGATAAATGATAAATGATTTTATTTCTGTAAATAGGTTTGTACAAACACTTTTACACGCCAATCATATTTTAAAACCTAGATGAGGTCGGCTTTTCCTATCTGACTACTCTGAGAAGAAAGGTCGAAAAACACTCAGCGGTCACAGTCTATTTTAAAGTCCAGACATAATCTTGGTCAGATCATGTGAAGACCTTGTAGATTTGTGTCTGAAATGGTCTTTTGAGGAAAAACCACACAGAATGAGTGGACCTATCCAGTCAGTGCACGCATTTGTCAGTAATCGTGCAGCTCAACTCAGTGAGGTAGTTCAAGGGTGAGGTACATAATATAGAGAAACTAGAATTATGAATTGCCGATAACCGTAGCTATTCTAACACTAGATTGGTTTTTATTTAATGCCTGATAGATTTCCGTTGCTAGGAGATGGTTTCTTCTCAAACAGAAAAGACATTTACCTTAACAGTTTCAGGTGAAAAACTGCCAGTCAGGTGTCTAGACAGAATACATTTCCACTGGAGTTAAATATAATTAGATTATTGTGAACATTTTTCGATTAATACTTGGACCAAAACAACTCAAGTTTGTCATTAATTTCTCTGCTATTTTCTTTTACGACGTACCGTAATTCTATACAATTTTAAGATTATCATGAAATTATACAAAAATGTTGATCAAAATATTGGGGGTAAATATCGTAAACGTAAAATGAAAATGGTGTTGCCTGATGAATATCAGAAATTGGTTGTCTCACGGGAAAACGTCGCTCATTCAATAATATTCATACACATGATTCATTTAAAGATTCCGTTCGGAATTATTTTATTGAGTGCGTAGATTGAGCTAAAATAATATTTCTGCTGTTTTATATTTTGATAGTATTTTTGCATCAAAGAATATGAGGAATAAACACATATTATCAGATCAGATGTAGTTCATTGCTGTTTTATACTTAATTTGTATAATTGAGTCACGATTATCGGGAACGAATACAAAAACGGTTAATCCTCAAAAACACTGTATACGAATTTTAGAACCCTATCATTTTAATTTATTTATAATACGCCCCGTGTTACGGCCTACGCGCTACGGGTTGCGCACTACGAGCTAAGCGCTACGGGCTGAACGCTACGAGCTACGCCTGAAGGCCAGTTTAATTTGAATAGGTACTAAACTCAAACTCAAAGTCATTTTCAAATAAACCAATTACAGGCATTTTTGAATTGTCAAAGAGTCGGTCAGTGAGAAAGATGAAGCTAGTTGCCCATTCTAAAGCTTAGTAGGTACCTATGGAGAAGAATGGTCAAGAAACTCCATGGATACTCTTTTAAATCAAAATATTGGTTACATTATTCATGTTGAAATGATGCACGTGAGAACGATGCAGAATGTTAAAAGCGTCCGTAATAAAAATACAAAAACAATTCAAATATTAAATTAAATTAAAATAAAATAAGCCGTGGCAGCTAAGAAATGACCAGTCCCTACTGACGGAGCCCGTTCACGAACATGACGCATGGATCAGCACCATGCAGCTCAACCATTTTGAAGGGAACTTAATGATCCAACACACACGCCACCACCAGCGAGATATTAGAGTGAGCATGACATACTCTCAGCCGCCAAGGTACATTCAAGTCAATGAAAGACAAATCTAGTAAATGGTAGCTTTCTAGTAGGTACATAGTACTCATACATGTGCTATGTAATTATAAAAAACTAAAAGATTGAATTTATACAACGCAAAGATAGTTTTTACAATCTTACGTACATGATGTTTTCATAGATATATTGACAAGGTACCATCATTATGTTAATAGTAGAAGTATCGTCAACAAATATATACTAAAACAGGAAAGGACCTAATATCGAGAATTGTGGAACAACCATTTTTACTTTTAAACCTAGTGAATTGATACCATTTATTTGAACTTTCTATTGTCTATCATTTAAATAAGATTTTACTAAACTGAGCGCAAGTTTACCTTGTCCGTAATGCTCCAGTTTCAGGAGTAAGGTTTCGTGATTTACGCAGTCAAATGGCTTGGAGAGGTCACAAACGATTCCATCGGCAGCTTGGGCCTCCGCCCACGCTGTAAATATGTGTTTTAATTAGGTGAAACTGGCCTCAGCCGTACCACGCCCTTTGGTGAAACCATATTGCTGATTGTGTAAGATTTTGTTGGTGTTCAGATAATTAAGCATTTGATTGAGCATTACTTTCCGAACACCTTGCTGAATACTACAATTGGTGTATAATTATTGGTGTCTTTACTGTCCCCAGATTTAAAAAGATGTATAACCTTACTATATTTAATTAAATCTGGGAAGACTCCTTGATCTGCACACAAATTAAATATTAAAGCTAAGTATGGTGCTTTAATCTCGATTATAGATGTACAAACTTTGATAGATATTCCCCATAGATCTTCGGCCAATTTGATTTTGATTTGCTGAAAAGCTTTTATAATATCTAGGGTTTTTCAACTGGTCAGCCTTAAACTAGATCAGTCGAATTTAATAAAAATCTGAGCAGATTTTGATGAAATTCGACTAGTTAGTAGTCTATAAACTTCGACTAGTTACTAATGTCCCAAGCAGACAAACCAAAACACATTTTCACAAATTATATTCTTAAGTTGGTTTATAGATAGAAAATCAATTGGTCTTAGCATTAGTGGGTAGCTATTATACTAATTAGGTAGGTACTATTATATAAAACTCAATAATCGCTTCAACGAACGCTTCTTCTTATAAATGCGATTACACAATGTGTCGGCATAAAGACTAAGCTCTTGATCTAGACTAAACTTATTAAGCAGACTTCGCAGATCTAAAGTGATGCATAAGTTAGAATACGTAGGAATATGTGGAGACGCTTGATATGATGGAACGTTTATTATATTCGGAGCTTGGAATTAATACCCGCGTTTTGTGCTTATGAAATTATATTAAACAAGTGAAGTACAAAGCGTTAAACAGAGAGATTGAGAGATCATTAATTTTGTGTCGAAACCGATTGTTTGATTAGTTACGTTAATTTTCTCAAATGTTACAACATTAGGAAAGAAATTTGAATAATGATGAAACATAGCGAAAAAAATTGTGGAATGTCTTATTATAGCTCACCCATTACCTATAGCTTGTAGACTTCCACTGCTAGTCTAGTCAAAGTCTTACGACACACGATTAGAACAGGCTTATGTTACCAGTCCGTATTTTATCGTGCACATGTGCAAAAACATTAGTAATTCCGTAGGTGGTGTTAGAGGAGATTTTTTTTAACGTATATCATCCCTTGTCTTATGGATGCTCCTAACGCTTTGAACAATCAAGCTATTATTTTAAAATCATGACGTACTAGAAGTCTTCAAAACACTACGTCATTCTTTGAAATAGATTGGATAGCATATTGTTAAAGGATCGCCGAGGGCAATAACCCTAAGGCTCAAGTGTATAATTAATTAATTAAAGTTTCATTTAGTGATAATATATAGTCGCCTGCCTCCTACGCGCTATCCGGTTTCTTTAGTAAGTCACTTATTTGGTTTAAAATAATTAATAGTTACACTTAACAACGGGTTGCTGCTATAGGCTTCAATACAAATGTATCCATGGTTACAGACAAAAATTTACATTAATATCACAAGTAAATTTACTTATCAATTTGGATACATTATTATAACATTTGAGCCTGATCTTCCCTTACTTAGGTTATGATAAAATGATGAAGTTTCCTAACGAAAATCTAACATTCAATACCCATGCGAACTACAAGAAAAGCTGTTAGGAGGAACAAAAGAAAACATTTGCAATCTTATTGTTATCCGATATTGACCCGAAGCGCTTCCGAGGTCACCATAGAAATTGAATAATTCATAGGAAAACGCTTCCAAATTAATTTATAGAGTGGATAATTACACGCCTACGGGTCAAATTCCATTTGAATAATGTAATTATAACCGTATGCCGTAAGAATAAACCCAAATTGTGATAAATTGTAGGAAATAGGCGTTTCTTATTAATGTTTTTTTCTGAGCTGGACTTTCATTTCCTAGATTAGGGCATTAATCAAAGAGGTTAGCACAATTACTGCACAATGGCGGCGGGTGTTGAATGCCAATAGACGCTCGAATGTACTCCGTGTGTATTGTGCTTTAGGTGCTGGCCTTGTCATAGTACCTGTTACTATTTTAGGGCTGTAGTTAGTATAACTTTAAATTTAACATTAAACTACAGATAGTCTGATTTTGTTGAGCGGTCTTTGATGAATTTTTAGTGGTTGTTGCACACTAACTATCGTGTTTGTGTGGTGAGCAGTGGTAAATAAAAGATTGTCATTTGCTACTCACAGTTGTATTGTTCATACACAAAACACAGTCACATTCACAGAAGAAAGGCACATATGAGTTCGACACACACAGGTAGATGAACACGGAGAAGAAAGTCTAATAGTTTATAGGTTTACAGGAAGATACTTGTTACGATTATTACGTTAATCCTGAAGGATTATGGCGAATGTAATAGTGAACGGAATAGCACAAAGTTGCGTGGGCTTCGCGTCGCGACAGCGAGATCGGACTAAAGGTCAGCCAAGGTGGACGAACGCGCGCTGTGTAGCACGACCCCACTCATGCGCATCAACTACGTCACCGCGTGACGTAGACGCGGTGCGCGTCCACAGTACGTTATCGTTGTGTACGACGGTGATGAATTTATATAAACAATGTTAAAATTAGTTAGGTGTAAATATGATTTGTAGATATAAGTATATAATTGTATAATGTATATGTTATGTTTATGTATTTGTATATGTATAATTGTTAAGGATCGCCACATCACTCCCCTCCAGAGACCGTCCTACGGGCGATAATAATCCGGGAATCGCACCCTACGACCAGACCTGGTAGTTCTGACAGGAGTATCTGTGGGCTGTTTTTCCTCTTCTTGAACATCTTGGTCGGTTGGTGGCGTGTCAGCTAATATGTAGGCGGGTTTTAGGCGGTCCACGGATACTGTGACCTTTTTACCTTTTACCATGATGGTAAAGGTTTTGTCGCCTTTTTGCACCACTTCATGAGGACCGGTGTATGCTGGCTGCAATGAACCTCGAAGCGCATCGTCCCTGAGGAATATGTGGCTTGAGGTAGCGAGGTCCTTGTGGACAAATATTTTGTCCTTGGAATGACGTGCAGCTGGAGCGGGTTGTAATTTTGCGGCAAACGAGCGTAAACGATTAGTGAACTCCGAGATATCGCTGGTGCCGCTTTCACTAGGATTGAAAAATTCTCCCGGAAGTCGTAAAGGCTCACCATATAGGAGTTCCGCAGAAGAAGCTTGAAGATCCTCTTTAAAAGCGCTCCGGACACCCAGTAAAACCAAGGGCAGAGATTCTGTCCAGTTATGGTCAGCGTGGCACATTATCGCCGTTTTGAGTTGCCTGTGGAATCGTTCCACTAGGCCGTTGCATGCTGGGTGGTAGGCTGTGGTCTTCCGATGTTTGAATCCGACTATTTTGCCTAGGTATTGGAACAGTGCGGATTCAAATTGCCGTCCTCGGTCTGTGACAATATCTGTTGGACAACCAAAGCGGGAGATCCAGTTGGTCAGCAATGCTTTACCGACTGTATCAGCGGTAATGTCTACTATCGGTACTACTTCTGGCCACCTAGTGAAACGGTCCACGGCCGTCAGGCAGTACCGGTACCCCTGTGATGGTGGAAGAGGACCTATTAAGTCAATGTGCACGAAGGCAAACCTGGCACGGGGTAATTCGAATGTGCCCAATGGTGATGACACATGGCGATTTACTTTTGTGCGTTGACAGCTGAGACACGTTCGTGACCATTGTCGACAATCCTTCCGAACTCCAGGCCAAACGTATCGCTGCGCAACTAATTTCGCGGATGTATTTGCACCTGGATGGCTGAGGCTATGAAGGCTCTCAAATATTTGCCGTCGCAAGGGTTTGGTCACGAATGGTCTGGGAGCGGCTGTACTCACATCACAGAGTAACTCGACGGGACTGCTGTCGATTTTAAGCTTCTTTAGTTGAAGAGATGTTTCTGACTGTAGAAGTTGCAACAGTTCCGGGTCGGAAGCTTGGGATTTCGCGAGAATTTCGAAATCGACTGGAGTTTGCAGTTCACAGACGCGGGACAATGTATCGGCAACGATGTTGTCCTTGCCGGATATATGTTTAATGTCCGTTGTGAACTGTGAAATAAAGTCAAGGTGTCTATACTGACGCGGAGCACAGTTGTGCTTTCGCTCATGGAAAGCGTATATCAACGGCTTGTGGTCAGTATAGACGGTGAAGTGTCTCGCTTCCAACATGTGGCGGAAGTATTTTATGCCTTCATAGATCGCAAGTAGTTCACGATCGTATGGCGAGTACTTCTGCTGAGCGGGGCTAAACTTGCGTGAAAAGAAGGCAAGCGGTTGCCACTGGTCGTCCCTGAGCTGTTGCAAAACTGCACCCATTGCCAGATCAGACGCATCTGTAACTAGGGCGAGCTTCGCTTGGTAGTCAGGGTGTGCAAGCAATACAGCGTTACAGAGGCTGTCTTTGCACATATTAAAGGCGGTGAGCGCCTCACCTGTTATTTCCACGGGATGTTGACCTTTTACTGAGCCAGTTAGCAGGGCGTTAAGGGGACCTTGAAATTTTGCGGCTTTGGGTATAAACCGCCTGTAAAAGTTCAACATCCCTAAGAAACGCCTGAGCTCCCTAACAGTTTTAGGCGTAGGGAAGTCCTTGATGGCTTCCACTTTGGACTCCAAGGGTCTGGTTCCGGCTGCAGAGATGCGGTAACCTAAAAATGTGACTTCGTCTGCTCCGAATACGCACTTCGAGGTGTTGATGACAATGCCATATTTCTGCATTCTGGTGAATAGCTGATGCAGGTGGTCCTCGTGCTGCTCCTGGTCTTTCGAGAAGATTAAAAAATCATCTAAATAACAATAGCAGAAGTCAAGCCCGCGCGTCATTTCATCGACGAATCTCTGAAAAGTTTGACCTGCGTTCCTCAGACCAAAGGTCATATAAGGAAACTCGTACAGGCCAAATGGAGTGGTTATCGCCGTCTTCTGGATGTCGTCTTCGCTGACCGGTAACTGGTTATACGCCTTAACCAGATCAATAGTTGAGAAGACCTTGCAACCGGCTATGCTGTGGGTAAGGTCGTGGACATGTTTAATTGGGTACCTGTCAGGTATAGTCCTCGCGTTGAGCAGCCTGTAGTCACCGCAGGGTCGCCAGCTGCTGTCCTTCTTCGGCGCTAAATGAAGGGGTGAAGACCAAGGGCTCTCGGATGGTCTAGCGGTGCCGTTGCTAAGCATGATCTCAAATTCCCGCTTAGCGATCTGCAGTTTGTCTGGAGCGAGCCTGCGAGGGGAACAAGAGATGGGCGGGCCGGGTGTGGTGCGTATGTGATGTACTGTTTGGTGTGTGGTTTTTCGGTGTGTGCCAGCGGGTCGTGTGATCTCGGGGTACTTATTAAGTATCAAGTGATATTTCGAATCTCCAACTGAGACCTTTACTGAACACGTCGCTGAAGCCTTTGCAACGGAAGCTGTTACAAACATTGAGGTGGTTTTATCCACCAAACGTTGATTTCTGACGTCAACAAGCAGATCGTAAAAGCTTAAAAAATCTACACCAATGATCGGCTTGGTGACATCAGCTACAATAAACCGCCATGGGAAGTTACGGCGCAAACTTAAATCTAAATTAAGTTGTAGATAGCCGTAAGTATCAATTATAGACCCGTTAGCGGCCGATAATTGATAGTTCGACTTGACACGCTGTTCACGTAGAACATGCCGCGGAAACACACACAAATCACTACCAGTGTCCACTAGAAACTGTGTCTTTGATGTTCGGTCCGTGACGAAGAGGCGACCGGTGGACGTCAGACAGTCGTCAGCCGCCATTACCGACTGCCTTTGGAGTTTCCCGACTTCTCGTAATCGCATGGCTTAACGCATTTGTGAGCGTTGGATCCGAACTTGGAGTGGTAGAGGCAGAACGGTTGCTTCTGATGGCTGGATTCTGATCGCTGTCTGGATCGATGACGCTGTTGGTTGTTCGAACGCGATTGCGAACGAGGTCTCCTATTCAGCTGCGTCGTCAGGTTCTTCACGGCCTTCTTTAATTCAGCGATCTCGTTTGCCATCTCGTGCATGCTAGGGCCCGACGCCGATGCTGCGGCGACTTGGCATGGGGTCACAATGTCCTGGACCCTGTCCGCCAGGTCTGCTAATCCCTCCAAGGAAGTATGTGGCTGTGAAGCCAGCAGAGTCTGTACGTTGCTCGGTAGACGGCTGCTCCATATTGTCCGGAGAAAGTCTTCTGGGACGCTCGGTCCGGCCAAACTTTGGAGATGGCGCAAGAACTGTGAGGGCTTGCGATCTCCAAGCTCTTCGTGGATGAGAAGCTGCTTCACTCTCTTCTCGTGTGACGCAGTTAGCCTCTTAATGAGCTCGTGTTTCAGCTTGTCATATTTGTTGTGCTCCGGCGGGTTAAGAAAAATATCTCTTACTTGTTTCGAGTACTGATGTTCAAGGTTGCCGATGACGTGGTTGAATTTCGTCGCGTCGCTGGTGATGTTCGCGTTCGCGAACTGAGCTTCTACTTGTGCGAACCAAACCTCTGGGTCATCCGGCCAAAATGGTGGAATTCGTACCGCGATACGGCAAATGTCGGATGGCTCGTCAATGGACACGCACGTTGCGCGACGAGGTTTTTGACGAGAACGGGTAGTTCCGAACGATTTTGCGGAGTCACTACTATCACTCATCGTGCTACTGTGATTTTTCTTCACTCGTTGAAATATCGATGGTCCTTTTTAGGGCACACCTGGTTATCGAGCCTTTCAGGCGTATTCTAGGCGGGGTCACCAATTTAGTGGTTGTTGCACACTAACTATCGTGTTTGTGTGGTGAGCAGTGGTAAATAAAAGATTGTCATTTGCTACTCACAGTTGTATTGTTCATACACAAAACACAGTCACATTCACAGAAGAAAGGCACATATGAGTTCGACACACACAGGTAGATGAACACGGAGAAGAAAGTCTAATAGTTTTTAGGTTTACAGGAAGATACTTGTTACGATTATTACGTTAATCCTGAAGGATTATGGCGAATGTAATAGCGAACGGAATAGCACAAAGTTGCGTGGGCTTCGCGTCGCGACAGCGAGATCGGACTAAAGGTCAGCCAAGGTGGACGAACGCGCGCTGTGTAGCACGACCCCACTCATGCGCATCAACTACATCACCGCGTGACGTAGACGCGGTGCGCGTCCACAGTACGTTATCGTTGTGTACGACGGTGATGAATTTATATAAACAATGTTAAAATTAGTTAGGTGTAAATATGATTTGTAGATATAAGTATATAATTGTATAATGTATATGTTATGTTTATGTATTTGTATATGTATAATTGTTAAGGATCGCCACAAATTTAATAATGAAAAATCATTTAAGGAGATTATAAGCAGTCCATTTATCTTTTCGTCACGTTTATATAGATTGGCTGGGTTCTTTACTTCTTTTATGCCTCAAAAGGCAGATGTTAATTAAAATTAATACAAACCCAAAGTCCTTGACATACTTGACTTCTAAACTTTGCTTTAAAACCAGCAAAAGCCTAGTCTTAGTAAGACTTAATTGTAGTGTATCACATGTAAATTAGTTTTGCTCGGTTTTGTGAGCGCAGTTTAATGGGTGGAGATCAAAGGCCCTCCAGGCTGAAATCCCTTTGTTCGGCGGACGCAAACGCGTGCGTTCACGTCGGAGCTAACCACGAACGCGGCGGTTAGCGATAAGCCGCCGCACAAAGCTCACCACTTACATAATGTGAGGCAAAAAGTTGGACACTAGGCCGTATTTATGAGCAGGTGTATTAATGTTGATAATAGATGATGAAGCTGGATAAATAATGGCGGAAACATTAAGGTTGGAATGAAAAAAGTAGGAGATCAAGGTGAACCAGACAAATTACGTAACGTGATTTGAAATTGGATGGATCGAAAATATTGTTAAGAGTTCAAACCACGAACACGCTCTTGCACTTTTAGATAGCGTAACCGTTATGTTACGATTATAATCTAAAATAGTGGTAATTATAGGCTGGCGCCAAAATAAGAAATAGGATAGGAACTAAATATTTGTAATTATTGTCTTTGTAGAAAAGTATTGTACTTCACACAGTATTTGTAAGATGACTAATGGATTATCCACACTCGAGTCATCTTTAATATCTACCTACATGACAACCATACCGTACAATGTCGATATCATGTCGAGTTTCTACGCTACAAAACATACCTATCAAGCATTTTCACAACAGACCGCGATACAAAAGACTTTTCTTAAACATTATTGAATAGAGGTGTTTTGCTGTTTAATATAAATTAAGACGTAGCACTTATTGTAACAGAGAAAAAATAATCTTTTATGGAGAAAATTTAAAAGTGAGCAGCAATTTTGTGCGAGTTTTATTTAAAAAACGTCGGAGATTGCTTACCATTTTGTGTCGCACCTATAGAATTTGTAGACTCTGTAATATTTTTAGAGAACCTACCTTTATTAAATTATGCCTTTTTGTCATAAATGTGGGCAGGTGCTGGAGATGGTCTAGTTTTAGAATGCTTACTTATTCTTTTCCTTTCACGACATTCATGTGACTTTTCCTACAGCGCGTGGGTTGCTAGAATTAATTAGTTCATTTAAAGCGGGATATCGCCAAGCATTTATTTTCCTCAGTCACTCTGCTTCATACAACAAATTCATCGTCCAAAAAATTTATTCCATAAACTTCAAAAATTTGCTTTCAGGCGCACTAAACCCCGAAAACGCTATACATGGTGAAAAAAAGAAGCGTAATTTTTTCGTTGAACATAATCACGTCATTAACTGTGAGGGGAGGTATTATGTAATTGGCTCTTTGTGCCGGAAAAGGCACTCACTATGTACTTTGAAGTGTACTTATTTAGGGCTCGGAAATTCTTCGGCGGTGAAGCCGCGGAATTTACATTAGCTATGGCCAAGGGGCTTTATCAACCAGCTGCTGCCCCAGGATTAACCTCTGCGTAATTTGACGGAATTTAGCCAGTTTACGAGATATCTGCGCTAGTTCCCTCCTAGTTTGTGCATGGGTTTAATGCTAAGCGAGCTGTGGTCGTCTAAGTTGCTAGTTGTTTAGTTCATGTTATTATGTTACCGTCAAACGCGGTGAATAGGGATGCAGGGGTGAATCAGGACGAAACTTTAAATGGGAATTTAACATTGAAATAATATAGTTTGTTACAAAAAATAACTCTGGTGTGTTTACTGTATTATAATTAACGATTAAGTTCCCTTGTTGGCAACAAACTATATTATTTCAATTTTAAAATCCCTTTTAAAGTTTCGTCCCGATTAAGCCCTGAATCCCTATTCACCCCGTTTGTACAGTATAGAGATTACTATCGACATTGTGATATTCACAATATTGGTCATAACTTATCAAGCTCCATTAATCCAGTTTCACAAGTCAAAAACGTACGTGGGTACTTATTTATAGTTTATGTTTACGATTGAAAGCTTACGGTCCGCCACAGTAATGTTTTATTTAGTTCAATACTTCTATACTGAGCCGTTATCCTGTCCTGTGTGTAAATACCGCAACAGTGACTGTTTTCTTTAGAAACAGTCGTAAAAGTTTACTATTACAGCTTACTGCTTGTGTGAAGAGATAAGATTCTAGTATCTTTTACTTTTGTTAGCGCACTATATAATTTTGCTTCTTGGTTTATTACTTTGACAGTATTTTGTGTTCTTGACGAATTATTCAGATTTACTTCCAGCGAAATTTGTTATGTTCCAGAAACATAGTGTAACATAAGTTACAGTTCTTCTTAGATTAGTATTTCCAATTCTAAAACAAAACTAAAAAGCTTTATTCAACTAATCCCATTCGCATCCTTCCAGCTAATAACAATAAAAACCAAGGGACATCGAAATCAATGGGTAGCCCTTCAAACTGCGTGTAAAACAATATGTCCATCCAAACGACTCGCAAGAGTGTCGGTAAATCTGTGCCGTGCTGGTCAGCCGGCTCCCTTGGAACCTGGCCAGAGGTCCTCCCTCCCGGAGATCGATACCTCCGCCCTCTCAGGCTCTATCGCTGAATTATCGCCTCTCCTTCGTTTACACGGCGCACTGGATTGCCTCTTTTGTAAAGTATATGTGAGTATGATGTAGGTAGTTCGGTTGAAGTGTGAATTGTTGTTTGTTTAGAATAATAGTATTGCAACTGAAATGGGAGGCGTTGCTTTAAAAGGTGTGTTTTTTTATAAAAAGTAATATAGGGCTTGGTTATACTAATTCGCGATATAAATTCTAACCATAAGGATTCTCTCTTTCCATTAAATTTTCTACAGTTTCATCAGTAATCGCAAAGCAAGTCATCGAGCCAGCCACTCAACATTATAACACGTTAAGTTGTAGTCTTGTTAAATAGCCAGACACAACCTTGAAATAAAATCCTTATTCAGAATTGTTTACATTTCCACATCGCTGAAACGGTTGGATTAAGTTTACTTATTTTATTTGCATGCCGCAGCGTTTTAAAGTGTAGGGTCTAGCAGTTTTCATGCTCAAATGGTGTCAATTCAATGTATCACAATTTTACAAATATCAGAAGTCCTTACAGAGTCAACATATAAAAGTTTAAACATTTTTATGAATGTTCAAACATATTTTTATGCGAGAAAAATAAAGTTGGGCATGTCTCGCATGTCATCGACTTGGAACTCATCCCAGGTCGATGACATGCGAGAGCCTGGCACTAAAAACTCTCTTAGTTTTGTGCATAAACGAGCTTAAATGTAAGTACTGTTAAAGCTCTGGTATCCATATTGAAAGGGGACGTATGTTTATACGCTAAATATGTATGTATACGAGGGTGTATACGCAGGCATATTTGTGTATGCCGATGTGTGTATCACATTACAAAACAAATGTCGTAAGTGAGAACACAAATTGAATGCTTCCAAATCCTCCAAATGGAAATATAAGATTCCTCGCTGCGAGGAAGATACTTCTATTATTTAATATTTATTGTTTTATTTATCATAGTTCACGGACTACGTTTTAGGTTGGAAATTATATTTTTGGGTGTATAAAACACAATGTTAAACCTTCTAATAAAAAAAACCGTTGAACATAAAGTAATATATCATCCAGGTCAGCAAATGTACGAGAGTTTATTTCCGATGGTCAAACATCGGAATTTTGTTATGACGCTCCTTTTCCAAAACTGTTTTACTATAAGTTTGATAGCCATTTTAATCATAACCTTAACCCTAAGTACATACAATTTTCAATCAAATTTTGTTGAATTTATATTGTATAATATCCTCATCCCAAGTCTTCAAGTAATCATTATTCATATTACTCAGGAGAAAAACTGCAGTTTTTTTAATTATTATTCTTCCTTGTCAACTCCTATTTAGTTGCCAAATTCTCCCAAACACTCACTGTATCGTTTCTATGTGGAACCAGAGTAAACCTATGCCAATATTCGTAGTCCCAGAAGTATCTTATAACTGTTTACTTACTGGAGTTTATGTTTCGCATTTCGCTGGGAGGTTCCGTATTCAATTCCGCTAGTGTGTTTGTTCCCGCACGTGCTGTTCATGTTTACTTTAAAACATTTACCATAATAAGTACCTTTGGGTGAATATTCGAGATTTCCTAAAGGAGTCAATTTGAAATTAGTGGGCTGTGTTTGGTAATGAGTGGCATGAAACTTTAATTTGGTGAATTACTTTTTGGATCTTATAGGTATCGAGGATTTTCTTATAAAAGGTGCTTAGGTAAATTAGAAATGACTTTAGTACCTGAACTAGCATGTGAGTCGTGCTCTTAATTATCAATTTTTCGTTTGACCTAGTAGAGGCGGTCGCCTGCATGAATTTTACAACATAATTACCCTGAAGTAATTCCTTATGTGTACAACATCGTATACTTTATGACCCAACTTATAAATAAGTTGGCCACTAACCGTTTGATCGACTAGTTCACTAGTTCATTAAATAACAAAGAGGTAGGAAAGGAGACAAAGGTGGTGGTATAAAGTACAAACCAGTAGCTATATGACATCAAGGTTAAACATAATACAAAAGTTCAAATCCAAGATGCAACGCTAGCATCAACTAAAATTAATCACGCTACAGAGGAAGTTAATACAAGATTAAACCAACAATTACAACTCTCGACTAATCCCCGTTGTATTATTGTTTTTAATGGAAAAGTTGAAGTGTTTACGCGAACGTTAGTTGTTCCAACTTGCATGATTTACGTACGAAAGTTGCGTAAGAGATTGCGGCATGCGTACGCTTTTATCTTCTACAACATTATCCTATTACTCTTCTGTCGTGTTATAATTCAATTGTCGGTGTCTGGCCAAGGACAGTGTTTGTGTCAGTGAAGCGACGATGTGTTGGTAAACAGGGTGCTGGGATGCTTTCGTGAATATATTTGATGTTTCAAGTAGTGACGTCAATGGAATATTATGTCATGGTATATTTTCTTGTGTTGTGAAGGAAATTTTGAGCTTTTTCTACAGAAATACTAAACACAATAATTTGTGTGTATACAGAAAAAATCTCTTTTCTTGCTAAAACTTTTCACAATCAAACGACGACTGCCTTTGCACTACATATTATCATGTAAAATAAGTTTCGCCCCACCCAGAAATAACGATAATATCATAACCGTTATTTCTTAGTGTTGCCGAAGTAGATTAACACATTCAGTTGCCATAATAAAAATAAACATTTAAAAGTTTGTTACAATATGTACTTTGACAGTGTTGCCACAGTGGATATTATAATTCGGTATTAAAATAATACTTTTTAAAAAATCAAAGAAATCACGACATTTGGGAGTTACGAGTATGTATCTATTATAAATTATCATACAGGGAGGTGGGCAGTAAATGATGAATAATTTAAATCACACATTATTTTATTTAAGTATAACTAAACATCGGGTACTATAGCTTTGCCACTGTGATTTTCCAGTTTGATATAATTTACAAGGAAAGCTTGAAGCGAAATAAAGAGGAAAAATCTCCAAAGATGTGATACATACGTCACCACCCACTTAAGTCCCGTATAAAGCAACATCCACACTCAGCTAACATATCCGAATATCCGCGTATCCGGACCGGTGCGGTAATAAATCTGCCAGTTTATCGGGGCCGGCGTGACGCGGGTTCCGTCGAACGCAAGGATAAGAAGCATAATAGAAGAATTCATTATTCACTATTATACAAACAATGCTGAATGCGCTTCAGTTGTTAACTCAGCAATAAAATAACCTCGCTGTTTTCAGTAGCCTGTTTTTCTAAACAGATCGTTTGGGTGTTTCCGCACCATATTTTTTAAGACTGCTCCTAGTATTTGTGGTACAAAAAGCAAGAACGCTTTTGAATTTTCTCTTTTGTGGTCTTCGAGGAAGTTACGTAAAGAACTAGTCTACTATGTAATTAGAAAATAGTTATAGTGGAATTGCATAGTAACGTGCAATGGTCTTTGTGACTTGATTTCTATGAGGTTTATGCAAAGAATAGAAAATCTTAGCCATTGGAAATATTATGGTAGGGGTAGCCCAAAGGGTTTTTGAGCAAGCATATGCAGGGCCAAAAGTTGATTATTGAGTAGGTGCGGCATGATGAGAGAACAACAAAAATATACTTGAAAAGTCTGAGATAGGAGTTTTTTTTTTTTTTTGGGTGGTAAATCATCAAATGACCTCTCCCGCTCTGGGCGGAGCGGAAGGGCGTGTCAGACTCTTACTGACTAAAACCCACCCATGTTCCTTCAGTTGCCTGTGCGCCAGGGCCACGGTAACTCTTTCGAACAATCCGCGACCCCGGCAGGCATCGGTCCTATCGGACCCCGTCAATGGTGCTGACATCTCTTTGAGACGCGCGTGGAACACGACGCGCCGTCGACCCGGGCCTGGTCCTTACCGGACGGCGAGCTGCCCATTGCTCGCCGTCCGCAAGCCCGCGCCTACGGTGGCCGGGAGTCGGCAATCGACTCCCGACGCCCAGGGTGTCTCCTCCTCCTGTGGCGGCTAGGGGCGCGAGGGCGCAGAGATTGGCTCTCTCTTTCGCGCTCCGCCTCCTCCTTCGCGAGCATTACTGCTTTGCAGAAGGAGGTTACGGCTTCCCATTCCCTCTCGCTCCGTACCATGGCCTGAACCAGGGCCGGACGCGAGAGGTCGCCGCCGCCGATCGCCGCCACGAGGACACGGCGGTGCTCCGCCCAAGCCGGGCAGACCTCCACCGTATGCTCCACCGTGTCCTCCGGTCGATCCACACAATGATAACACCCAGGCGTTTTCTCCCGCCTTATCCGAAACAAGAACCTCCCGAAACAGCCATGTCCGGTGAGGACCTGCGTCAGGCGGAAGGTGAGGACGCCGTGGCGCCTCTCAAGCCACTCCTCAAAGAGGGGTCTTACCGCCGCAATTGTGGCGTGCCCTAGATAGGAGCCCCGTGGTCAGGATTCCACTTTCAGATTTTGAAAATGGACTAAAAATAAAGTGATCTTCAGAGCCGTTGATTTTTGTATGATCGTATATGGCCTAGCCCATAATGACTTAAATAGGCAAATCTGATGAAGAAATTGTTGGCTTTCCATAAATCTGACGACTTTGAAAACTCATATTTGGATATATTTTAAAAGGAGATTCAGGGCGAATTAAAATTATTCTGTGCAATAGTGTGACATGTCCTGATTTTGAATATATAAATATCAGACGGATTGATATTTTTAGAAATCGGTTGAAAATTAATTTGTATCTCATGATCTTTCATTAATGATAAATGATAAATGATTTTATTTCTGTAAGTAGGTTTGAACAAACACTTTTACACGTCAAGAGTCATTTAGTCACGTCATTTAGTCTAGTTAACTCGCAGCTGACGGCCTAAGTAGAAGTGTTGAGGCTTATTTAACAAAACTCACAAAAATAAACTTAACTGAGGATTGGGAGCGATATTAGTAACGATATCGAGCGCAGAGGGTCGTAGTTACAATAAAACCTTGGCTAGAAAAGTGTTACGATATATACGAGTCGTTAGTTTAATGTTTTCGTTAACTTTAGTAAGTATTGCTTTCTATCTTTGCTAGCTTTGTAAAAAATTTGAAGGGCATCTCTGAATATAGGTATTTTTAAATATTGGTAGCTCGTTAAATAGCCCAAAAGATGACGATGTTTTTCAAATAATTGGTTTGCTTAATCTCATAGTAAAATTTTGAAATAATCAACTTTGTTTATGGTCTACTCCGACGATGTTTTAATTTTGCCACTAAACTTTTAATCATTACTTTTAAATGTTTGATATTTTCAAACTTCTGAATGCCGACAAATCTTCACTAAAGGGTCAGCTTTAAATTCAAATAGTAATCAAAGCTATTCTGTTCGTTGATTTAGATATAAATGCAAAATTATAACAACTTTTATATACTTTTGTGAATCAATAAAATTTCGTCATATTCGTCAAAAGGCTCCATCAATCCGTCAGATATTTATATATGCGTAATCAGGACGCTATTACGCAAAATAACTTTTATTCGCACTAAATATCCTAAAATTGTCCAAATCTGAGTTTTCAAAGTCGGCAGATTTAGGGATAGCCCTCAATTTCTTCATCAGATTTGCCTATTTAAGTCATTATGGGTTAGGCCGCATACGATCATACAAAAATCAATGCCTCTGATAATCGCTTTATTTTTAGTCCATTTTCTAAATCTGAAAGTGGACTCTTGATCGCGGGGCTTCTATCTGAAACTTTCATATATTTTCGGTGTTCTCTCGTCACGCCGCACCTACTCTGCTATCAACTTTTCGCCCGGCATATGCTTGCTCAAAAAGCCTCCGGGCCTACCATTAAGATTAAAACTGTAAAAACCGAGTCTGAGATACACATTCATCTAATAAAATAAAATTGGAATCAGAAGATCAGAGCGTGAAAGTAATGCAAAAAAAACGTGTAATCAGAGCATTACTGCTCATCCATTAGGTAACGAGCTCCGTGATGTCAAAGCTGACATTCGTCCACTAATGGCGGCAAAGGCCGAAAACTTCAAATATTAAGATCTCATTTCCTTTTCGTGAAAGTTGTTTTGAAACGAGATTAACTTCAGTCTATCAGCCGGCCATCGCGACGACACAGAACTTTCAAATTATCTTGTGCGGCGCTAGTAGACATCGTCAATGTAGATGAAGCCAAACTTCAGGATTCGATGGGCGGTAACCACGTTTACTTGCCAATAATTGCTTTTCTGAAAGATGGAATTACAACACAATATATTCAATATTTGTATTCTAAGAAGCAATCTACTATTAGATAATAATTGATCAACATAATTCTATTAATTTTTAACCAACACGTACAATAAAATCGCATTCAATTCTGGCATAAAAATTGTTTATCATTCAAACATGAGTGCGAAAACGAACGAAACAAGTAAAAAAAAACTTTAGAACACGTTCAATAAAATTGTACGAGATATTTGGCAGCGCACACACGGGCAATACTTGAATTAATTGTACAAGGATGTAAAACTCTGTGTTTAGACCAGGCAAAATTTGCATGCAATAATTACCTTGGTGTAAACAGAAGTCGCATGCAATTATTGAATGCAAAACTTGCATTCAATTATTGTATGCCATTTTATGGAAATCGCACGCATGTAGACACTGGCATGCAATTCTTGAATTGTAATAATTGAACGTTCTATATGGTATTCGATTATTGCTCTTAAACGTTCCAGAAATTTGCATCGTGTAAATGGCGCTTTACAAAGTAACATGACTCGTCTAACACATAAGCCAGCTTTATGTGCATCTCAAAATTAATGGAGAATCTGCGTTATATTAAATTTTCACTTAATTTACAGTATAATGATATCTTAGTCGATGCTTATCATTAGGGTCTGAGATGAAAGGGCATGATTGATGATGCCTTGGCGCCCTAAAAACACTGAATCACTGTTGTCTGTCGGTTTCACTTAAACCCTTTTCAGTTTCTAAAAGGGTTCATATTTTTTCAGCATGGAAAACATGACGTCATTTTGAGCCGCCATTTTTTTATAGGTATAATTTAATAAATTTCGTTTTATTCTTTCGGTAAATAAATTAAGTTGAGTAAAGTTTGCTGAAATATACCGTAAGTTGATGTTGAACTAATATTTATTTAAGTAACGGATTTTTTCTTGAGAGAACACGCGCAATTCTTTGTTTGATGTGAATAATAGATAATTTAATATGAATTAGCACTTATTAATCAATGCGCTTGGGATTTGGAGAAGTGGCAGTGATCTTATCAAGCAGTAGGTTGAACCGATGTTATGGTAAACCCCTATTCTTAGGAGATACTATAAGCAGTTTATGTTCCCTTGTCTCTTTATTTTATTTCGTGTAATATTATAATCATTATATTAATTCTTCGTGTTGTGGTTTTTAGATTGAAAAGGTTACGTCTCTCGGGATGGGAATGTCCAAATAATAGATAAAGGAATATTTTGTGTCATTTAACCCTTATCATCCATCCATCAATAGAATGTCCCCTGATACCTTTGATACGAATAAAATAATGACAGACAATGTCTCGTACGAACATATACCGAATGGATTTTACAGAGAAACATATTTCTGAGAATCAAATCAACAACGTTCTGCCACCGATGCTAATTTTACATGAAATTATAATTACTTACAAGAGACTCACACTATAAAATTAACATGAAAATCCAACGAAACAAATTACTACGTAACCCTAATATTAATAAGACAATTTCCTGAAAAGCCAGAGAAGCAAATACATGGAAATATTCTGCGGAGGCATTCCATCACAAATTACAGGAGATGTGAGGGAAACGTTGACAACGGGTCATTACCAGGAGGCGCTTCATGCTCCAAAAATTATGGCCACTTAGCTTAACGGGCGCCACTACGACAAGCGTTCAACTTGCGCCAAACACTGCCTCTTGTTGTGTTGTGTTATGTTCTGCTGAAATACCAACACAGTTTGCTTTTGTTACGGTGATAGCTTCACTAAACGTTTTTGTTTTATTTTGTACCTGAGGAACATTCATAAAAACCTTTTCAATTGCTTCTTAGAAAGTTAAGGAAAAGGATATTGTATCTTGTGTCTCTATTTCAAATAGAAAAATATGATATTTCCTGTCCAAGTAAGAATGTAAGAAGATTTTTATTATTTGAGTCTGACCCACGATAAGTAATACTTAGCCTTTTTCTTTTACGAGTAGCTAGCCCTTTTAAAAGATTATGACCATAACTGTCGGTTCCACGAACAGGAAAGTCTATTACGCTGTTGTATGTAGGTCAAATATTTAAGTGAATTACTGAATAATAATAGAATAGTTATGAGTCCATTAGAGTATTTTTACTTACACAATGTCGCAAAAATAAAAGGTCATAACTATTACGCCAGTGCAAAGAAATGAGATATTAAGATAATATGATACACAATTTGATCGACGCACACAAGATTCGAATAATCCAAAGCCCTTGTGAAGCGTTTCCAATAAGTAATATAGACGAGATGGTCCAGTCTGGCGGATCACGTTTTCAAATCAACACTTTAGATGGTGTAAACGTGTATGGAGAAATGAAAGGGGCAGTAACGCCGGCCCGGCTAAATTGGCGTAGATTGAATGTACAATAGTGCGGCTCGGGACGCGGGCAGGGCTGCCAGGCGGGAACGGTGCGGGCTACGTCAGGGTTTGGTTTGGGCATACGAAAATTTTTGGGAGGCGCGACAAGTATTATGTAAAATTTTACGTACGAATATTGTTCAAACCGATGTTTGCCACGTCACGGTCTGGATTGCGGAGTCGCAAAATTTTTGGGCTGTTCGGTGGCAACCGGATGGAACGGCAACCCTAAACGCATTCTAGGGTTTTTTTGGGCACCTCATTATCTAGTGCGGACGTGGATAGCATCGGACGCGAGCCTCTGCGAATTTCTATCCGCATTTTTACACCCCAACAACCAATAAAAGGCCTCAAATGAAACAAAGCCCTCTCGAGATAAAACTGAACAATGGTCGAGTTTGACGCAGCGCTATCTCGCGCCCGTCAGCGGCTCGGCCCTTTTTAATTGAATGCTATTTTATGTTGGATGTGTGTTCATTTTCTGTAATGGAACATTGGTGCGTATCTTCACGCGGACGATATAAATAACGCAATGGTGTACGGCCCTGTGTATCACTGGCTTTTTAAGAGGGAAAACGGAATGATTTATACTGCGCTGATTGACTTGTAACATATAATATTGCAATGTATTGTTCGTTGAGGAAAATGTGTGAGTCACTAATCCCGTCTGTTATGGAGTGGGGGCGCAAGCGGCATATTGTTGTAAGATTTCGAATGAGATTCTGAGCGCGTAGAGGAGGCATAAATGTGGGATATTACACGCTCGAAGCAATTTACTGGCGTTAGTATACAATTCATAGGCTCTGTGTTGTGTCGGCCAATGAAAGTAAATCAGAAAAATAATGAATAAATCATAAAAAATAAATGAACTTGTCTTCACGCGCTTTTTTTTGGCGAAAAAAGACTTACATCTCTTTGGTGGGCGTAGGGTGTATAAAAATGTTAAATGGTGTATAAAAAATATGTTAATAGTTCATTATAATTTCCCTTTTTCGGATCTTAGGTACTCGTATTTCTGGAAGTTTCAATAATGTTTTGATATTTTATATCCTTTCCTTTTTTATAGAGATATCGATAAATGATTTTATTCCTGTAACTAGGTTTGTACAAACACTTTTACACGCCAATCATATTCTTAAAACTAGATGAGGTCGGCGTTTCCTTTTTGAGTACCTACTCTGAGAAGAAAGGCCGAAAGAAACTCAGAGGTTACAGTATCTTTTAAAGTCCAGACATAATCTTGGTCAGATTATGTGACGACCATGTAGGTAGATCGGTGTCTGAAATGATTTTTTGAGGAAACAACCACACAGATTGAGTGGACCTGTCCAGTCAATGCACGCATTTGTCAGTAATCGTGCAGCTCAACTCAGAACTTAAGGAGCTCAACGATTCGAAGAACAATGCCAAAAAAAGGACATTTGGGTAGGCCGCCTAAATTACTCAAACTGCCAGATCGTGATTAAAACTAACCGAGTTTTTTTTTTACAAAATCGCAATTACCCACATAGTCCTCACATCCATAATAATTAAAATAATAATACTTTATAAAGTAAATACTCATGTCATTGTATATGGTATAGGTACTTATAGATAAAAATTAAAGTAAAATAGTTAGCAAAATAAAAATAAAAACAACATTCATCGTATTACTTTATTGGAGCAGCTCAATCCCACGCCTTTTTGTTCTCAATATAGTCTTTGACAGTATAATAGGCTTTCTGGCATAGTTTCCGCTTTGTAAAAGATTTGAATATCATTTGTGACTAACGTTTAGTAACGTTAAATCGGTCTTATTACGTCACCAAACTTAGCTCTTCACTACTGATGTTACATCTTAATTCATTCAAAATGAAGCCCAGCATTAAGCTCACTAAAGCCGGTAACATATTTAGAGCCTATTTACGTGGTCCGTGCGCTATTTGGCTCAAAAACGTGGCTTTTCAAACCAGACTGTCTATCAACCACTTATCTTACAAATATAATTATCAATTACCAATAATTTTAGGAAATGTTGTTGTCTATGTGAATACCACCAAGATAACATAACAGAGAGTTTCTTGATTTCACTTTCAGTGTCAATTTCGAAGCTAAAAATATCTGAAATTACTAAGAGATCTAACAAATCTCTCTCTCTCAGAATACCCACCGTCCAGCAGTTCATGAAATGCCTCTCAAAGCGTTTCTTCGCCTCTGCTATAAACCACCCTATTCCCCTGATTGCGGCGGCCGCCCGGTACACTCCCTCCCACATATGTAGGATTCGCCGACCGAGGCAAACCCTAACCATTCCCGAGGACGCCACAACCCTCTTCCAGGAGAGTAGGAGGGCCACCATCACTGTTCACAAAAACAAAACCCGACCGCCGTCCTTCCGTCTTCGTAGGTGAGGCCCGCTGCGACGCCCCAGTCCATGTCCGCCCGGACCCTAACTCAAGCCACCCCGCGCCGCTGAGCCTGTAGCTTTAAATTCGTCCCAAAATAATCCGATCCAGCCTGTCCCTTGCTACCCTGCCCCAACGACGCGCTTACCCGAGATCCGAACCCCACAGGGGGTGCCCTTAGCGTGTAGTCGCTTAGTTTTAAGTTCTTTAAATCTTGGCTTCAGGCCTTAATTTATTGAGGCATCCATAGGCAAGCCCGGTTAAGCAGCCGACAACCTCCTAGGTTGACATGCAAGATGCCATGTACAAAAAAAAAATCAAATCTGTCGGCCGCGAGCCCTTCCAGAGGAGGACACGTCGCTGGGTGCTCTGCCTGGCCCTTGTTGACCTTTGCCATGTGTAGGACAAGGGTATTGCAAGCTGATTTTCAAATATTAGTAAGTACTTTGGTAAGTAAAATATTTTATTTTTGATGACCAACAATATTTTTAAGTGACAACAAATTATGTTTCAGACGGAATGGGAAATAAAACGAAGCGATTTTCAGGAAAGAGAATACGTTTCTTTTTTTAAATATGGCTAATGAAGCGCTAAAAGGTTGGTATATTTATGTTATACAAGCCGTGCGCCCGATGGGAATTCTCATCGGCAAAAATGACGAACTTCCATGCAAAGTTTCACTTTTCCGTACGATTATTCAAATATTTTCTTTCATACAAACCTTGTCCTGACAATTACAAAAACAACAAATAAAATAATTAGCCAAATATGTGCAATCGCTTTGAAGTGATGCGCGGACAAACATTTTTGGCAATTGATTTTTATTGATACTACTAGCTGCCCGGCGCGACTTCGTTCCCATGGTGTCCCCTACCCTACTCCTAAACCTTTGCGAGAGTATGTAGAAAAGCTCACCAAAGTTTCATCAAAATCGGTCCAGCCCTTTCGGAGTCCATAGAGGACAAACAAACAAACATTGTTTTTTTTTAATATAGAAGATAATAGATTAGCTTCTACTTGCGGCTTCGCCCCGCGCCCGCGAGATATGTACTTATTTTCGACTATTCAAAAGCCTTGAATATAAACCAAACCTTGAATAAAAAATACTATGAATTTGAATTTACGAGTAGGTTTATTATTTAATAAAAAAAAATAAAAAAATTAAAGAACAGTCGAGTAAATCCAATGAAGCATTAAACTATGATGATATTATATGTCATGTAAGTACTTAAGTTAGTACGGTAGTGAATTTAAGAAATTGAAACTTTTTACTGGTTTTGTCGTAGCTATTGTAAGGCGGTTATTTATTTTTAGTTTTGCGAAAATGACTCGTCTTTGTGTTCTTCAATGCTCGGAAACTGGAGTCTACCATTTTCCGAAAGACCTGAACTTAGAAGATTGTGGCTTAAAGCTATTCGCAAATAATTAATTTAACTAAACAGAATTCGAGGTTATATATATCGGAAACATTTTGAAGAAAGTGTTTACGAGGAAATAAGCAATATTCAAATTTTTTAATTCTGACTGTTTTGATGTCAAATAAATATTAATTTAAAATATTGAAACTACCGAAAATAACGAAATAGTGGAATAAAATTAAACTCATGAATGAACACGAAATGGATTGAATGAACGAAATGTCAATAGGGACCTAGCTATGGACATGCCATCTACAATTAGCTTTGACCGACCTTCCGCATCGAAAAAGTGAAATCATAAAATAGATCCAAAATAAATAAAAGTATCAAAATGTTTCCTGCTAACAGGTCAGCGCTCACGCACACAGAGACACCATTGTAGTGTGCCATAGTGAGTATGCCATTCGATAGATCGTGTAGATTTTGACTTGCGCTAAATCGAATGCACGCTCTTAAGAGGGCCCTTCCCGGTCCGTCTATAGTAAATGCGAGTATGATTGAAAAGCTTGTTGTTTCATCCAACGCAATGTTTGAAACAAAAAGCAAGAGTGAGAACGCGATAACATCGAATGAAAATTGGCGCGCAGAGATTTCACAAAACTTGTTGCAGGAAATACGTGTTTGTGAAAAAGCCTTATAAATTTTTGGAAAATATGTTTGTCATTTAGAATCTCCTCTACATGTGCGAGGTTTCTATGATGATATTTTCTTTACGTTTACAATTTATAAGTACATTATGAATGGCCAAAGTTCAGGTAAAATTTGGGCAAAAAGCAGTTTTTTTGAGGGTTATACTTAATTTGTTTCTCCAAATTTTGAATTTTTGCTTGCATAGAAACCTAGAAAAAGTACACAAAACACCTATTAATTCAAAAATTTCAATGTATTGCATTTCAAAATATGTGTAACAACCCCATAATCACGTAAGAGCGTTTGTATGACAAGTATGACGGGTTGGCAGCTCTTAACAAGAGAATGCATTAACAACAACAACATATTTGTCACTCAAAGCTTGTCACACAAATCACACCTGCAAATCGCTGTCCGCTATAGATCAGGGCATATTCATGAGTCGGCAATAATCGGCGGTGCGGCGCACGTAAATCAATTGTCGTGCAGTGACGTCGCGCGGCGGACACGCGACAGCCGTGCGACAGTCCAGCGTCAGCTGCGCGGTATTAGCTCAGCAATGTGTTGGTGTGTGTCCGATGACATATCGGGGATAGCGTTTTGGTACGCGATTTTGGGTGTGAAGGTTTTGTAAAATTACCGTCATGGCCATGCTTGATACTTAGTTTGTTAGGCATCATGAGTGTATCATATACTAACCCAAAAGTGAAGAAGATTCTGAATTATCGAAATTCTTACAAACACCAATGAAACCGTCTAAATACTAACGTACCTTATCCACGATTGTATTATGAATAATATGCTCCAGTTATATACGCATTAGAACCTAATACCATAATCAGAACACTGTTCTAAATTCAGATTTTCAGAAACTGACAATTTGTGTCAATAGCCATTACAAATCCCATTCACGCTCAACTTTATGTCAAAACAAATGAGGTCACTATTCGGAGAGCCTCACATACTCCGCTATATTGAAACTAAGCTCTTATTCGCAGTCCGAGCACCGTATTATCCGCTACCTACGAGCCTTCAAACATTGTAGTCTGAAATCTCAACGGAGTCGTAAATGCAAAGGCACCTATTAAGTTGTGCCGTAGTGCCGTAGTGCCGTTGGGCCGATATCTGCCGTAATGTAGCTACTTTGTGTAGAAGTGTTGGCTTAGCAACAGTTATCGATCGTATCGCCTTGAAAGTAGATAGGGTTTGTATATTGGTTTTTAAGATTATGATAAAACTAGCGATTCTGTATTAACACACTTCAGACGCATGAAGAAACAGAAAATATGTCAGGTTGGCTTAAGATTTTCAGATTTTTAAGTCATAACACACTAATTCTACTACTGTTAGCCTGCGTCATCCCACTGCTGGGCAAAGGCCACTCCTCATGACTTTCAGCTCTTTTGATCCAGGGCTAAAGTGGACTACTGGACCATTACACTAACGCAACATAAATCATTTAATATTTTTTTCTTATATCTACCTTCTATAGTTACATCATAATGGCCCCCAAATATAACTCTGAATTAATTTACTGTCAATGTTACACTATTTGCCACTGCCAATGTCTTCATCTTGTATCAACAAATATCACGTTACGCCCCTCCCAGCCCCCCCTGCCCGCAGTGTACACACATAATGAGTTCTAAATCGCGCCTCCCACCACTCCGCTAAGTAAACACTCCAGTGTATTGTCCAAAATGTTTACAGAAATTTTGGTAGCTTTTAAACAAAACATCTCTTCCCTAAACAGTTCGCTGGCCCATTTCGCAGAGTGATAAATTTCTCACTTATCTGGGTTCGTTTAGCTTAATTGTACACATAGTAGACATCCTATTGTCCTTGTTTAAGGCGGGGCTTTTTTCCTTTTCAATGGATTTTTCAGGTAGCCCCCTCTGGTCCCGGTCTACCCTCCCCAGATAATGTATTTCCTTTGTCTATTGTGTACAGTGATTCATCTAAATCACTTGGGTTTACGGTTCCCTGTGGCACACCCGGCGGCTGTGCTCGGCCGCCGCAGTGCCTGTCATAATGTCTGCTAATAAATCCCTTTGCAATTATTAGCTGAGGAACTCGATGTTATAATCCCATCTGCTTAAGTTCTGCTATATCATACATTTGTGTAAATGAGATTGGTTTGAATGTAAACCCACATTTGGTAGTGAATGGCATGTCATTTATATTCGTTAGTCGGTTGTATTGCACATTAAGCTGTCGCTTTTAATATTGGACACATGTCGGTTTTGTTATATGATTTTAGGTTTAATCCTAAATCAGCATCGATATGTATTGGTTGCAGACAGAAATGAAATGAAATTAATTTGCAAGAATTGTAGTACATACAGATGGCCGGGATTTTTTTACAGTTATTAAATCAATTCGCTAAAACTAGCAAGCAAAATTATTGTTACATTAATTAAATAAATGAAACTAATAAAATTGATAAATAAATCATAGTTATTAAATTTAAAATGTCAAGTATTTGTCAAATTTATGGAATGACTAATTACTAAACGTTGTTCGTGTGAATTATCACATTACAAATTAAATGGTATATTTGACATTGTACTGATTTTTTACATCAACGACTTTCGGACCACCAATTAAGTTTTCTAGATCTTTCCTCCCTCTCATTATATTCGAACAATTATAAAAATGTATATATAGATATTGAAACCTAGTTCTTATCTTTTTTCGGTGTCAAATAATTTATGAAGCACCCAACTTTAATCTAAAAAGCATGTCTCTTCAATTTTATGTCGAAACCTTTAAAATCTGCAATGAAGTTGTCTTTACTATTGAGATGGAGTATTCAGAAAAAAAAAACGATTATGGTAACCCAAATGCTCATTTTATCAATAAAATGATTGATTCCACGAAGTAAGTTGATGCCCACCGATACTAGGTAGGTACAGACTGTGTAAACCCTATCAAAGTCAACTGTGATAGGTTTTACACGATCTTGGATCATGTAACGCGGACAATCTCAAGATAGTAGAGTCAACGAATGGCGTACTCATCAAAAGATTGAAGTACATGATAGTATATAACTGTGAAGAAACAATTTTTCCCCATTTCAATGCACTTCAACAAGATTACACCCATCCATCTGCAACAATTCTACCTCTAGAAGGGAAAATATTTGCAGACTCATAAGTTTTTCTTTAAGTCCTCCCCAGCTTTAAACTAAGATGGTGCTTAATACAAAGTGTGGAGATTTACACAACACATATGCACATAGTAAGCTGAGCTGCGCAATAATTTCAGCGTATATTTGTAGCAAAGTGCAAGGTTTCCATGCCGTTTGCAGCAGTCCTAGGGCTGTGCTGGTGCCGTATATTTCACAAAACTTCGCTACTTGTGTTGCACTTAAATCATACTGATGCAGAAACTGTTCTCAAGCGTATTTTGCTGTTGGGTGTTTCAGCTAAATCTTACACAAGACAATTTCTTAAGTCGGATTTTGATAAACGTGTGATATTGTCTCGTAGTTATTTTCTTCTTCGTCGTGATTATGATCACACCACTTACTGAACCAACTCATTGTAAAAATTGAATTGCAATAATTCAGGATACAGAGTTTGTGTCCCTGTAGTTTCATTTGTGATCACTTCCCTTTGTTTCTTAATTCAAACCCTTAACCTTGACTTCCAAACCACATCGTTATCTCCCTTCTCTCCATTCAAGTCCCTCACTTCTACAAACAAACGTTCCTAACCCACCTTTCACCCAAATCTAAAGTCCAAATATTTGAGTCGTCCAATATTTTCGGATCAGCCCTGCAGAGGTCGTGTCAAGTGGTGGTGGCGACCACCCTCGGTAGTCCGCGGTAATTAAAACGAAGCTCGGCGCTCTCCACAAATAGGTCAGGTATCAATCGGCCGCTGATGGTATAACAAGCGATACGGCCTACAACTCTGCCGGTGACTCTTCACTTCGAGGGCAGTCGTTCTATTGTCTGACATGTTTTTGTTGCTGATGGCACTTGGGGGTACGAATGAGATGACCTGTATTGTTACAGGTTTTTTCTTTTATTTTGGGTTTCATGTGTGTAAGGGCAAAATACGATTTGATACCTGACAAATTGTTTGAAAGAAATGTGTAGGTATTTACATCATTTTTGTGTTTCTCACAACTTTTCCTTATCACCCAGAACTACTATGTGAAAAACTTTTGGACTACTTTCTATTTAGTTCTCCTGCTTCCTCGCCTGTCAGACCGTTCGCTTCATTATAAGTGTACTGAAAATGCATTTAAATTATTCTTCCATATTTTACTTAAGACCGGCCACGTTCCAACTTAATCCGCTAACTTAAGTTACTTTAGTTGTGACCCAAAGTGGCTTGGAACCTCAATTAACATCAACGCTGACATGTCCTTCGCAAGTCCTTCGCGCTACTACTGTATGTTAGAACATTGACGTCATTCTGTGACAAATGAACTAGATTGAAAAGTCTAAAAGCCACCTCTTTCTTGTGTAGAATGACAGTCATATGTGACTGCCACTCAACGTTGATTCCAGAGATATATAGCTCAAAGTGAACAGAATGCGTGTAGCTATTTGCCTAATAAATATTTTCCACTTCATTATTGTCGGCAATCCAATTTGTTTCGAACATTCAAAGTGGATTGTTAACAAAAATGAAATGTTTTTTTCAGCGAAAATGCTTTTGCACATAAATATACTGTGTAAAAATCATGAAACTCCTACCACATTTGAACACACTATTTCAACAATTAAGGCGTCGAATCTACACGTACTTGAGCTAACTGTTACTAGTTGTGCGAACTTTAAACTCAGTTATTTCCTACAAGGAAACCTCGCGAACAAAAAGTCTCGCTCCTTGTTAAAGAGAATGAGTTGCCGACTGTAATTATGATAATTAAAATTCTATCTTTAAGAGAGGGTCGTTCTCAGGGTGTTTTTAGAACAATCGTCACGTTAAAGAAAATTCGTGTCCATTTGAAAAACAACGGTAATTTTGGCGGCATCTCTATGCCGCCAAGATTACCGCTCAAGAAGTAATGGCCGCACGTTTTTATATCAACCTCCTCAATAGATTCACATTTAGAAATAAAATCTACTTTAAATAAAAAATGTAAATAAATAAATCTAGAGTAGCGTACCTTACTTTATAAATACGGGAAAGCAGGATTTGTATTGGAAATAGAAAACTTATGTTTTAAAATGGAAAATATTTATTGTAAACTTATTTCCATATCTGCGGAAATACAATATTGGTTTACGTAGAGAAACTACAGAATGTGGACACTGGGCAGTGGTGATGGGTGATCGTGTCCAATGACGTCATTGGTGTTTTGGGGTCGTAAAATACAGGGTGTAAAAATACACATCGCATATCCGTCAACTACGCATTCTGTACATTAAACTAAGTAACATTGCACAAAAATAATTACTGAGAATCGAATTTTATTTTTGCTGAGAATAATCGCTGTTTACGGTAGTACGCAACGGAACGCACGCAAAACATTGTACATCTGGGTGCATGCAACTGTACAGGGGTAAAGCTTATTTAAAGTTGTGTTATAAATAACATCAAAAACTTGAAAACGTTAAAAAAAACTCAGTAAAAGTTGGAATTTTGACCTTCAATATCTCCGTAACCAGAAGGGTCCCAGGTATCGCCCAGTACAAAAAAAATATTACAATGGCGAGGAGTACAAGTGACTCTCGGCTTCGTCATGTGGCTTTTTACACCCGTTATGTAGGTGCACTTGAGATCTGGTTTATTTTTACCCGTTAATCTATAACTTATGAGAAAAAAGGGCGATAATCTAGCGTTTTGATATGGATAAGCTTTAGAAGAAACAGGGCACAAAAAATAGAAAGAAAATAACGTAGTTCTGTACGCACATTTGTGGTGTGGGTGTGAGTGGATAGTCCACTCACTCCCACACAACAAAAAGTGCGTTAGAGATACCATGTTTGTTACTTACAATGGTAGTCGCAATTTATGTTGTCATCAAGGCACAGTCGGGTGCGCGTATTAGGTACACTGTATCTTTGCAGTGACCTTCTAACGAACGTCTCCGTAAAAAGTACAATAAAGAACACTAATAGCGCCCAAAATTATGTTCGTTTGCGAACGAAATTCAGTGTGGCGAAGACTTCAGCGGCTGTAGATAATTGTCACGTCTAGACGAAGTCTTTACGAAGTCTGCTCTCTCTTTGACGAATACTAGGCTTGGTTAATAATGCACGATCCACGCAACACTCGCAGTGTTCTCGACTGTCGTAATAGTGGGATAATTTACTTTTTGATGGAAATTTTGGTTGTCGTCGTTATTTTAGTCAGAATAAAGGTAAAGATTTAGTTGGCCGTAACACGCACAAATGCCCGGCCTCTTAGACTTTAAAAGGTCAGCAGAAGTGTCTTGTGTCCTTTCAGGCGTGGCGCCGCATGAGTTTTCTTAATAATCATAAAGCAATCAAGCCAACGCATTGGCATGCACTTCACAGTGAGATATCAAGAACCTGTAGATCGTTGCCATCATTATGTTGCCTCTGCCGAATACGTATCTAGCTGTTGACTTTAAGATACGTTTTGGTCTTTTTCGCGTAGAGCTTTTCGAACGGTGAGCCTTTTCCAATCAGAGCCGTAGACGATTTGTAGCTACGTGTTAATTTGGCAGCGAAGCGTGGGCAAATATTGGCTCACTGCTGTCCAAGCGACGAGCAGAGAAATATTGCAAAAGTACGGCAAATACCCTAAAGGGAAGGGAATATTAAATGGACGTAAAAGAAAATAACCTACCCCCACCGGGAAAGGCGTGAGTTTAGGTATCGGTATGTATAAAAAATAAGTAATGGTTTCTGTACGGGCAAGGTGCATTAAATGATAAACTGATTGAATTCAACTTTGTATTGAAAGTTCAAGCACAAAACTGATAAGCAATTGACTCGCGGTGAAAGAGTCGTTTTGATAGTAACCCAAACGAATGCTATGCAACTACTGATCGCTAACTCAAATACACACATCAAAAGTGTCTAGAGATCAAGGAAAGGATTTAAAAAATATATTGTATTGCCCAATTGAAATTAAATAAAAATGTCTATTTAGATTGATTAAATGAAATGTTTTCGTATGTGTAGATCGACGAAGTACTCTCTGCTTTTGCATTAATAAAGACTTCGCCATTTTTGCTTATGCTGGATTTTTCACCTTAGTTATTACCTTTTTTTTGGGTGGGAAATCATCAAATGACCTCTCCGGCTCTGGGCGGAGCGGGAGGGCGTGTCAGACTCTTACTGACTAAAACCCACCCGTGTTCCTTCAGTGGCCTGTGCGCCAGGGCCATGGTAACTCTTTCGAATAATCCGCGACCCCGGCAGGCGTCGGCCCTTTCAGACCCCGTCAATGATGCTGACATCTCTTTGAGGCGCGCGTGGAACACGACCCGCCGTCGACCCGGGCCTGGTCCTTACCGGACGGCGAGCTGCCCATTGTTCGCCGTCCGCAAGCCCACCTTAGTTAATCCTGACATTAAAATGTGATAACAAGATAAAAATAAAAGTTTTTAAAGGTTTTTATTGCGTAAAATTTACAAATAGTAGTTTGTATTTCCGCCGTTAACGCGTAAAACACAATCGCAGCGATTCGGCATACGCAATATGAGTTCCTCCTAATCACGTTGCAAAATGGCTGTCCAGGCCCTGCAGTCTCGACATAGATAGCGACAAAAATCTGTCGCTAAGTCGTATCGATGTCAAATTTCTTTAATAGATCTTCAACCTTATGCTTTGGAAATAAAGTTGAAAATCTATTAAAGGAATTTGTCTACGTTACGACTTAGCGACGGATTTTTGTCGCTATCTAATCTCGAGACTGCTGGCCCAGGGCCGTTGAAACAGGTGAAAATGATTGTCTGGTGTGTTACGGCGTTCATATTTGGCAGAGCTCTTCTTTGGAGCATATCCCATGCGTGCTCAATGGGATTCAAGTCTGGCGATTGACCAGGTCATGGTAGGACGTTGATATTAGCTGCGGCAAGTGTATTTGCAACGACTGGCAGTATTTGGATGTGCATTATCCCGCATAAGCAGAAATAAAGCACCAAATTGGATCCGCAAAGGAATGACAACATCTGATTCAATCGTTTCAGCGTAAATCTGTGCATTGAGATTGTCTCTGATCCAAATCAGTTCGATTCTTCTGCCGGTCCAAATACCTGCGCATATCGTGATTGCTCCACCAATGCATGCATGAACTTCCTGGCATGATTTTAAACGGTCTTGGCGTCTAGTGTCCTCTAATACAATGTACGAGTATGTCTAGTATCTGGCCTCATACCAAAGCAAGATTCGTCAGGAAAACACACAAAACGCCACTCTTTTTCTACCCAATGTCTGTGTTCACGAGTCCATTGTAAACGGGCTCAGCGATTACGGTCCTCAATAGGTAGATAGATAGATAGATATATAGATACACGTATAGGTGGATATGGTATGGATATAGGTGGTACACGTAGCGGCATTATGGAATGGAGATTGACTTCATGCAAGCGATTTCTTATGGTTTGATCCCTGAAGAGCTATGAAGCGTCGTAACCAACATCATCGCCGTCATTGTGCGATTTCGTCGAGCAGTAATTTGTATGTAACGATCTTGACTGCGTGTGGTGATGGGAGCTCGTCCTCCATGTCGCTCTGCCACGCTGCCAGTGATGCGGTAACGTGTCCAAAGTCGACTTATAACACCCTACGTAGTACCCAGAGCTTTTGCCTCAGCACGTTGCCGAGAACCAGCTTCCAACATTCCCACGGCTCTGATCATTTCAATTCGGCTTAAATTACGTCTTCTGTCTATAATAACGTTCTTTTATATTGATTGTACTCAGAATTATAGCAGAAATGTTACTGATTTGGCCTCAAACCCGTTGCAGGATTATATAGGAATACGACTTAATAGAAGATTTTCACCTTTTCTCCGAAATTCAAATAAAGAAAACTAAAAAGAATCCATAGGAGTTACAAAAAATAATAATTAAAAACCAGATTTTTAGTTACTGGAAAAAACGTGCTTGATCCCTAGACACTTTTGATGTGCTATGTATATTTTATTCATGCGATGCGCGTCGATGTCATCATAACACTGAAACAATTGATGTACGGGTTTGCTCGTACGGTTTCAAAGATGTAATGTTTGCTGATGATTTTATTAAACTCTTTGTAAAAAATACCCAAGTGACAGACAGGTTTTTTATTTTGGTGACTAAAGACAGACTTAATCTCTTCTTAATAAACTCCATATTAAATAAACATTTTCTAATAGCTATTTGCCTTCTTTCTATCTTTAAAACTATTATTGGCTACTTCTCGGCTTATACCTACATTTCCTGCAACAGTCTTGGTATATTAGAATAGTGATCTGACCAAGATTATGTCTGGACTTTAAAAGAGACTGTGACCTCTGAGTTTGTTTCGGCCTTTCTTCTCAGAGTCGTCAGATAGGAAACGCCGACCTCATCTAGTTTTTAAAATATTATTGATGTGTAAAAGTGTTTGTACAAACCTACTTACAGAAATAAAATCATTTATCATTTAGTGCTATTATTCTTCAACTAAAATAGAGCTGAAACGTTATTAAGGTAAAACTAATTAGGGTCCTTCTTAAGATTCATACCTTGTTCTTGATAAAGGTAGTCGTCATCTCGCGGTCTGTGTCGACTCGACAAGTCTTTGTTGATACAATAGCTGTTGTGAATCCCATCTTGGCATCTAAATGTATTGCACACCTATCTTTTCGAAATGATTATTATGTAGATACCTACACTGAAAAAATATATGAAAATCTGAAGTTCTTTTGATCACGGGTCAACTATGCTTTTAATGCAAAAGTTAAACGTGACCGGTAAGGTGAGGAACCATGTTATTCTTTGGAAAAGTTATCTTTTAGACTTCACAATGCGAAACACAAGTGACAATAATTATTTTAAAAAAAACCGGGATATTTCGGGATAAAACAATTCAATATTTGAAGTATAACATTCATTTTAAAACACGAAGAAAAAAGTGCCGAAATATTATTTTGCTTATCTACTTTTTCGTAACTTCTTCCGTTTAATATTCTTTAAAATAAATGTGCCTATGCATAAATAAAAGCTTTGTAAAACACGATCATTTTAAAATTAACATAATTTAGCAACCGAGGTAATTGTAAAACTATGTTATTATTTACATTACAATTTAACGTTGCACAACACATTAACAATTTATTCTAAACGTTCCACTCACAACGATCCTGAATATTCCCAAAAACAAATAACAGAAAAAAACATTCAACAACGTGAATTGCAGAGTTGCCGAGTCACGACGTGTGTCCGGGCGAGCGTGCCATCGTGCCGCCACGGAACGTATAGGCACAGAAGGTCGGCTTCATAAAACGAGCGAAAACAGGCGCACGCACATAGACGCGTATGATCTGTTCTAGAAGTATCTGATGAAAGTTTAACCAAACCCTATTCAGGTTAAATTCTAACGCAATCACTCACTAAATGGAAATAGTAACACATTCATCTGTATTTAAAAGATTCAGTTTTTTATCTCACCACTTTTTCCAACAAATATTGTTTGAATAACAATATTAAATTGTAATTGAAAAAATCATCGACAAAAATTAAGGTTATTTATAACATTACCCTCATTATTTTGTTAAATGAAAAACATCTATACGGTGATTTAAAATTAGAATTTCGGGTTTTGTATTCAAATAATCAAATCAAAGCATTCAATTTGTAAGCGGAATCCACAGGTACGTTTTGTGATTCATGTTTTTGATGACATTTTCATCAGATACTTTTGGAACAGACATACGACACATCTCAAACTATCTCGAACGATCTCAACTTATGTCAAACGGATGCCAGTCGCAAGTTTGCTTGGAATGAATTTACGTGGACGCGTGTCTGTGTGTGCGTGTATTTTCGTTCGTTGCATGATGTCGTCCTTCTGTACATACCCATTCTGTGCTATTGTGCCGCCGTCCCACCGTGCCACGTAATTGGTGAGCCGGTCACGTCCCTGCGAGGCCGCTTGGCACTAATTAAGCGAGCAACGGAGGACACTTTCTAAATGGCACACCTATCAATCCCATCTTACGCCTCCATTTTGGAGAAAAATTGGTCGCCAGGTGGCGCAGTTAGCCGGTAGATGGATGCACGCGCTCCAACGTGATCGTTTTTCTAGTTTTTGCTGGTTGTGTACTGAATTGTTTATAGTGTTCCGGGAAACGAAAATTAATTAGTCTTTGTGTTGCCTTATACATACACGTGCTAAGTAATTTATCGATGGTAATGTTCGCGATATAAAACTGATTAAATTAAAAATGTTATTCATAACTGATGATGAAGTTGACAGTCTGTGCAAAAGTTTTGCTTTGTTAACTACCAAATCAAAGTAGGAAACCACAATCTCTCCCTTGCAATGACTAACCGACTTTAATTCCACACCTCATGAAACTAAAACCACAAAATTCTTTCCTGCCACAGATGTATGGCACACATTAATAACAATCACTTAAAAGCCGAAAGCTCTGATAAAGACCGGTGGCGATGGCGGCGAAAAATGTTATTAGTATCGACGACCAATATGAATTATTTTCTAGTAATTGGATTTTAGATTGTGCAATTTATGGAGCACATATTTCGTGATATTAGTGCCTAGCCTCGCGTGAACCTAATAATAACTGTGATGAAATATATTCCACGAATCTAAAAGGTATCATATTTTATTGAAACTTTGTATATTGCGAATCATTTTTGATGTAGTTTGGTGCCGGTTGTGGGCGTGATGTCGTGGTCATGTAAAGTGACAATCTGTACTAATTTATTATAAACGTGAAAGTGGTTTTATTGGGTTACATCCACAGCTTTAGCACACCAAACGATTTAAGTAAAATTTAACACAGATATGCTGTTTTCTAAAAGATATACTAAAGGTACGAGTATAGACACGTGAGCAAAATCGCATACAAAAACTAGCAATGATGCCTTTTGGGCACTTTTCCTGTTGACAGCGATGCGGACGAATTTTTTGATGCCCTAAGATTCTTACCCCGCTTTTTTACTCGTATATACGTGTACATATTATATTAAGTCTGTTTGCTTATATATTATGTAAATATTAAGTTGTTTGAAAATAAAAATACTACTGTACTACAACAAAAACTAAATTACAAAAAAAAATATATATATAAAATAAATAAAGAAACTAGCAATGACAGTAAATACGGCGTGATGTCACTCGGATCAGTTCATACACAGGTATTCCATGCTATAACTGACGCCCATTGTAAGTGTTGTGCGATAATAAAATTTATTTATTTAAAACCTACTGTCGTTGAAATATTTTCACAATTTAAGCTTTCATTGAATATCATACAATATAACGTCAACCTGATACCACAACTGTTTTGGTTCAAACCAGAATAAATAATTCATGTTTCACTACTGTTTTTAGTGACAATTATTCATCCAGATAGATTAAAATGCACATTGGATTTTGATCCGTGGTTTGAAGGATTAAGATTAAAATTAGCTAGTGGCTTATAGGATTATAGTAGAGGAGCAATATTTCTCGTTCAAAAGGGAATTCGTTGACAGCTATCGACAGTTCTTTGTGGAAGAGCTCCGAGCGCTTGTTTTGATCAAAGGCGCCTCAATCTCTGAATTACCGTTGATCAATCAACGTCAATTAAACTTGAAGTTATACACGCGTTAATTAGACTTGATTTACAGACGAAATGTAGCGGGATTAACTCAGCATGTTTGGAAATTAACAGAAATTAAGAATTAATTCCTGATTGTGCATCAAACTCATAAATTAATTAGGAGAAGAGAAATCGTATTAGGTTTGTACAAACACTTATACACGTAAATCGTATTTTATAACTAGATGAGGTCGGCGTTTCCTATCTGACTACTCTGAGAAGAAAGGCCGAAACAAACTCAGAGGTCACAGTCTCTTTTAAATTCCAGACATAATCTTGGTCAGATCATGTGAAGATCATGTGTCTGAAAAATGGTCTTTTGAGGGAAAGTGCACGCCTTTGTCAGTAATCGTGGAGCTCAACTCAAAAATTAAGGAGCTCAACAATTCGACAAACAATACCATAGAAAGGACATTTGGGTAGGCCGCATAAATTACTCAAACTGCCAGACCATGATTAAAACTAATTGAGAAGAAAAAAAAACAATGTCCCACATAGTACAGTCAATCTGGGTAACTTAAACCTTCAATATAACATAGCCCAAAATTGTATTTACAAAATTTTAATTTGACTAACTTTGTAAACAATATGTAGAAGGTACATAAATACCTTCTACATATTTTTTACAAAGTTTGTTGCAAATAAACTAGGCATAAGCTAAAAAAAACAAGTCTCAAGTAGAATTTTGGGCTAATGTTATATTGACGGTTTACGTTACCCAGATTGACTGTATTTACATTCACAATCATTAAAATAATATATTATTTTACAAAACAAATATTCATGTCAATTTATTTATAAAATTCATCAATGTCAATGTGTAGGTATATAAAAATCCGGAAATAATCTTGGTCAGATCATTTGAGCACTATGTTAGATTGGTGTCTGAAATGGTATTTTGAGGAAAGAACCACACAGATTTGAGTGGACCTGTCCAGTCAGTGCACGCATTTGTTAGTAATCGTGAAGCTCAACTCAGAACTTGAGTAGCTCAACCACTCGACGAACAATACCAAAGAAAGGACATTTGGGTAGGTCGCATAAAGCACTCAAACTGCCAGATTATCATTAAAACTACCTGAGGTAACCTAATATTGATACCTGAGGTAAATAATAACATTATACTTCACAAAGTAAATTGTCTGTCATTGTATATATAATAATTATGAAATGTCAAACATTATGTAAAATAAACAAAAAATAAAAAAACACTTAGTATGCAAAAGTTGGAGCAACTCAATCCCAAGCCTTTTTGTCCTCAATATAATCTTTTACTGTATGAAAGGCTTTCTGGCACAACTTACGTTTAATGAATGATTTGAATTTATTAAGGCTTAGATCTTGAACGTGGCTTGGCAGTTTATTATAAAAGCGTATACATTGACATCTGAACGAGCCACCTATTTTCTTGAGCCTTGTTGTAGGTACAACAAATTTGTGTTTGTTCCTAGTATTTATATTAAGGATATCACTGTATTTTTTAAACAATTTTATATTTTTATGGGCATATAAAATATTTTCAAAAATATATAGAGAGGGTGCAGTCCTTACATTAATCTCCTTAAATTTCTCTCCGAGAGATTGCCTCCTCGGGCTTAATTTATAAATTGATCGAACGGCTCTTTTTTGCAAAGTAAAGATAGTCTGAATGTCGGCGGCATTTCCCCACAACAGAATACCGTACCACATAACAGTATGAAAATAGCTAAAGTACAGTCACCAAAAGAGATAAGTAACCAGGGTCCTCGGTTATAGTTGAAGTTTAATAAGAAACCGATGGATTTTTCGAATGAAATTTAATTTGATAAGTGACCCGTTTGTTTTCTATTAATTTAATTACATTTTATTCGAAAACATCCATCGGTTTCTTATTAAACTTCACCTATATCCGACGACCCTGGTTACTTAACACCTTTCGTGACCTTACACTAAACGGGCCGTCTCTATGTCGGTTAAATTACGAATGTTTCTTACTGCGTGTCCTGCGGAGCTTAGCTTTTTCGACAATTTATCTATATGTGGGTCTCACTGAAGCTTAGCATCCAAAGTTAAGCCCAAGAATACTGTGCTATCTTCAGGATTGAATTCTTCGCCTTTCATCAATACATTCGTTTTCACCTGTCTAACGTGAGGTAATGTAAACTTAATGCATTTGGTTTTTTTTTAAATTAAGAAGTAAATTATTGACATTGAACCAGTAAACTACTTTTGAGATCGCGCTATTTACATCATCAGTAACCAGCTGCTGATGTTTAAGTTTAAACAAAAGTGAAGTGTCATCCGCAAACAACACTATATCATGATTATCCTTTATGAGGCAAGGCAATTTTTTAAGGCAAGTCATTAATATAAATAAGAAATATAATATAAATAATTAATGTGGTCTTGATTGAAGTAAAACAAGATGGCAAATTATATTTATATAATATAACATTATGATTGTCAGTGCTACAAACATATTAAGTTTTAGCCCTGATATGACCCAAACGAAAAAGTGTGGAAACGAACATTTACCCAATACTAGAACGCAAACACATAAAATCCGCTCCACCTAGTTCCTGCATCTGAACAGAGTTCGGATCTCACAAACAAACTCATTTCATCAGAATTGTCTTTCTTTAAAAGAATGAGAACCATCAACTCCATTCCCTTAAGAATACCTTTCGTTTTAACTTTTAAAAATTCAACGAACAGCTGAATAAAGTCTAAGATCTGTTACCTCATTTCACAGTAAGATTTTTAACATGAGTTTGTGAGACAGTGTACTTGTGCGGATCTCGGGACCCGGGCTGGAAACCGGGAGCCGGGAGCTGGGAGCTCGGGTCGGGTCCAACCAAGTTTTCTCGTAAATAACTGGAAGAAGTGCGGCCGGGATCCAGCATTGTTCGTTACAAACTTACAATTGCGATCGATCCGATCCAACTTGAACTTTAAGCAGTACCGCGTAGTGCTCGCGCAGCGGCAAAGCGTCCGCTCCGAGGTAATGGGATACATTTGTTATTGAATACACGTCTGCATTTGTTCGTTAGGTCTTACCGGAGTACGTACTGTACGTACTGCACCGGGGTCTGTCTGACTAACTATTACTTTATAAGAGTTCAACTTTGTACACCGCTGCAATTTGCTGATACTGCTATTACTGCGAAATAAATGTCCTTCTCCTACCTAGCTAACTATAATTTCTCTTTTATGAAGTATGTTTATTTCCAAGATTAATAGGTATTTACCTTATACCTACGGATATTTTTAATTACGAAACTTTTCAAGGATTATTTCACGTTCATTGTGCAGAATGTATTTTCCAATATTTTAAACCTTTCACGGTGAAATGAAAGCCGATAAGTCAGTGGAAAAAAGTTCAAACGGTAAATGCAAAATAATACTTCAAGTTAGCTCCGGTAACCTCTTTGTAAATAATTTCTGACATAAAATTGTCGGCTATTATGTGCGCCTTCACAAATTCAGGTCAAGTCTAATCTTTTTAAGTTTTCCAGTCAGCTGTCTTTCAAGTTAGCTTACACTGATTACGTTTATTTCTTTCGTAGCAAAGCTTCCTTGAAAATTTTGATTTTTAATGTTCGTTATAACTACTTAAACTCCAGCAAACAATTTTATGGTTTATATAGGTCAGCGTGCTAGAAGGAAATATATTCAAGCAATCAACTCACTAGACAAAATCAAACTGGTTGCTAATTTAATTGTATAATTTATTATTTGTATGACATTGATTTACATATTGTGATTACTTTAACACACACACACGGACTTATCACTTGTTATTTTTTTTGGAAAATCGTATACTTTTACAATGTTTGTAAATACCTATGTGAGCACTATGCATCTATCACATAATTAATTTATATGTCATTCCTTAACTTTTAAGGCTTTTCACATATTGTGGTACCTATAGTAATTTTATTCTAGGTGCATCGTCTTCACATATAATTATATATTTAATGTATACAAAATATTGTATAACATTTTAAAAGAGTAACGGTGGAGTTTCTTGCCCATTCTTCTCCATACGAAACTACCTTTTGGAAGAGGCGACTAGAATCAATTTTATTTTAATGTAAATTTTGATGTTCAAAAGTGCCTTTTACGTGCCTATTTGAAATAACTGCTTTGACTTTGACATTCTGTGGCAATACTAGCCGTAGTCATCAAAATAAGCCACCGTCTCACAGGACCATCCCCACAAACTGTGGTCTTTCAAAATTTACCATAATCGAATTAAACTACGCGTAACTAACGCACAGACATAAACCAACAGTTGAATCAACGCACATGTACACCGAGGCGATGTGCACGCGACACAACAGCGTCATGAACGCGTAACCAGCACGAAGTTACAGAGTTTTATTGTGGAACATTGCGAGTTTATTGCCGCCATCGATAACGTTAGAACGGGAGCCAATTTTCGTTGCACCGTTTGCATGGAACCAGTTCTGTATGCACGCTAAATGTGCTATCGATATCGCCGAGTGTTTAGACGAAAAGTGAATTTGTATCGGACGTATTTGTCTGTGTCGGCCGAAAAATGGTACGGAGTGATTGAAGGGTTCCCAGCATACTGTGTGCTGTTTTGTTTCTAGGATAAAGTTTGAAATTAAATTCTGCCTAAAATTTAAGTTCGGTTTTGTGCAGCACATTGAGTTTGGACTATGTTATCGGAGTATTGATTTTAGAGTAGTTATGAAGCAAATATTCTCATCAGAAATATGAAAGTATTTTATACCAATAGTGATAAAATTGGAGAATGTAAATATAAAACTGCTGCACTTAAAGTAACTCGCCTTCCACATCATCGCGGACTCTCTTCCAGGGAACTAAGCAGGTAGATTGTGTTTCGCGTCTCGCATAGTTTTTGGAAGGCTTCCAAATCCTCCATGGATGAAGTAATGATGTAGAGTGTATACTGCTACCAGGTTCAGCCGTTTAGGACCGGAACACCGTCAGACTCATTAAATTTTCGGTCCAAAATGAAAATCAAAAGTGATTTTGATTTAAACTTAAAGGTGTGAAAACATGTCCTTGCATTCTTAAAAATCAATCCATGTCAATCTGTAAAATTGTTTAATTTTAGCGAAATAGTAAAACTTAGTAAATTTTACCCGACTACGGCAAATACAAAGGAGGGTTATGATTTTAACAAGCTATGTATGTAAGTATGTTCATCTGTTCCGTCATAACTCCTAAGTTCCTCGTCATATTTTGACAAACAAGGTATTTATGTTAGCGTCACGTGGTTCCGCGGGTTATAGGCTATATGACTTCAAATCAAATTCAATATGGCGGCTTGTAGCGGCTGTAAGGAATAACCAAAAAAATGTTTTAGATTAATATCGTGTTTTGTATCAAATGAAAGGTCTTTAAGAGTACTTTCTGAAAATAAATTGGTTACACGTAATAACTAAATATATCATGTAATTACGACCTGACCTGTCCAGGGCTTTTGACCTGGTTGCGTACGATGTTCTATGGAAAAAACTGGAGGACATTAATTTACCACGTGACCTTATAAGAATCTTTAAATATTGGTATACTCACCAGGTCAACAGCGTAAGATGGGCGGGGGCTATGTCGGAGCCATATAAGTTGGAGTGCGGCGTGAGGCAAGGCGGTTTGACCTCCCCAACCCTTTTCAACCTTTACATGGACGCACTGATCGTTGCGCTCAGCAGTGCCCGTGTCGGCTGCCATGTTGATGATGTTTGCGTCAATAACCTTAGTTATGCTGACGACATGGTGCTGCTGAGCGCTTCGGTCTGTGGCTTGAGGAAGCTAATGCTAATCTGTGAAGAGTACGCGAGTGGGCACGGCCTTAAATATAATGTGACCAAAAGCCAGTGCATGGTCTTTGAGACGAGTAGTGCTAAATGCCCGCAAAGTGTACCACCAGTTTGTCTCAATAGTGTTCCCCTAGACTGGGTGAAACAATTTAAATACTTGGGGCATTTGGTCACGGCTGGCCTCAGGGATCATGCTGACATCGAAAGGGAGCGAAATCGAAAGGGAATATGTTGGCACGCAGGTTTGCACGCTGCTCTGATCAAGTTAAGATATCACTTTTTAAAGCATACTGCACTTCTTTGTACACGTGTAGCCTGTGGGCTAGCTATACACAGGCGAGTTACAGTGCCCTCCGCGTCCAGTACAACAACGCGTTCAGGGCGGTATTGGGGCTGCCCCGTTTCTGCAGTGCCTCGGGCATGTTTGCGGAAGCGCGCACCGACTGTTTTCACACCACAATGCGCAAGCGGTGCGCGTCCTTGGTGCGCAGGGTGCGGGTCAGCTCCAATGCTGTCCTAGTGATGATTGCTGGACGATTGGACTGCCCATAAGGGCCCATAACATTTCCCCATATAAATGGGGAAATGTTGCAGTAGGCATATAGCCAGGGCATGTTAATGACTGACGTGAGATTTGCTGTTTTTATTAATATATTATGTTATTATTTTTATCTAAAAATTTGCCCAAGACTTTTATTTTTATTTGTATTTTTTGTGATTTTTGTGATTTTATGTCCGGATGTCCGGCTGTTCTCCTCTACAGCACCCTAATTACGTAACACACTATCTATCACAATCTGAATAATTTTGAAGCCTATTGCTAATCCATTGCTTCATATGATGGAAAAAATTATCTGCTCAAAAACATAAATAACGCAATGAATGTTGTTGAACTGTCAAAATGAAACCCATTCTTACTGTTAGTGTGTTACGTAATTACCCCGCAGGTCGCATTTCTAACAGTCTCGTAAATTTTTGTGAGCAGGTTCGATAATTATAAAATGATTGTTTTGTAACACCTATGGATGTAATTTTTAAGTCCGAAATAAATATATTTGATTTGATTTGATTTGATTAAGGCATAAATCATACATATTACGTGTGACTCCGGTTATAAGAAAACCGAAACCGATGTTATTTTGTCACTATGTGTTGTATGCTTTACAAGCAGCGATTCTCGAGAAAAGCAATTACTAAATACTAAAAAACAAAACCTACTAAACCTTTGTGTAATCACAATTCAGTTTCATACAAGTGAATGCGATTCTTTCGGCTCCGTGCTCTAAAACAAAATATAAAATCTTTAGAGCGTTTTCTAGAATATTCCGTGCCATCGTAAACATTTTGCCCAACATTTGTCGCCGAGACGCGACTATAAGCGGCTACTGCGCGCGGTAAGGACCAACTAAATATCCGTTTATAACGCCGCCGTGCACCGTGCTCCGACTTACATCCCACACTATCACACAAGTGCACAGATGTGCGCAAGTCTAAATAAATGCAAGTGTGTGTCTGTGTGTATTTCCACAACACTCCTTGTTGTGCACTTTACTGGGCCTTCCTTTTTATTATTTTATAGGCTGTGGAAATGGCTAGAGATTTTATTTGTGTATTTTTATTTTTGTTCTTATAAGAAGTAAGGAAATCTTCTGATTAGGATGTGCGGTACTTACCTGTTATAAGATTTTGTATAGTTTCATATTGGAGTTGTAAACATGGAATCCATAAATCATTTGTGAATTATTAATGAATCCGAATATCACGAAATGCCAATCATATTTCTTCCTCTGTAAGGTCCAGAAGTAGTAGGCACCTTACACTTGTACAATAAGTTATAGCTCGCTCACTTGAAGTAGTTAAAGTTAGTTTAGGTGAGTTGACGGAAACCACGGATTTAGTAACACTTGAAAGTTTATTAAGTATCCCGATTTACAAGTAAGGATTTGGATGCTAATCCGCAGCGCTCGCGCTAGTAGTAATTTGTCAACTAACTTAATAATATGTTTAACGCTAATATAAGTGAATAAAGTAAGTAGGTTGCTGCGTATGCAGTTTAATACATTGTACGTGAACCGTACATGCTCCCGAGGGCAGAAGCGAGATGAGCATCCAGTACACAAAGTGGAAATATGTAAAAGAAAAATACAAAAGGCATAATTATAAAAGAAATAAAAGAACATTAAGTACAAATAAGGAAGTAAACATCAATTAAGTATTCAAGTCTGTATCAAAATATCAGCATTCATTTGACACTTCCTCGAAGTGAAATAGTTTTTTCGGCCTCACGTCGCTGTATAGTGGCTCCGCTGGTGTCGAGTTAGCCGAGGTTGTCGAATGACGTATTTCGTGCATTTCGATGTCCACGTGATTGTCTATACCTTCTTTAGGTTGCTTTTGCGTCGTAGTCTTCATAAACCACCGTTTCTTTATAAAGATGTAGAGAACAAACGAAGCAGATCCTCCCAACAGCAAAGAAGTCACAGAGTAGAGGTAAACGTCGTGACTTGAAATCTCCGACTTCTGCGGTAGGTTTTCATTCTCTTTCTGGCGACTCAGTTGGTTTTCTATATTTTTAATATCTGTTGCGGATGTTTCCAATTCTGTCATATTCAATTGCGCGGTTTGCCAGCTTATGTCGAATAAATTGTTGATGGTTGAGTTAATAATGGGTACTTCAATATCCGCTTTCATGTAGAAGTTGCTTCCTAAATGGTTGTATGTGAATATAGTCGCGTCTTTCTTTTGAAGTAAGCACCTTGATTTCAAGGCTATCACCCCGGTACCGTTAATGACCGCCGGCGTAACTTGATCGGTGCATATGACTCGTATCAGCTGTCTGTCGCACAACGTAAACAGCCATAGGTTAGGTTTATGTAATTTGAACCAAGTTTGTTTGCATGTGACGTCATTTATTACACATGATAATGACGTTTGTTGATTGAATACTTTGGCTTCGCAGGGTGCGCTTTTGTCATGTAAGTTGAATACTGGCTGACGTGAAATGCAAGTGTATTCGTCTTCTCTATGTGACGTACATTGGTGCATGTCCTGCTCTTCCATAGTGATGTACGAGTTTTTGACGAAGTTTATGGCGATGAAGTTGGAGTAGGGTTTCACCATTTTTAATTTGCCTTGTCTCAGGAAAGGTATGGGTATCACCCGATATATTCTGTAGTCCTCATCACTCGATAGAGGAACATGTAGCTCAAATAGCAAGTAGTTGTTGGTAATCCGAGCTTTGACATGGATTAGTTCATATATGTCGCGGAAATCATTTTCTATGTCTTTTATGGGTAGAGCTAGTCCCTGAGGTAGTTTTCCCGAAATTATGTTTAACTGCTCTGTAACTTGAGATGCCGGGAACAAGTGGGTATCCAAATGGCCTCTGTAAATGTTGGTTATTGCATTCATTAGCATTTCTTGAATTCTATGTAGATCGTTCAAAATTAAAGTTGCTGATACAGCGGCGGAATTCACATCGTTTATAGAGTATAATATTTGCGCTCTGTTCTCAATTTTTGTGATTACGCTGCAAGTCTGGTTCATGTAACTTTGTATTATATTAAATTGTTTGTGCATAAATTCCGTGTTGCTTTTTATTACGTTGTTTTCAGCTTCTATTATTAATGTTTGATTTTTCATCAATTGTAGTAAGTAGTTGTCGTTATTTTGTAGGTTTTCAATGTCTTTCTCATACTTTTGTGCGAAGTCTACATCCAGGACGCCGAATAGTGTTCTAGCTAGTTTTCCAACTCCGTCAAAGTAGCCTCGTTTTTGTCTTGAATGCTGAGTAAGCAGAATGGAGTTGTAGTTTTCCAGGTGATGCAGTTCATGACGTAGGTGGCTAACGACGGATTCACACGGCGTATACTCGTGCACTATTCTTTGGCAGAGTCTATCAATTTGGTTAATGTAGATTTTGATGTTCTTTGTAGCTTGCCAGTACGACGTTAGATTGTAATAGATCAGTAGCGTCCATTCATCGTGTATGAGTTGTAATTTCCCTGCTTCATCAAAGTAGATCGGTTGGTTGTTCATTATGGATGTCAATTGATAGTTGCTTGAGATAGGTGCGGATTGTACAATGCCCATCATTCCTATCATAGTCATAAGAACAAGAGACAATAGACTTTTCTTGTCGGTTCTTGTGCCCTTTCTTCTCTGACTTGTCTGCGTTTCTCTCGCATCTTTGTTAGGCAATTTCGCGGATTCTTCCATGACTGGTTGTTTTTCTTGTATTGGTAATGGTGAAAGTTTGACAGCAGGTCGTTTTATCATTCCTGTCTTTGTTTTGATAGTTGCCACCCGAATTAAACCGTCTTTGCCAGGGTGAGTTTCCATTACTCGTCCCATAGCCCATTTTCCAGGTGGTAAGTTTGTCTCCTTGATTAGTACTACATCGTTAGTTTTGAGATTTTGTACTTCTTTGTTCCACTTGCATCGAGTTTGTAGAGTGCTTAAGTAATCATTGGACCACGCTTTCCAGAACTGATCTAGCATGTGTTCCGTTAGTTGCCATCGTTTTCTCAAATCCATCTTTCTGTCGTCAGGCTCCGGTTGAGGTAATGACAACGTAGCACTGCCAGTTAGAAAGTGGCCAGGAGTAAGAGTGTTGTAAAATTCTTCTGGATCTTCTGTTAGTGGGCACAGGGGCCTTGAGTTCATGCAAGCTTCGATTTTTGCTAGCAAAGTGGTGAATTCTTCCCAAGTAAGTTTTTGTTCGCCTAAAACTCGCCGCAAGTGATGCTTTAGTGATTTAACAGCTGCCTCGAATATTCCGCCCGCACTAGGCCAGGCAGGGGCGTTAAAGTGCCACTGAATTTCGAGTTTCCCGATCTCGTCGAAGAATTCAGGAGAAAGAAGCCTTTTGAAGTTTATGAAATCCTCTTTCAGCACTTTGGATGCTCCAGTGAAGTTAGTGCCGTTGTCTGAGTACATGTGTGCAGGCGTTCCGCGCCGAGCACACATTCTTTGAAACGCCGCAATAAATGCTTCCGTGCTTAGTTCAGAAACTAATTCAATATGTACAGCTTTAGTAGCCATACAAACAAAAACGGCGATGTAGGCTTTTGAGGTCTTCACTCCTCTGCCTTTGTTAAGCTTCACGTCTACGTGACCAGTAAAGTCCACACCAGTGTGAGTGAATGGACGACTTGGTGTTATTCGTTGTTTCGGGAGATCGGCCATAAGTTGAGCGTTTTCAGTAGAGTTGAAACGATGACATTTTACACAGCGGCGTATCTTTCCTTTTACAGCCCGATTTCCAGATACTATCCAGTAGCCTTGCCGTAGGTAGGTGAGAGTGAGTCGCGCTCCGCCATGAAGTGTCTTCAGGTGTGCTTGCTCGATAAGTAGTTCGGTGTAGCGACTGGAGTTGGGTATAATTGCTGGATTTTTCATATTAGCAGGTAGATCAGAATGTTGAAGTCTTCCGCCCACCCGAATAATTCCCTGTTTATCCAGCAAAGGTTTTAATTTGTAAATATTGCTTTTAGGTGAAATAGTTTGGTTTTGTAGTAATTGTTTGTATTCTTGCGAAAACTCGCTTTGTTGGACATATTTCAATATGTATTCTGCTGAGTATTTTAAGTCGTTTGTTGTTAAGTGTGTAGTGCTTGGTCGGCATTTTTGCTTTAGTGATGCAAAATATCGCAATATACGTGCAGCAATTCTTGTTATTCGTGTCAACGAACTGTGTCTATTTAATAGCTTATAAACAAAGTTTTCAATGTTGTAGGTTTGCGCTTTGATGGTTTCAGGTTCGATTCTGCGCGCAACATTTGTAGTAAAATAGTAGTTCACGTTGTGAGGAGTTTCTGACTCTGCGAAGTCTCGTATAAATGTGGGTCCGTCCCACCATAATTTGAATCCCACTAGTTTGTTCGGTAACAAACCTCTTGAAGCACAGTCAGCAGGATTAAGTTCCGATCGTACGTAACACCATTGTTGAGGTAGAATTACGGCTTTTATTTTTCCCACTCTATTGGCTACGTATCTTTCCCATCTTGAGAGGTCTCCTTGAATCCAAGCTAGGACAACCTTAGAGTCACACCAGCCGTAGGCTGATACGTTGTGTTCCGTGAGTGATTTCTTCACCTTATCCATGAGTTGAGCTAGAAGTAGTGCCCCGCATAGTTCAAGTCGAGGTAACGACGTTTTTTGTGTAATCGGAACCACCCTGGTCTTTGACACTAGCAAGGTGGTCCTGGGATTGCCCTTTTCGTCTATTGTTCGGCTGTATATGACGCAAGCGTATGCTTTCTCGCTTGCGTCGCAAAATCCATGTAGTTCTATAGTTTTCTGCGTACTACCTATCCATCTGTTTATTTTAATGTTTTTGATTGAATGTAGGTCATTGTTTAGTTGCCGCCATTCGTTTTGCAACTGTTCAGGCAGGTCGGCATCCCAGCTTGTCTTAGTCATCCACACCCTTTGGAATAGTAGTTTAGCTAGCACAGTTATAGGTGCTAGCCAACCCAAGGGATCATAAAGTCGTGATATTAGTGACAGTAGTTTTCTTTTAGTAAGTGATATTTTGTTGCAGTCATCTAAGTTCCAGTTGAATAAGAAAATGTCTTCCTTTGGATTCCAACTCAGCCCCAAAGTTTTCATTGTTTCAGAGCTTTTGAAGTCGAAAATGTTATTTGATCTTTGATCTTCATTTAAGTGACGTAAAAGCTCAGGATCGTTGCTTGACCACTTGCGCAAATTCATTCCTCCTCCTTTTAGTAGTTCGATTATAGTCGTTTGGATTTCCCTTGCTTGCTCGATCGAGTTGTGACCACTAATGAGGTCGTCGACGTAGAAATGATTCTGCAGTATTTCAGCGGCCTTGGGGTATTTGTGACCATCATCAGAAGCTAGTTGTTTAAGTGTTCGCATCGCCAGCCACGGAGCACTCTTTGTTCCGTATGTCAATGTTTGAAGTTGATATTCTTTTAAAATGTCTGTTGGTTGGTTTCTCCAAATAATTTGTTGTAGGTGCTGATGTTCAGGATGACACCATATGGAACGGTACATTTTTTCTATGTCCGCTGTGTAGACGTATTTGTAGCACCGCCATTGTAGTACTAATGCCTGGATGTCTTTTTGCAGGTTAGGGCCCTTTTCCATGACATCGTTAAGGCTACAACCACCCGTGGTCTTCTGTGAAGCATTAAAAACTGCTCTCAGTTTTGTTGTACTGGAGTGTTCTCTTAGTACCCCGTGATGCGGCAGGAAAACTTGATTTTCGACGAGTGTCGGGTTTGAAAGCTTCATGTGACCCAAATCGATATATTCGCGAACAAAGTCTTTATACATTGAAGCGAGTTTGGCATTTCTCTCGAATTTCTTTTCTAGTTGTAAGAATTGCGAGATTGCTATCGATTTTGATCGTCCTAGTTTTTTTTCGTGGCCAGAGATCATTGGCATTTTCACAATATATTTTCCGCTGGAATCTCGTTCAGTGGTAGTTTTGTAGTAAGATTCACACCATTCATCTCTTGGTGTATCTTCATCTTTTTGGAGGATGTCTTCAGTTTCCCAGAATGTCTTTAAGTCACTAAGGTCGATTAGTGCTACATGACAGTTGAGAGTTTCTAGTTTCCCGCATAGTATCCAGCCTAAACGGGTCTGCTGGGCCGTCGGCGCTTGAGTATCTCCTTTTAGGACCCCTTCTAGTATTACTTCAGAGTAAATATCCGCTCCCAGCAGTAAGTCTACGTTCCTTGATAAGTTATAATCAGGATCCGCTAGTGGTAAGCCTCGTAAGTGAGACCAGTCGCTTTTTTCGAAAGTTTTGTTTGGCAAGTTGTTCGTAATTGTTTGCATTATGAGAACGCTAGCGGGGAATGCGAAGTCAGTGCAGTGTGATTTACATTCCAGATCTAATCGTGCTTTACAATCTCCCGATATAGTTCCCACGCCGGAGATCGTGGCATTCAACCTTTTTCTAGGAAGTTTCAGTCTTTGCGCCGCATTCTCTGTGATGAGGTTAACTTGTGACCCTTGGTCAAGTAAAGCTCGCAGTGTTATAAAGTCTCCCGTTGATCTCTTTACTTGAATTTCGACTGTGGTAAGTAAAATTTCCGTAATGTTCTTCTCTGATACATGGTTCAAAATATGCTGATCAGCTGTTGAAGGTCGATGCTCCCGTTGTTGGGAATGCTGATCCATATTATTGTGGTTCATGTTATACCTCGGTGTCAGTTTTAGCGCTGTGTAATGTAATAATGTATGATGAGGTTTGTTACATTCTTTGCAAGTTTTGTTTGACGCGCATTCGGTGTCGCTATGCTTATACAGACAATTTTTGCAAAACTGCAATTTCCTTACTGTGTCATTTCTTTTCCGTGTGTCCATATTGACAAACTTTGGACATTGCATTAGGACATGAAATTCGCTGCATAGAGGGCATTTACCGAATGAGGTATGATATATTTTAGAGAATTCTTTTCTATTGAATTCAGATGATTTTTGCGAATTGTATCTCAATTTGTTGTTGTAAGCCGGTCTCTGTTGACTTGTAGTTTCTTTCTGGTAGCCTCTAGCTGATTCCAGCGCCATGAATTTTGACTCCAGAAAGGCCAAAAATTCACCCAACTCCGGGACCTCCTTTGGGTGTTCTAGCTCTCTTGTGTATTCAGTATAAGATGCTGAGTCCAATTTCTGCCCCATCAAGTACACGATAATCGGATCCCAGCTGTTTAGACAGATGGTTTGCAGACCATTCATACACTCGTTGATTATGTCATGCATTTTCTTCAAAACAGCGCCGTTGGCCTGGTGAATTGTCGGTAAATGCATCAAAGTATTCATTAAGTTCACAAATTGAAGTCTTTTGTTGTCATATCGTTGAGTGAGTATTTCCCAACAAGTCTCATAGTTTTCTCCGCCAATTAGATGTTGAACCAGTCGTTCAGGCTCTCCTTTCAGTTTGGATTTTAAATGCTGCATTTTCTGCGACCTTAAGAAGTTCACATTGTTGTGGATAGTCTCCAGAAACATATCCTTGAACGTAATCCACTGGCTGTAGTTTCCAGTGAATTCTGGTAATTGAATTCTTGGCGCAGAGTTTTGGTAATGCGTACCAGTCCATATTTTTGAGTTTAGGGACCTTTTCAGTACGTCATATTGTCGTTCTTTGCTGACGAATAGTTCGTTGTATACTTCGTTTGAACCTTTAAGAACAGCTTCTAGTTCCCAGTGACATTTTTCTACGGTTTGCCACTTGCTTTTCAGTTCATTTAGTTGATCTTCTAACTCCCATTTTTCTATTACACAGTCTACATCAACCTTTGACATTGCTCGCTCCAGTGCCTTTATGTGGCACTCTTGGCGATCTAGCAGTTCTTTGGTCTTGGTATCTATTCCCTGAGGATGCGGGATGACAACTTCTCCTTGTTTCCCATCAACACCCAGTAGCCGCTGCAGTATGTCCAGCCTAGTAGTTTCGTAAAGATGCTTTGTTTTTTCGTGAATGTTGTCAGTAAAATATTTAATACCTCTATCCTCCCGTTCCAGAAGTAGATTGTGCCTACTTGTGAAATCTTGCCAGAGATTTTCCAATGACACTAACCTTTGAGTTAAGTATTCCTTTCCTTTCCGAGTAGCACTGTCCTTTTGGTAGTTTGAACAAAGACGCTTGATGGACTCGAAAACTTCATTTTGAAGAGTAATTTCGCTCATCTTGAGTTTCTCGATTAGTTAATCGAAATAAGTTTAGTAGTTGTATATATTGTAGCCTCAGCAGCGGTAGTAGTAGTAGTAGTAGCAGTAGTAGTTGGCAGTAATAGTAGCAGTAGTAGCAGTAGTAGTAGCAGTAGTAGTAGTAGTAGTAGTAAGTATATTTGTAGTTAGTTCTGCTAGTTGACGGCTCCTCTAGTTGTCGAAGGCTCGTCCAGCAGTTGAAGTTGGTTCCGGTACTCAGTGTGCCTGTACTCGAGCTAGGTATGTGCGCCTTCTCAATCCAACTGGGGCGACCCTCTTCCGGGAGACCAGCTGAACCGATTCGCTACCGTAACAAGAGAAACAAACACACTAAGATACACGAAGACTCGAAGGACCATTAAATGTAAGGTCCAGAAGTAGTAGGCACCTTACACTTGTACAATAAGTTATAGCTCGCTCACTTGAAGTAGTTAAAGTTAGTTTAGGTGAGTTGACGGAAACCACGGATTTAGTAACACTTGAAAGTTTATTAAGTATCCCGATTTACAAGTAAGGATTTGGATGCTAATCCGCAGCGCTCGCGCTAGTAGTAATTTGTCAACTAACTTAATAATATGTTTAACGCTAATATAAGTGAATAAAGTAAGTAGGTTGCTGCGTATGCAGTTTAATACATTGTACGTGAACCGTACATGCTCCCGAGGGCAGAAGCGAGATGAGCATCCAGTACACAAAGTGGAAATATGTAAAAGAAAAATACAAAAGGCATAATTATAAAAGAAATAAAAGAACATTAAGTACAAATAAGGAAGTAAACATCAATTAAGTATTCAAGTCTGTATCAAAATATCAGCATTCATTTGACACTTCCTCGAAGTGAAATAGTTTTTTCGGCCTCACGTCGCTGTATAGTGGCTCCGCTGGTGTCGAGTTAGCCGAGGTTGTCGAATGACGTATTTCGTGCATTTCGATGTCCACGTGATTGTCTATACCTTCTTTAGGTTGCTTTTGCGTCGTAGTCTTCATAAACCACCGTTTCTTTATAAAGATGTAGAGAACAAACGAAGCAGATCCTCCCAACAGCAAAGAAGTCACAGAGTAGAGGTAAACGTCGTGACTTGAAATCTCCGACTTCTGCGGTAGGTTTTCATTCTCTTTCTGGCGACTCAGTTGGTTTTCTATATTTTTAATATCTGTTGCGGATGTTTCCAATTCTGTCATATTCAATTGCGCGGTTTGCCAGCTTATGTCGAATAAATTGTTGATGGTTGAGTTAATAATGGGTACTTCAATATCCGCTTTCATGTAGAAGTTGCTTCCTAAATGGTTGTATGTGAATATAGTCGCGTCTTTCTTTTGAAGTAAGCACCTTGATTTCAAGGCTATCACCCCGGTACCGTTAATGACCGCCGGCGTAACTTGATCGGTGCATATGACTCGTATCAGCTGTCTGTCGCACAACGTAAACAGCCATAGGTTAGGTTTATGTAATTTGAACCAAGTTTGTTTGCATGTGACGTCATTTATTACACATGATAATGACGTTTGTTGATTGAATACTTTGGCTTCGCAGGGTGCGCTTTTGTCATGTAAGTTGAATACTGGCTGACGTGAAATGCAAGTGTATTCGTCTTCTCTATGTGACGTACATTGGTGCATGTCCTGCTCTTCCATAGTGATGTACGAGTTTTTGACGAAGTTTATGGCGATGAAGTTGGAGTAGGGTTTCACCATTTTTAATTTGCCTTGTCTCAGGAAAGGTATGGGTATCACCCGATATATTCTGTAGTCCTCATCACTCGATAGAGGAACATGTAGCTCAAATAGCAAGTAGTTGTTGGTAATCCGAGCTTTGACATGGATTAGTTCATATATGTCGCGGAAATCATTTTCTATGTCTTTTATGGGTAGAGCTAGTCCCTGAGGTAGTTTTCCCGAAATTATGTTTAACTGCTCTGTAACTTGAGATGCCGGGAACAAGTGGGTATCCAAATGGCCTCTGTAAATGTTGGTTATTGCATTCATTAGCATTTCTTGAATTCTATGTAGATCGTTCAAAATTAAAGTTGCTGATACAGCGGCGGAATTCACATCGTTTATAGAGTATAATATTTGCGCTCTGTTCTCAATTTTTGTGATTACGCTGCAAGTCTGGTTCATGTAACTTTGTATTATATTAAATTGTTTGTGCATAAATTCCGTGTTGCTTTTTATTACGTTGTTTTCAGCTTCTATTATTAATGTTTGATTTTTCATCAATTGTAGTAAGTAGTTGTCGTTATTTTGTAGGTTTTCAATGTCTTTCTCATACTTTTGTGCGAAGTCTACATCCAGGACGCCGAATAGTGTTCTAGCTAGTTTTCCAACTCCGTCAAAGTAGCCTCGTTTTTGTCTTGAATGCTGAGTAAGCAGAATGGAGTTGTAGTTTTCCAGGTGATGCAGTTCATGACGTAGGTGGCTAACGACGGATTCACACGGCGTATACTCGTGCACTATTCTTTGGCAGAGTCTATCAATTTGGTTAATGTAGATTTTGATGTTCTTTGTAGCTTGCCAGTACGACGTTAGATTGTAATAGATCAGTAGCGTCCATTCATCGTGTATGAGTTGTAATTTCCCTGCTTCATCAAAGTAGATCGGTTGGTTGTTCATTATGGATGTCAATTGATAGTTGCTTGAGATAGGTGCGGATTGTACAATGCCCATCATTCCTATCATAGTCATAAGAACAAGAGACAATAGACTTTTCTTGTCGGTTCTTGTGCCCTTTCTTCTCTGACTTGTCTGCGTTTCTCTCGCATCTTTGTTAGGCAATTTCGCGGATTCTTCCATGACTGGTTGTTTTTCTTGTATTGGTAATGGTGAAAGTTTGACAGCAGGTCGTTTTATCATTCCTGTCTTTGTTTTGATAGTTGCCACCCGAATTAAACCGTCTTTGCCAGGGTGAGTTTCCATTACTCGTCCCATAGCCCATTTTCCAGGTGGTAAGTTTGTCTCCTTGATTAGTACTACATCGTTAGTTTTGAGATTTTGTACTTCTTTGTTCCACTTGCATCGAGTTTGTAGAGTGCTTAAGTAATCATTGGACCACGCTTTCCAGAACTGATCTAGCATGTGTTCCGTTAGTTGCCATCGTTTTCTCAAATCCATCTTTCTGTCGTCAAGCTCCGGTTGAGGTAATGACAACGTAGCACTGCCAGTTAGAAAGTGGCCAGGAGTAAGAGTGTTGTAAAATTCTTCTGGATCTTCTGTTAGTGGGCACAGGGGCCTTGAGTTCATGCAAGCTTCGATTTTTGCTAGCAAAGTGGTGAATTCTTCCCAAGTAAGTTTTTGTTCGCCTAAAACTCGCCGCAAGTGATGCTTTAGTGATTTAACAGCTGCCTCGAATATTCCGCCCGCACTAGGCCAGGCAGGGGCGTTAAAGTGCCACTGAATTTCGAGTTTCCCGATCTCGTCGAAGAATTCAGGAGAAAGAAGCCTTTTGAAGTTTATGAAATCCTCTTTCAGCACTTTGGATGCTCCAGTGAAGTTAGTGCCGTTGTCTGAGTACATGTGTGCAGGCGTTCCGCGCCGAGCACACATTCTTTGAAACGCCGCAATAAATGCTTCCGTGCTTAGTTCAGAAACTAATTCAATATGTACAGCTTTAGTAGCCATACAAACAAAAACGGCGATGTAGGCTTTTGAGGTCTTCACTCCTCTGCCTTTGTTAAGCTTCACGTCTACGTGACCAGTAAAGTCCACACCAGTGTGAGTGAATGGACGACTTGGTGTTATTCGTTGTTTCGGGAGATCGGCCATAAGTTGAGCGTTTTCAGTAGAGTTGAAACGATGACATTTTACACAGCGGCGTATCTTTCCTTTTACAGCCCGATTTCCAGATACTATCCAGTAGCCTTGCCGTAGGTAGGTGAGAGTGAGTCGCGCTCCGCCATGAAGTGTCTTCAGGTGTGCTTGCTCGATAAGTAGTTCGGTGTAGCGACTGGAGTTGGGTATAATTGCTGGATTTTTCATATTAGCAGGTAGATCAGAATGTTGAAGTCTTCCGCCCACCCGAATAATTCCCTGTTTATCCAGCAAAGGTTTTAATTTGTAAATATTGCTTTTAGGTGAAATAGTTTGGTTTTGTAGTAATTGTTTGTATTCTTGCGAAAACTCGCTTTGTTGGACATATTTCAATATGTATTCTGCTGAGTATTTTAAGTCGTTTGTTGTTAAGTGTGTAGTGCTTGGTCGGCATTTTTGCTTTAGTGATGCAAAATATCGCAATATACGTGCAGCAATTCTTGTTATTCGTGTCAACGAACTGTGTCTATTTAATAGCTTATAAACAAAGTTTTCAATGTTGTAGGTTTGCGCTTTGATGGTTTCAGGTTCGATTCTGCGCGCAACATTTGTAGTAAAATAGTAGTTCACGTTGTGAGGAGTTTCTGACTCTGCGAAGTCTCGTATAAATGTGGGTCCGTCCCACCATAATTTGAATCCCACTAGTTTGTTCGGTAACAAACCTCTTGAAGCACAGTCAGCAGGATTAAGTTCCGATCGTACGTAACACCATTGTTGAGGTAGAATTACGGCTTTTATTTTTCCCACTCTATTGGCTACGTATCTTTCCCATCTTGAGAGGTCTCCTTGAATCCAAGCTAGGACAACCTTAGAGTCACACCAGCCGTAGGCTGATACGTTGTGTTCCGTGAGTGATTTCTTCACCTTATCCATGAGTTGAGCTAGAAGTAGTGCCCCGCATAGTTCAAGTCGAGGTAACGACGTTTTTTGTGTAATCGGAACCACCCTGGTCTTTGACACTAGCAAGGTGGTCCTGGGATTGCCCTTTTCGTCTATTGTTCGGCTGTATATGACGCAAGCGTATGCTTTCTCGCTTGCGTCGCAAAATCCATGTAGTTCTATAGTTTTCTGCGTACTACCTATCCATCTGTTTATTTTAATGTTTTTGATTGAATGTAGGTCATTGTTTAGTTGCCGCCATTCGTTTTGCAACTGTTCAGGCAGGTCGGCATCCCAGCTTGTCTTAGTCATCCACACCCTTTGGAATAGTAGTTTAGCTAGCACAGTTATAGGTGCTAGCCAACCCAAGGGATCATAAAGTCGTGATATTAGTGACAGTAGTTTTCTTTTAGTAAGTGATATTTTGTTGCAGTCATCTAAGTTCCAGTTGAATAAGAAAATGTCTTCCTTTGGATTCCAACTCAGCCCCAAAGTTTTCATTGTTTCAGAGCTTTTGAAGTCGAAAATGTTATTTGATCTTTGATCTTCATTTAAGTGACGTAAAAGCTCAGGATCGTTGCTTGACCACTTGCGCAAATTCATTCCTCCTCCTTTTAGTAGTTCGATTATAGTCGTTTGGATTTCCCTTGCTTGCTCGATCGAGTTGTGACCACTAATGAGGTCGTCGACGTAGAAATGATTCTGCAGTATTTCAGCGGCCTTGGGGTATTTGTGACCATCATCAGAAGCTAGTTGTTTAAGTGTTCGCATCGCCAGCCACGGAGCACTCTTTGTTCCGTATGTCAATGTTTGAAGTTGATATTCTTTTAAAATGTCTGTTGGTTGGTTTCTCCAAATAATTTGTTGTAGGTGCTGATGTTCAGGATGACACCATATGGAACGGTACATTTTTTCTATGTCCGCTGTGTAGACGTATTTGTAGCACCGCCATTGTAGTACTAATGCCTGGATGTCTTTTTGCAGGTTAGGGCCCTTTTCCATGACATCGTTAAGGCTACAACCACCCGTGGTCTTCTGTGAAGCATTAAAAACTGCTCTCAGTTTTGTTGTACTGGAGTGTTCTCTTAGTACCCCGTGATGCGGCAGGAAAACTTGATTTTCGACGAGTGTCGGGTTTGAAAGCTTCATGTGACCCAAATCGATATATTCGCGAACAAAGTCTTTATACATTGAAGCGAGTTTGGCATTTCTCTCGAATTTCTTTTCTAGTTGTAAGAATTGCGAGATTGCTATCGATTTTGATCGTCCTAGTTTTTTTTCGTGGCCAGAGATCATTGGCATTTTCACAATATATTTTCCGCTGGAATCTCGTTCAGTGGTAGTTTTGTAGTAAGATTCACACCATTCATCTCTTGGTGTATCTTCATCTTTTTGGAGGATGTCTTCAGTTTCCCAGAATGTCTTTAAGTCACTAAGGTCGATTAGTGCTACATGACAGTTGAGAGTTTCTAGTTTCCCGCATAGTATCCAGCCTAAACGGGTCTGCTGGGCCGTCGGCGCTTGAGTATCTCCTTTTAGGACCCCTTCTAGTATTACTTCAGAGTAAATATCCGCTCCCAGCAGTAAGTCTACGTTCCTTGATAAGTTATAATCAGGATCCGCTAGTGGTAAGCCTCGTAAGTGAGACCAGTCGCTTTTTTCGAAAGTTTTGTTTGGCAAGTTGTTCGTAATTGTTTGCATTATGAGAACGCTAGCGGGGAATGCGAAGTCAGTGCAGTGTGATTTACATTCCAGATCTAATCGTGCTTTACAATCTCCCGATATAGTTCCCACGCCGGAGATCGTGGCATTCAACCTTTTTCTAGGAAGTTTCAGTCTTTGCGCCGCATTCTCTGTGATGAGGTTAACTTGTGACCCTTGGTCAAGTAAAGCTCGCAGTGTTATAAAGTCTCCCGTTGATCTCTTTACTTGAATTTCGACTGTGGTAAGTAAAATTTCCGTAATGTTCTTCTCTGATACATGGTTCAAAATATGCTGATCAGCTGTTGAAGGTCGATGCTCCCGTTGTTGGGAATGCTGATCCATATTATTGTGGTTCATGTTATACCTCGGTGTCAGTTTTAGCGCTGTGTAATGTAATAATGTATGATGAGGTTTGTTACATTCTTTGCAAGTTTTGTTTGACGCGCATTCGGTGTCGCTATGCTTATACAGACAATTTTTGCAAAACTGCAATTTCCTTACTGTGTCATTTCTTTTCCGTGTGTCCATATTGACAAACTTTGGACATTGCATTAGGACATGAAATTCGCTGCATAGAGGGCATTTACCGAATGAGGTATGATATATTTTAGAGAATTCTTTTCTATTGAATTCAGATGATTTTTGCGAATTGTATCTCAATTTGTTGTTGTAAGCCGGTCTCTGTTGACTTGTAGTTTCTTTCTGGTAGCCTCTAGCTGATTCCAGCGCCATGAATTTTGACTCCAGAAAGGCCAAAAATTCACCCAACTCCGGGACCTCCTTTGGGTGTTCTAGCTCTCTTGTGTATTCAGTATAAGATGCTGAGTCCAATTTCTGCCCCATCAAGTACACGATAATCGGATCCCAGCTGTTTAGACAGATGGTTTGCAGACCATTCATACACTCGTTGATTATGTCATGCATTTTCTTCAAAACAGCGCCGTTGGCCTGGTGAATTGTCGGTAAATGCATCAAAGTATTCATTAAGTTCACAAATTGAAGTCTTTTGTTGTCATATCGTTGAGTGAGTATTTCCCAACAAGTCTCATAGTTTTCTCCGCCAATTAGATGTTGAACCAGTCGTTCAGGCTCTCCTTTCAGTTTGGATTTTAAATGCTGCATTTTCTGCGACCTTAAGAAGTTCACATTGTTGTGGATAGTCTCCAGAAACATATCCTTGAACGTAATCCACTGGCTGTAGTTTCCAGTGAATTCTGGTAATTGAATTCTTGGCGCAGAGTTTTGGTAATGCGTACCAGTCCATATTTTTGAGTTTAGGGACCTTTTCAGTACGTCATATTGTCGTTCTTTGCTGACGAATAGTTCGTTGTATACTTCGTTTGAACCTTTAAGAACAGCTTCTAGTTCCCAGTGACATTTTTCTACGGTTTGCCACTTGCTTTTCAGTTCATTTAGTTGATCTTCTAACTCCCATTTTTCTATTACACAGTCTACATCAACCTTTGACATTGCTCGCTCCAGTGCCTTTATGTGGCACTCTTGGCGATCTAGCAGTTCTTTGGTCTTGGTATCTATTCCCTGAGGATGCGGGATGACAACTTCTCCTTGTTTCCCATCAACACCCAGTAGCCGCTGCAGTATGTCCAGCCTAGTAGTTTCGTAAAGATGCTTTGTTTTTTCGTGAATGTTGTCAGTAAAATATTTAATACCTCTATCCTCCCGTTCCAGAAGTAGATTGTGCCTACTTGTGAAATCTTGCCAGAGATTTTCCAATGACACTAACCTTTGAGTTAAGTATTCCTTTCCTTTCCGAGTAGCACTGTCCTTTTGGTAGTTTGAACAAAGACGCTTGATGGACTCGAAAACTTCATTTTGAAGAGTAATTTCGCTCATCTTGAGTTTCTCGATTAGTTAATCGAAATAAGTTTAGTAGTTGTATATATTGTAGCCTCAGCAGCGGTAGTAGTAGTAGTAGTAGCAGTAGTAGTTGGCAGTAATAGTAGCAGTAGTAGCAGTAGTAGTAGCAGTAGTAGTAGTAGTAGTAGTAAGTATATTTGTAGTTAGTTCTGCTAGTTGACGGCTCCTCTAGTTGTCGAAGGCTCGTCCAGCAGTTGAAGTTGGTTCCGGTACTCAGTGTGCCTGTACTCGAGCTAGGTATGTGCGCCTTCTCAATCCAACTGGGGCGACCCTCTTCCGGGAGACCAGCTGAACCGATTCGCTACCGTAACAAGAGAAACAAACACACTAAGATACACGAAGACTCGAAGGACCATTAAATGTAAGGTCCAGAAGTAGTAGGCACCTTACACTTGTACAATAAGTTATAGCTCGCTCACTTGAAGTAGTTAAAGTTAGTTTAGGTGAGTTGACGGAAACCACGGATTTAGTAACACTTGAAAGTTTATTAAGTATCCCGATTTACAAGTAAGGATTTGGATGCTAATCCGCAGCGCTCGCGCTAGTAGTAATTTGTCAACTAACTTAATAATATGTTTAACGCTAATATAAGTGAATAAAGTAAGTAGGTTGCTGCGTATGCAGTTTAATACATACTTTATTCACTTATATTAGCGTTAAACATATTATTAAGTTAGTTGACAAATTACTACTAGCGCGAGCGCTGCGGATTAGCATCCAAATCCTTACTTGTAAATCGGGATACTTAATAAACTTTCAAGTGTTACTAAATCCGTGGTTTCCGTCAACTCACCTAAACTAACTTTAACTACTTCAAGTGAGCGAGCTATAACTTATTGTACAAGTGTAAGGTGCCTACTACTTCTGGACCTTACATTTAATGTACATTTAAATTTTTTGTACGTGAACCGTACATCCTCCATATTTCCAATAGAAACATGAACTGATTTCTATTCTCCTGGTACTTAGTTAACATTGTAGTTGGCATCATCGCATCGAGGCTGCGCGTGCGCTATGGGCGCGGCCAATAAGCGGATTGTGACAGACGAGCAGTCGACGAGCAGGTGATGGAATCTGTGCTCAAGTTGTTGTTGTTTGATGTCATTTACTACACTTGCATGAACACTACACATTCAGAGATAGAGAAACATGTTTACTTACAGCTTGCACAGGGATTAGTACGCATTTTTGGTTTATTCGGTTTAAAAACTTTTGAAGGTGTTTCTGATAATTTATAGAGATGTAGAAAGGTAAAAATTAAATTTAAAAATTCAAAAACCCTCGACACAAACAAAAACCTCTAAAAAGTAAAACATAATTATGTAATGGCCCTTTAAGTTTAATATAAGTTGTAGGTAATATTTTGATCAAAGCGTCGTCACGTCGGGGGACGGCTTATGAAAATAGGAAGTTAACAGCAGTTATCCCCTCTAGAATAGCATACATTCATTATTGCTGGGTCTCGTTTGTTTGGATTTTTTTATCGATGAGACCTGTGGAAGATGCTCACATCCCTTCATCAACTAGAGAAGAGCTGATAATCTTCAAAGAACAGATTTTCTTGAATTATAGCTAAGTTCACTCTCGATTAAGTCACCTTTAAAACAAAACAAAAAAAAACACGATTGTTTAGCCGTTTGGAAGTTACGATGCCGCAGACATACACACTGGTACACTGATTCACATGTTAAATTTCTAACACCCCTCTGTTTCCGTCGGGGGTTACAAAGAAGAAAGAAAATACGTTTATTTGCGGCACGAGGAGACGTCTACAAAACTAAATAATAATATGCTTTCCAGACAAACTGATATTTGTATTATATTTATTTTTATTCGTATTGCACACTAAAGTCACATAATAACAAAACTGTAATTAAAACCAAGTGCCAACTAAATTCGTTCAGAAAATTACTCAACTTGAAGACAATTAGACGCTCACATGTCTGTGGCGGTCGCGGTTGCTACTTGAGCAACTTCGCTTGCAGTCACAGTTGCTTCTTATGTGCTTTGCAACAGCTAACGCGAATATCAAACGAAATACAACCTCTTAGTTGCAAAGTGTAGGAGGATGTACCCGGAGAGTACACTTCATTCGCAGAATATTATATTTTGGGAAAGTTTTTGAAGTCTCTTTGACTGTACGTGTTGAATAGAACCTCGGATTGCCTTTTCGTACGGGTAGCTGAAGATTCAGTTAGAATATTGAAAACGGGGAAAGATATAAGTTTACTACTCATCCGGCATTGATGTAAATGATAAATGATTTTATTTCTGTAAGTAGGTTTATACAAACACTCTTACACGTCAATCATATTTTTTAAACCAGATGAGGTCGGCGTTTCCTATCTGAATACTCTGAGAAGGGCGAAACAAACTCACGAGGTCACAGTCTCTTTTAAAGTCCAGACATAATCGTGGTCAGATCATGTGAAAACCATGTAGATTAATGTCTGAAATGGTCTTTTGAAGAAAGAACCACACAGATTGAGTGGACGTGTACAGTCAGTGCACGCATTTGTCGGTAAAAGTGCAGTTCAACTCGGAACTTAAGGAGCTCAACGATTTGACGAACAATATCAAAAAGGGACTTTTGAGTAGGCCGCATAAACTACTTAAACTGCCAGACCATGATTAAAACTGAATCAATGACCCACATAGTCCTCACATTCACAATAATTAAAATAATATAATACTTTTCACAGTAAATATACATGTCTAAAATAGTTAGCAAAATAAAATCAACATTCACTGTAAATTTATTTCACAGTATAATAGGCTTTCTGGCATAGTTTCTGCTTTATACAAAATTTGAATTTATTAAGGCTTAGATCTTGAATGTGGCTAGGAAGTTTATTATAAAAAAATAGAGGGTTTGTTTAGATGCCAATGCATACGGCATTGGCATCTAAACAAACCCTCTATTTTCTTGAGCCTGGTTGTAGGATCAACAAATTTGTATTTGTTCCTAGTATGTAGACGTAATTAGCATGGCTTTGGTTATAAGCAGACCAATTCGTTTGACGACCATTTTGGATAATCAGCAGCCCCAATATCTACATGATAGTGTATCAGTACCTATCAGCTAATTAGGTTGATAAAAGCAAAACCTTAACACATGTGCTACGGAGCTACGGCGTAGCGTTGCTACGAAGCTACGGCGTAACTTTGTCACGAAGCTACGACATAGCTTTGCGTAGCCTTGCTTACATAGACCATAGCTTTAGTTTTCTGTATTCATTTCAGTAATCATGTACGTTACACATATTTCCGTTAATGCGTTTGATAAGAGCTTGGATTTTTCACAATCGAATTCTGACAAATTGCCAAAGTCCATGTAAAATACCAATTTCTACGTCACCTAGTTAAACTAGAAGCCGAACTCAACGTGATAGGTATTCTAATAAACTATTACCCGAGTTATGAGCATAATTACCGAATGAGTGCCCATCAACCTGACGTCACCCGTCCTGCCCCAGCTCCTGCCTGCTGCCCAAAGAGGCTGCAAGTTTTAATTAAACCACCTTCGTTAGCCGATAGTTTTTAATCTGCCCGATCGTTGCCGCAAACTTTTATAGGACTCCTAGAAGTTGTCCGGTTCTGCGACCTCCGTGCGGAACTCCGGATATTTGTATTGACTTTTTTCGGAGTTCTTTTAAAAATGCGATTTACGTGGTTTGTGCTCGCTGCTGAGTTTTGGAGATAGTTTTTAAGCGTCTAAATGTTGTTTCGACGAGTTTTATGCAGATGTTGAGCTGAAGGTTTTATTGTTTGGAGAAGCTGTGGTTTGGTTAATTTGGAATATTTACGAGCTTTATATGCGTATATAAATGAATTATGTATTCACGTAATATCGGTCTCACTGCTTTTTTATCATGTTAATTTAGGTATTTTAATGATCTGTTAATGATTCATGATTGGTGATAATGACAATAATAAAGTCAATAAGCTGAATGCGTCAACTGCCAACTCAGATATTATCCCCAAAATTTTTGCCCCGGAATTTTGGTTGCTTATGTTGGAAATTTTACCAGAAGTAAGGATTCTTATTTTCCTTCATACTGTTATTTCTAAGTGTTCTGAAGTAAACATCTTCTCTATCGTAGGTATGTACGAGGGGCATGCCAAAAGAAGTTAGATATTCTTTACTCATTTGTTTGACACTGGCAAGTTATACACCATTATAAAGGCTGGTTGTTTACTAGTATAATTTGAAAATAGAACACACTTTTTTTTTAATTTTTATGAGCACTATATTTCCGAGACTCTGGCGGGAATTCGCTTGCAGCAATGGAGCTCAGTCGACGTGATTTTTTTGACTATAAAAAAAGTTTAAAGCCTCAAGAATGTTTTGAACTTAGGGCTACTACTTTTGTTGAGTCAGCTTGTTCACGAGCAACAGTATTTAATTGGTTTCTTGAATTTAAAAGAGGACGGGGATGTCTTGAAGATGAAGCGAAGACAGATCGGCCGCCAACCGCGGTCACACAAGAAAACGTTCGGCCAGTCAAAAAACTTATTCGCAAAAACCGACGAATTACATATGCAGAGCTGGAGCGAGAACTGAAAATTGGATCAGCAGCAATGCAAACCATAATTCACGACCACCTTTCTCTCCGTAAGCCTTGTCCGAGATGGGTGCCGCACAAACTTACCGATGAGCAGAAAGAACGTCGGGTGGATTGGTGGCTATTCATGATGGATAAATTCGTCGCCGGCGAGAAAAAAAACGTGTATAATATACTGACTGGTGACGAAACATGGCTATATAACTATGATCCTGAAAAAAAAACGACAGTCGACTGTGTGGTGCTTTGAGATGAGCCAACTCCAACGAAGTGTTGTCGTGCACGAAGCACACAGAAGCAAATAGTTGCCGCGTTTTTCTGCAAAACGAGTCAAATTGCTACTGTAGTGTACATTTATTTCAAATACACTTTTGAATTGTCAAGGGGTCGGTCAGTCAGAAAGATGAAGTTAGTTACCTATTCCAAAGCGTACTAGGTACCTATGGAGAAGAACGGGCAAGAAACTCCATGGACACTCTTTTAAATCAAAATATGGTTACAAAATATTGGTTACATCATTCATATTGAAATTATGCATGTTAGAACGATGCAGAACGTTAAAAGCGTCCGTAATAAAGAGACAAACACAATTCAAATATTAAATTAAATTAAAATAAGATAAGCCGTGGCAGCTAAGATGACCAGTCCCTACTGACGGCACCTGTTAACGAACATGACGTATGGATCAGCACCATTCAGCTCAACTATTTTGAAGGGAACTTAATGATCCAACACACACGCCACCACCAGCGAGACACTTGAGTGAGCATGACATACTTTCAGCCGCCAGGGCACATTCAAGTCAATGAAAGACAAACCTAGTAAATAGTAGCTTTATAGTAGGTACATAGTACTCACACATGTGCTATGAAATTATACAATACTAAAAGATTGAATTTATACAATGTAAAGATAGTTTTTACTATCTTCAGTAGTTCCAAATGCTAATCAATTAGTTAATGCGCCCTTGTGGAGCAGGACCAGCGTTGAGCCAAGCCTTTTTATCAGCGATGTAATCCCCCAACTTATACCTAATATGCTTGACTGTGCGTTTTATACAAGATTTAAATTTCGTTTCATTCAGTTGAAGTATATGGGGAGATATTTTGTTGTAACCTTTTAAACGGTACCCCATGAAAGATGAGTCTACTTTAGCCAGCCTGAAACCTGGTTGAACTAATTGGTCCCTATTTCTAGTGATATAATTGTGTCTTTCAACTTTTTTACTAAAAATATGTAGATTTTTCCTTACGTACATGATAACGGTGAACTCCGAATGGTATGTGACTGTTTGTGCTCCAACAGTAATATCAGCTTGGTGTGACAAGTGACCGCAGTCAGGACTCGGGCACTTTCTCTGGCACGACGATGCGGCACCGCAAACGTCTGCCAGAACACACGACTTTTTTAACTCAAAAAACGTTTCTATCCTCCTTCACCCGCCATATTCCTGATATAGCGCCTTGTGATGTTTTACCTGTTTCCAAAAATCAAAGAAGAACTAAATGGGAAAAGGTTTGACAGCAAATAAGACCATGACCATGTGTCAAGTTATAGGACTGAGCTCAAATGGATGTCCATTCGCCAAAGGAGAAGTTTGCGCGCTTTGACCACGCTTTTCTCCTTTCTCAACTCTTCCACCCCTCCTTCTTCTTATCTTATGTCTCACTTTCAATATCTATGTTTATCACACGCTAAGAATTTGCGTTCTTCCAACAATCTTCTCCTACTCTGTCCTTCTCATACCTCCGATTTTGTTCATTCTTTCTTTTGTATTCAGTCCATTCTTCTCTGGAGTGCGCTTCCTCTTGATATCAGGACGGCCACCAGTCGGTATGCATTTAAGCGAAAATTGCAGAGTTATTTTCTAAATAAATAGCGTAGAGTCATCTCAGTTTCCTCTTTCCCTGTTTGTGTATGTATATAGTATATATTATATATAATGTAGGTATATATTATAGTAAATATGTATGTATGTGTATTATAAGTTTACAACCTATTAAGGTACTTGTATACCTATTTTATTTATAATTAATTATGTTATCTTTTTAATATTTTAAGTATTATTATTAACGCGTGATAAACAGAGCACCTGCCATTTTATCTCTACACCACCCTTGGTCGACTGGTAGAGAATACCTAAGGCATTATGTCCGCCTTTGTATGTTATTGTGTGCGAGAAGTTTAAATAAATAAATAAGATGCACTTGCTGCTTAGAATTTTGAGATTTTTGAGGTGTCTAAGGAGAGTGGTCAGATGTATTTTACAATTGGTTCAGACATGTGGAAAAGTATTTACGTGCTCAAGGTGAATACTTCGAAAATATCGATACTTGTAATAAAGAATATATTTTATAATTTTAGAGTATCTAATTTATTTTGGCATGCCCCTCTACAGTACAATTATAATAAAGTTGGCGAATATACGACCTAAGGCTCTTAAACAAACGGAAGGGGTTCGAAAACAAATTAAAAGCAATGACCCAAACAAAAGGGGCTTTTCATAATAAATCAATTTCAATCGGAGATTTTTTTTCCACGAAAATTTTAATGAACGTAAAATATAACTGTAGCCGCTTAGCAGAGTAATAAAGAAAGGGGACGATTGATTTTTAAAAGTAATGAACACGCTTTTTTATTGTTTTATTTTGTTTTTTTTTAAAGGTCTCTTATTTCTTGTGCTGCTGTACTTAATCGGCTTAATTACGGCGATGATTTGAAGCAAAATGTACGCCAGTAATGTAAGGTTTTCGGAAAATGTAACGTATTATCTGTTTATAATTCTGTTCATTATATTGAAAACCAAACACGTATTTTCTATTACTTATAACATTTCAACGGAAATTAGGGCCATAAAATAATACAACGGTTTAAAGCTAAAAGCTAAAGTGTCCCTTACTCGCTATCAGCGACTCTCTCTCCATAAAATCTCAACACTTTTCACGGCCCATTTACTACTAAAAATCCATCCAGGCTGAATTAGGTTTTCGTTTTAGGTAAAGCCTGAGTGGTTTTATCCGCGGCTAACGCACGTAGGTCCCGGAGGAAGCATATCTGCTCCTACACTGCGATAAATTCACTGCAAACAAAGAAAAAAGGCGGACTTGGCCCCAAATATATCATTTGAAGTGATATCAGGGCGGGCCAGGCCCCGCAGGAGGAGAGCCACGGCCGGCGGGGGAGGGGGCGCCGGATAATGCACCAGTATAAACTTTGGTCCTTCCACTCCATTATTATGTGGTGACAGTCGCCACACTCGCCGTACATTACGTGCCGCGTATGGTAATCGTATTGATGCTTTATTGGATAGCTTAGTGAGGCGGCAGTGTATGTAATACAATTGAGCTACCACGTTTTGTTGAATATTTCATTTGTCAAATTGTACAAAACTTTTTCATACCATTGTGTAACGCGAAAACGGCTTTGGGAATTCGATTATAAAACATAGCCGGTATAAATTTCAATAAACCGAACCGTAGAGTTTTAACAAAAATCTGTACAAAACTTAAAAAAATCATTGGCGTGCTTTTAAAAAAGCTAGGCAAACATCGCGTTTGTGTAGGAGTTAGTGAACTATGGCTATTCGGGCTAATTTAAAACTCGATAAAGATCGCTGACATGAAAATCATGTTATATAAAAGCGTTGCATGCGCCATTTCTATTTACCGCACAATTTATCATCGCCGCTTGCAATTTTGCCTTCATCGTCCTGTGCTAACATAAGGTGGACATGCAGCAGGGCTGCCACACGCGGATGTTGTACTGCGGTGTCAGGAACTGTTGGCGTGTACACATACAGTGTACTACTTTCTAAGTAAACATCCGTGATATGTCACACTTATAACCGTGGTAGCAGTTAGTAGAAAACTTAAAGTGGTGGTTGAAAGGTTTAATGCCTTACCTTGATGGGTTGGTTGGTCAGCCGTAATGGCTTTCAGTTTTGTCTTAAGTCCAATCTTTAACCAAATCAAAAATCATCAAACAGCCTATTATTGTCGCAATGCAGAGCTAAGGTTTCTTCTCATACTGAGAGCATTGATCCCGCGCTTGCTCAAGACGTGTTGTCGATTTCAGACTTATAATAAGTATAAGTTCAGGTTTCTCCAAGATGTTTTTTCTTCACCGGTGTCAATAATGGCTAAGATTAACTCAGAAAGTACATATGAATTTGTATTCAATAAATAGAACGAATTTGATTTTCTTATGAGATCCTTTAACTTGTATGCTAAACCCAGAAATTGTGCTTCTGTAATTCTCTGTAGCTCAAGAGCGAAACAAACGATGAGGTTGAGAAAATAGTAGACAAAACTTTTTAATCTGATAAAATCGCAGTAGCAAGTTCATAGATTGTTTTCTTCAACTACTTACATACTAAACTAATTTGACCATGATATATTTTACAAACTGTTTTAGTCGTCATTACCATCTTCTATCTTTATTGAACTACTCCCGGGACTTTTTATCTATTGCTCTTCTAATGCACTGGTCTCTTAAAACCCCTCATATCTTCATCCTCCATCCCGGCATTTTGCTTACCCTACCGACCGCTGATTACGGCGGCCGAGCAATTTACACGGCGTGTCAAGAAGCTGATGTCAAAGGACCGCCACATTTCACGCCGCTCCTTTGAGCCGCCATCTTCGTGGCTTGTTAAAATAATGCACCTTCCGCCACCGCGGTTATTAGTGATAATACACAACGATTTTGGATTAGGTCTGGGGAAAATGAGTTGTGGAATGGGCTAGGAAAAGGTTTTTGAAGAGAGAAAAGAACATTCTTAGCTATTTTTCGAACAGAACGTCCGATCCTTCAGTATTTGAGCCCTCACGTTGCTAGCGCCGCAGGAGGAGACGCCCAGGCCGTCGGGAATCGATGGCCGATTCCCGGCCACTGTAGACATGGGCTTGCGGACGACGAGCAATGGATAGCCCGCCGTCCGATAATGACCAGGTCCGGCTCGACGGCGCGTTGTGTTCCACGCTCGCCTCAAAGAGATCAGCACCATTGACGGGGTCCCATAAGGCCAGTGCCTGCCGGGGTCACGGATTGTTCGAAAGAGTTACTGTGGGCACACAGGGAATTGAAGAAACACGGGTGGGTTTTAGACAGTTAAAGTGTGACACGCCCTCCCGCTCCGCCCAAAGCGGGAGAAGTTATTTGATGATTTCCAACCAAAAAAAAAAAGATCCTTCAGTATTTTTGCAACATTACCTCATTTTACTACCTTATAAACAGCCTACCTATTGTAAACAGTACCAATTTCATTTAAGCTTGAAAACTTTGATTCCGTGAATTGGAAACCAGTCTCAGTTCGATAACATTCAACAAAATGTAGACAGACTGCACAACAAACAGTTCTAGCTCGTCTAATACCTACACACATACGATGTAGGTAACAGTTTGAATGGCATTGCATAGTGAAGGAAATGTGGCTCCGATCGATGCTCTAGATATGCTTACTGTCACAGGTAGATGCAATCTATGTAGAAATTATAATTTCTTCAATATTTTTCCTATTACAAAGAATATAGTGTAATTTGTATAACGATATTCCAGGCTGCCTAAACATAACTAATTCATGGTATCGATAGAATGGAAGAAGAACCGATAAACTATCAATCATAATCCCACAAATAATAATGTAGGTATACCTTTGCTAATCAGATACCGTAATCAGTTCAAGGTATACGTCTACACAAAGTTACATTGAATTATCAGTTCTCGGAAAATAAATAGGTCATTTGCTTCTGACTGATCCGAAGTAAGCCTTCATTAGATATTCTTACGGTTCAAGGTTTTGCTAGTAGCCTGACATTTTTAGATCTCGATGGTTTTTTTTTTGTTTTAAGATGATTTAAGTGATGTAGGTTTGAGACTTCGCTCGAGACCTATAAACATGCTACAGTGGTTTTGTTAGATACAAAATTTTAGCTACTTTTCCTTAGTATTTGTAATGTTTGTTTGGTGAAAATTCTGGTTAGCACTATTTCCGAATGGGGTGGTATGTAACTCTGTACACGAATAATAAAACCCGTGCAATTCCTTATTGTTTTCTGCAGTGTTACCAATTTTGAACTCAATCATTTGCCAACTGAGTTTGAAATGATGCAGTGAGTGTGTGTGAGTGTGAAGTTCCATACAGCATGATTGACGTCAGAACGTTGTCTTTTTAAAAAATTGATTAGTTTTTACATGTCTTTTCACCTACAATGAATGTATTGATACCCTTCATCAACACTGCACATCAAATTATCAGCTTCAACCATTCACCGCCACGGTCCACAATTAGACGAAGTCCATCCGTGCAGTCGTCACCCCATTCAAGTCGTCAGGGCATGCAATCAGTGCCGGCGCATTGAGACTAACGACGTGCCCCGTCTTGTTTACTACAATCAGCCGGTATCCGACGTGCACGGGTTAATTCAATCGCCATTCATTGGCATCCCATGTTTATAACTGATTATTAACAAAGGACCAATGAAAATGTGTGTACCAATGTGTATACATTCATCTTTATTTCCTTTGTGATTTTTGTTGATGGTGGGTATTTACTGAGTGACTTATTTTGGGAAGCTTGGGTGAGACTGAGGTCTGATATTATTGTTATGGTGTAGTAAGCTGGTTGATTCCGTCTGATTCAACTGAGTTTATTAGGGATGTTGATTTTTTTGCATGATCCCTATCGTAATCTAGAAAGCGTTTTAGTTTTAAATAAAAGTGTTAATAACACTTAACAAATATATCAAAAACTACAATATTGTTACTGAAAACACTTAGTATTTTTATTCGGCACGTGAATACAGTTACATAACGCGTGACATTAACGCCTGTCTACCCTTAAAATTACAAAACATACAATAGTAATGATATCATTAAATATCTTAACGATAAATATAATTAAAAAAGATGGCGGCATCAAAATACCAGATGAATCACCTCGGGTGCGCGTGAATTATTTTTCCCCGAAATATTCGTAATGCTAGAAGATCGACGAGCGGCATTGTCGCGCGACAACGAAGCCAACGATAATTGTTTCAGGTGACGTGAGACAAATGTCGCGTTTGTTTCAACCAACCCTTATTTATTTTCCGTAGCCTTCCCTTGCTGGCAAACAATTTCGACGAAGCTGAAATATTCGACCTGAATCGAACGGGTGAATTATTGTTGTAGGGTGAGGATCGTGTTACGTATGTAACATTTTAAAACAGTTTTTTTATCTTAAAGAAATTAGTAAAATTGCTTAAGGTATAATAGAAAAAAACTTCAAGGGATTACGTCGTCAAAATTACTTAAGCTTTACGATTAGTCTGCCACATACAATTGCTACGTCTTTTGAAGATTTAAACATGACAGAGTTTAAAAGCTTTAAAGTTAATAACAAAACTAATTTCGTAAAATAAAGCAAATTTCAAAGAACATCAAACATAAACCTTAAAGCTAGTTCAGGGGAAAGTGGAAGGTAAAACGAAAAAGCCGTGTTGTTTTAGGAACAAAAGAAATTGAGGTCCTTGGACCCAAATCCACTGGTTCGTTATTTAATTGTAGAATGTATTCTGAAAAAGTAAAAAAACCTGACGTCATTGACGTAGAAGATTAATACGATTTTACGTCACGAATGGACGACACAATATTAAAACCTTCGACCAATATATTTCCAAGATACTGTACCTGGATAATAAATTTTAAGAGATACTGAGACCAGCTTTAAAATATTGAAAGTGGTGGGATAAGAACACGAGATATGGGCAAATGTATTATTTTAAAGTAAAATATACCCCTTTATCTACTCAATTGAGTCGGAAAATAATCAAGAAATATAGTATGAAACTGAAAACCGAAAGTGTTATTTTTATTGAAAGTAAAATTGGAAACCAGTGTCCCAAAAAGTTTGAAAGCATTGATTACAATTTAAGCTAGGTATCCTAATGAGATTGGCATAATTTTAACTTGAATGTTCTACATGAAAATGCTTTTAATTCTGATGATATGAATCCTTTTATAAGAAAAGAAGAAGTCCGTATTGTTTCAAGTAGTATTGCAGCAGTGGTGGCCCAGTGGTAACGGCCGTGACTTACGAGTTGTATGGCGTGGGTTCGAACTCAGAGAGGCGCTTAACTTTGTGTAAATTATTTCATCACCAATGCTCTCAAAACGGTAAAGGAAAACATCGTGAGTAAACCGGCATATCCTAAAACCAAAAATTCGAAGACATGTGACATCTACCAACCCGCACTGGGCCCACTAACAATAGCCCTGTGTCCCAGCAGTGGGAACATCATAAGCTGATTATGCATGTTATACGAGGCCTTATTCATTTGAAGCAGTAGTAATACCAGTAGAAGGTTATGTCATCCTAAACTATTTGCATACTTGTACAAAATCATGTCAGAATGTGTAAGGTTGGCTCGTTGAGACAGCGTAGGGATACGTACCTTACTTAGGGCTCATTAGCACAGTCGAGTGGCAGCTTCCTTATTTAATATGTGGAACGAAAGGATTTGTCCGCTCATGTGTGTAAGCAGCCATCGTTTCTATGTTGGGGATCTTCAAATTCAGGTAAACTGGATTTGTTTGACATACTTTAGTTAAACAATTCGGTTTTGTCTGAATCAAGAACATTTGTTGAGTTTGTTTGAACCATTTTTGTTTTCACTTTCATGTGATGAGATTATTTCTGTTGAAATCTCAATTTTATAATTATAGAATATCTGCTTGATCTTCTTCCTATCCTAAAAACATTTTGCGTATTCATATATTTCGCATTTCCTTAATCACTATACTTTCCAGCAGTCCTTAAATAAGTGACTTCCTTTTCAGCTCGTAAAAATCCATCCATATTTCCTCATGAAATAATTAGTGTAAAATTAATGGTAGAACCATTATTTTCAACTAAATATCTGACATTTTCCATCTTTATGAAAGAAAACACTTTACAAAACAATTGTCAAATGGTTCGGATTTTTTACCGCTTCTGAACAATGAAGGTCACAATAAGGAAAAGTCTACACAGGAAGGTATGTATTTGATGGCTCACGATTAACTACAATGATCTGATCGATTAATCTTTCCCTTTCCTTTACTTGTTTCCCTCTAATGTATTATGTATGTTTGGCAATACGATATTTGAAAATAATTGTTTATTGACCATCTGCGTCGGCAAAAATTGGGTTTTCAGGAAAATCTATTTGTCTTCGTCTGCGTGGGATGTTGATATTCAAATAGCCATTGATACCAACATTATTTATGATTATGTGCTACCTACCTACTGGCTAGTCTCTACTTAACCTACTGTAAAATGATGTAGACCTTTCGCAGACATCATTAATGTCAAACTGGACATGTCTGGTCCTAATTAATAGAATGAAGATCAGGGGATGAGGTTGCATAGTACACATATACAATAATAATTATTATTATGACAATGATACGATTCTCCGTATTTCTATACGAATCTTCATCGAAGTGGTGGGTGTTCAATGTTTTCATATCAACTAGTATAATAACATTAACAAATAAAAACAAAAAATATCAAGCTACATAAAACTAAATTGGTTGGTAATGCACCATTTGTCTCAAACCCTTCTTTCACTTGTGACAAACGAGCCTCATTCGATTTATTTCGGTCCACAAAATATAAAAAGGCTCTCAACGAAAATATTTTATTTTTTAAACAATAAATGAGTGGGGTCTTAATGTTTAAGTACAATTCTCTTTCAAGTGGATGTCCAGATCTGAAAAGCTGGTATTTTTCAACATTTTCATATGAAAAATGTTGGCATCATGTTTGGTATAATTAGAGTGCACGTTTAAATGTTACGTTGTTTTTCATACATTGCTGACGACAGTGGTGTGAGCAGTGTTGTTTATCTATCATAAAATGAGATATTAATAATAAGAGTACATATTTTTTTTTAAACCTCATAGAAATTTTGAAACTATGTCACGTATGTAATATTTTTTCTTGTAGTAAATATTAGTTTGCCAGTTTTCAAACATTGCAGATCTTTTAAAAATAAATCTGAAGATAGATAGTCAACTCGTATAGTAACATCTTGGCGCACCGTTCATAAAGAGGGCGCGCTAAATTTTTCAATTTCTCGAGCTTCCGTTTTTCATTCCGTCCTAGCAAATTAAAGTTCTAGGTAGTCATCTCGGTAACAGGTGGTCTTTGGAGCAGATTTTCATGAGATCGTATAGGTACCGAAGTTTATAAACAAATTGCCGCAGTAAAACATTACTTTAGGCTCCTTTACGATGACCCTTTGTCGACTTTGATACAAGATGTTAAGAAAACATAGAGAGGTGCAGTTTTTAAGTTAGTATAGCGTTATGCATCAAATGTATTGTTATGTGAAACAAAATAAGTTTGCCATGTGCCCATACCGGTAGAGATAAATGGATAATAAGTAAATAACTAATAAGTCCAAATTATTATCTACGCATTTTATAAAAATATTATTAATAGAGCCGTGGTAGCCCAGTGGTAATGACCGCGACGTACAGTTGTAGGTCGTAAGTTTGAACCCAGACAGGCGCTTTACTTTGTTTAAATTATTTCATGACCGCTGCTCTCAAAGCGGTAAAGGAAAACATCGTGAGGAAACCGGCATGTCCTAGAACCAACCATTCGAAGACATGCAACATCTACCAACCCGCACTGGGCCCGCGTGGTAGATAACGGTCCACTCCCTCTCACTGAGAGGAGGCCTGTGTCCCAGCAGTGGGAACATTATGGGCTGATTAAAAATTATTAATAGAAAATAGTAGGTACCTACTAATTTCCTGATAAGTTTTAAGATTTTGTGAAAGATTATCTTTTATTTTAGCTAAGTTTATCTTTATGAAACAAGCTAATAATTCGCAGTCTGCGTTCTACTTTAAAAGATGATGATGTAACAAATCAAGGGCAGATTCCTGGTTTTCAACCTTCATATTTTACTTTTAACAGAATAAAAAATATTTTCTACTTACTGTATCTATTCTCCAGCACCTACCGCTTTATTTTACTCGTTATAAAAATCTGAAGCGCTTTTAATTTATTATCAATTAATTATGATACCCGACGTTAATTTCCCTTCCTCTTAGATAATTTATTATCTTATTTTGTTTTATATTCGTTAAAGATGTTGAGTATAAAATATAATGTATTACGTGAACATTTGAAGGATACGTTAATTGCGTTAATAGAGGCTCGATTGAGAACAGCTGGTAATTAAGCAAATGAGGGTGTTACTCTTAATTTTATGCCTTTAATAAACGTTTAGCCTGTACTTTATGTCTGTTTTAATGCATCAGGAAATGTTAATGCTAATCCAGTTACGTTTGGTGTTTATAGACATTGAGTATCTTATTCATGAGTCAAATTGCTGTAGCTAAAGATTGATTTCCAATAATCTCAATCTACTACTTACCTATACCACTTTCGGCCCAAAAAGGTTCGTCAGCTCTCATAGTACTTGATCATGCATACCACACACACGAGAAAACATCTAGATGATTGACTGTTATTGTTAAAAGCACGTATAAAAAGAAGAGAGCTTCAATCATCTCAAATGATCTCGTAAGTCATCTTCCACTAATCACAAGACTTGGTTCTTGTCAGTAACCAAACTCTTTGTAATCACAGTAACATTGAGGCGAGCTCTTTCGCTTCTATGCCCAAAGATCTTCTCCGTCAATTCAGTTATGTATTGAATCAGTTTCGTCACTGTGCGTTCTTTCCTCCCCGCACATACAACGCAAACACGCTGGTTTGCATTGAGACTCGCATCCATCCGTGACAGGGAGACTGTTTGCGCCCGTTCTTCACGTCAACGCAAATCAAATCATTTTGTTTGTCGAGTGAATATGTATCGGTTACATTTCGCTATATTTTGCTGTGTCGAAGTTCTTGTGAGAAATGTGGTGTGTGTCACTCTGGCGGTTGACTTCCATTATTTATCTATTGGGATGAGTAAGCGTAAAGGGTAAACAAAACATACATGTTAGAGTTTATGTTCACGTGTTTGTTTGTCATGTTACATTCGTCTTATAAACTCCGTGAGATGGTTTTATAAAATAAAGAATAGAGCTCAATGTGCTCACCTCTCTTTGGGAAGAAAATGTAACTTTATCGTACTTATTCCAGTAACTAAATTAATTGCTGAATTTCTGTAAACAGAATAATAAACAAGATTGTACAATTGTAGAAGTGGAATATGTATAAGAAAACGGAAACGAATGTAAATAGCACCTCCGCTCACCTTTGAAGTTTCAGTCGGAACTGAACTCACTGAAAACACAAGTTTGAACCTCAAACTACTCATAACATCTTCAGCTGTACAGGGCACCATAACAGTGGTAGCTATGCGATACTGTAATGTTCAACGTACCGTTTGAATACTGTCACAGTTTTTAAGCAATTCCTTGCAGAGAGACAAAGAAAATGCTTAAAAGTCATCATTTGTCATGTTTTGAGGTAGTAAGTTTCTTCAAAGCACTGATTAGGACCTCATCTGTCAGTAGACGTTCGATCCAAAATTAACGACAAAGAAGCAAGGTAAATAAATGACCCGTATCCATTATCTTTTCCAGCAGCCCGTAATATTTTCAACCTTCCCTAAGTTTCTTTTACATATATGAATAATAATCTAATCATAATGCCACCAGTAACGCGTACAACCGCCCCTCTAATAACCACAACACATTAATATAGACATCGCGTCATTGTGCCGCATTGTCTATGGTCTGACTAGTGCTGGGCGTAAGTCAACGACCGACGTAAGTAGAACAAGTGTTCTGACGTAGGAACATCTGACGCGGCCAATAAATACTGACCTACGTCTGACATGGCCAAGAAACACTGACCTTTGCCCAGTAGTGATGTTAGGTAGGCAAGCATGGAATTATGAGGTCATGTTAAGGTAGGGGATAACTAACAGATTATTTTTTTGGAATGTTTGTGTGATAATTAAATTATATAGTGCTCGTCATGGTATATTTTGTGTCCAAAGGTATTAAAAGAAATGAACACGTTCCACATTCATCGTTGACAACATTCTCTAACAAAATTCTTCAAGAGTCTGTCTTACAGTTGAGTTTAATTTACATTTCACCATAATTTTCTACATTTAGTTTATTCCAGTGCCTTGATAGACATCCTAATTTAATGTTTTGAAAACTCCGACAAACTTAACTTTTACTCCCGTTAGAAACTCATGCTTGCTTTCCGAATTTTTCCATTTTATTTGGATAAACAATTTTAAATTAGACTAGCATTCCATCGACAGTGGCGAACAGAGCAAAAACTAAATTAAAAGTTTCTTTACGTCGTTCCGCGTAACTTCCGCAATCAGAGGCGAGCTTAACTTAATGAGCAACTCTTGCCAAACCAACTTAGCGATACTAAAAACATTTTAAAATGAATCTGTGTAAGAAAATGCATATATTACGGGAGAGCCTTGCCGTCTTACCCTTTCAGCGGGGGGGGGGGGGGGTCATAAAATCTCCATAATATATCGCGGGGCATCGTGGTAGCGTAGCCTTGTCAGTGGGGGCACAACTTTAAGCCGGCCAAATTCCCTTTGTTAAGTATGCCGTTTCACTGACTTTTCAGTGAGGATTATTTTCAGAGGATGGATAGTAAGGTGGGGGGAGGGGTTAAAAGTTTTATTGCGGGTAGTTAGTTATCGCAGCGAGACGGCACCGCTTTATGTGTTTGCCTAGGAACAGGCAAATGTATGAGTTTCCAGATATTGTAATGTTTTATCTTCAGTTAGTTTAGTCTTTGTTAGGTTTGGTATATTTGAGAGACACGGTTAGTGGAGTTGTATTTTTGTGTTGTTGGGACATTCAACGAGGTGTTTTTATTTCATTGAGTATTGTATTTCGCTAAAGAGTAATTTTGTCAAGCATAGCCATATGAACCTTCGCACTAACACGACATTAATTATTGTCTTAGGAAAAGCCTCGAACACACAACTGCAGTCGAGTTCGGCGAAGTGCGGTAGAGTCTGATCAAGTGCGGCCAGTTGCGACAAGTTGCGATTGTGGTCGGACAACTAGTTGCGCAGTTGTTCAACTCTGCCGGTTCAGCGTATTTCCATATCAACTACAAACATTGGCTAGAATGGCATTTTTCGGTTTCTTATAGTTCTAAAACGTATCGTTATTTAATTCGTATGCAAATACGCTGTTTGAAGAGTACCTCCATATTATATATATTCCTGACAACAAAATAAGAACCGGAAAAATCAGATGAACACAATAAATGCTGTTCACCAAATTCTAAACAACATGAACACCACACTAAAATTATAAAGCCCGGATCACATAAAACAGATTTATTTAAAAAAAGAATAACCCCACAAAACCGTATGGCACCTTTTTTGCGTGAATTTCTTTTTTTTTTTTGTAAATTTATTGCGAACGGCCAGTGCGTGCATAGACTGTTATTGGACAATATTTCCCGCGCCATGCCGCGGCCCAATGAGCAGGCTCGTCGATATTAAACTCAAATAGTACACACATGAGTGATGAAACAAACGCTCTGCTGAACGAACTTGTTAGGAATTATTTATAAGTAGGTATGAGAGATTCGTGTGAGTAGTGGGGTTAATAGATTTTGATATTAGGGAAATATTTTCTATGTTTCTGATAAAAAGCTGTTCGACTTCGGATCTCCTATCGGGGTTAAAAAATGTACTGAAATTCTTAGGCTTTTTATGAGAAATAATTACACCATCGCTTTATTACAATTTTACCTTAATCATAAAAGCTGTCACTGTAAACGCAGCTATTCCTATTTCATAATCCATCATATTCCGTCGCAGGATTAATTTAACGCATATCATCCCCGCTGCCCTATCCCCGCTGTCCTATCCCCCTGCCCCCCGGATATCCACCTGTCCGTCCGCGTCTTATATTTCAATCAGGCCATGTTAATGGTGGTCCCCGGCATCAATCTCAGTCATTTACATTTTATTTCGGAATAGAACACCTTTATTAAAGTTCTTGTTCTTGTCTGGATTACGCAAGTATTGATTTTGGACAATCCTTTGTTGTTGGAATCGAAGACGTTTTCGTTGTTATAGAGCATGAGTTATGTTTTACATACCTTTTTGTACCTAAGTTGATCTCAATTTAATTTTGATATCTTCCTAGCCAATTAATAATAATAATAAAAATAGGGCGCTGGTGGCGGTCCTGGATGCGCAGTTATCAAATTATTTTGATGACTGCGTAGACCTCACCGATACTCATTCGATTCTGTACTGCGCGGCTGTAGCGGCATGTCGTGTAGCTCACGTCAAATTTTCTACTGATTCTAGAGCTACACGACCGAAACCAGCCGTACCAGCTTGGCAGTGCAGAATTGAACGCCGTATTGGTGGGGCCAGAGCGCTCATCGGTAAACTAATATGCTTCAGGGAGGGCAATACTCGCCCTAGAGTGATGCGCTTTGTGAGACGCGCGTTCGCAGGGACTGATATCAGCCCTCAGGATTATATGTCCTGGGTCACAGAGCGCATCGACTTCCTGAAGCAGAAAGTGTATGCATGGGCAAACCGTATTCGTAGGTATAAGCGGCGAGTGGAGCGATACACTCAGAATCGTACTTTCCAACGCGATCAAAGGTGGGTTTATAGGGGTTGGGAGCGACCGGATCAAGATGTGGCTGACGCGTGCCTACCAGATGATGATGCCATGTGTTCGTTCTGGCGCAATATCTGGTCGGTGCCTGTCAGTCACACCGAAGGCGATTGGGCTCGGAGAGTTGAGCGAGCTTGCGATCCAATACCAGAAATGGGGGCTATTACCATCTGCCCCCAAGATGTAACTCGTGCAGTCCGTCCGCTGCCTAACTGGAAGTCTCCAGGGCCGGACGGACTGCAAAACTTTTGGATCAAATGGTTCGTTGGGTCGCACGCTCGCTTGGCGGCTCAGTACCAGACTGCTTTGGAGTCTGGTTCGCTACCCCAGTTCCTAACAACAGGAGTTACCCACCTGCTCCATAAATCAGGTAGCACTGCGGAACCCAAAAATTATAGACCGATCACGTGTTTACCGACGGTCTATAAAGTTCTTACATCCATTTTGAGAGCTAAAATCAACAAACATATAGACACCAACTCTATCATGTCTCCTTCTCAAAATGGATGTAGGAACGGGTCCCGTGGTACTAAGGAGCTACTCCTCATTGATATGGCCATTAGCCAACAAGTTCGTCGTTCCCGAAAGGATCTCTCGACATGTTGGATAGATTACAAGAAGGCCTATGACTCGGTGCCACATACATGGCTTATGAGGGTGCTGGAGTTGTATAAAGTAGATGCAACTCTGCGCACCTTCCTGATGTCATGTATGGGGCAATGGAGAACGGTCCTTCACTATCCAGGATGTCGAAATATCCAGAGGAATAGCGAACCAATAAGGATCGAGCGCGGCATATTTCAGGGTGATAGTTTGAGTCCGCTTTGGTTCTGCTTAGCCTTGAATCCTCTTAGCACACTGCTGGAAGATTCAGGTCTAGGCTATCGGCTGAGGAGAGGTGGTCAGGTTATATCTCACCTCCTTTACATGGATGACCTAAAACTCTTTGCCTCCAACAATGTGCAACTGATGGAGCTACTGAAAGTAACTGAAATTTTCAGTAGCGCCATCAGAATGGAATTTGGTGTAGACAAATGTGCGGTCATGCATGTAAAGCGAGGGGAGATTGTAGAATCCGTCGGAACCCAACTCTCGGATTCTATAAACCTTAGAACCCTCTCTGCATCCGAAACCTATAAGTATTTGGGTATGTCGGAAGCATTGGGCATCAATGATACTGACATGAAGCAATCGTTAAAGGAACGCTTCTTTGGCCGCCTGAAAAAAGTATTTAATAGTCTTCTATCAGGCGGAAACAAGGTACGCGCCTTTAACGGTTGGGTCATGCCGGTTTTGATGTACTCTTTTGGCATACTCAAATGGACTCAGACCGAACTCAACGCCCTGGATAGGAAGGTCCGTACACTGCTGACTGCAAATCGAATGCATCATCCACGGTCATCGGTAATGAGGCTGTATATCCCGCGAAAATGTGGAGGTCGAGGCTTTTTAAATGCTAAAAACCTCCACAATCGCGAGATATGCAGTCTCAGGGAATATTTCTTAGAGGCCGACGTGGGGATGCATCGAGATGTGGTCAAAGTGGACAAGGGCCTCACCCCGCTCTCCTTGGCTAAAGAGAACTGGCGCAAGCCAGTAGTGCTTGACACTAATGATCGCATGGAAGTATGGCAGAGTAAGGAGCTTCACGGACGCTTTTTTCGGGCCCTACATGGACCCGATATAGATCAACTAGCGTCCGTAGCCTGGCTGCGTTTCGGTGATCTCTTTGGAGAAACCGAAGGTTTTGTCTGTGCAATTATGGACGAAGTTATGATGACAAACAACTACCGGAGATTTGTTGTGAAAGACGGCACGGTTGACATTTGTCGGGCATGCCACCGTCCAGGTGAATCAATTAGACACATTATCTCCGGATGTTCTAGTCTAGCTAACGGAGAATACTTGCATAGACACAACCTTGTAGCCAGGATTATCCATCAGCAACTTGCTCTCAAATACAGCCTTGTAGAACCGGAAGTGCCGTACTACAGGTATGTGCCCGACCCAGTTCTCGAAAATGGAAATATCACATTGTACTGGGATCGATCCATCATCACTGACAGGACTATTGTTGCCAATAAGCCTGATATAGTGGTGGTGGATCGATTAGAGCCGCGTGCAATGATTGTTGACATAACGGTCCCACACGACGGGAACCTCGTGAAAGCCGAGAAAGATAAACAAATCAAATATCTTGACTTGGCTCGCGAGGTTGTCGACATGTGGGATGTGGACTCAGCGATCATTGTACCGATAGTCGTTACAGCCAATGGATTAATAGCCAAGAGCCTCGACCAACACCTGAGGAGGCTCTCGTTGGGTAGCTGGATCAAGGGCTTGATTCAGAAGGCGGTACTTTTGGACACGGCCCGCATTGTTAGGAGGTTTCTCTCTCTGGAGCCCTGACCGCCGGTAGCTTGGACCCTGTTCCCGATACCGGTGGGCCACTATTTTTTATATTTTTAAATGTTTTTATATTTTTATATTCTAATATTTAAAAATATAATTTATATGTATATATATGAAATAAAGGAAATAATAATAAAAATCTGTATTTGTACAAAAACCTTCAACAATGCTTAAAAACTAGGTCGCATGTATTACAGTGAATAAAGGTCATACAGATAGAGTAAATCCTGACTCCCAAACTCGGAGATCCTGTGACGTAGGAGTCAGTGTTCTGCTGACACTATGATACCAAAAACCTTTTACTAAAAAGTGTGTTATATCGGTATACAAAATCATGGCAAAAAACACAGGTTTGAATAAAGTTCCGTAAAATAACATACAACGGAAGCCCAACAGTGGGACAGCACCTATTGGTACGAAAAACCTTTTATAGCTAATTCCTAAAAGTATGTGTGGAATCCAGAAAAAAACTAGGTCACCCCCCCATCCCCACTCGCAACTGTCGCTAGTCATCTAAAAAGGAAAGGAAAAGTTGTCCAAATAAGTAGGTACTTGTAAAGGTTTGGTAATTTTTGAAGGGCAGAACCTTACTCTCGGTTCGTTTGAGATAGAAATAATCCTGATCGTTCGTGAACCTGATTGGATCGATGCCCGGCGAGAGCTTATCGTAATTCATTATCGATATTTGATTGGATAGCGAGTATGGTGATCGGGAACGTTTTTCGAGCATTTTGTGTGAAATTCCTTTTTGTAAAATAAATATTTTGTGCACGAATATGTAGATACAGTGTAAAAATAACAATTGAAAGTAATGAAGGCTATCGCGCTTGAGTTCGCCGCTAGGGCAAGTGTAGAGTAAGGTCTCTAGATGTCAAAATATGTACTGAACGTTCACTGTTTGCGGGATTTTTATCACGGATTTTAACAAATGATTCATAATAGTTGTAATGGTTGTGCCATTCTTGATTAATTATGGCTTAAGAATTTAAGTAAAAAGTTAGGATCTAATTTGGTAGCACTTGAAGGCAGAATAAGATTTGTCTGCTTCATGCTTGCCCATTTTAGGAACATTATTATCTAAATATTCATTTGAAGTTTTAAAATGTAATAAAATAAACATACTATGCATATAAGGGTAGATAAACATATCCAAAACATTGAATAAAAATACTGCAACAGGACCTTACTCGACAGTAGCGCCAACTGGTGAGCACAAAAACGATAGCCCCCATTGCAATGTTTTCCAGAAGAAAACTCTTTGTATAACTACGTGAGTTTGTGGTACAGAAACAATGCTAAATAATCCACGAATTTTGAACTACTGAAAACAACCCCAATATTGGACTAAATATTTAAAAAGAAAAAAAGATACTATTAGAAGATACCGATGAAATTGAAATGCGTTATAAAAATTGGAAACATATCTTGTGTCTCGATATTAACTCTCCTCTCTCCTCTCGAGGTTATGAGTAATAGAAGCATAATTAGCAAATTAGGAACCTTAGAACTACTAAAACAAAACTAACAAACCAGCTTTGAAGAGATTATGCAACAGTGATTTGGAACGGGCTAGGCCTGGGTTAATGAAAAACACACACGTGCGCCATACATCCATGTGTAACGGATTAAGGCTCCTACAAACAGGCGCGACACGCGAAGCGAATCGCACGCGACACAAAGGCACCGCTCGTCGCGCGACTGGCGTTGCCTATGTGTCGCGTCGCGTTTCGCGCCTGTTTGAAGGAGCCTTCACCTTACGTTGTTGTGTAAAAAATTAAATCAATATTAGCAGCCTCGTATACAATTTAAGATCAGAATTATCAAATGTTGCATATTTTTACAATAACATTACATAATCCACCAATACTGTTTCCAGTTTCTGGACGAATTTTAGTAATCAATCATGCTACTTCAGTTTTTCGTTCTACATCTTCTGGTTTCCTCAAGGTGTTCTTTTGTTCCTTTACTGTTTTGAGAGCAGTGGTGATAACATAAATTGCACGAAGTAGGTTAAGTGAATGGCTGCCCGGATTTGTGAGGTTCGAACCCACGACCCTACCTACTAACAAACCCACTTGTAGGTTGGGGTCTTTACCATCTCATTCTAACAATAATAAGTACTAGAATTACATTTTAAAAATATATGAATACGCATCGACTTGAGAACCTCCTCCTTTTTTGCGTCGGTATTTTTTTTATAATCGTATTGGCAAAGCTCATCATTATTTATGATCTACTACCACATCTTAATACTCCGCAGTATTCGCAGGACAAATACCATCGCCATTTGCAAAGAGATAAAAATTTCCAACGCACGCAACGGCCAGTGGCGCCGGTCAATGCGATTTCAAGCCGGGTAATGTGGGCCAATTCCAGAGGAATGTGGGTAGCTCACGTCCGCACCGTTATAGGCGATGAAGCAGCATCTTGCCTATTTATCAGTTCGTTTGTAATTCGATTTGTACGTTTTTTGATGGGAGAGGGTATTGTTGAATGATAGCGTTCTATTTTTGTGACGGAACGGAAGTTATAGTATAATCCTACTGCTACTAGAACATTCGACAAAGATATCGTGACAGCGGCGTTTTCATGTATCCTATGATACTAAACTGGAAATCAAATGAATCGTCATAGTCCCCATTCATTTGTTTATGTCAGTTGGAAAATCTAAACGTGGAAAGACCGTTATAATAAGCTCAATTCTCCATTCCACAAAAGCAAATCTTTTAAGATGAGTTCGAACACTTGAGGCTGTCAGGCTGCTTCGAAACAATCGCGCCATAATGATTAGTGCCCGCCAGATGACGTTAATTCTTGGCTCGACAATCAGCTCCGGATTAGAGAGCTGCGGATAAAAACAAACAAAGCCACAAAGCGTGACGAGGGTAGCACCGCCCTTATCTCCGCCACCAAACCTTGAATGTTCTCGTAGAGAAAAACTGTATTGGAACAGAAAAAAGGGACTTCTATGAGACTAATTGTTTAGTCTCGAAATTGGTTTATTAATGCGTAAATCATAATTTTTCACACTAAATACCTAAAATAAGTAAAACACTCTATTAATCAACTTATTGTAATAGTTTTCCATATGATTAGGTACTTACATACCTACCAAGACAATTCCTAATCCAATATAGAACATCCATTTTAAATTCGGTAAAAGACCTCCCGAGTTCTATGCAACCCACTCCTAATACAAACTCTATAAATAAAAGTAGGTGTGTAGCGTTCCAGGTGTGAAAACAAAGGAAGGCGTTGATAAATTGTGGAAGAAATTCTGTGGGACCGAGAGCTGGGAGAGGGTTTCTTTAAATCGGCTTCGGTGCAAGGCAGTGTAAAATTGTATGTTTGTTGGTTCAGAGGAGAATGGAAAATGAGGAGAAAAGTAAGCTCGTTAATTAACTGCGTGAGTGCTTGTTTTCACGTTTGCTTGTGGTTGCAGTTTTGTTTTTGTTTTTGTAAAAATGTGGAGTAAATTATCTCACTACGTTATTAACGCTGATTACACCTCAAAGCAGTAAGATCTTTATTCTTCTTCTTCGTATCGCTGGCACGACTGTATTTTAGATCTTGTTGGCCCAAAGCTTCGCCACTTTCGTCGGTGGCAGTGCAGAGGTTACTTTGACTGCATGTCTTGGGACATAGAGGGCAGACAGAATAGGAGGTGGAGCATAGTTTGCGACATAGCTCCACATCCACACCTTACTTCCATTCCGTCGAGGTATTACCACTTTAGCACGTTGCAGTTACATATTCCCACTTGTATCCGGAGACGGCTCAGAGACTTTCAAGTTGACCACGACAGGTAACGCCCTGCATGAAGATGCTCCTTTGGTGGTAGATAGTAAGTAGGAAGGGGAAAATAATTATCCTGCCACAGTCTGCAACGGGCGTGCGTCGGCCGGGTTTCCTGGTTGAGACGCTGTCAATTTTAAAAAGCTGTGCCTGCATTTTAGCCAGATAGTAGGTGTCTGGTATCATATTCCTATTTATTCTCTTCGGATTTGTGGTAGTGTTATGCCAGCTGTGGGGTATAGTGCAATGACCGGGGATTGTTTCAGGCTGCCTGTAATCGCTCGGCATGTTTGGTTCAGAGCAACATGTATTTGCTTGGCGTGAGTGGAACGGTGCCACTTTGGGCACGCATTTATTTTCGCCCGCAGAGAGGCAGAGTGCTACGCCAGTAGTCTGGAGTACCTGAGGTGAAACACCTCAGATGGTTGAGGTTAGGCTCCTGAGCAAATTGTTACGGGAACCGACTTTTTTCTTAGTTTTGGGACGATGGTTCTTAAATGCCAACGTTCTGTCAAGGGTGACTCCCAAGGTTACTGCAGTGTTCAATGGTGACATCTTGCCAATTGATGTTCAGAGTGCCTCTTGCCGAATGGTTGCGGAGACGGAAAGCCAATGCCTGTGTTTTTGTGGGGTTCGGTTTGAGAGCGTTATCAGTGTAATACTGTCCTAGAACTTGCCTCTACGATATTTTTGGCGTCCACAAATGTATTAGTTTGGGTATTCGGGGCGAGGTCATCAACGTATGGGAATCTCTCGCAATGTTCAACAGTAGGTTGGTCATTGGTATAGATATTGAAAAGAATGGGCGCCAAAACACTTCCCTGGGGTAAGCCATTGTTCTGTAATCTCCATCTGCTCCTTTCTGAGTTTAAAAGGACTGGGTAACGTCGATTAAGCAGCATCTCACCAAGTACCCGGATGAAACCCTGGTCGTCGATCATACCAGACAGAGTTTTGCACATAATCTCTTGACATTGACAGTATCATATTTGTGCCGCTGACAAGTCGTCAAGGACGACGCCAGTGATATTTCGTGCTTCATATTCATCCTCTATATACTGCGACAGTCGGAGGATTTGCCCGAAGCATAATTTACATGGTTTGAAGCCGCCTGCTCGGGAATCAATTTAGGATCTTTCTCTAAGATCTTCGTTAAATGCAACGATGTATTATCGAAAGCATCTAAATATGTCGAACCAAACTGAATACATAAATGCTTGATCAGGAAGATAGTTATTTATTCCAACCATTCCTTATTTATGTTTCAAATAATCCATGAATGTTACTTATTCATTGAAAATTAAAGTCTGATTATCACGTCAAGTGCCACGATACATTATAAAACACTGCTCCAATGTAAAGATTTGGGCCAGTAATTTCTTACGAAAAAATATTAATTCCTTCTTACTTACTTCTGCGAATCACTTACCAACGTTTTCCTGGCATACCGTTATGGTTCTTTGATTTGAACGAACATACTTAAGTTATTCAATGTTATTTTATTAAGCATTTTCGAAGCGATTTTTCCTTCAACGTTAACGGAAATATTGATCAGATTACTTACAGGTTGAGTAGCATAATGCTGAGCTATTTCAATATGGTTCAACTGCTGTGTGAAAGTGAAAAATATTTGTTGTCTGTCTGTCTGAGTTATCGTGGGACGTTTACAAACTAATAAAACTTTTTATTACTTTCAGTTTTATGCATTATTTATTTTTTATATTTTCAAAGGTTAACAGACGTTTCACATGACTGTGACTGTCCCCAAAGTATCAAAACTATCACAAAGTGGCGGTGTCTAGTGCGAATTGAGTCTGTCAAAACTTAATAAAAAACTTACATACCTATATGATATCTCTTAAATAAATATCCTCGAAAATTTGGACTCTTCTATAAAACTTGTCTTCAATTATAAGCACTAGATTTGCCGAATTGAAGTAAATAAATGCAAAAGTCGAAAAACATTGACTTCTTGATTGTCAGTTCTCCTGTACATACAATGGGTGTACAATGCATATGAACAAATTGATATCACATGACATACACATTTTGGCTTAACAACAACAACAACTATACTCGTAAGCTCTCAGTTACTCTAATTCTGAAGTCTCAATTGCAAAGGACATTAAGACAGTTTAAGTGGATGCCTATTTTTAGCCAAAATTGAGTTTCCTGACTTATTTATTCAGTTTGTACCACAATTAATATAATAATCATGTCGCCAATGAGCCATTCCACATATTTCAGGTGAATAATTATGCCAATAGAATGTAGTTAGTGCGCGTTCTTCCACTTATAACTATATTAACCGGGTGCTTCAAAGAATCGCCGGCGCACATTGTACGGCGCCGACCGGCACTTAAAACGGGTAATGCCATTATTATGGCACACTAGTGCCATATATTTAGTGCTCTAGCGTGTCTCCCGGAATAATAATTGTATACCTTTCATAATAAATGTTGGCTACTTTATATTATAATTCGTCGTAACAGTTTTATTGGTTCTTTTAATATGATAATAACTCAATGCCGAAGTGTTTTAGCTACATCAGTATTTGTGTGTTACTACGTCGTAGCAGTTAAGCGTTAGTCTTTTGTGTCGCGAATTCGATTCATAAACAATTTTACATTAGATGACTACATAGCGAGCTCAAACATTAACCTTTGCAACTTTAGTTTTTAAGCATCATCATCCGCATGTACCCACCCTCTTAAGTGTGAGGTTAGCTAAGTTTATTAATCATCTAGGTACAATTCAATTATTTATCTAATCAACCAGGAACTACGCTCCCCTCGTAATAAGGATTAACTAGGTAAATCTCAGGCTTCATAGTAACACACGCTAGTTTAACTGCCAGTCACTTCGCATATTAGCTAAAGTAATGGGTACTTTACATAGTAATTTCCTTTAGATTAAAACTGTTACTACGCCGAGCAAACATTACTTGTTTGTGTGCTGAGCGCTAAAATGTTGACTTTACCCGATACGTGGGGTAGTGCGCCACGCCTCTGCCAAATACAAGCAAATCCGTTAGGAAGGGGTGAAGGTGATATTTTAGATATTTGGTACCTCGTAAACTTAAACTCAAAGCATTTGAGAATGTCATGAAATAGTCCTTGTAAAGAATAGTCATGAAATAGTGTTATTTGCAGATGACACATCACTTTTATTTAAGCTTAAACGACAACAGATATTTACTGATGATGTAAATAATGCTATCGCTAAAATAGTACATTGGTTTAGTGTTAATAATTTACTTTTAAACGAGAAAAAGACTAAATGTATTAGATTTCTGACACCTAACGTTAAGCAGGTGAAAACCAATGTACTAGTTAATCTGGCGGAATTGGATCTCGTGGACACCACTGTGTTCTTAGGTATTACTTTGGACTCGAAGCTACAGTGGGGCCCACATATAACCAAATTGTCGAAGCGGCTAAGCTCTGCAGCCTACGCGGTCTATAAAATCCGTCATTTGACTGATGTCGAAACAGCTCGATTAGTATATTTTAGTTATTTCCATAGTGTAATGTCGTACGGCATTTTGCTGTGGGGAAATGCAGCCGACATTCAGGCTATATTTGTGCTGCAGAAACGAGCCATTCGAGCAATTTATAACCTTAGTTGTAGGCATTCACTGAGGGATAAATTTAAGGAAATAAACATAATGACAGTCGCATCTCAATATGTATATGAGCACCTGATTTATGTAAAAAAGAATATTAATCTATATTCCAAACACAGCGACGTGCATAACATTAATACTAGAAACAAAGAATTACTTATTGTGCCCTCGACTAGGCTCCAAAAAATTAGTAATTCATTTAAGTGCCAAGGTATACGTTTTTACAACAAACTCCCAAGTCTTGTTAAAGAACTGAGCCTCAATAAATTTAAATCATTTATTAAACAGAAACTCTGTCAAAAAGGTTTCCATAAAGTTAAAGATTACTTGGATGACAAAAAGGCTTGGGATTAACTAAGCCACTTCAATGTACCCCCAAGCAACAATCCATTTTTATACTGTGAATGAGTGTTTTAGAATTGATGATGTCCTTATATAATAACTTATGGTATTTTTGATGACTTTTAAAGAGTAAACTGTCTGTGAATGTGAGTAGCATTCAGGCTACATTGATTATCATTTTAATATTGTGAATGTGAAGACTATGTGGGTCATTGTTGCTTTTTTTTCTCTCCTTAGTTAATTTTAATCATGGTCTGGCAGTTTGAGTAATTTTTGTGGCCTACCCAAATGTCTTTTCTTTGGTATTGTTCGTCGAATCGTTGAGCTCCTTAAGTTCTGAGTTGAGCTACACGATTACTGACAAATGCGTGCACTGGCTGGACAGGTCCACTCAATCTGTGTGGTTTTTCCTCAAAAGACCATCTCAGACACAAATCTACATGGTCTTCACATGATCTGACCAAGATTATGTCTGGACTTTAAAAGAGACTGTGACCTCTGAGTTTGTTTCGGCCTTTCTTCTCAGAGTAGTCAGATAGGAAACGCCGACCTCATCTAGTTTTTAAAATATGATTGACGTGTAAAAGTGTTTGTTCAAACCTACTTACAGAAATAAAATCATTTATCATTTATCATTTATTTCAAATAAACCAATTACAGGCACTTTAGTATTGTCAAGTGGTCGATCAGTCAGAAAGATGAAGCTAGTTGCCCATTCCAAAGCGTAGTAGGTACCTAATTACCTATGCAGAAGAACGGGCAAGAAACTCTATGGGGGTCATACACAAACATTGTAAATTAAGTGTTCGCTTGTTGTAAAACCGTTTTGATAAAAAATTTACTCGCTTGAACTATTTATTTTCTTAGACTGATTATTAATGGATTATTCTATGCAAATATAAAGGTGTTTTCGTTACGTTTAAATTATGTTTATTCGATGTTAAATGAAAAAAGTCCCCTCCTGTAGAATGTTCGGATACTGAGTACTGGACTTTCAGTGGCAATTAAAAATATTTAACATTTTGTTTTTCCATAGGTCTTCTTGGTACAATTTCCAACATATACTTAGATTTACATTAAATTATTAATCAAAATATTCAAGGTGTTTATTAGTGAAATAAAATTAATAAACATGTGTTCTCAATTTCTTGGTCTCTTCCTGTGGACGCAAAAAATAGGTCAAAAATCTACATTTAAAGGAACGCATTTTAATTTTTATTTGTTAGGTTGGTAGCATTTTTGTCTCTGTCAGTCACCGATTAAACGTTTTACAACGGCGTGTGAAAATTATTACAAAAACATATTTTTAATCAATAACACAAGTTTTTGTCAAACCTCAGTGCGTCTTTCCTTGGTGACGTGTTGAAAAGTAAGTACAATGATTAAAAATGTTTGATTATACCGGCGATGTATATTTTAGGGAGTGATGTGCAAATACTCGTTTCATGGATTTCTAACTTCAAAAATTAGCCCGCTATCCTTTATTAACTATGTGTATATCTCTCCTGTAGACATCTTTTCTGTAGAATTAGAAGGCTAATCGTAGAATCAGAAGGCTAATCGTAGAATCAACAGACTAATTCATCAATGGAAACATTTCCCCGATAAAAGCGACCAATTCCTAAAATATGGAATAATTCCAATGATGCAGCCATATATTAATATTTTTTCTACAGGAGGATATGTCTTTTATGTGGACATTCTTCGATTTTCTTTTATTGATCCTAACTTGATTGTTTTGCTTAGGTATATTATGAATGATTATGATTAAGAAAAATAAGTATTAATGATTGTTATTAAAATCAAATTTTACATAATTGTTTAGTATAAGATATTAAATTAAAGTATATTTCTGTTATTTTCTGTAGACTAAGCGATCTCATCTGTAGACTAGAATATACAAAAATGAGATTTTTGTCGAAATTAATGAAGACTGATCTATTATGATATTTTTGTAAGGCTGTTAATGATTACTTTTAAATATATACCAAATTTCAAATCGCTAACTGACTTTTATTTTTTTTTACTTTTTGAGACTCGATATTGTGTATGACCCATGGACACTCTTTTAAATCAAAATATGGTTACAAAATATTGGTTACATCATTTATGTTGAAATTATGCATGTGAGATCGATGCAGAAAGTTAAAAGCGTCCGTAATAAAAAGACAAAAACAATTCAAATATGAAATTAAATTAAAATAAGCTGTGGCAGCAAAGAGATGATCAGTCCCTACTGACGACGCCCGTTCACAAACATGACGTATGGATCAGCACCATTCAGCTCAACCATTTTGAAGGGAACATAATGATCCAAGACACACGCCGCCACCAGCGAGACATTTGAGTGAGCATGACATACTCTCAGTGTGTAAAGTGATAGCTTTTGGGAATCATTTTGTATTTTATATTTTTTTTAATAATAACTAATTTGCCACGAACCGTCATATCTCATATTACCCGGCGGGAAAAAAGCTCTCGCTTTAGGCCAAAAACAGAAACTAAAAAATCATGTTAGTTTGACTCAAGAATGGTTTCGCAATCAATTGATCGAACCTTTCCATTTATTTATGTTGACTTAAGGATAAGTTAGCTGCAAATACCTGTGGAGATATGCTATTGTAGTTGACTCCCATTGCGTTTAGGGTTAAAGGCATAAAATAAACCTGATATTAAATCGAAATGTTCCGAAAACTCTATTCATTTCACAGGAGTCATGAACATTTTACCAAATCCAATTCCCAATAATTAGAAATTCCGAATCACATTCTATTCGACCTGGGACCTATTGACAGTCCAATCTGTACAATTACAGTCAGACTCGTAACTGTAATATCAATAAAACATGGTAGCAGTCAAATACCTCTCTATACACACACATACATATATACGTAACCTCACGCCTTTGTCCCATGGGGTAGCAAAAACTACAGAACGCCTTGCTTCATTTACCGTCTCTAATAAGAATAACATTACATTTGAAAGTGTAATAAATATTACGTTCATAAATCAATAATTCAGTATTACCCCCTCCCCCCTACCGTTATTATTAGTCACATATTCGGGTATTATTTATATAACTCAGGGAAATATCGCGAGGTTTCCGTGAAATATCTGTGTATTATTAATATGTCATTTTCACGTATTCCGTGCTTATAGTCGGTGACTAACTATGTTCCTTATTGTGTTTTCTTGTTACTGTTCTAGACGTATATAGATATTTATTCCTGGTATACTAGCTTAAATACTGAAGTAATATTACTGCACAAATGAAGTTTCATTTAACAAGAGTTTGCAGTAAATTGCATCTCATTACGGATTAAAAGCTTTTCTATTATGTTGCTATCTAAAATAGTTGGTTCTGGAAGTACCTTTATTTTTACAATTTAATTTATTCTGTCGTCAAGTTTGATTTAAAGTCTTTGTGTTGCATTTTTCCAATACCAACATTAATAGTAGTTTTTTTTTGTAGTAACCTGTGTTTCCGCCATGTGTTTAACAGTTTTTGAAGCTTCTTGCTCCATATTTGGTTAACTTGATAAAAATAATACTTAGGTAGGCTTGTGTTATATCATCTACCAACATACTTTTCTCACAGAGGCTTATACGCACAATTTCATTCGCAATTAAGTATACTTTACAACCCATTTATCCTCGCGTTTGTGAACACTTTCCTTATTTAATTTCGCATAACCCCGCACGTTCATCCCGGGCGCTCGTGACGTCTTCATCATGTCTCCGCTCCTCTGTCGCTCTCAATAAATATTTAAATTCAAAGGTCCCTCTTCACATTACAAGTTACTCGGATCACTTTTAATTAAAGTTGCAAGTTTGATCGAGCCTCCAAGACGGTAACGCCAAACTAATGACTTATCACGACTTGATTAATTTGTGATAACCCGCGAGTCGCGCTAACCAAGTTTTTAGTTGACAAGTTTGTTATGGCGGGGTTCGTGGGTACGTGGTACATGCTCCATGATTCTGTATTAAAAGCTTTGTGGAGCTTAAGGTTTTGGAGGAGATAAATCTTAATCTAAGAATGTAACATAATTCATGCTTATTAAATAAGAAAAGGTTAGCAGAGTGTTTTAAATCTTCAATTAATTTGATGTCTTGATAATTATTATGTGTGGTCTCATCATAAAATAATCCTTGGAAGATAATTCTTGAAGTGCAATTAGTATATTTGATTTTATTTAAGTACCTGTTTCTTCAATCACTTGCCCCACATGTAGCTAACAACTGCCACGTCTCGTCTTGAGATCACAACTAAGGACGTATTTTCCGCTGACGCGCCTGTCTGGCCAGTGTGTTATCTGAGAACGACGAAGTTTCCTTGTTATCTTTTATTAGCTTCACAACTTTGAACATCTCACAACAACGTGCTAAGTTTTAAAATTGTAATAATAACTAAGCACCCACGTATAAAGCCGATAAGCCAACATAAAAGCAACATAAAATCCATTTTCTTTATCCACTTTTACAGGCAGACGAATGAGTAAAGTCATACAAGAATCAAAAGGTAAAAGCCACATCATCCAACTTCCATGAAAAATAAGCAGATTTCAGTATGAATAAAGAAAATAATATGCACTGTAATAATGAAACAACATATATTCCCGCTGATAAAATCCAATGTGAATGCGATAAAACCGCACGCGCGCTACCATAATATCTAAAAGCATTTCGCTATCCTATTTATTGAAAATCCCATATTCTTGCGCGAATGATAATTCAATTTCTTTTACAATACTGAATATATAAGAGCAAGTCATATTTCAGGACCTCTCTTTGTCTTTCTACTTTTGCGGGTATTCCGCTCCGTTCCATTGCAGATTATTTTATTTTGCTTTTTCCTGCTTGATTACACCAGAAAGTTTTATTTGTTTGTTTTGTGGACTGTCATTTTCTTTTTACGAAGGACTAAATTTCGAGATAATAATGCCGCGTTATTAGCTGTTTTCCACGAGAAAAAACATAATAGTAAATCATTAATTTCTTCGTTTTAATTAATATTTTCGTTCAACATCACTCCAAGTAAACTGACGTCTTGTCATCGGCGTTCCTCAAGGTGCTATACTTGGTTCAATCTTCCAAACTTCATCTCGTAGGTGTTCATTGATGAATAAAAAATATCCAAAGATATTCCTAGCCCACCTAGACAGCTGAATAACTTATGTACATAATTTATTCAATCCAAATCTCATATATGAAGCGCAGAGAGACTGTGAATAATATATATGCCTGGATGGACCATAGTGCGGCTAGTGATAAGTATGTTATGTAGCATAACGGAGACCAGAGTAATTATAAAGTTTGTTAAATACGGCTTGCTGTGCGCGTGTATGAGCCAGGAGGCGGAGGGGGAGAGGGGGACGGCCTCTCCAACTAACCACATGAAAGGTAGTTTACTGGGCATCCGCAGAGCGTGGTTTCATTATATTTTTAACTTTATGAACGTAAGTTCTGTGTAACTGTGTGGCTGTTTCATCATATGGAGTTTTGGCGGCCGATTTCGTTAGCTTTGGGTTTGTGCCATTTTATTCTTGAAATTATATAAATAGAAAAAACAACCGAGTTATTAAATATACCAGTGTTCATAAGTTTTACAACATTTTTGAATAATATATTCCGAAATTGTCAATCACACATTGAGCTCTCAACTTGATTAACGACTATCGTACTCATATTTGATGGCCGCCTCATATTTCAGTGTAGCGCGACTGAGACGCTAGCAAGTCACCTAGACTCAGAATGACTCACAATAGTCTGCAACAAATCGCCTCCAATAAGAAGGGTCCTATGTTTAGTCCTTTCTTAGGAAATCTTTCTTCTTGAATACGGCATCTTTCGAGGACTAAAGCGCACAAACTACACACACACAAGCACAGCTTAAATGAAAAAGAAAACCAGAACAATATTTGTACATATTATACTCGTACAATAAAGAGTAAATAGGTAATAATATGCAAACACAAAACTTCCTTTGTCATTCCATAATAGAAGTTATATTCATCATAGAGCATAAAAAATGTTTATTACTAGGCGTCCCTTAAATTAAATGTTGCCAGCGAAATGAAATACTTTTTACGCAGGCCGTTACTGAATAACACCTCATTTGTCAAATTTGTAATAAAGAGAAACAGACAAGTGTTCATTTAAATGTCCATATTTCTGAAAGTTGAAGTACCAAAGCGTTCAAATAAAAGGATTACGACAATTTCATGAGACAATCCTTCCGTGGGCCTACGTATGTGTGGGCATCATACTAGCGGTGTACGCCATAGAGGCCAGGAGAGTTACGGACACCCATATACGTATACTCTCCGATAGCGCCTCAGTCCTCCAGTCCTTTGGGAGAAAATATATTACCTCGAGTATAACACTAGAATGTCACAATGCTCTAGAACGAGTAGCGGTATCTAATCGCAACACAGTGACACTGCAATGGATAAAAGGACACAGTGGATCACTGGGTAACGACGCAGCTGACGAACTGGCTAGAAGAGCATCCAGCGCGCCAGTCTGTGGACCCGAACCCATCGTGCTCATCCCTTTCAACCAGCTACGCAGGTGGCTACAGGAGTTCACCCACACATAAGCGGAGAGCTGGTGGAACTCGACACCAGGCTGTAGGCAGTCGAGGGAAGCTATGCCATCTTTAGATAGCAAGCTAACCAGACGTTTATTACGTCTTGACAGGAACGGCCTGCGCCTGGTGACGGGGACCATCACGGGACACTGCCCACTAAACAAACACTTCCACACAATAGGCATAACGGACAGTCCTCTATGCAGGGCTTGCAAGGAGGCTGAGGAAACCGTTGCGCATGTGCTCTTTGAATGTACAGGCGTCACCCAAATTAGGACACAAACCCTCGGGGCACCCAGATCCTACACAGATGCTCTCAGCAGACCAGGAGACATTATTAACTTCTGGAGGGAGGTGGGCTGGTTGGAATAACCACCGACGGCCGCCTTGGCCCACGCACAATGGTCCATATGAAGGACTAAGTTCGGAAACCAGAACCCATAAAGAAGAAGAAGAAAGGGCCTACGTATGAAATTGATTTACTTTTAAATTTCTGAAAATGTTGAAATTAACGTTATATAAAGCGGAAAGACTGACTTGAATCCACATTTGGCAAGAAAATGACAATAAGAGGTTTGTAGATCCATCGGTTTATCTATACCAAGTTGTTATTGGTTAACAATCTATTTCCTGCCTGCTAGTAAACCCATGCAGCTTCCAGCATAACACATTAGATGAAATTAAAATATAATGAAATTTAAACGTACTTTCAAACAAAAAGATTTGTTTCCCTTCTACTTAAGAAATCTGAGGTTTATTTACGTGACAAATAAGTTTGGTTCAACAAATCGCGGCGCGGTTCATTCATGTAGAAAGGATCACTCATTCTATTAATGTTTGTTGTAGAAACAAATTTCTTGAATAAGAAAATATTTTCCTATCTGGCCTTCCGTTCGTGCTCCCTCGGTCCTTTTGTTTAAAATTCGCTACCATTTTACTCTCATTCATTTGGAATGCTGTGGAAAAGGTAATAAGTATAAATAAACGGATCTTTGAAAGCGATATTTGAAAAAAGCAATAATGTATTGCATTAATTTGTATTTTTATTTTGTTTCAGGTAAGTCTCTCACACAAGTAAGCTGAAGGCATCTCGAAGCACTTCCAGGTACATTATCTTCATCTGCAGCATAAACCTCGGGACTCCGGCGCGTCTTATCAACTGTGCCATTTGTTTGCTAACCACATCATCTGACGTCACGTTCATAAAGTTTAATTGCACCGCTTTTACTGCGCTATAAAAACAAGGTGCGCTATAAATAGGGCGCACGTCGCCGCGTGACGGCGCACAGTGCACGGCGCGCGGCTCTAGGAGCACGCTCGTCATAGCGTGTTGATCGCGCGTGCTACGCCCGGCTCATAAATCGTGGGCTCATGCCTTTACATTATTTAACGCCGATGTCACGCGAGCGGTGCATGCCCGACGTCATTTGTCGGCACATTTTTATTTACACGATGTAAATAGGTTGCGATATTGCGTAGCGTCGTCGGAGGTGGGACCGGCTTCACTCCCGGCTGCTGACGACGTGTGAGGGTTTTTGCGTTGTTTTGTGAAAACTTGTTCCAGAACTTTTAATGCTGTTAAGTTTAGAGACTTGCATCGTGTTTTTCAATAAATGCAAGTCTCGTATACATATTTGTAGCGTTAGCGTCGTTGACTTATAAATTTATTTCTTGGAGCTGCAATTTATTACAGGAGCTACTGCTAAATTTCGAAAACTACATAAGTAGCTACCCATGTAGTTTTCGAAATTTAATACAACTGCATAAAAAAGGCATATGAATAAAAATTAAAACTGCATTATTCTTCAATTCCATTCTTTCCTCAACACCAAAATACCACTAACCACAACAAACATAATTCCTTCACAGAACTGTACCCTATTTCAATTCAATTAAAACCCTTATTCCCTCGACCGCTGCTGTTCAACCATAATTACTCAGTTACACCAAAAAATTGCAGTCACCCTCACATCCCTCGCGCGTCCATTTTCTAAAGCAGAGTAATAAAACAGTTGGAAAATATAATTAAACTGCGGAGTAACTGTGCCGTGGTACATGTTGAAATGTAACCTCGTTTGCCCGGCGGCGTCGCCCGTCACCCGTCGCCTGTCGCCCGTGCTACTGCAAGCCCTGATTTTATTTCAGATAGCACTGTGTGACGTATAGAATGTAACTAATCGTTAGCCGTAATTGTGAAAGTTGGATGACTGTTGGTTATTATGCGGTTAACCTAACCTGTCACTACTTAGTAACGAGCTTGGAATTCTGCGAAAATTTTAATAGCAGCCGTGGGTTTAATGTCTACTGGCCCCTAACATCGTCTTCATTGGAATTATTTGGTACTAAATATAGGGATATCCATCATTATATTATCTTGATGTTTAAATAGGAATACCTTTTGAGATATTGAAAACCAAATGGCCAAATTCATTCATTTTCGTCGTCTAGTTTAAGTGAAAACGATCTAAATCCCGTATCACAGAACGTCACTCAATACTCAAGCATTACTTAATAAAAATATTTCTAAGAATTTCATACTAATTACCTACATTATTCTTGTGTAATACATGAAATAAAAATAACTAATATACTGTACATAAACCTGACAATATAAATACATATTCATAATTATACATCCAATTAAACTCATTTAATAATTTTTAATAATATTAAATTGCTTGAATTGCCGCTCAGCCCTCTTCCTCTCTCCTAATTTCCTCCTATTTTCCTCTTCTCCTAATTTTGGTCCATATTGATCTTTTACTTTGTTAGACCATATATGTAATACATATGGAATGCAATAAAGAATTGAGTATTGAGTACTTAAAACTACTTTCAACCAATCAAATGGCTAGAATCTAGTTATAAGTAATGCTTGAGTATTGAGTGACGTTCTGTAACACGGGCCTAAGAGTTGTAACGAAGAATTATACACTGTATGAGTAGACTTTACGATTTGTGAAGTTTGAGTATAATGTAACGGAACAGAAGTTTTTTTTTATCCAGTTTACATTTATCCTACACCGCGGAATAAACCAGTTGAACAGAAATGTCGATTTTTTTTATCAATAAAACATTAACTAAAAGTTGTCAGTGCGAATGGACTATAAATATTTATTTTGAGTCCTATACCTGTAAGCCAGTAACTATTTGTGCGATTTGATATACCTATGAAAACGATATTCTATTTTATAAATTCTCCGGCAAAATGCAAAAATTGGCTCGCAAGTTATGCTCATGGAATGTTGGCAGCTGTTGAGCGACTGTGGCGCGACGTGACAGAGTGCGGTTATCAAAGGACGTCACTTACGTTGTAGTTTGATGTGATGGTTTTAAAGTGGTTTAAAAAATAGCATGCTACTCGTACTTTAACACGCACTGAAATATCATCATGTTTGAGCAGGTTTATTCATGTTAAAATTCCATATGACCCGGATGAAATATAACATCGCAGTATTAAAACTATTAATCACGCTCCTCAGACACACAAGCACGCTACTTCCATAACCAATCCACATATATTACGTCTGCCTAACACTGTTTATAAGAAAAGTTCACAAATAGGCGTCAAAAACGAAATTGCTTCCGTTGGGCCCGCTGACACCCGCTTGATATGTCCCTATAATAACTTCACTGCAAACTGAATTACTACCCACCTTCCCACCTTGGGTCTAGTGCAGCAAGGTTGAAAGTTGGGTGTCTACGGCAGTGGGTCGCCGCGCGCCGCGGCCACAGTTGGCGCTCGTGACAACTGCCCGTCCCTACTGTTGGAGTGACAAGCTCAGTTTCGGCTCAGTGTTTTGAAGTTCGGGAGTCGAGTTCGTAATAACGAGTAAATATTTTGTCGGGAACCTGTCAGAAGTTGAGCTAGTATTTTGAGGCGCTATTTGGGGAACTGGGTTTTCAGTTTAAGAACATGAGTCAGAGCTACGTGTGACATAATTCAGAGTTTGACTGGGTTTCATTTTTCATTCGCCCCGAAAGTAGCCTAGTTTATAAAGGTACAGTGATTCTGATATTGTATTGTATTGTGAACTTCTCTTGCTTAGGTGCATAAATAATATATGTATATATCTTCCTGCTCTTGCGTTGATCGGCGCAACTCATTACATCTTTCATTCTACTGTCTACCGCTACGCTATTTACCTACTTACATATACTTTCTATTTTATAATACAATACAAGGCAAAGAAAGAAACTAGAAAATCATAACTTACTTAGGCCGACCTAAGGACTTCAGGGCAAGACCCGGACAATGTCACTAGAGTAAAGCCAATGTCCCAGCACGTCAACAGGGCGACGTAGAACATAACTCGCTATCGCGCCACGCAACCCCAAGTCAAACGCAAACTGGATTATGAGTATAATGGTGCACGATGGTGTAAGCTTCAAACTATTATAACTTCAGCGATACTGCAATCTTTAACGCCTAAGTTTGATTCACTTTGTTTGGCCATAAAGTTGGCTGAGGATAACCTGTAGCCTGCCTTATGCACATATGTACCTAAGTATCTTCACAACTATTTGACTGTGGGAGAGTGTTTTCAAAGCTTCATTTATTCAATGTAGAGATGAGGAGACAAAATAGATACGCGAAAGTAGTAACATCGACACGCGGCAGTGGACGAACAAACGAAAAAACAAATGTATGAGAACAGCGATCAATGCAACTTGCTGTTATTAATGTACTTATTGCGGAGTCCAAGGTTGTGGGAGTTACAAAATTAGTTACTTAATTAAAAAGTCATTAAGTATATGGGCAGGAAGATAAAAACACATCACGCAATGTAAGATCAGAAGAAACTTATAATGATAAATACCGTTCCGAAATTGTGTTTACCGCGTAAGAAGCGTGAGCTATCAGCTACTTAGATTTATGTGTTGTCGCAAGTTTTGCTGAAAGACACTTTACATTTCTGAGAGGAATCTGTTTTGAATCAATTTTCATCTTTATCTAACCGAGTTTGTTGACATCTCACAAACGCTAAGTTATTGAACTGTCTCGGGCGTGATATTTAAGGTTTTTGTGAAGAACGCAGATGGCTGATCACTCTTATTTTTATAAACGTCTAAAACGATATTGAAAAAATACTCAAAATAAATGTAGTAATTCTCATCAGAGATTGACAAAATAATAAAAATATATTTTCAGGCGATACACATAGTACAAATATAAGTAAAATCCGCTCTAAACGATGCATATGACTCTAACTTAAAATGACTAAGACCAACTTGTAAAATCCTATGAATAAGTTATTTTAAACGCAGTCTGATAAAAGTTAAAATTGAATCCAGCATAATTGCATACATCGTCCCCCGGCACGCACGCCCTCCGAGCATACTCAATTTGATTATTTTCCAGAGCAATTTCAGCTGCGATATAGCCGAGTGAAGCAAACTGTCTCGGATCACGAATGCATTTCTATTCGTGAGAATATGTCGTTACGAAATTACAGATTATATTTTTTACAGTGTATGACGGAATGGCAGTTTTATGTAGAACACAATGTATAGGGTACGTGAGTAAGCTCTATCTCCTCTATGTCGTCGTTTTTATGTGGCAAATGCCTAACATCGAAAATGTAGACGTATCAGCTCAGCATTAACTTTTTATGCTTTTTATTTACTAATAAAAGCTTTGAGTATTACTACAGCTAAGTGCTGTAACATCAAGATCACGACTGTGCATTAATGTGACAGGTTATTAGCATATCATCTACATACACTTAACCTATGGTTACTTGACGATATGCATAATGTAAGTCCATTGTTAGAAGCATTGTCAAAATTAACAGCTCCTCTGCTGCTAACTAACACTTAGGTTGAACAAAGTTACAAGAAAGCATTCCTAGCAACACTCATAGATAGTATTAACATGGTTGTTTTGTGCGCAATTGAGCGAAAATTCACGGGACATTACTGCCGTTGAGGAACTCAATTTTCAACGTAGACAAAAGTGAAGTGTCACGAACAAAGCCAGTGACAATGCAAAAAGTAGGAATGCAGCTCTCTCAGCTCAGTGGAGACACAAAGAAAATTGTACAGTAAAATGTTCAGTCAATTTGTTGCGCTGCAGGCCGCTGCCCCCCGACTGATTGATTTGATCTCGCGCCCTTTGCATGCTGGTTTTTCTCCATGTTTTTATAAGATCATCTGTTTTCACGATTTGATTGATCGGTAATTAACTGAGGGGAGCTTTGTTTGACAAATGCACACAAAAACCGATTATTGTAAGCTTCATGAGTAAGGATCACTTGACCTCAGACAATATACTGACTATGCTCGTTGAGAAAAATGTTACGATTCTATGAACTATTCTGCTAAAATCGCTTATTACTTTATTACAAAATCTTTAGTACCTATCAGCTAGCATATTGTTCCGATCAAGAGGTCCTTAGTGCAAGATAATTTTCTCGCCTAGATCGTACAGAGGCGATTAATAGCTTGTTACACTTCAGTGTTGAGTAACCAAAGGACCTTCTAGATTGTCATTAGTTTCAGGTACCCGAGCTCACAGCAGCTTCTGAACATTTTTAAGCTTGCAATTTTTGTATGTTTTTACTAAAAACATCAACGAAGTATGCGTTTATAAAGTTTATTTTATTTTTAAATAGTTACTTAAGCGTACTTCGGGAAACTAGTAAAAATATTATCAAGGCACCTATTAGTTTCCATTTCATTTCACATATTATTTTTATGTTATCGTGAATACTGCCCGCTTGGTATAGGAAGAAAATTCTTTAGCTCATTTTTTTATTCTAAACTTACATAAATCCTCCACTTTTGACTGACTCATAGTACGTATCTAACTTCTAGCTTATGTTTTCTCCGTACAATGAACGTAGTATGTCGTGCTGACGTCATAGCATTGTATAATGAAGATGTGGGTCATAAGGTGTTGCGTGCACGTTGCTGTCGCCAATCAGCTATGGATCTTAACGAGCGCGATCCCATCGTGCGATGTGTGGAGCTGGTGCATTGCGGTGCATGGTGTTGGTATTACCATCGATATTGTTGCGTACCTAGGCTTTCGTGGTAGACCCACTTTTAAAGCGTTACCCTATAAACGATACGATAGATACAGTTAACGACGAAAACCGGATAACACTTCAGTTTTTTAAATTTTAATTACTGAGCTTAATATTTGATTTAAATCGGAATAAGTAAAATTAAAAGAATTTTCACCCTTAACTGTTATATGGTAATGCTGACATACAATAACAACACACAACAACATTTCAATTTTGTTTCCATTTAGATGGTGTGTTAGTGTGTCACTGTCCGTACCTATCAAAATATTTTATTTCACATAAACCTACATGGGCACTTATGAAAGGTTAAAAGCTAGGTGCACGGTTTCAATTGGTCGTTTCCTATGGAGAAGAGCCGGCAAGAAACTCCACGGTTACTCTTTTAAAAATATTTGACTTTTATAATGTTTTCAAATTACAATGTTAATATGTGTGGGAGGACAGTGTAGGCCTGTCAACAAGTACCAGCACCCTTATTAGGTAACACTATCTATCACAATCTGAATCATTTTGAAGCCTATTGCGAATCCATTGCTTCTTAAGTTCGAAAAATTTGTCTGCTCAATAACATAAATAACGAAATGAATGTTGTTGAACAGTCCAAATGAAACCCATTCCTACTGTTAGTGTGGTACGTAATTACCCCTCTGGTACTTAATAAAATAGAAAATGGTCTCCAAGGTTTACATAGTAGTCACATTCACAAAATATAAAAGATAAATCCATACTTATAAACTTATACTTATATTTATAGTACATATTTATATACATAATACTATAATTTTGAAAGAAACTCTGTCTGTCTGTCTATATGTTACTTTTTCACGCCTTAACCACTGAACGGATTTTGATAACATTTGTCAAGGAGATAGATGGCATCCTAGGAAAAGACATAGGCTACTTTTTGACTTAAACAGTTATCCTAAAGGGGGTGATATAGGGGATGAAAGTTTGTATGGGAAATCCGGCATTTCTTAAGTTAGGGATATGAAAATTTCAATTTATGCTTTTTGGAAATAGAAAATTACCTGATTCAGCGTTTTTCTACAATCATCCCCCAAGGGGATGGTTTTAAAGTTCACTTGTAATATTGAATTTTTTGTATATTTTTGTAAGTAGATATGTTCTTTTTAGGAGATTTAAGGGTTTGTAAATATAGTTATAGTACTTACATATCTTGAGGTAAAATTTAGTCTTTATTAAATTAAAATCGGTTATTTCGGTAAAAAAATATTACAATTTAAAGTTACAAAATAACTGGGCGATCATGTAGGTATTACGTGGTCAATGGAGGCGCTAGACTATTTCAAAATAATCGTGAGTATATTAAAATGTTTTAAATTAGACATTTAGCCCAGGTATGTACGTGCAATTTTTTTATACGACAATTTTTTATCGCTTACTGTGTCTTTAGCTTTCAGTGTTGAGCTGAGAATTGAGAATCTGACAGTACATCACAGCGCGTCAAAATAATACACTGTTGGATTTTCAACTCTAGGCGTTCAGCAGTACGTTGAAAATGTAGTGCGCGATAAAATATCGCCCGTGGGCACGTAGGGTTAGAATCATTAAAACCTGTTTTATTTATTAAAAAATATTTTTTCAATTTATTGTCTGTCTGTTACCTTTTCATGCCTTAACGACTGAACAGATTTGGATGAAAGGCATACGAATAGGAAATGACCTGGGTTAGGTTAGGATATTAGTAGAATACTTTTTATTCCGGTAGTACTTTCCCGATGGATACGATCCAACCACCACGCGGGCGAAGCCGCGGGCAAAAGCTAGTAAAATATAAAAACCTATTTAAACTAATGACATGATTGCCATTACAACCACTAATAAAGACTTGAAAATTAAAATTGTAGGTATTTAATGTCAAATAATGAGAAGATTATGAAAAAGTAAAAAAAAAAAACCTTATTTGGTAGCAGATAATATTTACATAGTTATGCCATTAATGAGGAACCAGGGTAGCTACATGTGCAGAATGAATTATTGCTAAACTTCCTTGTTTTTAATCGTATAATAATATGCTTTTTTGATAAGGAAACGTTTAATGTGGGTTTCTTTCCATCGCTAAGTTCTGTAACCAACTTGGGCAACTTTAGCTACCGACTACGAGTTTATTAATGCACTTACGCCACCTAGTACTATCTTTGCATATCTTGTCTTTGGTTGTGTATTTTAGTTTTTGGCCACCGACTTCCGAAATTAAAGTTATTTTCTCGTGTTTTAGTGTTTTTTTTGGAAGTCGGTTGTTTTTTTGTAAAAATGTTTTTATTTTTCACTTTTTAGTTGTGATACCTGCCCGAGACACATTCGTAAACCGTACTTGATATGTAAATAACCGTGACAGGAAATGATTAAAACATCATCAATATAAACCAAGCGGAAAAAATACGCAGTATTAAGGTTCGTAAACACTGGCGCGACGCGACGCCCGACACAAAGGCACCGTGTGTCGCGCGACGAGCGGCGCCTTTGTGTAGCGCTGTCGCGTCGCGCCTGTCTGTGGGAGCCTTTAAGAATAACGCAAAAACGACTTGTCAGAACTTGATCAAATTTAAATGGGACCACATGTGAAACACCAGCTTTCAAATAAAAAATAATCATTCAAATCGGTTCACCCAGACAAAAGTTCTGAGCTAACACACATTATAGAAAAAAATACAGTCGAATTGAGAACCTCCTCCTTTTTTCGAAGTCGGTTAAAAAATGGTTTGCACGTGCAATTCTCATCATACTTATAGGTTAAAACTTAGATTTTATATACTCTTTGTTTCCCGATAAACAACTTTCTGAAGTGCAAATACCTAACATACCTATTTTACTAATTGCTTCGTTTGACCGTATCATGTGTGCTTCATTTGTTTCACATATTCGGGTCAGTTCATTCATTTAATTGGAATTTTTGTATAGGTTTTCACATTGTATAGGTATTCTCTCTCTAGTCAGTTCTAGTAATGACCATTTATTCAATATTGGCTTTTTCCTTTTGGTCCTTTGTAACAACATACGAGTATTAATGAGTGTGAAATAAACAACAGGGTTTTCAGCTGTAGGATGCAAAATAACGAGTAACTAGTTCATTGTTCGCTTGCTGTAGTTTGAAACTATTGATACGCCTCTGGGGTCCCCTGAGGTACCTACCTGCGTCAAGTTACGACGTGTACTTAAACTTGTTCATAACTCACACAGTTCTGTTAAAGGTGTACTAAGTTTTAACGTACTAATCATAAAGTTAAAACTTCTACTATTTGCCTTGTTTTTAACCCCCGACGGAAAAAGAAGGTTGTTATAAGTGGCGGGTTAATTATCTAGTGCTAATATTACTTGCGGTGCGATTTTAGGTATTGTGCGCGGGTTCATTACTAATTACGTGACGTGTTCTAGGAGAGCATTCGTCGCCGAGTAAGGGAGTAAGGACAGACCTGGAACACTGGTGTGGGCGGTGCAGCTAGCTGGCTCCACGTGGCTTCATTAGTCGGTGTTTTCTTCGGCACGAGATCACTGCACTTCACTCACGAATAATGTTCACTCAAAGTAAATAGGTTGCAGTATATATATGTTAAAGATCAAAAAATTGCGCGCGCGCACGTTATTATGAATATGTGACTTGAGCGGTCTTGGAGGGTCAGGCGTGTAAATAGCGTGTTTCCTATGCGGATTGAGGACCACAGAAAAATCAACGTGTGGAATGCACGTCAATTCAAAATACCTACTTTGTTTAACAAATTACAAGTGATCGGTAACGGTCTGGTAGCGTCGGTAGTTAGACCCCAGATAATAATGCAAAAGCGGTACCAGAATGTGCTCCTGGTTCAGTCTTGAGGATTCTTCTCCGTAGGTGGCCACCAAACGGACTCGTACAGTTGTCACTAGAACGTCTATGTTATTACACATTAATCAAATGCGGGTTTATATATTAATCTTGAACTATAGAACGGCAAATCCCCAAGGGTTGCGGGATAATGCACATACATTTATACGTTTTAGCGGGTCCGATAAATTAAGATTAAAATGCGGTTTTTGCGGTGAGATGAAATTGCGACGGAATGGCGCGCATGCACTTTGACATCTGACAGCCGTCATTGGCTGTCATTGGTAGCTCAGACCTTTGACGCCCGCTTCGCATGTCCGCCACAGCAATATATGCCTAAGGTCGGACTACAGACACCGTTAACACCGCCCACAATCACAGATGATCTCAGGGGCGATAACTCGCCACACCAAGTATCATCAAGCGAAGTAACCTTCGTAGAAATATGTCGTCTCTCAATCATCATGGGAGGGGAAGGGGCGGATGTAGAAAACGACCGAAATGTTCTCATAATGACAATGTTAAACATTTCATAGATCAATGAATTTGATTCGTAATTACGTAATGATTTTAATTCGTAAGTACGATGCTTTTTAGACTTTATGAGTGAAACTATTTTATTTTACATTTGTTGGCGTCAACAATAAGTTTAATTTGTGTACCTGGGTGTCTGCGGCATCGTAGCTCCCAAATGGGTGAACCGATTTTATTTTTCTCGTTTTGTTTGAAACGTGATTTGGTCGAAAGTGTTCTTAGCTAAGAAAAAAGAAGAAAGAAGAAAATCTGTTTAGTCGTTTTTAGAGGTTTTAGTTTTTGTCGGGGTTTAAAAATTTTAAATTTGTTTTTATAAAACCGTTTTTGTAGATTATAGCTGTTTCTAGCTAAAGCATTTGCTTAGAATTTTGAAAATCAACGAATTTTCAATAAAGTGGCCTAAATAATTTGATTTGTTTGACTAACGGAGACTGAAACAAATTACTCGGGACTAAAAGCAAGTCCTAAATAAAATTAAAAACACATCCTTCAGAAAGTACACTAGAAGTGATATTTACTCTCCTGCCCAAAATGAACCGGCCACTATATGGGGCTTATCCATCAAACTACAACAATCAGCAGACTATTATTGACCGACACGTTCAGTAGAGTGGCTGCATTGGGCCCATTTCCCGTGGACATGGTCCGCGCTGCCCCCTCCTCCCGCGCTCCTTGTGACTACACGGCAAAGATACATGTCATAGCTATCGACGGTAGGGTTACCAAGCTACGAAGCGATAGAGGGTTAAATATTGGAGCTCATAGATGTAGATGTTTATGGAAGGCTATATATTCAGACTAGATGCTGCAGAACTCTGATACCTTTTATAATATTATATGAAAAGAGAAACGATCAAGCAGTTCAAAGCAAATTGCAACAACAAGTTTTACTGACCAATTGACCTGGAGGAGATTCACCATTTCACCAATAAAATCACATAAAATTGGTTGGAAGCACCGTTCTAGGTAGTCTACATAATAATCATATTTTATATATCGTTAATATGGTATCCTTTATCCCGATAATGCGATGTTTAGTAACCTATCCGCGTATCGGCGAGCTGTTTGGTTTGTAGATGTCATCTGGCCGAGCTTGCGACACACACTCTATGGTCTATACTCAATACTGCTGACTACACTTATTGGCTATTCGTGTGTTTTGTACTGAAACTCAGCTTTCAGGTCCATATCTGAAGATAACGGTAAATATGAAACGAATTGAATAAAATATTGGAAAGGTATCTTTGTGATTAAGTTAGGAATTGTTGATTTCAGTTTTTATGAGAAATTTACAAAAAGCCAATAAAATTTGTGGAGATGGATAATTTCAAGATGTTATATAAAAGCAAGTTGCTTGTTTGCCTTTTTTTTACTATATTACCTATTTGAGTAGAGAAAAAAAACGACGCATAACGTCATTATTTCCCAGCAATATAATATGCCACTCATATAACGAATCAAATGACAACAACACCAGAAACATACAACAGAAAAACGAAACAATTTGACTATGAATAATGTTCAATCATTTACTTATTACGTACCGGATGTTTGAGCGCCGGAAGCGAGCGGCCATGACAGCCAGTTTGTCATGACAATACGACTGTGACATGACAATAGTCAATGTTTGATTAAAATGTTTATTCATGTATTTATGGAAACTAAGGCAATTATTATCTATCATGTTATTCTCCCTCGTGGGTTGTATGCGTAATTAACTGACACCTACCCAATTATCTATGTTTGTTAGACAAATATGGAAACTAGGTAGTACGTCACTGGCAATACTTTCATTAAACCATGTAGGTAACAATAATAAATATTTTATACATAATCCGAATACAAATGAAATATTTGTTATCTGCGATAATGTGAGCGGAGCGGATATACTACATAATATTATAGATACGAAAGTAACTCTGTCTGTCTGTCACCTTTTCACGCCTTAACGGCTGAACGGAATTAGTTAAAATTTGGCACACAGATAGACCATGACCTGGGTTAGGACATAGGACACTTATTATTTACTTTATTCTGGTAGTACGTTCCCGTGGGATAATTTCTGACCTACACGCGGGCCAAGTAGCGGGCCGAAATAGCGGGCAGAAGTAGCGGGCAGAAGAAGCGAGCAGAAGTAGCAAGCTGAAGTAGCAGGCAGTAGTACAGGCTGAACTAGCCGGCAGAAGTAGCAGGCAGAAATAACGGGCAGAAGTAGCAAGCTAAAGAAGCGGGCAGAAGTAGCAAGCAGAAGTAGCAGTCTGAAGTAGCGGGCAGATGTAGCAGGCAGAAGCAGCGGGCAGAAGTAGCAAGCTGAAGTAGCAACCTAAAGTAGCAAGCTTAAGTAGCAAGCTAAAGTAGCAGGCAGAAGAGAAGAGTAGGAGCAGAAGTTGCGGGCAGAAGTAACAAATAGAAGTAGCGGGCAGAAGTACAAGCTGAACTAGCGGGCAGAAGTAGCAGGCAGAAGTAACTGGCAGAAGTAGCAAGCTAAAGTAGCGGGAAGAAGTAGCAAGCAGAAGTAGCAGTCTGAAGTAGCGGGCAGATGTAGCAGGCAGAAGCAGCGGGCAGAAATAGCAAGCTGAAGTAGCAAGCTAAAGTAGCAAGCTTAAGTAGCAAGCTAAAGTAGCAGGCAGAAGAGAAGAGTAGGAGCAGAAGTTGCGGGCAGAAGTAACATATAGAAGTAGCAGGCAAAAGTAGCAAGCTGAAATAGCGAGCAGAAGTAGCAAGCTGAAGTAGCAAGCTAAAGTAGCAAGCTTAAGTAGCAAGCTAAAGTAGCGGGCAGAAAAGAAGAGTAGGAGCAGAAGTTGCGGGCAGAAGTAACAAATAGAAGTAGCGGGCAAAAGTAGCAAGCTGAAGTAGCGGGCAGAAGTAGCAAGCTGAAGTAGCGGGCAGAAGTAGCAAGCTGAAGTAGCAAGCTAAAGTAGCAAGCTTTAGTAGCAAGCTAAAGTAGCAAGCTTTAGTAGCAAGCTAAAGTAGTGGGCAGAAGAGAAGAGTAGGAGCAGAAGTTGCGGGCAGAAGTAACAAATAGAAGAAGCGGCCAGAAGTAGCAAGCTGAAGTAGCGGGCAGAAGTAGCAAGCTGAAGTAGCAAGCTAAAGTAGCAAGCTGAAGTAGCAAGCTAAAGTAGCAAGCTTAAGTAGCAAGCTAAAGTAGCGGGCAGAAGAGAAGAGTAGGAGCAGAAGTTGCGGGCAGAAGTAACAAATAGAAGTAGCGGGCAAAAGTAGCAAGCTGAAGTAGCAAGCTAAAGTAGCAAGCTGAAGTAGCAAGCTAAAGTAGCGGGCAGAAGAGAAGAGTAGGAGCAGAAGTTGCGGGCAGAAGTAACAAATAGAAGTAGCGGCCAGAAGTAGCAAGCTGAAGTAGCGGGCAGAAGTAGCAAGCTGAAGTAGCGGGCAGAAGCTAGAATAGAATAGAATACTCTTTATTACTCGTATGTACATCACACAAATTGCAGATATAAAAATGTAGATATGATACATAGTGTGACACAGTGGGCTTATCGAAAGCTAGTAGGTACCTAATAAAGAAGTTTTAAAAGATTAAGAAAAATGTAATCAAAACATTTGAATTGGTTTCAAAACCTAAAAGTCCGCACATTATCAGCCATTGATGTGACAATACAAACAACAGTAGGTATCCAAAATATTTAAATGTCGGTATTAGGGTCTGCCATAAATAAGCCTGCTTATTATCTTCGCCTGTATTATCCCGACTATTAAGACCGACCATGTACAGAATATAATATTATTGTATCTGTTTACTTGTTGACTGGGGTCGATTTCTAGGGTGTCAGGGTGTAGCCAACAGTTATAAACTTCTCTCATAATTACTTGCTTTATTCAGTTTTATCTTCATAAGGCAGCCTTGTTTCTAGTTAAGGCTTAACATAAACATCAATCCTTTTGTAAGCTATACTATACATAACTATCTTGAACGATTTAAACAGTAAATTATGTTGTTTGATCTCTATCGTATTGTCCAGTTTTTCTTTAAATAAAAGAAAAAACCAGCCACATCCTTTTGTTAATAAAAGCAAACCTGGCATATCTAAGTACTACAACTGATCCTTTAGGAAACTACTAAAAAGAATGTAGATGAAAGACCGACTCCATACAATATCAATGATAGGACAAGGTCATGTCATATCCTTTGTTAGCGACGAGTGAGGACCCAGGCCATACGTCTCGTAAGTTCCAAGTGGTTCCCTTCAATATCTTATTTTCGTTATAAGCATGCCAATTACGTTACTAAACAAGTTTCCAGAGAGACGAATAAGCGACCTATATTCGGGATTTCTTTCCTCTTCAAGCAAATTTTCTTCTTATTTGTATCTTTAACCTTAAATTACTTTTGTTATCAAGTTTATTTTACTGTCCTAATTTCAGATTTACCTTTTGTTTCGTTGCCTTAAGTAGAATACAAAAATACTTTTGTTTCTTTGCTATTAAAAATACGTTTAATTTCAGTGAACACCTGTACAGGAGTACAGGTACCTACCTATACTTCCTATTCTGGTTGGTACACCACAAAGAGGACCAAAGACCGAGATGAATGTGTCACGTGTCTTAGTACTGTCGTACTGTGCACTAACTCAAACATACTGCTCACTTTAACACCATTTCCTACCACTAAACGTTTCGTTCGTGCCACAATAGAAAAATACCATAAAAATAAGCGACACATACTTTTATTTGACTACCCACAAAACGTGTCAAGGTCCCAGGGAATAAAAGTGCAGTGTTATTATAGTATGTCGTAACAAACTCGGTACCTAACGGGTCTCATAAAATCAGCCATGTTATCGGAACAGCCATGTCGTAAGACTAACATCTGCACTTTGACAGTTATACGACGAAAACTTGTTTATGATGCTAGTGACGTATGTGTGTGCCATACTAGCGTGTTTTGAATGAGTTTTCGAAGTGACGTCATGTATTTTCATGTCGAGAAGCCGTTTTTGGTCTTTAGCGGTGTATCTTGTTAATGAGCTACCAGAAATATTTGATCTAGTGATCATTATTCATTGGTTGAAACGCTAAGAAGAAATTGATTGATTAAAAATGTTATATCCTTTGATCTCGAGTATTTTGAGAAGAGATGATGTTAATCTGATAAAATATAAATAACACATAGGTATTCCTAGGAATCCTCCCGCATCGTATTATTTACAGAATGAGGACGTTACTTAGAATTTCTTACAGAAGTTATCCTCACAATCTGTACATCTCAAGCGAAAGTGATCAAAAAGATATTATTTCAGTAGTCAAAACATTCCTGGAAATACCTATCATTCCTTAGAAAATAAGGTATCTAAAAACGAATGTATTGTTTTTATAGATCGTGTTGTGAAAAGGTAAATTGCTGAAGCTGTTGCTATTTACTAAGGAGAGTTGAAAAATACTATGGACTGGTGATGTTCATCACCGACGTTGTATTTTATGAAACCGTCAAAATGCTACGGTAATGTACAATCGCCAGCATATCAAGTTACCACAAACTGTCAGATTTTCTCATTGGATTTTGAACTTAACTATCAACATTTTAAGGTTTAAAATCGTTTGGATAAATTTGACAGTTTCGTGTAACTTGACCTGCTGGCGACTGTACATTCAAAGTTTGGCTTCAGTGTGTATAATATGTATTTTGCACATTGAAGTTAAACGAAAACCATAACATTTACACTATCCAACCAATCACATAGATTCACTGCCTGATATTTCTGCTTTACCGCTGGTTTCCGTGAAAGCCTGCTGGATAAGATGATCGATGCAGGACATGTGGATCTATGGAGCCGGTTTGGGCAGATTTATGACAGTCCATGAAAATTCATGAGACTGACTGTATGCCTTATGCGATTGCTTGCATTATTCCTGACTAGCTTTTCTCCGCGGCTTCGCTCCCGTCGTCTTTCTCACAGGAACTGTGCATTTTCCGGGATAAAATTAATAGCATTTTATTGTCACTCTCTGACCCATAAACCCTCTCACTGTTAAAAGTTACGTCGATTCGTTGCTGCGTGAAAGTAGAACAAACACACTTTCGCATTTAGATTAACACAGTTGCTATTCCGTTCCGAAAATAGAATTTGAAGCTATGTCCTTTATATCTGGTCAAGTCAAGCTATAAACAGAACACCAACGTCCCTATAATTTATTACAAAGCACAAACAAAAACACGGTTTAATAACCTTCTGTATTCATAGACCATAAACAAGTACCTACGTCGTCGGTATAACAAACTTTTAACGAGCGGTCGAGAGCGAACCTTAGTGTTGACAATACATGCAGCTCATTTGCATTCGCCCCGCGATCCCCCAAGCCGTGTGACTACGCTTAATACGCAGTACTTATGCCTGGTCTTATGGTATAAAGCACGGTTGGGGGCTCGGTCCATAGATCCTTCAAGGATGACGAACATTTTATGTTATTATTTTTAATGTAGCGAAATGGAGAAGAAAATCTCGATGGCTTTTCATGATTAAGTTTTCTTTCTCAGCTTCGCTGAATGACGGTGAACCGTTACTTTGATCTCATTTAGAATTAATGCTGTCGAGTTCTTAAACCGAAATACAATTTTGTTTGGCTATCAGCGGATACGAAGACGCTGCTGGCGCTACTGCCCATTCTCTTGTCGTGATTACTTAGCATTTTTTTCTGATTAGAACGGGAAGGAACTGTCCATCCATTTCCCGGAAACTACTTGAACCGCGCATGAACATCAGTGCGGTACCTATGTTGCTCGTACGTTTATCCGACGAATTAGTGACAGTCTTAGCAAGAAATAAAGAGGTCAGCGAGCTCATGTCGTTAAACATTGAACTACTAAAACATAACTTGTAACACGTTAGTCACATACATAGTTACCTAATTACCCAGAAAGTTGCAACTTCTGCCGCTAGGGGGCGCGGCTCAAAGGCTTCGTGCGGCTTCCAGCGAGCTCCACCAGAAGTTGTTCCACTCACAGCCGGCGACTTCCACCACACTGATGTTTATTCATTAAGAATTAAATTAGGTTTACCATGCTGTATTTTTATCATCATAAATTTTATTAAGTACATGTGTTTTTTTTTATGTGCAAACATTAATTTTGCGGAGGCGTAAAAAGGTTATGTATCTTTGCCAAGTTCTTAAGGCGTGGGTGGTTCGTAAATAACTTTAATATTTCTTCGGCTACAGTTTTTAAGGCTTTAGTGGAAAAGTATGAGGTTTTACTGTGTACAGCAAATTCAACTTATACTTCGTTATAATTATTATTTAGTTAAGTGCGCAATTTGCTGAAAATATTATCATAGTAACTTAGTTTTTTGGGGAAATCACACGCCACCAAAACCATCACAACAATGTTAGTTTCAATTGAAAATACCTACTGAATTTTATGAAACGCCACAACAATAAGAAATGACAGCCGAACGTGACCAATCTCCAATACCTTCCAAAAAAATGAAGCATATTAAAACACGGTCCAGAGTAAACATCCATACAATATTTTGCAAATATTCAACGAGAGCAGACCAATTCCAGTAGCAGTACGTTTAACAGCACTCGTATCGGACGTACGCAAATACGCGGCTTCGTATAAAAACGACATGCTCAATAAAAAGTAAAGGGCGGTAAAATAAAAGGTAAATTCGACGGCCTCGCCTTTTGCGCACTTGCGTAATTTTATTTCTATAGCGGTAAAATGAGATGGCGGAGTGAATGAGATATACTGTATAGTGTACACAACCTCCTCATGAATTCTGCGAGCCTGGAACATCCGAATGTTTAGCGACTGAACATCGACCGTTACGTGCAAATTAATGACGTCGGTACAATGTCTACTTATAATATCAACTTTAATTCAGAAAAAGTACCCTTAACGCCGTCTATCCTATTCCTGAATACAATATTTTATCTCCTAATAAATTCCGCTAAACATTCGGAGGGACCAGGCTTGCAGAATTCATCAAGATTAGTCAAAGTAAGAGCGGTTTCATTGCGGTCATATCATGTCGAAGACTATATGTATATACATATATATATACTATGTACATAATATACCATCCCCTACAGAGAAAACAATAATGTATTTTGAGAAACCCATTTTTATCCCCATTCTGAAAGGTAAATAAATGCAGCTTTAAACCCTCACTCCATTTGAAAACGACTGAGTACTTATAAGATTTTCCAACAATTGGGTTAATAGAATAGTGGTGTTGCAAGCTGCATGCATGATCATGACTGGTTAATCGAATGTGAACGAAACTCATTGGATGCGCGGACCGTGCAACAAAATGGTGGCCGATTGCGTCTGTTTAACGCGCGAAAGATATGGCGGGAGATTCTGATCAATTCGGATTACACTATGCGTGGCTAGAATTTTCAAACGTTTTTTTTGTAGGTTCAAATATTGTTGTTTGTAAACCCGACTAATGGAGGTAGGTATTTCCATTTATGCGGGTTTAGTGAGAAAAATTGACGGCGTACGAACCGATTCGAATAGTATTTCTTCTATTCCTACGTAATGGCTCTATTCCCATCCAATGCCAAGAGCTAATACCATTTGGTATTAGTTTATTTCCGAATTTATTTTCTATTCCCAACGAGTACTACATTTTAAAACCAATACCAAAACACGTTTGAAGAAATCAGATACAGTCAGGTTCAGTAAAATTAAAATGCTTTGAGTGACGAACTAAGTTTCCGAAAACATAATAAATGTTCCCGAAAATCCTAACCCTAGACGGTCGACGTTAGTGGCATCCTAAGGTTCGGTTGGTTAGGTTCCTTTAAACCCTTTAGACAGAAATAGGAGCCCCGCCAAGCGGGGCTCCGTCGACCAGCTTATTAACCCTAACCCTATATTTAGATTACCCTAGATTTCGGTAAAACGCAATTTAAATAAAACTTTGTGTAGCTGAGTGTACAAAAAGTCACGCTTTGGTATTCGTTAGTAATAGATTTTTTATTTAAAAAAAATGTGGTACTCGTTGGGAATAGAAAATAAATTCGGAAATAAACTAATACCAAATGGTATTAGCTCTTGGTATTGGATGGAAATAGATCACGTAATGTTATCGTCGGTTTTTGTGAGTCTGTGTGACATTTCAAGGAAAGGTGCTAGTACTAAGAACCGTTTTTAGATATCACGGGTCTGGGTCTGCTTCGATAGAACACACCTATTTTGCAAAAAGGCCATATCCACTATGATCCGTGTTTTGTCGTATACAATCTCATGAATACTATTCATGAGAACGCTGGTACAACACAGTACACAACAGTACACAGTAACAGTGGTAGTGTAGTAGTCTAGTGTCTGGTGTTACTACTAGTAACTCCTTCTTTATAACAATGCACACGTAGTAAATCAATAGCAAGTCATTACGGACTACTATTATACTAAAGAGTCTGGTGCATTTTACAGCACAGCACAGTGTCATAAAGTAATCAGTGTTACGTCTCGGCAGTGTCCTTGAAATAATTACCTACGGCCGCTCCTGTGTTACTGTGTCTCTTGAGTTGTAACCGTACTTTGTAAGTCCAGCCAATTTAAAGATGGGAGAGCATTCTTTTTTAAAACCTTGCGATTTTATGTAGGTGGTATGTCCTACATATTAAAATGGCAATTCAAATTTTCACAAGTCCGGTGGCTTGTGGTGTTAGGTTAGTTTGCTTAATCATCATAAAGTCTTAAATAAAAATAGATATTATCCATTTGGAATTTGAGTGCACTATAGATACACCTCTGCCTAACCCTTCGGGGAAACAAGACGTAATGTTATGTTACGTTAATATCCATTTATTCGGGTACAAAAATAAAATATTTTCTGTCGAAAAGTTACATAAAAAGACCTGTATGAAAGTCCGCGATGACATTATATAATATCTAAACGCTCACGTTAATTCTCAAAAAATTATAATAATAAGTATAAGTATAACAAAAGGGTAGATGAAAGAATCGTAGGGCATCAAAAAATTCGTCCGCATCATTGTCAACAGGAAAAGTGCCCAACAGGCTGGCAGCATTGCCACGTTGTATGGCAATGTCATTGTAGGTACATCTCGCTCGTCGCGATGTTGATGAAGATGGTATATGCACAGCCTGGAACTTGCAAAATAGATCCATAAACGTCTCTCTCGATGTAACATAAAATGATCATGAAAACAACATAATAAATCCATCAAATTCCGACAGTAAAGCACATACAGTTAAACCTGCAAGATCAGCAAAATAAAATGTGTGACGTAACGCCTCGCCCGCGGCATACGCTTATCAGCCGGCGCCGCCCGCTTCATGCTCCCATAAACATCGCACGGCAATCATAAAAATAACTTAGCAGCCCAACTTGGAAGACTTAGACTTGGAAAAATATGCTTTTTTGTAGACGAAAAGGGTTAGCAGGGTATAAGGATTTATTGAGTGTCCAAAATGTTATGTAGTTGGGACCAGCGGCAGCGCGGGCGTAGTTTCTTTACTCTAAATGGGTGCTTGAATAATTCGGGCTGTGTTCAAATAAAACGAGGAATTTAAAGGGCTTTGCATGTAGAGGTAATAATGGTGAACACTAGTTTTTCAGAAACACCGGATTTCTTTTTTAAATTAGTTTTCGTTTTTTTGGTACGGCGCTTTTGGGGAAAGTATAGCAAATAAAAAATTGTTGCCTTTCTCTGTAAAAAGTCATCACAATTTCACTTCATCCAAACTGTCAGTTATTATCAATGCTGGTGTAAAAACTCTACTTTTACTACGAATTCAGACAATACTGGATTGTTAGTTTTTACAAAACAGTGCTTTCCTTACATAATAAAATTCCGTCCATTTTCATTGCCATATCCCTAGCAGTTGAGCCTTAGCCACTTATGTAGGTCCCTCCGTATTTACCTTTACATAAAACAGCCATGTATTAGCTCCTCCCACGCCACAGTATAAAGTGGGGTCTACAACACAGCATTATTTTTCACGCGTCTCGTTTATTTGGGGCGAGTGCGGCGAACAGCTCGGTACACACATACGTCACCTTCAAATGGGTGCATTATCGACGGGAACCGGTCAGCCCCTGGCCGGCAGAAACATATTTAACATATATTTGTCCACAGATCTGCAGGATTTATTGATAGACTGAAATATTTAGGGGTTTGTGGTGCGTTTATGTTAAGGTTACATTTCGGAGTAGACGTAACGCGCAGCCAGCAGAAGTAGAACCCAGTGAATAAGAGTTCGTCCGGGGCGCAACCACGCACTACTGCCTGTCAGCATTGTACTGTGATGCAGAATGGAGGCACACCATGTTGTCATATTAGGCGCAAATAAACTTATTTTGTTCCCTCTTTTCTTTAATGTCAAATAATAAGGCGAAATGTGGGCGTAGGTTAGTACCTACTAGTACTAGTGTACTACAGCTACACCTGGGCCTACCCCTGCGGAGATTACAGGCGTGATGTTATGTTACGATAAGGTCGCCCAAATTTTGGGCAAATAGTTATCAAGAAGTAGACTGTGATAAATACAAATACAAATATTTTTATTTGTTGAACATAGGTAGGTTAGGTACAGATGTTGTAATTATTAAAGAACGCTATGTCTAGCCGTCATCGGCGTACAAATATTATTTTGGTACAAACATGCTGATTATAATAAATTATCAAACAAATATCACACATTATTAAAAATTTCTAATCCAAATTGTCGATACAATAAAAACATACCAATAATATATAATAATAATAAAGTCTAGTATAAACTGTCAAATCAATAAATAATAATAAAAAAAGGTAATTATAATGTGTCAGTTAGCTATTCGATCACCGTATAATATGTTTTTAACCGACTTCAAAAAAAGGAAAGGGTTCTCAATTCGACTGTATTTTCTTCTTTTTTTATTTTGTGTTAGCTCAAAACATTTTTCTGTGTGAACCGATGGGTGGTGTCTTTGGTTGTGTATTTTCGTTTTTGGCACCGACTTCCGAAATTAAAGTAATTTGTCACGTTTTTTGTTTTTTTTTTTTTTGGAAGACGGTTGTTTTTTTTTTGGAAAAATGTTTTTATTTTTCACTTTTTAGTTGTGGTATCTACCCCACACAAATGCCTATACCACTTCTTGCTAAGTAATAAAATTTAATTTAATTTCTATTTCTCGCTTTTTATTGTGGGTCGGTTTGTAATTTATCTAAGTTACAATAGCCTAATGTCAACTGCTCATCACCCTTTATAAAATATTGCTTTTCGGATTCAGAGACGTTAATTGTTTAGGAGTTCTCCTGGTACTTCATCATCAGCTCCACTTTATCATATGCATTGTGACGAGCATAAATTGCTTAGCAAACATATAAAAGTAATTGAATACTTATTATTGAGTAGTTCCGGTGGCTTCATCATCTGTGGTCTTCATCATCAGTTCCACTTCACCGAATAGTGCTTTCCAAGAGCAAATGCACGAGTTACTATAAAAAATACCCAAATCACTATAGATGTGCCTATAATATTTGAAGAGTTCCCTCGATTTCAGACTTGATGACGATGGCACCACCTGGTAAGTATATGCCCTTTGAAAAAAAAAAGTATTTTCCAAATCGGTTCAGGCATCTTGGAGTAATCGGTGTACATACATTTTTTTTTAAATCCGACGAATTGAGAACCTCCTCCATTTTTTTAAATCGGTTTAAAATGTACCTAATTTAATTGTGGAGTAGTATTAAAAAAAAACAGGGAACACAAAAATTAAGTTTTTTTTTCCGCTGATTTTCACAGCCCGGCACCCAACATGAGTAAGACGGCCCTAAATACGGTATATTAAACCAGAACGATCATAATTTTCCTAAACATAATTACAAAGTTCTCTACAAAGATATTAACTGCAGTTTACAGAGCAAACAGTTGTATTCGGAATAAAGTTGCCGTGACCAACGTAATGCGCTGCTCCACATCTACTTCATAAATATTATTTTGTTAGCTTGCTACCAATTAATTCACTTGACAAAGGAAATACTCTATATTTTCTCTACGTAGGACCATTTTAAAGTAAACTAGAATTGTTGGTCTGAAAATGAATTAATATCATTAAGATTTCTACAGTACTTTATAGTAGTTGACTTCGTAATGCAACATTTTTTTCGGGATAAAAGCAAAATACTTATAAGTGCGTAGTAGCACTATTTAAAAAAAATGTATTTACGTAAGTTCCAGTTCATAAAAAAAATACATTCATTCACTGACAGACACGCACAACCGAGACCGAAAACTTTTCCAAAAAAGAAATCCACAACATACCGTGGGGTCTAGAAGCATGAGTTTTTGCATTCAAATGGCTTATTATCAAAGATGAGCACTAAGGAAGAATTATTGAAAATTTATCCCCTAAAGGACTTAAATAGAGGATGAATATTTGTATGGAAGTTCGTAATTTTGCCGATGGCAAATCCCATCGGACACCTATCTTGTATGCGAAAAAGAGAAACATTGTTATATTTTATAGGCCACTTTTCTCAGTATTGATACTGGTTCTGAATTAAAAAAATCAATGTATTAAAATCCCCCGCTACCTGGAACACTCCCCCTAAAAGTTGTTTCGACTAAAGTGCTCATTTCGTGTCACGGACGCACGTACGTTGTGGCATAATCAGCTGGGCAATTAGCCGGTACCGACACATTATAGGTTCGTAAAAAAGGCTTACATTACACAACATACTTTCTCCTAAGGCCAACCCCATGTTCAACTGTGCACTTGTAGATTATAACCTATGTTAGAGTTTTCTCGTCCTATTAACGCCCGTTCGTTAAGTCTTTGAGTTATAATTGCTTCGAATATAATTTATAACTATTTATTTATTACTATTGTCACTACTGTGTGACTGATGTGCGTGTGTGTCTGCTTCTCATCGTAGTGGGACGCAGGAGTTCGATATAGTCGGGCCTACCATTATTTCTTTATTTATCATGTTTCCCTTAGTTCAAACAATTGTTTCCGACCTCATTAACATTTGTAACGGTCTCTTTCCGAAAGCCTTTGATGAAAATTTTACTGTTACTTAACTTTAACATTGTATTGTCTTATATTCCCGAAAATTGGTAAAAGGGACAACACGATGAAAACATATAAGTGAGTTGTTAGTTCTACATGAATGTTGAATGCAAATTGGGTTGTATTTATTTTTAGGTGTGTGGGCCTCGATACAAATGTAGTGAAAAAGTGATGTAGGCCGAAACCATTGTCTAAGGTTTATTTAAAACTATGAAAAAGAATATTTGTATTTTTATATTTACAGAAAAACAGAACAATGCTAACAAAAAATATATAAACTGGGTGTAGTTAAAAATAAAATGTAGGTGCACAATCAAACAATTATTAACAACAACAATAATGAAGCAGGAATCTCATCGCTCTATCGGTCCAAATTTTTAATAATTTTTGTACCGAAATATAAATGTGATTCATCTACTGCCTCCGTCCATTGCGCATAATTGCCGTTAGTAATAATGATACACAAAGGCGGATTCGTTAGCGCACATTTCCCCACGAAGCGAAATTTGAAACGATCACAAAAAAGTCTGTTAACAAGCGTCCGGGAATTGCGAAGCAAATACAATTTTTCCCCGACGTACACGAAGGCACAGGTAATTCTGAGAATCCCCGGCAGATGGCTAGTCCCCCACACTGCCCGTGTCCTCATGTGCTTCACTTTTCCCTAAACATTGTGATTTTTCTGCTCTTGCGGGTCTAAGATGCAAGTTTTGTTTGCAGGTAACGCGGTGTGAAATGAAAAATGTGCGTGATTTATGAATGTTTTTATTAAATACTAACTTAATTTTTATTTTTAGATTCACTGTTTCTGGTACAATTTTTCGGGCTTGCGGCGGGCGGGCGGTCACAAACAGCTGTTTGTCGGAAACATTGGAAAATATCATTGACCACATGACATCATACCGAACATAACGTACACACTATTAAGTGCTCAAGTAAGCTCGCTTCTTGCATAGAAGCACTTACAATCTATCCGTTGAGTTAACTGCTGACAGCTCCGAGGTCTTGTCGACATGTGACAATTTGGGAGACGGTTCTCGTCAACTCTGCAGACATACAGTGTTCGATCTTAACCTCAGTTAACATGATAAGGTAATACTGCGGGTTTACCTCGTGACACTGTGGCAAGTGTAACGGATAGATCATTAATACAAGAAAATAATATCTTTGAATGTTTATCATTATTCTTTGTCACGAAAATCATGTACATGAACGCACAAATTAGCTAACAAATAATGAAACTGACACATTCAAAATGAGGAATTTCCTCATATTATTATTATGAAACTTGTTTAAGACTCACTCTGGCGTGCCAAATGGTGCTGTAGTTGGCCTGCCACACTCCTTGGCGATGTGACGATACCAACACGTTGCTAATATTGCCAACAGCTTGTCAAGCAGACTAGTACGTTGAACTTCATTATTTTAGGAATAGGAGAACTAGATTGGTTTCTTTGTTGGGAAATTAGTTGTTTTGCTGATAATAATACATTGGTGCCGATTCTCTTGGACACCGAATTAAACTAACTAAACTGTCACTAAAATTCCTTACTTTTGGCTATGAGAATCTTAAATCTATTCTGCAAAAAAAAATCTCTAAATTTAAAAATAATTTTGACGCAACTAAAATTTTATTTGACAATCGCGACTCGTCGAGTAGTACTTGTTTGCTCTGCCCCGTGAATTTTTTTTAGAGCCGGAGGCGCGCGTGGGTTGCAGCCTCGACGTGTTTTATATGGAATTTTTCACTTGTTGTATGGAAAATATAAAAATAATAAAAATATACCTAAATGTAGAGTTTTAGGGGTTTAAGGGTTCTATAAAGGGGGTCCAAATTTTCATTATTCTTGCGCTAGGACACACCATTTTCGAGATATAAGCAAAATCAAGTAAAAAAGATACAGAACTGTTTTTGCAGCTGAAATCGAGGTGTTGTGGTGAATTTTAGTACATGACAACTAATTTTATTCCACACCTTTTTAATCGCGATTAAAAATAGCCAGATTTAGATAGACAACCAATATTTTAGGTTAAAAACGTCAAATTCAGATTAGCTAAATTGCCATTTTCACTGAATTAATAACTCAGTGCCATTTCAGTGCTGTCAAACTAAAATATAGTTAAGTTGTGTCACTTTAGTCTATTTCAGAATGGGAAACCGTCGTTTGACAGGAACAAACAAAATTTTTGTGATTTTTAGTTTAGTTTAGAGAATTTTGTGACAAGAGAATCGGCACCATTGAATAACTTCTATATTGCATACTGTTTATCGATAAGAAGTCTTCATTCTCCGACACCTTTTCCTAAAATTTTAATAAATGACATATTTCTATGAAACATTTTTAATTTTCCCGAAGGATGATGCAGATGGGTTTTTTATTATAAACCTCATGGTTTGCCAGTGATGGTTTTCGGTGTTACGCTATAAAGATGAGCAATTGAGTATGTCTCTTTGTACCATGTATTTCGAACCAGGCTGTTTCCGAGAATAAATCTCGAAGAGAAAAACTCGATATCACTACGTCACATGTTTGATACTTTCTTTCTCGGAAGAACCAATTTGAGGTGATAAGTGAAACCTCACACCATTTTATAAACGAGAAAGACTGTTGTCGTTTCGGATCGATTTACTAGATACTAGATAGCCTTCTCGTGAAGAATCGATAAGTCAAACAGAAAAGATTTTTATAAAAAGAAAAGGTTGGGAAAAGAAGTGAATCCTGCGTTAACTGTTGAAACACTATAGGTGCCTAGCCTTTCCGTCTCAGAAAACAATATTTCATCAAACGAATACCAAGGAGTCCAGTTGTACCAGTAGACTCTTACGACTCTTTGTTGAGGGGCTCGCCCTGGGAACCACCACCGCCATACGAAATGGTGTCGCTAAGCAGAATTTGCTGTGTACCGGTCTAAAGGGTAGATAGTTGATAGATAAATAAAATTCTCTACTCGAAATATCTTTTGCAATATTTCGGAAATGCAAACCACGAAAAGGTTGATACAATGCAATTGAAGGTTTTACCTCTAAGGTAAATGGGTAGTGACAGACAAATGAGACCTTAGGTGTTGCACATATCTATATATATAGTATGTGAATGGTGAGCACTTACCATTAGGGTGGCCCCTGCTTGTTTACCATGACAAATCTCTCCTCTAAGCGCAAACCAGCCCTAGGTATCACAAACAATATTACAAACACAAGCAAGAGTGCCATCTTTCTCTTACGCACGATGACCACTCCTGTCTTGGAGCTCTGCCAGTCTGTGGCCCTATTAGTGACATCTGTGAATCTGACGCACTTCTGGAGTGTCAGTCAAAGTATACGTCGTAAATATTGTTTGAGATATCGTTTCGCCTTGATTTGTTGGTATTTGACAGTGGTATGTATATTTTTTTAATGGATGAGTGTTCTTAATTTGAACATGACAAGACAGAAAAATAAACAATTGATCACAACGCTCTTTAGCTAACTAATACTTACATTTCTGACATCAATAAACAAATTATTTTAGTTTTAATGAGACCTGTTTAGTCTCCTACCAAAAAACAAATGCAGATTACACACAAAGAAATGTTCTTATCCTCGTGTATTCTTATTGCGATCGCTTTTCACACGAAATAATTAATTTGTAACTGAAAATCCGCTTGTCAAACCTACATTTTCACTACACTTACGGAAGCCTACATCAATTTCAAAGTAATTAAACTAAGGATGCTATTTATATCGCGATGAGCCTCAAATATACCTTAAATATAATACGGTATATTTGTTTGTAGTTTGTTCATGTTTACTCGTTCGTTCGCGTGGAACACGTTTATTAATCACTGAACCCTTTCTGCAAGGAGTGGAAATTCTATTAAAATTCACTCACCTAGTTATATGGGACGTGAGCCCATAACTCGCGAATATTGTTTATGTTCTGCACTTTTTTCAAACTTGCTGAAATATTTTGCATGCATGTGTATTAGAGTTCAAACTAGGGTTGTTGAAGCATCTGTAGGCCTAGACAAAAACTTTTCTGATAGCGTTAACGCCAGACGCTAACGTCAAAATGTATGGCAATGACATTACCTGCGGAAAAGATACGTAATGTCACGTGGTAAGCAAATGTCAACTCCATACAATTTGATTTTTCCGTTGGCGTTAACGCTTACAGAAAAGAGATTTTGTCTAGGCCCCCTGACTCTCTTGGATAATAACGTAATATCCGAGGTAAAAATTAAAGCCAACTTTCATCTTTCTATTTTATAAAAATACTAAAGATTTCGTTGCCTTGGTAATAATACGGATTCATCAAAAAGTAGGTCGTTTAAAAAATATCATTTTGCCTAGGAGAGACCTTTTTTTTTCTTGTTCTGTTGTAATCCCTAGTCGCCCACTACAGCACAGTAATTGCGCTCAGTAAAACGCTTTTAAGTGCTATAATCCTGATTTATATTTTGTTTATTTTCATAAATTAAAGTACAAAGTCTCTTCACATACAGTAGAAGACAGGCCAGTTAGTCGACCAGTATTTACTCGCGTTATAAATAAAGAGCGGCTTTCCTCACTCGTCAGCTAGTGATGTACGACCCCGGGATCCCGGGCCCCGGGAAGCGCGCCCCGTTTTATTGCTACGACACACGGAAACGTTTCGTGTAATGCGCCTTTTTAAAATGCAATTTGTTTCGTTTTAATATATTCATTGTTTGGACTTATCTAGATTTACTTGCATGTCGAGGACATCGTTCTAAGGGGCCGCCTGGACTACTTACCTCGGCGATGTCATGTTGTTTTCTACTTAATTTATTTTCGTTGCTATTTAATGAAAGACTTTTTCATTATCTTTCACTAGATCTCTCTAGTAGGTACTCTCTACCCTATTTCAAAAGCAAACTTTTTCTCAGCAAATTATTTTGTTTCAAATAAAACTTTAAAGTCTGTATTCGAATGTATTATTTGTAAAACCTCAATTTAACTATGTTTGAAGGTAACTTTTATCTACTTGCTTGATACCTCAATGGAGAAAACTACTCCATTGATAATATTGACAAACCACATAAGACGTGATCCCACGATACTCTTACACACAAAGGGAGGGTCAGTTTCCCTCGGTCATGTCTCTTCCGTGCACGGCGAGTGATGCATGGCGGTGACCGGAGCGCGGGAACTTACCGCGTTTTATAGTCGCAACGCACGGAAATGTTTCGTATAATTCTGCTGTTTCACCTTTTTACTGAGCTCACTACGACGACGCTTTGTTCTGGCAAACGATTTAATTTATTTGTGGTTTAGCTCGGCGGTTTGATTATAATTGAATACGGTAAATGGAAATTGAGAGATAGTGTTAGACTTTCAAGGAAATGTAAATAAAAGTGAAGGCATATTTAATTTTAAAATGCATATTTGAGAGTAACGCAACTTTCAATGAGCTGAGCAAGCATTTTAGTTTGATTTTATTAATAAACATCCACCCTGGTGTGTCGAACTAATATTAATTTGCGGGAAGCTTTTCAAGCGCACAGTTCCGTAATTTTCCCGGGAACTTTTATTTAAGTTCCACCACTGACCGAGTCCCATCAATGTAGGGCGCGTTGAGATTTTGATGATCCGGGATATTTCCTAATTTAATTGTTAATGGGGAATAGTTCTGAGTCGTGCGTGGTTTTAATTGTTTATCGAGTTGGCGCCAAAGAGTTCGCGCAGTGATTGGGTTACGTCTGTTTGTTGAGCTTTATTTATTCGACTTCTAAAGGGGAGATAATTACGGTCTTTTGGGGGTATAATGTGTTTTTAATTGTTATTTTTTTTGAGAATGTGAAACACGTAATTTAATTTACGTTAACTACGAAGCACGGCGGTTGGTCGTTGTGATTTTGTTTTAAAGAAAGAATAATAAGAAGTTTCTTTAAAAACATGCATTATTTGGAAAACATACTTTTGTTCTTAACCTGATATTTATTTCTATAATCTAACTGTTACACCCTTATAAAAAAAGTTAAAATTCCAAGGGCAATAAAGCTGAAGCACTTAATATAATTTTCAAGGAACCAGATAAACTCACACAAATTGCGGCGTGTAGCAACAACGTCTTTAAGAGCCACTTACGTCCGCATTTTATCATAACGATGGCCAACACAAAGGGGCCAGGGGCAGTAAGCCTCGCAAATCTCTAAACTGATTCCGATTCGAGCGGCTAACAGCATAAATACGGGCAAAAACATTAAGTACAATGGGCCCTATATCTTTATAAAGGCGGTGTATGCCACTTGAATCGCAAGTAGCCCGGGATCCATAAATCGGGCATTGGGCCCTTCCCGCGTTCCGGCCTGATCCTCGCCAATCCCGCCCCGCATTTGTCACATCACTAAATTTGCGCAGACGCCTAAAATGGCGGCTATGGCTTCGTAATGTGGTGGCAAGTGGTGATTCTCTCCCTTTCAGACGCACTGAGCAGCGGAGAGTGTGGATGTTAGATGTGTTAAATATGAATGGCCAAGGAGGAACGTGTTCAGTTTTAACCAAGAGAAGCTTAACTACGGGATTCTACTCCGCTCAATTGGATGGATCTACGAGTACCCTGTCTGCAAGTTTATTTAACTATTGCTGGTGCAGTATCGCTTTTTTCAGATCTGCGCCTTCCTTAGAAATATAGTAAATAAATGGCGCATCATTTCTAAGGACACTTAATGTTTTTTTTTTTTTATAAAATCTGACACTTATATTGTGTAGCCCAAAATGTTTATTGAAATTCAATAAATCATCGACTTATGAGGTCTAACTATACAGGCAGCTTTTGTACGCTGTATCTAGGCCTAAAAATATAGCCCAAACCAAAACCAGAACCGCAGTTACCTAAAGAGTTTTCTTCTATAGCAAAGTGAAAAACAGTAGAGCGTTCTCGTTTAAAATCTCACAATCTCCAATTAAAAAGTAATTACCAAGTGGAATTACCCCTTAAAGTGTAAACAACTCACTTAATAGCTGAATATTTTCAAACGCTTCAGTTTTATCTAAACTCGCGCCTATTAACATTTTATTATTACAATCATTCACGATACTTAAAGGTTTTTGTTTTAATTACTGGCTAACATAGGGGTTACAAGCACAAATTTTAGGGAACTGTGATTATCTAGGTACTGTTCGATTTTAATAAAAACCTGTACTTACCGACTCTTACATTCCTAACGTGCATTCATATGTGAAACCCGCACTATTTAAGCTACTAATCAAGCAAGATATTGCTCAGTCAATCAAAACGTAACACCAGCCGCAAACATGCACCACAACATGACATAATCGGCCGCATTACCGAACATTGCCGAACATTACCGAACATTACCGAACATTACCGAACATTACCGAACATATGCGGACATTACCGAACATCGGCGGACATGTGACACGGCCATAACGTGGCGATTCATAAACCGCCGGCTACACGAGCGATCGCGACCAAACCCTTGTATCCATTTACGACATAATTACCCGTTACCTACCGTAGCTGTGGACGCTATTTGTTACATGTCCACTCACACCTTTATTTATGAAGGCACATGCAGAAGGTACACTCGATGCAACGCCCGTAAATTACACAGGTGTTACTGAAAATAAATTAATTGATTCATTTGAAAAATAGGTAAAAATTGTTTTACTCAATTTCAAAAAGTCAAGTTTTCCTGTCGCAATTGTGAGACCACGTCAGCAAACCGCATAAAATCGCTAAGAGCAGGTGGAAATTATTCTTTAAGGGGTTTATTCATAAACGTTGCTTAAAGTTAAGTAATGATTAGCGACTGTTTAACCATACATTTTTGACGTTTAAACGTCACTTAACTTTAAGCAACGTTTATAAATAAACCCCTAAGTGTGAGAAACTGTGTTTAAAGTACTTATAGTAATCAGGATGTTAGTGTGTATTACTTGCAATTGTTCAAGCTAGCTCAGATGCTGCAAAGCAAACCTACCAGATTCCACTTACAACAGTCTTCCACGTTATGATGACTTCAGTATTGCCCCTTCTGTTTCTTATTTACTGTTTATGGGACTGTTGTATAAAATGTTATAAAAGTTATAAATTGTTGCGCTACCATGGCGGCATTCGGATAAACGACGGAGTTTATTTCACGCGTCCCTTTGTGTCCGATGTGAATAGCAACCCACCTGAATGCGGAACTGTTGCAAAATAATTCCCTTTTACAAATCAAAGGGTTTCGCAAATCAAAACCCTGTGGAAACATGAAAATGTATATGTAACATACATGTATATCTCTACATAGTCTAAAACAAAGTCGCTTTTCGTGTCTGTACGCTTAGATCTTTTAAACTACGCAACGGATTTTAATGCGGTTTTCATCAATAGACAGTGATTCAAGAGAAAGGTTTATATGTATAATACATGCATATTATAGGAGAGAAGAGCTGAGAATTTTAAAGGATTTGTAATGTGATGTCGTGAAAATCATATTTTTGTGCGCTTACATTGCATACGCTGGCTAAACGTTACGAGATAGATCAAAATAATATAGCATGGAAATATATATCTTAAAAATATCTACAATAAAGTCGGCAATGGTATATGACTATCTCCTAAGGATAACCCACCGTAACCATTTTCTTCCTTTAAAATATTACAAAAAAATAAATTGGTTATTTACAAAGCTATTTTAAACAATACAGTATTAATCCTTATCCGATTAAATACGTTAGATACGTTGTGCACTTAATGTAGATCAAAATTACCGTTAACAGCATATTATTAAAATGAATATAATAGGACAAAAAAGCTTGGGATTGAGCTGCTCCAATAAAATTACACAGTGAATGTTGATTTTATTTTGCTAACTATTTTTTTTAGACATGAATATTTACTATAAAAAGTATTATATTATTTTCATTATTGTGAATATGAGGACTATGTGGGTCATCGTATCAGTTTTATTCATGGTCTGGCAGTTTGAGTCATTTATGCGGCCTACCCAAATGTCCTTTCTTTGGTATTGTTCGTCGAATCGTTGAGCTCCTTACATAAGTTCAACTTCCTGAGTCGAGCTGCACGATTACTGACAAAGGTGTGCACTGACTGGACAGGTCCACTCAATCTGTGTGGTTCTTTCCTCAAAAGACCATTTCAGATACCAATCTGCATGGTCTTCGCATGACCTGACCAAGATTATGTCTGGACTTTAAAAGAGACTGTGACCTCTGAGTTTGTTTCGGCCTTTCTTCTCGGAGTAGTCAGGTAGGAAACGCCGACCTCATCTAGTTTAAAAAATATGATTGACGTGTAAAAGTGTTTGTAGAAACCTACTTACAGAAATAAAATCATTTATCATTTATCAATATCTTAGAAGATGCTCGTATCATAGATTTAAATGGGTAACATCTGGCAATGGGGTCGATATAGACCACTTTGAGTATCATTGGGTCGTCATATGTAAGGTCCAGACAGCACAGCAGCAGCAGGTAAAAACAGCTGTAAACATTGTATATAAAGAAGTATAGTCTAATCATAATAATAATATTATTAATCACTCCACACTGACACCACATTAGTATCTACATTGCACCCGAGCGAAGCCGGGGCGGGTCGCTAGTGTAACATAAACTCGTAACGCAAATAATATAGGTACTAAGAAAGAGTTTAGTTTCTGTATTTAAGTACTTAAATAATTATTTTGCACTCCACAAACTAAATACATTTAAATTGTAATGAATAGTAAAGTTCTCATTGATATTAATGCGCTATTCAGAAAGTACTCCGTGTTCATGAATTTTACAGAACGGTTGGTAGGTGAACCACCTCGGTTATCAACAGGTCAATGCTCGGAAGTCGTCGGTTGTTATAACGTTGTTTCCGAACTAATTAACCGAGGACAAAGTTCAGGTGGTGCTATTCAAATTATGTCATTAATGAAGTAATTAATGGTTTCTTAACCTTGCTGGTCGCTGAAGGTCGGCTTCTAAGGCTGTTGCTTTATTAGGGAAAAATCAAAGTGATTCCCAGAGTTTGCCAGATGAAGAGGATTTGTACCATCACCACAAAATCTCTGGATGTATCATTGAATAGAGGTCCTAAGCGTTAAACAAGAAAAAATACCAGTTCTATTTTTACTCAGCACATCACTGTAAGTTTAACCAACACCAAAGATTGTATTAAAAGCGATTTTCTCCGCGTTATGCGATCACACCAAAACAGTATAAAAGGATTTAGGCAATTCTTTTAGTGCTTGAATACTTGAGAGCCATTCACACGAGATTACGTGCTTAAGAGACAAAGCCGCGCTTTAAATCTGCCTACGTACATAAGCACGCGTGAAAGCCGTAGCGGGTGAAATTCCAGCGTATTATGACACTGTGGAATGTCACCTTTATGTCCCAACTTGTGGAGACTGCGTGGATTAGACAGGCCAGGTTTCAGAAACTAAGCTGTCTACAAATTGTTTTTACTCCTAAATTCTGATAAGTAATATTGTAATTCGTGCAACATGAATTTCTGATTGATTTGGTTCGGTTATTACTTAAAGGCACTTTATCTCTGTTCTTGTGGTAACCGTGTCACATTATTATGTTCGTATATAGCATGGTATAATAATATACTTTGCCAGGTATAGCATTCCGAGACACAGGGTGACACAAGCCTGCGTCATCACCGATGTGTTACCAGTAGTGTGTAATAATAACTCCCCAACCGCCATTATTACCTGTGCGAATCCGATAAAACAATGAGGTTTTAACTAACAATTACGTTGGTATATGTTTAAATTGAATTGTTTCACTTAATTAGAAAAACGAAACGACAATTTAAATGTTATAAATATATTTTTTAACAGAATGGTGACTGAAAATGTTTCCATAATTCGTGTTTTGTTGCAATAAAGTGGCAACTGGATAGTGACGTAAGCATGTGTCACTCCTGGAATGCCAGACCTTGTTTTTTTAGACCATGGTATATAGCAGGTAACAATGCTAAATAAGTTATCTTAGAAGTTGTCTTTGAGCTCATTGGTCAAGTAAAACCGCGAATAATTAATGTTGACAACCACATCACGGCGACTGTGACAATATGCCTTTACGTTCACAACAAGACAAGTCAGACATTTATCCAGCAACCATCAGACTATTTTAGTTCAGTAGGTACTGGAAATCGATTCTTTCTTTTCGCCGTACTATACGACTATTGCTTAATTCAGTCATTGTATTTCCTACAGATAGAAATACCGTGTTCTCGCAAGTACCCAGTGCGTCGTTGGACGATTGTCTGGTATTAATAGTAGCGCTTCATGAAACGCTCCCGAATTAACCCGTAGCATGCGCGCCATGCCCATTGTTTAGCAGTGGTCTAAGAGACCGCGTTCTTTTGTTTTACATTATCTTTTTCGAGCAAATTGTTGCGCGACTCAAGAGCGACTCGTATGCCCTGAAAATAATGTTTCGTTGTCATAGCTACATAGTTAGAGTCACGATAATAATTTAATAATAACATTCAACATAATTAGTACTAATTAAACATGATGTACCTATAGTATACCAACACCTGAAAAATCTTCGACGCGTAATCACACGCGAATCGCGACGAAAATTCAAAACATGTTCCAAGATTCAAAAGTATCGTAATGACAAGTTACCTGGTTACTTACATGCCGTAATTAATTTCACAACCGTCGCTCGACAGTGTGGGAAACGGCAGCTGACACACACATTATATTCGCACATACCTACACACACACACACACACACACACACACACGCATATACGTAATAATCATATTATTGGCCGCAGAGTAGTGTGTTAATGTGCGGAATAATGGCGGCAAGGGTGGTTGTGTATTGCGTCCAATGCGAGTAAATATGCTCTGAACGGTGTAATGGTAAGTTGTAGTGCCATTTACTGCATCTGATTCGGATTTCATAAAGTTCCCGCTAAAGGTTTTGAATCGTATATTTTTATAATTCGGTTTGATGCAGTTTTCAAGCCAAGTAGCCACCCAATGGCAATGTTGATTGCATGGGACTCGTTTCGGGAATACACGACATGGGTTTGCTTTCTCTATTCTTCACCTCAATTTTGGCGAATTATATTATGAAACGTAAATAATATGAGGAACGAGCATATTCCGTTTAGTTTCTCTGACTCGCGTCACACGCACACAATCACGTACATCGACAGTGATCACGGTGGAAATCTGGCACCATAAATATTTAGCGTAATGGCGGTCTTAAATACAATATTAACAATTCAGGCAGTACTACGTGAATTTATGCTCGCTGCGAACGCTCCTTGTAATAATTTAATTATATAATTAAACGTAACGCGTGTTTACGTAACTTTGGTAACGACTATCGCCATTTGCGCCGCGTATTCTGCCCTCGTAGCTCATTTATAAAATCTGTGTCGTCGGTGCGTCGTGTCGGCTGGGTATTATGTTATGAATAGTCGGGTTATCCTAAATATGGAGATACAGCCTTGAATATTGATATACTAAATATACGGTGTGTTTCTCTAGGTATAGTTATAGGCGACGTTTCAGTGTTAGCAGGTGAAGGATACCCAGCAGGCGTAGCATGACTGTTTCTGTTTCTTGGAAGACAAGACATAGCTACTTCCATACAAAGTGACATTTCGTTTCTCTATTTTTGACATCGCACCGTAAAAATCCTTCTAAAATCCGTCATTTTGTCTTTCGTTTTACCGATCGTTGTCTAGGTCTTTTTATATGTAGACTATTTCAGAAGAAAGTTTTCTATCCCAAACGTCAAAATCACACTGACAACTGTCAGTTGTCTAAGGTAGTGAAGACAATTTGACTTTGTAATCGCCATGCTAAAGACAGTAGAAAACTTTTTACTCGACGGCCGCAAAGTATAAAAATGGAATGGAAAAATTTAATAATTCAGTTTTTGAATGGAAAATGTGAAAAAGTATTACCTACATGTTTAGTTTTAAGGGCTTAAGACTTTCATAAAGTGGTCGAAATTTTCATTATTTTTGCGATAGGACACACCATTTTCGAGATATAAGCAAAATAAAAGAAAAACGTGAACAAACTACTGAATTTCGTAAAAGTGCAGTTGACTCTTTCTACTTTGCTGCCGTCGTACTGTCTTCACGGAACGTCATTTTTGTCGATTCTTCTGTCGACAAAACCCGCGGGGTAATTACGTAACACACTAACAGTAGGAATGGGTTTCATTTTGACAGTTCTACAACATTCATTGTGTTATTTACGTTGTTGAGCAGACAAATTTTTCGAACATATGAAGCAATGGATTAGCAATAGGCTTCTAAATGATTCAGATTGTGATAGATAGTGTGTTACGTAATTAGGGTGCTGTTTCTATAATGGTCATGCTACGCGTGCAGGTGTGGCTGAAGCAATTTTATGGGAAATGACATGTCATTTGAAGGTACCACCGTGTGTAAACATTATCAAACTAGCCAACATTCAATTCAATAGTCACCCACGTATAGAATCTACCAATTCTACACATTATGATTTCGTTTGTAAGACGTTATTTTTAACGCATTTTTCCCTCTCAAGCTTGGAAGGTTAATAGTAACTTCGTTATAATACAGGTAGACGCGCCGCTACATGTCCAAGCAGGAAATTTTAGAGCCTCCTAACGATGCTTCAGGGAATTGAGTGGGTACCATTGATATATAACAGGGTATTTGTACATCAATGGGGAGTACTTATCTCCTGTATTTTGGACTCAGATTGCATAATAAGGGTATTTTAAGTGGTATTATTTTATTTAATTAGTAGAGTGTCCACCTATGCTTTAAAGACCTTAGACTATTTTAATGACTGATGTGATTGTATTACGTTATTATAAAACCGTTATGTCCTATAATTTATAACATAACAACATATTTCTAATCGATATAGCTCGATGCAACGGAGATTGTAAGGCCACTATGCAGTTTGAACCGGACCGAACCGGTTAATACTCCGAGTTAACCGTTCCGTTCAAAATTACTTTTTAAATCGCACTCAACTGAAACTGTTCATTCTGTTTTATTTTCCTATTTACTTCTATTGGTTGTAATTTATAAAATACATGAATTGATGCAGAAGATTTTCAAAACATTGGATTTGTAAAACGTCTGTATAAAACATTTTATTTCAATGATTACGGTTTTCCTTCTAGATCTAGATCTTTAAATAGTAAAATTCTTCAGTCTGATGACTGAAAAAAAATCTCTTCATGAAAACATTCGTTTTCGCTTTAGCTGCAAAGGAAAACATACTTAGTAACTTCGCTCTCTTGAAAGTAAAGGTAAAAGTTTATTGAATCTATGTAATTATTCAGATTAAAACATCACAAAACACGGGAACAATAATTGCAACTAAAGTCACATTGATAAAAGTAACGATGTAAATAAAACGCTCGCACCAGCTCCGTAACTACGAGCCGCGTGGTTTAGTTTCTGAACCGTGTCGTCTGTCACTACCATAAGATTGATTGTGTCAGCTCCAACGTTAGTTCAGACACCTCACATATTTTCACTGTTCTTTACCGAGGATTTCTTTAAATCACAAAAAGATTGTAGGTAAATGATTGTTAGTGCAATTAGTAACCATTTCTTTATGTATTTTTTTGTAACATATCCGTTTGTTCGACAGCGTGGCTACTGTACAAGAACACAGACACTACACACATTTTACACTGATGAGTTTTAAAATGATTTAACTGGGTTTCCGTCGGATGTGATTCATAACAAAATCCGAGTTCACTTTGTTTTCTTGTACCGCCCTGCTCGCACTGTAGTTCTAAGCAATATGTATTGTATGATTCTCAGTAACTAATACATGACACGGCGCCGAGCTCGCTAATTAACTAAAATAATATCGTCATTTATACGCGTCCGCCCACCGCCCTAACACCCGCGCACACCTGCCATGTGGGGATTCTGGAGACGCGAGACGCTCCGAATATTTTCGTTATTATTAATTATCTATTTTCTTATGCCTAACTAAAGATGCTATATATATATCTCTAACTTTTTCGCTATTAAGTGTATCGTGTACAAACACACACACACTACACCCTTTTTTTTTGGGTCGGAAATCATTAAATGACCTCTTCCGCTCTGGGCGGAGCGGAAGGGCGTGTCAGACTCTTACTGACTAAAACCCACCCGTGTACCTTCAGTTGACTGTGCACCAGGGCCACGGTAACTCTTTCGAACAATCCGCGAGCCCGGCAGGCATCGGCCCTATCGGACCCCATCAATGGTGCTGACATCTCTTTGAGGCGCGCGTGGAACACGACGCGCCGTTGACCCGGGCCTGGTCCTTACCGGACGGCGAGCTGCCCATTGCTCGCCGTCCGCAAGCCCGCGCCTACTGTGGCCGGGAGTCGGCAATTGACTCCCGACGCCCAGGGTGTCTCCTCCTGCGGCGACTAGGGGCGCGAGGGTGCAGCGATTGCCGCACCCTCACGCGCTCCGCCTCCTCTTTCGCAAGCATTACTGCTTCGCAGAAGGAGGTGACGGTTTCCCATTCCCTCTCCCTCCGTACCATGGCTTGAACCAGGGCCGGACGCGAGAGTTCGCCGCCGCCGATCACCGCCACGAGGACACGCCGGTACCCCGCCCAAACCGGACAGACCTCCACCGTATGCTCCACCGTGTCCTCCGGTCGATCCACACCCGAGCGTTTCCTCCCGCCTTATCCGAAACAGAAACCGCCCAAAACAGCCATGTCCGGTGAGGACCTGCGTCAGGCGGAAGGTGAGGACGCCGTGGCGCCTCTCAAGCTAACACACACTACACCCACAGACCAGACACTACATTTTCTACATGAAGAAATAAATAAGTACCTACAACTTTATTGTACGACAGTCCGGGTGGTGCATGATATGTTTAACAATGTAGTGAACCTTTGAACGAATCCATAGAAAAATAACATAGAATTGCTTTATTTTTATCTTGAAAAACAATAAATAGTGGACGTGTAACACCTAAAATATTATATTACCTTTATATCTCATATTTTCCGTAACAATACTAAATATTTACACATGGAAAGGTGATTTAGTTTTTGTTTAACAAATGGAGATCCTATTCTTTTCCCGTTGACAATCACTTACACGGCGTCAGGTAAGACACGTGTGCGCTAACCCGAAGCGTCGCAACGCCATCAATCTAGCGCGACACGAAGCGACAGAGACAAGCGACAGACAGCGGCACGCCCAGGAAGCGACGAGTCGCACGCGTGCAGCCGACCTTACTGTAATCGCTACATCATAACTTAATGTTTAAAGCAATATGAACGACATATCTCGAGAATTTACTTTGTACGTAAAGCTGGGTGTACATTACATAACTAGTGTATATTTTGGAAGTGTTAGATTTAATCAAAAACGGTCGCTAATTAGCATTTAGGTGATTTATAAAAGCTGAACCTTATATTTCTTTAGGTTTGTACCGATCTGGGCGAGCTGATAAATAAAACGTTTATTAAATTCTGTCGTGAATGTATAACAAGTAAATTGAGTAGAAAAAACAAAAATTGATACTCAGAATTTACTTCAAAGAACGGTATATAATAGCAATAACGCTAGTAATGATGTTGATCTTAAAAATAACAAACATTTTTCATTTAAAAAAGTAAGTTGTGTTAGTTTTGCTATCGTGGTTAGAACAAATAAAAAAATCTTGAAGAACCTTAGCTTCATAGAATCCAGATAAAGTCACGACGAACTCGAGTTTGGTGACATTTACAAATATTATCGAGATTCTTGTCAGAATTTAAATTAAAGCAACTTCGTTTAATCTTTGATAAATATTGCTTCGTTTATTTAGAAGAAGCTTCTAAAATAATTCTTCTGTCTTTTTAATGTTCACTTTGTTATCAAGCGAGGTCTGTAGTATTAACAATATGGATATTAATCAAAACATAGAACACTTTGCGCGTCGAGCCACTCATTGTAGTAGTTAATTGAAAGGCTCCCGGCGCCGGCGCCGGTGACTGCACAAGGTAACTATTACGTGGGTATTGTATATCTTAAAGTATCTACTATGTAGGGGAGAGCGGGGCGCGGGGTAGCGCATTTATTTCAAAACATAATTGTACTAAAACAACGTTTATAGTTAGCTAATCTCATAAGGTACCTATACAACGATATCAACATCATTCGGATAGTTATAATATTAAACAACAAAAACACCACAAACAAAACCTCTACTTATCACGGTTATGCCTCTACACCTGCACAGAACTGTATTCTAGAAAAGATACTGTACAAAGTCGACAAACCATTTAAATCCTAGGGCTTAGCGAGCCTAAATTTTTGTTGTATCTGAATGCGTTGACTCGAACTTGCAGTATAATCTTTGATTCTGGGTCGATTTGAGCAACCTTCAAATACTCATGCCCACTGTCTCATCAAATACGGTTCGGACTGCTTTTCTTCATGGGATCCGGATCCGACTCCTGTCAAGAAGTAATCCTATTATATAATCTATGACGCAACGGTTACGATAAAAGAAAAAATACATACCTAGGTCATATTTTATACACACCTACGAGTCAAAATCTATGGGCCGGTTTTACCCCGAACGGTTTTGCCCAAGGCTCTAGATGTACCTATTAAACGGTTCCCTATCCATTTGCATAAAATTTTAAGACCTAATATAACTTAGCATAATTTTGTTTGGCATAATTATATTTTCACATAATGTAACTACGCATAACAGCTTACGCATAATTTTTTTAAGCATAATTTCTCTAACCATAATAATGATTAAGCATAATATTCTAAAGCATAAATTTATTAAGCATAAAGTTCTAAAGCATAACTTTTTTATGAACAATTTTGTGGGTTTTTTTTCCGCTGTAGGAAGCATGAAGCAAGCAAGCATACAGCATGCAAGCAAGCATACAGCATGCAAGCAAGCATGCAAGCAAGCATGCAGCACGGGCCTCCGGCGGCCCCACGCGAGCTAATCGTCGCAGACCGCTTTCGGTCACCACCGCAGCTTCGGCTTGTTGGCCGGCTTAGCCGGCCAGCCTCAGCCGCGGCGGCTCGCTCGCAGCCGCCTGCTCCTCAGCCCGCGGGCCGCCTCGCCCCTACGTGCCTACGCGATTTTAAATTACACTCTAGGGGTAGGACAAACAGCCCCGTGGCGGCGGCCAGGAAAGTCGCCGGGGAGGGCCAAAGGCTCCTGGTGGGCTGGGTTTCCGCGCAGGTGAAACTGCTGGAACCCAGACCTCTGAGGTGCTTCCGCTGCCAAGTGGGCAACCACGTGGGAGTGCAATGCACCTCGGAGGTGGACCGCAGCGATCATTGCTTCCGCTGCGGTCAGCCCGGTCACAAGGCCGGCTCGTGCAATGCCACGCCGCACTGCTTTTTATGTGCGGCAGCTGGCAAGCCGGCCGATCACCGGGCTGGGAGTAAGGCCTGCGCTCCACCCGCCAAAGCCAGGGGCAGGGGCAAGCCCTCCGACACCGCCGTCACCGCCGCACCCGCCGCCACTGCCGCCGCCGCTGCCGCCCCTACTGTCGTAGCTGCCGCAACCACCGCGGCAGGGCCCTCACAGGGGGCTCGGGAGGGGGCTGATATGGAGTGCCAATAATGGCCCCATTACGCCTCCTCCAGGCGAACATCAACCACTGCGCCGCTGCTCAGGATCTGTTGCTCCAGAGCATGGCGCAGTGGTCGATCAACATCGCCGTGGTCGCTGAGCCGTACTTTGTCCCGCCCAGGGATGACTGGGTGGAGGACCTGAGCGGCTCAGTGACCCTCATTTCGTCGGCCGCCGCCGGTACCCCGTCGCTTGAGGCAGTCAAGAGGGGACGGGGTTGCGTGGCAGCACGGTTCGGGGAGATTGTTGTGGTAGGGGTATACTTCTCCCCGAGCCGAACTCTCGCCGAGTTCCACAACTCCCTTGCGGAGTTGAGAGTCGTAGTCGTCGGGTACCATACCCTGCCCGTGCTCGTACTCGGGGACTTCAATGCCAAGAACACGGCTTGGGGTTCCCGGTACACGGACACACGGGGCGGGATGGTGGAGGACTGGGCTCTGGAGACAGGCCTGGTCGTCCTAAACCGGGGTTCTGTCCCCACGTGTGTGCGGATGCGGGGCGAGTCAGTGGTGGACATCTCGTTCGCCAGCCCCGCTCTGTCACCGCGTGTCCTTGACTGGCGTGTCATGGAGGGGGTGGAGACGTACTCCGACCACCGGTACATCCGGTTTGACGTCTCCGCCCAGACCTCGAGCGCGCTGGTCCGACAGGCCCCGAGTGGTCCGCGGTGGGCGCTGAAGAAGCTGGACCGGGAGCTCCTCCTGGAAGCCTCGATCGTGCAGGCCTGGGTGTCATCACCGGACAGGCCTGCTGACATCAACGACGAGGCAGAGTGGTTCCGGGAGGCCATGTCAGAAGTGTGTGACATGGCAATGCCCCGGGTCCAGCCCGGACGCGCCTGGCGCCAGGTGTACTGGTGGTCGCCGGAACTAACGTCTCTGCGCGAGGCGTGCGTTGCCGCGCGGCGCCTGTACACCAGGCACCGTAGGCTCCGTATCCGCCCTCCGGATACGGAAGCCATTCAGGCGGAGCTGTACGAGGGTTACAGAGTGGCGAAGATCGCCCTCCGAGCGGAGATCCTGCGGGCCAGGGGACTGGCCCGTGAGGAGTCGCTGGGGACTCTGAACAGGGACCCGTGGGGGCGCCCATATAAGGTGGTGCGGGAGAAACTCCGCCCATGGGCTCCCCCGCTGACTCAGAGTCTCCGGCCCCAGCTCGTGGAGGGCGTGGTGAGCGCTCTGTTCCCCTCGCGGGGGCAGCATACTCCCCCGCCCATGGCTCCGCCTCCTGCGGTGCCAACTGCGGACCACAGACCCGACGATGACGACGTTGCTCCTGAGGTGACCGAGGTAGAGTTGAGAGTGGCGGTACGTAGGCTGAGTGCCAAGAATACCGCCCCAGGACCCGACGGCTTACCTGGAAAAGCCTGGGTCCTGGCCTTGGAGGCTCTCGGGCCTCGACTAAGAGGGCTCCTAAGCGCATGCTTGGAGGAGGGCCAGTTCCCACTTCGTTGGAAGACGGGGAAACTGGTCCTCATTAAGAAACCGGGGCGCCCGGCGGACTCTCCGTCCGCTTACCGGCCCATCGTGCTGCTCGACGAGGTGGGCAAGCTCTTTGAAAGAGTCATTGCAGACCGCCTCGTCGGGCAGCTGGTGCGGGTGGGGCCGGATTTGGCGGAGAGCCAGTTTGGTTTCCGCAGGGGTCGCTCCACGGTGGACGCCATCATGCGCGTGCGAGCCCTCACGACGGGGGATGCTGTGGCCCGGGGTGGGGTCATCTTGGCGGTGTCTCTAGACATCGCCAACGCCTTCAATACCCTGCCCTGGAGTTGCATCAGGGAGGCACTCCGGTATCACCGGATGCCGACCTACCTCTGTCGTGTAGTCGAGGCCTATTTGACGGATAGGACGGTGATCTACCCCGGTCACCAAGGAGAATGGAACCGGCGAGAGATGTCGTGCGTTGTCCCACAGGGATCGGTCCTGGGGCCGCATCTGTGGGACATCGGTTACGACTGGGTGCTGCGCGCCGACCTCCCTAGCGGCGTCAGCGTAGTGTGCTACGCTGACGACACGCTGGTCCTGGCGCAGGGGAGGTCGCACCAGGCGGCGGCCGAACTAATGACACGCGGGGTTGCGACAGTCGTTGAGAGGATCCGGCAGTTGGGACTCGAGGTGGCCTTGCACAAGTCCGAGGCCATGTGTTTTCATGGTCCTCGGAACGCGCCACTGTCGGGCTCCCAAATAACGGTAGGAGGGGTTCACATCGGCGTCGAGTCGACGATGAAGTACCTGGGACTCGTCCTCGACAGCCGGTAGAACTTCGTCGAGCACTTCCGACGTTTGGCTCCCAGACTGCAGCGGGCCGGGGCTGCTTTGAAGCGGCTCTTGCCCAATCTAGGGGGGCCAAACGCCTCCTGCCGGAGGCTCTACGCGGGGGTCGTGCGGTCCATGGCCCTTTACGGGGCACCGGTGTGGGCGCGGTCGCTAAGGCTCCGGCCAGCCCGCCGGTTGAAAGCGTCCCAAAGGGTCATGGCCATCCGGATGGTACGGGGATACCGCACGGTCTCCTGCGAGGCGGCGAGCCTCCTTGCCGGATTGCCGCCGTGGGATCTGGAGGCAAAGGTCCTCGCGCACGTTTGGGAGTGGCGCGAGGAGGCGAAACGCCGGGGCGTAACTCCGCTGCCGCGAGAAATCACGGCACAGCGGACAGAGCTCCGGCGGGATCTCATGGCGGCATGGAGAGTGCGACTGTTGCAACCCAGCGCAGGGCACGCCACAATTGCGGCGGTAAGACCCCTCTTTGAGGAGTGGCTTGAGAGGCGCCACGGCGTCCTCACCTTCCGCCTGACGCAGGTCCTCACCGGACATGGCTGTTTCGGGAGGTTCCTGTTTCGGATAAGGCGGGAGGAAACGCCCGGGTGTTACCATTGTGTGGATCGACCGGAGGACACGGTGGAGCATACGGTGGAGGTCTGCCCGGCTTGGGCGGGGCACCGCCGTGTCCTCGTGGCGGCGATCGGCGGCGGCGACCTCTCGCGTCCGGCCCTGGTTCAGGCCATGGTACGGAGCGAGAGGGAATGGGAAGCCGTCACCTCCTTCTGCGAAGCAGTAATGCTCGCGAAGGAGGAGGCGGAGCGTGAGAGGGAGAGGCAATCTCTACGCCCTCGCGCCCCTAGCCGCCGCAGGAGGAGGAGACACCCTGGGCGTCGGGAGTCGATTGCCGACTCCCGGCCACCGTAGGCGCGGGCTTGCGGACGGCGAGCAATGGGCAGCTCGCCGTCCGGTAAGGACCAGGCCCGGGTCGACGGCGCGTCGTGTTCCACGCGCGCCTCAAAGAGATGTCAGCACCATTGACGGGGTCCGATAGGACCGATGCCTGCCGGGGTCGCGGATTGTTAGAAAGAGTTACCGTGGCCCTGGCGCACAGGCAACTGAAGGAACACGGGTGGGTTTTAGTCAGTAAGAGTCTGACACGCCCTTCCGCTCCGCCCAGAGCGGGAGAGGTCATTTGATGATTTCCCACCCAAAAAAAAAAAAAAAAAAAAAAAGGGGTAGGACAAACAAGACTACGTGGAGTCGGTTTTGCAGCATTTCGGTTCTGTCACTAACTTTTGTTGCACAGCATATTAAATTTTTAACCAACAATATTATGCTAATAGTCATTAGGCCTACTAACGTTATGCGAATCAAATTTATGCCAAAACAAATTAGTCTTTAAGATGATTATGCCAACATAAAATGTATGCCAAAAAAAATTATGCCGAAGTATTATTATGCCAAAACAAATTGTGCCAAAATCGTTATGCCGAAGTATATTAGGACAAAGAACATTATGCGAAAAGAAGGGATCCCCTATTAAACATATCACTCACTACTACATACTTTAATCAATCTCGCCAGTAAAACCCTCGTAAATGGCGAGTAAAATACACTCATTTTTGCATTAAAATTAGAAACTATCCTGAAGCCTACGAATAATTCACTATGGAGTCTTGAATTTTCACGAAAATAAGATCAAGCCATAAAATGAAAAATTTTGGTAAACGCGTGTACTGGGACTATTGTTTTTTTTTAAATAAATGACCATGCTTTACTGTTTTACTCCGGTATACGATTTTGTACGCGTCTGCCCTAATGTAAGCCAGTGTTGAACAATACATAATAATATTCAAGAACAGGCTCTCTGATTTTTTCTTTATTTGAAAAATATGGAGTGTAGTGAGTAGTAGTATCACTGAAAAGGAAATCACAAAATAAAATTGTTTTTTTCGATCAAATCGAATATTTAAATTTTCTGAAATAAATAATTCTCCAAAAAAGTCTCTTACTGCTACAACTACGGTTTATTTATTTGATCTTGGTAAACAAGTTTCTTCTTCAAACAATACTACATACCAAACCAAAACCAACCAACCCAACCAAACCAAACTACCCAACCACCAACCCAAACCAATGGACCAATGTTGTCAAATTAAATAAATATATTATTAGTATTTATTATTATTGTAATTTAGGCACATGTAGTTCAACGGATATATCTAAATATGGTGCACTGCATAACCACTTACTACGTCATATCTCACCGACACCTCCCCCGGTCGCCACCTCGCCGAAAACGGTCAGTAACGAGGTTTCCCTGTAAGTGTCACCACAAAAGACCTGGTGGTATCGAGACAAAGGAGGCGACAGCTAACGAGCGCATTGTACTAACCACCCCCTTTCTCCCTTCCACCCCCCGGTAATACCCCGTGCCCTTCACCCATTGCAGAACGAATGTGAAAAATCACAAAGAAACCCCATTTTAGCTGACGACTGGACTGAGAAGTGTGCCGCTTGGTCAGCTGAGGAGATACGTTGCGGTGAATAGAACAAGTGCTCTCATCGGAATATCCTGTGGCTCGTTGCTGTGATTTTCATGTAGATGTAAGGAGGTTTTCAAAATCAATTTTGTGAATTAAACAAAAGTGTTTTGTTAGAAAATATAAATAAAATGGCCTACGTAATGATATATATATTCAGCAATCGAGATGGTGAATAGGTGCTGCATTTCTGTTGTAGGGAGTCCACAAGGATGAAAACATTTTTTCCTTGTTTACTTTTTATTTAGTAAAGTAAGTTAGCCATTAATACTTAATTAAGTTAATTGGATCACTGGCTCCTTACAGAACCGCAAACATAACTCATGTTTTCCGCTTAACATAGCATAATACATACCTACCTATTAGCAGGCTATAAAACTACTGGGACACCATACAATACATGACGCGCGTCATCATCAATAAATCATCATGTTGCATACATCACGCGGGCGCAGTGCGGGTTGCGGGTTGCGGGTTGGCACATATTTCCCGCTCATTGAACTAAAAACAAACTACACATACTTTCCCACATAGCAACTATATCACAACGAAACAGCTTTAACCTTGAAACATTAACGAAGACGAATCGTAACCGTCTGAAAACTCGCTGAAAACGGCTGAAACTCATAAACGTTTACACAAACAAAGGGTCGGTTACCACGATAATTTTCTTTTTTACAACCACAGTTGTTGGCCTGTATTTTTTCAACAAAACATTGCGACCTATTCAAAGTTTAAGCAGAACAATAAAAAGTCGGTTTCGCCGTTCCCGCCGCACGTTTTTGGCGCACGTTGTTTTAAAAAAAGAATAATGTTTTTCACGTCTGATCTTCTGTTGTTCTGTCAATCTCACTCATGCTTTCAAATAGAGAAGTTGTGTTTTGTTCGGTGCTTGTCAAACAAGCGTGTGTGCTATTGTTAAGAGTCTTCCGTTGTTTTCTTTGCGGACGTCAACTTTATTTTTAGTCACTTAGTAGCACATTAGGCAAGATTTTGGCACAAAATTGGAAGCCCATAATGCCTAGAAATATCAGGAATATACACAATGAAATACCTCTTGTGCCTAAGTACGTCGTTTATAAGCATAGACGTACGTACTACTGAATAAAGAAACAATAAAAACGACTAACACATAAACATTACTAGAACATTAAACTGTTCATATTTTTTAGTTATCTCTATAGAAACGTTTTATCAAAAAGACTGAGCACACAACAGCTGCTCGCTGCGGATATTACTAAAACAAAACTACACATTCTCTTTGGCTCAGTCTTAGCACAACTTTGGGCTTCACTGTATATCAAAGACTGATGCTTGCTCTTTCGAAAACGACTGAAGCCAACATGCTTGTGTTAGGAATTAAGAATTTTAAACTCATGAACGCAATTGCCAATCGCAGCTTTGTAGCTTTTAATGAAATTCTAACTAATTTTAAGTTCAACTACGATGTAGTTTTGTAAACAACCTCTTTTTGGACTCAAACTAGTTTTTACCTGACTGCGCGACGCAAAGTAGGGTATTGTGTTTATAAGTTTATGTATGTATGTATATATGTTTGTTTGTTCCTTCGTGGCGCTCTAGAGACCAAACGCGTGGGCCAATTTAGATGATTCTTACGTCAATCGATGTCTTAATCTTGTGAGTGTCACTAAAGACATGAAAGTAATCAAAATTCAATATGGCGACAACCAGACGCCATATCGTGAAAAAGAAAAATAAAATAAGTCGACGAACAATTTCAAGTGAGGTATCGTTGAATAAGTCTTTAAAAATCATTTATAGTTTTTTGTAATAATTTTTCATTTTGAATGACCATTTAGGATCTATAACGGTTTAAAGTTGGTTATTAATAATTTTTAAAATGTAAGTAGAAATGGTAGCGACCATTTCCACTTACATATTAAAACTTATATCAGAATGTTACTGCTTTAAAAGATAATTTAAACGACCGTTACCTAAAGCGTTGCTTAACACACAGACAGAGAACATTAATCCTAACTATGAGTAAAAAGTGTAAAATAAGAAAAGTTAACTTAAAAATGTCTTCAATCCCACACCCAATATCATGCAGTCGGAGGCAATAGGCCTTTATTGTTAAAAAGAAGATGCCTCCGACAGCATGAGATTGGGTGTCGGATTGGAGACCAAAATATGTTATCTTGTTTCGACCTTTTTTAAAGTTCACTTTTTACGCAGTTGGGTTTTTTGTTTTTTTTACCAAATTACAGTAAACGGTTCAGAAGATTTTTTTGAGTCCAAGAAAATCTCTTGGTTCCAAGCTTTCGAAGACAGTATGCTTCAGAAGTACGTAGGTATCCTATTGGATAAAAAAAAAACATTATAATGTTGTAAGTTCCACTGAAGGGTTCTCTTCTCATACAAAGACAGAGCACACTGGTACAGACTATTAACTGACGGATCCTCACGGATGTTTTCGTACACTTTAGGACCACAGAAAAGGTTATAAATCCAAGATTACCATCAATTCCTTTCCCTAATTCCTAAACCAGCTTGCAAAAGTCAAAGCTAAAACTACCATAAAATGTTATCCGCAGCCCTTTGTTAGTTTGCATCGCGGTTACATGGCGTAACTTTCCTAATTTAAAGCCCTAGTGCAAACAGGACTTTACGGCTATTTACTTAGAGTTTAGTTTGCCGTATCTGTTTACAGAGGAAAGGCTAGTTTGCGAATAAGTTATGTACTGTACACAGGACACAATAATATTGTTTTTAATAAAGGAAGCTGCTGGTTGTTGGTATTGTTGAGGCCTGCGGCTGTTCACCGTTATTGTGGATACACTGAAATATCAAGACAGTATCGTTTCAGTTACATAATTTTAGGTAAAATAATATCTTAAAACTTACTTTCAAAGTAACTAAACCTTCAATAACTTTTAACACACAGAAGGTACGAATGACCTCGCCTCAGGCATGGACCACACGACGTAATCAAAGTTGCCATGGACACCCTACAAGCTACTTAAAAGGAGAAACACCCAAAAACAATCATTTCCATTTGATCAATTCCCTTAGTTTAATAGTATAATAAAAACAGATTAAATCGTAACATTCCCTTTCTGCAGAAACAATCAAAAAGTTTTGAAAAATCAATTTAGTTGTTAATTTAAATAGACACACAACACACGTGTTTTCTGTTAGTGTCGATCACGCAACATGTCGTGTCTCCCAACACTGTCCATCGCTATTACCAAGACACAGAATAGATAGTACAGAAGGTCGGCTCCATACTACGACCGAAGCACGCAAGCATAGACACGCGTGTACAGTGGCTAATAGCAGTTGCCTGACCCACCCTAAAAACGAACGAATATGAACCATCTGTCTGTAACATTAAGGGTTATTCAATTTGTATGAGTTTACTCGATGAACAAATACAATAATAATACAGATACGCAAATTTGATCTTTAAAACGTTAGCGTCACAATATTTTTAACTACTTGTTGTGCAATTTTGATTCTTATGCTGTAAGACTAAAGGTTTATCAGAGTATTGTAATGTAATTAGTGTCATTGCTACTAATAGATTATTTTAAATACTACATTAAAGTAGATCTGGTCTCGTGGTCCGAGTTTACGGCTGAGATGAACAAAATGTGAGTTCAAATCCTGCGTCGAGGATATTGTTTTGCTTTCAATTTAGAATTTGAGTCAATAAGTATTTCTTGCATTATTGTAAAGAACTATAGACGGACACATTCTTAATATATAAAATTTCTAAATTGGTCATATTTTCGCCTAACTTGTAATAAGTGGGTAGTCGAAAGACAAATATGCGTATTCATTATAAAACGTATTCAAATGTTACAAAGGTTAAGGGTAGGGAAATAAAAATGATCCGTGACAATGAAGCTAAAGCCAGTCTACGCACATTATTGCAGTGACTACGCGCGAACATTTTTTACCTTGCCTTACTAAATTGCGAAAAATAACATCTTTTTCCAATTTTTCTATTTCTATTATTTGGTTATATTATCATGTCTCAATTAAATGATTATTTAAAATACAAAATAATCTATTTGCACAAGGAGAATGTTGGCATCAGAGAGATTGCTAGGAGACTTAATATAGCAGTAAGTGTATTTTTCTAATTTTATACTTCGGTTTTAGATATACCTAGTTATTCCTTATGCCGTGACGTAAGCAAACATATTTTTTATATACTTTAACGTAAAGTGACACCTGTTTCATTTCTTTGTTTCAGAGAAATACAGTCAGATTGTGGTTAAGACGTTTTGAAGAAACAGGAAATATTCAAAAGGATCGTCCAGGACCAAAGCCTACAATGTTTACTCCCGTATCAGAACGGCACCAAGCGATAGTTAGTAGACATATTAAATATCCTTTTACACCTACTCGGTCAACTGCAGTGCAGTATAATGTTTCTGTTCAATCAGTTAGAAAACATTTGCATGCTGCTGGACTGAAACAATACAAACCTGCACGTAAAATTCAATTAACTGCTGCTCATCGCCAAGCAAGAGTCCGCTTTGCCCAAGAATATCTGAATTTTAATTGGGAAGAACATGTTGTCATATTTACTGATGAGAAGTCCTTCAAATCTGATAAGGATGGACGAAGAATTTTATGGAGAAAGAAAGGTGAACGTTATAATGAAAATTGTTTACTATCGTGTAGAACCAGCGGTAGAATAACTCTGGGTTACTGGGGCTGGATGTCTTCCATGGGACCTGGTGAACTTGTAGAAGTTGGTGGCCGGTTTAACAGTCAAAAATATTTGGAAATATTACGTGACGTAATGTTGCCGACTGTGCGTGTTGCTTACCCAAACACGGATATTTACTTCGTGCAAGATAATTGCGCCATACACAGAGCTGCTGTGGTGCAAAATTGGCTAGCCAGTCAAGAAGGAGTCAAAACAATAAGTTGGCCATCTAAAAGTCCTGACCTAAACCCAATAGAAAACTTGTGGGGTCAAATGATTTTAAATTGGGATTCATCAGAAGTCAGGACAAAAGAAAATTTGGCGCAACTTGTGACTTCAACGTGGGAACTCATGAGAGGAAGTGATGCTTGCTGGAACATGGTGTCCGGTATGCGAAGCCGCTTGCAACAAATTATAGAAAGAGATGGTGCTCCACTTCGCTATTAAGACAGCACCACCGGCTGCAGTCAACAATACTTGTGTCAGTGTGTCTGTTATATAAACTGTATTTATCATAATTTCTAAGGAAGTGTTTCATACAATGAATAAGCAGGTTCTTTTTACGATCATAACCATATTTATAACTAAAAATACTTATAAAAAATCTATAAAGTAAGTAAAACATCAAAGTATTTAGTGCTATTTTCACTTATATTTTGTAAGTTGGTATGACAGTTAATGTGGTGATGTTATTGTTATAAAATAGAAATATTATATATTTCTAAACATATAACATGTTGATTCACTACATTAAACACTTTGTAAAGTATGTAACAGATATCTCACCTACTTAAAAATATAAATGGATAATTTATTGGCACAATTGAAACGATGAAACTGTTTTTTTTTGTCTCGTTAACAACTTATAAAAAAATTCAAGCTAATCATAAGTAGTTTAGTATTCTAGCTTCTTTCATATGTTTTAGCTTTATATAAAATATATATGACAAGCAATTATTTTTGTAAGTAATTATTATATGTTTATATTGAATAAAATCGTTAACATAGTCATTATTGTTTTTCATTTCTGTTGTTATTTGTAATTAAATAGTTAATTTAAATGAACTATGTATTTTAATTTAATACAAAATAATATTTTGAATTAAAAAAAGCAATCAAAAATGTCAAAAAGCTTTGGAAAGGTAGTATTGAACTCGAAACCATGTTGACATAGGTTCACTGCTGCAACCACTAAACCAAATCAACCTAACCATCTTTGTTGAAATCAACAATTGTATCATGTGACAAAACAGTATTCAAAGGCTTATCTACCCTAACGTTACGTGTTAAAGATCAAATTGGCCTAACTGTATTCTATAATATTTGCCTACCTTGATCAAGTCGTTCTAGTTCATTAAACTCGTAAGTATCTATTGACACTTATCTACTGCTAATTGCAGAAGGTTGAAATTCGTCTAACTTTTAGTGGGACAGGCTAACGGCAGGGTGGGTCAGGTAACAGCTATTAACCACTGTACGTACAGCGACCTGTGCATTCTGCAACGTGACTGACAGACCGCGTCCTAACCAAAGTGGTCGTCGCGGTCTTTTATATGAATATGATATACTCGCGCTATCAATCAAGTCGCGTCTGTACGTCAGAATACATACAAACGATCGCGTTGATCGCGTTATGTACTCGCGCAGTGATCGCTTTTGGTTAGGACGCAGGAGAATTCAGTTGAAATCGCCTTACGCGTCTACGTGTGCGTGCGCCAGTTTTCGTTGGTTGTTTGGAGCCGGCCTTCTGTACCTATCTATTCTGTGACCGAGCTATCCGTGTAAGGAATATATTATCGCGAATATTGGCAAATGGGGGCAATGGGGGACATCACACTAGCTGACCTTGTGGCGATGCGGGAATAACATAGTGTTTGATGGGGGGAGGCGGTGCTATCGCCATGCTGATGGTGTTATTGCCACTAGGACTGCAGTGGGATTTGTGACACTGTTTAGAGTTGAAAAGATTTATGTTTTTATTAGTTTTAAATTTTAAAGTAAAACTACTTACACGTGATTTTTCAAAAATGGGTTACCTCTGTCGTAATAAATTTACAAAATTGTGAGACTTATTTATTCCTTCCTTATTCCTGTTTGGAGTGCAATATAGTCACTGGATTTTTACACTGTCATGATGCTGAGCCTTCTTTAGCCAGTAACTGTGCAGTCAGCTCCCCTGCTGCCGCCTGCCTGCTGACTAGCGACCTTTTAACCACAGAACAAACTAATTTCGTATAAGTACTATAATGATGATTGGGGACGTAGCAGTGGGAAAACACGTTATAAATTAATTATTATGTTTATTCTGAGCGTTCGTGTTTACATCAACACCACTGTATTTTCAAATCCAAAAAACTAATTCAAATCATTTGAAAGTTCAGTCCAACCTCGCTTGACTGTTCGAATATAACTAGAGTTAATTTACTACCAACAGCCTGCATAACATAAGGTTGAGTTTTGCAGAGAACCTCTACAGTACCTACCTAAGTTGTGCCACTTCATAAAAAGAACAATGTCCTTGAGACATCTTTAATGAGCAAAGTATATATTTCAGCAGTTAGTGCTAATACTCCAACATACAAGGCCAGACGAATAACGAAAACAGGTAAAGGGGCGACAGGGGACTTATAAATTGATGACAAAACCTTCACTGTTTTCTCAGAAATATCTATCTCTCGAAACTTTCATTAACAGAAGTTAATTAGATTAATTACCTCACTTTGTGCTTCACTAAATAAATAATTTAGGTACACAACAAAGAAAATGAGTATAATGGACTTCTGTAAAAATAATTTAAATAAATAATACCATTTAGGCGGAATTAATTTTGTACCATCTGTACAAAATTAATATATATCTTTATATATATAAAAATTACGTGTCACGTTGTTTGTCCGCGATGGACTCCTAAACTACTGAACCGATTTTAAATTTGATTTGCACACCTTAAAAAATTGATTTGAATTGATTTTAAATTTGATTTGAAGCCGGGGCGGGTCGCTAGTATTAATATATAGGTATTACAATATATCAATTTGTGTCTATGACTCTGCGATAACTTCATTAAATGGTAATAACTATATTTTACATCTACCAATCTGTTTGCTACATTGTATTTTTATGATAGCCATTTTACCTGAGGGCATTCACAAGCTGTTATACTAACAATAGCAACCCATTCTGGTATAAATCTTAATAATCTCTCCACCAACAGCAGCCAACATTAGCCAACATTTGCCAACATTTGCCAACTCAATCAAAAACTGTTTATCACAGAATCCAGTTCAATTATAACAATAAAACGAATTACCGAATATGAATTAATGTTGATACAATTCAGCTTACGAGTTTACACCCCGCCTCCCCGCCTCCCCACCTTCAGCACCGCATGACCCCCTATCACCCCCTTCTCGTACCAACTTAATTAGAGAAAACTTTATGTTTTTAATAGGTTCCCGGGCTTTCTATTATCATGTTAATAGAATGGGATGAATCTTCCAACTTTTAATTACTGATTGCTTTAGGCCCGTGATCATGTTGCCGTGTTTCTTGTTTTGTACGTATTTGTTTAAACAATTGTTTGATTGCTATTTTGTTTATTTGTGCTACATTGAAAATGACGGGTTAGATGTTTTGCATTTTAGGGAAACTGTGATGGTTAATGATTTCTTCCTCAGGGCAGCAGAATCAGGACACAAAGAACAATTTGGAACTTTGGAAGTCGATCAAAACCAACTTCGCCCCGACCAACCCAAAATATTTACACACAATATGTTTTAAAACAATATCCCTCGCTGTGCGCTAAAACCACTCACATCCCTCTGCTCATCCTACTCGGGAAATGGGGCGTAATGATTTAATTAAGCTTCGGCGGAGGATTAACGAACCATTATCCATTGAAACACATCAGTCCCGACGTGCGACGGACGAAGGGTTACAGAAAATAACATCTGCCGCCGCACGCATCCACGTCGACTAAATATTGTAATATCAATCCACCCAAAATAATAATTTCATTATGTGAATAAAATATAAAAGTCAAATAATGCAGGTAAGATCCTCTAGAAGCCCAGCCCTTTATCAGTCGTTGACCTCTCTATTGCGGGGATCAACAAGGAAAGAGATTACTTTATGGTAGAAGACGGGACATACGCGGCCTGATGTGGGACATACTCGGACCGATGTGGGGCTTATCTGGCCAAGGGAAAGTCGAGAATAGTATGTACGTATTTTACAATTGGGTAGTTTTTTATTCAAATAGCATAAGGAAAAGCAAGATACGCTATTATAGAATAGAAAAAAAGGGATGCTCAGTTACATGGCACACATACATACACTAAATTGACTGGAGAATCAGAAGTAATGTCCACACAAGAATTAAACCTACGGCGAAAGAGACGAATGTTCTGCAATTTTTCTATTAAAAATGCGACACTTAAACCTCCAACCTGGCTGCACATCAACCTGGCTGCACATTAACTTTTCAGCAGCTCAGATTGGCGCAGTATGACGTCACAAACACATTATTTAAGCATGAAAGCCTTCAAACAAGATTTTGTTGGTCTTTTTATTTCGCTGAAACTACTTAAGTGTAGAGTTTTCTCGGAGCTGCCATAACGGAAGCTTGTTTACTAGCCGGCTTGTTTTCTAATCTAGGTAAGCTCAGCCGGAGTTAGTTCTCCGACGTGGGGCCGGTTGCCCAGCGCTGGGATTACGGAAAGGCAGCCGGGGATATAGTGTCCCACAAACTTAATTCTGTTCGTGGTCGAGCGTTGAATTCTAGTTGCGCTTGTGTTTACTTTGTCCCGCATACGGAGCAAGCAAATAAAAATATATAGCGCACGAGGATACATACTAACTATCTGGTTTACGATGGCCACGAGGTAACACTCGAGGTGGTCGCGACCTACGGCGGGTTTATAGCCACTTCTTATACTACAGGTCGTGGGTTTGTACCAATGTGAATTTCTTAGCGCAGTCTTTGAGACGTCAAATAGACGATGTTTAAAACATATAATTTAAATGCATTCGGGTGAAAATTTACATGAAGATTGAATATCTGACGCCAGGAGTAAATGCATCCTTTGGGACAGCAGAGAAACCGAGAGAATTCGTGGGCGAAAGATGTTTAAAATTGAACAGATGTATCTTGTTGTACCTGAAATAAGCAAACAAGTAATTAACAAGCGTTTACTTGAGAATGCTTACCGTTTGTGAATTGAGGAGGAAGACACTTCAGTCTGATTGGAAATTCAAGTGGATTCCAAGCGTTGTTATAATAGAACTAATGCGTGATTGCGTTGATTCTATTAAAACCACACTTTTGTTTTAAAAATAAATATCCTACATGTACCTGTTTGTTGTTATCGTTAGCTTGCATACTGCTTGCAAATTCAGCGGAAGTTAATTCAACATAAACCGTATAAGATAATGAATGCAGGCGGTGGCCACGTTGTAGCCACGCATTGATTAACTGCCGCTCATCACACTGACATTTAATTAAAGTTTATCTGCTGTAACGTTACACATGCTGACGATGTAACCAGAGACGCGCACCGCTCCCTGGCGACAAGATTCATTATGAATGAATAAAATATATTTTAAAATAAAATATAGGGTTTCATCCATTCCATAATTCTATTTAATGTTTTCTGAAAGCCACAATGACATATATTTGATTCACAAAATGAGCATCCCAACTACAATTGTCTCACATAAGATTCAGCCACGATGTATCCCAAAGAACGGTACCCTACTAACCACATAGAAACTCGATTCAAAGCCATCGTAGCGCGTACTTCCTGAACTCATCAAACAGACAATAGCAACAAAACACAACTACACAATAACTTGTTCCTCATACCGTCGTACGGCTCACGACAATTTAATGCCGACCGGCTAATTAGCCCGTGACTCATTTACCGAGCAATCACGTCAAGTCCCCTGGCAGTTGAGCACACTGCCACAGAGTAGATAGGTACAGAAGACCGACTCAATATACGAACGAAAATAGGTGCACGCACACAGAAGTGCAAACGTCGGAAATCTAAGGCGAACGCCAGTCGCCAGTGCGCTTGCACTTGCTGTTCATGAAAAGATTTTATATGTGCTTGCGTTTTCGCTCGTTGTATGGAGCTGGCCTTCTGTAACTATGTATTCTGTGACACTGAAGTCACCGACTACTTCCTCTTCAGCTCAACCGGAGCTGGGCAGGTGTTATTGTTGAGTGTTTGTTCTTCGATTGACGACATTACTTCGGAAATGAGTATGACGAATCTGACTATTGTGAACACATGACAAGGAGTTGAAGTTTTGGGTTAAATTGTTTAATTATGTGCCTATTATTATAAGTATGTTTATCCAGAAACGTTATACTAAATGATAAATGATAAATGATAAATGATTTTATTTCTGTAAGTAGGTTTGTACAAACACTTTTACACGTCAATCATGTTTTTTAAACTAGATGAGGTCGGCGTTTCCTATCTGACTACTCTGAGAAGAAAGGCCGAAACAAACTCAGAGGTCACAGTCTCTTTTAAAGTCCAGACATAATCTTGGTCAGGTCATGCGAAGACCATGCAGATTGGTATCTGAAATGGTCTTTTGAGGAAAGAACCACACAGTTTGAGTGGACCTGTCCAGTCAGTGCACGCATTTGTCAGTAATCGTGCAGCTCGACTCAGGAAGTCAGGACTTAAGGAGCTCAACGATTCGACGAACAATACCAAAGAAAGGACATTTGGGTAGGCCGCATAAATTACTCAAACTGCCAGATCATAATTAAAATTAAATTAGAAAAAAAAAAAAAAAAGCAATTACCCACATAGTCTTCACATTCACAAAATTAAAATAATATAATACTTTACAAGTAAATACTCATGTCATTGTATATATAAAATTTATCAATGTCAATGTGTATATATAAATTCGGCAATAATGTTTGAAGATCATGTAGATCGGTGTCTGAAATGGTCTTTTGAGGAAAGAACCACACAGATTAAGTCGACCTGTCCAGTCAGTGCACGCATTTGTCAGTAACCGTGCAGCTCAACTCAGAACTTAAGGAGCTCAACGATTCGACGAACAATACCAAAGAAAGGACATTTGGGTAGGCCGCATAAACTACTTAAACTGCCAGACTCAGAATAAAACTGAAAAAAAAAATGACCCACATAGTCCTCATATTCACAATAATGAAAATAACATAATACTTTTTATAGTAAATATTCAAGCAGTCAAATAATTAAGCAGTCGTTGTTTAATTGGCATATTAATTTATTATTTATTTATTTATAACAATCTTACCTACACTATCATTACAGATCTATTATCCAATGCCACAGAGTGGCCTTACTAACTAAATCCTAAATCTACACCTTGTACCTAGTTAAAAAATATCGTAATCTAAATAACTACGTAACACGTACGTACGTTAAAGTTACGTATTCTCTGTTTGCAAAATTATTATTTAAACAACTCACACAAAATGATAGATAAGTCTTTTATCCATTTACTTTATTCGCCAATCACTGCCACAAAATATATTCCATCAGGTACGTAAGTAGCCAACCTTCCCCGGCGGTACAGCAACAATTCTCGTCAAATTCCACTCGGCCATAGTGCGTCATTCTTGATTACAGCCCGCCGTCGCACGAGGAAGCTCTTCATTCATAAATATTTGAATGAGCGAGACAAAAGGTCAGCGGTACCAGCAATATATTGGCACACAGCCCTTTTGCTCTATGGCGATGTACCGCCGTGTTTGTGCTCAAATATTTATGATATTTCTTAAGGCTTCAGAAAGGTCCAGAATGGATGTGTTTGTCCACTTTGCGAGATGAGCTTGATTGAAATATTGTTGCTAGTTTGTTATCGCTGCGTAGGAGAGCGAGAGATCTTAGCGTAACTGTTTTGGTGCAAAAATACGTAGAAAATCGTACATTTTATGTGAATTCACATGATTGTTGGGCAGAAATTTGGCTCGTCATTCACGTAAAATAGAACTTTGCTGTACATAAGTAATGAATTCCGGTTTATTATTGAACAGTGAAACCTTGACTGCAGCTTAGTAAAAGCTAGAGTAGGTTTCTCAAGACATTGGCATTGGCATAGGTCTCATGACATTGGCCTAAATCCACCCACCACACCACACCACATATAATAGCCCCCTAACACGTATGGCAAGGCACTATCATGATAGGTCCAATTTGACAGATTACCCTATTGGTATTTATTTCATGAGTTTCGCTTCACACAGATGTTCCCTATTTAGACAGTGCGATCAGTGCACGTCTGTGTCGCTCAAATTGGTTAGTTTTGTAGTGTTCTAGTTTTATGTCTTCTAGACACACTTTATTTTTGTTTCCTTTGTCTCTAATATTCATATGTCAATGTCATGCATACCTGTTATTTGCATGGTGACTGAAATGCCAATTTTAATTGTTATTTAATTTGAATTGTAAGTGACTGTGCTGTTGGTGTGCTTATTTTAAACAAATTATTAAGATTAAGATATTCGTAAATTGAGCACATCAGCGCTCAGCGCGAGTTTGTTATTCATCTCTCGGAACACTAATTCATCAGTAGATATGCTAAACTTCAGCCCGTTGTAATAAAGGACCTTAACTTAGCAGCGGACGGTGCTCATAAATAATTTAATCAACACTTTGAAACTGTTTCATAAAATAAAGCTTTCTTTATTGAACTTCTTTAGTTTAAACGGGTTAGCTCGATAATCGAAAAGTGAAATTCGTAGCAGAGATTTATTAAGTAAATTGTTTTTGAATGCTATTTGTTCACACAATATAAATCCACGAGTAGGAATAATAATATATCTTGGACTAGACCTACGACTTGTATCCCTTTTAACAAATGATGATACTGGTAATAATGGTAATGGTGGTGGTTGTAATGGTAATGGTTACGGTGGTGTATTGGTAAAGAGTCAAAACACAGTACTTATAACTTTGCATTCCATAATATTTGTGAATAGTACAAGGAACAGGATTCGAACTTATCAGACACAAAAGCTCGACGCCTTGACGTAGGTACCTATATTAAAAACTCACATCGTAAATGCTATAAATGAAATGTCGCAAAAGAACGTGAAAGACGGCTGTATCTCTATCATTTAGTATCAAAGGCTCAATAATCTAGGTCCAACAAACACCTACAGTCACGATCACGTGTTCTCGCTGAGCATGTACTTTCTCATCAGTATTCTCGCGGCGGCGCCTCTCAACAAGCGGCAACAACACAAACGTCACAAAGTTCCCGCTAGCAAGTTGCTCCACTCACGCTGCGTTATTACTTACCAAAGTAGTTTTAATGTTTCCTGTACAATAAGCCCGCAACAGTGTCTCCTAGGGTTGACGGGGTAGGCTAAATTAATAACGCAATTTAACTGCTAAAGAAGTGAGAAAGGAAGGAGTAGGTAACCGTGGAAAGTCTCCTTCTTAGCGTATCGATTGCAAAAAGTTCAATCATCTTCAGCTTGCGGCGCAGGATGGAAGCTGGGCTATTGTCTGTAGGAAGGTGCCGCACACGCACTTGAGATCTGAACCATCCGTGAACCCCCATCTGTAGAGATTGTCTCTGCTACGCCCGACTTCGGTTCGCAGTCTTTTTAGAGATTTCCAAGTCGGCCACAGTAACGTGTGCCCAGGCGTTAGGCTCTCAGATGGTTCGATAAAATTGTCAGGGGGTTTGTTACAGCTCCCGCCATAGATTACATCTGGCTGTGGAGGCTGGACTAGCTGGACCCACACACCAAGAAAACTTTTTCGTCTCTTCAGTCTCTAGGGCACTGAGACGTAGTTGTGCATTGGGTGACGTGAGTCAGCTTGTAGACTTGCCCTCTCGATGCGGCTGCCTATGGTCCTGCAAATGTTTGTAGGCGCAATGCCAGTCAGTGTTAACAGCATTCGTACTGGGGTCGGTTTAGGGCTACCACTAATAATCTGGCACGTCGTATTTAGAGCTGTATCCACCCCAGGTCAGCGCGGGCAGAACGGTTCCATACTAGACACTCTGGAGAGGCATATTCACCAGAGGAAAAGCAGAACGTTATTCCAGTTGTTCGCAGGACTTGAGGAGATGCCCTCCATACGGTGTTTGTTAGGTAGCGTAGCAAGTGGAAGTGAAACTAAGTTTATTGTACCTCCAGTATTTTTGTTGGGATGGGCCATCCATAGAAATATTATTTCTGGAAAAGGTTTGATGTGTACTATGTAAATCATGCAATGGTACATATGTAGGTTTTGTATAGGTATCTAAAGCAGATCAGGGATTTAAACTACAAAAAAGGTATCTGGTAGCACAAATACATTTTTAAGAAACAGACTGGTCCTGCTCCATAGCACAAACTCTAGTCTAGACAAAATCAAACTGATACATAATTTATTATTTGTATGCCATCAATTCTACACTGCGTGAGTACCTTAACTCACATATTGATTAATTATTTGTCAAAATGTTAGGAAAAATCGTCTACTGTTACAATATGTTTAAAAATGTGAGCACTGTGTATCTATCAACATAATTCATTTATCTGTTATTAATTAACTATTGCAGTATAGTAATTTTATTTTAAGTACTTCATCTTCACATATCATTATAATTAATTTATGCAAAATATTGTAGACTAGAATATTGTAATCTAGTTTCTTGTAAATTTTGACCTTCATAAGTGCCTTTTAATGGTTAACTTAAAATAAAATATTTGACTTTGAGACATTGTATTTTAATTGCCACCAAAGCTGCCATTCGGCTATTTATCATCGCGTACCGAAAGACCGAATTTTCAGTTGACTAATTTCCAGACGGTGGCAGCCCTATACACATAACATATTCAATTAGGGCCCGCGGAGTGATGCATTGCGTACCGCCCCTATTTGTTGAGGCTCAAAGTACTTGTAATTACTCGTCATCGCGACTTGTTCCCAAGTTTCTCCGTAGGTAGTGATCACACGAGTGTTCGAGTGTCGTTTGTCTTTTGTTTTGTGTTGATTTTATATACGATCTCTCGGAGATGAGGTCGCATGAAATTATGGAACTTGAGATTAATTTTTAAGTGGATTTTTAAAGTAATGCGTATTTATTTACAGTTTTGCACCGTACAAATTTATATTTCTTTATTTAAATCTAGAACAAATACACCGTTACATCTGCTTGTTATTTGCCTTCAAATCAGAGCTTTAATCTTCTTGGTTTGTAGTGTACTAGGTAATAAATTAACAAGTACAATAACGAAGATATAAATCGCTACTGAAACATCGCCGTAAAATAACAGTATTTTAGTTTGTAACTATTTACTTAACTATAAAGCAACACATTCTAAATACTCGTAGTAATATAAATAATTAATTATATATCAGGAGCGTTTGACTCAGCCCTCGCGGCCTCAGGAAGTTTGTAAACATATTAAACACTTAATTCCCATTAGACAGCGCGAATTCAGTTACAATTATAATACAGTTACTGATCTACTTGGGAGGTTGTCTTACGAGGTATGGAACGACTTATAGACAGGGTTCTTATTTCATTATAACCATTGCTTCGATCTATGACATCTGATTTGCCTGAACAATTTACTTGTAAGCAAACATTTCTAAAGTCTGCTGCGTTAACTCTTAACAGATAAGTAGCATATGATAACCAATGTCACATCATATCACACGAAAAAATTTACCGGCTAGAAATAAAAGAAAAAGAAAGAAAGAAAGAAAATACATTTATTTGCGGTAAACATGACGCAAAGAAAAAACACACAAATACAAAAAATAACGAGTTGGGGAAAAATATGCGTCACATTCACGCAAAACGGCAATCGCTCAGCATAATGCTACGACCCTATGCGAGACAGAGCCCCAGCGCTGGTTTTCAGCGATAGCCGGCGCTGACGTGATGACGTCAACCAGTGCAGCATACGAAAATTAAAAATAAACATTAAAATAAGAAATAAAATAAATACACTATAACCTAGTAAATACACAAATTGTTGCTATTTACAACCGAGCGACGTGGTTCGAAGGGAGCCGGCAAAGTTTGTAGCTAGATTTGAACAAGTGAACTTGGTTAACGTAAGTTGGTAACATTAACTCAGTTAATTTATAAAATAATAGATAACCTAGGTTGGTTACTTTTAAGCTATTCACTCTGCAAACTTAACAAACCTAATTGTATTATAAACCGAGCAATTTGGTTAGCCATGTTACTTGTTATTCTAGTGAGTTAATTGGATAACCATAACTAAATACTCTTTGATAGTATCAATTCTAGGCGACACATGTCAAACTATACATTTCTAGAACGTTCAAGGTCAAAATATCCAATTCTCAAATGTCCAACGGTGTCAAAATGTCCAAATCCCCAAAATGTTCAACTCCCAAAAATGTCCAATTCCCAAAATGTCCAAATTTTGAGAATGTGGTATATTTGTTCAATAACTCATCAAAACGCTTTTTTAATACTTATGACAAATAATAACTACAAAATACTGAAAGAATAAAAATACGTTTTATTTATATAATATAATAATAAATTCATTTATTTTCAGGTAAGTAAATAACACCCATAGCTAGATATAAATTAACAAATTAATAGTAATGATAAAAAATAACAAATTTATAAATAACAAATTAAGGCCAGAGAAGACCTCAATATACACAAAATTACTATTTTTGTCATAATGTAATGTAAAAAAATATAATATCAACATCATATATTTTTTTTCTATAATGTTTGTTTTAATTTAAAACATTCATCGGTTTCTTAGTAAAGTTCAACTATATCCGGCGATCTTGCATTCTAATCTCTTTCGCTGACTGTACATGACCGTGGTTACCTGTAGTGGGAAAAAAGATGGCATATCGGGATATGAAATAAAATATCGTTATTCTATTAGGAATAGATATTTCACTGGTGAAAGTTGATAACGGCAGATCGATCTTGTGGTTAATTTGCTGACATGCCAAACTTGAACAATATTGAATGAAAGTCTATGTAAATAGAAAATATACCTTTATTTACGAACGAACGAACTGACAAACGAAAAGGGTGAGGCATATTTTTGGACATCACGTCCTGCTCCCTGGCAGAGCCATCTTAGCTTTAAAAATATAATCACATAGGGAAAATGTATATAAATATCTACTACTATTTAAAAAAGAACCTTTAGAAGAATAGTTTCGTTGTAAACGTTAATGCAAAGTGGTTGTGCTGCAGAGTTTTGTCCCCGGCAGAACCACCATGAAGTTTCTATTAGCTTGTACAAGCCCACTACATCAAATAATTCTATAACAATTCTTTACTGACGTAGCTCCCGCAATTTCTCACTATATTTTGTTAATACCAACTTATGACGCTACAAACACGTAGCTAAAAAAATACATGGAAAGACGGCCGGAGGGATTACAAAACAAACTACCGTATTTAAATAACGTAACTAATTTTTTTATTATGGCAGCATACCGTACGGGCGGCCGGCGGGCTCACTGATTGTTCTTATGAGCTGGCCGTGCGGTGCGCTACGATCTCGCATATTCATTTAATTTTTGTAGTGCGCAGCCTGCTGTTATAGAATAATAGGTATATTTAAAAAAAACCCGACACAAAAAAGAGCTGGTGACCTTGAAACGGCTGAACCGATTTTGATAAAAAGCATGTCTAAGGCCCGCCGCTAGAAAACCTGCTTTCAAATTAAAAAAAACCTCATCCAAATCGGTTCACCCGTTTATCTTGTTTTGTCTACTTACGTTTAGAACATGTCAATATACTCCTCCCATCCCAAGCAGCTAGAAGCTAGAGATCCCAAGCAGTTAGAAGATTTTCAACTTCATCCATGATATACACAGATAATAAACACAAAAAAATTATTATAGCAATTATTCACTTGGGCCCGTCCCTTTCTGAGACTTGAAAAAAAATGGTCGACTTGCGCGGGCGAGTGACCCAAGCCTGTTGTCAGGCAGCTAACTTCATGTTTAATTCTAAACAATCTATCTACTCGTTCACAAATAGTTGCAATACTCGGTTGTTAACTGCCGAGCTGCGCTTATTTACCCATACATTGTTAGTTTATTTGTTTTTTTATATGTTACACGGTTATAAACATCATGGTGACATATCTAATTATAATCAAGTAATAAAAGGTCTAAAATTAAAAACATACTAATCAGTTAATAATCGTGTAAATTTGTCTAGGATTAATCAAATTCGATTACTGTTGAAATTACTACGACACTCATTTGGAAATAGACAAGTAGTTTGTTAATACTAACCGTGAACATTTAGCAATACTTGCTTGTTTGATATTAACAAAGCTGTATAGGACGTTTTAAACAAGTTTTGGTTATTTTTTGTCGTATAATGTTTAGCCAACCCAAATCGGTACTTTGCTAAAGCTTGATTTTCAACTACACGGTAAGAAGAATAAAAGATAACTTTCCCTCTACAAAAAAATACTAAAAATCAAAGCGACTTCAACTCGAATCGCGGTCCAATGATAAATACAGCAACCGAGGTAAGACGAATGGTTGCGATCGAGAACATATCGAGCAAACAGTGTCGCCGGTGTCGGCGCTGTCGTGACCCTAGGGCTGGCAGCCACGCAAATACACCCTGGAAATGTAGGTACGCCATATATTCATAAATGTTGGAAAAGTTTAGTATACAGGATGTAAAAAGAGAACATAGCCGTTATCTACGCGTTCTAGAGAATGAGTAGAAACCTACATCAAACACTATCTAAACTGTGATCAAACTAAGTAACATTGAGCAAAAAGTTATTGCTGGGAAATAATATTAATTTATATGTGAAAAATAGTTGTTTACGACAGCAGTGTTTACACTGCTGTCGCAAACAACTATTTTTCGCGATTTATTGAACGCAAAATATTGTGCTTATGGTTGTATGCAGCGGTACAGTAATTGTGGGGGAGTATTTAAAGTTAAGTTATAACACTTACAACATTTAAAACCTGTCAGTATGAAAAACGAAAAACAAAAATGACTTTCAATATCTCCGTAACCAGATGGTTCCCAGGTATGGTCCAGTACATCTGTTTTTACAATGACGGGGAGTACAAGTGACTCTCGGCTTAGTCAAATGTCTTTTTACACCCGTTATAAACTTCTTTCTTTAAAAAAATATCGTTTTAACAAAAAAAAAAGCTTTTTATATTTTACGAGAGAATAATTGGTTGATTGTTTCAAAATCAAAATCTCAAAATATTTTATGTCACATAAACCAACATGGGCACTTATGAAACGTCAGAAGCTAGGTGCACGGTTCCAATTGGTTGTTTCCTACAGAGAAGAGCCGGCAAAAACTCCACGGTTACTCTTTTAAAAATAAGGGATTTTTACAATTTGATATGTGCTTAGTAATTAATACAGTATGTGGTGCCTTCAATCAAATAGCAACATACAAGCTATAAAATATTATAGGTATCATGAATTTCGTACCCATATTCTTTGTTATTAAAGTTTATACTGGAAATAGTTCGATATTATAGTGTAACCTATCGTGTGTACTCAGGCCACTAATATTGATCTTATCTTCTATTAAATACTTAGTGTATCTAAAACATAAACATAGGCACATATTATTCCACAGCAAGTTTCCCTAAATATACAAGGGAATAAACTCATTAACATGAACGAAATGTGGGGGTATGTAGTTCACGCGCCGATGTGTTATGTACCTCGATTGCTGCCCGGGGCCCGGGGCTCGGGGCACAGGGGGCTTGTTTACAGTACTTAAACTAAATCTGTTGTTTAATCGACTATCACCTACTGAGCCGTGTGTATGTACATGTTCGTGTGAGTGGGTATTTTTATAGATACCTTGTGAAGTACCGAGTTAATTGGGTCGTTTGTTGCGCAATTGTGTGTTAAGGTTTTGGCGATGTGTAATATTACAGATTTTTAGTACACTAACCGAGACAATTTTTTATCGATTTTGGTTTAGACTTTTTAGCAGGCCAACCCGACAATTACCATTAAAAAAAAAACCGAAATCTATAGATACATATTATAAATTAAGTGAGATTAGGGGGATGTCGTATCCCCGAAACTGTTCACTGGCGCCTTGAAAGATATATTTAAGATGCTGGACTGAAAAGGAACGAGAATAAATATAAATGGCGAGTACATCTCACACCTACGATCCGCCGATGATAAGTATTGTCCTTATGGCGCAGTCACTGCAGGATCTTGATCGAATGCTGACTGACCTAGCTGTCGCCTCTCGACGCATCGGTCTTGGAATGAACATAGACAAAACCAAGGTTATGTTTAACGACCTTATTACCCCGAGACCGATTGTCATTGATGGTGTCCCCTTGAAGTTGTTCAGGAATATGTTTACATCGGGCAGAACAAGCAGTTGGGTAGGAACAATTTTGAGAGGAAAGCCGATAGGAGGATTCAGCTGGGATGGACAACATTTGGTAAACTTTGTCAGGTCTTCTCGTCGTCCATAGCTCAGTGCCTAAAGACTAAAGTCTTCAACGCGTGCGTCCTACCAGTTATGACTTACGGAGCCAAAACGTGGACACTCACGGTGAGACTGGTCCATAAGTTTAATGTCACTCAGCGAGCTATGGAGAGAGCTATGCTGCTATGCTAACTGAAGGATAAAATCTGAAACGAGGTGAACCGCCAGAGGACCAAGGTAACCGTCATAGCCCAAAGACTAAGCAAGCTGAAGCGACAATATGCTGGTCACATGTCTCGCAGAACCGACAATCGTTGCGGAAAATGAGTTCTATAGTGGAGACCGCGTTTATGCAAACGTAGTGTGGGACGCCCGCCGGCCAGGTGGAGTGACGACTTGCGAAAGGCGGCTGGCAGAGACTGGATGAGGAAAGCCGCGGATCGGGCTCAGTGGCGTTCACTAGGAGAGGCCTACGTGCAGCAGTGGATGAATATAGGCTGATGATGATAATGATGATGATGACAATTTAAGTCAGCTATTGTGTCTGTTGTGACCGCGTTTTTCTTCTAAACTACGCTACGGATTTAAATGCCGTTTCAACTATCATTTAGAGAATTAATTCCCCAAGGTGTACAATAAAACATTAATATTAAACTAACTTATATTAAAGGAATTTCTATATTTTGTGAGATCGTAAAAACCGTGCAAATCAAGGGCGGGTCGCGTAATTTAGCTTGCGTCGATGACGTGTCAGAGACACTACTGTAAGACTCTTAGCGTTGTCCACCTTAGGGCTCTTACCGTTGTCAATCTTTTCTAATTCAACAGTTATTTTTTCTCTTCGTACCAGCCCTGACCTCAAACCTAACATCCGCAAATTGATGGTGGTATTAGGAGCATAAGACAACGCGGCCGGATACACTAGCGGCTACAGCTGATATAAAAACATCATTTATCTAATAGATAACATCCTGATATATAGCCGGAACACTGAGGGATGCTGAGCGGAGATTGACTGGAATTGATAGGCGCAGATAATAGAAAATCCGTAGTGTTAAAATAGTTAGTGTTCAAGGTAATGGGGTGCTACGGCGTAGCGCGCACCCCTGCTACGTTTGCTACGGCGGCGGAGCAGATTATGTAGCAGATAGTTACGCGCTGAGTGGGTTTTGTTGTAATTGGATGACGTTATTATAGAAATGTTATATGAAAACTATTAATGATAATTAATTAGTATGAAAAATATTTTTCTATCACTTTTTTTTTTAAGTATTAGGTAAATACCAGAAATAAATGGTATTTATTCCAATACCTAAAATCCTCCTTCTCGTCCATTATTCTGTAAGGATCCAAACTCTGGATCAGCACGAGGTCAACATCGTTTTAAGCCATTAACACTAGAATTATAGTGTTACTATCTCAGCAAAAGACCTATTTTCATATTCATAAACGCTCCATAAATTTTCCATAACTAAAACGTTCTATGCTCTATCGCCGACCTATTTTTAATTACAAAAGTTACTTTAACAGTTGAGATTTCTAAAGCGTTTTTTAAATCACAAATTATTCTTGATATTTAATCAGAAAGTATAAGACGATTTAAGAATTAGAATTTCCATTTTAATTATAATCAATATGATCGTCAATGCCAATAAACCGGTCAATATTAACAACAGGCTTAGCACTAAAGTAATAAATATTAATAATTTGGTCCTTTGTCCACAAGGACTGAACCTTTGATCCGAAACTACGAGTAAATGGAGCCTGACCCGTATGGCGCCACAACGCTGTCGCTCGCTAGACGGCGCTCTGACAAAGCGCTGCAGCGGGGCGGACAAACACTGCGCTCGCTGAATTATAAAGTTGTAGTTGGTACCGAGAGTTGGTTCGGTCCCGGGGTACCGGTACCGGTACTCGGTATTGCAATATTTTGGCAACGGTGAACTGTTTATTGTTGTTTTCTGTCTGGATGTTTTATTATTGATGGCAACGAAATGAAATAATATTACCGGTGTGCAATGGAGTTAGTTTCACGGGTTATTGTACGGTTTGCCAATTTTTCGTCGTTTATTTTTGGCACTTTTTAGCTCATAACGTGTCTCAATATGTTTTACTAACTTGATTAAACTAAGGTTAAGCATTAATTTGTAGCTAAGTATGAGGTTCTAAAAGTGACAGCCGCAACATATTGCAATTGTCACTTTTAGCGCCTCATACTTCCTTTGTTGAGATTTCACTTTGGTATCATAATACCAAAGTGAAATCTTAACAAAGGGGTTCAGCCCCACTCGAAATATTACAAACCCGTTACAACCACGTAATTCAAAAACGTATAGTATTTTATAACATTAAAACTAGCACTTAACATGAATTACCTAAAGAATAACTTTCCCAACTTTACCGATTAAACGAGGCCCGATAACCAGTTCAATAACTCCCGATTAGTAGTATATTATTGGGCATTCTAGACCACTTTCGGCAAATCGCTCGGCGAGTACGCCTAGCTGCCGAAAGTGGTCTAGAACGCCCAATAATCGGTAATCGACTCGACTCGTTCATTTGTTCATTCGTTCGAGTTCTTAGCATTCTGTCCCACAGATCGCTCGTACGCGAAATCTGTTACTGTTTCAGTTTATAAATAATGTTGTAATAAACACATGCACTCATTGTTAATCAGTTTGTTGACAACAGTAATCATGAAATTTGTAAAACAACCACAATCACTGCATGTAAGCACTATTTGCGATGATTTTTGTAAAACTAGATCTCGTCATGGAGAATTATTACCTAATTCAGTACGATGTATCATTTGCGGACCATCGAATTGTGGAAAAACAAATTTACTTATTGGACTTCTTATACATGAAAATGGTTTACGGTTTCAAAATGTTTATGTCTATTCAAAAACCTTACACCAACCAAAGTACATTTTTTTAGAAAGAGTTTTACAACAGGTACCAATTATCTCATTCCAGAAATATCAAGGGAATGAGGAAGTTATAAGCGTTCAGGACGCAAAACCCAACTCTGTGATTATATTTGATGACGTTGCTTGCGAGAATCAAACTAACATGCGTGATTATTTCGCAATGGGAAGGCACAAACACATCGACTGTTTTTATCTCAATCAAACATATAGCAAAATCCCTAAACAGTTAGTAAGAGATAATGCTAACTTAATTATATTATTCAAACAAGATGATATTAACTTGAAGCATGTTTATGAAGAACATGTTAACACTGATATGACATGGCTTGAATTTCGTGAAATGTGTTCTAAAATATGGAGTGAGCCCTTTAATTATGTTGTAATTAATAAAGATTGCAACAAAAATAACGGATGCTATAGAAATAAATTTGACACTTTTGTAGTCTTTGATTAGAAATACAAATATTTAAGATATGGTACTTACATGATATCATTATTCCTTGGTCAACTCTTCATCGATAACTATTATAGTCCGTAAAATCGTAGTAATGGAAAAATCACTGAAAAGGCAAATTGTTGATGCTGCAGAAGCTGTAAAGAAAAAGGTACGAAAGATGCGAGATTTGGAGACTGAAAATAAGCAAGCATTGGAATCAGTTTTTAGACCTGTAACAGAGTCTCTAAATTTTTTAGCTGACACCAATAAGCAAACTGACCTCTTGCGATCTAAAGAAGTTGAAGAAACAAAAGTTTCGTTTAAAAACAATACTTTACAGAAAGACAGTTCTAATAACGAAGAAGATAGTAATGTAGAAGAAAATGAATGTGATACCGACAGTGATGAGTCGTACCAATCATTAGGAAACAATAATCAAGAGCGTAATACATCATCCTGGTCAGTATCTGCGGAAGCACTAACAGATATTCCATTTGGTGTTCGAGCGGAGCGAGGACAATTGATGTTAGGTTCTGCTGTCATAACGATCAGCGATGATTACATCACCGTTACTGGACGGAAATATCGAAGTACTCCAGGACTGAAACAATTATTATTGAAAAAGGACGTAGACTTAAGCACAATTACAGAGTCTGATATGCAGAATTATAAAATGATGTTGATTGCCACAAACGCACATCGTCGAGACTTTGATTCGAACAAACCAATAAAAAGTAATAAGGGACAAAAATATTTGCAAGTTATAAAACCTCTTTTCAAACTGCCGAATACTATTCAAAACAGTCAAGCAAAGGGGAAAGGGCTACCCTTGACAAAAATGTGGAAAAAAAATATAGATTTTGTATATTGGGATGATCCTAATGAACTTGTGGATAGGTTAAAATTATTAATTGCATCTCGAGACGCTGGTAACACTGGATTAGACAACGAAATTATATCTATTATTGAAGAACTGCGTGAAAGTAAAATTATTAAGTAATAAATAATTGGTATAAATTTTTCACCGTTCATTTTATTATCAACCTTTAAATATAATACACCTTAAATATGAATGTAGATAAATTTGGACACCATATTCATAAGAGAATGCGTTTCTCTGAATTATTAGAGTTCAATGAAAATGCATTGCTAAAATCTGAAAGTGGTGATTTTGATTTGAAAAAATCTAGATTAAGAGGAATTAGATCTCCTGTAGACATAGATGATGCTGTAAACAAAGATTACGTCGATCGATTGTATGATCAGATAATAAAGGAAGAGAATAGAGTGATTGGATTGTTGCGTGCTCAAATCATAAAAGATGTAAAAATAACAGTCCAAGCCACTTTAAAAGCGAAGATACCTGAAGTTTTAGTTCAGTTGGAAGATAAGTTTTATAACAAAGCAGAAGTCCAAAAATTACTTGAAAAAACTCCGTGATGGCAAAGCAACAAATTGTTAATGAACTTCACAAAGCGGCACGAATAAACTTTGTTAGACGTTCAGTTATTTTAAAAGGCATTGATGACTTATGGCAAGCTGATCTGATAGATATGCAAAATCTAAAAAAGTTTAATAAAGGATATAATTATATTTTAGTGGTAATTGATTGTTTCTCAAAGTATACCTGGACAGAACCACTAAAATCCAAATGTAAACTTGATGTTACTCGTGCATTTGAGCGAATACTAACTACGAGTAATCGAAAACCTGATCATTTACAAACAGATTCTGGGACAGAATTCTATAACATAACATTCCAAAAGCTTATGAAGAGCTACAATATTAACCACTACTCTTCGTATTCTACCAAGAAAGCTTCGATTGTAGAACGGGTTATTAAAACGATTAAAAATAAATTGTATAAGTACTTTAGTCTCTTTGGGAATTACAAATGGTTAGGTTTACCATTAGAAGTTATTCTAAAAACCTATAATAGTACAAAACATCGTACAATCAAATTTAAACCATTCGAGGTAAATAAGTTGAACGAGTCAAAGATAAGAGAAAATATTCAAAAAACTCAGAAACTTACATCACGCCGATGTCAACCTAAGTTCAAAGTAGGTGAAAATGTTCGGATCAGTAAATACAAACATATTTTTGATAAAGGTTACACTCCTAATTGGACAACTGAAATATTTACTGTAAAAAAGATTAATAAAACCATACCAGTAACATATCATTTAGAAGATCATCGAAAGCAAACCATTAGAGGATGTTTCTACGAACAAGAACTTCAAAAAACTAGCTATCCAGATGTCTATTTGATAGAAAAGGTTCTTAGAAGGAAAGGAAAGAAAGTTTACGTGAAATGGCTTGGCTTAAGCAACGAAGAAAACAGTTGGATTGATAAAGATGCAATTATGGATTAGGATTATGAATATATAACTGTGTTTGTAAGGATTTTTTTCATTCATTACACTTTTGACTATGCAAGGCGGTGGACTAGTTAATAGTGTGATTAATAATCTACCGTTCGAACTTCATTTGCCTGGTTATAACTATTGCGGACCGGGTACAAAACTTGAGAAGCGATTGTTGCGAGACGATCGAGGTGTGAATAAACTAGACGAAGCTTGTATGCATCACGACATTGCATATGCAAATCATACAGACTTATCTAATCGTCACAAAGCGGATTTACAACTTTTAAACATGGCTAAACAAAGACTAAAATCAAAAGATGCAGGGAAAGGTGAAAAACTTAGCTCATGGATAGTGAGTAAAGTAATGAAAGCCAAACTAAAGTCGGGTGCTGGCATTAAAACATTCAATGCTTTTGTGTCAAAAATTAAGTCAAAAATTAAGAAACTGAAACCTAAAAATAGTAAAACATTAATCAACATTGCTTACTCAGCTGCAAAAAAGATATTTCCAGACATTCAGAAGATTCGCATTCCACGAGTTATACCAATACCAAAGACAGGAGGAGTCTTACCTTTAATTCCAATTTTCGCTGGATTATCGGCTTTAGGAAGTTTAGCAGGCGGTGCAGCTGGTATTGCGAAAACCGTAAACGAATACAAGACAGCTCAAAAAAGCTTGCAAGAATCAGAACGACACAATAAGACCATGGAAGCTTTAGCGTTGGGCAAAGGGTTGTATATCAAGCTTCATAAAAACGGTAAAGGGTTGTTTATAAAATGTTCAAAAAACTAAATAAAAAGCTGCCTAATCGTCCTTTAACTAATATCGATATCAGTGAGCATGCACGTGACATCCCATACTTTCGAGGAGTCTATATGAAGGATCGGTTACCAAGAACACCAAAACGCATTGAATGTGCTATCGTTAACTTAGACGATTCACGAAATGAAGGAACGCATTGGGTAGCTTATGCTAAAATAAACAATTATTGTGAATACTTTGATAGCTTTGGGGATTTGAAACCTTCGATGGAATTAATGCAGTACTTTAAAAATTGTAATGTTTTTTATAACTATACTAGATTTCAAAAATTTAATACAGTAAACTGTGGACACTTATGTTTAGAATATCTACGGAAATTTTGGAATAAATACGTATAAATATTATGTATTTCTTTTATTTCAATCATTTTCATCATGTCACTCACCTTGTCGATAACTGCAAACTCGTCCGATTTATGTACATATTATCCTAATACATTACAACTTTATGGATCTTATGAGTGTGCCTTATTGCATTTCTCAACATTTAATTCAATTCCAAACATTGACGAAACGAATAATAAGTTATATTACGGCTCTAACGAAGTTCTTGAAATACCTGAAGGCACTTATGAATTACAAGATATCAGCGATTATTTAAAATCGGAAATAAAAGATTGTTCAATAAAAGTACAGTGTAATAACAATACTCTAAAAACTTTGATATACTGTACCAAAGATATCAATTTTACTAAAGAAGGAACATTTAGGAGATTATTAGGGTTTAATAAACAGATTTTAAAAGCCAATAAATGGCATGTGTCTGAGTTACCAGTCAACATTCTGCCTACGACTGTAATCAGGATAGAATGTGACATTGTAAGTGGTTCGTACATAAACGGAAAACCCAGTCACATTGTGCACGAATTCGCACTCAATGTGCCACCTGGATATAGAATTATAGAAATTCCGAAAAACGCCATATACTTTCCAATCAACCAAAACAACATAAGCTGTATACATATCAGGCTATTAGATATAAACAATCGATTAATAAACTTACGTGGTGAAGAAGTGCAGCTATATTTACATCTTAGAAGAAAAAAATGATTGACTACAATAAATATGTGCATCAACAAATTGGGAACGTTAGTTCAACTAAAGTGATCAAGCAAATAAGACCTCGGTCTAAGAAAAAAATAAAATTAACAAGAGACAATAAGGAATTTCTTAAAGCAATTGGTTTGCTAAAATGAATATCTTAGATGTTTTATCTGCTCCAACTTACGACAACACTGTTGAGGGAATTGAATTTCATTCTTACAAACCCTACGTAACAAGCTTCAACAGGAACGATGAAATCCGTATACCTATTAATCAACAGGATCTGTATATATTACCGTCAGCAAGCACTTTGTATTTGGAAGGAACTATAATCGTTAGCAAAAAAGATTCAAAAGATAAAGCGAGTAGTGTTTCTTTAACAAATAATTTTCTGCTCTACTTGTTTCAAGATATAAGATACGAATTAAATGGAGTGGAAATTGATAAAATAAAAAACGCTGGTGTGACTACTACGATGAAATCATTAGTGTCTATGAATGAGAGTGAATCGAAGATATCTTATGCATGGGGTTGGAATATCGATGGTATAAAAAATATTAATGGAGGTAATTTTTCTGCTTCTATACCCCTTTGTAACATTCTCGGATTTGCAGAAGATTTTAAGAAAGTAGTGATAAATAGTAGACACGAATTGATATTGTTACGAAGCAATACTAACCTCAACGCTGTAAAACTGAATACCGGTGAAGTCATAGATGATGTTCAGATAAATAAAATTGTTTGGCGTGTACCGCATGTTAAAGTGTCAGATAAAGAGAAAATTAGTTTGTTAAAACTGCTAGAGAAAGACCGACCGCTCCAGATGATTTTTAGAAATTGGGATCTGTACGAATATCCTACTTTACCTAAAACAACGAAACATACTTGGTCGATTAAAACTTCATCGCAAATAGAGAAACCGAGATATGTCATTATCGGTTTACAGACAAACAGAAAAAACAATGCAAACTCTGATATGTCTCTGTTCGATCACTGTCATATTCGTGATGTTAAAGTGTACCTCAATTCAAACTACTTCCCATATGAAAATCTTAATGTGAATTTTGCTGATAACAGAATTGCTTTATTATACGAGCAATACACTAGATTTCAGCAGTCATATTACGGACGCCGCGCGGAGCCTTTGTTAAGCGAAAAACAATTTAAGGACTTGGCTCCGCTCTTCGTTATTGACTGCTCCAGGCAAGCAGATAACTTGAAAGCAGGCCCTGTTGTGGATGTAAGAGTGGAAATTGAAACTGATTCGGTTATACCTGATCAAACTTCGGCATACTGCCTTATATTAAACGACTGCATAATTGAGTATAAACCGTTAAGCAATACCGTGAGGAAAATATCATGAATCCTGAAACTATAATAGTAGATGTTCAAGGCTTTAAGGACCTCTTCAACAATTTTATAGTAAAAGAATTAGCTTTGGCCACTCGTGATTACACCCAAACCTTCTTAGTTAAGCCTCCATACTTGTTCAGATACTTAACAAGCAATGAACAGAAACAAGTCAAATGGCTAGAAAGAAACAGAGGCATTTATTGGAATGAGGGAAATGTTGACTATAGGGAATTCCATCGTATTATCGTTCCATACTTACAAAATAAAGAAATTCTTGTCAAAGGCTTGGAGAAGGTGCAGTGGATAAAGGAGCTATGTGAAAATTGTAAAGTATCAGAACTTGATGAGAGTCTGTGTCCTAATTTATCTATTTTGCATAAAAAATACTGTAATATAGATTCGAATTTAAATTGTAACAATCATTTAAAGCAATGTGCACTTAAAAATGTAATATGTTTAAAAAAATATTTAGAGTGGTAATGGTAATTAATATGTAACTAACATAAAAGGTTATTGTTGTTTTTTAAATAAAACATGTTTCTCTGGGTTGTATAACAAGTACTGTGGAGGAAAAATAAATAAATTGCAGTACTCTTTTTTCATTGTGCTCGAAAAATGTGTTGTGTATTAAAAAAATGGATTTTAATGAAAATGTATTTTAGGTTTATTAAATAAAAAAATAATTTAATCTTAAATATGTGTTTATTTCATTAGTTGACCTGTCTAATTACATTGTTCCACAATAAAAATAGTTAAATTAAAAGAGTTTATCAAAAATAACTTGAATTACATAACCATAAAGATTCAGCATAAGTTTATACACATATAATTAAAAATACTCCGCCCCCTAAGACTACCCACTGACCTAACAATCAGTAAACCCAAAAAATATAAAATTAAAAATCACTGTCTATCAAAGTTTTTGAAATTTTTTTAACTAACGATTCCGTATCGTCCATAACACTATCAATAGCATCTTTAACAATGTATTGTGCATTTATTATCACGTTCTCACTTTCACTATCACTGTCACTAGTGTTGTTATTGCAAAGATCAACAACTGATATTTTTATCAGTTTTATCCCGCGTCGATGCAGTTTACTCATCACGAAAGATTTTGTTGGTTGTTTCTTATGGGAAGGCTTTTCCCGACGTTGTCGCCGGGACTTCTTTTCTTTTGTTATTTGACTGCAGTGAGGGAGTTCGTTGCAAATCATCTCAGAAAGTCCTTCGTAAGGATTCTGAGCGTACTGGCTGAACTGAACTTCTGAGTCGCAAATCTGAAACAAAATGATTAACATCTTAATCAGTGAAAATATTTGGTACCTACATTAAGATTTTAAATTAGTTTTAAAATTTAAATATATACATATTTTACTTACCGATGACATGATTATGACGTACACTGATAGACCAAAAAACTATAATATTGTACACAAGTACTCGGTGAGAGTAATATTTTATAAATACCCTAAATGTGTACTCTGATGGTTTTAATTATATTGTAAATGTAGCACGTTATGATCATAACACATATTGTTGAAAGTAAATCTTATCCACATACGAATAAAGGTGAAGCTTTGTGGAAGCATGTATAAACTTGAACATCAACAAAATAGCAAGCTTGCATTTATAAATATTATTAAAAGTAAATCTTATCTACATACCCATAAGGTTAAGCTTTGTTGCAGCATGTATAAACTCGAACCTCAACAAATAGCACTCTTGCATTTATAGTGTTATTAACCTCATCGATCATAGTGATCGAGGATTAACATACAATATATCACATTTCACTATCGTAAACTAGCATCGCCCTGCGATGTTACCTACGAATTATTATATATTATAACCTTCGCTCATAATGTAATGGTTAGCAATAATTAATTAAATATTATGTTTAGAAATAAAACAATTAAAAAAAAAAAAAATAATAATAATAATAATAAACATTAATTACACTTATGTACTTATAATCTACAGATACATAATAATAACTATCTTATTGCTATTTTAATTCAAATTATTCTAGTTATTTCACTTTTAAATTCACATACAATGTAATTAAGCTTATCAGTTACATAAACAATTATAACTTATTTATCGACGAGCCTGTTGGTCTAGTGGTTAGTGACCCTGACTGCTATGCCTGATTCAATTCATGCATCGATGCGGGATAAAACTGATAAAAATATCAGTTGTTGATCTTTGCAATAACAACACTAGTGACAGTGATAGTGAGAGTGAGAACGTGATAATAAATGCACAATACATTGTTAAAGATGCTATTGATACATAATATTTAATTAATTATTGCTAACCATTAAATTATGAGCGAAGGTTATAATTTATAATAATTCGTAGGTAACATCGCAGGGCGATGCTAGTTTACGATAGTGAAATGTTAATAACACTATAAATGCAAGCTTGCTATTTGTTGAGGTTTGAGTTTATACATGCTGCAACAAAGGTTAACCTTATGAGTATGTAGATAAGATTTACTTTCAATAATATTTTACAACTGATATTTAAATAAATAATGACGAACGTCGAAACGGATGTTGTGATCATATTACAATCTGGATGAAGAAACTTCAACGAGTCGAGGTTTCATTACCTATTATTTAACCAACTTAAAAAAGGAGGATGATGTTTTTGAACAAGTTTCTGATAAATAAAACAAGTACATGGTCACACATTTTATTTATATTTCTGCAATCAGTAACTTATTAAAAATATACTTAAGTATAATATCTATACACTATACATACATAAGTTGACATTTATTTATATTTTCAAACAATTATTAAAATTAAAGTATACAATTTTATCTAATTTAAATCTAACACTAAACTTAATCATATTTAGGTAAATATTTACCTTATTTACAATTGCTTCAAATTAGTTGAGTGGCCCCAGGCCTGCGTTGATATTTTGTTTGCAGATATCGCTCGTTTGTCGTCGTTGTTTGATAAGGCAATTTTATTAATACTTTGGGTAAAAATTTCGTGCTTGATAGATTTAAAAATTATATTTTTTTTACGAATCACTCCACCATTAAATAAAATATGTTTGTAGTTCGTAATGTCTAAATCTCTCACTACGCATGCTTTTACTCCCTTTGCTTTTTTAACAATTTTATCTGGGGTTTTTATAGAATATAGTTTTGATCTTAAACCAACAAATTCAGAAATATATTGTCCACCCATTTCATCTTTGAATAGCCCCGGAACTTTTTTGTTATTGAGAGGGATATTAAAAACGTTTTGTTTTTGATAATTGCTGGTATCAAAATACTGCAAAAAATTCAACTTGAGATCGGTATAAAAATCATCAGTATATATTTTGTAGACAAACGAATCGGTATCTGTATAACACAACTGTACTCGGTCTTCATAAAAAGGTTTAATAATATTGTAATGATAGTTGTACATATGTGATTTAGAAAGCTCTAATACAGTGAAACCGATATAAATTGGTTTATCTAGAATAATTTGGTCTGGTTTCATTTGTATTGCAACTAAATTTTCGGATAGAATAGATACACTATGGAAATAGGGGTTGGCTATAAGTCTCTCAGCGGATTTAAATTTCTTAGTTCGATTAAATGTGTCATTCCATTGATTAACTAAATGAACGCTTACTCGGTTTTCAGTATTTTCTAATGTTTTGCCGAATACGCTGTTGTTTAACAACTTAAAAAAGTCCTGTTCGAAGGAACTTTTAGCGTTTTGTCTTAACTGTGTATTTAGTTCTATATACTGTTTTAAGTAAGGACTTTGTCTAAACGTAATAACCCTATGAATCTTACGAAGTATTAAACCGTGCTCAAGACACTTTTTTAAATGAACATAATGTATAACGTACCTATACTTATTATATAAATTAGCAATCAGTTTTTTTGTTGTACCTCCAGGCGGTATACATTTTTCAGGACAAAACGGCAGCTCATTGTGAGACTTATGTAAATGTTCAGGATACAAAAGATCGACTTCCAATATATACCCCCATTCAGCGTCGTCCTCAACATGCTCTACACATAATTGATCTATTTCATTTTGGATGAGAAATCTAAAACTAGAATACGGTAAATATTGACACATGCTAAACCCATACAGATTATTACAGTCTAAGTATACTATGAAAGATTGAGGTTCTGTTGCATTACACTCAGGCATATATTTATGATTCGCTTTTGCATATCGATGGGAACACATACACAACCCACCACGTATACCGCTTTGAATCATTCGAACCATGGCTAAATCCGACATGAGTTCTAACTGAACCCCTGTCTTAAGCAACATTGCGTCGAACGACAAACTAGGAGCAGTTATGTAAAACGCCGGATCTAGTTTATAATGCTGTTTACATGTTTTTCGGAATTGTTCGAATATATCAGTTAATAAAAGCACATCTGTTTTTAAATATAAATCTGTATAGTCACCCAAATCGTTAATACTGAACATATTCCAAACGGTTTGAGCATGATTGTAATCGTCATCGCTAATATCTTCGTTGGTTAAAGAATTATGAAAATAACATTTAGGTGGTAACGATTTCTGATCGTAACATTTCCAATCTGACATGTAATCATAAGGATATATGCCTTTCCTTGTTAATAAACTAAATTGTCTTTCATCAGGAAATTGTGATTTTAGATAAACGAAATCTGGTGACTGTAAAGTTTTAGCGAGTTTGTCTAAACTTGCGCCTAAAAAGTTGAACGAATCTAAAAATCTTAATTGTATATACTCATTACTAGCAATAGGAATAAACTTTGTAAACGTTGTGTATTTTTCCTTTGTCTTTGGTATAATTCTAATTTGTCCAGGAATTTGACCTAATTGTTTTATAAATAAATGACAATCATAACCAGATAAATTATGAAAAAATATTGGCACAAATTTAGGTACTTTATTTTGTAAGTTACAATGTCGATGTGCTGCACCACGATAACGTCCGGAAATATGACAGTGATCCCTTACCCGATCGCTTAAGAGCAAATTTTCACATATATGACAGACAACTGCGTGTCTGAAATCATAAGAATCATTTGTAGTAAATAACATAGGTTCGTTTTTTGTTAAAATGGTATGTAGTGCTTTAAGATCGTCAGTTAAAAATTGTATGAATTTGGAAACACAATCAGTACCTCGATAACATCTATACCCATTATTGGTATTATTAGTAGATGATACGATATTGTAAGCGAACGCAGCAGGCACATGGCGCTGCAAGTTTGATGTCTTGGCGTTTTCGGACTCGTTGTAAGAAATCGGATACAGCAATGTTTCGAAATCAGCGTATATGACAAATGGAACGTCTTGTTTTCTTTCATAATTTTTGAATTTTAAAAATGAACCCTCATCGGGTAATATTGTAACAACACCACCACACGAATGCGTTTCAATTTGATTTAAATTAGGAAAAAATAATAAGCACGTCTCGCAAAAATATAATTTACTGTGGTGTCTGGTTATCTGGTTTCTAACTAATCGCGGTAAATCTTTAATTAGACAATAATGAGTGTTTGTATTATTTTCTAAAAATAAGAGATGGATGCTCTTAGATTTCTTATTAGTAGTTGTGTACAACGGTCCAACAATCGTCTTATTATTTTTTAATCCATAAACAAAAATATTTAAGACAGGGTTATTTTTCTCAAATACGACTATATCAGAAAATGTGATTGGAAATGTTAAATCGCTAATATTTAAAACATCTTTAAAATGGGGATAAGACGTTACTCGGTTAGGATGTTGAGTTGTGGGGTACAAGGCAGCCACAACACACCATAAAAAACAATTTTCATCCCTATTTTGAATATTTAAACATGCTTTTTTGTTTTTTATAGCATTAGGCAAAGGTATAAATCTAGACCCGCTGAGAGTTTGATGTTTATTAATGTTAACTTCTAAATGAGAATTACTTAAAAATGTCCAACCACTATCTCGATGCTCAAATTCTTCTATTTTCTTTGTCAGTATCTCGACTACTGATTTATAAATAAAATCAAAGTTATAATAAAAGTGAATAACAAAGTTTTTGGTAGCAAACGACTTCAATTCCTGCTGATCATTTTTAAATAAAAGGAAATACGAAAAAAGTTCAAAGTTAATCTTAACAGTTGTATGTTTTATTAGTAACTGATCTATTAGAGTTTTAACGTATACCTTTACACTATTGAGGAACATTTCTGGAAAATTAATTGTTTGTTCGTTAGTTGCAGTGATTCTGTAACTCGAAATTCTACCTTTAAACGAAGAGTTTATAATTGAAACGTTATCATGCAGAAGGGTCGTACTACTGTTTTTATGTACATTAGTACGTAAATGACTTGACCACCGTTGATTATCTACAGACACATTACAAACTGTACAGTATGGCATTATTATTTGTTATCGTTTGATTCACAATAATAAAGTCGTTCAATAAAACTCAAGTAAATACGTACTTACTACTAATATTAAGGATCTTATACAGATACGTTGCTTTTGGGTTGATACTTCACGCGTCGACGTTGGCAAAAGTCGTTCGAGACTAGGTCTGACTTACTCTCGTTTCCTGTTCGTATTGTACCATCACATTAATTGGTAAAATAAGTTAGCCATTATATTTCTGAAATTAAACAATATAATGATAATCGGTAACCACTAGACACAAATGCTAATAAAAGTAGAAAATATAGGTATTGGCTTCATATCTTACCTGGATACTTCGTGATTCGACGTTGACAAAAGTCTTTCGAGACTATGTCTGACTTGCTCTCGTTTCCTGTTCGTATTGTACCATCACATCAATTGGTAAAATTAAGTTTACCATTATATTTCTGAAATTAAACAAATAGAATGATAATCGGTGACCACTAGACAGAATGCTAATAAAACATAATAGAAAATATAATGAATTTATATCTTACCAACAAATAATTGTGTTTTATAATTTTCTAATCGACGTTCGTTTTTAAGAAACCTTGGAAGTCAGAATGTCGATATTTTTGTATTTTTTTTATTTCAATGAAATTTGTGAAAAATTACTAATCTTTATAGACAATTTATTTTATTCTCGATAAAAGAACGAGATATAGAACGAGTAATAATGAGGTCTTAGTCAATAATGCTTTGAAATACCTATCAAATTTGGAACCAAATAATTTTATATGATATTGCGTAAAAATTACACGTGTGCTCAACCTACTTATTTTTCCAGTAAGTTGACACTTTTATTTGTCCAAGCTATTTTACCTAAGGTTACCACGAGTTTACATTTATGCACTCGAGCACATTAAAAATGTTCGATATCTAATGTAATCGGTGTGACAACCCTGAGCGCTTTTACTGCATCAACACTAATCAACGTCGATGCTCCTGAAATATCACCTAACCAATTATTTTTCGTATGTGTATAATACGACCAAGAAAAAAGTTGTTTTTTACATAGTTATTTGGTCAGTTGTACATATTCTGAATATAGCGATATTATTGTAAGTTTCTGACTTATAATCAGTGTGTTATCGGTGTGCTCTATACAATCGACTCGACGAGCGTGCCAGTAGAAATCTTCAAGACTCCAAGTACTTATCAGTGATAGTTAGACAGTAGCTGCTCACTGCCACTGTATCAGCCAACCGACTCAACGACATAGTCACTGTGCCTGCCGACCGACTCTTCAAACTAATTATTTGGTATTCCTAAATAATTAAGTGAAAATGTAAGTATAAAAACCAGCATTCTCCACAAACTTCTGACCCTGCATGGTCAACCAAACATTTTTTAACTTTATGTATTTATTTCAGGTCAGACTCTGAGTACGAAACCTACCTATCAAGTGATGTGATGGAGCACGACTCTAAGTCTAACCGCAAACCAACTCTACCAGTCCCTAGGAAACGGAAGTCAACAAAGCAAAAATTTACGCATCCAAGGTAAACTTTACGATTTATTTGCTTCATTGTTTTGTCAATCAATTGCATATGACAGTCGCTTGATGCAAGCGACTGCTATGCTGATGTCGCGGGTTCAATGCCGGTTCGAGATTAATATGTGTACATGAATTTAATTAATAGCAATGATTTGTTATGTTCCTGTGTATATAAAGTAGTATGTTTTTACTAATAAAGAGTATTTAATTATTGTAATGTATATCCGCTGTCTACTATTCATAGGACATGGTAGCGTTTTGTAGTATGTCTCGTCTCTTATTCTTGTATATTTTGTTTTAAAGCACATTCAGGTTAAAACTATAAATAAATTTGGGTGCGAATTAACAAGAGATCAATTTGTTTGTTTCAGTAAAACATCGAAATCTGACGTCGATATATTTGGCATCAGCCGCAAACATAACAACGGGAGGGCAACAGCGAACAGCGAAACCTCTTCTCTCCCGTCATACTTCGTGAACCGAGTGGCCAACGGCAGTGAGCGGCGAACGACAAGCACGAACGGCGAGTACTACATCGACTGTAAAGTATACAAAACTGAGGACGCGCGCGTCACCGACTCGTTGGAGCTGTGGAAAAAGGCGTTGGTCCGCATTAAGGTCCAGACCGACGTCAATTCTATACAATGGCGTAAACTACAAGAGTTTATTATATCGACTGATGCTTTATTTCCCGAACCACCAACATATTACGATAAATAATACATTGTTTATCAACGGAATTATAATATTGTAATTTGTGCTCACTAAAAATAAATGAATCTCATTAGCATAAGTGTTTCATTCAACCTACATACATGTACCATCCACTATTGTGATAAGGTTGAAAATCTATTAAAGAAATTTGATAGATTCAAAGCGATTGTGAAATCGGTTCGCCGAGTGATCTGTGGGACAGAATACTAAGAACTCGAACGAATGAACAAATGAACGAGTCGAGTCGATTACCGATTATTGGGCGTTCTAGACCACTTTCGGCAGCGAGGCGTACTCGCCGAGCGATTTGCCGAAAGTGGTCTAGAATGCCCAATAATATACTACTCCGATTCCCGACTACTTTGACTGCAGTCCCGATATCGAATGAACCGGTAACAGCCCCGGCGCGGCTCGTACTCACTAGTGCGTCACTATGACGACTGAGCACGGAATTGTTACTGAAGATAATTTTTGGGTATAGTGCTACCTAGGTAATGTATTACTTCTAAAATTATATTCTTAAAGATATTCTCTTAGTTACTGCTTTAAATAGTATATTTCTATATTGCTAAAATAACTCAAAATACATTAAACAAAAAAATGGGCTTTACTTTCCAAAACGTTAATAGGCACCAAAGGTTACATAACGTTTTATTTTTAGATAACAACTATATAACTGTGCGCTGGTTCATAGATTTAGCTCCTTCCTCAATGTTTCAATGTACGCAGGCCTCAATAAAATGCCTTTTTTTAAATCACGAATCACAGTGATTGATGGCTAAATAATAACTTCAGTAGGTATTGGAAAAAGGGGAAGCCTTTCTATTCCGCTCACAATCCTGCCACACATAACCACCTCTCCCTCCTTCCGGTACATGGCCGTGCTTCAGCCCCTCCCCCCCGGTGCAGCCGAGCATCACTTCCCTGACCTTGGCTCAGTTGCAGCCCTTACCGGAGGGCCGGTCTTCAGCTCTCAAGGACGCTCTTAAGATCATGTGAGAAATGCTGACCGAGTGGGAAGAAGGGGGGCAAGGTTTCTGAGCTAGTTTTAATCGAATATTATTATGTCGATGTATGTACAGTCGACTTCAACAATTTCCACTAAATTGATACTTCCCTAAGGTTGAAACTATCTAACCGTCACACAGACACATAGACCTTGTCATTTTATGACATGCAAGTGACATTTAACTTTAGAGTAAAAAAGCAGTGCCGAGGTCGACTATACCTTATTTTAGTTTTTATATGTGGGAAAATGAAAGCTATGTGGTCGAGCCCGTAAGTCGTACCTCGACCTTTGAACGATATTTATGGTTCGACACTCCTGGGATACGGTCAGGGGGTATGAGATAAACTCAAAATCACATTATTGCTGCTCCGCCTTTACTCGCCATGTAAATTGAGTAGAGTATTTTGAAAATCATAGGATAATGGATATCAATTTCATGTTCCATATCTTGCAATTGTGAAAATATTTTAAGTTAACCAATAATTTCACAATAAATCTCATACATAACAAAAGCAGTAACGAATTGTCTGTCCTTATAAAATTCAACATCTGCAATCGAACTCAACATAAAACCTCACTCATAAAGCACTAATTATTTCACAGAGCTACAGCGCACAATTCTAAACCTACATTTCAAGCTGCAGTTCGTTCAGTTTGCACTTTATACAAGCTAATAAACAGCTATGTTTCAGCTGAAAACACACGGACGAGCGGCCGGTGCGGGTTCGCGTACAGTGTCCACTCGGTAAAGTGAACGTATTGTACTTGTACATTGCGAAGTTTTAAGCACTAAGTGGCGAATTTAGCAGACTACTGCAGTGCTTTATATTTATTGGTGGACTAATTACTGTTATAGGCGTGATTCATAACAAACAAAACAGTGATGCTGATGATTTATTAGTATAATAATTGAAGATTGTTATACAAGGGGCTAAAGTGACCCATTATATACGAGGTAGGTAGTTTTACTCCCGAGCTTTAGCGAGGGAGTAAATAGAAACCGAGTTATAATGGGTTTTTAGCGCCACGTGTTACACTCTACTTTTCACAACGGTTGCGAGAAAATAAAATAATCCAATACAATATTAAATACTTTATTCTTCTGTAGCCGCAACGCAATGCACGCATTCTACCGAAGAGAGCCGCTTTGAGTTCCATTTTCAAAAATAAAATGTATTTTTTTTTATGAAACAGTAATAAGTCGAGTCCTCTATTCATCATTATTCTTCCTATGAATAAAGACTTATTCTTTTTGTAGGCTTGTTGGAAACAGACAAATATTAAAAAAAAGAACTTTTACCCTAGAGGAAAACATGCTATTTTATCCCGCTCTGGTACGCTACAATGACGGACTTTTTGAGCAAGAGGAGCGAAAAGGTGATTTACATGGCGCAGGCCCGAGCCACAAAGCGACCAATTAAAATACATAATATTAATAGATGTTTTTAATTCTGTCTGTCTATTAATCCAAACCAATAAATTAAAAATATGGATTTTGACTTCTTCCGGTATGTTTTTATGGTATTTGTTATTTCTCATTAAATATAAATAGCACAAAACATATCATCACGCTTGTATTTCCCGAGTATTAGCAGTGTCAATTATAATTTTCTTCTTCTTCAAAAGGTATAATGTCCGTATTCGAAAGAATTAATTTCCAAATCGTTCAACTCTTAAACCGTATTCAATTTCTATTTCCAATCCCACAATGTTACCGGTTCTCAGTTAAACGGCTCATCTAATCGAGAGATCAATAAAAACAATTTGAGTTGAACTCGATAGAGATCCATAGAGATCCGGAGGTACCTGATTGACTTAATTAAAATTCCAAATCCGAATATAAATCGAAATCCAACATCCGTAAGTAATTTTATATTGATCCCGAATATAATTCGCGGCATTTAAATGAATGAAATTAGTATTAAATGAATTAAATGATTGGCGGCTAACACATCGGCTGAGCGGTGATTGATCCCGTTAGTTAATGAGTAAACGTTAAACCTCTTTGGTAGCGCCGTCATGTTAATTAACCAAACTGCCCGACGTTTATTAACTGATTAATTAATGTCATGTCGGTGTTTTATAATTTGATTTGGTGCTTCTGATTTGGTAAATTAGTAGTTTATTTAGTAATCCGCCCCCCGTGACTGCTAATAACCATGTTGTTTATGAATATTAGCAGTCACGAATGATAGATTTGTTGCGATTGGCAAAATAACTAACTTTATTTACGGGTAATTTAGATTGATTGGCACCTTTGTTCGTAGATTGGCACAATTAACCAATTAAATAAGTAAATAAAAATAAAATCCTTCAGACAGAATTTCAGCCACGGTGGCCAATCTCGAGATTGACCAAGTACGCAGGAGCCATTATAGTGCGTATTTGCGTCACAAGTATTTGCGCAAGCACACGTGCACTCTCTGTTCCTTTAGTCTCATAGTCCGATGGGACGGCAATCTGACACGACCGGGGACAGATCAGGTGCAGGAACAACGACTTGACGTGCTATACGAGGCATGGGGGCTTCACACTTCACACCACCAACTACGAAACTCCGGGCTGCTACTTAAAAAATCTTAATGGAAAAACCGAATAACGGCTTACCTAACCCGATAATCGAACCCAGGAACCCACGCTCAGCAGTCGCACTAGCGATCACGAGACCAACAGGACAGTCACAATTAACACCAATTAACAATTAACAACAAATTAACAATTATTAGTCACGTATTACTGTTGTAGACTGTAGACTAGTAGACCTTTTTATTTATATTTTTTTTATATTTTGTTGAGTGCCTGTTACTTGTTGACAAGCCTACACTGTCCTCCCATTATCAACACTGTAATTTGAAACATTGTAAAAGCCCCTATTTTTAAAAGAGTAACCGTGGAGTTTCTTGCTGGCTCTTCTCCATAGGAAACAACCAATTGGAACCGTACACCTAGCTTCTGACGTTTCATAAGTGCCCGTGTTGGTTTATGTGAAATAAAATATTTTGATTTTGATTTTTTTTTGATTTTTTTCTGTCCAATGCAACTATCTCCAAAATCAATCACCTAGACTTTCAAATTACGTCACATTCCGTACGTCATCCGCACCTACCTACGCTTTCATTCGCTTACGCCTGTGACTATCAGCTTATGGTGACGAAGAAACCTGTAAGTACTAACAATGGTCTGACAATACTCGCAATACGGCCCAACGTACCGTCCTTTTGAAATAAAAACGTAATATTTCATGTCACACAACATCGGTTTTATAATTAATTCTATTATCAATCCCAATAGGATTAAAGCAGAGCGTTAATCACAAAATTGTACATTCATCCACGTATGTCACCCGTCGGACACCTCTGCTGATCCTGCCGCAATCAAACATGCAACCGACATTATTGACGGAACAAATGACGCGAGCAACTACTAATAGATGAATATTAGCAAACAGCATTCAATATTTAAGTAGCTATACAAACACGTGATTACATAAAACGTTTGTTATTTATATATACGAAATAATTATCGAAGCACTATGATACGCTCTTTATACTGTATTCAATATTAATTGTGTCGATAAAAATGAGAGTGATATTGTGAATTATTCTGTAGATGACCTAAATGGCTCATTGACGGAAAACGCCAGCTGTGTCCAGGGTTCGATCGATTCGGGGTCGAGACAAGTATTTTATGGACTATAGACGGTGAAGATCGCATAACATGGTCCTTTTGGGCGGCTAGTACATGTAGCTCGTTATTACTGAGCAGGACAGCTAGCTGTATATTATTTTTCTCTTATATTTTCTCATGTTCAGTCTGTGGTGGTGTGTCTTTTCAAGTCACTCATCGAAACCCCTACGTCTTTTAAGAGAATTGTCAATAACCGGGCCAATGCTCCAACTAATCTTAAGTGAATGATAAAGAAAAAATAAACGTTTATTTCTCACCAGCAAAGCAACAAGGATTACATATTAAAAGCACTTACTACTAGGTAAGTATACTAATGACATATATATTATACAATTATAATCCAGCAACATTTGTGGTGGTAAAGAGAGGTAAAACTCCAATTATTAACTCTTTGCAACTCTGTAACTTTTCCCCAATTGTACACTATACAGGGTGGCAGGGGACAGCGACGCGCAAACTGTAACCATGAAATCAGCGAACGATTCTAGACGCCCAGCGTAGAAATATTTTGATGGTTATAAAAAAAAAAACTGCTTTTTCATAGAAGTGCAATACCTACGCGGTCAAAATGTATGGAAAAGCTAATTTCCTTTTCAATAAGCGACGACAAAAAAAAAATTCAACCCATAGGGGTTCAAAATCCATGGTAACAGATTGGGCGTCGATGTCCCTGCCATCCCCGTATAGACAAAAGGTGTGATGTCGGATACCGGTCCACTCGTCACAATAAGCCGCTATCTGCTGGCACGAGCCCTTTATGTAAATGTGCGTGTTAGGGCTTTGGATGTCGGGCCCGGCGGGTTGGTCCTGCGTGCTGCAAGTTATAAGCGAGTAGCATTATGAAACTCAAGTATAGTTAGATCTCAAGTGTAGAGTGAATCTTCGTCACTTACGGATCGCTATACATATGTGATGAAGATTCATTTCCCAGCCGTACTATAAGATGGCCCTATGTACGTATGTTAGAGTTATTGTCGTGGAACAACTGCACGTTGTGCTTTTGTTGTGTGACTTTACTTATATCGAATGCTAAATCCTATCCCTCCTAATCCCTAAGTTTTCCTATCTTCAGAAACACAAATGTTTATTGAAACCTGCCTCGTAATTTTATTGTGTTATAACGTACAGCCCTATCAACTTTCAACTTGGTCCTTCCGTCCTCAAAACGGGGTGTAAGCTGAGGTGTGATACAGGTCAACTTATCAACTTGACCGCGTACGCGAGGATGAGACTACCCTCATGTAAGGGTGTTGCACCCTTCCACTTGAGGTAGTAACACTGTGTGCTACGATGCCAAGTCAAATAAACTTATTGGATACACTCACTGCTCTTATGCAATAACTTGGATTCAACTTGACACTTTTAGAAAGGAAGATAATAATATTCAATAACCTTGCTTTCTCCTTGATTACTCTTCTTTTAACAAGCCATTCCACAATCTACCTAAATTTTATCTTTCTTACGTGAAATCTCAGACTTACAAACAACCCACATAATTCGTTCCAATAGCCCGCGGCTTGGGTTCCACAGATCTCGGTACATTCCCGGAGCGGCCAATATCCCACGATACACCAAATGATCCGCCAGAGGGCGCCTGCTATCTTACATAACTTCAGACGTAGCTTCAATATACACATCGCACTGGACCCGATCGCGGATCGAAGGCACAGAATTGAAATATGCGATTTGATGTCGAACTGGAATTGAAAAATTTGAATTTGTTGTATTTTGGAGGATAAATGTTTTGTAGATAATTGAATACATCATTTAATGTAAATAGTATAAAAAAAAATATTTTGGAACAATAAATACACGAATAGGTACAAAAAGTAAAACGATGATAGCTGCAAAAGTATAAACTGTAGCGCAGCTAACAACGCCCTTCTCCAGATACAGAAATAACAATAGAGAAATAGAATAACAGAGTCAGATATCATTATAATTATGACAGCTTAACGCAAAAAATGGAGATAACTATGTCAATACGTAAACATGTCTGTAAACCTAACTTATTTTAGGTTTACAGACATGTTTACGTATTGACATAGTTATCTCCATTTTTTTTACCGTTTGTATATAAATACAAACGGTTCCCAAATTATCAAAAGAATATTATCTGTGTGTGTGTAAAGCTTTACATTTGCAATTTCGGAATACTGCCTGATATTTCCCAGAAAAGCTAAATTCGATTAGACTGTTACTGACAAGAAAATTAATCCAGGGATTTCAGCAACCTTAAAATACCAGAAGTCAAAACGTATCAAGCGGGGATACAATCATATTTCCAGGCATACGCCTGTGAAATGACGTTCTGAGACTGAAATGATTTATCGAGTTCACATTACTTAGTCTTTCTCGCCTTCTCGAGATAAAACGTGATCCCTACGGAACAAACATGAGCAGATTAAACAGGGCACAGGTGAGAATAAGTTACTCGCCCTTCATCTATGAGCACCATTAGGCAGACCCTTCCCATCATATACCTTGCTGCAGGATAAAATAATTGTCTCTGGAATCACCTGAGCTCCCAATGTTTTTGTTTCCATCCCAAAATATTTATTTAAACATCGTACATTCCCGATAAATGTCTCTGCAAATACACACTAATTCTACGCTACTTTAGAAGCACTAAATTTTCTTTCTCCGTTGATTTGCCAGCATTTCCCAGCACTTACGTTATGTTGGCGCTTAGCATAAATAAATGAGGAAAAGTTCCGACGATATGTCAATGTAATTTGGGAGTAGTTGCAGACGTCCGAACACCTACAGCATTAAATATCGACGACGCTAGATCGGGCGAGCATGAAATATTCAGCGGCGAGCGAGCGACGACGGCGGCGCCCCGAGCCCCGTGCCCCGCGCCCGCTGCTCACCTCCTCGTGCTCCGTACTAGCGAACCATTGCTCTCTCGAGCCTTGAATTCTGGAGTAGCGAATCTAAAAAGCAATGTACAGTCAGGTGACGCACTACTCGATTCGTCTCCGAATATTTGATGCGAGCGCAGTAAGAGCGCCTGATTGCCACCCGTCAAGTAGCACCGCCGTATTTCTTCACTGTAGCGGGAGTTGTCGCCGCCCCTTGTAAGCGATGCTGTAGTTTATAGTCCGCAAAGGGTTCCCCTATATTGACAACCTTTTGTGGGAACTGTCTCTACGAGATATACGAAGAGGTTCGACGGCACGCTGAAATAAAGGGACCGTTAAGCGAACGGATCGGCGGAACGAACTCTTGGGCGGAAGCCAATTTTTTTCTCTAAGTCTCCATCATCCTGTTACGGCGCGTTGCCTATTACGGTCCTCGCTTGCGACAGGGGGGACTATTATTTTATCCCGCAGGAAAATGCTTAGCTTAAATTAATTTAAATATCACTTCCGGGTACATACAAATTCATTGTCGGTTAATGAACGATAGACTGAGTTCACGTGTCGTCGCTCCCCAAACTTTTCCCATTATTACATTTTCGGGAGCTCAAGGGACCTCGATAATCCTCGTCATAAAAAGCCTCGCCAAAAGCAAAGTCGAAGTTAAAAACCCTCGGTGAAATCTTATTATAGGCAAATCTAATAGAAGACGATTTCCTCGCCAGTGTGCTCGGTGTGCTCACACAAACATGATTAGGGGCTGAGGGCTTCGCATAATTGTTGCTATTGGGCTAATTTGGCGTCCATTACTTAAGGGGCAGCGCTTCAGACGTGTAATCGCATTATTCTTTTGTGTTTGCGCAGTCCTGCATTATATGTTAGTGAACGTGGTTAGGGGAGGTTTTATGTCGCACTAGCTAGCGGGGAATTAATTAAAATAATTAATTTGTTTGTAGAACAACTCAATGCGCCCGCTCTCCGTGTTTACTCTTAACACCACTTTGCCTTGTATTGTATTACGAACAACTCCTGGCATGTTAACATTATAACATCAACACCTCGTTTGTTTGAACATCACATTTCCCCAAAACAAATGTGTTGACAAGTGTGTTCGCGGCGCTGCATCACAAGGAATTAGCATAATATCTGGCAAGTTAGCTGCATACGAATTTCAATAAATTAAGTCGTGAGCTGAAAGGAGCCTTTCTTACAGGCTGTGAATAATTCGTGGCAGCCGGCGAGCGACTTGTCGACGTTCTCGTGAAATATTACTCAAGTGTTTAAAACTGAACCTTACTCCTGTAATGTTTTGGCTGAAGTTTGAGGTAATTCTACAGGTCGGTAGAATTGAACCTAGCTAGGTGTGCCAAAGGTAGTTTATCGTTACATCATAGCTTACAATAAAGACATGTTGAGGAAAATTTAACTTTATAATCTAAAATCTGGCACACGCAATAAGATAGTGTGATGATCACTGTAGGTACTGTTCTGTATCAAAACTAGGACGCATGGTTCTCCCGCAATAATACTTTTCTAGTATGTGGTACTATAAGGTAAGGGAGCATTTTATTTACTGAAGTAATCGTTAATATCACGAAAGAAATCTAGAAACTTAAGAAAACTTGAATTCAAATAAAATTTGAAGCTACTTCCAGTTTACTCACAAGTTGTTGAGTGACTTAATTTCGTATTCAAAGTAAAAGCGAGGACAACTTCCTTTTAATAAGCTACCGACCAAAAAATATTAATAACTTTTAGTTCTCTTTCCACTAAATTAATTACTTTTAGTGTTGTATTTCAGCGTCCTTTAGAGCAGAACTCTTAGGAAATGTCATAGAAAAAGGAAGCCTTTGTGAGGCTTTTGCTTAAAATTTAACTTGAAATAGGTTGCAGACCTATTAATCTTGAAGCAAAATTCATGCCCTGAATCACTGGAAGTGGAAACTAAAACATTTTAACAAAAACGATTGTTGTAGTTGCTTACAAAATAGTTCAAGGTGTGACTATTATGTAAATTATATTTTATGAATTCAAAATAAGACTATTTAAAGAGACCATTATTTTTGTAATGGAAATTACATACCCATTTTAATGACACATAAACGATGTTAACAACATCCACACTAGTGTCGGACAGCCTGCACCAGTTTGTATATTTATTCACTTCTGTTACACTAGTTCTGCATTGCTCAGTAAATAAGACGCGCTTCAAAGGCATCCCGCGGGTCTGTCACTTGTTTATCTGCGCGTGACGTCACCGCATCATGGCGCCCGTGAATGCACCGGACTCAATGCGGCGCGGAATATATGCGGCTTAATGGGGATCCGTTTACTTAGGTTTATTACCCGACTGTGCGAAGCAAAGGAGCAAACATACATATATAGGCTGATAGACACATTACCTTCCTTCGCGTCGCGCAGTCGGGGAATTATATAATTATGTATGTTTGATCCTTTGTGGCGCTCTAGAGACCAAACGCGTGGGCCAATTTCGATGATTCAAGTTCAAATGTTTATTGCTCAACACAGTACATAATCATACATTTCTGGATGTCAAGTGAATGCGCAGTCCACTGTGTTGCACCAATTGAGGCATGCAAAATGATAATTAAATTATACTATGTCATAAATTCCATACAATACCATACACAATGTCATTAATTCCAAGTAGGTAATACCTTATAAAATGTCATATATTACAAGTAGTACTCTATACAATGTCATAAAATCATTCTTAATACTATAATTAACAATACAAATAAAATTATTTTAATGAAATAAATCGGTCTTAATTATTCACCATAGTTATTATTATTGAGTTATTGTTATTATTATACGCACAAATTTCTATCTAACAGGTATTCATTTATTGTGTAATAAGTTTTACTTATCAGTAGATTATTGAGTTGCTTCTTAAATACATTGATATCTTTAATACATAGCAAAGGATTAGGTAATTTATTATAAATATGTGGTGCCATTCCTAGGAAGTTTTTACGGAATACTGCTTTTTTGTGTTGCCTACCGCTTATTTTATTTTTATGTCGCGAACTATGCAGTTTTTCAAATAGGTGAAAGTTTGTTTTGACAAATACGGCCACCTCATATATGTATAGGCAGGGTACTGTTAATATACGGAAATTCACAAAGAACGGTTTGCAGCTTTCCGTGCTTTGAATACCGCATATCGCCCTAACACACCTCTTTTGCGCTCTAAATACTGCCTCCATGTTGGTGGAGTTACCCCAGTATATGATCCCGTATCGTAATGTAGATGTAACATATGCATGATACGCCGTAACCAAAACTTTTTGATTTACCTCCTTTGCGAGATTACGTAAAGCATATGAGTGTTGACTCAAGCGTTTACATACACTGTCAGTATGCGTTTTCCATGACATGTCTCTATCCAAATCAAGCCCTAAAAATTTTGTAGTTGTCGTTTCTAAAATTGTCTTGTCTCCGTATTTTATGTCAGGTTTTATATGATTTGTCCTTTGCTCAAAAGTCATTATTTTAGTTTTGTCAATATTAATTTTTCAATTATTCGCGCCCATCCATTCTACCAATACTTGGAGACAGTGGTTTATCTCTCCCTCAAGTGTCATCACATCATTGTTACCACTAAAAACGACCGTGCTATCATCAGCAAACAAAACCATCGGATGATGTGTTTCTCTGGGCATGTCATTAATGTAAATAATAAATAATACGTCAATCGATTTGTCTTAATCTTGCGAGTGTCAATAAAGATATGACGGTGATCAAAATTTAATATGGCGAGAACCAGACGCCATATGGTGAAAAAGAAAAATAATTGAAGTCGAAGAACTATGTCAAATGGGGTATGATTGAATAGGTCTTTAAAAGTCATCTCCAAGTTTCTCTAATAATTTTTACTTTTGAATGATCATTTAGGACCTATAATGATTTAAAGTTAGTTAGCAGCCATTCTCACTTCAATTTGCAAAACTTTTAATAATGCTGTCATAATTTTTTTTGAATCATACAATAGGTAGGTACTAACGTGAAAAATAATAATTATAATATAATTCTTAAAATCGAGTGACAAATCCTGAATTTTACTGCTTTGAAAGATATTTCAAACGACCGTTATTTAAAGCGTTGCTTAATACAGTAAGACAAAAATAACCTAATTAAGAATAAATAAATAATAATTACTAAAAAGCGTACCTACCTAATGGGTAGGTACAACAAAAAAGAAAATTTGAAAAAATCTAAAATCTCGATTGCGTAAAAAGTGAACTTTAAAAAGATTGAAACAAGATGACCCACTTCTCCAATCCCGTCACCCAGTCCCAGTCCAGATGACCTATTTCTCCAGTCGGAGGCAATAGGTCTTTATTGTTTTTAAGAAGATGCCTTCGACTGCATGAGTTTGTAAAGCTTAGGCTGTACTTACGGGGTTACAATTGGAGACAGAAATAGGTCATCTTGTTTCCATCTTTTTTAAAGTTCACTTTATACGTAGTCGACTTTTAAAAAAAATTATTATTTTAAATGTTGGTGTAGTGAACTGGAGTGAAAACATCTGAATTTAGTAATTTTAGCTGCAGTTTTGTAATCAACAAACAATCAAAATTGAAATATTGGAGGTGTTTCGGGCGGCCGGGCGGCGCGCGGCGGCCTGACATTCATAATAATGTTCATTTTACTTGATATATTAAAATACTGATTGTATTTACATTTTTCGTTGCAAAAAAAACCAAAAAGTCATTGGTGGTGAATGAAAGCTATTGTTTATAAAAATAACAGCATGTAACTGTCAGTGTCACGTCAACAAACTGCCGTAACATAAGCACGCGCAGGCAGAGCTGACACAAACATAATATGTTACGTGGGTTTTACTAACTGTAAAACTGTCTGGTCGACCGGTTATGTATTTTTGTAAAGTTAAACGTTAAAAACACAATAGTGTGTGTATGCAAATGATATGGATATATCTTGTTTTATCTCCCTTTGTGCACTATTTCGGACCCAATAGGATTTTATTTGAGTACTTCGCGTCCAAAATACGGATTATTAATACATTTTTGCTGAAATAAATTCAATATTCTAAGTCTTTGATATGTTTCGTCATAGGCAAAGAGTTAGTTCAGTAGTGTTTAGGTACGTCGCGACTTAAATCGACGTTGGTATCACAGAGTGCTTTAGTCACTAAGTAATGAGCTTTCTTCAGAAAATTCATATTACACATAATGATTTATAGGTAGGCCGTTCTTTGAATTTCTGTACTAAGATTTATGTACCTACGTATTTTATTCTCTAATGTAAGAAAAAGTTTATTAGCGCCAAACATAACGAATAAAGTTAAAAAAAAGAAGAAAATGTGCGTCACATTCATCCAAAACAGCTATCGCTCAACATAATGTCAACCACCAAAAACCAATCACAGATCATCATACATTTTGGCTAAATAACTTCAAACACAAGTACCTAATAATAAACCAATCTTATGTAGTGAAACTGTTTTAAATCTAAACTTTTACATTAAAATAGCAACATGAAATCTAAGAAATATTACAAAGATCATTAAATGTTAGGTAATCATTTATAATAATGATATCTAAGTGATTTTTTAAAAGATAAGAATATTATTTTTGTAAACACAATAATCAAATTAGGTTCTGCTACATTGGTTCCAAGCTTCTTATATGTGACAGATGTCAATATATAATCTATATAAATAAAAATCAATAGCCAAAAATGTTTGTCCGCGCAGCACTTCGAAGCGGTTGCACCTATTTGGCTAAATCTTTTTTGTTGTGTTTGTAATCGTCAGGACAAGGTATGTATGACAGATTTTTTTTGGAAAATCCACCGAGATAATTGGAAATTTGGATGCTATTTTTGTATAAAATTCTCCCTGGGCGAAGCCGCCGGGCACGAACAGCTTGTTATATATAATATTCAATATCAATATCCAACAAACATTATTTGAATAATAATACATTATTACATACATTATTACATACATAAACTCACGCCTTCTTCCCATAGGGGAAGGCAGAAACTACAGAACGCCACCTGCTACGATCCTTACATACTCCTTTTGCCTCGTTTACGTTCATACATCTGGTCACACACGCACGCCGGTTGCGAATACTACGCACCTGACCTTTCTGAAGGACATCACCAATAAGGTACACTATATGTCTTCCTAGTGCGTCCCCTCCCGGCGTTTCCACTCACATCTGCCTTGTAAATACCTTAGTCGCCCTTCATTCATCCTCTCAACATGACCAAAACATATAAGCATACCCTTTTAAATTTTTGTCACTAAATATTCTTTTAAACCGCACCGTTGCCTTATCACATAATAATAATAATTTAATAATAATATAACATCTAAATTCATGATTTAATGACGTCACAAATAATTCATAATCTAATAACACACGCGTAGAGGCACAGCACAGACAACACTAAAAAGAGAGAAGAGACTTTTTGAGTTTGACATTTATTACATAATGACACTACCTATCTTGTTAGTGTTACACAAATCACGCGATGGATTTTCAGTCCCTTCATCCACACGTATCTAAATACGTGTGGATGAATTGTTTAGAGTTGTGGTTGTGATCAGTGTTCGTGAGTTTTGTGTTAGGTGTAAAAATCATGGGCAGAAGACAATCATTAACTAGATCACGATGAATCCTTATTAGAAAGTAACCATTATTAACAGGACTTTGCCAACAAAAATATGATTAATACTATTTCGACAGTAACTTTATGATTTATGAGCCCAATTATTACTGTTAATCTCCTTTTATGAGAAATCACCACAAATTTTCTCAAAGTAACTCAGTTAGTCAGTCTAGGCAATAATTAGTTTATTTTTGTGATAACTAAGTATTAGAAACTAGAGATACTTATGTGGTGAAGACATTACTAATATTCTAGGTAATTTTGCTGGCTATATAAAATCATGTCAATTTAGGTTCAAACTCGTGTCGCGCTCGGTTCAAACTAGTGTCGCGTTTGGTTCAAACCGTTGCGTTGTCGCGTTTGGTTCAAACTCGTGTCACGTTTGTTTCAAATTCGGGTCGCGTTTGGCTCAAACCGTTTTGTGACGTTTGGCTCAACCTTTCAACCAATTACTTGCTATTGTTTGATGTGCATAATCATTTATATTTCTCTCTCTTTTTTGTCTGGTGATATTTTTACTGTAGTGTGCGTTTTCTTTTCCGTGTAGGTAATAATTAATTTTGCTGTGTTTTTATTTTATTAATTTTCTTTCATTTTATTGTTGCAGGTAAGCGCATATTTCCACATCACTACCTAAAGTTCAACTGAAAAACCTAAAGTAGGTAAGCAAACATTTAAAAACTTACAAAATATGGGTGTTCCTACAACGTTTTAGAGAGCTATAGATAATTTACCTACTTAACTGAATATTCTTGTAAGCAGACTTCACTTTACAATTCTACAGATACATCTCAACATTAAAATAAATTGAATACTCAGAGCAAAGCAATAATAAAGACGAAAGATGATTTGCTGTTATATTTTATTTTGCATTTGAAACTCGACAGTAACGAGCTTCCACTTTCATTCAATTTTAGACTCCAACTCCGTCACGTATTGGGTCGATGTTTCCAAAACGAGTCTTCCGTCGAGCTCTGTAGTTGTCATTCCATAGAACAATAGTGACAATTCCATGTAATAATAATTTGCACTTGTTAGCGATGACAGTTTTTTGTTTTTGTGAAAACAATTTCGCTTTTTTCAATTTTGTCAGTAGTTATATGCAAACAAAAATATGTTTTATTCGGAATCTGTAGTTACTAATGTGTCGTGCGTTTATTACAAATCACAGAATCAGACTTTATACCCAGAAAAAAAATGGTTGAAAATAAATAGCACATAATTATAGCATAATCCACACGCATGATGATTAGATTTAAGTATATGACGCTCGTTCTACGAAATAGATTTAATTAATTGTGACTGTTGCGCATGTTATCCCCTAAAGATCCTGATGAGTGGAGGTGCAAAGAAAATCTAAACTGAATATACTAATCGTTTCTAGACAAAATTAAACTGGTTGCTAATTTAATTGTATAATTTATAATTTTTATGACATTGATTTTACATTCTGTAACTACTTTAACTCACACAATATATTATTATCTATTTGTTGAAAATGTAGAAAAATCATCTACTTTTCAATATTTGTAAATATGTGAGCACCATGTATCTCTCACGTAATTAATTTACCTGTCATTGCTTTATATTTAATTATTTTTACTTATTGTGCTATAGTCATTTTATTCTAGGGGCATCGTCTTCACATAATTATAGTTATATAATTAATGTATACAAAATATTGTCAAACATTTTAAAAGAGTAACGGTGGAGTTTTTTGCCCATCTTCTCGATACTAAACTGCCTTTTGGATGGGGCGACTAGAATTAATTCTGTTTTTTGTAAATTTTGACGTTCAAAAGTGCCCTTTATGTGCCTATTTGAAACAAATTATTTAACTTTGACTTTATTTAATCTTGTTCCACCATAACTCGGTTAATTAATACAGTAGGATATGACGTGGCCGGGCGGCGGTATGTAAGCGACTCCCGAGCCGCTCACTTGCGCTCCGTTAAAATATCGCATCGCTAAGGTCGCTACATCGAGCGATGCAATATGCTGAATTGCGCTACATGCCCGGGTGTTACCATTGTGTGGATCGCCCGGAGAACACGGTGGAGGTCTGCCCGGCATGGGCAGAACACCGCCGTGTCCTCGCGGAGGCGATCGGCGGCGGCGATGTCTCGCATCCGGCCCTGGTCCAGGCCTTGGTACGGAACGAGAGTGCATGGGAAGCCGTTACTTCCTTCTGCGAAGCAGTAATGCTCGCGAAGGAGGAGGCAGAACGCGTGAGGGAGAGGCAACCTTTGCGCCATCATGCCTCTAGTCGCCGCAGGAGACGCCCTGGGCATCGGGAATCAACAGCTGATTCCCGGCCACCGTAGGCGCGGGTTTGCGGATCGCGAGCAATGGGCAGCTCGCCGTCTGGTAAGGATCAGGCTCGGGTTGACGGCGCGTTGTGTTCCGCTCGCGCCTCAAAGAGATGTCAGCAAACATTGACGGGGTCCGTTAGAGCCGATGTCTGCCAGGGTCGCGGATTATTCGAAAGAGTTACCGTGGTCCCGTGTAACCGAGTTCCTTCAGTTGAGCACAGGCAACTGAAAAAACACAAGTGGGTTTTAGCCAGTAAAAGTCTGACACGCCCTTCCGCTCCACCCAGAGCGGGAGAAGTTATTTGATGATGTACCACACAAAAAAAAAGTGTCGCTACATCACACCCCATCCTCTATTTTTTTTTACAATATGGAAAACAGATATATAACTCTAGGCTTACATTAACAGCTTACAAAGATACGTACATTACTACACAATTCCACACAACAGATTGTTGCTTACACACTACCTTATCTTACACATCGCGGTCTCTCCATGTTTAAGAGCCTTCTTTAAATAAACCATATCGTCTTTGCGCGTGCAAAAGTCGCTATGTGTTATTTCGTGATTTTCGGTTTTTTATGCAGTTTGAATCGTTATTTAAATACACACATACTGTAAAAACAGCTATGTGATAAATGCAATATTCAAAGAGTTACGGAATGTAGCTATGTGATATTCATACATCGAAAGTTCCATATAAACACGCTAAGTGTTATATTTCACATAGCCAAAATAAATGTGTAAAAAACACATAGCGACTATGGAAAGCGCAGCGACGATATAAGAATCGAATGTCTTATGGTAGCTGCCATAACGTCCGCTCTGCAGTAATCAATAACACCACTAGGGCCGGCAGCAACCGTTATGACAGCGCCAGTAAAATAAATACAAATAACCCCAACTGATGTTATCGCACAAAGTTTACGATAACAAATACAACATAGTTGTTACCTTAGCAAAGGAACTCAGTCTGACGACCATGTAATATGAAACTGAATATCTTGCACTTTTCAATCTCCGACTACTGTTATACATAACTTGCTGCGGTCGCAACGGGTGCCGGGTTCCCACGGCTCCGGGATTACTTGGCCTTGCCGCTGCCCAAGTCAGTACGAACGGCACTTCTCTTCTGAACCACCCTCTCGTGTGGCCTATGCCGCCTCTCCTTATTGCGTAACATAACAGAATGCCCAGTATTACAGCGATAATGATGAGCATTATCCCAAAATAGTTCAATTTACTTACTAATTGTAGTCCGGCCACTACTTGGGCTTGTGCCGTAGAAATATATTCCTTATTCTGATAGTTGCCCATTTCAAAATATTTAGTGCCTGAAAACTTCATTTACTGTGTGTCTAGCCCGTAGCTATAACGAAATGTACTAGTATTTGTTACAATGGCGAATATACTAAGTTACTTTTGCTAGGTGAACAGAAATCGCACGGGTTTCTTAATCACTCCTCCAGAGCGTGTGGCTTTAGTCATAGGCGGTAGCGGGTTTTGCTCGCGTGCTGATTTCATGTTTCACTGTTATCATTATTGTGTACGCTATCTGATGTCTTATCGTCAGCAATAATATATGCGGGTTTTAACCTATCTATAGACACGGTTGATAGACGATCACCTATTTTTATGTCACTTTTGCTAATGACTTGGTACGTGCCACTGAACGACGGTGTCAGTCTTACCATGTCATTATTTACGAAAATATGTGTACAAGTGTTCAAATCTCTATGAACGAATATTCTCCTGGAATCGCTAAACGCTTGTGACTGTGGACGCATATCATTAATAATACTCCTAAGTTTGCTTCCAAATTTAGGTAAATGGTCTACTTGCGTTTTCTCTGCTTTGTGATAAAAATCGCCCGGTAATTGCAACGTTTGTCCTAATACCAATTCTGCTGACCTTACGTTTAGATCGCTCTTACAGGCCGCGCGGAGCCCCACCAGTACTGTCGGTAGTTCATCGACCCATGACCGATTATCTGACAGTCTAGCTTTAATTGTTACCTCCAGGGAGCGATGCATTCTCTCTACCATATCATTCCCCTGCGGATGATACGCGCGTTCTTTATTCGTGACATATTCATCAAACTGCTGAAAAGTTCGCTCTCGAATTGCCTTCCTTGATCGCTCGTTAACGTTTTTGGACAACCGAATCTACACCCTTCGTAGATAGCCTTAGCTACTGTGTCAGCCGCAATATTTGTAGTTGGAATTGTCTCTGGCCAACGTGTAAACCTGTTTATGACGGTGACGTAATAACGATAACCTTTCTGTGAAGTCGGTAGACGGTTCTCTATGTGTTCATGTTCAAATCGCTCTGTTATCGGAAATTTACCTGTTTTCGAAATTTTATGTGTGTGTACTTTTACTTTCTGACATTGAATGCACGATCTAACCCACCTTTTTTTTTTTTTTTTTTTCGGGGGGAAACCTTCAAAAGGCACCCGACCTCTGGGGATGGAGGTCGGGGAGTGTGGGATTTTTACCTCACTAAAACCACCCCGGTGATCACCATCAGCACATAGAGGGGGTCCCGGTTCCTACGATCTAACCCACCTAGCGACGTCTTTGTTCATTTCTAGCCAAAAATAGCCTCTTTTCATTATTCTACGCGTGGCCCTAACGCCTGAGTGGCTTATATTATGAACTGTATTAAAAGCTAACTTTCGGAAACTGAATAGGAGGTATGAACTTACCTGTTTTTTTTTTAATATTAGAATATAATTTTTTATTACACGGTGGTGAATTTACTTGTTCTAATACAATGTTGCGTCGTGCTGCCAGCATGCGTGTCATTTGATCGTCGGTTTCCTGTGCTTGTGCAAGTTCGTTGAAATCGATGCTTGTGGAACAAACAACAGACTCTACACGTGATAACGCTTCAGCAACCGCGTTCTCGTTTCCGGCAACGTATTGTATATCGCTTGTAAATTCGCGGATGTATCACAATGACTGCCGTGTGCGCATCGGTGTTTCTCAATCTGTCCCTACTTTAGAAAACGAGGATGTCAATGGCCTATGGTCGGTAAAAACGGTTAATTTGCGACCTTCTACCATGTTCCTAAAACGAACGATTGATAGGTATATTGCTAATAAATCACGATCGTACGTGCTGTGTTTTGCTGCGCCGCAGATAGCCTTTTGAAAAAACATCCTAGCGGTTTTCATTTTCTGTTAGTCCTTGGAAAATATCCTAGCGGTTTTCATTTTCCTTTAGTCTCTTATTGCAAGACTGCGCCCACGCAAGTTTTTGATGCGTCGCACATTAGGGCTAATTTTCCTGTTTCTCCCGGGTGAACTGAAGTAATGGCGCTTTGTAGGCTTGCCTTGCACTGCCCGAAAGCAACCAACTTTTTATCATTCCATTCTATTTTAGACTTATCCTTCTTTTTTTCTCCATGTAAATATTTATTTACCGCTGCCTAAACTTCAGCAGCCTTCAAATGCGATCTATAAAAATTAACCATTCCAAGAAACCGTCTCAACTGCTCGACCATTTCCTGCCGCGGGTAGTTCTGTATGGCCTCGATCTTATCTCCTAGAGACTTAATCCCTTCTGAAATCAGAGATAGATTTTTTAGGCTACAGTGTCAGCATTGTAGCCTAAAAAATCTATCTCTGATTTACCTAAACTGCATTTTTGCATGTTAACTGTTATTTCGTAGTGTTCAAACCTGTTAAAAATTTGTTTTAAATGTTTTCTGAATAGCTGGGCGTTGGTACAGGCGTTTACGACGGCATCTATATAGCAAAATAAATACGAGGTTTCCATTCCTTCAGAATCCTTGAGGTATTCAAAATTTCGCAAATTTTGTTCATGAATCTTTGAAACGTTTTCGACGCGTTTCACAATCCGAACGACATCCTAGGGAATTCCAGCAGTCCGAAAGGAGTAATTATTGCTGTCTTTTCTATATCCTACGGTGCTACACAAATATTATGATAGGCCCGGTTAATATCGGTTGTAATCTATCGAAAATTGTCTTACCTGCTAATCCATACGTGAAATCCTCCAGTCTTGATATCGGGTACCTGTCTGGTTTCGTGATCGCGTTGAGTGCACGATAGTCACCACAGGGTCGAATCTGCCTCAACGCTGCTTCCCAATTTGGGGGGCCCGAGCACCGCCTGCAGGCGGTTGTACGTGGGGATCGTGCGATCCATGGCCCTGTATGGGGCCCCAGTGTGGGCAGCTGACCTGACGGCCCGCAGTATCGCAGTGTTGTGAGTACCGCAAAGGGTGATGGCCGTCAGAGTCATCAGAGGGTATCGCACGATCTCCTACGAGGCGGCTTGCTTGCGTACTGGCAGGATCCCCGCCGTGGGACCTGGAAGCGAGAGCCCTCACGTCACTACATCGGTGGCGCGAGGAGGCGCGGATGCAGGGCGTGGTACAGCGGCAGATCATGCTGCGCCGGTCCGAGCTCCGTCAGGTCGTGGTGGCCGAATGGCGGGACAGGCTTCTGCGCCCTACCACTGGCCTCGCCACCATCGGGGCGGTCCAGCCGGTGCTCGATGACTGGCTCGGGAGGAGGCATGGCTCCCTGTCATTTAGGGCGACGCAGGTGCTCTCAGGACACGGCTTCTTCGTGGGGTACCTGCATCGCATAGGCAGGGAGCCAGACGCTCGGTGTCATCACTGCGTCCATTGCCGGGAGGATACGGCGTGGCATACGCTTGCAGAGTGTGCAGCTTGGGAGGAGCCACGCCGTGACCTCGTTTCGGAAGTGGGAAGTGACCTGTCGCTGCCGGCTGTGATTAATTCTATGGTTGGCGGCGCAGCGTCGTGGGACGCGGTGATCTCCTTCTGCGATAATGTCATGTCGCAGAAGGAGGCAGCGGAAAGGGAGAGAGAGATGTCGACTGCTCTCCCGGCCCGCAGCAGGCGCACCGGGCGTCGGCAGAGGGCAGATAATGCCCTCTTCCGGCCCCCCTAAATGGGTCCAGGGACGGCGGACTCGGGAACGTCCGCCGCCCCCTATCATATAAGACCCGAGGTGGCGGCGCGTAATGTTCCACGCGCGCCTCTCTTAGACGTCGCGGGGGAGTTAAACTCACTCCCCCCGCTTGACCAGACGGGGCCCACAGAGGCGGGCCGGCACTAGCCGGGGGTTACGTTGAAGAGTGCTTAAGTGTCCCCGTAGCCCCCGGTGCAAGTGTGCGAGGGAACACGGGGTGGTTTTAGTCAGTAGAAGTCTGACAGACCCCTTCGCCCGCCCCAGGGCGGAGGACATCCATGAGGATTTGAGGATTTCCAACCCGTAAAAAAAAAAAAAAAAAAGGGTCGAATCTGCCCATCCTTCTTCAGCACTACGTGTAGAGCGCTCGCCCAAGGACTGCTCGATGGTATGAAAATCCCTCATTCCATTTTTCATTGGCCTGTAAATCTGTGTTGCTGTTGCTTGATAATGCAGACGTGCTCGGTTTGATTGACGCTACCTCATCGGTACCTATGTTCTCCAAAATTGTATCTGCCATAGTAGCGAAGTCTTCTAGATTCGTAACACTGCTCACTGCTAGTACCGCTCGCACGCCCGAGGGTAACCGGTTCAACCAAGACCTCTTCAGTGACTCCTCTGCTAGACTACTAATCTTCGCTAACACCGCCATTTCCCTGAGTAGCTGCGATGGCTTTTGCGTTCCCAGGTTAATTTTCGCAATCAGCCTTTGAAATTGTTTTTCCGCGCTTTCTTCATAAACTGCCAAAAAACGCTTCTTCAATGCCGCGTACTTGCCCGATTCTGGCGGGGCTTCGATTAAATCAGTAACTTGCCGCACAGTATTCTGGGTTAACTTGGCGATAACTATATCAAACAACTGCGCGTCACCTTGTTTCTGTGGTGCCATTATAGCTTTAAACTGGCAAAACCAAGACTTGGAACATCCGTACAAAATTCTGGGATCTTCAACTGTACGGATATCGCTGCTACCTCAGAGACGGCTGCTTGGGCCGCCGCTACCGCTCCGGCTACTGTTGCGGGATTCATGTTCGTGATTCCAAAACTATCTCGCTCTAAAATGTCCACCGTGCACCCCGCGGTCTAAAGCGCGCTTGCCACGTCTAAATGAGTCGCTTACGGTGCACAAGTTCACAAAACATAATTACTCTGATTTAAAACGTTCGGGTTCACCAATTGTTATTCCTTAAAGGTCCTGATGAATGGAAGTGCAAAGAAAGTTTGAACTGAATATAATAATCGTTTAATCTTGTTCCACCATAACTCGGTTAATTAATTCAGTAGGATATGACGTGGCCGGGCGGCGGTATGTAAGCGACTCCCGAGCTGCACGCTAGCACTTCGTTAGAATATCAAAAATGCAATTCAGCATATCGAATCGCTAGGGTCGCTACAAGATTAATCATAAAACAGTTCGATCATAGAATTATATTCTTTTTTAGGCATATTTTGAAGCTAACATTTGACATGAGTGTCTTAACGTTAATAATATGAGTATCTTAACATGAAGTATCTTTTCCAGACTAATTAAATGTAAACCGAATTAAGAATTTAGAAATAATTAATTAACTCTAAAGACGTCTTATTTCTCTTTAGGAAATTAATCATTTTATTTTCAATGTTAATTATATTAAGTGAAGTGTACTTACTTACCCTTACTTAGTCAAACTTTCTCTAGTATGTATCCTAAGCTAACTGGGTCGAGATTTTTTGAATGAAGATACCGTTTGAATGAACAATTTTTGAAATTGAAGTCGCTATAATGTTGGGAAGGCTAGAGCCATCAAATAGTCAAGTCAATACTTGTAGGTATTGAGATAAACCTTTAAAAATTGTCACAAACTTCAGGACTCAATTCTTTTATTCAGCGACCATTCTTGTAACTCCCAATACCACCGGCTTGATATACATATTTCTTAATTTGGCAGTTGATGCGACATCGTTTCCTTGAACGATAAAAAGTGACACAATCATAGACGCTAAAACCATCAATAACCTTTCTAAAGTTTTAATTTAGTCTACACTTAAATTCGCTTCATCAAAATCTTGCAAGTATTTCAGCGATGCTTTAACATGTCCAAGTACAATACTCCACAATGTCTGCAGTAGTCATATTCACAATCGTCTATCACGGCAGTAGATAAAGGAACCCGAAGTAAGGTCCAATACCCTAAGCAATCATGCATTCACCCGCGCCCACACAGAGCATTCACGAGGCAATAGGCCCGCATACCGGCCGGTATCGGTACCGGAACCGATACCGGCTTAAGCCACCTACACACGGCCGATACAAAACTGCAATCACGGCTCGCTAAATATTGATGTGTGTCGCGTGATACGTACAATCAATTTATTGTCGTTCCCCGTGATTGACGAGCCGTCAATGCGTTCGCTTCTAGCGATAAATGATCGAGGACCAATCCAATGTTTTTGTTCAATCGTAAGAACTGATGGACGGCCGAATCAATCGGTATCAATCAACATTGACGCTATTGTAGCTGACGCCTCGAGATATGAGGAGCCCGCCAGGTCCCACTCATCTGCATTTGAATGACTCGGGAGAGATCGTTACAGTTAGGTATGGTAATGGACATCGGCAGTAAGATGAGCCGATGGTTGTCTTCAAATGCCCATCGAACTCTATTATTATAAGGACGGTATTTTCTTCTCGTATTTCTCGGATAAAAACTAAAGTGAGGCTCATGAATTCATGTTTTATGTATGTGGCGCTCGAGTATTTTCTTAAACTGCTAAGCTGATTCTGATAAACGAAGTGCCTTTCGATCTGTCTCATTGAGAAGCATAGAAATGTCGAACTGGCAACGTTACATTAACATTTTATTTATTTACTTTGTCATGAGTAAGTATTCCATTAGATCTAAGCCAATGTTCAGTACTTAAAGAATTTTACACATTTCACTTCAGAAGAAATTTAAATAAGGCCTTTCTATAGTAAACCCATGCTGTTCATAACATTTTTATAGAAGAAGTAAATTTTTGTCAAAATAATAAAGTTGATAAGTACCTAAGCTAAATTAATTTTAGTAGCAAAAACTGACTAATTAAAAACACCAGTTTTCTACTACTGAAAGCCTAGTTTATTGCATTACCCTACCTATTCAATAATTATTTTGAGAAACGTTAGTATAGGTATAAAGCAGTTAGTTCCAAGAATTGCCCAATATGTTTGTTGTTGTTGTTAATAGGATCACAGCTTCCGAGTACAACCACAACTGATTATTAAGTAGATTCTTGATGATGTTTTAGTAGGTACCAGGAATCATTAGCAGGTAGGTACCTTACGAAGCCTGTGGATGTGTGTGTAAGCACACGAGCTCTCGGTACTGTCCGAGACAATGGCGAAGTCGGAAGTGCGTGTGTATGTGTGCGTGTGTGTGTTATGTGCACACGCTACTCGTCTTCACGCACACATTCACAACGTGTTTGTACATTCGGTTAACACAAGTAAAGCACGCGTCGCTTCGTAAGATAAAAATACTGTACTTAATTTTGTATATATTCAAAACTAGCTTCTGCCCGCGACTTCATCTGCTTACAAGCCAATACCAGTAAACATCCTACGGCACGCCGCGTAGTGTAACTTTCTATCAATGAAAGAATTTTAGTACACCTTCAGAGATTTCGCATCGCCTTTAGCTCTTTATAATATTCGTTTAGATTTGTTGATAGTAGCATGTGTTAGCTATCTACACATACAAGGTGGTGGTGGTACTTGAAGCCATAAGTTTAGACACTTCTTATTTTATTTTCTGCCCGTCATCCACATCGCGAGACTACTTTCTACACGCTGGTACTTAATAAATATTTCTGCGAAACATTTGCAAAATATCTCAAATATTTGCTTTTATTAAAAACACTCGTTGACGTATCTTTGAGCAAAAATACCATAACCAATCTAATTTTATTCTTATTAGGTACAAGCGACTAATTTCAGAATCTCAAAACATTTATGGTTAATGTTATGTTAGTTATTTAATTTTCTGAAGTACCTTTTTAACTTATATCCAATAAATATTACTTAGATACTGACCTGAATGTATAAAATAAATATCTAGCCAAAAACTGAAATTAAGCATTTTATCATACCTACCAAGCCGGGTAGCAAAATATTTTATATCTCAAATCACCTAATTATATTGAAAAAGACTGACAAATACACAAATTGACATAAACAGACTACCATGGATTCTACTTGTATTCATAAACAACCAGCATCTGGAAAAAAAGAAACGATTCATGAACATCTTAACGCTGTAATAACCCATAGAATTGTATCGCAATATGAGACAATATACGTTTACGATCGCAGAGAGCGGTGTTATCATAACACAGGGCCACTTGCGCAGCATTATCGCGCTCAGGCGCCGTATGTCGGCATTACGGCACTTAGGACACACCCCCGCTTCTTATACACTTTGAGAACTCGCAGGCTGGACGAATATCACAAAAATAATTACTTAAGTCAACTGTTCATGCCTGAACATAGACGCAAATCTAAGCAGGATTAGACGCACTCAAAAGACATTTGGCACTTTTATTGTCAACTAAATTGGTTTTCAACTGCATTGCCTTCATAGATTTAGCTAATATCGGTAGCTTTATAGTAGGTACATAGTGCACACACATGTGCTATGCAGTTATACAATACTAAGAGATTTAATTTATACAATACAAAGATAGTTTTTACAATCTTCAGCAGCTCCAACAATATTTTCGAATGCTAATTAATTAGTCTATGCGCCCTGTGGAGCAGGACCAGCGTTGAGCCAAGCATCTTTATCAGCGATGTAATCCCCCAACTTATAATTTGCTTAGCTGCATAGTGTACGTTTTATACAAGATTAAAATTTCGTTTCTTTCAGTTGGAATACAAACACGATGTATTCTTCCCCATGAATATTTTGTAAAAAGGGGCCCTCGATAGATCTCTTCTACAAACTACTGCTACTTATTGAATGGTTATGAAAAAAAATCTATGTGAAATATATCCCCACTAACACTCGACATCCATACTCAATACTCAATTCTTTATTGCATTCCATATGTATTACATAGATGGTCTTACAAGGTAAAAGATCAATATGGACCCTGTCGGGCGGATCAAAGCATTAGGTTGGATGTACAAAACTCTAACTTAACAGGAAAGCAAAAATAAAATTGGCAATATTGTTTCTTCATACTTTTATTAAACCATAAGTATTTAAATTTATTCTTTGTTTAATATTTAGTAGATAATGGTACATTGCGCTTCTAATTATAAGCATCACCCTAATTGGGAAAATCAATTTAGTATAAAAAAAATATTATTTAATAATTTACATCCGATCTTATGCCTGAAATATAATAGATTTGGATTAAAACGCAAGCTTATGTTTCCATCCGACTTTACGCTTGCAATAAAAGGTGATAACTTTGAGTTTTATATTGACATTATAGTATTATGATCTTAGATATAAAACAATTAATTCAAGTCTGATCTGGGATATTGCTGTATACTTCTCAGATACTTGTTACTTATTTAATTTCAAGCAAAAGGTAGGAAGCCCTCATACAAATTATATTAACCCAACAAGGTACAGGATTTAAGACAAAAAAAAAAGTTTTGTATCACAAAGGCAATAAATCGTAAAACATTGAACCTAACGAGAATATCAAAAAATAAAAAAGTGAGCTTAGAGCCAAGCTGGAAAGTCAGTTTAAAAGGAATTAAAAAAAAACTATTATCTAGGAAAATCAGGCGCGTTGTCATTATGTGTTAGATTTCTGTAAAACCGTGAAATTCTGCAGGTACCCAGTCTAAAAGGGTAATAATCATTTTTTAATAATCATTTTATTTCAGGAAATTATTCCAATAATGAATCTTTATATTTTGCAGAAGATATTGGTTTCTCTTTTTCTCGCACATTCGGTAAGTCATCGGGAAGCCGGATGCCATTAGACAAATTGCGTACCAATGATATTTCAAAAAATTCTGCTGAATTTGTTTTGTAAAACAGCATCCCTGGCTGATCTTGCTTTAGCCAAACACATTTTGAGATTTTGAACTCCTTGCCATCTTTGTTATTTTTTCTTGTTACTAATGGCCCTTTCTTTTTATAAAAGGTGATGACGTCATTAAAATGCCGTAGTTCCATGTCAAATACTTCAAAAGGTTTTTCCTTCACATATTTTTAAGAATTTGAACCAATCCCTGGGAATAACGATTTGCATTGTTTTTAGCTGTTTTTTTCCCTTTCTATTAATTAATGTATTTTGTCCACTTCCATAAGAGTATGGCCTTTTAGGATATATTTGTGACTTTTAACTTAGGAAATTTGTACAGCAGCCAAATATATGCCATTACTATAGTCAAATTTCTATTCTGGCCTGCGCCATTATCTGAGCAAAATGTCAATTCTTCAACAGTTTCAATTTTTGATTTGTTTAGCTCTGCCCACCGAGAGAGACAAAAGGCTATTTCATTGCCTCCTCTTCCGCCTGCGTTTTCAGACCATATCATATTTGTATCAAAATTACTGAAAGTAAGTGTTAAGTTCAAAGTCCATAGATTACGCAAGTAGAAATACTTGGTAATAGTTAAATTTGGTGTCGCTAAACACTTCTGTAAATAAAACTTTAAAACTTTTTTTCTTTCCAGAACTACTTAGAGCCTCCTTATCAGCTTTAAAAAAATTATATCTTTCATCAGATGCTCTTTCATGTACTTCCCGTGCCTTTTCAATTTCTCTTCTTTCTGATTCTTCTATAGCGTCTTTTAATTTTCTTCCATACACATCGCAATCATCACACGTGTCCACTGACGGCACTTTAAAACTAAGGTTGAATTTTGTATTGAATGTTTCGGTATATCCATTCTTTTGCGATGAGATTGTTAGGTGTTTCTTCTTTTATCATGAGTTCTTTGTAATGTTACTACATGTTTGCAATGTTTAAGTACGGCCCTAATACTTTTTCCACTTTTTTGGCGTGAATAATGGCTCTCATAGGAGGGATAGGAAGCAATATGATTCATTACCTTTTTAATCATGGGTTCAGAAGATTTGTTTCCTGGAACATGTTTTCCCCCCCGTTCTCCAATCATTAAAGCTCCCTTCAGTTTTTTTTAACCTAATTTATCAAAAAAGAAATCCAACCGAGAATGTATATTTGAACTATCTTTAGTACCGACTAAGTATCTTAATTTTTTTATTAGTTTTCGGAAGCATAAGGTTGGAATTGCTTAAATGTACACAAATCCACTACAAAATTGTTGTTATTACAACAAGAAAGTCTCATATTGATAGCAGACTATAAGCCTTAGTCGTATTAAGCAAAATTGTTTAAAGCATAATGTTGTGTTTAAATATACGTACTATTATTTGATTATAAACTTTAGATGCATAAAGGCTTATCTACGGAAGCGTCCCGCATGTAAGACCAAATATATGCATAATAGTGTACATTTAAATACGGTTCATAAAACTATTAATAATTTTGTAAAAATAAAAGTTTACGCCTCCCAGACATTTCAAAAAGTCTATAAATCTGACTTTTTGTATGTGTGTATATTGTCAAGGGTACGAGATAGAAATACCAAGGTCAGATTGTGAGAAAGAGAAACAAAACCTTAACATCTATATACTAAAAAGTAATTTCGGTCGGATCTATACATCAGACCTAATTAATACCTCTGATGTCGAGTTGTGTGTGATGTTAGTAGTTTCTCTATGATTCCCAACCGTATTTGGACACAAATGTTGTTTGAGCTTGAGAATGTATTTACATTCCATATTTAATTGAAATCGATTAGGATAGGAAGCCATTGTGATGGCTCGTCAAAAGTTTTGTAATACAATTTCTCTGATATAGTTGTACACACGTAAAAAAATATAATCCTAAAGTATGATTAAATATTAACTTATTGTACCCTAAATTAAACAAAATTCTCTAAGCCTATACAGCATTTTATTTTTAAACTGTTGTAAAAGATTGCCAAAAGTCTATTATTCCTACCCAAAACTGGCCGCACAAGCCAAACATAAATTCAACGGGATTAAACCCCTTACTCAGCGCGCACCGCACGTTGACACACCGCCCACAACTCGACGCCAAATAATAAGAGAGAAAAAACAACCCGTAAAAAGTGCTATTACAGTTCCTACGAGTGCACTGTAGTGTTGTGCTATTGCGGTCTCAAAAAATGTTACGGCCGTCCGCACTCTACGACCGGGCACTCTCTGGCCGCCTGGTCTTCGGTCGCCGGTCGCCGGTCGCCGGTCGCCGGTCGCCGGTCGCCGGTCGCCGGTCGCCGCCGGCGTAAACACTAACGCCGCCCGGCCTTATGTAGACGGCTTTGCGTGATAATCTTTATTAATAGAGCAATCCCTAGGACTTTTTGTTGGGATATAGATTGAGGCAGTGTTAAGCTTGGTAGACTTATGTTGTGGGCTCAAATTGCTGGATAATTCCGGCCTTAATATGTCGGCGAATTGGAAGTTAAGAAGAATCTTTGTAAAAGTTTTCCTTACTTTAATTTAACCAATTGATTATACTTGTTTAATTAAGCCTGTCTTAAAGGCCTGGACAAGATTGAGGACAGTAAATAATGGCGTAAAAGGCAAGAGGCTTAAATTTCCTCCCTCTACAGGAGTAGAAAAAACAACAAAAATAAATACTGAAGGAAAAATAGAAACTGAGTGAACTGAATAAACACAGGTCCTAAAAAAACGTTACATTTATTAATGCTGAACTGAATTCAGAGCACCTTAATTTTAAACCCATTATCGAAGTTGAACACACTGACCCGTTTCCGGAGCGACCTTAAAAACAAATGTCCCACTTAACTGAATCGGCAGAAATTGTGCCGTTCATTCCATTAGGGCGTACATTTGCATAAAATCTCAAATGTTAAGCGTATGCGTGTCGCGTAACCTTGTTTTACCGAGATTCGTCGGTTTGTCCGGTGCCGTCCGGTGCCGCCCGCTGCCGGCCGGCCACTCTGTCTGGCAGGTGAAACTTTTAAACGGCGGTCGAGCGTTACGTTGTGCAAAACTTTTAACGAGCTTCCGGCAAGCCGTGCCATGCTGTTTAATCATAGTTTTAAATTGCAGTATGTAAGGACTCGCAAATATACACAACTTTGTACGCGATGTTGCTCACGAAACAGATGCGTGCGACTTATTGCGATCATTATATACCGCTGTAACAGAACGGTAAGTACTATCTACTATCGGCTACTTGTCATTCGCGCGGAATACTGAAGTCAATGGAGGGAAAAACGGTTTTTCGAAGCACGTAGACGATAGGCTCGCGATCTATCTAACCGATCGTATCTTAGGCACGCTCCTTGCCCCAGTTCACTGACTGCTCGGAACAGACCGCCGATAAAAACAATTAACACTTCACGGGCACCTGCACCATTCTGTTTGTGTTCCATTCCCTTGAATAAACAGATGATAACCAGTTAAGTGGCAGTCGCGTCGACTGACAAAGTACACGAGAATTTCATAAACAAACTTATGCAAATACAGCCACTGAAGTAGCTCCCCTTAGACATAAATCTGTGTGCCGTCCACAGAGACAAACGCGCCCCTCTACGTCGATCTAATATCAATTTTATTGCGTGGTAGCAAGTTTGATATTAGTTTGTCAGGTGATATGGAGATGGGATGTGGTGCTCGTGATAGAGCGCAGTGTTTACGTTCTGGCGAAAGTCAAGTTGTTTGTTTTTTGTTCGGCAATAATTTCCGGATCGATGGTAATGTGTGAGGCGGTAATAAATGGCGGGAACGGTGCTTGCGTACAGGCGACGCGCGGCGGCGACTTCACTGCAGTGATTCTAGCTAGAGCTATGCCTTTCGTCAACAAAATTACAATTATATTGCAAACACTGAACACGGGCACGTTTCCTTAATAAAGTCTCAAAAAACATACGTCTCTGTAATTTTGTAACGTCATAGAAATGATGCATCTACTTAGACTGCTGGCCGCGCTAACAACCAGAACGAACCTACTCGCCAAAACACCTGTGACCCGGCTAATTCGTATCATTAACGAACTTCATGGTAAAATTTATGTGTTCACGTGTCATTTAAGTAAATTCGCAAGGACACTGTTATTTATTTTATGTTAAGTATAATATGGATTAGTAGTGTATTATTGTGTTGAGTATTCTGTACATAAGGTATTGTGTTAAAGTTCCTATTACTTGCTAGAAAATTGTTTTAGTTCTTTATATTATATTTAAATTGTAAATAATAAGTTAGTATAGACTTGTACAATGACAAGTTGTAATGATAGTTATAAGGGAGACTTTAATAAATAAAGAAATAAATAAAACCACGCATCCACCGTTTAACATTTCTAGTTGCCACCTTTTGTATCACCGCATTTGAAGCAAATAAATGACTTTGACTATTTAGCTGCGTATTGTCAAGACTGGTCCTTCTGCATCTATTTTGACGCTTGCCTATAATAATACTTGCTCTGCATGTTTGCCCTCACTCCAGATGACAGTATCGCATGTTGTCGTGACCTTGAACGTCCTTGAGTCGTGGCTGATGGAGATGTTACATTAAAACGAATGACCGAGATAACCTAACGGCTGATTTGATGTTACTACTTGTAATATATTACAAGAAAATATGTTTAATGGAAAAATATAAGAATCGATATAAGTCACGCTTGTTATTCTTGAAATACCTATTAACAAAAGTTAGTCAGTTTCGGTTTCTTGTCGTAAGTCTCCAATGACGACAAGAAACCAATGGTCTAAGCTGATTTGATAGCGAAATTATGCAAAAAAACGGACTCAGAACTGCATTTACACGTTTAGGCAGACTGGCTTAACAGAAAACTTCCAAGCCCTGAATAATAAGCTTCCGAGGTATTTTATTCCCAGTTTCTTTAGAAAACCAGTGATCGAAGACCTCTACACCATCGACCGCTTAAACTATTAAGACAATAACTCAAATAACTTCAGTGTAACTTTAATCACCCATCAACATCACGCCTCCACCTCGCTCGGGTACCTAGCTCACTACTTTGTTTCATGTCACTCCACACTCATCGGTAGGGTTCGTGTTAACCCTTCATAGCTCGACCCGGGCCGGGCGTTGTCGCTAATTACAACCGTCACGGATTTAATTGGCCATACATTCCTTTTATATTACAGTATGTCGGGATTATTGTTTTATTCACTGCCGGGGAGTTTAGTTTTGTCTGTTTGAAGAGACATAAGGATTCTTTATGTTATTGGAGACATTCCGATTCAGATGTGCAATTTAGATACATTTTAGTCTTTCAACTATATCTATATTAATACATTTAATAAAATAGTAAACTGACTAGTATTGAGTATTAAGTATTTTAAGTATTTTTAAATATTAAGTATTTTTGAACAAAAGTAGTTTCTACGAGGCGTGGGAACGAGTCTAATGCAGAAAAAGTATTATTTTGAATTTTAGTCCGTTTGTCTGGATGTAAATATGTTCCGGATTAGCGCAAAAACGGCTGAATGCATTTGGATGACATTTTTGGATTTGGCACTCAGATAGTTTATAACTTGGATATAGGATAACTTTAATCCTAGTAGTACATTCCCGTGAGATATTTTCCTACATGCACGCGAGCGAAGCCGCGGGTAAAAGCTAGTGGATTGAATAAAAAAAATGTTTAAATGGATATCTGTGAAGATCACAGAAATAAACAGTGTGGACGAGAACAATTTATGTCTCGGTAAAAGTAATCTTGTTTCCGATTTGCTGACTTTAAAAAAAAAAAAAAACAAAAATCAAAATCAAATCCTTTATTTTTGCTGAATACACTGTTACAATGGTGTTATAAGAATTACATGTTTCAAGTGATTCTACCGTAAGGCATGCAAAAAAATTATACAGTCATAGTTATTCATCAATTAATCAAAATAAACATTGGAATAAATAAAATTAGATGACACAAGCACGATATAGTTATAATAAGTTAAAGTCATAGTGGAGAATAAATTATCTATTAAATAATAAAAATATTTAGATTATTTCAATGTCAGTGTCAAAATTAGTTATTAAGGGATACATGGATAATTCATTGAATAATTGATTTTACTTGATGTCACTGTGAGGTCTATAATTTGGCAAAATTATCATTGAGGAAGTCATTCAAGTTATAGTAGCATTTATTAATCAGAATTTTTTCATAATTTTTTTTAATTTTTTTTTTAATTCATAAAGGCTTATTAAGAATGCACCCCTAACATTTAACCCGCCACAAACAGATACCATGCGAATATTTATAAAATAAGCCATTATTAGCCATGACTTTTAATAGCCAATGTCCAACAACTGCATCCGGAGCTCTTTCAACCTTACAGTAGTTGGCTGTCCGACCCCGCGATTATCACACACGATAGCATAAGCACTCGCCGTCATGGCGTACGTCCTATAAAAAGCGCCCCGCGCTACAGAACAGATAAAACTAAACTTATTCCCGGAATGTGATTAACGGAAAACGAGGATCCAACATTACAATAATAAAAACGATTGTGAAACGGAGTGAAAAGTCAAAGCACTGCATTAGACAACTCTACACTAGCGTCTGAATTATAGGAATGTAAACTTTATTACCGTAGTATGAAGGTAGGTTTAGGTAGCAAGTAGTTTCATGTGGGCGGGTAGAAAGGGCGTTTCGGACTCCGGCAGAAGCAATTCATTCCACATTAGAAGAGCGAAGGGCTTTTTTATAATAATTGCAGATGCCATTACAAGGTTACCGGCTGAATCCTGTAATATATGTAAATGACCCAACTCTGCTCCGCGTCGGCGATGCTCCATATAAGCGCTCTTTATGGCTCGAACATTGATTCCCTGCAGCCATCAATTTGAATTGATCGCTGTAAGTTATGGCAGATTTAAATAATCTATTAGTTTGAGCTCACAGAGTTCCTGCTGACATTAAATGCAGTGTGAAGCGGATGCTATTACGAGGAGTAGGTAGCGGTGAACAGGAAATTTTAGGGGGCTGTGTAATGTACGACGAAGTGCAAAAACAGCCTTTTTTGAATGAATCCTATAAAATTTTTCTTTTCTGCCAATATTAACAAAGTATTACGATATTATTCTCACAGTAACACGTTTATCAAATGGACTTTTCACACCCTGTGATGCCAAAGCTTTCGACTTAACCCCAAAGTAACTCTTTATGACACTCACTAAAAGAAAGTGGTGACCATTTACGCATCGTAGACCCACACTTTCAAGTCCTGGTCCCATAAACAAGTAGAGTAAATCCTTGACCTTTCGTTGAGAACACACGTTCTGTGTGATAGGCTGATGTGCCATAACATGTATTATGTACAAGCAGCGACGCGTGAGCACTGCGCGTGTGTCCCACGCGCGCCTGCCCTTCGATAAATCATCGCGAGGGCTCATCAATATCTATTAGCCAGATAATTTACTCGTTCTGCTTAACTTTGTTGTTTACTTTTATACATTAATAGGTACATGTAGAGAACGAAGCTCGTGTATTATGTAAAATGTTCTCGCTTTTGTGATGTTCAGGAATCATACCAATGCATTGAAATAGATGAGAATTAAGTCAATCAGATTATTATTTCATATATTTACATATTTACTGGACCTTTTGAATATAAGGTTTCTGAAAACCTGAGTACAAGATTCAAGTTAGAAATGTTTGAATAAAACTACATACATAGAAACGCGAAACAGTAATAACATTGACGTGTCTTTAATAAAACATTTGACTCTCAGCACCAATGTTTATAAGTAACTTCAAAATATTTTTTATCTGAACTATGAATTTTACTGTTCTCTACACATATTTGTATCATAGACATGTGTAGTGAACTAATGTATATCAATCTGTTAAAAACTATTCCAAATTATTTAAACAAGTTTGTAGCGAAGCTAAGTGTCGCTATTTAAGCTCCAAGATTAAGAATAGTCAAAATGAAGTCAAAAAACGACTTGGGAAATTATAAACAATGAGACTGGAAGAGACAGAAAGCGTAGTACGAGTAGTGACTACAGCCTTAATATTAACTATAAAGTTATTAAAAAAGATTTAGAAGTTGCCTCAGTTTTTGAAAATTTCTTTGCCGATATTCCAGTCTCAACCACAAAAACTTTAAATTCTAGATGTCGAAACAGCTCGATTAGTACATTTTAGTTATTTCCATACTGTAATGTCGTACGGCATTTTGCTGTGGGGAATTGCAGCCGACATTCAGGCTATATTTGTGCTGCAGAAACGAGCCATTCGAGCAATTTATAAACTTAGTTGTAGGCATTCACTGAGGGATATATTTAAGGAAATAAACATAATGACAGTCGCATCTCAATATGTATATGAGCACCTGATTTATGTAAAAAAGAATATTAATCTATATTCCAAACACAGCAACGTTCATAACATAAATACTAGAAACAAAGATTTACTTATTGTGCCCTCGACTAGGTTCCAAAAAATAAGTAATTCATTTAAATGCCAGTGTATACGTTTTTACAACAAACTCCCAAGTCTTGTTAAAGAACTGAGCCTCAATAAATTTAAATCATTTATTAAACAGAAACTCTGTCAAAAAGGTTTCCATAAAGTTAAAGATTACTTGGATGACAAAAAGGCTTGGGATTAACTAAGCTACTTCAATGTACCCCCCCAGCAACAATCCATTTTATACTGTGAATGAGTGTTTAAGTGTTTGAGAATTAATAATGTCATTTTTATTGATTTACATGACATAACTTATGGTATTTTTGATGACTTTTAAAGAGAAAACTGACTGTGAATGTGAGTAGCATGCAGGCTACATTGATTATATGATTATTATTTTAATATTGTGAATGTGAAGACTATGTGGGTCAACATTGCATATTTTTTTTTCTCCTCCGTTCATTTTAATCATGATCTGGCAGTTTGAGTAATTTTTGTGGCCTACCCAAATGTCTTGTCTTTGTTATTGTTCATCGAATCGTTGGGCTCCTTAAGTTCTGAGTTGAGCTGCACGATTACTGACAAATGCGTGCACTGACTTGACAGGTCCACTCAATCTGTGTGGTTTTTCTTCAAAAGACCATTTCAGACACAAATCTACATGGTCTTCACATGATCTGACCAAGATTATGTCTGGACTTTAAAAGAGACTGTGACCTCTGAGTTTGTTTCGGCCTTTCTTCTCAGAGTAGTCAGACAGGAAACGCCGACCTCGTCTAGTTTTTAAAATATGATTGACGTGTAAAAGTGTTTGTTCAAACCTACTCACAGAAATAAAATCATTTAACATTTATCAAACATATGATATTATTACGTTTGCTAGATACTTGGAGTGTTTCCCTCGCGTCGAACATATTTTTTCAGCGACAGTTAAGTCGCGTTCACCGCCGCGCTACCTGCGCTTTACGTCGCTTCACTCCAGGGCTGCCACGTTTCAGGTTTCACTAGGCTAGTTGAAAAGTAGATCGTCTTGAAGTGAAGGTTCCACTTTCCGGTTCTGTGAATAGTTACTAGACGTATGCAATAACTTTGGTAGCTGTGAAGTTGTAAGTGTGATGAAATGTGGTATCCTTTTATTTATATCCACGGGGCTCTCTGTTGGGCCCTTTGCTTTTTTTGCTATTTTTGATTGATCTTGTATATTTAATAAATTGCGATTGTTTAGCCTACGCTGATGATTTAAAAATGTAGAATAGGATATCGGACCTGAGTGATTGAACGAAGCTTAAAAAAGATTTTGATGTCCTTCAACAATGGTGCTTGAACAACAGAATGAAGCTTAATGTAAAAAAATGCCAAACTATTATATTCACGCATAAACTTAATTACATTAAATTTGATTATCATAGAAAGAAAGAAATAAAGAAAGAAAATACGTTTATTTAGCACAGACTACAAAGCACACAACACAACATATACCTACAAGGAAAAAAGAAAAATAAAACAAACAAATAAAAAGTGTAAAGTGCGTTGTGAGAAATTAGCAGGAAAGTGTGCCTCGCGGCCGCGCTGAATAGGTCCAGTTCAGCAAACATGTCAGGCAACTAGTGCCTGACGCTGGTTTTCAACTGAACCTGAAGTGTGAGGTGACGGATGTAAATCAGTTTCATACTGCAGGGTGCGTATGTATGTGTACTTATGAAAATAAAATAAATGATTGGAAAATAATAATAATAAACGAATATTTAAATAATTAGTATAATATTAAATAAAATTGCATAACAAAACATAAACAAACTGACAAATAAATGAGACAGACGCATGATAGATGACATGACGCATGATCTAGATCATATTTATGGATCAGTACTGAGCAGAGTATCGGTCACCCGTGACCGAGGGGTCCTCTCCGATACATCCCTATCTTTCCACGATCATATAGATAGTACCTATATGACTAAGGCTAAAATAATGCTTGTCTTTATAATCCGTATGTCGAAACTTTTTCGTAATTATAGTAGCATTATTTTACTTTACAACGCACTAGTAAGGAGCTCCTTGGAGTATTGTTCCACTATTTGGTCTCCCTATTATTCCAGTTATACCTATAATGTTGAAACTGTTCAGGCCCGTTTTGTAAGGTATTTATATATGAAGAATGAGATCCGAAAACGTATGTAATTTTAACTTCATGTCTAGCCAACGTAGTGTCATCATCGTATTTTTGAATTGCCTGCATCCACTTTAATCCATCCACATTTAATAGCCCTTACCACGTATGGCAAGGCAATGTAATGATAGGTCCAACTTGTCAGATTACCCCATTGATATTTTCTACATGAGATTCGAATCAGACAGACGTTCCTTATTTTAACAGTGCGAACAGTGCACGTCTATGTAGATAGCTCAAATTGGTTAGTTTTGTAGTGTTCTAGATTTAGGTCTTGTAGATACACTTTATTTTTCTCCTTTGTCTCTAATATTCCTATGCCAATGTCATGTCTACCTGTTATTTGCATGGTTATTGAAATGCCAATTTTAGATGTTGTATAATTTTGAATTGTGAGTGACTGTTCTGTTGGTGTGCTAATTCTAATTAAATAAATATTGCTATATTTAGAATATAAATAGTACCTAGTTAACCAAAAAATGTATATTATTTCAATTATCTAGAAGTAGTTAGATGACAATAGATATTTGACCCGTTTAGTCCTTTAGTCCTGCCAACAAAGAGCAGTACTTTATTGCCAATCCTAGTGGGTCAACTCCTGGACACCAAATGCCGCGTGTGGAATTGGTGATTGTTGATGTGGTGCACCGCACCACGCCCGCGCCTGTCTGGTCACGCTTTTTTATTAATTTGAGCTGTTCTTCACAGCTAATCTGTACTAATATTATAAACAGGTAAAATTTGTTCGTTTGTATGTAGGGGATAATCTCTGGAACTACCAGTCAGATATGAAAATATATTTTTGCATTGAATAGCCCAGTTCTTGAGGAAGGTTCTTGGGCTAGGAGCCAAGCAAAAAGAAAAAGTCAGAAAGAACACTAAGCGAAAACGAAGTAATAGCGCGGCCGGGCGACGCGATACGACGCGCTGGCACGTGGGTACAATCAATTTCACACGGACGAAGTCGCGGGCAGAATCTAGCAAGAGCGGGTAGTAACCAAAATGGCCTATCTACAATTTAATTTTTCGTGAAATTCAGAAGACTTAGGTATAAAATAAAAATAGTATGAGTAACTACATGATATTTTGAAACTTTTTGTGGAACAGAAACACAATACGTTAAAATTTTCTCGATAAAATATCATCACGAAGTTACCCCTAATTTTCACGTTTTTTCAATTTGTACTTAATATGCTAATGACTAATAGGATCATTTTTTAATGATTATCTGTATCAAGACAAGGCGAAAAAAATTGTGCAGGCATTTTTTGAAATTCTTTTTATTTTTGGTATTATTACGACTAGAAGCTTTTAGCACTTACGACGTTTTTAGTTCGTGGAAGAAGTCATCTTCCGTCGCACGTTGCGGGAACTTCAAGCATATTTTTGTTTCACAAATCAGTCGCCGTCGCTCTGTTGAGACGAGAGGACTGCGCTTGAATTTTCTGCTGCTCTGCGATTTAATTTATTTGCGTAAATAATATTTTCGTAATTTATCACATTGTTGGAATGAAACTGTGAAATACAAAACATGAAAAAATCACTAAAACCACTTCCGAAACGATTATTAAAATCGTTAAGAATTGATAAACTAAATAAATACCGCGGCTAAACTATAAAATAAAAATATTATAATAATTCAATGTTGATATTTGAAAACTCAAGATGACATACAATTATTTGACAGATTTTTGACTGGTATAGTACAACTAGCGCCATTGTTCTCCACTTCAGTCAATTTTCTTGCCGAGATTTACAACATAGAGTTCGTGCTGGAGATTTTAGATCTTATTACTATTAAATAAAGAACCAAATTCTTTTACTCCCACTTTCGTTGACAAACTTCGTGTAAGGGTAACCTTAGACGACCCATTTCGAGCGACTTTTGACCAAAACCCCCGAATCAAGTTGAAACTCAAAATTTTACATATGGGTAGGTTATTGGTATAATAATATTATTGGAGTTTACAAAATAAATAAATCGGAAAACTAAAATAGGGTTTATTGCGGACACAAGTACGAAACGGTGTGCACGGGACATGACAGTTTTCATACGGATAGTGTTCTCCTGACTAGATCCCTTCTTATGGTGGGGATGAGTAAAGATTGTGACGGATCACATTGCTTGTGACTGCCAGCTTGCTTTTCAAAGCTAAAGTTGCAACAGTTACAAAAGAGGAACCTAATAAACTTTCGACTTTCTTTGGCACCCATATAAATAGATGCCAATTATTTTGTCGGTAAAGCCGAATAATGTACCCTAGTTATTTGTTCCGAAATTGGCCTGTTTTTTACAAATGTTTTCGGCGAAGACTTTTTTCTACTCGTGATCCGCGCAGGATAGGTTTTCATGACACATGCCATTTGACTTTGCACAATACAGTGCAAAATCCACCATAACAATATTATTTTTTACTTGGTAACACTGTTGCTAATTGAATTTGCACGATCCTGCAATGCAATATCCACGATATACCATTATATTTTTTTACTTGGTTAACACTGGTTTCCACGAAGACGTCGTGACGTCCAACTTGTACAAGGCCCTAAATAAAATTTGGTTACATTGGAATTTGAACTTTGTCACGCCAGCATTGAGTTTCTAGTTCCAAAACATGACTATGATTTAAGATTATGAATTCAAGCTTAGCATATAGTATAGTCAAAATAAACAGATGTTTTACCTACTGAAGAATTTCATTGAAAATAAAGGGAGTGGACAATGGTCATACTTCGTTTAAATATTTTAATTGAAAAACCATTCGAGGTACCTATTTGTGCTGTGAGATCTTGCTTCTTGCCAAAAAATCATGATTCTAGGTCAACGGGATGTATCATATGGATTTTAATTTATTTGCGAATGTTTATTTTCTTATTTTATTGACATTTTTGTTCAATTGATTTCATTTTCCCAAAGTAAAAAAGCGGAAGGTAAGTGATGCGATTATAATGATACGCTTTTATATCATCAAAAAAGCAATTTTATCGAAATTATTTTCACCATCATGTAGGTAGTATTATGAGTATGTAGTATTATAGTACTTTGATGGAAGTGCTTTGCTTTTTAGAGTTCGGTACTTCAAAAGAAAAATTCGAAACCCTTATGGGATCACTTTGTTTTCCATCTATCTGACCGCTTATCTCAGGAATGCGTGGGGGTATCAAGTTGAAATTGATATCAAATAATTAGATAAACGGTCCTTTGGAGCTGTAAAAAAAACGAGCTTCTAAAACGTTGACTTAGTATCTTGGCATAAATTGCCATTCATTTCGCATATAATTAAAACCCATAAGATACATGTCGTTGACCTAAAATCATGAAAGACAAGAAGCAAGGTACAAGAATAGGTACAGGAAAGTATCTGAAAATTGTTCAATTGTAGTTATGTTACATAATGTATGGAACAATATTTTTTCAACTACAACGTTAGGTTTGTCTTTCAATTCGGAATCGAAAATTTATAGGCCGTATCTTGAAGTAACATTTAGTCTTTATTTCATTTAAGTCAGTCTAATCTCCAATCTAACATCCCACCAGCATCGGTAACAGATTCACGGACATACAATACTATTTAACAATATACCTACTTGTACACATAGGTAAATTGAATAAAACAGTTTCATCTGATTATTTTGCGTATACACACTACACACAAAATTCAAATTCAATGCCTAAATATACGCCGGGCGAAAAGTTTCTGCTGGCGGGAAGGGATTGTGTTTTGTTTTTGTCGTGTTTGATGAGAGGGGTAGGTAAAGAGGCGCGGGTGAAACTTGATTTTTTTCTGTCTTACTGCGCCCTCTTAATACAATTTAGTTCACTTCTTCCATTTGGTTTGATAGATATAACTTTTGGGCACAAACGGCCACGTTAATCGCGGCGTCTGTGGCCATTTTGATAACTAAGACATGGACCCACAATACATATAATGGTAGCCTAAATAGCCTTATTAAGAATTGGCCTTTGTTTTAGTTTACTTGTAAAACATAAGGTTTGTCGGAAAACACATGTTTTTAAGCAGGTGAATCATTAAATGAATTCAAAGGATTCGCATAATTTTAATTCTTCTTGTTAAAGATCCGAGCCATGCATCATAATTTCCGAACAACGTAAAATACAAAATCTATTTACAAAAACTCAGAAACTTTATCCTTCCAAGCTAGAATTAAGTTAGTCGCCAGTGTCTAGCGTCATTGCACGAGGAGAGGCAAGTCCCTGCCGCAGCCTGCAGCCGTCAGCAGTCCTGGGGGAGGCCGAGGCAGGATCGAGACACTCCCTGAACGGTTGCATACAAAATTGCACCGACAATTTCAAGTCTCAAGTTCTATCTTTTGTTTCCATATTTTTTGTACGGTCCGGGAAATTATTTGTTAAGCTTATTGACACCCTACGTCAATTTGCCGTGTTACAGCCATTTCATATAACTGCCAAAAATGACAATTCGAATAATAATAACTTATTTGTGAAACATAGGTAATTATAAAAACATACAAAAATCTGACGAGTCGGGTCTGTCTGAGTTATGATTTGAATATAGAGACAATTGAAGTTGGTAATCAATTTGCTTAACAATTATTTTCCCTGACTTTGCCAACAGTTAACATACTTTTATTTTGTCTGGAAACGAGTTGACAGGTCCTAATGTCGTTGTACGCCTTTTGAAGTCCATCTAGCAGGTTTTTTGTTGTTGTATTTTGTGTTCCTTAGAGACCAAGTATTCTGCACTGGCTCGGGGACTCCTCTCCGAGCCAGTGCAGAATATTGCAGCGAAAATGTCATGTGTGAACTTTTATTTTATCAGTAGTGTTGGTAGTACCTAAATCGAAATCTAACGAGCCTGTATTACAGTCCTACTGCAGGGCGAAGGCCTCCCTCTCCCTTTTCCAAACAATTCTGTCTTTATAGTACCTACACTGTCAAATATTTTACATTGGAAGTGAAGAGGTATATTTTAGAAAATATGTTCGATATGTCTTAGGAGATTCGGGCAGTTTTCAATTATATTTTTTTTTCATGTATTTACCTATGCTTATTATCATCGTCGCAAAAGCATTAATTAATCATGTATAGCGGTTACAGATTTGATGTTCAAATATTTACAAAAAATGCCTAAATAGCTAAGCAAAACAAAAAGTTCCGTTCAATACACTACCGCTTGTATCCCACCCTTCACTGAGCGACGTCGCCAAATCCGGATCCGGTAAGTAACGTTATTTTCCGAGATCGGATAGCGTCGACACGTGAGGAGTCATGTCGCCGCGCAGACAGATTTATCAGATGCATCACAGAGGCGCTGTAACAAGGCAGGCATCCATCATATCAACGTCACGAGCAGGCTTGAGGGAATACTTGATGTGCACTCTCTTTGTGTAATCCCTGAGTGGACTTTAACAGGGTATATAGAGAGAGACCGGTATATAAAGTGCTTTGAAACTTAAGTGACGGTATTGACAAAGTGGTACCCGTAAGACTTCATTACTTAAATTGAACATAATTTCCTAAACTACAGCAACAATAAAACATTAATCCTCGTACATTTACGATACAACTCGGTTTAATACGCGATGCTTTTACGAATCGCGTTAAATCTAATTATTGTGTCCTCACCACACGGACCCCAGGACCAGTACGTAACTCTCCAATTTATTAATAAAATGAAACAGGCTCTCACTGAAACTAACGTTTATATTTATTTGTTTATAAAAGTTTAGTTGTTAATATTTCGTGTAAAATTTTATAGCACGTAAGTAAAGCCACACTTTGAGTAAACAGTAAACTGTAGGAGAGTAGGTATTTTACGATGTTTATTCATGAGTTCTTTGAATGGTGTGACTAAGTGGGACGCTCTAGAAGTAATGTTTATAAAACGTTTCATATGTCGTCTAAAGTTATAGTAAACAGTTTGAAAAGGAAGTAAACAGTTTTAAAAACAGAATAAAAATAAATATCGCTAGCAATGTATTGTTACGTTACTAAAGTAACTGCTAATTGCCACAAAAGTCATTGTTGTCTTCTTTTTCCTCTTCAATCTATTCTTTAGATTAGATAGTTCCAAAACTTCCCATTGTCATGGAGTCCACGTATACCCAACATGTGTAACAATTAATTACGATACTAACATCCGGCGCAGCCGCTTGTCTAACTTATCTGAACAGCGCACATTATGACCGTAACGGGACAAACTTAACTAATACGTCGCTCATTTCATTTGACAGGGGCTTCAAATGTAAACATATTCAGAGGAGTATAGGTATTGGGTACCAATGAACCTTGGACTTATAACTTGTATACGGAAGGTATCTTAAACTTTCGGTCAAAGACAAAAAAGTGATTTTCAATTATTTTGACTTACTCTACGGACCGCTACGAGCAAGCTACGGCGTAGCCGACGCCGTGCTACGATTTGACCAGACCTTTCAGAAAAATTAAAGTGACTTTATAGATTTTATAATTCTCGTGCAAAATTGCTTATCCATCCACGGACTGACCTCTGCTAGGGCAGCATAATTTCACACCCGATATTACCGGAAGTTGTCGAAATCACAGGGCAGTAACATGGACGAAAAATAAACAATAAATGGAAGGCGTAGGTGTGCGCTCGGCTGCTCCACTTAATGAACAGAAATCGGTGTGCTGGGCGCTTTATTTCGCCAAATATCTTACTTGCATATTGACTATTGATTTTCTTGGATTCTGTTAGTTATTTTAACGATGCTCTGTTAAGAGTTTTCAACTCAAATCTTTGCAAAAACGTGGATTGGCGGAGAAAAAAAATCTGCTGAAACCAAATTATTTAAAACAGTATAAGTAAGCGGTAGGTACCTATTTTTAGTTTCTATGACGCTATACCAATACATAAACTATAAGTCGTACCACGAGCATAAAACAATCATACACAATACATAACCTCCACCCGGAGCACTCATTTAATTAACGGAGACCAAAGACAAGTTTATTGTTCATCGGGGACTGCCTCGGATGTGACTTGTTGCCGCGGGAATGTATCGCCGACGTAGGCACAATAGTGTCGGCCTGTGCTATAGGGTTGTTTGTTATCTGTGGACTTGAAGGCATGAATGTCATCAGCCTCAGGTCACGTCTTGCGTTATCAACTTTTATTTTTATTATTACTCTTAAAATACGCTTTATCTAAACAATAATACGAAACTTGCAATAAAACTAAATCCCTAATAATAAAAAATAAATAGATATCTGGTGCTTGTGTGCATGCAGTTAAGAATTTAAACGCTGATAAATATTTTTAATGACTCACAAAAATAAAATTAAAATGTTATTATCACGTAAATAATTTCATATGTACGCTCTTACCAATAAAACCATAATTATAATGTCAGTAATACGTGCTGGTATCATAAACATTCAGATCAACCATTCATTCACGCAAACCATTTAAATAAAGGGTTAATAAAAGTAACCGTGAAAATAAAACTATCGTTGGGAGCCACCTAGTCTAGTTATGATAACAGTTGTGTACGTTCTAACTTTATCTTTTATTAACATTATCCAACGGAAACTGAAAAACACACCAAGAAATACTTTCAACAGTTATCATTTCATGTTTAATTCTTATTTTCAAAGGTCATGAAACTGCCACAGCTTACAGCAAACAACAAATCTACAAAGCTGTGGTTTACTTGTAATAACTAAACTATGTTTTAGTAATAATTAATCTTAAGTTGAAGTAGTCTCCCAAAATTGCTAATATTTTGACCTCAATAGTAATTTTGTATAGCTATTTAGCAAATATTGTTATTAAGGTAAATCTACTAAATTAAAGTCAACCAGATTTTCTAAATAAACTCTTCAGTATCTACTCTCAGGCGCAAAACAAAAAACAAAAGCAAACACAAACATTCCAAACCTTTCTACTTACGTCTTACCTTACAAATAGAATGGCGGTTATAGTAAACAATCAAATGAATCTTATCGACGATTCTAATACAGCTTTCGGTCATAAACGAGAACTAATGCCGATCGCATCGCTGCGCTGGTGTATTTCCTATAGCTACTTACCTGGGTTAACCCCCCCGCGCCCCCCGGCACCCCCCAGACACGTTTAGTGTTTCGTTTTATTTGAACATAAAGATTAGGCATAAGAGGTGCGCGGCTATTCGGCTCGGTGTCGTAAACCAGCCCTCAATTCGCCAAATGAGCAATGAAACTTAACTCAGTTGAGTACCGAGCTGTACCCGAACATATCCGAATATCGACGAATATCGCCGAGTTTGGCCGAATTGGGGCGAGCCGGAAGCTGGCGGCTTAATTTTTAATTTATGTTCGAGTAATGGTGGGTTGCGAGTGGAACCGCTCGGCAAACAAACTATGCAATTAACCAGTATTGTGTGCATTGAATCATAACAGATTAACTTCCTATTGTTTAGTACATTATCTTGTCTAAATCTATCTTCATTTTTAGGTTAGGGGTCGCTCCAAAATTAGTGATATTAACAATGCACTGATCAGCACTCGTTCATTCAGCGGAATTGGTTTTCACAATAGGAAAATCATTTATTTAAATCAGACATAGAAAATATTTAAATACCAATAGGGCCACCCCTAACAATCCATGCAGAATTGGCACAATTTAACCGAAAAATTCATTGAAATATTAAACAGTAATCTATACCTTTCATGCTAAAACGGCTGAACGGATTTAAATGAAATTTGGTACATTGGCAAACCATGACCTGCGGGGTAATTACGTAACACACTAACAGTAGGAATGGGTTTCATTTTGACAGTTCAGCAACATTCATTGCGTTATTTATTTTATTGAGCCGTAAAATTTTTCGAAGACATGAAGCAATGGATTAGCAATAGGCTTCAAAATGATTCAGATTGTGATAGATTGTGTGTTACGTAATTAGGGTACTGGATTTGGACATACAATATTTTTTATCCCATAATATTTTTTATTCCCACGGAATCGAGACTCATGTGGGTGAAACCACGGGGCACAGCTATTGTCAATATTTAAACAAGTGTAAATTACAGTATTGCTCTATTTTTCGCTTCAGTATACGCAACTCAAACAGTCGTGTCATTGTACTACGTAATAGAATACGCTAAACAGCGTTGCAAAGCGTTTAATTGTGTTACTAGAGTGAGCGAACAAAACGGGATTCTTTGCTTTTTGCTCTGCGGCTGTTAATAGCTATAAGTAAACAGCTGCGGTGAGAGACGCATCTCGCACGCGCGTAGGGCTGGCGGGAGAATAAGATGCACCGTCTGTTCATGACAGCACAGTCTTCTACCATAGCCATAGCATAGTTACCGTACTAGGTTGACCTTAAAATGAGGGCTATGTTCGGCTGACGATTATGGTAGGTAGAACATGATTGGGTATTCTAAAACCTGCCAGTAACAATAATGACGAAGCCATTTTGTTAGCAAAAAGAAGTATAAATAAATGAAATATGAAAAGGGTAACAAACGAATTTCCTTAAATTATTAACAGCCAAGAAACACAACGGATTAATAATGAAATAGGAAATAACGAAACACCCGAATTTCGCATGGTAACCCTAGCAGCAAGGCTTCGTTTGCGAATTTAATTTTGTATTTGCTCCGTCGAAGGAATTCCTGCGCGGGCCGTCATATTTCAGTGGAGATTAGCTCGAGCGCGGTGCAGCACTCGAGCCAGTCACTCGAACCAAACGCTGACTTACATCGACATTCGACACGTTCGACTAAATGTACCGAATTTAACCAATTACAGCCAAATTAACACAATGGATGTAAAAAATAAAGTACCAGAGTGACTCGATATTATGTAAGTTAAGTTAATCCACTAGAATTCCGCGCACGTACTAGAAAGCTTTCAGTTCAACTTGGTCGTCAACTTTATTTGCCTAATTAATCCAATTTCAGTTTTTATTTGGTGAAACTGCATGCATAAATTGAATTCGGAAGAATCCCGCTCCCATTTGAGAACTTATTTAATTAAAACTTATCAAGTAGGTTTTCGAACAGTCGAGTAGTGGGTCGAGTAAAGCGCGGTGTGAACGGTCCACCAAACGTAAGTTTGCGCCAAACCAATAAGTTGTTCCAAGTTCCGGGCTCCCGAACGACTGACGAAATTGCAATTTGTATCGACTCAACAAATTATAAATCCAAGACAATGTGACGTTTATTATTTTTTGACAAATGACTTCTACAGTCCCGAGGTCTCACTCCCGCGGGAAAGTTTTGCTTTAAAGGAGCTGCTCGTGTTCGGTGTTACTTGGAGTGAGTTTTCCGGTATCGCAACTGAAGTGCGAAATTCCCTCTACAATTTCCAATACGTACGACTAGAATCCAATATTTGCAAAGCATTCGCTGCGCTGACATTACGTCGCGTGTGCCATTTGTAATTGCACGTACTTCATGACGTGTTGCAGGATGCACCGTTTTAACAAACTGAGCGTTGGTGCACCATATCGTATGTACTCGTATAATGTTCACGCAATGTGGCCGGCTGACGGCGTGACGTCAGTCTTGCACGTGCTAGTGATGTCATAATCACGCGACGAACAACGCGGAGCAATTCAATTTGTGGCGTTACAACGTCGGTTTATGGGGCGGAAAGATATTCAAGCCGGAGCGAGCGCCGCGCTGCCATCACGACGTACATCGCCGCACCGCTAATGTCGCACGGAAAACGTTTACGACGCGAGTGCGCAACGTAACGTAATCTTAATGCGAGAAAATTAATCTAAATGGCCGTTTAAAACAAGCGACAAATGTGAGCCGATTTATGAGTGGAGGGGCTGAGTGTCGCCCAGGCAGCATGTAATATCTTCAGTATAACTCGTACGATGTCTCAACTCAAAATAAAATTAAAAGATGAATGCTCTGATTCGTGAACGACTTTCAGCAATGTCTTAGTTAAACAAGTTTACTACCAAGCTTCATTATAAATTGTAAACTGTTTCTAGTTCAAATACTGTCATAGCAAACTGCTATTAATTCTGAAATCAAAATGAAAAATTAAACAGCGTTGATGAGTTAATTGAGTTACACGTGACAGCCGCTGTAGCTTTAACAAACGCAATTAGTAATCATCAGGCGAGATTAAATAAACGAGAAAGTACTGAGTTGAGTTACGAACAAGATATACGCTGGTGGTAGTACCGCGCGCGCGGGCTGCAGATGAAAAGCCACACAACAGTAGAAAACAGTTTGACGGGTAATCTCGAATATCTTGAAGCTCGCACTTCATTATCATGGTCATGGTATAATTTTATAATCCTATAAGGTTTCATCCTAAACTATTTGACTCTAAACTTACCTGGCGTTGCCAAGAATTCAACTAAAATCCATTGCGTGCCTTGCGTTATGTAAGGAAAACTATAATCTCCCCTTCAGAAGTAATAAGCTGAATCAATTCCTGTCGCCATTTTCCAACTACATGTGGAAACATTGCTATTCAAGTGACTCGATTAGCTTGCATACGGTGGAAGCAAGTGCACAATATTAATATCCAACTCCAGTACAATTATTATCACACCCGGACTGGTACGGCGGGGTCCCTCGGGCCCGGCGGGGCCCCTGGCACTCGGGGTCCCCTGACCCCCAACGCTCGGGGGACTCACGTATGTGTTTCATTGACATAATTGCATTCATACTCTTCGTGAATGTGTGAAATTTGCTGCAAGAGCAATGAGATTTTCTTTTTGAAAGAATTTTAGTGAGATTTCAAATTGTTGGTGTGAATGAATAAAATTAAGGTACCCGTTGCTTGGATTTTGTGTGAAATAGAGTAACTTATCTCGTCCCAACCATTAATAAGAAAATTACACTATAGTTACTGACGTAATCGTCATCTTCAGTATTTAAATCGTGTAGGAAGTCATTTTGTCCGTTCACTAGCTTTTGCCCGCGACTTCGTCCGCGTAATATTTCTGACTCCCCCGACCCACAACGACGCATGACATCGCCTGCCCGCGCTATTACTTCGTTTTCGCGTAGCGTTCTGCCTGACATTTTTTTTTCTTGGCTCATAAGGGTCCTAACGTAATGTTAAATAGCTTAGTACTGTAGCCTAGTAACAAGCCTAGTAATGTATAACAGCCTTTCTCAAGAATTGGACTACCAAATAAAAAAAATTTTTCAAATCCGATTGGCAGTTCCAGAGATTACCCCCTACATACAAACTTACAAAGTAACGAATTTTACCTTTTATTATATTATTATTATTATAGTATAGATTGACTAAACAAGAACCAACACATAAACTGCACAAACAAGCATGTTCCTGTTACCAATGCTTTATCTTTCAAAGCTTAAAACAATACCAGCTCGTTAAATATCTCAATCCCCTCGACCCAGTCTTCTGCTGGCGACAGAGCCTACCTACTGGATAGTTTGTTTTAGAGTCGAATCGTACAAGTGACGTTGTACAAGTGGACTACACGATGAAGCGGCTCGGCTAATGGCTGACTACGCAAGCTGTGTGTCTGTGCGTCTGTACGTTTTTGTGTCTCTATGTTTGTGTGTCTGAGCCTATCATGTGCGGTGTGCACCGTGACGACGCTGTGGAGCGTTTTGGGACTTTAATAATCGTATGAGAAGAGGGGAAATGGCATATCTTTTCCTCTTTGAACCTGTATTCTCTGTAGGCTGCGTACAATTAATCTTGTTTAAAACCTCTTTCTGTAAGTAACCATATATATCGACAACTAAATATTGGCCTGACGCCGAAAAATACTACCTCTATTTATTTCACTATCAATCAATATTAATGTACACTTTATTTATCCAATAGAAACATATACATGTTCCGCAAGTTACATGAACTGTTTTCAATAAACTCCTCGGGGAGAAAATGAAGCGGCATTTTGTTCGCCATACTTCTTCCCGCCGCATGGCTCCATTTATCGAAAATGCAGTGAAATTAATTTCCACGGCACTGACAAACGAAGAATTCGTTAGAAATGTGTACTTACGTGGTAGATTTATTTTTATATGTAAGTAAAATGGCAAGTTAAAGGTGCTCGGCTTCTTTAAGGATAAGCTTAATAAAATGTTTTATTACTGAAGTTGCTAACAGCTATGCATTTCTAAGCATTCGTCTTAGTACACTGCAATCACAAGAACAAATGTGTAGCATGGTTACAACTTGTTGTTTAAGAGCACATTGTGGAACTCTAATACCCCAAAGCAAACAATTCATATATCTCTAAATTGAATGTTAAAACCGAATGAAGTTCAGGATCAATTTGACATAAGTTCCGTCGCTATCCGCAATCAGCTCTCAGACGACATCATTCCGCAGTCGGTGGACGGAGCCACTCGACGAGTAATTGACACTGAAAACATTCGATTCAGATGCATATCGAGCGGCCGGCCTTACATCCGAACTTAATGTTATTTCATCTTACAACGCCGTCCCGCCTCGACGTCCACACACAATCACTTTACAATACCCTCCCGCCGATTCAACATGATCGGACTTCTCAAAATCTGAATCCTCTATTACGCTATACATTACGCGTTTACTAACAGATTGGCGAGTTGAGCGCGGCGCACACGGAGCGCTGGAGGAGGCGCCGGCGAGAGCGTCACGCTGGGCGCGGGGGGGTGCGCGCGCCGCCAATCGATACGGCCGCAGAGTCTGTGTCGACCTGGTTCCCTGCATACATGCACTCGCCTTGTAACCTATATCAGTGCCCAAGTCTCGACTCCAGCCGCCTGCCGATCGCCGCCCGTCGCCCGGCGCCCAGCCTCACTATTCGCGGGCTCCGACCTGTCGATGACAAAATTTACCGAATACTTTTAATGGTGGAACATGAAAGTTTTGATGTAGGAAATTATGAAGTATAAACTCACATTTTTAAAAGAAATTTTCCTTAGGTGCGACGCTGTTGCGGAATTTTAAATTTTACTTTGTAACTTCTGTGTAGTTTTTATGGTCGTCTGGGGGTGACGCCGGAACAATTAATTGTTCGGTGAACACGGCGAGGCAGTTCGCGTCGCGCTCAATATTCAGTTATGCGAGCCTCACGTTATCTGATATTGTGAACGTAGTTAATAATATTTAAATAGGCGCACACCATATTTTCCACGTTTTGTCAGCAAAATCGATGTGCAGTTATTTAAAATCGACTATATAATAGCTACCACTCGTTTTATAATGATCACCTACACATATTAATGTTCTATGCTGCATGAGCTATGCTTATGTAGTAGTTGGTGCCGACACGAGGAGAAAGACTGTCACACCCATGTTTCGTTCGGTAGTAGTCAGCCTGCACTGCCTGCGGCTGAGAGCTACACTTTCCTCACAGTTGAGTCTTGCGGCGGCGCGCGGAAAGTAGCCACCGAGCTGTAGCTAGAGAGTGTTGTTACGATCCGAAGGTGAAGATCCGAATAGTCACATTTGGATATCTTTGAGTCATCTAACCGAATACTTTTTCTAATTTAACACCTAGCATTCATTGAGGTTATTCTCTAGTGTTAAAACTTTCATTCTTATATCCAATCCTATTCAAAAGTTTCATCTTAACATTTTAATGTTAAACTTGATCACGCAACGCACATACATCTCGCTTCTAACTCAGTTATCCAATGCTAACATAATATTTTCTCTGCTCTCCAATATATTACACGAGCGGTATATTTTAGCGCTAAACTAAATCTAGTGCTAACTGTAGTCGTCGATACGAATCCAATTGATATAACAATATATCTAGCGAATTTGTGAGTTGATTGATTGAATATGAAAAAGAAATCATGCGTCAATATAAAGGTGAAGCTATGCTTTTTCTTCTTTTGGATATACTGAATACAAGAATTGATTAACCAGTCAAAAACTTACTGCCCAACGTGCACAAAAAGTACATATGGTAGTAAGTATACTTAGGGATACTCTATTAATTAAACAAGAGGGGTTAAATACATAGGTCTAGGTCGTGTAGTTAAAAGTATGGTTATTGTTAAATCGTTCCGTGCACAGGGAGGCTTCCTATTATAAGAAGAGTAGCTAGACAGTGTTATAGTTGTACAGCCAGTTTCATACATAAATACTTTTGATATAACAATAATGTTGAACATTGTCATGTACCGTGGTGCCTCCGTCCCAGACAGCGCAAAGTTACTTCTCCTACGCAAATGTTATACAATTACGGACTACTTAATAAAGATAAGGCAGCTCTTACGTAAAATGGATGAGTCAGTTATTCATCATCATAATTTTACGAGTGAAGGGAGTCAATTACGCTTGTTATAAAATCTTCTTAATAACTGCGACGTTACCTACGGAACTCATAATTTGTGAATCACTTTGATGATGGGTAAGGTAAAATTGGGCTGTGTGCACAAAATTACGACCTTTTACTGTCACATAAGTAGATTATTTATGAGATTTGGCTGCTTGAATCTGTAATACAAAGCTTCGACAAGAAAAACTTAAATAAATAATATAAAGTAGAAGACGATCCAGCCCTACCATTACTATTCAAAAACAAATGTGTATAGATTTAAACTATTGAAACTGCCTATATCTTACGTGGAGCATTAATCTCCGGAGACCTCTAAGAAATATAAAGGACTAGAGCGAACAAATGATCAGTCCCCAGACGAACATTCAAGGGAAAGAAATAAGTCACTTTTATTTAAGAGCTAAACTTCCAACTGCTTTTGCAAATACAGAAATATTTTCTGAACGATATATGGATATTCTGGTTGGCTCGAAGTCTGGCTAGCTTACGTGGGTAACGCCTAGGAATATCCGCGTGAAACCATTTCGTTCGGATCCCGATGGGTTCAGCACACACGCAGCTGGCGATACTTTTAGCATCAGCGATCGGGATTGGTTTTTAAAGCAGGATGCAGCGGTCGTATCGCATTTTAATGGTGTATTACTGATGCTATAGGTATTTCTCTTGATCAGGAGTTAACAAATGGCGGACCGCGATCCTGTTCTGGACCGCCGACCTATTTTGTGCAGACTTATAGTAAACAGTAAAATTGATAAAATCAAAAAAAAAATAGTGTAATTCAATTGACGTCGACACGACCACGGATGACGCGAGACGCAAACCGCATGAAGCTGCAAATGTTTTAGGAGTATTACAGCTAGCCTATAGATGGAAATGATCGATTTCAAAGAAAATCTAATAATACGGCACTTCCTTACCAAGAATTTTGGATAAAATTGATGTGTGGGTAATACATACCCAGAAATAAGAACTTTAGCATTGAAATGTTGAACAATGTTTCAAAGCTAAATTTCTAATTTGTGAAGCAGCATTTTTCAAGATGAAGTTCATTAAAAATATATTTCGTCTCGACTCAACGATGAACATCTTTTAATCTTGGTTGCTAGTAATCGTCTTCCAAATGGACCACGACAGTGATATAATTTTTTTGAACGGACCCCCAATGAAACTAATTGGTGATCCCTCCTGCTCTAGACGATGACTAAAAAACGCGCAAAGCAGTCGCAAATAGTGATTTTATGTTACGGCCGCCTATCAGCAAAATTTCTTGTTTTGCAATTGAAGAATAACTATATACTAACAATAAAATACCGATGGCTATAAAAGAACAGAAAAGTATGTCTACGTTTAAAAAACAACTAAAATCACACATTATGAGTAACTCAAAAATCTAAAAACTTAAAACTAATACAAAAATAAAATATTAATATTCAATTGGTCAGTACGCTGCCTTGTATGCCACATCTAGTATTTTGTAACTTTTACTTTTGTATCCGTGTTTGCTCGGTTGGTGATATTCATTGTGTTATGTGCCTACCCGTTAAAAATTATTTTTTCTGTACGCTTGTTATTTAAACATAAATTGTAAATCTTGTTTCTCAGTAAGTGAATTATTGTTAATTCTTATGAGGAAATAAAGTTCTTAAACCAGAAGAATCGAAAGAATCGAACAAAAAAGTTTTCGATCGACTAATTAATAAATTTAAAAATTAAAATTATTATTATTATTTATTTTATTTGAATTTTTAAATTTGAATGATTAATTAGTCGATGCAGCATCAATACTCTGATCAAAACGCTAGTCGATGCTCGCATGCCCCTTATGTGCGCGTAAAGTACAGTCGAAAACAGCTGTGTTCAGAGTGTTCAGACTTCACGCGGCTTGCGGCTCGCGCCCACATCTCTGGGCCGTTATCGCTCCCTGCAGTCAAATAGACTTGTTGCCCAATTTCACAACACACTAGCTACACTCTCTGACTAAATTAATGTCTAGCTAGCAATGTGTAAAATTGTCAACGTCGAGACTGAATTCGTTTGCTCAAGTATTTAAGTTATTATTTATGGTTGAAGGCATTTATATTTGAGCTAACTTCATTTTCAGAATTTGTTTAATTTAAATTGCAAGCTGACGTAAACTATAAAGTGATTTTGTTACTTGTTTTCGTTTCAGTGAACTGTCGCTTTGAAATGTTAAGAGACTGCAGATAATCTGAGAACTAATTAAACCAATAAAGTCTTTTGTGTTATTTCTCAATAAAATTAATCACTTATCTTCTATTAGTGTCATAACTTACACTTAAGTCAAATCCTCCAACATAACTAGATAGTGGCAGGAAACGGCCCAACACAACCACATGTTACTCCATTAAAAGCTTATGAGAGATATTCATAGAAGGCATTAGCAGATTACCAGCATAATGCAAGCATATGCATGGATAATACTACTTCAGCCTCAAAAAGTAGTAAGTAGTTATTCTCTGATAGGGTTAAAGTCAAAATACAAATCAGGCAGTTTATCATAAATTATAAACTTCTCGTTGCGACAGTACCTGTGCTCGAGTTAAACGAGTAAAACGTTGCATGTGACATCCAAACAGGAACTTTATTAAATTTTTTTGGAAATTTTGTCATTTTTGATATATCATATTTTATGAGAATACTTTAAAAGACCATCACTTTTTTTTAAATATTAATAAGAACTAAAGTTTTTAATAATTGATTACAATCTAGCCTAATAGACCAACTAGCAATTTAGCTCTAATTATTTTACAGTGATAGATTTTTAAGACACATTTTTAAGTCTCATAGAGAGTCGGCTAACCCTGACACTCTGAAAATAGTCTTCTATGCTCTGTGTCAATCCGTAATTGGGTATTGTATAAAGGTATGCGGTGGCGCAACTAAAACCAGTTTAATCAAAGTTGAAAAAACACAGAGAGCTATATTAAAAGTAATGCTACGTAAGCCTTACCGCTGTCCCACAATACAATTGTACTCGGAATGTAAGGCGCTTACTGTTCGTCAGCTCTTTGTGCTCCGATCGGTACTTAAAAGACACGCTTGCGACCCTCATTCTGATCTTAAAACACGTGCCAACATTCCCGCAGGCACACGGCATAAAACATCGTTCGCCAGACACCTATTACCACATAAGTAACGCAACTCACAAAGACCTCAACATCCACGACCTCAATAGATACCAAGTAAAGTCTAAGGTGACAGAAGGGCTACTTCAACAAGACTATTTACAAACCGAGTCCCTACTGACATACATTGCTTAATAATAATAACTATTTCTCGCTGCACACTCATAATTACACTCACACACACTCTCCATATACACATGGGTGTGCATTTACATACATTCACACACTCTCCTAAATTCTTGAGTTGCACTCCCTTCTCCTCCTTTTTAACCATAAATATATGTTTAGGAAAAATACATAATATATAAGCAAGATACATACAAAAGTAAGATATTATATAAACACATACATGGCAACTGACACACTTCACAAGTTTTGTTTATTTTTTAAGATACCTTATAACTGTGATCACTGTCTCTTAAGATACAGGACCCTAGCCTAATACTCAATACTCAATTCTTTCTTTTTCTTTACTTTTTTTTCTTTTCTTTCTTTTTCTTCTTTCTTTTTTCTTTTATTTTTTAAGAGGCAGGGCTCACCCAATTCATGTACAGACTTTGTAGTTACAGCTTAACTATACAATACCTGTCTTCACTCCTATGCCAACCAGTTGTAATCCATCTTTTACCTAATTTCAACCATAACAACTAAAATGTAATTTCGTCTGTAACTTATTTGAAATAAATAAATTATTATTAGGTATTATTATTTTTATATGTTAACATAGCTCGGGACCATGGAGTCCCGGTCCTTTGGAAGGCGTACGAGGAGCCGAAGCCAACTCGCAGAGGCCCCTTTGACAATTTTAAATGGAATTAGGTACCAACCGACAATTATCCCTGTATGCACTGTGCAAGTGCACCCAAGGACAACCCCCGGTTAGTGTCGAACTATTGCAGGATATGGAAACAAAAATAATTATTGAACTATGGGTTTCAGTGGTTAAGTTGGACTGGTTACCAAGAACTGTGGAACTGCTATGGCCCCTGCCTGACTAATATTATATTATTATTATGTTATACTTATAACTAAGAATAGTGTCAATTTGCATTTTTACACAATTCTGGTTATTTGAAAGAATTTTTCGGTATTATTTGATAGAAAAAAACATACGGTCAAAGCTTTCGAGTTTTTTTTTTATAGTGTAATAATAAAGAAATAAAAAAAGAAAACTATTGTTCGAAAACATGTTGCATAATTAGGCCGTCTGTCCATAAAAGGAAACAGTCATTTGTTTACTATCGGTTCATAGAAATCTTTTGTTTACAAGTCGTGTATAAGTGCCAGGACGCCCTGTGGCGCGCCGACAAAAAATGTACCGGGACGCGGTGGGAGGTCACGCGTTGACCTGCGCGCGTGAGTGGTTATCGTTGTAATCCGGATCACTTGAAATCCGGATGAATGTGCGTGATTATTTAAGATCTCCTATAGCAGTAAATATCTTGCACCTCAGCATTAGAAGATTAAACAAGAACTTCTAACTGAACTGTCCACTCGTGGCTATTAAAATAAAATGTGAAGTCCTAATTTTAACAGAATGTTGGCTAAAGACAAATGTGACCGTCCCAAATATACAGGGCTACACCTAATTCTAAACCAAAAACCTTATTAATCAGAATGATCGCGTGGTGATCTTTATTAAAGGTACTTTGAGCCTTAGCATTACTGAACCTTCATTTGCCGATGCCAGCTCCTGGTCTGCAAAATCCAAAACAATATTACTATTATAGCATTATATAGACCATCATCACAAAAAACATACACAATTTCTTGAACGGCTTAGATAACGTATTAACAGATTGTAGGCACTGTAAAACCGTTTCAATAATAGGAGACATCAATACTAACGTTGCTCCAAGCAACAATGAGCCCCGCTCCTGTCAATATCTAAATTTGATAGCTTTACACGGTCTCCTTCCTGCCCATGTGATCCCAACTCGGCTTAACAACTATTTGGATCGTGTTTTACTTTAAAGAAATTATAAAGCAACCACGTTGGTAGTTGAAACATCACTAACAGACCGCTCCGGTGTTTTATTAAATCTAAAAACTAAAGGTCTAATCCGTAACACGAACAGATGCCCTTCTTCCCGCCTAAACTGATCCTGTGCTCTCAGCGACATCGAAAGCTGTAATTTTTCAATTATCTTAAACTTAAATGTCCCTGACCTTGCTATGGACAAACTTTTTGAAATCCTGACACCCATATCAATAAGGAACACTATCTATAGAACCATCCCCTGTAAGCATAAAATTAACTGGCTATAAAATTAGCTGGTTAACGGTTGGTCTTTTAAAATGTATACGCAACCGCACAAACAATCTAATAAAGAACCTCAAAATGCGATTTTAAAACTAACATACTTGCGCTACCGTAATTTTTGTAACAATGTGCTTAAAAAACTTAAAACTGTTTATGAACAAAAAGCTTATTCTGATGCTAATAATAACCCCAAAAGGATGTGGGGGCCATCCGTAATATACTTGACACAAATAATAATACTTTAGCTCCGATTGATCTCCATAAAATAGACAATGACCCAATCGTGTCGGTCAACGCCGTGATTAGGTTGTTTGCTGATGGCGGCAAAAACCTGGCTAACAACATCCCGCAAAACTTAAGTAATGCCCAATGTACTCCTCCCCGCCTAGTCTCGATACTTAAATCAATTATCCTACTGGAGACGGACGAGAAACAGGTCGAGGCTATCATTAAAGACCTATACGTAGACAATGCCTCTGGCTAGGATAATATCTTTCCAAAATTGATAAAATTTACCAGACACAAAACTAGTTACGGCCATTACGCACATTGCAATCTAGCAATATACACTGGCACTTTCCCTAAGACCCTCAAAAAAGCCATTGTTTATCCAATCTTTAACACAGGTGACCGACTCACCGGTAAATAATTATCGACCAATCTCGCTACTTCCAGCAAGTTCAAAAATACTGGAAAGAATAATTGACAAAAATCTACACATCTTTCTAGAAACATATAAAATTATCGCAAAAAACCAGTGCGACTTCAGAAAGGGGGTATCTACGGAAGACGCTGTTATTTCTACCTTCGACACTGTTTCTGTCCCTATTTTACTCGGAAAATTGGATCAGATTGCAATACGTGGCACAACTCTCAAATTGCATAATGATTTTCTATCCGATCGGACCCAGTGCTTTAAAATAGGCGAGTACATCAGTAGTGAACAACTACTAGATTTCACTGTGCCACAAGGAAGTTTGCTCAGCCCTCTCCTCTTGCATATCTATGTTAATAAACTCTGTCCACTTACCCTCCCATTTACTCACATTATAACGTACGCCAATTATACTGGTTTACTGTCCAGCGGACACGACTGGGAAACGGCAAGGGAGGCCGCCGAAAGGTCCTTGACTCAAGTTATAATCTGGTTGAGCAATAATAACTTAAACCTGGACGTCAGCAAAACGAACTTTATAATCTTTGGTTCCAGACCCTTCCATCTGACCTCTCACTAGAAATCAAAGCCCATGTTTGGGACGAAGTGACGGCAACACTCCCTGTTCATTCCAGACTGTGACGAGAGCCTCCTCCGTCAAGTATTTCGTCTTTATCTTGATTCCAGTCTCAGTTGGAAGACCCACATTGAATCTCTGCCAGCGCGCACTAGAAAAATCATTTAGGTGTTCAAAAAGTTGAGAACTTCTGCCCATAAAGATATCCTAAAAATGGTAAACACCGCTTTATGTTAATCAACACTAAGTTACTGTATCGTTGCGTGGGGCGGTGCAGCCAAATCTATCCTCATACCAGCTGAAAGAGCCCAACGTGCAGTTATCAAAGTCCTGTTAAACAAACCATTTAGGTATCCCAGCAAGTTTATTTGGACTTTAAGGTACTGACAGTCCGCCAAATGTAAATGCTTCGTGCAATCACACGTACACATAAAATTACCCCTCCCAATAGATGTAAAAGCCCTACCCTCAGAAGAAGACCCAAAACTCATTTATCCCAAAGTTTGTACAAATACCACCTTTGCACGACGCGACGGCATAATCGTTATTTAAGCACATTACTATACAATAACCTGCGCAACACATTAAACATTAATTGTTTGAACAAATACCAATGCAAACAAAAAATAAAAGAATATCTGCTCACCCTAAATTATGACGACTTGTAAGAATTACTCAAACCATAACTTAAGCAAATCAGGCACCCACTCACTCATACTCACTCATACACAACTACACTCACCCATACTTATATATCTACATTCACACATTCACAGCTCCTCTCATACAAACACACACACACACCCGGCACACAAATAGATACACTTTTCCTCGTTATTAATTCATTTAAACTCCTTGTACTTTCATACCCCCGTTTCGTATCCTCAAAATTAATTGTATTAGTCTAGTTTATTTTTTACAAAAGTGCAGATTACTTATTTGTAATGTAACTATTATATCATGGGGTCATTGATCATTTATTATGTACGGTCACCAAAAGTGATAAGTAACCAGGGTCGTTGGATATAGTTGAAGTTAAGTAGGAAACCGATGGACGTTTTCGAATAAAATTCATTTAATAAATAGAAAACAAACAGTTAATTTATCAAATTAAATTTCATTCAATAACATCCATCGGTTTTTTAATAAAATTCAACTGTATCCGACGACCCTGGTTATTTATCTCTTTTGGTGACTGTACCTATTTGAACGCTTAAATTAACTGTCAACCTGTATCTGTGTACTTTTTGAAGTCAAATAAATATATTATTATTATTTCACAACCAATCTTTACGTGAGTCTCATCAATTATAGGTATGTTTAGGATTATAAGCCGTCCACGGTTTTGATCTGGCACTGATCCTTTATCGGGAGAATCCCGGGGGAAATAACGAGAGCAGATGAACTTCGGTACCTACGTAATTAAAACGACTAATGTCTGGCTATTATTGGCGTTGGCGCGGAATTGAGGACTGCCCAATATTGGTGTGGAAAATGTTGGTGGAGTTGAGCAAATGTTGGCGTGATTTTTTGTGTCGTAGCATTTTTCCTGTTTATTTTCATGAAACTGATTCTGTCCTATATTTTGTAGGATTTAGTTTCTGTTTTTCCGTGATTCTAAAGATACCGACTGAAAATAAAAACTGTACGAACGAGCTGCTCCATACAGAATAATTCGATATAGCTCATAAACATGCAAAGGATACAAACAAACAATTTTTTTCAAACAGCGGCCTAATCTTTGACGTACTTGAACAAATGTCGGAGCTAATATTTGGCTATCTGATTGGCCCAACGCTGAAAGCCAATAACTGTTTAGTTGTCCAATTTTACGGATGAACCACCCATGTTGTGTTGTGTGATCGTGTCGGCTCTACAATCACATGCCGTGTAACCTCACGTGTGTATAACTGTATTTTGTATGCGAGTGTACCACACAGCCTCGCAGGAATCTTCGAGGAATGCAGTCTGCGTCAACCGCACGTATTGCGTTTAGTATTAGAATAGGTTTAGTGTAGGATACGTAAGTTATCTGTGAATCGGAGTGTTTATTCAACAGTGACGTCAGATGGGGACTGTGTGTTGTGTCATGTGAATAGCGTCTGTGTGTAGTGTGCAGAGAACGGGGTCTCAGTCCGTTTAATGTGCTATTGGAATATCCACCGAAGATAGTGATTTAACCACATTCAGCAATCTAGAATTTCGGTATAACACAAATCTGAAAATAAAAAGTGAGTTTAACGAAACTTCTGTCTAAAAAGGAATATAGAATATTAATTATTATGCCTACACCAACAAGACAAAATGAACAAAATTACCATAAAAGGTTATCTTCCTAAACATCCTATTTTCAAGACGATTTTATCTACTTACGCCGATGAAACTACCTTCACTGGGCTACTAGCGGAGACAGAGACTGTTCTAACAGAACAGCCCACTAAAGTTTCCCTGCGCGGAAGTTAAACTTGAGACCTCGATCTTGGCAGCTATACATTCTGTCAGCAAATAATATGATCTGTGCGACTCGCGGGTTTCTCTGTCACGTTACCTGATACTGTTTGCTTTTCTCGTGAGCAGATTGCCAATAAATGCATACCCAGTCTTTATTTTGGCGCTTGATTCGAACAAGCAAGCAGCCACTGACGATGTTTCTCTTCAATTCCATCGAGACAAAGAAATACACACGAGAAAACATACATTGTATGTGTTTTACACCATATTTGAAGTAAACAATCTCGAAAACCAATATACCTACTCATTCAGTTTGAATTTTATTTACAAACTCTGCGTTCTGTGGAGATACATAATTTGAAATTGAAAATCTAAAATGTGTACAAGTGCCAACGACAGTTCGGGTTCAACAGTCTCAAATTCAACTAGCATGTTACTGACGTTTAATATTCAAACGATAAAAATAAATAAAATAATTCGTATTGAAATATTATGATCAATCTATGAACACGACTCAAGAAAAAGTGCGGTTGATCACCGTTGATAAACGTATATAACTTTCATCTATTTAAATCGTCGATGATTTTTAACTGCTTTCAAAAAAGAGAATGTTTTATTATTAACTGACAACATCCCTAACTAAACTCAAACTATTCAACATACTAGCACACCCGAATGCTAAGGTCGCTGTACCCACAATATTCAGTCCCGCGTTCATCAGCGGCCGACTCCTACCCACACATGACACTTTATTATTTAGTACCTATTCGGCATACCATCGTCTTTTTTACGCCGACCTTATTTATTTGGCCCCCGAGCGGCTGGGGCCCATATCTGCGGCGATCCATCACGGGAACGACCGATATCGAGACACAGTGCATGACAAACGATCCATGTTTCACGCAAATGTATCACACGCAAATATGTGCCGTGACAATAATAGGGACCACTTAACGTGTCACGCGGCAACCCCGCGGGGTGCAAATGTACTGTAATTAGATTCCACGTAGAATTGGAATCTATTTCTAGATTTTCGGGCAGGTTGGGGAATTGAACTAGTAAATGATGAATGTGGTGATGTGTTCGGGGAAGTGCAGCTGTCTGTTACATGCAGTGGTTGGTAGACCGTAGTTGAATGTCTAAATAATTAATAATTGACAATATGCATTATTACCATACAGAGAAATAGTTATGGATAGTATTTATTTATGAGGTTGATTCATTTAATGTGTGACAAAATGGGACTCGTAATATAACTTCTTATTTCAAATGCAATTTAGGCAGTATTTTACATAATTATATTATGTGTATGTGAACGGAGAGGAACTTCAAGGTAGAAACTCCTCTCGTGTGCTTCCTATTGAATCACGTCTTCTTTTAACTTTCTTTCCACATTATCACCCATTCGATCTGCAGACACGTTCTGTCTCCTCGCCGTGCCATCGGCGCGATCAAATTACAAATTCTACTAGAATACTCATAGCCTTACTATTTGTCCTTTAGGAACTTATTGACACATCACTCACTGCTATCAGCATATAACAATTGATTATCATTTGTCAATCATAGGACCCAGAAACTTCAATATAGCACTGCGTTAAAGATGGTTGCAAGAGATTTCGCATTCATAATGCTTTTCAGTGACTTTTGCCCCCCTAAAAATGTCACCAGTAACTTCAGAAAGCGTTTAGGCATTAATTAAATCTTTTCTAACTCGTCGTTGTGGCCACGTCCTGCCAATTAGCGTGTGGAGTGGGGCAGGACTTTTATCGAGTAGCTGTGAGTGTGGGTGTGTGGGCCATGTGTATGTGGGTATGAGGGCCATGCTCGTGGGAAACTGTGCCGACGTGCCTCGATGGCCGACTCGATATAATTGACTAAACGGCTGTGTCTGTGAACACGCGGAGCGTTATCGCTTGGATTATGAGTTTGGGTAGCCGTGTTGATTTGAATGGCAATTGATTGAGGATTGAAAGACTGTTAAATAAGTTCGATTCTCTTTATTAATACACGTTTCCAGCGCTGTTGACTTTTTTCCGCTTAAAACCTAACGCTAATGAACCTAAACCTAACGCTAATGTTCAGTTCCTGAGAGTTTCTTTAAACCTGTCAGCATCTAAAAAGCCGCATAAAAATTGTTTGTTCTAGCTAATACATGACTAAATTACAAAGTTGCCCTAGTTCCCCTAGTTCCAGTGATTCCAGTGGTTCCCCAGTGGTGGTAGGGCAGCTAAAAGAGTGTCGGTGGTAGTTCGGTAGCGCGCGAGTGTTTCATCTCGCGCAGAGCAGAGCACAAATCGGAAACGAATCAATTTGTCCTTTGTGGGCGTTCCACTCCAGAATATTTCTGCATTAAAACTCCGCCGTTCTAATGCAAATGTTGAATTTAAAAGAGTCCCGGCGAGCAGGCCACTCGCTTTTATTATATAATCCGCCGTCAACCGGATCGAAGTCCGCTCACAAATAAGTAACGGCGCCATTCAATTAGTCTGAAGTATCGCTGCAGCGATTCTGTTATGTATTTCCATTTTTCATTTTTGCTTACGTACGAGTGACCCATTTTAACTAACGATTAGACCGTAGAAATCAAGAATTCAGACATTAAAAGGTTGAACAGCACTTGGATGCGGTCCAAAAGTGGGTGAATGAAATAAAAAGTATCTATTATGTCGTCTGTCGTATTAGGTCGTGTGGGTGTTTATCGAGGGGCGGTGTGTCGGAGCACATCACACGTTGACGGTGAGACGTCGCGGTGTCTTGTGCGGGGGGGAGGGTCTCACTCACATGCACACTTGCACTGACTGTGCATGGCGCACGTCTCACACGTCGCGTTCTCTCTGCCAGACGACTGCCATCATTATGACTAAGCGCCGCTCACAAAACGCACAACTGGGTTGTTGAGCTTTTTCTCACGTTCCAGATTCTAGGTAATAGAGTAGGATCAATCGTCAATACTGGTCTATATGTATCTAGCCTTACTTTTGTAATATTTTCGCTACCATTTCATTTACTTTAACACAACGTACATAATAAAAATAGTGCCAATGCCTCACCCTCCATGAGTCGTAAAGAAGCAATAAGGAAAATAGCACTTGCTAGCGGCTTGGGGACACTGAATTAAAAATTTCTCTTGTCATACAGACAATCATAAACATGTGACGTTACGTTGTTGTGCATTCTAATAACTTTTTCTTTTAATTGTTCCAGGTAAGCAATAGCTGTATTACTTCAGGTTTCAAAGTGCAAAATCATCAGATAAAACGTATGCAACAATAATTAATAATATTCCTACAAAAACATTAATTGAAACTTCAATAAAAAGAAAAGTTTCACTATATTTATGTAATAACTACTCTACTTACATAAAAGGAAATCCCCCAAAGAAAACTTTTAAGATGCAGATCCACTGTTATTGGTCCTTTAACCCAATTCAACGCAAACTTGCGGATCAAAGGTATCACAAATATTGGCATACATATGGGTAACCAACATCAAAAGGGCCGCCAACTACTTTTTATCGGCACAAAGGTTCGGGAACAAGGTACCTGCGTTTATTTTTACTTACCCCTCTTTATCTTTAGTAAAAACATGTTATTTTATTATTATGGAAAGATTACCCATTTTGTTGTAGGGGTTTCTGCCGATAATGTTGGTCGTAAGGTTCGCGATAACGATTAACTGAGCTGTTTCAGGGATAAAACTTCAGTGTTAGGTACTAAATTGCTTGCTCAGGCTTTTACATTTATTTTTCCGCCGATTAAAATGTTTTTCTCCCATATAAGTTTTTGCATTAAGTCAAAAGTATGATAACACTTTAGGGGTCAATATAACCACAAAATATTGATTATTTTCTTTCTAAGATCAAATAGTAAGTTTTCTCCTGAATGTTTCATGCCCACGGAGTCTCGGCATGTCAATATTAACCGCGAGCTGTTTGCCTAACGTATGTGTGACCCACATTCTGGACGTTTTTATTGAAAAACTACGGCTAAGAGGCGAACTTAAGTGAACAAATCAATGGAAAACTTATATTTACTGAACCGCAGTGTGCCAGCTTCTAACATGTTAGCTAAAGCTTGGGACAAAGCCAGTTCACACACTAACTACGGGGAGTGCTAACATTCACCGACGAAATATATTTCAGTAAACTAGAAATGTATGCATTTACACGATGTATGTTTGGTTTCAATATTTACGTAGGTACCAGAGAACCATGTTATGTATGCACAGTAGATCACACGTCAGTGGTAACAAAATCACTGTAAGCTAGCCTCTTATTCTATTGAAACTCCGTACTACGCTACACTCCAGCTCAAAATGTTACCACTGATGTGACCTACTGTTTTAACAATACTGTTGATATCGTTAAGTTCTGATTCCGTTCTTTCTCATAATCGCCTCCGAAACAGTAGCTTGAACAACGAAACCTAAGAGACCATTATTTATAAGTACATACAATGTAAAACAAAAGACGGCCTCCTCCGAATCTCCTTCCTCCCAACGAACTCGATTACTTAAAATTTCCGTCGCCCGGAAACTAATAATCACTTTAGATTTCTATCGACTTCGCTAAAAAAGATGAAGTAAGGCTGAGATAGTCCGCTCCCCGGTGAACATTGAACTATCTCAGAGGCGCCGAACAAAAGCTTTGTCCTCCGAGACTGTTGAAGTAATTGATGGTATCTGGGATACGGATGTTTGTCACTATAACCAGGCGGTGTGGAAGTGCAGAAGGATAACAGATTAACACATGATCGAGTTAGGTAGATAACAGGTACCTATAGATTTCGTTAACGAGTGAGCGCAATAGGTCGCGATAAAAACAAATGCGCCTATCGCTACAGAATTATGTAAACCAAATAGTTTCAAACTATAAGCGTTTTATATCCGTAGACCAACTGACAACACATAAGTAGTAGTTCAGCATTTTTGCGAATTTAAATTACATTTTTACGATTGGCGTCAAGTAACTTCAGGATGTATTTAATTGGTGCTCTACTAAAGGCTCGTGCACACTGGCGCGACGCGACGCTCGACACAAAGGCACCGCGTGTCGCGCGACGAGCGGCGCCTTTGCGTAGCACTGTCGCGTCGCGCCTGTCTTTGGGAGCCTTAATACTGTGTTTTCTCTGACTAACTCTGTGTTTACCCGTGTGGTCCTTCTGCCCCTCCCTCCCGCGTGGTATCGCCGACTGGTTGACAAGCGCTTTGTGCGGACTGATAGATTCTCGCCATTGTTTCTGAACGCGATTTGCATTGATTGCCGAGAGCAGAGGAGCGTAGCGCGCTAAGTAAACACTGGACGGTGCACGCTGAATGTTGACGGTGGCGATTGTAGATAGACTAGACATCTTGATTTTAATTGGTAGTTTTAACTGTTATGCTTTACTAGCTCTGCACTAAGCCCGTTCTCATATGAACAGTTAGGAGTGTCACTCTGTTAAATTTCAGAAAAACCGGCTCCGTGGTATAGATGTTACACGACACGAAGACGTTAAGACGTGACACGTACAAAACAGATAGAAAATCTCTAGATATTACGCATTAATAATTTTAGTGTTAGTTTGGAATATCGCGTTCCAAGATAATAGTTACGTGGATAATAATTAATTGTAAAGTTGAGTCGGTAGATTCTGAGCCTAATTTTAGTACATCGTAAATGCACACAATACAATTAATTATTAACATTATTAATGCTGCTCTTTGAACATAAATCTGTAAGTTCATACAAACAAATTATTATTATACATTGTACCACTATTCCGGGAACAGCGTGGGGCGATACAAGCCGCTTGTAATTACACTTATTCAATCAAATTCAAATTCAATTAGGTAACTGCTGTTAATGTGTATGCATCTGTGTGGGGTATTGAATTTCCAGTGATAAACAATAAATAAACTTTAAAAACATAACAACGGTCGAAAACAAGACCAGTTTGAAAAACGTACTCAATTCATTGAAAATACACTCACGTTTGTATAAACTGACAAATTAATACCGTTTTACGTGATAAAGTTCGATGACCTGCCCGCGTATTATTGAACACACAATAGTCGTATACTAAGAAAATTCAGAAGACCTACTTCTAACAACTTTTGAGAAACTGGTCCTAATACTTTAATAAATAATTTTATTTCTGTAAGTAGATTTGTACAAACACTTTTACATGCCAATCATATTTTTATAAACTAGATGAGGTCGGCGTTTCTTATGTGAATACTCGAGAAGAAAGGCCGAAACAAAACCAGAGGTCACAGTCTCTTTTAACGTCCAGACATAACCTTGGTCAGATCATGTGGAGACCATATCGACTGGCGTCTGAAATGGTCTTTTGTGGAAAGAACGACACAGATTGAGTGGACCTGTCCAGACAGTGCACGCATTTGTCAGTAATCATGCAGCTCAACTCAGAACTTAAGGAGCTCAACGATTCGACGAGCAATACCAAAGAAAAGACATTTGGGTATAATAATATAATAGTCGCTATGCAGTAAAGATAAAACTTGGTCCCAATCATTATCATTTCCAGGACAATTATTGATGATAAATGATATTTATTTCTGTAAAATGTTACCTTACATCACTATATGCCATGTTTACTTATTTCACTCGTATTTTTCTGTTAATATTATTGGTTTAATGATATTTTGCAAACTAGATGAGGTCGGTGCTGCAGGGCAAGTCAAGGTGACAAATTAAAGTGGCCACACATGGTACCAAATCGTTAAACATTTCACGTTTGCACCTGGTAGCTACATAGTCAGGTTATGTTAAGACTGCTTATATTCTTGTACAGTGGACTTTTTGTATCATTGTGTTAGTATTGTGTTGTACCACTGTCCAACAAACAGAGTGCGAATTAAATTCCAGCAAAATTACAGAGACCATCAACAGTGGATCTTGATTGAGGGAGAGCAATATGAAGCGAACACAAACAGGATTACCTCCAACCCTATCGCTTTTTAAAACAATACCGTATTTGAGAGGGACCTGTATCACAGTAGGCAGTACCGGTTGTTTGCAATCTGTGCCTTATGAAGGAACCATTATAATTAGTTATAATCAAATAGAATTACAAAATGTAAAGAAGCTTTCCGGGAACGGGTCGTTATTCAAAACAAATAAATTGAAAACTAAATGCTGTGAACACATGCCCAAAATGTTATGCGAATAATTATCTTTGCTCAGAAATCAGCATTGTCTTAACACATAAGAACAATTTACAAGTCTGCTAAGAAAAGGTAGGTAAGACTCAAAGCCGACCCCTAACACTGTTTAAAGCGCTAGCCTGATAACGATAACTAGAAGAACGCCAAACAAAAACAATAGCCAACAAGTATGCGGGTGTTAATGGGCTATGAGGGGGCGGGATGAAGTGGGGGCGGTGATTATCATCTGATGTAGAACTCCTTAACGCCGGTAATAAGCGTCGAGAGGCGCATCCCGCGCCTAATGCTAAGGTTACCTACTCAAGATGAGCGATAAAAGGGGGAAAGGCCAACACAACACATTGCGATGAACGACTCCTCTTAATGAGTAGGACAGTAGATCAGTCAAATTACTCACTATGATGAGCATGCAGGCAACATATACATATAAGGCAACATTCAGCATTTTGATAAGCCTACTGCTTCTTAAATACACTCATAGAATGCACTTCAAGCTGAAAGACATTGCGTTAATTTTCAAGTAATGCGGAAACTAAGTAATGATCTAAGATATCCTACTTAAACCTAACTTAACTTACACACCGTTTGACAGTGTCTGTTTACTGATTGAAGTTGTTCTATCTAGATCTACTGCTATCCATCTACTCTGTGGCGAGAGTTCGCCCACACCAAATCGTGGCCAATTCCATAAAATTATAACGTTCCCATTGAAAGTTGTTATCTTCCGCCGCAGAGTAAGTCCGCTATGATACTGTTATTACTGCATTATGTATTCATTTTCCATTTTCGTGAGGTTTGTATTCGGCGATTTAGCAATCCGTTCGGTGATACGAGTATATAAGCTCACTTGTATTTGAATAGCAAAAGTATATTCAAGTTATTATTTTGTTGTTATTATTATCTTTACATCTATTGTGCGGCATTATGAAAGTTTTATTATGACCTTTCTGAGCAGTAAAGGTCAAAATAACAGACAACTTTAAACATTAAACCGAAAATCACCACAACAATATGACCAGCAGTCATACCGCAAGTTACTTGTAGTAACTTGCAAGACAGTCGCCAAGACAATCACAGCTAACACGCAGATGCAAGCATCGGGCACAGTCGCGGGGCCCGTGAATACTCCTAGAATGCTATCGTCACCTTCCAGTTACCTTTCGATTGACATAAATCGCCACGCAGGTGTACCCAAACGCGTTAACACAACCACTCCCGAGCGAGCTATTCACCTACATTTATAACACAACCGACCCTCTAACAAACTTAGCGCCAGCCCTAATGTCGCGTGAGGTATCGAGGATACACTGACAATCTACAGCGGATTAATATCGGTATCCGTATAGTAGAGTAAACTGAAGATGACATTATAAACGACGTCGGTCTACACTCGGCTAAGTAAGACTTAGTGGATCTAGGCAAGACGATCAGCCGGTAATACTAATTGCTTTCATTTAATATCAAAACTAAGATATTATTATCCACTCGCGTTGCATTGGTGAATCCATTTGATGTTCTCGGTCGCGATGTTAAATTATTATGTCAATTTAAATTATGAATTTACGAAATGATAAATAAATCTTAGAAACTGAATAAATGAATATCATAAACATTGAGCCGATTAAGTCACATTTTATTATACCTACTTTGGTAAAAGCGTCATCTTGCTTATCTCCCAGCCGGCACTTTCCAGTTTTAGCGAAAGCTAAAACTATCTGAGCAGTCATTATTATGTCACAATACAAAACCATGTCATTTGAAAGCTTTTCGTATTTCAAAGGACAAAATCCGATCGAGATAACAATCGAAGTTACTCGATTGCCAATTTGCAAATGAAAGCGAAACAAAGTGAAGTATGTTTTACGAAGTTTGTGTCAACTTGTACACAGTCCCCATTCGCTATGTACGAGAAACAATATGGCTGCCGCGAAGCATACCTACAGGTCGTTCCTTCTGACGTCACCGATGTGTGTGCTAAGATTGTATGATTATCGTGGTGATTACGACCATTCATTGCGCCTTCAATGAGTTTCATTTTAAGTAGTGGATGATAACATTCTATGAATGGCATATGGGGTATAAAGACAGAATGTAAGAACAGACTCGAAGATTCTATACTAAAATCCTTACAGCCTTCAGTTTCTTCTCTCACAAACATGCGTCTTTTCAAGCATGAAGACACGTTTCAAGCACCATGCTACAATTTTGAAGGACACCTTTACAACGTGTCCGAAACAAAAGCCACACCTACCCAACAAATGGTTAGAATGGTCCCTAATATTCGCACGTAATATTGTCGGATGCCGGACAGCGCCGGACAGTGCCGGACAGAGCGAACGGGCGGCGGAATTTCATTAGCGATGTCCACCTGAGATATAGCCCACATATACCACACACTTGACTACTTGAGGATGCTAATTCGAATACAACGGTGTAAAGGGCTTGTTATTATAACTGTTTGCGTATGTACTTGTATGGTAGGTACTTTATTCGGTTGTATTCATTTGAATAACATAAGACAATAGGTGTGTGTGTGTGATTGCAATTTGCGAAAGGCTCCTTAGAAAAGGCGCGACACAAAGGCACCGCTCGTCGCGCGACACGCGGTGCCTTTATGTCGCGTGCGATTCGCGTCGCGTGTCACGCCAATTTGAAGGGACCTTCATGATAATTTTTAGAACAGTCACATACCAATTGTTGATGTTGCCGTCCCAGCAAAGAGCAACCTAATGGTAATTCCCGATGAATGAACCTTAAAAAACAGCATTTTGTGCTGATAACAAAGCACAGATAATTAGACACTTCTAAATCAATAACGCTTATTGAATTAGGCTAGTTGGACTACTCAAATTATTGTGTGTGCCGATGTCCGAGATACGGTGTCCGGGCTTCAGTGCGGGACTGCGGCGGACAGCGTGGGACAGCACGACCGCGCCGAGAATCCATTTCCTGCGCAGTACACCTAAGACGCGGCCACCAATGCTCCCAATCCTCCACTCGTTTGGTACCCAGAGCAAATACTGAACACTAAAAGCCAGCTATATAAATGGTGGCTATTGATGTGAACAAATCTACCATCGTGTAGTACTTATAAACACTTCCAAAGAAGATATAAAATGTATGAAATAGCAGTTATCAAACGCTAGTCCAACAACGGCTTTAGCTTAGTTGGATTAGCTAAATTGGTTGGCTGGCGCCTGAGCACAGCACATTTAACTGATTTCGAGGGCTTAGCTACAATACTTGCAATGTGCAACCCGCAGCCTACAGCCTAGTAGTGAGCAGTTATATAACAAATGATTTTAATTTGGTTCAACCTAAAAGGTATTTTTTCACTGAAATCGTAAATTTTATAAGTTATATTAATGACACGTACTGCGGAGAACAGCATTTATTTTAACGAAAACCTTATTTATTAATAAATATAAACGTCTACTTAATTTGGTACCGTTACCGCCTGATTTAAATTATATATAAATTCATTCGTAAAACATCAGACGCAGTCAACCAAAATATGAAATCATTCAATTTCTCTCAGTGTGTATCTACAAATTGATTTTCATCTTTTGATACAGACAATTTAATTTTTCTCAATATTGGAAGCAGTTGATCGAAATAAAGTGATCCAAATACAATAGTGTTAATAACAGCCGCTTCAAGCTTGTCTTTCATCTTATGATTGACGGTGGCTTGTAAAGCCCTTAAGTTTTCTTCATAGCTCTTTTTCAAAGGAAAAATACGTCATTATGCAAGTGACACGATGTCAACGGTCCTTAAAATATAGAAGCAACTATACAAGTTATTCAGCTAACATTCTTCCCAAAAAGTAGAGAAGAGTGGCTTCCAATCGATTCCGAATACTTTTTTATTATAATGCTCTTTGTTTGAATACTCCTTGATTTAACACTACAGAAATAAGTACACCATGTAAAAAGTTATCGTGTCACGATTTCACTACCCCAAGCTTCAAAACCTCTAAAATCGGTTGAATATTTGAGTGCAATCTCATGTATAATAATTATATATTTGCAAACTGGTCCTACTCCCTGATTCTTGCGCCAGGTAGTATCGCCAAGTTGAGAAGGTGTGGGGGGTGAAGGAGGGAGGGCACCGTCACCGCAACATGGAGATTTCATTTGCGACCCTTCGCTATCAGCGGAGTGTCGGCTATTGATTTGTGTAACACATTTATATCGCGCTCCTTCGGTAGGTACGTATAATAGTTCTGGTGGACAGCGGAAGGTGATTTAACTAAGTAAGACACAAGTACTTGTTTCTTGCAAGTTTAAGCGAGTTCCTCGCCGGGCCCTGCTCTTTACGAAACAGCAAGTTGGATACACGCCTATGTAGCCATACATACTATAGAGGTATGAGGAACAGGGTGTAAAGCTCACTCATACTCTATTGAAAAGGGAGGATCCTCCGACCAGACGAATGTTGTGTCTGGTGGGCAACTGCCCGACGATTGATGTCGGGATGTTGTATATATGCTAGTTGTGCGGTAAGCTCTGCTTGCGCGATACAGGATTTTGCGTGACGTCAGTATGACGCGTAGCTCGCACGTGGCGTTTGTAGATGCCGCTCCAATACCTATATATATTTGTACCTGTACATATCGTGTATGTCTGTGGGACCGCGTTGTTCTTCAAAAATTACGCAACGGATTTTGATTTCCGTTTAAACCATCATTCAAAGAATTTATTCCGGAAGGTTTACGTGTATAAATAATACATTAATATTAAAATAAAGAATCTCCCTGTTTTGTCAAGTCGTAAACATCGCGCCAGGCGGGTGCGGGTCGGTAGAGTGTGTATAAATCAAATAATACTATCTAATTTGCAATTAAAGGGATTTGAAGCACATTTTATGTTCTGACGTGCTAGTCTCAGTTTCACTATCTCCCTTTCAGTATTCCATCCAACTAAAGTAGCAAGCAGAAACATATTTTTTTTTTGTTATAAATCTTCTTCATATTCATTCTTGGTGCAAAGAAAGTGCCCTCACAAGCCATGTTACAAGCTCGTGTAATTAGGGTCACAAGATTGAGCGAAATCAATTACGTTCTTGTGAGAAAAACAAAATCTAGGAAATTAAACAAGATGTTCAGTTCGTCTAGTCTGCAACAAAAAGACACTCTATGCTGTAGCGGAAATGAAGTTGGGACCTTAGAACCAGAATTACTTTATTAACCAACCCCAACCAACCAACCCACATAACCACCCCAGCCCTTATCATGTCTTTGTAAAAACATATTTCTTTTTTGTTTTTGTAAAAGCATACCTTACTTCATATTGTAGAATGCAAAAAAAAAATATGGCGTATTGATTATTACCAATAGTATTACTCTTAAATAGTTTTATTTTATTTTATAGATATCTAGTACAAGATAAAACCAAATATTCACTACTTAATAATATTACTACAAATACGAAAGCTAGTTTGTCTGAACCTAATTGTGACGCCCACGACTAAACTACCTTCTTATTCGATTTTGTTGAATCTTAGAGATACCTTGATAAACCACAGGCGCAGCCAATTAACTATGTGCCCGCATGCTTGTTCATGAAATGTACACATTGCAAAGTAGTTCGCATACAAGCAAGCAATGAACATTGAAGCTTTATCATTGATTTTGTGAGATTAATAACTATCAAGCACAAAATTAAATCAGCCGGCACAAGCACAACTGTTAAAATGCAAATGATATTAGTTCCCTGCATGTGCACTTATTTCTTCTGCCAACTGTACTTGCGAACGTCGTTCAGATCGGAATAGCACCATTTCAGTAGAGAAGCACAACTATTTCTTAAGTGAATTCCTTTATATATTTCACAAAGTTTTCATAATAAAATGGAGCTACTGACCCGAAACAGAATGAGGGAGTCATTTCAATCTACTGGTACAATCTCTTTGCTAGCTGGATGGAAAACAACGGGTTACAAGGTTGGTCGTAATCTGAGAGAGCTGGACGAGTCTGACACAAAATATTGTGGAGAACTTGGACTTAGAAATGTGATCGATTTTGTTTGTTGAGTTTAAGTAGTTTGTATTACTAACATCGTAAGGATTTTTTTTTGTTTTTGCCCTTTGACACGAAAAGCCAATCATCAAAGCCAATTCGCCAATTTGATCGTCACAAAAAACCACTTAACCGCCGGATACACGTTCAAACAATGTTTTAGAAATATTACACGCACATAGTGCTAACAAGCAACATGCAACTTACGAGCAACATGGCCGCCAAGTGAATCACCCTGAATTACGAGTGTTTCCTACGAATGTTAATACATTAAACTGAATATTATCCTTTAGAGTTCGGTCGTTTATCTCAGTGTATGAACATGGAACCAATCGACTCCGATCGGCTCAATGAGACACAAATTGCAGCTATTTGTTAGCTGTACCGGTCTTTCAAATTTATTGAACTATTCGTATTAGCGATGCTCGGCCCGTGTGAATACTGAATATGTTAGAAAAATCGTTTGCCGTGTAAAATAAGCTAATGATTTACAGGCGTGTTGTTGCAATTAAAAATAAATGTAGGATTCTCTTAAAATAATAATATGTGTAGAGATAGAGTTACACTTTATAAAACTATACAAACTTTTACTAAAAGAATAACTAATAACTATAAATAAACATATTTTATTTATTTTGAAGCTTTTGTTTGAGAAAATATTGTTAATATTTTTTTTGCTTGTCCTACGTACGCATAAGATCATATTTTTCAGACGTTCAAGAATTTACGAAAATAAAATATTAGGGTGGATCATGTGAGATCAAACGCAATATATCTTATTGGACAATATGACCGAGAGAATTACTATGCAAAGGGCAGACGATCGAGCGACTCACACCTACGTACCTAGTACGACACACATGTATCTGGCAATATTAGCACTTATTGTGTTCCTCGCACACAACAGTGCTGCGAAAAGAACGCTATTATAACCTCTCATCAAAATATTTCGGCTGATAAATAAGATAGTAATTGGAAACTCTTTGATGAAATATTAAATAGTAAATGCAGTAAAGCAAAGAATAAATTCGCATAAAAAACGCGCCCTTTTCATGCGAGTGTGTTCGCACTAAAGAAAGAAATATGACCTGAATCCTTTAAAAAGCAAATGGATATTCGCCTTTTTGGTTTTTATGATAACATTTAAAAGCCGAATCTCTTTGTAGAGTGAGGCTTAGTGGAGTAGCCAGCTCGCTGCAGTCTGACGCTACTGCCCACGTAGCTATGTAGAAACTCCGTTCACTAAAAATGTAAAACTATGCAGAGCAGGTTATCCGGTTATCCAATTTGTCGTCGAATCGCAGGAGAGTTCCCTTTATTTTACTTGCCGCCACAATTTTCAATTTTGTTTGCGCACGGCATCCAAAACGGCAGTTCAAATTTCGTTTTCCGAATAGTATTTTTATTTTTTTAAATACACCTATGGAAATCCTAGGTGCGAAATCAGGGATCTCTTTGAAATGCTAGAGTGTATATGGCGAGTGGCTTGGGCCTGTGGGGTGGGGTGAAGTGCAGGCGGGGGGAGGGCGCTAGGTGTCGTGTAGACAGGGGGTTGTATGCAGTGGCGCGTGCACGTCTGGTCGCCTGCGGGCGCGGGCAGGGTGCGGGCTGAGCGCGGGGAGCGCGCTCGCGGCTTAACGCCATTGACGACGACAACACCTGTCGCGACCGCAAAGCAAACGCCGCATTTTCAATAGCTGTTTGTTCAGGAGCCATCCGTAACTTAGATCTTTGCCGCGTTACTTCTGCAGGAACATTTCTTAGAGATTCTTGTTACCAACAATGGAGTAAACATGAGTGGATAATGGCACGATTGATCAAGCAGATATTTTTTTTCCAATATCGTTATACCAAAACTTCGTGCTCAAAGCTAAACTCTATAATAACTTATCCACATCTTGTAGCGTTTTCAGCCCATTACCATCTTAAAATTCTAGCTTCAAAAACTGTAGAACTCTTCAAAAGAATTTACAATAACCGAACCGAATCCACAACTGGATAGGACCAGATTTAGAAATCATCAACAGACGGCGATCTGACAGCGCCATAGCCCGGCACCATAGTGGTGTGACACACTAAACCGGCCGACACGATAATGGCGCCACCTGCCGAGATTAAGGAGCGGCGCGCACGCGGCTGGAGCTTGCATGTGTCGACTTAAGCACGAATGAACACGGCTTTGTCTCCAGAACATGGCTAATGACGTTTGTACAAGGATTATGCTTTCCTGTAATATTGTTTATCAGAAAATGCTCGGTACTTTTAGCAAGAAAACGCGGCTTTGTCTTCGCCTCACAGTTGTTAACAGGAAGTGTGATCACAAAGCTGCGTTTACAGTTACAACAGATTTTGAAAATATTATTGTAACAATTTCTTCAATGGAACCAATTACATACGTATTCACATCTAGGTTACTATATACTATTAATAACTGAGTGAAGTTGACTCAGTTATTTTCTATACATAATAAAAACAGATTTTATAAAACGGGCAGTTATGACTGCTGAATTCGAACTTAACTTTACATATTTCATACAAATGTTTTTGAGAACAGAAAGTTACAGTCACGAACATTGCATGAGCGTCTCGTTTGACGCGTGTAGCGCCCCCGGGACCAAAGCCATCGCGTGTGTCTAAGTTATAGTATTTCAAACGACGCGGCGTACACAAAAACGCGCGCCTCCGAACAACATTACGTCTGTACACACACAAGCGGCTCCCGCGGGACGAATATCCGTACAATATACCACTCCCAATATGACGGAACATATCTCCGCAGATGTACGGCACAAATCAAAGAAATGTGCTCCAATGACCACTTTGTGAGAAATAAATTATTGCTCCATTGTGACCGCTTTATGTTTGACCGGTTTTTTGTTCGTAACCAATATGACAGATAAGGGTCGGAGTCAGATAAACATAGATCTTTGAGAACGATGAGCGCACAGAGGATTAGTAGGAAGCGGATAGGGCGCACTTACAGGACGGAGCACTAATTAGATATTAACGAACCTGACCCCGGACTGAGCTGACACGAACACAGCTACACAATCCAGCTATCTACCGGCGATGTCGAAACACATGATGCTCCGAAATCTCTGAAAGAAAATTGGGCATTTCTGGAATGAGTTCGGAGGCGAACATACTGCGGGAAGCAGTTGAGTCGGCTTTCCATTGAGCAACGGCTGAAATCCCTAATTAGCAGCCGCAGTGTCGCTCCTTACATTTTACAGCTCGTGTTTTTGGGTCATGGGCTTTTTTCATCTCACTACTACTTTTAAGGGTTTCGTTTTATATTTCGTTCATGAGCTGACAATGCATGGCGCTCATCATTTTTAATCTCTGAAAAGGCAAATTCTGGTGCATTTTCGCATTTTCACAAACAGAATAATAGCTACTCATATGCTTTGACTCAGGTCCCCAGGCTCAGTAAGTATAACGTCTGTTCTAGTTTGGCTTCCTAACAAAGGGAACAACAAAGACATTCGGTCTCTATATATTAAAGTTAAGAAGACGATAATAATTAACCCTTGAATCATTTGGACCTATTACGGACGCGCTGTAGTACCACACTTTATATTGCGATTACCAATGCATACAGGGTGTTCCCGGAAACCTGCACCAGCGAAGGTCTGTGATCAGGGGACACTAATACCCATCGATTGAATCTCCATGTATGTTCCGCGATATTTTGTAGTTATCGAGAAATGATTATTTTTGTTTTATTTTCAGATTTTTTTAAATTGTAGGCGGTTTTAGTTATAATTTTTTCTGCGTGGTGTTTTTCTGAGATTTTTTTGTCAGTATTATGGGTAGAATGTGTGTTCACCTGTTTTAAAACACAAAATACTCAAATAACAACATCTTAAAGAAACACCATTCAGAAAAGTTATAACTAAATCAGCCTACAATTTTGAAAAATCTGAAAATAAAACGAAAATAATAATTTTTCGAAAACTACAAAATATCGCGGATCATACATGGGGGTTCAATCGATGGGTATTAGTGTCCCCTGGCCACAGACCATCGCTGGTACAGGTTTCCGGGGACACCCTGTATATTCATCATCTTCCATTTGCTCTGCATACGTACCTGCAAGACGTATCACATCAGAGATCTGCGCCGGTAAAGCTCCGCGTGACGCGTACAACCGGGCTAACGAACTATTACCATAACAAAACAATTCACTTTCCATTCCCGCGTGGATACAGGCGGCGCGAGCGGGGGCAAGATAGCGTGCAATGCACGTCAAGACACTCGACGCTATTGTTGCCCAATTGTATTCACGGTAATGGGTGCGGGAATCTGAGCCGCATTGCCTGCATACTTGTTCGCACAAATGTCGGCGCGTCGCAGAGTCGTCGGTAGGGCTGCTCCGTGCTCCGTGCGGCAGCCACGTCGATATCGACGGTTGAACAGACTGTAGTTATATCGTAATGAGCAGCAAACTATGTCACGAAGAAGATATTTTATTACCTACAGTAATATTGTACAGAAGAATGTTTTTGTTTTTGTATGTTAAGGATAAGGACGTTAAACTTGTCCAATCGTTGTAGACGTATATAAAACGCAGATGGTACTTGTATGACTTTCATTAAAGTGATTGTAAATTTATATCGTATGCAAGTACGAACGTTTCAGCTTCAGTTTAATATTAACGGTAAAGTTAGTTTTCGAAATAATATCCATTTTCAAAGGCCAAAACTCAGAAGTAAATACAGAGATCTCGTTAAAGTTAGTCTATAATAATGTAATATCATTGATATTACCCAAACACGGTTGCTAGCTGTCGCGAATACAATAATTTATGTATTCATATTGAATGGTTCATCCTCCACACAGCCTGCTGACTGTATTGTCATCGCCGTCATAGTTAGTACATATCGCTGACTGATCGTGTATTGTTATAATTCCATTAGCGATGACCAATGATGTGCAGGGATTGTTAATACGAACTATCAAGCATATCAAATGACAATAAACCTTCCGATATTCGGTTAATGATTAAATATATTTATTTCAAAGTAGTTATTCTATAACTTTTACAATATTTCACACAACGAACTATTTACGAGTACTTCGACGCCTAAGTGTCCTTTTGTTTTTGTATTTACTTATATAGTTAGTTAGTCATTTAATTTAGTACCGAGTGTAAATAATTAATGATTAGATATCAAATACCCTGTCCATTGATAATTATTAACAATGTAGAATAAGTTACTGTTTGATTTTCTGATCTGTATACATTGTGCATTTTAGTAGAATAATTTTCGTGCAATAGGAATTTATTGAATTCCCAAATGTAATACAATATTCATGCCTACGAATAGGTAATTGTTTGTTTGAAAGCAATATATTACCGACTGGCTCTATGCATAACGTATTTTGTTTTATATTAGTTCAAAAAAAAATCTTGGAAAGCTTTTCAGTCACAAGCATGCAAGCATGTTATTAATTTTTGTTTTACAGAACAATTCAAAATAATATTAATAAACAATTTATAAATTCTCCAAAAAAAAAAAAAACACAAAATTGGTATGGAAAATGAAAACTAAGAAAAATATCGACATCACCACATCCTTATTCACAAACAAATAGAATTCTTACTCGCATTTGGTCGCGGCACTCGCGGCACACGGTACACTCGGGCACATGGCACACGGCACACGGCACGCCTTGCCGCTCAGCTATTTGCTCACAGACTAACTGGCGACCACTCATGCGGGTAGACTGTATTTGTGCAGCGGCAAACGTTACGCAAATACACGCCACGGTTTTGATACCCAGCGGAAAGAAAACACTGAGTATTGACAAAAGAACTAAGTACACTTGGATGAGGTATTGAGATTTAAAAGACTCACATCTAGGGAGACATTTTAGCACAAATAAGGTATTTATCGGTGGTCTTTTTATAGTTGAAATTTATAAGAAGTTCCACGGTGACTTGTATGGTGCCATGTGCCAAGGTGTTCTCTCTCGTCGACTATTGTTGCGCTTGTTACTAACGCTCTACAACTTCAGGTTTCTTTAGTAGATGCAACTTTCTAATATAATCAGCAACTATACCTACTTAAAGTTTAAATAAAGAAACGTCTTCATTCGTCATTAGCGAATCCATTTGTATTAATCAACCAATCACATAAGTGTTAACAAAACGCTTGCCACTCGTCTAACACAAGATACGAGTATCAGTAGTGAGATAAGATGCCAGCTATCACGGGGACCTGTGCCGCAGGGGGTGGGGTAGCAGGGAGGGGGGGTAGTGACGTCACCTGTCTCCGAGACAAGACAAACGGCGCGGCCGCCTGACTGCGCGCCGTTGATGCGAGGGAGCGTGGCGTGAGAATCACGGAGGATGGCTGGTTTTATATAAAGTTCTTGTATTGGAATTGGTAAGTACTTAATTTCGCGACAATTCGTAACAAGTAATTATAATAAAGAATGCTAGCCTATAATTGTCCCTCTGCAAGGGATCGGCCTTTTCTCATACAGAGAAGGCCCGAGCATTGATCAGGATCACCACGCTTGCTCGAGACGGGTTGTCGATTTTCAGACTTATATTAACTACTAGCTGTGCCCGCGACTTCGTTGCATTTCGGAATAAGAATAATGTGTCGCTTAGAGAAGTTGTCGGTGCCAATCCTCCATTGAAAAGTAAGAATCGTCCGTTTTTTCCTGGTGGGAAGCGCTACCTGGGGTTCTCTACCACGGCCCTTTCGAATGCAGTCCCTGCGTCTTCAGGGTTTATAGTTTCAATGCGACGAAGTGTCGCCCGTCCGACCCGTCGGGAATCGGTAAGTTCAAAGGCGCGGCGTGGAGCGGCACGGGGGCGTCTGTCGCGGCTTATACAGGCACGTTTTTGTTTGCTTTTTTTATCAAATGTTCACCACTGAATAAAACCACAGCGGTGGGAATGCTCGGCACGGGACGCGATCTGCCTCGACAGGCGTAGCAACGCCTGGCGCGGCTTGTCAATTAACAGCCCGTGGGACCGCGGCATTATCATGCTGAAGAAGGATCACGCTTCAAGAATGCTGTTGAAATTTTTTAATCAAGAACACGCAAGAGAACTTTAAAATTATCAATATAATATAATTGTGATTTCTATTGTATCCTTTGTAATAGAAGCGAAAAAAAACTTAAAATCTTGTTTTAATTAAGAAAATGCTTCTCTGTAAACGATGTTAGAGAGGTTGCTTGCCCCTCGAAAGAGCTCCTACGTACTGTTGCCCGTGGGAAAAGCAACCCGTTTACCTGTGGTTACGGCCGCCATTTTGGATTTTGGTTCTCTGATTTTCGGCACCGACGACCTCGAAAACTATGAAGATGACACCCACAACGAAAATTTTGCACATCATTTTGATTTAAACCTCTTTTTACTCCCGAAAACCATAAAATTACACCCCCACTTTAGAATGAATACAGTATTTATGTTTCCATAATTAAAATACTTATTCAAATTAAATCAAATCAAATTATTTATTAGCATAGAATGTAGGTAGTGTACAATAAAGTTGTTATAAAAAACAGAGTGAGCCGGGTACATTCTGCCTCAGTTTTGGCATGCAAGATTTAATAAATATAGTCAACATCAATAAGCTCACGAGCAAAATAATGAAATAATTAGTAGATTAATAAATTATTTTAAGTCCAGGTTCATGCAAAAAAGTGTATCAAATAATGTCAATAATATTAAATTGTTGAGATGTCATACATAGGGTCATTAAAAAAATCACTTAACGAATAATAACATTTCTGTATCAAAAAAGCCTTGAGTTTATTCTTAAATTGTTGAAGGGTGTCACCCTTTATGCTGTCCGGTAATTTATTAAATATTATTGGACCCATGCAGACAAAACTTTTCCTAAGTAGTGCTGTTTTATAGCCACTGATAATTAAAAGGTTTTTGTATTGACTTCTCTTTCTTCTCTTTTTACAAAAATTGCCATTTCCAAAATATATAAAGACGGAAAAGTAACAATTTTCAAAGACTTGAACAGAGATTCACAACTATCTCTAGGTTTAAGACTTATTACAAAAACAATATAACCGACTTCCATAAAAAAACACTACAAAGTGCAAATAACTTTATTTTGGGAAGTCGTTAGCAAGAAACGACCGAAACTAAAGGTCTTTAGCACTTTGAAGTATTTTGTTTCTGAAGTCGGTAAAAAGTTTTAATTTCTTTTTATTGTGGTACCTACCTCACACACATTCGCGTACTACTTTATATTGATACTTAGCATTTTTTTTTCACATACCGTATGATAACCCAGTCACAATAGGTAGGTGTTCTGTTTGTTATTGAGGAGTTCCGTGACAGCAGGGTTTATTCGCAGTCCATGACCAGTCGACCACTGTTAGGTACTCAACCAGCTACTGTCTTTCATCTTCCGTACGATTACCCATTCACAAAAAATCAAGTCAAGTAAATTGGTTATGTGACATACGAACGGACAGACGGTCACGACGAAATGATAAGAATTATGTTTCTATGTGCCATTTGGCTACGGAACCCTAAAAATAGACGAATTAAGAACTTCTTCCTTTTCGAAGTCGGTTATAAAGATGCATCATAGAATCTTCAAAAGATTCGTATGCAGCGAACTGGGTGAGGATTTGAGTGGGATGAGACCTTCACGTGTTATTTTGATCAAATTGAGTAGATGAGGATTTTATATTATGAAACCTCGTTTATTATTGTCAGGACTTGACGGTTTGGCGGTTGATTTCGCCCTATATATTCCGACACCGAGTACCGTGTTATAGTTGTAGTAAGCAAAGGGTTACAAGCAATCAGGCATTCTAGTTTCCAAAACCTTACCCTAACCCCAAGTCAGTGAATACGTTTTCAAACGAAGAGTTCAGTATCAGTTTATTCAGATGGAGGTCACATAAAGTTAGACTTTACTTTCAGAAACAAGAAGAAGAAAGAAAATCTTTAAGTAGTTACATCGCAGTGTTATTTCAATTAATGTTTGTATGTGAGGTGTTCACTCAGCGGCACTAGAAGACACATCTCTTATAAACACAACGTTGCGGACATTCCTGTTGAAATTGCATTTCTTGACTCAACAAAACACACGTGAGAAATCGCACCGTTTCCAACTGCATATAAATTGAAAATTGTTACGTTGGAGTTACGTTGTTTTCGTCGCGTGTGTGTTGCATACATCTGCAACGGCGCGATGACACACAGCTTAACACTACACACACCTTTGCTCATACGCTTTATTTATGGTTTATGAATTCCATCCACTACCGCCTGAGTCATTCGCTTTATATTTTGGGCGAACACACATAACGCGCCAGTGTCAACCGCACGCTCGTATGTTTCTACCTCGTGAAGAATAGCGTCAGTTTAAACTACATAAATTCAAATTGTTACCTCGCCGGAGCGTTCGCAAGCGATAGTTTCGCGGCAATACATTACTTCTGTGACAGATAGTTTAGCGTGGTGTCCGCTGTTGATTTATTTTATTTGGTGTTTAGTGCAAGTGTAACTACGTGTCACAGGCGCGGCCGAGCGCGGCGCGTCGCCGTGTGTTTCTAGTTTAAATCGAGCGGTCAGGCGTGGTGACTGAAAAATTGCACTAATTTATATAACGTGGGTTCAAATTGTTGTTTAGTGTGCTGCAATAGATAGCACGGTGTGAATGTGATCTGTGGTTGGTGATTTATTTGAGTTCGCGTTTTATTTATGATCGGAAAATATATCACAATTTTTGTAACACTACGCTTGTGTAAATAAAACAAGTGCATTATTTTCTGTTTATATTTTTTTGTAAATTTACACACACACGATACATAGTGACATTCCACCTTCACTTTAAACACGTATTGCATATTTGCTACGACGTAGCTGACAGCTACGCCAGCTACTACGTCGTAGCCCGTAGCCACCAACTGCTACGCTTGATACGTCTTAACACTTTGGAGTGAGTTTTGTCGGTAGCTAAGTCTTGATGATTATTTTCATGTTTTAAAGAGTAGTTTTACTCAAAAAAAAAAACGTATACCTACTGTACCTGTGATTTTCGATTATCGTAGTCACAAATCTAATCGCACAGTAGGCCTAAAGACAGCTCAAGACAAAGTGTAAATATGATAGCGAACAGTTTCCCGTTCGTAAAGAGAAACAAAGCGCAGTTATAAATAGTCGGTGTCGGGCGCAGCCGCCACTCAGGGCTGCCACGCACAGGCGCACACACTGAGCGGGGTTCCTTGAGTGACGCGGCTTTAGAAACTACTGCACTATTTTGTAGTTAGGTATATAGATAGGTGTCACATGAAATTACTACTAATTACGACCACTTATTTTGCATTTTATCACTTGTAAGCAGACTACTGCACATTAGCATAACTAGATAAGACATATAACCCAGATATTGAACATTTTCATACCAAAGACGCAAAACATTTTTTACAAAATATTTGTTACATTTGCATAATATTTAGATATTCTTTGAAACCTGTCCAGCAGTGTCTTAACATTTTAAAGTAAACACGTAGATAAGAATTTGTGGTCTAGAAAATACTAACAAAGTTATCAAAGCTAGAAGTGCCACCCCTACAACCATGGTCGCGTGCCGCTCCGGTAATCCGAGGCGGAAGCGCCGTTCGTGAGCGACCGCACTCCATTGCCGCGGATACATCTCGCGCTCACTCAACAACCACGTTCAATAGTCCCGAATACACCCCGCAGTGTACGGCGAAGTTTAGTTCGACGACTCACTTCCGTGTCTTTATGTAAAACTATTCCTTGTTTTTGCTACAATATTTATTGCAGTAGTTCGTGTTTACTTTACACTTAGCTTAAGTTTTACTGTTATTTTTAATTTTTCACTTTGCCATTATAAACTGAATTTGCATAAAGTGTGCTATATTTAAACTAAAAGCTTTCAGGTAATACATTATCTATAAATGCAGGGTATTTTTGTAATAGTTGATATTTCCATCCAATAATATTTGTTTTATAGACACTTTGATAAGCTGCATACATAGTCATAGTCATTTATTCACAAACAAGTAATGGGATTAATACATGGGAAAGGTTCAATATAAAATGAAACAGCTCCACAACAACTTGTAGTCCGAATACCTTCCATAAACTTTGATCAATTACGATATTCTAGTAATTCTATACTAGGTTTACATAGTATTTAAAAATATATATAACTAGCTTTTGCCCGCGGCTCGCCCGCGTAATTGTCGGAAATTATCCCGCGGGAATTTACAACCGGGATAAAAAGTATCCTTTCTCCTAACCCAGGTTATGGCCTATCCGCATGAGTTTCATCCAATTCCGTTCAGCCGTTAAAACATGAAAAGGTAACACACAGACTACATTTCCAGTCCCTTAAATTGCTTAAAATGAGTTACATCAAAATTTCAACATCACATGTGATTTTTTTAGATTTTACATAAACACTAAAACTCGTAATTCTTTTTTCTTACCAAAAGCATACATTTGAATTTGAATATCCATCTGGGTTTTCCATAGAATATTTCATCCGCTATATCACCCCCTTTTGGATTATGTATGAGATAAAAAATAGCCTATAAAAATAAATAAATAAAAACGTTTATTGATACAAAAACCTTTGACATTGCTTAAGACTAGTACACATAACTTGGTTAACTAAAGGTCATACGGATAAGGTAAACCCTGACTCCTAAACTAGGTGATACTGTGACTTAGGAGTCAGTTAGGAGTCCTATATATTCCTTCCTCAGAATGACATCTGTCTCCTTGCCTAATTTTATCGAAATACTTTCAGAGGTTTAGGCGTGAAATGGTAACATACAGACTGCGTTACTTTCGAATTTATAACATTAGTATGGATGTTGTTATCTTTCTACAGAGTATAAGATAATACCAATTTCTTAAAAAGTCATTTGGTTTTAGCCAATATCGACTATTAGCTAACTGACAATTCCGCCAATCTAGAAGAATACCAGTAACCAGCTACTACAACAGACGAAGATGAACAGAATCCTCTTAGCCTTCACCTTTCTGATCTCCTAGTAGAATATAATAAAATACCATAACAACGGTTTACGTCCTGATCCAATCCACTGATAAACATAGATGATCGCTTGTGACGTCACAGTTATAGGGGGGAGGTAACAAACACGAGCATAGAGCAAAGGTAATGGTCATATTACCTATGGATAGGTAAACTGGATCGGGGAGGTAAATAAGGTAAGAAGGTGATTCGCCATGTTATTCACCGAATTTTTGTTATATTAAGGGCCTGAATGTCAATATTTAGATAGCACTATCTGCCAAATAAATTAACGAGAACTTGTCCGGTGGTGGTGAAACAAGCCATTAGTAATCAATAATAGAAAAGATGCGTATAAAACGATCAACAATCACAAAGTTTTAATTGTTCAAGTCGCAAAGTAATATTGAGTTCAGAAATTTCAGACACCATTCTAGTAAATAGTGGTTTCGCGAAACCCTCAGCAGAAAGATATAATTGTGAACAAAATAGAACTTGTTTCTTATTCCAAGAACTGTATGGAATCAAATATAGGTGTGAGCTCGAGATCAACACCCGTCTCAAACAGCCTCTCATCGTAATAAGATCATGTCTAAAATATTCAACCGATATATCAAACATAATCTGAACCGGTACTTTATTTTAAGTTACCCATCATTTTCACGTTGAACCTTAACTGAAACACAAAGTAATAATATTATGACCTTCAAACACATCTACATTCAAACATATGTGTTAGGTATTTCCTATGTCTGTGATTCTACCCACGTACAACCTACTATTGTTACTTTTTGAAATGTAATTTTTATTTTCGTGAAATCAATATAAGGGCATTGAAGTATACCTTACAGTACAGATACAAACATCAAAAAGTGTCTAGGGATCAAGCACGTTTTTGCTAGTTACAAAAAATCTGGTTTATCAATTTTAAAGTTGTAACTTTAAAATTCATTCTTGATATTTTAGGTATTGGCACTTTAGCCATTTTACCTTTGCACTGTCGGTATAAGGTCTGTAAAGCCCTAAACATTACCCCTAGAAGGACAAAACAAATAATATCGTTTTCAGAGGCAATCCCTGTGAAGGGCCGAGTGGCGACATTGTGTGCCAGCCTTCACTGCTTACTGGTGACCCCAAGTTAAGTAAACGGCTCGCTACATGATCGATTCTCTTTTCAACAATACGATAGCTAAATGTTTGTGTAGTCATGTAAACACGTTGGAGCAAATAAAATGTATTTTATCTTTTCTTTCTCTCTTTTTTTAACACAGAATATACAGTACCGTAATTGCAGCTATTTTCACTGCTAGACTTCGGTCTTTCCTTTAGATTCCCACGTTAGTATGTGACAACTGCTCTCCGCGACCTTCTGTAGATTGTTTGTCCATTCTGTTTGTGTTTATTTAACATCTTTGTAAACCTATAATTGTCACTTTTGGCAGAAAAATTACAGTTGAGAAATTATTATTCGTAGTGTCTTGGACACTATGATACTTAAAGCACTGTTCGCTATAGCGACGTAATCTAATAAACTACAATGTTTTACTAACTTTTCCTTTGTGTGCCTATGTATTTACAAAACAGCTCTTTGACAGTCATATCAAACGCTATAAAAACTAATATAATCGTAAAGTATTAGAATGGCACTAACATTGCAGAGAGCAAACTTTCAATTGTATTTTATGTTATCACTAAAAAGGGATTTACCGACTATAGATAGATAGGTAATAAATAAATAATATACAAATAAAGACATAAATCATGTTCTGGAATATTCTGTAGGTACTCTTAAGAAATCACAACAACTTGTACCCATTTTCAACTTTGTCATAAGATTTTATTTGTACCCTAACTTTCTGTTAGAATAATTTGGCAAATTGGTATCAGAAAACATCGATCAGTTTTCTAATACCATTTTACCAAATTATTCTCAATTATGTATTATGATAACTTTGCAATGCAGCAATGGTTCCAAAAACCACTTTTCACAGTTTTCTGGTCATCAGCCTGCCGCAACCCAGTGGCAAACACAAGCCTGCCATCTCTCACATTCGTGAGTAATGGCAGCAGCGTGTCAACGGGCACTCCGACACTTTCACGCAAATGACCGCCACGCCGCTGACACGCTGCGAGCACGCTGCGCACGCTGGCACGCGTCACATGTGACTAATTCACTTTTTGCGTGCACCTACTGGGACAGGGCGCAATAGTGAGGGTTGTTGACTTGGGCTCGTTTCGCTACAGGCTGTTCTTGTAATTGAATTTAGTCATTTATAATGTTGCTGCACTGGTTTCGTTTCAAGCCTTTACTGTAATTGGATTATATTGCAATTAATCCTAGCAAGCATTTTCGTTTGAACGGACAAGAGGATTAGAAAAATGCTTTAACAAAAGAGCTTAGTTACCAGTGGCATAGGAGCAAATAACTAGTAAAAAGATTGTTTCCATTTATCTTTTTAATAAAAAATGGGAATTAAAGGCCATTCATTTTTGCACGTCCTAAGCTTTTGAACTGGTTTCCATTGTGAAAGCTTTTACCATTTGCCACCAATATCCCATATACTTAGACGAGGTTAGTTGCATTATTTACTTACTGTTTATCTACTTTAGTGGAACCAGTCTAGATTAGTGATGTAACTCTCACACGCACATAGTCACAGACCGTCTCAAACAACTCCGCCACGCATACACATCACTACTTACTCACTTATAAGTACACGGCGTACTTGTGTACTCATGTACTTATCTGAGTTTTGTGTGTTCTCACTTATTTAAGTTACGGTTTACGGTGAGTTGACTCAGTGTTAAATAAAAGACTCAATCCATGTAATGTTGTTAGCACTTAGTTTTGTTTTCTTGGTAAAAGAAAGTTAGAGTTTTAGCAATAAAACGAAAGATATTGTCTAGTATTTCTTTATAAAAAACGTAGGCAATATAGCTAATAAAGCGACTCAGTATACGACGAGTATGTATAAAACTTATATGTATGTGTGATTATATTCCAAGGGCTGCTACTGGCAACTACTAGCAGAAATACAAAATAATTTTTACATTTTCTAGGGAAAATAACCCAAAACCTCGGCCATCGCCTTTAACTCATTAAATCAACGAACCTGCGATATAATAACATTATCGCTATCCCTATATAATAAAATATATAATAAAAAACAACAGTCCCGAAATTTTATTACACTTTTAACTGAGAAATAGAATCGTGAGACATTTCTCATAATTAAGAGAAGTGAGTAAATGCAACAGTTATGTTGCTCCTGGATCAGGAACCCATAAATATAAACAGTTCGCGTGTCTGTTATTCACTTTCACCATAGCTCCATACAAGCCTGGGTACTGCGGCTCTCTTGTTACGGTTCGGACGGAACGGACGGTTCTAATTTAATCACTTATATTTCTATGTATGGCTCGCGGTCGCACGTTATAATTACAACCGACTAAAATAGTCAGTCAACCATGCAATAACGAAAAAAGTGATGAAGTTGACTAAAGTTCTATAGACCACAAACAGGAAATTCTGGTCTTCAGAACTTTAGTGGCGAGGTCAATTCTAACACTTAAAATAACTAGCGGATTGTGTTTGCTTGAACATAAACTAACTCCAAACATAATAATCACCTCATTTACGATACATATTCTTAAAACCCCTCCTTAATAGTATGGTACCTCTCCTTCATTAAAACTAATAATTAACTTAATTAAATAATTAAGTTACTTTTCTTTGTGATCTAGAAGCAAAACTAACCCATTCAGGCCTAGTGTGAGTATGTTACTTAGACCGACAAGTTATTTAGAAACCTGTCTAGCCGATATGGACTATCGCATAAGCAAACTTACGAAGTCTAAGATAATAATATTCACAACTGACTTGTGAACATTGTCAACAAAACACAAGTCTAGAACTAAATAAGCTCGGTTACATTATTTATGGCACAGCTTCATAAGGCCGTGTGCGAGCATGCCTAGGCCGCTCCGCGTCGTCCTAGGATATTATCCTAATACCGCGCTGTACTCGGCATCGTCACGTCCTCGCAGGAACGTCGCCTGAGTTCCACCTGCTATCGCTTATGGACGACAATTTGCCGAATATCTTTCGGTACACGCAAGGTTTTAGAGATCCTTAGGGCCCGTAGTGGCTGAGTTATTTTTGTGTTTTTTCTTGCTGGATTCTTAAATGGACTTAACTATACTTAGTTACACATACACAAACTCACGCCTTCTTTCCATGGGGGTAGGCAGAAACTACAGAACGCCACGGCCTGCTACGATCCTTACATACTGCTTTTGCCTCGTTTACGTTCATACATCTGGTCATACACGCACGCCGGTTGCGAATACTACGCACCTGACCTTTCTGAAGAACATCACCAAGATGTCCTACTAGGAATTCCACCGTCTAATTATAGTTACAGTTTGTAATAAACAAAGCAAATAACTGTATTATATGTACCACTATCTACCTAACTAACGACGTTCTTAGAATGGTTTCAGACACAATATTGCTTTTGTTGGGATAACCTTGTGGTCGACGACGCGTCGTCACGTTCACTGATGGCCACCACGAACGCTGTCGGTATATGTTTCCTAGGTGATGGCTAGGCATGTGTGTACTTAGGACATAGGCTCACAGGTTACCTAATGTTACGGGAACACGTTAGAACCCCTTGTAACAGGAAATAAAACAGAAGATATTTTATTGTTTATCTTGATTTTTATTTATGAACCCGTTAGTAAACTTCTTTAGCTGAAATAATAGTTATTTATGCAACTGTTGTATAATAAGGGGTATTAAAACACGAATGATAATAGTATCACATGAGTGTTTTAATACCTACTTTTGTACCAATGTACATAAGTAGGTATTAAAACACTCATGTGATACTATTATCATTCGTGTTTAGGATTCATATCATGTGTGTAGATAAAGTCATGATACAATTATCAAGACTTTATCTACACACATGATATGAATCCTCTATAAAAGGTTCTGAAACCATAGGGTGTTGTACAGTGGTGTAAGAACTATGTAAATTTATGGAAAGTTTAATTGCCGAGTATCGAATACAAACAAACTATGTATAGGTAATAATAGAATTATTTGGTTAGAAATCTCCTTTGCGGGATTAGAAATAACTGGTGGTGTGTTATCAAAGCTTGTACCACTCATTTTTGTAAAAAACAAAGTAATACATAATGAATTCGAATAGTCTATAATATAATTTTTTTGTTTTAATTACGGCGCTCTGGTAGTGAAGCGCGCGTGCATGACAATTTTCTTGTTTTTTAAAGGAGTTGCATAATTAAATTTAGTACAACATTATAACACTCGTTTGGATGATATTATGGTTACTATGACACTGGTTGTTTTAATGTTGGCAATAAGGTAACTGTTTCAGAAACCTTTATAGAGGATATATAGCATGGGTGTAGGTAAAGACTGTAACAATCGACAAACATCAGGCTATAAAGCTAACTATTTGTACATATTCTATAATTACGGTGTTCAAAAATACATAACTTATCCCTGTTCATTGATTCTGAAACTAAGTACAGTGTGTAGGCTGTAGTAAGCTTACACTATTAGATATTGTTTGACTCAAGTTTCTTCAAGGCTTTTGTAATTCTAGTATTTTCCTCTCCACACGGCACATCATCGCAAGAATAGAGCCAGCCTTTATAATAAATAGTCTTACAAACCGTAACATCTCCGTGCGGGAGCCGAGTGTAGCTGAGTGTAACCGAGCTTACCCGAGTCTACGCGAACAATGCCAGCCTACAAAATAGGTTACCTAAGCGAGCCCTAGAGGTTCGTCCCAGCACATGAGTTAAGAAGATCCACTCGATACAGTAATCACCATATACAGTTTAATACAGCTCCTTGCATTCGCTACTCCCTGTTTTTACCTGCTAACCGTACTCTGGTACCGTAATTTTTTACTACCCGTATTTTTATGTATGCTTAATTTGCTGACGGTCCATCTGGCGAATTGTGGTAACGACTAACTACAGACGCTTTTACCACCAAAGCAACGTGCATTTGGCAAGTATCGCCTGGACCCCACGACACAGGAATCCTAGTGTGGGTCCAGGTAATTTGTAAAAATCTTGGCTAATCCTAAGGCTATAATATTATAATTTATACTAGTTTTTTTAAACAAAATTGTTTTATTAATATAATAAAAAAGAAGTTTCACATTCTACCTTTTAATTTGTTTGGTTCGTTCTACCTCTTGTAGCAAAGCGGTGACTGCTAAGTACTATCGCAGTGTAATAACCATATCATTGGACCTTTTGTTCATTCTTACCTAGTGGCAATAGGCGGCCCCGGGGCCCACTCCACGCATCCGTATAATTCACGAATTACATTATTTTTTTTTATTTTCTATACAAATGGTCGCAACATCTGGGTGCGCTGAGAATGTGACTGTTTCTGTTAATCTCTGTCCTGTATCTTAGTTCCACTTTATTAATTAGAACCAGTAATACAAATGACTTCTCTATTTTTTCGAATATCTTGTTCAATCACCATAAACATCTAAATCTATTCCGTATTTCATTCGATGATGACCGTCATGGCAATTTTCATAATCCTACTATCCTACTAATATTATAAATGTGAAAGTTTATGAGGATGGATGTTAGTTACTCTTTCACGCAAAAACTCCTGAACGGATTTGAATCGAATTTGGAACACAGATAGTTTATAACCTGGATTAACATGTAGGATACTTTTTATCCCGGTAATACGTTCCCGTGGGATAATTTCCGACATCCACGCGGGCGAAGCCGCGGGCAAAAGCTAGTATGAGATATTGTGCTAAGCTAAACCTTTTGCAAAACAGCCTTTGTTCCTATAACAACACACACACTCCTACACACCCACACTGCAAACTTAGATATGCTTAGATGGTGCTAGCATGTCATCCTGTTTGTTTCTGATGCATATAATAAGTGTAGCTACTAAATTGTAAATCCGTAACTGACTGTAAGATAAGTCTTTGTGTTTTATGTGAAATTGTTAAAGAGCTGTGGATTTTGTGAATAAATAATTAAAATCATAAATTAATTATAAAGCCATAGAAATAAAGACAGCCAAAAATCATATTGAAATAAATACCTACGGATTGTAACGCTGAAAAGGTTTACGTCGTATTATTACTGTGAATTCCGAAAGATATGAAAATAATAGCTTTCATGAATTTTGCTTCCCAACGAGACATCACAGCCTGTAAACGCTCGACTATAATAATAATATATCAGGTTGGGGAAAAAGAATTTTCGTATTTTATATACAAATTCATGACATTTTTTTTCATAGTTTATTAACATTTGATTATAATATATTTATGTGGCATTTTGTTCGATAACTTGTTGGCATTTTGTAAGAAGTGACATAATCCCATTGCTGTAGAAATTTCGGGACTTCCGATCAAAAAACTGCGACAAGTAGTTTTGACAGTCCTCTCTTGATGTTAACCTAACACTACCTAAAGAATTCTGAAGAGACCGAAACAGGTGGAATCGGAGGGTGCAAGGTCAGGGCTGTGGTGGATGTATTAACACTTCCCAAACAAGCTCTCTCAATGTTTGCTGAGTGGCTAAAGATGTGTGTGGGCGTTGTCATGATGAAAAACCACACCTTTTCTATTGATCAATTCCGGCCGTTTCTTCTCAATTTCTTGCTTGAGTCTCATCAGCCGTTGGCAGTAGAGATCCGAATCGGTGGTTTAGCCCGGCGGTAAAAGCTCATAATGAACGATGCCCTTCCAATCCCACCATACACACAGCATCACCTTATTGCGAGTTAAACCGGGTTGCGCTAGTCCGTGGAGCTTGACTGCCCTTTGAACATGATCATTTTCGCACGTTCTTGTGGTAGGTGACCCACTTCTCGTCACCAGTGACAATTTTTTCAAAAATGGTTCGGTTTCATTACATTTTAATAGAGAATTGCATGAAGCGCGACTGAGTACACGATTGACTAGGTTTCTTTCAGTGAGCTTCGTGTGGCCAAATATCGAGCTTTTTTGTTTACCCAGACTTTTTAAATGGGTCAAAACTGTTTTGTGGTCAACCGCTAACTCTTCAGCTATGTCGTAACTACTAATGTCGGATCTTGCTCCACTTTTACAGAAATGGCATCGACTTTATCCTAAACAGGGTGACAGGGCGAGCTGCATCTTTGACATCAAAATTCCCGGACTGAAAACGCTTGAACCAAGTGTATGCTACTCTTACTGACACTGCGTTAAGTCTATAAACGGCACATATTTTTATCGGGGCTTGTGCCGCATTTTTCCCTTTTTTGTAATAAAACTTCAAAATGTATCGAATTTATTCGTTAGATCAACTCATTTTGCCCGAGAAAAAAACAAATAAAAAATGGCGGGAAATCGTTTTTATTTTTTATTTTATCTATTTAACGGTATAAAAACCAGCCAGATACAAACAGTACAGCCAAAGTGATTTTACTACAACTTTATATCTATAAAATACAAAAAAACCTTTTTCCCCGAGCTATTATTTCGAAGGTATAAACAGACAAACTGTTGCCATCCTCACTAATAAGAATTGAGTTTGTTTGGTTTGTTTTCGAAGTTAAACTACCAAACCGATTTAACACAGAAGTTGTTTAGTAACTGACACCAAGAACATAACGATGTCCATATCCTTCTGTAGTTATTAAAAAAATTACACCCGAATCAGCCTACCTGTATTCTCCATGGGCCGGTTCCATTTCCCGAGATGATCCGAAAATGTATAAAGATTCTCGCAGGTGGAGCGAGTATCAAAACTAGTACCAAATATAGCCTCCCTTGAATTGCTTTCATATTAGGTTTCCTTTGAGAAATAACTTGAAGCCCATCTCGTTATTTGAATATATTATTATTTCCCACCCCGTGCCCTATTTACTGCTGAACTAACACAAATAACTCGTCTGCGTTACTTCATGTATATAGAATGAGAATTAGGTTGTGTCCCGGTTATTTTGTATCAATTTGGTAATTCCATTTGATTTTTTTGACACGATTACAAACTCTCGTTAAATTGAATACATCGTGTATTATAAGTTATTAAGCTGTAGTATGATTATGTTACACTGACCTATATTTAAATATGTAATAACATACTTTTGTCGTTTTATTTGGGCCCAAAAATCACAATAACCATGGCAGTGGGCTGGTGATCACGAGCAGTTTGCCCATTCTCTCTCAGTCGCTCAGTCACTCTGACGTCATCCACGAGGGGGTGCGGCTATCTATATGCCTGGCACTAGACACCGTGAAAGACTGGATAAAACAACACAAGCCCACACTCAATTATCACTCCGTTTTAAATAGGAAAGCCTACGATTAACCGCGAACAGACCGCGGAACATCCGCAGAATGTAAAGCCCCACAAAAAACGATACTTCCTGCATGCTAGGCTATAATTAAGCGATTAGTAACAAGCGCGCCGCGCGGCGCCGCCCGCCATTTGTCACGCGCACAAAAACGCGCGCGCTAATCGCAGGCGCTCCGTCTTCGAGGGAATTCTTCATTAACTTCGAATATGCTCGCTGGGCTTGTGGAGCTGTGGGCTGACCACTAGTTAACATACCGACCGACAGTTTCCGTTCTACATTAGATGGGATCGTTTGTCTTTTGTTGTTGTGTTCAAGTGGAGTAGGTATACCGACTTCTACTTGAACCAACGCCTAGGTTTTTGTAAGCATTTAAATAGTAGGAGCGAGTTTATAAGCGCTTCAGCCTGAAGTTATACTTATATAACTGTTACCTGAAACAGCAATCCCGTTTTGCTGCACAAATAGAAGTAGATAGTCACTAAAATATTTTAGTACACAAACTAAAATAACAACTTTAGCTTAGGAATAGTAAAATATAACCTCAAACGGAATTAACAGAAATATCATTACTATTTAAGTTGCTGCACTAATTAAACCCCTCATCATAAAGTTGATACTATGTATGTATATTTAATAATATTATGTGCATTTTAACATGCCATTTATATGCATATCGTGGCGCGGCGCAAACGAGACCGAATTAAAGCGGACTTCGGCCGATCTGACCACGTCACTCTGGCTTACTTGCTGAGACACGGACCCCGGGTCCCTGGGTCCCGGGAGGGGCTGCCCGGGAGCGAACACGGACCCAGATGTCGCAACACTAATCCTGGAAATATTTGGGTGACAGCAAGGAGAGGTGCAGAAGGTTCAACTTCTTTGATGCGCGGTAGCAAGATCCAGCAAACCTACAAAACAAAAAGATCTAATTAGAGCGAATTGAGTATTTTTAATAGATTAAAAATAAAAATAAACTATAACCGTTACGTACCTCTAAACCCGTGCCGTGTTAACTATACTGTAGCGATTGTTTGTCGTGGCTTCTTTTGTCAAACGTAACAAAAATAGCCCTTCTGCATTGCTTTTCTGTCATCATATATTGCGTGTCTGAGACTCGCAATATGTAAGGGAAAAAAATAGTTTTTCAAGACCTCCCGAGCCCGGGTCTACGGGGTGATATTAAAACTGCTAGTAAGTTCGTGTGAACACCTTCGTAATTTTGTTGAGAAAACTAATAATGTTTACGAAAATTTGCATACGGAGCTGCTGCGGAGCCCGGCTAGCTTATAGTTAGTGTTGTGTAAACATAGTTACAGCTAGGATTTATGTTTGAACATTTCTATGATAATTTAGCAAATGTTATAACTTTATTGCTGCGACATTTCTATAAAAACTATTTTAAATAATACAAAGACTTGGAAATCTCTAAATAGACTTCGAACACAAGTTGGCCGAAGCAAAGATTGCAATCTCCACAGATGGAGGTTCACGGACGGCTCAGATCTCTAGTGCGTATGCGTCACTTGCCCACAGACAATGGTCCACCTTCCATCCTGCGCCGCATGCCCTGTCTCCTGCGCATTTGATGATCTTATGACTGCGTCAGTGAGCGGAGTTTACCTAGCTGAATTTTGGGCTAAAAATGTTTAAACTTTTTGCCATCGATACGATAAGAAGAAGAAGCAAATTAATACTGCTTTTGCAAATATTATTTGGTACTCAAGCATTTTATGCAGAAGTACTTTGAAAAACAGTGGAGTTTTCGAAATTTTCACGATCAATTTAACATGAAACTGAACGTTTCATTGTGAAATAAAACCAATTTATTGTTTCGAAATGTAAACAAAAACTCAATAAGCAACACGGACGGTACAACAAATTAAAATGGTAAATTGTAATTAATATGTAGCATTATTTAATGTTGGTGGTAAACAAAGTGGAAGCCGAGCCGCGGGCAGTTGCACAAAACAAGTTAAAAAGTTTGTTTTTTCACGACAACATCTTCAGCAGGACGCTTCATTGTCGCTGTCAAAATTGAGACACGCATATAGCATCGAACAGAAAGACAACTCTGAATAAGACGCGATTAGATCTTGCAAAAAGAGATAAAATATTTTTTAAGTCTTTGTTTGGCTGTCCTTTATAAGTGATAAATGATGATGAATGATATTAATTTCTATAAATTGGTTCAAAAAACATTTTTCACGTCAAAATTAAATTATCTTTTAAAACTAGATGAGTTCGGTTTTTCCTAACCGACTACTCTGAGAAGAAAGGACGAAACAAAGTCAGAGGTCCCAGCCCCTTTTAAAGTCTAGACATAATCTTGGTCAGACCATATAAGGACCATGCAGATTAGTGTCTTAGATGGTCTTTTGAAGACCCGTCATTGCACGCATTTGTCAGTAATCGTGTAGCTCAACTCAGAACTTAAGGAATTCAACTTTCTTTGCTCAACTGTCTTTACGTCAAGAGTTGATACTTTATTCAAAACTAGTGTGCGACCCATGCTTTACACAGGTGTAATCCACATATTAAAGTGGCGACATGTCTAAACATGAAGATTTATTTGCTATGTATTTAAGTTCAATTTTAACATATTATACACATAAAACTTCCTATGTAAATTTTCTAAGCTATGGTGAAAACCGCATTAAAATCCATTGTGTAGTTTAAAAGAACTAAGCGGTCACACAGACAGACATGAATACCGACTTTGTTTTGTACTATTTAAAGTAGATCAGTTTAGGTTCATCAGCATTGTGAATCTTTCGCATAAAATCATACATTACATAATAGGTACGGCCATCCATGGTGTTTTGCACTCATATAATATGAGTGATTGAGTTTACTTCTCGTAGTTTGCACATCACAAGTATCACTGTTAATCCCTTCAATTCAAGTCCATGCTCTGTAACAGGTGTGAGGGTGAGTTCAAGAACGTAACCTTTCTATTGCGAGTTCAACACCATACATTTATTTATTTACCAACGACGGACGATTATTGTTTCGCATGGTTTTTTCGACTTGGCAAAACATCTAGATTTCTTGATAAATGTAAGTTTAATATATTTTAGAAGGACAATGCGGTCACTCGAAAAGCGACGTTAATTTATAATATGTATAAATAGGGCGTACCAACAAGTTATGTACAAATTAATAGTAGATCTACCATTTACAAGAAGGTCCTATGTTAATAATTCACGTACAGGCGTGCACGTCATTCACAGAGTAGGACGAATAGACTATTGCCATTTTAGTAGTAGAGAGTGATTATAATTAAATTAAAATTTGGTTAGATAAATATTTGTGATTGTAAAAAATAATATGGAGAAATTGAAAAATTACTTGGCAATTATGATCAGGCTTATTTTCGTAAAATTAGAACTATTTAAAGATAATTCATAAATGAATATAGATATTAAGCTGTCGCCGCTTTTATTTAGCAGCATGGTCCTGGTCCTTCTGCCCCTCACTGTTGCGTTACCGTTTCCTAATCCCCCATCCCTCCCCCATCCCTCGCCCATCCCTCTTGGTGTTTGTCGCTCTTTCATTACGCAGCCGCGAATCGCGGGCGGATTAAATACTTTGTTGCGGGTGTTAGCCGCTGAGATTTGACGATATAGCCCCTCACTGACGGTACAGCCCCCTACTGACGGTACTCTCTTCCACTATAGGTATTAATTCTGATTAAATATGTGTATATTGGAGACGTTTTCAATTACGTAGCGTATGTTAAGTAATATTACAATATAGTCTGACTTCCATATATATATTCTTATATTCCTTATATATGTTCTTGCAATCCTGATGACAGTATGACTGAAATTCTGCAAATATCTCATCACTTAACTTACGCTAAGTAATTGAAACCGTCTCCAATATTCAAATATTTAATCTTAATTAACCTTGGTTAACAAACACATTGTTTGCTAAAATCCCATATACTTAGCACCTATCGAAAATTCATAGAATTTCTTCACGAACAAGATGCTTTAAATTCCATTGATCACAAACCAAAGTTCTACAATGCAATAGAGAGCAATCTACTTCCGTCTTTGACTATCCTCATAGTAATGTTGCGCATTTTGTCAGAATTAAGCCGAGAGTAATATCTACGCACCTCAGTGATTAATCCGTCAGCAGCCCGGTCCGTTACCGCCGCCCTCACACAGATCAACTCATATTTTAATCATAATTAGCTGTCTATACCAACACAATGCAATTTCAACCCTATCTCCACTGAAACACAGTTCCTTCTTGCACTTCACGTGAACTCGATTGAGTGATTGTATAATCCTTCCCCGTGCTTACCTTAGACACAAACAGATACGTTGGATTGGATTAAGTCCTGGCACACAATAATAGACACTAACCGCATCAATTAGGAGTGATAACTGCGTGAATAGTTTATAGTGTACTATGACTTGACCATCGGTGGTAACTTTTAATTGATATGATTGATGCTAGCTATATAACTAGAATGAAATGTTATGACTCAACATTAAGTAATTCATTTCACTTAAAGAGACGGACTGTATTGAGCTGTTCATAATATTTAGTCTTCACTTGAAATATTACTTCATAAACGTCTCTGGCAGTTCGCAGTTGAAATGTAAATAAAACGAAAGTTCTACTTAATGTAAATGAAGAAATAGAAATACTCTATTACTTTGTGCAGTGCTGAAATCTTGACAGCTCAAATATTAATATTTGGAGGAAACTCAATACATATTTGTTTATATTTAAATTTTTACTACCCACACATTACTTTCAATATGATGCCATCTAAACTGGAAGCCGACCCCAGCATAGTTCGGTAAGGGCAGGCAGGTTGATTTTACTTTGAATACTGTCATTAATATGTTTCACAAAAACACACCCATGTCTTATAACAACAATATTTTATATTAATATAAGCACACACAAACACACACACACACACACACACACACACACAAGAACGCATAAACACATTTTCCGGTTGAGTGACGTCTCGGTATGCGTCGCCACACAATTTCGTCAATTTTCCTCATCGGTTCACAACCGTCGGGATCCTTTGAGTACAGGACTTTACGTTTTGAGATTGTCCTCGTGTCATCAATTGTTGGGACTTGGTACCCGAAAAATGTAATGGCATTTTTTGTAACTGTTCGTTTCTTCTGGAAGTCAAAATTGCCATTTTTCCATTTTGGAAGAATCACAAGTCCAAATGATAGGTGTATCCGTTCATCGACTTCTGTTTAAAGTAACAGGTTTTAACAAACGATCAAGTACTGATTGGAATTGCATGATATACCTACTATATTAACAATTCACAAGTTACATTTAATGGTTATTAATACCTTTATAGACTATTAGTATTTAATATCACAGTGCGTCGATTGACACATGACCGAGAGATGTTACTAAGTATTGTGTACGTTTGAACCGAAGTCCGTCATTTAACGTAAACATGCTCGATGTGATGAAAAGACGCAACTTTCGACGCGATGCCGAGATACGCTATCTTTTTGTGAGGTCCAGGGGGGAGAAGCGGGGCCAGGGGAGTAGATTAGGAAGGCTCCAGTTTAGTAAAAAAGGTTAACATTCACCGAGTTATCTGGAGTTTTAGACGTAACGCTGTTGCTATGAGTTCTATTTATTTCAGTCCAATAACCTTAGTTGTATAATTCTAAAAGAAATTGCTTGTTATTAAAAACAACACAAAATTAATCGGTAATAGCTTTGTTGTGCGCTCAAGTATTTAAATAAATAACAAGCCACAGTAGCTGTGACACAATACGTTGTCAATTACTGCATGCGAGTGAACTCGCAACGTAACATAATACATTAACAAGCGTTAATTATTCTTACATAAAGTCGTCGTGCGGTTATTTAAAACGCCCATTAGAATGACTGCGGCGTGCACACAAATCCGTACTTTTGTTGCTACGCCGCGCTACGAGCGACACAAACGCTACGCACGCTACGTCGTAGCAGCGTAGCAAAGCTTTGCGTTACTCGCTAATTAATCCTTCAGTTATTCATTTCGAAATCAGGCCAGCCGTTTTATAAGTTACGACTCGGAAATAAAACGCAAACGAATAGTTTTATTTATATTCATAAACTGCTTTAAATAATCATGGCGTTTCACTCAGCTTAGTTTTGCAAACAATTTGCTGAGACGTGTGTCTGCGGGTGTTGTCGCACCCTGTACATGTTACAGTCACCGCATGAGCATGTGCCGCGGCGCGATATCGTGGCCAATTAATCTTGTTGACGCGAGCGACGAGCGCACAAAAAGCGATCCGTTGACCTCCACGCGACGTACACAGATAACTTATCGGGGTCGCCGGCACCAGTAATTTGAGATGAATTACATGTTAAGGTTAGAGCAGGGAGGCTGATAGCAGACGCGTGAGATCTTTACATCTCGTAAAAACGTTCTATGGTGGTGCTAGCACCGGTTACAGCCGCGATATATGTGTGTGTGTGTGTCATACGTGCTGATAAGCACGGCTCCAAGTCGAAATATACACACAGTGCGCCAACCAGACAGAAATGCGTTTTAATGACCACACAGTGACGTCACACGATATATACAACCGCCTGCAGTTACAACCTCATAACGTTAATACACATTATGACCTACACTCGAGAAATATCTCTTAAGTTTTTTAAAGGCAATTTAGTGAATAATATTGGAACATAAACCAATTCGTTCATTACTTACATCACAAGATGGCGAAACTAGTATGTAGTTCGTTAAACACAAGCATCGCTTTGATAAGTAGTAAAAGGCGAATCCTTTTTAGTGTAGTAACAATAGGAATCCCACTCCGCAGTCAAAGGGTTAAGTAGAGTTTAAAAGAAAAAAGGAAAGGTTGAAATGTTAGCATTATGTGGTGTACAACAAAAGAGCCACGAGCCACGAGCCACGAGCAGGCTACTGCGATGACCTGCAGACTATTTACATAAAATATTGTACTGTTCTCAACTGAGAACATTCACCTTGGCTACTTTTATTACGAGGATAAATACTTTCATTTTTTACTTTATAGCCCAACGTGGTTAAATTACGTTTAAAATCTCTTTATTCCTAACCTGTTTATGTAATTTTCACGTAAATCAAACGAGAAGACAATGGAGCTTTATTTACCAGTTGATTATTAAAATATACTTTTCAATTATGTACTTACCCAATCATTGCTACAAATAGAACACAGTAACTGTCAATCATAATTGTATTAAGATCATATTACACACATACACACTCAAGAAAAGATTTATATATATAGTTGATCTATGTATAGGCTTACTAACAGAAGTCCAGCTTTACTCAACCAACATCACAAATGAAGACGGATCTCATTTCGGCTCATGAGCTGGATGTATCATTAATCCATGCGTTAACCTACACAGGCAGAGGTAGTGGGGGGCGCGGCCGGCAGTTTTTGCGTCTGACAAATGACGATCGCACACCGTGTCATTATGAGGTAATCGAGCTAGCAATGGTGGAAGACTGCACACCATCGGAATAGCGATTATACAGATGGTAAGGGAATTATTTAGGACATCAATCATGACAAAAAGAGAGGGAAACTGCAGTCAAATGTAATGTTCTTAGTTCAGCAGTCAAATATGGGTCATACGAGGTATGTTGGTCGGTATCTGTGGCAACTTGATGACAATAAAACTAAAACAACTTCATATTGTTTTGAAGCAACATTTAGACATCAAGTAAAGAATCAGAAACCTTTTTAAGCAGACAAGAATAAGTTAAAATTCTGTTAACGGTGTTAAAATAAAGCGAACATTGACCCGCATATTTCAAAAATAAAGAAAGGAAGCCGAATAAATATCTTGAATAAAACACTGTTTTACAAAGAGCTTTTTTGTTTACAGGAACAGGGTTAAAGCACTCAGTGTTCCCAAAAAACGGAAAATAATATCATAAGTCTGAAACAAATCGCACATCATCAATATTCCACGCGTTCCGCAGTGAACGGATACATAACATAATATCGTCTTTACCCGACGCTGACAAACTATAGCACATGACATGACGAAGTGGAATATGCACAATATGTTCCATCGAATATCGAAAGCCTATTTATTAAGCCCCATCTCGAAACTCTTGAAAGAAACAGTCGCTTACGACATTTTACCTTCCGAGTTTCATGTGTAACCGGTGAAAACATCTAAGCAGATACAGGAGAGAAATAGCGTAAGAGCCTATGCGCTTTAAGGGTTGTTTCGCGGATCAAGGTGACACAAAATGGAAGAAGGATCGCTGTATACACTCGTATAGTGATAGTAAACAGTGTTTTATCTACTACGCTAGAGTGATATTTTTACACCAAGATAGAGCAAATACATCAAATCAGAATATTTAGATTAATACTCGTAAGTGAATGAATACAAAGGTGATTGCATAATGATTGATTGATGATTGTTAGATTATTCTCCCAAAAATTTAAGTAAACTTGATAATTGTATCGTTGGTTTATCGTTACGTTTCATTCTACGTATACTTTGAAACCATGAAATAATTAATAGGAATCTATTTTTACGTTCATACCAAGTAATTACCTGCATGGTAATACCTCGCTGGCATAGCAGCCTCGGATCATCTCTCAAAAAAAGAGCACAAAACATTATAGATACCACGAGGCAGCTAATTAATAAGATCCCTCGCGAGTAATCAGCGTGTCCTCGCCCCTCTCGCGGCACGGGCTCGTCTCGCGGGGACATTACTCACTTTGCTTTTGTTCCAATAATATTATCTTATGATCTCGGCACACCTCATGACTTTGTGGAGGTTTTACAAAAGATGAGCTCATAAATTACCTATATCTGTTACTTCCTTAAATACTTTTAATTCTTAAACTTAATCTATACACCTCTGGCTCACAGTGAAGCAAAACATCAGTGCCAAAATCTGGACTTGTAACAGCCTGAAACCGCAAACAAATAAAAAAAAATCACATACTGATAAACTCGTAGATCAAATTCTTCGTACAGAAGTTTAATTAAATCTAGCGTTTGAACCGTTCAGTTATTTAACAAGTGCTTTTTGAATAAAGATAATTAGACATGAATGAAATTTGCCGAAAACATATTACCTAACACCGGAGTGTTAGGTAATATGTATTCGGGACCACTGCTGCCGGGCGGCGTGTGCAGCAGTCTGTATGACCATATGACCTCGCCTCGCCGGTTAGATCGTTATGTCAGGATTGTGAGCGTCTAGACGCGCACTAACTGCCGACGAATTAACCTAACCACTGGCTGGTATTACTATCATTTAGTTTGATTGGCTGTTCCGTTAGTAACCAAACGCTTAGGGAAATACTCGTGGATATGAGCACGATAATCGAGCCGGAAGTTACGGAGAAACTTCTAGAAATAAAAAAAAAACTTAAAAAACTTTTCTGTTACAATGGGTATTGACACCGTAACGAAAGTGAAGACTCGAATCATTTTAGTTTTAAAGTAATCTGCTAAAAGGAAAATAAGTTCAGACATTTTACATAAACAGCTAAAACTTAAATACTTTCTAGTCGAAAAACTGGTTGAGTTCAACTTTTCATTTAAAGTTTGTGAAATAAAAAACAAGAAAAGCATTACTCTTGGCCTCTTTAGCATTAGGTATGCAAGAAGTTCGGTGGTTATGAGAGAAAACGACAAATTTAAATGTTTTAGTGTTCCGAAAATAAAAGTAAGTAAGCGCTAGTTTATGTTAATTAGACACAGTATTATTTAGCGTCAACCTTGAGCCATGTTTTTGGAATATTTCGAACAGTTTAGTACAATACCTGTTAAGGAATAAAACTCAAGCTATTATAGTATTATTTCAGTGGATCAGGCATAGCATTTTCCCGATATTAGTTTGCTGTACTATAATACTTCTGAAGGAAATCAAAACGAACATTCTGTCTCACGACGGCTCCGATTCTGAAACAACTTGTGAAATATATTTATTGAAGCGAGGAGCTACGAGTACCGAGAGGCGAAGTTATTTCCAATTCGTATAGTAAGAAATAATTTCAAAATGTCAGACAAAAGGGCGTAAGCAGTACTTTCCACCGTAACAGGGATGTGTTTGAATGAGCGGAGTTACTAGTTCGCAATCTGTCCCAGGGGCCAAGACACGCGGCCATATATGTATAGCGTGTGTAGCTACCGGATACTTCCTGTGCACTCTAGCTATGTTTATAACAGAAGTGTTTGTAATAAAATATTACATACCCACGTCGATACCGTGATCTACGTGGGTGGTGACGTGGCTGAGTGTTCCACTTCTATACTATGGTGTACGCGGCGTCTCCCCGCAGACCGTGGCGCGCCTCCCGCCTTGCGCCGCATGCCGTGTCACCTGCACACGTGAGGAGCTCATGTCTGCGCCAGCTGGTGGTGCCAGCGTTGCTGAGTTCTGGGCCAAACAAGAAATTTAAATTATATTTGCCATCGACACGCTAAGAACAAGACTATGGTTTAAGGGTTGGATTCACGGTATTGCAATTCTTGGATTAAGTAGGTACCTACTTGAATGGCTGACAGATTGTTGATGCAGCTTCGGATGCTTATAACCCACTAGGTATGCGAGATGATCAAATAGTAAGGTTTGAGTGTGATTGTAATACAAGATTCTACTGAATACCCATCTAGTTATTATTCAAAGCGTGGGAATAATAAAATCCTCTCTTATAGCAATGATCCATCAAAATCACACAAATAGGTACCTGCATAAGAACCTAAAATCTACTCGTATTCATATTTTTATTCAACACTTTTATAGATCTTTTCACGCAAAATAACGTAAGGAATTATTTCGTTCTGAAAAGATTTTTCACCTCACAGTATGGAAAATGTGTGAAAAAAATGTCAGTGCCTCTAGAGAGGGATAGTTGTCGAAGTGCGGAGAAGTAGTGAGGTGTAAACGCTGGATCCCGCGGGACGACCGGGATCACGGCGCGTCACTACGTACTTGTGACAAATGTCCCCATACACGTGCTCTCATATAAGTTCTATTGGCTATAAACATGACAAATCTGCGTCAAAGGTGAACGAACTTGTAGCTTGTGCGTGTTCAGTTTAGTTATAACGATGTAGGAAACATTTATTTAGTTTAAAGGTAATTCTTTGTAGTGGGTATGGACAACATCTCAAAATACACCATGCGTTTATGCATTCATTCAATGGGGCTATCGTTTTTGTGCTCACCAGTTGGCGCCACTGGCGAGTAAGGTCCTGTTGCTGTACTTTTATTTGATGTTTTGGATATATTTAAGTACCCATAAGTTCATATTATGTTTATTTATTACATTTTAAAACTTCAAATGAATATTTGGATTATAATGTTCCTAAAATTGGCAAGCATGAAGCAGACAAATCTTATTATTCCTTCAAGTGCTGCGAAATTACATCCTAACTATATCCTAAATTAATCAGGAATAGCACAACCATTACAACAATTATGAATCAGTCGTTAAAGTCCGTGATTAAAATCCCGCAAACAGTGAACGTTCAGTACATATTTTGACATCTAGAGAGCTTACTCTACACTAACGCCCCTAGCGGCGAACTCAAGCGCGATAGCCTTCATTGAATGGTGATATTTTTAACCAACTTCTAAAAAGGAGGAGACTATATATGTTCGGCTGTATGTATTTTTTTTAAATATATTTCATCAATTTCTCCATCAATTGTGGGCCGATTTTAAAATCCTTTTTTTGTTTGAAAAGGTATGCTCTCGAGGTGGTCTCATTGTAACCAACTCAGAATCTGATGAAGGGATCCCATGGAAATCGAGGGAAATCCTCAAATTTTATAGGCACACCTATAGAGATTTGGGTATTTTTTATAGTAACTCATGCATTTGCTCTCGCAAAACACCATTCGATGAAGTGGAACCGATGATGAATTTATTTTATTTTATTTATTTGGGACAAAAAGGAAAAAGAAAGGACAAAGAAGTTTTATTGTATCAGATTAGGAAAAAGTTGGTCCTGACAAAGGTATCTTTGACAGAATACCAAAACTCTTTAAACTAGACTAAAAAAGTATATTAAGATGAGTGTACTTATAACATGACAGGCAACTTGCGATTTAAAGCGGTTAGAAACGGTATTTCTTGAAAATATTTTTCTTGACTATATTTTTGCGGCTATAATGCATTCGTAATATAATAGAACAGTGGGTGATTTGTCGAGAGCTCAGAAAGACAATTATGAACATTAGGTTGAAGGTGCACTTTTTCAGCACTTACTACATCTCAATTTAAATAAAAGTCTTGGAATCATACTTAACCTTTGTTCGCGTACAGACATTTGTTTCAATAAAGTAAAAGTGGGTCTTAAAGAAAATTGCAATATTATGGACTTCTAAACAGTAACTATTTATGGTATAATTTAAATCGAAGTACTTTTTAAAGAGTACTCACATTCTAACTAAAACTCTAATGAAGGCTAACTTTTTGACAGCTGCAATAAGCAAATGTTTAAATACAAACAATACGTAATAAGTTACAAAAAAGGGTTTTATGGACAGGCCCACTTAATCTGTGTGGTTATTTCCTCAAAAGGCCATTTCAGACACCAATCTACATGGTCTTCAAACATTATGTCAGAATTTTTATATACACATTGACATTGATGAATTTTATATATATGACGGAATGTTCGAGCGGCTGAGACACCACGTGTCGTTCTTGATCAGTCATCTGCTGGTCCTTCATCATGGGCGTGTACGTGCAGGTGTTTGGAAAATAATACTCGCAAAATAACCCAGTTAATTTACTTTCAAATATCGCAACGAGACTTAACTATAAAATTTAATGATTACAATGATTATCACTGATTAAGTCTAATCACAACAATTGTTAAACTTTTATTTAGAGCCAATGGATTTGTGCGTGTGCATCGCGTGACGAATCGCATCACTAAGTGCTCGCCATCGCTGCCATGACACTCACAACCCCATTCGGTGTTACCCGCTCTAAGTTAAAAATACCACTAAAGAAATAAATTCTAAACCACAGAGTAAAAATAATCGATTACAACTTTTAAAAAGTGTTACAATAAATTGACTAAATAATCACGCGCCGTCACGGCCGTCCTGCATCTTCACACGTCCTCGTGTGTGTTTTCTTCATTTGAACAACCACTTGTACACACACTTCCAAACTCGTTCATTCTGACCAAACCACAATGAACATGAATAAAAGAGAATTTATCAAGACTTTAAACCAACAGTCGGCTTAATTGTCACTGAGACGGAACACACTACTAAAACCGAATGGATACTAAAACAGTGCTACACAAATGAATGCGCGCCATAAAAGCTAGTCACATGAATAACTACCACAAAGGCCATAGTGCAACACAGGCTTCTTTAGGTGCCACATAGCCTTACAGGTGCCACATAGCCTTACAGGTGCCACACAGGCTTACGGGTGCCACACAGGCTTACAGGTGCCACACAGGCTTACAGGTGTCACACAGGCTTACAGGTGCCACACAAGCTTACAGGTGCTACACAGGCTTACAGGTGCCACACAGGCGTACAGGTGCTACACAGGCGACTGATGCTACACAAGCTACGGGTGCCACACAGGCTACGGGTGCCACACAGGCTACGGGTGCCACACAGGCTACGGGTGCCACACAGGCTACGGGTGCCACATAGGCTATGGGTGCCACACAGGCTGTTGCCACACAGGCTAGTGCCACACAGGCTGGTGCCATACAGGCTATTGCCACACAGGCTATTGCCACACAGGCTATTACCACACAGGCTATTACCACACAGGCTATTGCCACACAGGCTATTGCCACACAGGCTATTGCGACACAGGCTATTCCCACACAGGCTATTGCCACACAGGCTATTGCCACACAGGCTATTACCACACAGGCTATTGCCACACAGGCTATTGCCACACAGGCTATTGCCACACAGGCTATTGCGACACAGGCTATTGCCACACAGGCTATTGCCACACAGGCTATTGCCACACAGGCTATAGCCACACAGGCTATTGCCACACAGGCTATTACCACACAGGCTATTGCCACACAGGCTATTACCACACAGGCTATTGCCACACAGGCTATTGCCACACAGGCTATTGCCACACAGGCTATTGCGACACAGGCTATTGCCACACAGGCTATTGCCACACAGGCTATTGCCACACAGGCTATTGCCACACAGGCTGGTGCCACACAGGCTAGTGCCACACAGGCTTTTGTCACCAATGGTTAATATTTGCAAAGGCCTTCACAGTAAACAAGTAATTGCACAACTCACCTGCATCGTCATAATTATACAATATTTTTACTTAAAGTTAGTTGTTAGTTTTTTATTTTAGTATTTACTTATAAAGTATTATGTTATTTTAATTATTGTCAATGTGAGGACTATGTGGGTCGTTGCATTTTTATTTCTCAGTTAATTTTAATCATGATCTGGCAGTTTGAGTAATTTATGCGGCCTACCCAAATGCCCTTTCTTTGGTATTGTTCGTCAAGTCATTGAGCTCCTTAAGTCCTGACTTCCTGAGTTGACCTGCACGATTACTGATAAAGGCGTGCACTGACTGGACAGGTCCACTCAATCTGTGTGGTTCTTTCCATAAAAGACCATTTCAGATACCAATCTACATGTTCTTCACATGATCTGACCAAGATTTTGTCTGGTCTTTAAAAGAGACTGGGACCTCTGAGTTTGTTTCGGCCTTTCTTCTCAGAGTAGTCAGATAAGAAACGCCGACCTCATCTATTTTTAAAATATGATTGACGTGTAAAAGTATTCAAACCTACTTACAGAAATAAAATCATTTATCATTATCATTTATGAAACATTTCCATTAGAAACGGTAGTCTATTTTTATCGAAATTTTTTACCCACAATGTATCGTAAACACGTGCCGGTAACTGAAGCCCTTCAACAGAATTGTTCGAGAAAACTTCAAAATTTTCCAGACTGAGGGAAAAGGGGCACGTGCAGGAAATAATTAAGAGAAACACGCAATTAGTAATGTAACTTTAACTTGAGGTTCCTAATTGGAAACAGGAATAAACTTAAATATCTATTATTTAGATGATTTTTCGTTACTAACCGAAGACGTCAGAGGGGAAGAGATTTTGCATTCGCCGAGTTTTTTCTGCTAGCCTTGTTTTGACCGCAAGTCTCGGTGCTGGTCACCGTGTCTACTACCCGACTTCGGTAACTACACTACGAAACCGGTTTCCTTTTTTAACTACTATCTTTGCTTATTTTTAACGTTAACATATTAGGGAAAACTATATAAAGTACTAGCTTTTGCCCGCGGCTTCACCCACGTGGATGTCGGTAACAAAAGTTCAAAGGTAACAGGTAGACAGATAATAAATTGTTATAACTTTGACCCAGTGGGTGACCGATTTTAATGAAATTATAGACTAAATGTTATTTCAAGATACGGACTATGACTATATTTCCTATCCCTTAAATCCCTTAAAAAGAAGTACTACACAAACATTTATATAGCTAATAAATTTGAATTTTAAAATCATCCCCTATTTTACCACCGTGGGGACGATTTTACAAAAAGACGTTGTAACACGTGTGTTCTTTATTTCTTCATATCCGTAACTAAAGAATTTCAAACCCTCTATCAACCCGTTAGAAAAAAAATTGCCTATGCTCTTCCCTAGGATACCAATTATCTTCTTGTCAAATTTTATCGAATTCATTCAGTGGTTTACGCGGTAAAAAGCTGTCGAAAATTAAAATGATATTGGTCACGCTCTTGTCGTACACAATGTACCTACATGTTAGCCAAATTATTTTATGAATTGTAGTAAATTTTGACCAAGTTAACCGATTTGAATGATAAAAGACTAAATGTTAACTCAATTTACGGACTATGACTATATTTCCAATGCCTTAAATCTCTATAAAAAATTACAAAAAATATCAATATTACATACGAATTTTAAAGTTACCCCCTATTTTACCCTCTCCCTTGGGGGATGATTTTAAAAAATGCTGTAAGACGTTATTCCTTATTTCTTACCAATAGCATACAATTAAACATTCTTATGCCTAACTTAAGAAATGCTTAGTATCCCATACAAATTTTCATCCCCTATATGATTATTATTTATGAGACAAAAATTAGCCTCTGTCCTTCCCAAGGATGCCATCTATCTCTTCCATCCATTCCGTGGTATAGGCGTGAAAAGGTAACATACTGACAGACAGACAGACAGAGACACTTTCGAATTTATAATATTATTATGGATGGATTACTAACACGGTAACACCTGTGCCATTAGGATTTGGGCGGATATTAAGTTAACAGTAAACCTTTCTTTTTCCCCAAATATCAAAGACTTGTGACATCCCCGACTGTGCCTGCTGCCCGTACTGTGCCCGCGTGGTGGATCACCGCGGCCCGAACCCTCTCACAGAGAGAAGGCCCCTGTCCCAGCAGTTGAAACACTATAATAGGCTAAATGATATTTATTTCTGTAAATTGGTTCAAGAAAACACTTTTACACGTAAAAAATAATTTATGATTTAAAACTATATGAGTTCGGTGATACCTAACCGACTACTCTGAGAAGAAAGACCGAAACAAACTCTGAGGTCACAGCCCCTTTTAAAGTCCAGACATAATCTTTGTCAGGCCATATTATGAGGACCATGCAGTTTAATATCTAAGATGGTCATTTTGAGAAAAAAAAACAAAAATTTGAGTATACCTGTCCAATCAGTGCACCCATTTGTCAGTAATCGCGTAGATCAATACAGCGCACAGCTGATTATCCTGTGCTTATGCTAAATCTATAAAGGTATCACGAACCCAACAATCAATTCCAGCATTGTGCTGTTGATAACTTGTAGATCAATAGAAATTTACCCACCAATCGTACGAACACGTTTCCGCCCACACACACACACGTTCTCATTACGATTGCTTGTACTAAGCGTTTAGTCACCGCCGAACTTCTGCGTTGGTCGTCAGTTTGTCAGTCTGTCAGTATCGTCCAGACGGCACTAACGAGTGTACGTACGTGTCCACAACTTATCTAATTCCGACGAAGTTGTTCACAGATGGACCAGAACATGTTACAACACAAACTACATAAATGACGATCAATTGTACTGTAGACTGATGTTACAACTGTTTCTGGTAAATGGTATAAGATGTTCCACTTGTTCAGTCGAGTATAATATGATAGTGTACTTGTATAGGGTAGTAGAAACTTGAGTTCTGGACTATTGCCTAGTAACTGATAGAAACATCCTCCGTTCTCCTGTCGTTACCATAGCAACTAACAACTTTTAAACTGTGTTTTTTTTCATGCAAACAAAATTAAGCCAGCGTTGGTTTTTCTGTTTCCAAAAGTTGTAGAAGAAAAGTCGTTACTTTTAATTACTTTAACCAACTTGACCTAAGAGCGTAGGTACTGGTATTTATCATATTATTATTATCTTAAAACCTATTTAACTGTAATTGTTTCGGGCTCACGGTACACGGGCAGCGATTAAGAACGTATTCCGAAAATGAGAGTTAAATATTTCAGGCTCGTAAATATTAAAGCTTCGATTAAAAAGGGAAATGGCGCGTCTCGTGGAGTCATGGTGTTACCGGCCGGCGCCGTTGTGTTTCTCTTTATCTCTTCATATTGCTACCTCTATGTATATTTATATTATAATTACCAGGAAACTGGGACAATTTTCCAGGTTTTTGTTTATTTTTTCAAGCTAGCGATGGCGAGAACTTTTAATACTGGTTCAATATTTGACCTTCAGTACACAATAATCGGTCTATAATGTTCCCACTGCTGGAACACAGGCCTCCTCTCTGTGAGAGGAAGTGGGCCATAATACACCACGCGGGCCCAGTGCGGGTTGGTGGATGTCATGTCTTCATATTTTTAGTTCTAGGACATGCCGGTTTCCTCACGATGTTTTCCTTCACCGTTTTGAGAGCAATAGCGATGAAATATAATTTACACACAGTAAAGTGCATGCCTGGGTTCAAACCTACGACCTACAACACGTAAACTGCGGCCATTTCTAATGGGCTACCGCTGCTATCTAGTCTCTGTAGTACACAATACCAAACGCAAATTCAACAAGTCACAACTATCATTCATTTAAAAAAAAATCGTTTATAAAACTTTAAAAACTTACCTATCCTTGTCATTTTAGTGTCAATTAAGTAAGAAAACAATAAACTATAGGACTTATGTAAGAGAGTGGCTCGTCTTTGTTATTCTATATTATGTTAATATCGAGTTATAGCCATAACAACACGTAGCAAACAATAGTATTAATATTAGGGAGAACGTAACAACCAAAGCGTGCGCCTACAACTATCTCACTGACCTATTGACATCCATTCAAATTTACTACTTCCTTATATGGTATATCCCATAGATATCCGAGTATATCCTTATAATGAAGCTTAGTCTCTATTCAAATTGAAATGTCTTCAAATCGTATCGCAGAGTTTGATACTTTGTGTTGTGTTTCTACACTAGTTGTTAATTATCGAACTAGCTTCACAGTTCTCGATAAAAGATTATGAACACGAATGAACGGTCTTAAACATTGTATGTTATTATGGCTATTGATTCGTGTAATTTTTGTTCTAGATTGAATGTTGTTTTGACACCAAATAAAACCTACATTTGTAAATAGGTCACACTCACAAACAACAATGACTCCCAACGTACAGAAGCTACAGCCTCTAAATGAGCATAACATCGCATCCAATCTCATCTAAACAACGTCTCCTTGTCAACAAACATCACTCACGATTAAAAAGCGTCCACAACAAAGGGATGGAGATTAATGTCCCGCTGACCACTACCCCCCCCCCTCCGCCCCCCACCTCCACAAGGTCAGTAGTTGCTCAAGTTCGGGGGGAGGGTAGCGGCCTGTTAAAACTTGTAGCTCGGTGTCTTGACGCGTTATGCTAGAGGGGGGAGGTGAGGGTCACTAATTTATAGGGGATTACTGACGTGTTACTGCGAGTAATACGGTGCCACGGAGATGTGACGAAGTTTAGAAGTCAAACTTATTTAGGCATCAGGCGACATACATAGTCAGAGTCAAGACATTATTCGCCTCTCGGTCTTCATTGCATCTGCTAAGCGCGTAACGTATTCTTGAATCTTCACAACAGATCAAGAAGTGATGTTGTTATATACACGTTACGGTTATGTGGCTCAGCCCCGAGACATTCGATGGCTTACCAACAGTTTAGTCACATTTTAGCGATAAGAAACTTGAGATACAGTGGTGCCGATTCTCTTGTGAACCGAACTAAACTATTACAAAAATTCCTTACTTTTGGCTATGAGAATCTTAAAGCTTATACTGCAAATAATATCTCTAAATTTAAAAATAATTTTTATATTATAAACTTTATATTTAATATAGATTACAATATACAAGCTAAAACTAAAATATATATACCTACTATTTACAAGTGCACAATAAAAAAAAAATTAAGTGAAGAGCTCATAGGGCATCAAAAAATTCGTCAAAAAATTCAAAATTCTAGGTCTGGCCTAGCCCAAAGAATCAGCATTGCCATCCAACGTGGCAAATCTGCTAGTCTTTTGGGCACTTATCCCTTTGAAAGCGATGCGGACGAATTTTTTGATGCCCTATGAGCTCTTCACTTTTTTTTTTAAATTATACACTTGTAAATAGTTTTAGCTTGTATATTGTAATCTATATTAAATGTAAAGTTTACATTATAAAAAAAAACTTATATATTTATATGAAACTATTATATACAAAATAATTTTGAAGCAACTAAAATTTAATTTGACAATCACGACTCCACGTGGTACTTGTTTGCTCTATCCTGCGTTTTTTTTTTAGAGCCGGAGGTTCGAATGGGGGGCAGCCTCGACGTGTTTTATATGGACATTTTCACTTTTTGTATGGAAAATATGAAAAATTATTACCTACATGTAGAATTTTGTGGGTTTAAGGGTTCCATAAAGGGGGTCGAAATTTTCATTAGTTTTTGGCGATAGGATATACCGTTTTCGAGATATAAGCAAAATAAAATAAAAAAAGATACAGTACTATTTTCGCACCTGAAGTCGAGGTGTTGTGGTGAATTTTAGTTCATGACAACTAATTTTATTCCACACCTTTTTAATTGCAATTAAAAATAGCCAGATTTAGTTAAACAACTAAAATTTTAAGTTAAAAACGCCAAATTCAGAATAGCTCAATTGCCATTTTCACTAAATTAATAACTCAGTGCCATTTTAGTGCTTTCAAACTAAAATATAATTAAATTGTGTCACTTTAGTCTATTCCAGAATGGGAAATCGTCGTTTGACAGGAATAGGTAAACTAAATTTTAGTGATTTTTAGTCTAGTTTAGAGAATTTTGTATCAAGAGAATCGGCACCAATGTCAATGAAACCATAAACTATTGTATAAATATGGTACACAAGAACGTAACAGATAGATATATATTTATTTGTACGAGTATGTTGATAAAACCCGAAAAACAGAATAACTTCAGTGAGTAATTACGGAGTCTGTGACATGAAGATAACGAAGGTAGTCCAGATGAACAAATCATTGCTGACAGCTGATGGTATCAAAGAGTTCTGATTCGTTAGGCAAACCATTCGCGCGAGCACTCCGACGCACAAAGGAGGCACAAGCTACTCAATTATGTTGCTTGATTGGTTGTAAAAATTTGAAACTCATCATGCTTATTATTTTTGACGCACTACTGTGTCTCTTTCTAGCTTTTTCAGCTAACTTCGTCCACAGCACTTTTCTAATTTTCTTAATAAACAAAGTAGCCCATTCAATTTCTAAGTGGTCTACTTGATTCTGTCAACTACCAAGTGCTTATTCAGCCACATTTTAAACGATGAAAACTAAAAACAAACCTGAAAATTGATATATGGCATAACATGCCACACTGGTATCACAAGGTTGAAATACGACAATATGGCAATGATAACCCTTACATTAAGAATAACGAGGCGTCTATACATCGCCCGTCGGTTTAATGTGGCGTTCACATGTAATGGTGCCAGAGCAGAACTTGAACCGCACTAACTACTTCATTAGATGAGGTTCGAGGAGCCTAAGGTCATGTGCCAGGCGTCATGTGACACGCAGTTATTATTACATTAATCGTACAAATTATAAATGATTTATAAATCTTCTACAGTCTCTTGTATGAAAAAAAAATCACGTTTAGAGATTCAGAGAGATTAAGTGATCATTAGTTTAATCATTGTCATATTAGAGTTTTTAGAAGTAACCATTAGTGTGATCGGCTTCTTAGGTAATGAGATGTTACTCGTTAATATATAAGTACTTTATACAAAGTAATTACTATGTATTTTCCCTACACTACTTACGGCCGCTTGAAAGCCTGAAAGCCTGAGGTTAGATAGTGCGTATACCCGGGAAAGGGCGACGCTTAGCGGCAGTCATTGACCGCGCCACCCGGAGTACCGCCCGCCGTGCGCACCGTCCTTTAAAGCTCTTTATCCAGCGGCTTGGGACCTTGCCGAGATGGCATAAATATATTTAAGAGCAGAGAAAACTTTTTAGTCAAGTAGTGTTGAAAATATGCATTAACAATAGATTCATCCTATCTTACAACAAACTAAACATAACTATCGAAACACTATTGTACACCTCTTTTCACTTAGATAGGAATGTCATACGTTTAAGTATTCATTGACGTACCTATAGTCTGTTCCAAAAGTATTTGATGAATATGTAAACAAATGGATCAGAAACGTACCTTCTCAATGCCAACTTGAAGCTTTGATTTGATTATTTGTATACTAAAGGCAGACATTTTAATTTTAAATAACCTTTGGAGAGGTTTTTCATTTGACAACTGAGGTTAATTTTATAACCTCAATTTTCGGGGTCGATTTTTCAATTACAATTTAATAATGTTATTCAAACAATAATAGTTGGAAAAAGTGGCGAGATATAAAGTTGAAACCCTCTAAAAAGAGATGAATGTGTTCTAATTCCGTGTATGAATGATTGCGTGAGCATTTCACCTGAACACTGTTTGTTCACACTTTCATCATGTACTTTTGGAACAGACCACAGACAATATTATCCTTGCTTTGTACATCAGTTTCATGAAGATTAAAGGTATCGTTAACAAAATGAGTGTACGATGCACTGATTAATAGTTACCTGCTACAAACTGTTTGTACTTAATGTACTTTGTTCAGCGAGTACGTGCTCGGCGCGCGGCTTCAATACTTCACTCAGCAGATCAGTGCAGCTTCAACCGTTCTCCTCGCCGGTGGTTAATAGCCCGTTGTGTAGACATAGTGTTCGTCTTAAGGTAGCAGTATCACTATTAGATTTATAGCAGTATTTTTGTATATTTTGCTGTTCCATATTTTTTTGGATATTTATCTTTCTACTTATTCACACATAAATTATGTTAATATTTATTGTCAGGATCAGAGTAGGAATCATTTATTGACCAAGAATGTAGGTCACAAATAAAGATGATAAAGGCAATTCACAAATTGTTTCGGTGTTAATCTTTTACTAACATAGTTTGTAAGTATATTGTTACTAACACTATGAGTCTTGTTACTAGAATTAAATGATTATTATTATTATAATTAGCACTAACTCAAGAGCAAACCAACATTGTGCTTAGCAGTGCCCTGACAGGTTCATGGTCGAAAATCGACATTTAAGCTATTTTAAAATATGTGATGTGCATGAGAACAAATAAATTAAGAAACAATTGAATTCAGTACATTCTACCGTATGGCATGCACATTAATTACCTTCCAATATTTTTATTTTTGCAGTTTTGTCAGTTAACCATGTGACTAAACTAACAAGCAGTAGTTATATTTTTAAAGTTGTTTATTTAATTTGAGTGAAAATAAACAGAAAAAATTAACACCTTTTAATCGTTCTGCGTGTGATTAACAAAATAAATTAAAGTTAACTTTTATTTAATTTACAAAGAACAAATTGTATGTAAATCGTACCACATCTATCTCTTTGAAACACAATTAATGATTCAACGTAATTCTTAAACTTAATGAAAAGTCAAACAATAAATAAGTCTGCTCGTAATTATATCGAAGAAGATTACAATATGTTTCGTTTAAGTAATGGACTATTAATTTTTATCTTGTACTAATGTGTCTACTTTGCTCTTGTTTAAATTCGGTTGTCTCTTGTATAATTTATAAATGCTGTAATTACCCGTGTTTTTTCTAGAAATTCCATCAATTAGCCAGGCACCACAAACACCCCGATTACGAGCAAACTTTAGACCACAGTTTTAATAATATGATGTCCACTGCAGAATCATCCGGGCAAAACTAACTTGAATACCGCGTAACAAACAACCCCATAGAGGTATGGAACAGTACTCCATAAGACAAAGCTAAGCATTGCAATCTATTTCACAAGGCTGCATCAATTTCATTAGGTACGTCACGACTTTCGTAGCAGCTACGTGGCTACGCGGCTGAGGCGTAGCAGAGACGCTTCGAGTCGCAATCAAGCGGCGTTGCGGTCGCTACGCTCAGCGGCAGGCGGTGACTTGCGTCGCTTCAATCCCATAACGTGCTTTCCCGCGACATTCCGAGATTGTTCCGACAGTATTTCATTATAGTTTAATGAATCTGACAGTGCTTTCGCAGTCTGTTAATTTTGTGGGACTTTAGAATTGTTTGTCACCTGGGAATTTAGCTCACATACTATTTGTACCAACTTTCAACCTCTAAAACATTTCAGTGTTTTTGCATTTTGTGTATATAACACATAGTATTTAAGTGAGACATTAAATAATCTAAAAAATACATTCTCGTAAGTATAATGAAATTGTGTTAGATAGATTTACATCACAAAAATAATAAAACCAATAGCTTCTATTTCTATCTACCACAATCCTACCACACATTACCGGGATAAAAAGACCCCTGGTATTGTGCGCGCCTGCGACCCCCCCCCCCTGCCCCTGTTTACTATTTGCATCACAATTGCGAGCCTCTCATTTAATTTATTGCTGAAGCTTCAGGACTTAGAGCTGAAACATGACGCATTGTGCGATGTAATGATTCGGCGCTGGGATTGGATGGAAACTCAACGGCTTTTTTGGAATGGTTCATCCCAAAACTATCAATTACAACTACCCTACATCCTGTTATGAACTGAAAGTATCCGAAGTACTTGTCAGAAGCGCTGTTGTGGAGCACGAGCCCGTGGATCTAATTCCCAGGTTGAGCTAAAGTTGTTGAGGTTATCTTTTTTTGCAGACTCTTTTAAATTTAAAAGAGTTTTGGCCGAAATGTCACATAAATACAAGGCATTAAAACAATATTTTCATCTTATTTAATAATTTAGTCCTTTTAGCTTTACCTTTTAACTGCTGTCAGCATCCATTTACGCTTTACAGCACTAATCCAGCTGACAAAAACAATTAGGTACGAATTTAATCATTTTCAATTGTTGAAGTTGTAGATAAACGAAATAGATTTAAAGCAAAAGGTTCAATTTCTGAGAAATGACAACTCTCGAAGAATATAAATACGTCTGAAATCTCGCACTATCTCTGGGGCACATAAATTAATCACTCTTACAACACTAAGTTAGTAATAAATTTGAAACTGCTAGTACGTCCATTACTAATTCCTAACACATTCCATACTGTCTACCCCCCCCCCCCCCCTCCCTCCAACCCTCTCCCTGCTAACCTCAGAAGAACTACATTCTTGTCTTACTACTGAAGCAATTAGAATGTTTACAAAGAGAGTTCTGACTTCTTCAGCTACGTTTTTACATTAAGAGGCTGTTGACTCTCTACAATCACATCACTGTGAGACGCTTAGGATTAAAACATGCGGAGAAATTATTAAGATAGACGTTTCTTGTAGATTAGGATTACGACTTTGTACAGAATTCTGTTTTTTACATAGCTACTGCATCAAACTTTGCACAATACTAATTCGAACTCCACAGTCAAGACAACTATATCATTCATAAATGAGACTACATATATATGTATATTACGTCTTCCATCCATGGAGCACAACCATTTAACAACTTTACGACCTCCGAATTAATCGCACACACATAATAACATCGTAGCAGTGCTACGACGTAGCAGTACTACGGCGTAGCGACTCGTAGCCAAGGCGTAACAGAGTTGTAGCCCGAAAGCGGCCATCTTAGCACGTGTAACATGCAAACGAGGCTGTAAACTATTCAGTTATGTGTTTACAGAACATTTTGCATGCGCAATGAGCTCCGCAAACGTTCGTCTCGATACATTGACACTGTTTACTGAGGTCAGACTGTAATGTTTCAATTCAAAGCTTCTATTTAACTTTCATGTTATTTATTTCTTTGATTCTAAATTTTATATAAGTTAGATAAACTCATTAATTTGTTATCTATATAGTGTATCTCGCGCAAACAGTTACTGTGTAAATTCATATTACTATACATAGTTGAGTGAGGGTAATGACTGCTTCATAAAATCCTAATAATACGTAACGAGACATTGGCTAGACATGTTACACAAGTTACATCAACAAAGCAACACAAAGAGAAGTATGAAGACATCAGCGACAGGTTCAAAAGTAAACCTCTATACCGCCGCCATCGGACGGGCAGAACGGAAGCGGAAGTAAGTCGATTAGCTCGCAGCACGCTGCCCCCTCGCCCCGCCTCCCGCGCCGAACGCCTCTCGGCCCCCGGCGGCTACCCTTTCTTCCGGGGTTTTTCTCATTGGGGCACAAAAACCTCAAGCTCAAAATTTTCCTAAAGAGGTTTTTGAGTGACAATTTGCGAGGATATTTTTAATAAAAGGAAAATAAAGTCTCATTTAAAAAAGTATATATACAGCTGTTATTTAAACAAGAATTATATGAATTTGTGTTGAAACGGGAAACAGCGGTCATTTATTGAAACTTGAGCAAAATTTTAATTGTATTGCGGTAGCTACTTGAAGCGGTTCTCAAACATAATCTAATAAGATTATATTCGTAACTTCATGATTGTGGTTCCAAGCTAAGTATAAATAATCCCTATTTTTCACGTGAACTTACTAAGGAATCTTCATAACGAAAGAAGAAAAGGAAAGGAATGTCAAATATATCAGATCAGATTCTTTGTACCTATAGAGGCTATATTTTAATAATAGCATCAATAATGGTCATCGGAATGGTAAAGCGAAGGTGCGAAGCAAGTATCCTTATTGTACACTTGAACAGTGTTCCCCGGTAACAAGAGACACTGGGAAATAAACACATTGTCAATATCTGTTAGGGATAATGTTTCGTAACTGTTGCCCACCGAGTTCAGCAGTGGCCGGGACGGCGGGTTTGGTATTTTTAGCAAAGACCTAAAGGATCGATCATATTTTAGAATTGGCTCCCCTCGGCCTCTGCTCGCTAGTAATGAACAAATTAATTTTACAGACATGTAGCGCTTTACTGGTGGGTGTAATTATGAGTATTTATACAGATGTATGTAAAACTGACTTGAAATAATAATAAAATTATATTTTCTACAGATTTTAGTTTACAAAGTCCATACCACAAAACCAAGTCTTGTCACGTTACAATTATTTAAACTTTTAGTTATGGTGTTCTTATCAGTAGCTCATTTAAGCAAATATGACAAATTGTGTCCAGAAATGTTGGAATACTTGGTATCGCTGTGTCCGTAACAACCCACAGTACAAACTGCGCGGAGAGATTGAAAGTGTTTCTACAGATCAGATATGCGAGGTTCGACATAACCCCTCGCATCGTGTCGGATCCCCGAGCGAGGTTTTATCGCGGAGCCTTCTCTTATCAGTTGGCGGGCGCCGTCCACAGCGCCAACCAACGTATCAATTCACAACTTTTAATCTTCTATGAGTTACACGCGTTCTGTATGTTTCGGCTTCTAACTTCCAGATTGGGTTCACTGCGAAGTTTGTTTCCATCTGAATGAAGCTCTAAACGCATAGATAAGTATACAAAGTAAATACTTGCCTTCGCAATCATAGCGCGTTAATTTAAATTTCACAAGTGAACGAGCACAACTTTGTGTTCTTTAGAACTTATTTCTAGAACGAAACCATTTAACTGAGTGACGTTTGTGGCAACAGTATACTACATATTATGTAAATAGAGACGAGTCGCGCCGGCTTTGTGCTGCCGCGGGCGTGGCGGCGGTGGCGCGGCTGCGGGGCGGCGGCGGCGCGGTTGCGGGGCGGCGGCGGCGCGGCGGCGGGGCGCGAGCGGCGCGGCGGCGTGAGCCAGAATATAAATACACCACTTACCGCCACTACCCGATACAACATTATCTGCGCTTTTGTTAACTTGAGATTTAAAATAGAATTTGTAATGCGCAGTGTGGTGTGCCTCTTACTTCTTCGCGAGATTTCTCACTAAAGTGTAGCATTTCACAACAAAATGTAAATGCAATTTGGTGAGTTCATTATTTTTGTAATTGAGCGTTGAAAACGAGGACAACTGAACTGTGTTAAGGCTTTGATCTTACAAATAGTATTTGTACTCAAAACTACTTCCTGAAAAAAAAAATTGTCATTATGTGCGTAGTTACACAGATAACATGAACATTCTCGAAATCAAATTCGTCTCGATCTTCATTACCACCAGTTTGTAGATGGTCCGTACTTGAGTCCAGTCCACCTCCACGCGACGCTAACTTAACCTCTATTAATGACGTCACGCATACTTCGTCAACCTTTATTGTGTTTAGTCTCTCTAGGGGCTCTTAATCACTGGCGGGAATGTCATGCAAATAGTTGGACATTTACGAAGCCAAGTATTACAGGCATGTAAACTAAATGAAAGCAGTGCGGTGTGTCCGATGCGGGACAAGTTGCGGCGCGGGCGGGGGCCGCTGGTGCGGCTGGTTACCCCAATCTGGCGAGGTAGTAATTTAGTTTGTCATGTGCCACTCAATTTACAAGGCTATCAACGTTTTGCGAAGTAGCAACTATGTGGGGTTAAGAACTAGCGGTCAACTTATAAGATGATCTTAATGTTTCGAGGGTGTAATAATATACAGCGGCCTGTTTCTGAACAATCCTTGTTTATCAATGTCAGTCTAAAAATGACAATTTTGAAGTACGACTCTTTGGAATCCAAATCGTAGTTATGGTGCTTCAACACTGTCCACCATTAACCCAATTATATTGTTACAATAAAAATCAATCTATTTCGAGTGCTCTAAGCACATTGCTATGCATACGTTAGCTATGCTAAGCCATGTAATAACTACAGTGCAGTAAACCATTCAAATCGCGTTCCATGCACAACACTGAATAAAATGAATTTATTTCATGGTTCACAAATTACGTTACCGTTATGTTACGTTACTGTCATAAAACGTTACCGCTTACGTTCACAGTTTTATTTTTACTGACGAACGTGACTAACGTTTTGTATTATATAAACGTTATCAGTTCACATTTATGTTAGATCCTTTTAAAGTCATTATTTAGTTGAGTAAAGTAGATCCAGGCCGAATAATTACCTTTCAGTTATTTAGTTTTCATACGTGATGTCACATTGATGAATATCAGTATGAATTCCCAACACTTGGGCCACAATTCCTTTTTTAACCAGAATAAATTATTGCATAACATATATACTTATCTAAACATATGAAAATAATGAAGTGATAAAAACCAACGCAGCAATGCACGTGAAATGCTCTTTGCCAATAATGTTGAATATTATGTTATTGTTTTCCACTCCCACACTTACTCGTATACATATTTTTAAGCATGTGTTAAGTAGATGAGCGATTTACATGACTCGACATATTTGTAAATCATAAAATTATTTCTTTAAACATAATTACTTCTCTACATTGTGTATACTTACAATACAAGTGATAGTTAGTGGTCATGTGCACGTGTACCCGGGGTATGTTCCGGGAAGTCTCGCCGGAGTGTTCAGAGAACTTCCTCGACGTGGGATACCTTGCCAATGTATCAACTCGTGCCAATAACAATGAAGAACACTTGGCATTAGAACTTTGTAACCGTCGCAAATGATACAAGAGCGAATATTATGAGTATTTACTCAGTCGGTAAATTCCTTTATTAAACAAGAACAAAAACTAATTTACACTGTTTGAAAGATATGTCTCACTGTTACACTGTTACTGTTACTGCTGTTACTCTCGAGAAGTCTCTGAGAGGCAATCCCGTATTTATAAGAACGTTCGCATTCTAATCTTAGCCTCAATCAGTCAATAAAACTTCAAAGGACAATGGGCGAAAGTGATCTATGAACTAATAGCGATATGGTTGTGATATTTACTTAGGGATACCTCATCTCTTCCTCTGTGCAAAGTGGCATTAAAATCTGAGCCAGCAATTTTGAGAAAATGCGTTTTTATAATATACAGGATGGACATTCCGACGGGTCGTAAGGGCAGGTACAGTCAGCAAAAGACATAAGTATCCAGGGTCGGCGGATATAGTTGAAGTTTAGTAAGAAACCAATTAATGTTTTCGAATAAAATAAAATAAAATTAATAGAAAACAAACTGGTCATCTATCAAACTAAATTTCATTCGAAAACATTAATTGGCTTCTTACTAAACTTCAACTATTTCAGGCGACCCTGGATACTTATCTCTTTTGTTGACTGTACCTTAACTAGTGTAGCTACAAAAAATATTCTTAGAAGACTCTCCTTGACTTTTTTTAACATTATGATCTGCATTTACAGACTTTGAGAAAAAAAGTACAGTTAGCAAGAAAATGGACATTCTGCACAAACACTATAGAAGTATGAGTAACAGGGTGTAAAGTTCACTCATACCTTCATAGAAAAGGGAGGATCCTCCGACCAGACGAGTGTCGTGTCTGTTGGGCAACAGCCCGACGATTACCGTGTGGAATTCGCGACGCCCCCGCAAGGGGGCGTGGCGAGCGGTGCCAGGGCGCTTTGCCCTCCGGCCGCGGGTGCAAATATAGAGGACCCGTAACTACGGGCCCTTCATGGTGTGCGCAACAATGGCTTGCGGAACTATTGAGAGCGCGTAGCGCCGCGCTCCCATATGAGTGAATGCTATTTGTTTTCCGTAGGCGCGTCGCGACGCTAATAACATAGCGCCGCTTTCTTCACGACACCTCGGCGGTCAGTCCCCGCCAGGTGAGACCCCTAGTTGCCTAGGGGAGGCCCGACGAAGACGACCCGCGACAGAGGTGCCGACTCTACGCTCCTACGGAATTAGGTGTTTGACCCCCGCCCGCCCCGCTTCCAGAGCTAGCCGGTTACGGTCCGGGCTAAGGAGTCGTCGTGTGTGTGTGAGCGGTATTGTAGTGTGTGTAACACCGCTCAGTGTCTACGCGAATCGCTGCCCGCGCGGCGCATTCGCGTGTGAGTTTAGACGCTTGTATAGACGTGAGTGTCTGTGGTACGTCCGCGTAACGTGCCTATATTAACTTAGCACACGCTACGCGAACGGATGCATGTAAGTGATGTAGAGTTCAGTTGTTTCGAGTAAGCCGCGTGTAACCTGTGTGCAGCTTACTCGGGAGTCCAGTCCGGTGAATGGGGTCAGTCGTCCGCTAACAGGTCGCGGGGTAGGGGTCTCGCGTCGGGGGGGCGCGCATGCCAGGGCGCTATCTGCTTGACATGGGGCCAAGCAGACACGTCGGCACGCGCGTACATTCCCTTCGCGAGGCGCCGCGCAAACTCATCCAGGCTCTCAATCCCGAGGTCCCGGGCAAGAACATCGTTCCTCACAAAACGAGGAGCGTCTACTATGGTCCGCAGCGCGAGGCTTTGTTGCGCGCGGAGCAGCTTCCGGCTCGACTCGCTCGTGAGGGCGAACCATGCCGGGGCGGCGTACGTCAAGATTGGGCGCACGTACGCTTTGTACACGCCCAACTTGACGCGCGCCGGGATGCGGGACGAGAGCACTGGTCGCAGGAGGTTGCGGGCGACCCTACCTTGTGCGGCGACCCTGCGGACGTGTGGCCCCATTGTGAGCCGACGGTCGATGTCGACGCCCAGGTACTTGACCCGGGGCGACCATTCGACGTCGACTCCTTGTAGTCTCAAGGGTGGTGGGAGGGGCGCAAACCCGGTGACCATGGCCTGCGTCTTACTCACGTTCACGGACAGCCGCCACTTCGACAGCCACTCCGGAAGAAGGTCGAGGGCGCGCTGCATTTTCACCGCCGCGTACCTCGCATTAAGCGATGATGTGATGTACGCGGCGTCGTCTGCATACAGCGCGAGCGTCGCATCTGGGGTCGTGGGGATGTCGTCCGTGTAACGTGAGTAACACGCCGGCGAGACGCAGCTGCCTTGCGGCACACCCGCGAGCACCGGGCGGGCGCTTGACAGCGCTCCGTCGACCACCACCCTGAAAGTCCTGTTAGAGAGAAAAGTAGAGACCACCTTTACAACGCGACGGGGCGCGCCTGAGGTGGCCATCTTGAAAATCAGGCCGTCGTGCCACACACGGTCGAAGGCCTTCTCCATGTCGAGGAGTACTGCTACCGAATACTCCTTCTTGTTCATTGCAGCTGCGAGGTGGTGCAGTACCCTCGACAGCTGGAGCGTCGTGCTGTGCTCCGCCCGAAACCCGAATTGCTCTGGCCGGGGCGTGATGAAGTTCTGGAGATGTCGCAGCAGGAGTGCTTCGAACACCTTGGAGACTGTCGGCAGCAGAGTGATCGGCCGATAGCTCTCCGGCTTCAATGTGTTTTTCCCCGCCTTGGGCAGCATAATGACGCGCCCTTCCTTCCACGAAGCGGGGAAGGCGCCGGTGCGCAGTATCCCCGTGAACAGGCGCGCCAACGCCGATACCATACGGTACGGCAGGTGGCGCAGCGCTGTGTTGGTGATACCGTCAGCACCGGGGGCCTTCCTGGGCTTCGTCTTAAGGATGGCGCGTCGGACTGCGCCAGGCGAGAAAAAGATGGCATCTTCCTCGGGAGCTATCGGCGTTGCGAAGTAGTCTCCTAGGTGTTTCTCGACTGCTGCGACATGTTCGTAGTCGTTGGTCGGGTTGGGGCGGAACTGACGCTCCAGGTGCTCGGCGAAGACCTCCGCCCGGTCCTCCGCTACATACTTTAGCGCCCCGTCGCTGTTGAGCAGCGGACGTACCGGGGCTGGGGTATTCTTGAGTTGGCCGCAGAGTTTATGTATTGACGGCCAACTGTCCGTAGTGGCGTCAATTCTTTCCTCCCAGCCCGCGGCGGTATGCGCCTGTAGCTCGGCCTTTACCTTCTCCGCGAGACGGTTAAGCTGCCGCTTGATGGTGGGGCATCTCAGTTGTTGCCACTGCTTGCGTACGCGCCTCTTGACGGCGATCATCGCATTAATGTGCGCCGGCAGGGGCGGCAATAGCACTCTCCCCTGCGGCTGCGTGCTAGTCGCCGCTTGTAAGGCGCTCTGCATGCAAGCAGTGACGTCGGCCGCCAGTTGATCTACGTCCGCGGAGGTAGCGATAGGCCGAGTCGGCGTGGTGGTCTCTACTTCCTCGCTGAACTTCGTCCAGTCAATCCTTCGACGTGGCGCTATGGGTTTCAGTCGGGTCGGCATTCCGGATAGGACGACGAGCACGGGTTGATGATCCGATTGTAGCTCGTCGTCTATCACTTGTTGCGTGATCTGGCAGTGTAGCCCTCGGTGGACTACGATGTCCAGCACGTCCGGTATGTACCTTATGACGTCAGGGTAATGGGTCGGCGTCTCTGGGCCGGACACCGTATAGCCGAAGGCTTCCGCGTCCGCGAAGAGCCGTCTCCCCTCGGTATTCGTAACTTGAGAATTCCACGCCGGGTGTTTGCAATTTAAATCGCCGGCGAGGACGGTCGCGTGCTGTGTGCTGTTTCCTAACAAGGCCCGCAGCTCGGTGAAGTCCAAGCGGGCCGCGGGCGGCTTGTAACAGGCGTAGAGATTGATATCCTCGCCGGCCACGTGCAGCTGGACACCCAGCGCGTAAAAGTTCGTACTGGACGGCAAGGGGAGCTGCTGATGGACGACTCTTCGCCTCACTAGTACTACCAGACCACGATAGCGCATGTGAGCCGACCTTTCATCCTTCCTGTAAGCGAGGTATCCCGGGAACCTAATCCTATCTTCGGGTCCCAGGTGCGTCTCGCTTATGAGCGCCACGTCTATGTCCTGTTCCCTCAGGAGATGGCGGAGGGGGGCGACCTTGTCCCTTAGGCCGCGGGCGTTCCAGTGGATCACCCTTAATGGCCTAGCCATGGTACAATGTTAGTAATGTGGCCAGGCCATCAAGGATGACCGTCTCTATGTCCTGGCCCTGCCTGATGGCCTTAATAAGGTCCATCAACAATTGGATGGCGCAGGTTGTGAATTCACTGTTTTTCCTTCGGGTTGATTCTGTTGTTTTTGTATGTAGAGCGCCGGTAGCGACGCCACTCGTTGATTTGGGGAACTTTTCTAGTTCCCGCATTCCCCGCGGCGCTGTACCGGCGCTCGCGGTAGCGGCGCCCGTTCCGCTAACCTTAACAACCTGCGCCCTGTTTGAGGCAGGGTCGGCCGTTGGGACCTCTTCCTGGGTCGCAGGGGGTTTGGGTTTCTTCTTCCTACCCTTCCCCCCTCGTCCCTTCTTCCTCCGCTTCGAGGAGGCGGCTTGGTCTCTGTCCGTGGGCTCGTTGGCCGCCGCCATTAGCGTCGTGCCTTGAGCCTCTGTTTCCAATAATTCGGGCATCGCTTGCGGCCTTTCGGTGGCCGCTATGTGCCGGCGTGAAGCGGCCGTAATGGCGGCGGTCCCCGCCCGCTTGTTCCGGGTTTCTGCCCGGAGCACGGGGCACTTGATATTGCACGCGGGGTGCGGGCCACCGCAATTCACGCAGGTGGCCGGCTCCTCCCGCGGGCGCGGACAGTCTCGTGCCGCGTGCTCGCCCCCGCATCGCACACAAGCGAGCGGTCGGTGACACTGGTGCGAGCTGTGTCGAAAGCGTTGGCACCGGTGGCACTGGGCGGGCCCACGTTTCCCACGCCAAGCCTCTATTTTGACACCTCTCATATACATGAATATGGTGGTGTCAAATATGGCCCGGACGTCTGGAGTCTTCTTTAGTATTGCGTGAAACACGCAGCCGGGTCTTCCTTGTGCGCCCTTAATATGGCGCACGTACTCCGGCTGGTACCCCAGCGCCCGGAGATCCTCCTCGATCTCCGTTGGGTCGGTATCAGCCGGTAGTCCTCGGATCGCGATCTTCAGACTCTTCTCCGCAGGCAGTGAATAGGCGAACCAAGACACGCCGCTGTCCTTCTCCAGGCCGGTAAGGTACCGCTGGACCAGCCTGTACTCCTCCTCGCTGTCTGGGGTGAATCGGACTCCACCCCCATACGGACGAGCGTTCGGAGGCCGGCCCAGCTTGGCACTGATGGCCCGGAAATGAGCGGCCCAGTTCGGCAGCTTCTCCACCACCAGCGGGGGGTACTTCAGTCTCTTTGTTTTCCCCGGCGTCGGAGCGCCCGGGGGAGCAGCAGGGGGGGCGGCAGATGCAAAGGGGGCAGGGGGGGCACGATTATTGTACTTACCCCTGCGTTATGTGTAGGTGACGGCGATGCGGGGGGCGAGCGGCGCGCCGCGTCAGCAAAGGTTGGTGACGCCGGCGTGACCCGACCCCGCGGCGCGCTATCGCGCGCAGGTCGCGGCGGGTCGGGTCGGTGCCGCTTCGCCTCTTCTTCAGCGGTCTCACTGGAGCTCCTCCTGCGACGCTGCCGCTGGGGTCTGGGCTCGAGCTGGAACTCGTAGTCGAAACCCAGCGACGGCGTCGGTGACGCCGGCGAGAACATTGCGGCGTCGGTGTCAGCGTCAGCTCCTCCCTCGGTGGGCCGTCGCCCGGGTCGCGGTGTCGTGTCCAAGGACACGTCTCCGCGACCGGACCCGGCCGAGCCCACCGATGCCAGCGACATGCTCGACCCCACGCGCGAGGAGCATGCCGACAGCATGGCGGGCGAGTCGAAGGCTGAGGCTCGGGGGGGCGCCGGTGAGTCGGGCGCCCGAGACGTCATCAATGCCGGGCGGGTGTGTGACCCGGCACTTACTGGCCGATCCCGCTCCGCCATCGCCGGCCCCGCCAGCGAGAAGCGGGGGCCGGGTGAGGCGGTGCGCAGAGCTGGCACAGCTTGGGTGCGCCTCGGCGTCGCCGCATACGCAGCCCCGGAGGGCGCGGGCGGGGACGCGAAGCGCGGCGGCGGCGCGACAGAGCGCGCGGGGGGTGCGCGGGGACGCGCGGATGCGGTTGGTGGGGTGCGCACAGGTGGCGCGGGGTGTGGCTGCGGCGCGGCAGCGCGCGCAGCCGGCGCAGCGGCGCGCACGGGCGCGGGCGGCGCCGCGGCGGGCGCCGCGGCACGCCCCGAGGCGGGGGGCACCGCGGCGCGCGCAGCGGACGCAGCAGCGCCCGCGGGCGCAGGCGGCGCAGCGGCGCGCGCAGCCGCTGCAGCCACGCGTGCGGGCGCGGGCGGCGCCGCAGCACGGGCATGCTGCGCACGGCTCGCGCTCGCGGCGGGGCCCGGGGCCTGAATCGGCACCGGGCGAAATGCGGTGGGGCGGACGGGCACAGCGTGCTGTCGGCTCGACGACGGCAACGGCGCAACACGCGCAGGCGCCGATGACGTCGGTGGGCCGGTGGCAACAGCCGTGCTCGATTCCCCCCCTCTTCTCTCCTCCCTCTTCTCTTTAGTCTTCCGGCTGGAGCCGGCCGGTGGCGCACCGGACGACGCTGCGCCGATGTTCGGCAGCGACGTCGTCCGGTCCAACACCGGGCGGGACTCCGGGGGCCCGGCATCGCGGCCCAACGAGCCGCGCTTGCCGGGCTTCGGCATCGCTCTGGGCGTGGCCTCCGCGACCGCTACGGTGAATGTTGATACTCACCGGGCAGCACGGCGGGGCTCCCCCTGTGTTCGCACGAGTGCCGGCTGGAGCTCGCGCCAACACAAGGAAAACAATAAAATTTGCGGTCCGCACGGATTAAAAATAGTACACTACTAATAGGACTGCTCTTGACCACGTAGCCAATCCTAGCCCGACGATTGACGTCGGGACGTTGTATATATGCTAGTTGCGCGGTAAACTCTGCTTGCGCGATGCAGGATTTTGCGAAACGTCAGTGTGACGTGTAGCTCGCATGTGGCGATGTAGATACCGCTACACACTTTTGTTTTATGTCAATCGATCCTGTTTCACTTAAGGATAAAAAAATTCATGAACTCTAACCGAGTTTAGAGAACTAGAAATGGCACAAATGGCGAAAAACTTTTCCCAAAAACGATTCGTAGTTATCAATCCATGATTTTTTAAACGTATGCTGTTACATATACAAAAGAAAGTCATCTCATTGTTGATTTGAAAGATCTACTTTATTTTGTTGTAATGGAGAATCGAGGGGTTCTAGCTTTGATTATAGACAGGTATATAATCAAAGGGTTCTAGATTGCGTCTATGGGGTGGTCATAGCGGTCAGTACCTGTAAAGTATTAAAAGTGTCTATTTAAACCACTTTTTGAATCTATATGCAAGATAATTTCTTACGAAATGTACAATGGGGAACGTTTTGTTTTTTTATTTATGACTTTACTCGTACTCAAACCTCAGTAGGTCTAAAAGAGTCCTTTAATCTTTATACGAAACTGTTTCTATTGGCACCATTCAAATAAAACAACAATTGTCATTTTTTTAGCTGATTGTACCATTTTTACAAAATTTGTGAATGCATTTAGCAATTATTTAAAAAGTTAAAGACAGTCACGTAAGAATGTTTTTCTGTAGCTACAGCAGCTAAGCAAAGCCAGCCACCCTTGAAAATCCTGTAAATTCTAAAAGTATATTTTTTTCAAAATTGCTGTCCCTTTGCACTAGGGTATAAATGAAGTTTCCCTACACAAATATCAAAACCATATCGCTATTGGTCCATAGACCACTTCCCATAAAAATTCGTCCAGTCTCCTTTACCTACATTTTTGTAAAAAAAATTGACATTGGTTTTCGCAGAGATGAGATTACGATTTGAATTTGAAAGTTTTTAAGTACCTACGAGATATGGCCTTCAGATCTTTAACCCAAGCATCTCAAGAAGATCTATGAAAGCATCAGACTAGCACCGCTCACAAGTAGAATGCAGTACGCTGTCCAAACATACTTTTTCGTAGCACGTGTCGTAGTACAATCAAAATAAGTTTTATTTAGGTAAATATAATTTATTAATTAAACTTGTACGTGTACCTTTATTTTATTACCCGTAGTTTTAGCTTTGAGCCCTATCACGTAACGCGGTACACGTATACTTATCCGAGAACCTTTCGAACCAATCAATACTTGTCACCTATAACGTTATGTCAAACTTGTCATTGTGTCAAACGTGTTTATGTCAAAGGTAATGTCACATTTTTATGTGAAAGGTTACGGTCTGCCGCACTGTTAATATTTGTGAGTTAGTCTTACGTTGGTTTTTTCGAATTAAGCTGTTCTAAACTACAACTTACGGTGAACAAAATGTGGAGTAGTAATTTGGCTTTCGTATGTTATGCGACGAAACCGTAAAACAATTTCAGTTTAATCAATAATTCTATACGTTATAGCTACACTACCCAATATTATTCATGCCTCAAACGCCGGAGTTTCTTGCCCGTTCTTCTCCATACCTACTACGCTTTGGAATGGGCAACAAGCTTCATTTATCTGAATGACCAAACCCTTGACAATTCAAAAGTGCCTGTAATTGGTTTATTTGAAATAAATGCTTTGAATTTGAGTTTGAAAACATGCAATAGATTTTAGTATTGAATGCAGTAGGTACGTACCGGTTATAACAATAACTATTGCTATTTAATTCGTGCAACAGTTAATTCTATATGTTTCACCGAACCGTCGGCCGCTCGCAACAGGATCCCCTATTGTTTACTATTTTCATTATAAACAATTTTGCAATAAATAAACACGGAACGCGAAAATACAAAATATTTTTAACAATTCGATGTTCCGTATTCACAGAGCTATACATTACCTATTTCATTGTTTTTTCGGTGGAACGAAGCCAATCATTATAAAATGTAACATCAAACGATCACAGTAGGATAATTTCAATGATCAGGCTTGGCGGCCTATTCCAACACAAAGCCTCACTCGGCCTCATTACCATACAGTCCATGTTTTATGTATTTTATCTTTATATTGATGTCAACGGAACGAAAAGCAGTGTTACACATACAGCAAACGTTGGAGACTGTACATACAGTGCTTTATCAAGTGGCGGCGTCTCCGGCGTGAATAACAAACGGATGGAGAGCAAACATAGCGCCACACACACGTACCTACTCATCTAGCCGCGTTAGTATTCACGCGAGAGTCTCAGTACTGCCAGTGTGTGCACAGTGTGTTCCACGGTGAACATCGCGCCTCGCCCGCGGGGAGCCAGCAGCAAGCACGGCGGAGATATTATTGTGTTATGTCCAGCTATAAAGTGTTGGCTCGTGCTTTTATTACTTTTGCGCTGAAGAGATTTTTCATTTTTCACACCGTACGTATAATATAAACTGATGAAGAATGTTTGTTCTTCACAGAGCTTTTGACACGTTTTAAATAACTATACTAGCAATATTTGTATTTTTTTACATTGTAATCCACAAAACACGCAATCAATCTTCAAAAGTGGAGCCAGGAAAATAAAACAAACTTCACAAGCGTAAACCTTCAGAATTGCATAAAGAATCCGATCGCAGACGATAAGCCTATCTCTCCAGTGCGAGCCGCGCGGTGCCATATCTCGAGTGGAGACTTCGTGCAGAAGATCCTTTCCCAACAAGGCCCTGTTAAAGGTCGCTTCAATTGAACCATTAGTCATTCTTCGTGACTGTACTTTTTAATTTAAGTTTTACGACTTAAATTAAAAAGTACAGTCACGAAGAATGACTAATTTGGTATTGGCAGTCGTGCCAATACCAAGCTGTGAACTTGTTTTAATTATCATATTTGTGTTAACTAAAAATTTATTATTTTTAATCATTTGGTTTTTGATCTAAAAAGTTCTCTAAAGTTCTGATCTTGGAAATATATCGAGAGTTTAGGCATAATATGACATTATTCAAAACTGCAGCAATTACCTCAGGCTTTAATCACCATTTGTTTAATTGAGAATTTAACGTGGAAGTTAAGTGAGCCTTCTGTGGGTATTTCTAGTCTGTGGTTGCCAGCAATACCCACGAGCTGCCTGTCTCCGAGAATAAACAAATTTGATTATAACTGTGCTTCCTTCCGACATGAAATTAAAATCAAGGGTGCAATGAACGTTTTCGGTGTTTTATATTGGGAATTTGGATGTAAAGCCAGGAGTTAAGGGACACTGCTAACGTAAACTATTGATAGTACAAGCTTCAAAGTAATGGACACCTGCCCATTACTTTGAAGCTATGGGCCTCTGTAGCCTGATAGAAATAAATGAGTAAGTAAATCAATGAAGTCAATCAAAAATACAATTACGAACATACAAAATCTTAAATAAATAGATTAAGGATGAGAGCACAAGAGCTTCCAAATGCTTGCTATCAACTTGCTTGTCATGTCACAAGTATTCAATTATGTTGATCAGAATATTCTGTTAAACAAACTGGAGGCTATAAGGGGTAACGTATTGCAATTGATTAGATCATATTTAACAGACCGTCAACAAATAACCGAAATCTCAAAATTCAATACTAGAACTAGAAGTATTCAGATGTTCTCCTCCAATAAGCGGTACATAAGACAAAGTTGAAAAAGATGTTGACATGAAATGTTACTATAGCATAACTCACTTCTTAAAAGAAAAAAATTGACTTTAAAAATTTGTGACAATTTCATTGGTACAATTAAATATTTTATAATTTTAATGACTAGGTATTTGAAATCCTGTAAGATTTGTACACCTTATATGGTATAGCGTGTAGCACGTACTTATATTTAACACCATTGCATGCATCCGTTTGTATTGTAATCTAGTCACGTTAAACAAATAAATTGATATTTATCTTCATCAGTGTGAGATGATGAAATAGGTAATATTAATATTTGTAAATACCTAGATCTAGATCTCTTATAAGACTCTTTACTCGTCTATCTTTCGGTCAAAATGTTTAAACTAGATGGTGCGATGATAAATAGGTCGGTATGAAACCTTTATACAAATGGATGCAATCAACACTCGCTAGCACGCGGCCCTAGTTAGCCGTATATTGAGCGTAATCTAATAACCGTCCATTACCCCAACACAACGCATGGCCTCTTTCATAATTTTAGACAAAAACACTACGAGGTAAACCTTTTTGCTATATCCTGTAATACAATGCGTACCTGAGTACTTCAGCTAAGTTCTGCGTATCCTCCGAGGAAAGTTACCTAACAATCCGCCCCCGAGCAATCTCTAAATAAACGTGCGCGTGCAATTCGTTGGTATATACCTACTACTAGTACGCAAGTAAGTGTATCGTGACTTCATGAGACATGCCCTGCTCACTGCACTCGGACTTCTAAGTACGGAGATTATTAAAATAAAAAAATCAAAAGTCATTTATTCAAACTAGGCTGAGAATCAGCACTTTTTGAACGTAAAGTTACATAAAACAGTCCCACAAAACGCCCGCCCGTCACCACTTCCTAGTGCTTTAGCTGGGAAGAAGAAGTGGCGCAACAACCTCCCAGCAGCCAAATCCAAATCTGTTTAGTTAGAAGATTTGGATTCTAAACAACAGTTAGTAATTAACATTACAAAACATTAAATTAAATTATTTACCATATGTCAGCCACGCCAATGTACGAACAAAAACATTGAAAACTATACTCAAGCAGAAATAAATAGTAAAAACGTAAACAGACCTTAATACCTAAATAAAAGCCTCCGGGCATTCAGGGCGTGCCCTTACATGTGCAATGCTGCATTATGTCCATACAGCTGTAACTTAAAGTCAGAAATGATAAACTAGGACCGTCGAAGTAAAATAAATAAACAGGTATAACACGAACCTACTTCGAACCACTCCCGCCACAATCCGCTCGTCCAATAAAGGCGCAGCTTCTAGAATGTTCTAGAAGCCGTAGGAGAAACAACGACGGGTACCCTTCTTTTTGACATTAGCCGTGTGACGCCCGTCAACTGGGCTGCGCACCGAAAAAGGGATTCTCTGTTATACAATTTACGAAACTTTATCTTCGCCCCGAACCTTATTATTTTGATATATATTTATGTTACTGGAAATAAAGCACTTACAGTACATCTCTCTGCCCTCTCTTTAGCTGCGGTGATGGTGGCAGTCAGTTTACGCAGATACGGCGTTATTTGTGGCACGAAAATCGCGGCCTTAATGATTACTCGTAAATCCGTAACCGTAGCTAAAGGTGAACGGAGTTCTCGCCCGATCGTCAGGTATGCATAGGTGTTTCCTCTGTTGAGCTGGTAAGAGAGCTATTAAAAGAAAAGCAGACAGTAGATAATACCTCAAGCTACCGGCCATGATAACCTTCAATCAATATGGCCAGCTGGGCCATCCAGTCCCGGAAAATTCATGGTCACCCTACTTCGTGTTTGACACTGACAAGAGAGAACATTTTTTTTTTCAAAAATTACGATGTTTACTATTAACATTTGAATTAAATTAATCACAATCATTATCTGTACAATTTTCGAATGTTTTTCGCGCCTCGAATCTTATTGTTTTGATATACAGCGTGGCGCTACAGTGGCGACATTAATTTAACTCATGGGTTAGGCTAGTAGCCAGTAAAAATAAAAAATATAATAAGAAAAAAATTATTGTAAATTGTCAATTTAAAATTTTCAAACAAAGTAAATAATAAAGAAGTAACCAAAATTGGTATCACTCTGTATACAGATTCATTCATGAAGCTACTTACGTTCTACTCAGAGCGGCAACGCCTCACTTAGTGCGCTGGCAACCACGCAACGCGCGTGATTTGTTCGATGCTTTGACGGCATAATATCAAAGTAGCCGAGTGGCGCAGACATTCGCACCGCAGTAGCACTTATCATCATCTCTTGTCAGTTATCACCACTATCACAATCACAATTAATCACAATTTTTAATGTTTTGTCATATTTCTTTTTAAAAATATTAAGTTTTTAATGTAACCACCGCGCTCGCGGACACATAGGTCTAAACGGCGTTTCATGGTTTCCCGCACTTTTGAAAAAAAAATTCAGCCAAAGCAATTTCCCTCTATTTCTCAAACGCCATATCTCTCGCGATACATCCTTATCGCAAGGGATGCTGTTTGATGGGCTTCTCCGTAAATTAGGACCATGTTTGCATATTCGGCTGCCGTGTTGTTCGGATGTGTATTTGCCATCACGATCACAACTTTACACAAAGCACTAATAAGTAATTTATGACAAAGCGTCCTTATCGCAAAAGATATACCTACTAGATAGAACTAATGAAAAAAAATCAAAGCGTCTTTATCGTAGTACCTTAATCTAATTACTATCCTAATTAGAATCACACAAATTAAATATTTTACAACAATAGGTATGTAAGCATATTTTTCGCGGAATATTCATAAAATCTTTACACGGCGCGGGTAGTTTATGCGCGCGAGTGATAGAAGTGTGTCGAGGACACAGGCTCGGTTAGCACTAACGAAGAGTAGGTACATTTACGATTCTTAAAAATATTAAAAGCAGGAAGGCGCGCGTCACATGCACCGCTCGCCAACAAAGGACTACCTATCTCTTTCCGTTAATTCACGTACTTTTTGCGTGTCTCATTCTAATAGTATTTCTTTCATTGATGCAATAGTATGATCCGTAACGCCGACAAATGATCTCTTCGCTACGTATAGGTTGCTTCAAGATGGTATTTTAGAAAATTGTAAATAAATAAATAAAAAATAGAAGAAAATAGTGAAATTAAAATTTTGCCCTAAAATGAAAACGCGAAACCGTATACGTGTGTTAAATTAATGTTGGCATTGTAGTGCCACGCTGTATATTTATGTTACTGGAAATAAAGCACTTACAGTACATAATGTGGTATGTTAAACAGTTAATTCCTTAAAAGCAGTGACATCTAGTGCTCATACACACGAGCGACACGTGTCAACGGCAGAGGCAACTGCAGCCGTCGACCAGCGTCGACGGATGTCGACGGCTACCGTTGGCTCTGCCGTTGACGCGTGTCGTTCGTGTTTATGCACACTAAGGGAAAATTGCTACCGGTTGCTCAGGCAAGAAGAATATGTTCAATTGTCGAGGTCGCTAGCTAGCCACATATTGCAATACAACTCATTAAAAAAAACATTGTTATGAGTAGATTATGTCAATAATAAATGAAAATAAAATAAATATAAATTGACATATACAGTCAAATAAAATAAATAATTATGTGAACTCATATAACCTGGCAGTAGGTAAGCAATTCTGAAAAAAAAAAAACATTGTCTTGAGTTAATCACAGCTACCAACTATTCTTATCGTTTAAGTAGTAGTTGATATAATATAAAGAAATAAAAAGTTTATTTCTCACCAGCATAGCAACATGGATTACAATTTAAGAAAAAAGAATAGTATGGCTTTGAACGAAGGTTGGATTTTACTTTAGCTTTAAACGCATTAAAAGGCACATCTACAAAGACCAGGGAAGTTTGTTACAAAAAGTTATCCCAAGCCCTTCAAATGAGTTATGAATCATATGAAGCCGGTGAAAGGGAGCACGTAGTTTGTTCTTATTTCTAGTTATAATATTATGAATATCACTGTTTCTAATGTATAAGTGTACATATTTTACCTAATATATAAGATGTTGGCGAAGATGAATTGTGATGCCACCGTGAGAATACCAATATCTTTAAAAAAATCTCTCAGAGAAACTCTAGCACCTAGCTGATAAATTGCTCGAACAGCTCGTTTTTGAAGATGATTCAGAGGTTTTATATCCCGAACATAATTATGGGAAGTTTTTATTATTATTTTACCGTGGTATTTTTTACTATACGAGTATCTAGGTTAGGTGTATTTCCTATTTTGTCTGGGTCCATTGCCCGATACTGGCCATTATTTCCAAATCTTAGCTCGTACCAAAATGTTCAACACTGTTAAACCCAATTACATAACGCTCGAACTGTGCCTTGAACCCAGAACCTCACACGCGGCATCAGCAATTGCTAATACTTGTCCGTCGTGTCGTGTCTTGTACTTGTTGAAATTAACATAAAAACCCCCATAACGAACCACATTAACCAAAAACATAAAAACCCTTTTGTTCGCAAGCGCTACGACGCAATCCCTGGAATTCCTAATGGCGATTGTGATTCCATCGATTATGATAAAATTAGAAACGTTCATTTTATTATTTCGCACTCTAAGAAAAAGGAATTTACATCAATAGGTGTTCGATGCGAGATTAAACACAATGGAAAATTACTTATTGACACTTATTGAGCATGTAGTGTCAGCAATGACACTATAGCATGTGTACACTTCAGCATGTGAGGTAGAGATAGTGACACATTGGCACGCAGACGCATCGGGGCACAGATCGCAACGCTCTAACGAGTTTTGTATCGTCACGTCACTATGTAGACTTTCCTTATTGTAAAAGGTCAAGCGATACTCCCTTTTTGTAAAACGTCAAGAGATACTCTTTTTGTAAAAAACCAAGAAACACCCTCTTTTTGTAAAAGGTCAAGAGACACACTTTTTGTAAAAGGCCAAGAGATAATCTTTTTTAGTTTCGCCCAGTCTCACCTTTACATTTCTTTTCGACCGCGACTTTAAAGTCCTTGACTTTGCCGCGTGTCTCGCAATCCTTTCAGACCAACTATATTAAGCTCCTTAAAAATATGGTCTAACGTAAAGGTGACCTTACTTCAGACACAAGCCCATGACCGCCCGCGCCCAGCAAAAGTACTAAAATTAACTTGTTTAACCCTTTCGACTAACGGTGAAAATGAAGTTATTCCGCAGAAGGTTGTACCTATCTGATGGCATATTGTTTATTCATTAAAGCTGACGAATTAATTAGAGGCGGGTACTCTAAACTGTTGGTATCTGTGAAGCGCCGGGAATCCGGCAATGTTAGGAATTTTATCTTCAGTCCGGAGACGACGACACCGAGACAGGGCAGCAAGCTACTGCAGCGACGGTATGTCACTTGAGCGTTATGAAAACAACATCATAAGTAGTTGGATAACTGTGAAGAAAAATACGTCAACATATCAGGCTATATAATATTTTTGTTGTCTCGGTTACAACATACCTACAGAGATTTTGATTCTTATTCGCAGGTCAAACAAACACTAGACTGAGTTGTTAGAAACAATATCGGTTTCAGAACTGGAGTGCACCTGTTTTACACTTCCAGATAATAGACGAACCAGATCTTTCTCTTGAAATCAATAGGCAGGTTCCCTAGAACCTAGGTCAAACAGAGTCAATCCTTTCGTATTTCTGGTAATGCGCCCAGCTGCCCCGGCCCACACAACAGACATCAGCCCACCTACGACCACTATCAGCTTTTAACCACTTGCTACCCATCCATGCCTCCCGCGGCGGCCGTCAGGCGGCGCCACGTGCTTGTTAGAAGAGGCAGTAAAAACTATCAGTATATTTATAGATAGATATTACCCAAATAGCAAGCTTTGAATGTCAGATTGGTTCCTAGTTATTTACTGTGTATGAAAGTTCTTATGAATATGGTTTGTAGGGAAAGGAAGTAAACCACAGAATGACAAGGCTAGACATTTATTTAACTTTACTTGTCAGTATTTAATCAGAAAGCTAGTTGTCCGTTCGCTTGGTATTGGTCTCACTTGGTCTTCATAGAGAAGGAGGACAAGAAACTCCATAGAATCAGTATTAAAGTATTCTATCAACACATTTCTTACATTTCCATAAATTATAGTTATCTCCAAACAGTTACCTCCTCAACAATAGTCCAAGAAAACTCCGAATAATAGCAACATAATAAAAATAGTTAGGAAAACAACATGAATATTCCATTACAAAATTTCCCGCAAACTCAAACTCAAAGCATACGGTATTACAATCCTTTTTATATCCTACCAACGTCACTTTACGTCAAACATATACCGCCATTTTGAACCAATCACAGATCATCATACATTTTGGCTTAATAACTTCTAAACCAGGTGTTAATGAACCAATCTTATGTAGTGAAACCGTTTTAAAACATTATATAAACGCTTCTATCGGGCTCTTCACGAGCCTGGTGTAGATTTCTTAGCGTCCGTATCCTATCTACGTTTTGGTGACCTTTTCGGGGAAACTGAAGGTCTCGTCTGTAGTATTATGGACGAAGTTATCTTGACGAATAACTACCGAAGACATATTATGAAAGACGGGATGGTTGACGTGTGTCGGACATGCCATCGTCCGGATGAGTCCATCAGACATATTATCTCTGGTTGTTCTCGTCTGGCTAACGGCGAGTACTTTCACAGACATAACCAAGTAGCCAGGATTATTCACCAGCAACTTGCTTTGAAATATAAACTAGTGGATTCTGAAGTACCGTATTACAAGTATGTAGCCGACCCAGTTCTCGAAAATGACCATATCACGTTGTACTGGGATCGATCTATCATTACTGGCAGGACTATTGTTGCCAATAAGCCTGATATAGTGGTGATAGATCGATTAGCGCACCGCACATTGATTGTCGATATTACCATTCCGCATGACGACAACCTCGTGAAAGCTGAGAAAGAGAAACAAATTGAATATCTCGACTAAGCACACGAGGTTGTTGACATGTGGAATGTAAGCTCGGCTGTCATTATGCCGATTGTCGTATGGCCGAAAGCCTCGATCAACATCTCTCGAGGCTCTCGTTAGGCGGTTGGATCAAGGGTCGATTCAGAAGGCATTACTCCACGATACAGCTCGCATAGTGAGGAGGTTCCTGTCGCTGGGGCCCTAATCACCGGTAGCTTGAACCTTGCTCCCGATACCGGCGGACGACAATTTTTATATATTTTTAAATGTTTTTATAAAAATATTTAATATGTATGAAAATTAAAAAACGAAATAATAATCAACATTTAATTCAGAATCACTTCCATATTTGTTAGTAACAATGTGAACTTACTAATTATATTAAAATACTCAAAATAAAATCTAAGATAAACTACAAAGAGATATATTGAAAGAGAGACCGCCTTCAAGGTACAAAAAAGATGCATTCGAGCGATGTTTAAACTTAAACCTACTGATAGTTGTGAACCGTACTTTAAAAATGACAAAATATTAACATTGGCTTGTCTGTACATATTAGAAGTACGTGTGTTTGTAAAGACAAATCCGAGTCGGTTTAGACTTCTATCCGATGTGGTACCTCGCAATAGACGCGATAACAGTCTGCTTTGTCTGGAGTCAGCCAAGACGGCACTTATGTGCAAAAGTGTCTACTGCATGGCTCCAGTCATTTATAACAAATTGCCAAAGACATGGAATGAGCTTCCGCTTTCTTTATTTAAAAAGAGACTCCGAAGCTTTTTAGTGGCGAAAGCATATTATAATATTAGGGAGTTCTTAATTGAGAAAGATTTTTTAAGCTAGTGTATATATATTATTTTTTGTACTTAGTTCATTGTGTAATATTTTAAAAATGTATTTAATTATTTAGAATTGAAATTTTAAGTACATGAATAACAACTTACATCTAATTAATTAACCTAACCTAACTAAAACTATTAACAAACTAAAAAATGGCGTCAAAAAATTCCTCCGCATCGTTGTCGACTGGTAATGTTCCCAAGAGACTGGCGGCATTACCACGTTGTATGGCAATGCTTAGCCTCTGGCCAAGGTAAAAGCCAGCCCTTGGGTCACGGGAAGTGTCAAACAGGCGTTTGGAGATTTCCTTGAATAAAATTTGGGCACTCGGACCCCACGGCCCGAGGGTTTCAACCCCAAACGGCTCGAAAATATAATTACCGGCAAGGTTGTTATACTTACGCCGCTTGAGGTTTTCTGCAGCCGCAGCAGCGGCGCCAGCACAGCACGCCGAGACAGGAAGATGGGATGGCGCAAGAGTATCGACACATGTTGCGTCCCACACTAAAGGCCTACCCAACTTCCAAGGAAATAAAGACATGCCGTCCGGTCTCTTGCCATCGTCGCGTGCCAAGCCATTAGGTTCTAATACAGCTGGAACGCCGACGGTGACAAGAGCTCGTCGGATGATGTCATTAATGTTCGCGTGCCGCGGTATGCGACCCGCACTATGGCTGCAAGACAGACCGTGATGTCCGAGGCTGTTGACAACTTCTCCATAGTGACAGCGATGAGGAGAACAAAAAGGAGCTCCTAGACGCAGGGAAGCAGCGAGGCCGAAGGTAGTGTCGTCGAATAAAGTTCCTATGTTCGACGACGGTAGTGCATGAAGCCAAAGACCCGACTCCCATTTACCCACAGCCAGTAGGCGCGCACGCTCCACAGTAGTAGCAGACCTGTCAATTAAATTATTCTGTACTACTCTGCAGAGCGGCTCATCCCACCGTCTCTGGGAAAATGGATTGTCGGGTGGATCTGAATTTGGGCAAGCGACGCGCCAGGCATCTACAGCCTCGGTGAAACACGGCACATCAAAATCAATCAGTGTGGATGTTAGGATTTTCCTGATTAATTTCTCAGTGCCGTAAACCGAAGATATGTAAGCTGGTAAACTAATACTAGCAATTTTGCGGACGCCGAGGCCTCCCATACGAATGGGAAGAGTAGCTTGTGTCCAATCTCGGTCGTCCATGGCCACATTTAAAATCGAAGTTAATGTATAAAAATTCAATTCAATTTCAATTCTACAAATAAATTAATAATTACTTCAAATAAATATTCATTATTTAGTTATAAGTTGAATGTTTTAAATCTTTTGCATGCCTATGTGATAAAATATGGCTGAACTTTTATATTATTTGTCATCATTTACTGGTACCTATATTTGCAAAATAAAATTATCTTTATCTTTACAAATATAAATATAAATAAATATTACGCAATCATTTATAGTAATAACATCTAAGTGATTTTAATAAGTTAAGACCTTCGTAAATGCGACAGATGCCATTATCCAACAAACAATATTCCAGTATTATAATAATATCAAAATGAATTATCTAACATGCTCGTCTTATAAGTTTAATGAGTTCCAAACTTAGCAGACTGCAGCTAATTGTTCCACGTCACGCCTGGTTATCACATGCTATGTATTCAGCTCTGAATGCTAATCCATTCTCATATGAATATTATTCATTCTCAAGTTTCAACTCACCTGTCATTCATCAATGTCGTAGTTAGGTCAGAGGACGTGTGTTATTGCCCCTTAACAATAGAAGCAGAAACATCTCTAAATAGACAATATAAATTACATGTATACTAAACGTGTATGTACGCTCAAGTATCAAAATATCTCTCTCACGGGAGCCGCGGGCGCTTAATAACATCTTAAGACATTCAACAAGGTTGATTCATGAAAAATACCGGCGGAGAACAAATCACAGGACAATAAATAAAAGGACTGTTATTTTTTATGACTGTAATTGTTCACAAATCAGGCAACACAATAACGTTTACAAAGATTGTAATAAATAATAAGTAACGAAAAATTAAACAGAAAACAAGAGAGTAAGAAATATTGAACCGTACAACTAAGACTTGAGAATTAATCGACGTCCGATAAACTCACGAGTGGAAATCAGACAAAAATGTCGAATCAACCTAATATTAGGTCTCTTCACAAAACTATTTGTAAGTAGGTATACTTACCTCAGGTCGTAGTTCAGGCTAACGCTAGAGACTGTGCATGTATAGGGCAGACCACAGATATAGGCAGACGGACCAACAGTCCGAACGCCCCAGTCCCGGTCAACAGTCTGTCGTTCGACCTACAAAGGAGTGTCATTGGAACTCTTCCCGTTTGAGTCTTCTTCTAACTATTTACTACTAGTTAAACCGTGTCATGTAAGGCGTGCTGCACACTTGTTCGGGTCGGCATTAATCGGCACAGCCGGATGGCAAAATCGAATCTGAATGTTATAACTACTTCGGGTTGGCTTTGTTGTGCAACAAATACTGCGCGATTGAATGTGCCGACCCGAACAGGTGTATACTAGTGTGCCTAAGCCTTCATGGTCCTTGCATACACCAACCTTTTCCTTTTACCAACTACACACAGATATACAAGTACTGAACATTTTTTATGCTCCTACCTTGTTCACAATCAGGTATGTAATGTCAACCAAAATTAATGTGTCTAGCCAATTTCTAATCTAACTGTAGACGTACAAAAAGTGGCTCAATCCTGTGCCTTGATGACGTCACGGTACTATTCGGCTTTCCATTTGCAAAATAAACTGACGTATAAAAAGAATGGCGCTTTTGTAACAACTTCATGAGAACAAAAACTTGAGTGGAAATAATGCCACATCATTTGTAGAATTACTTGGAGGACTCTGATGAACATAGACTAGTAGAGATTACTTTATATTTCTAGTATTGTAGGACGGAGCACGACTCGAAGTTAGTAGTAGTGTAATCAGACTTTTTTGTAGCTGAGTTAATTGTGTTTTTGTTTTCAGAACTGTCTCGAAACATTCGGCTTCGTCTCGCACCTTCCTTTTCTGATGATAAGAAACTATTTATTTTTCAACTGTATTACCTAAAATGATTACTGTCACTAAGATACGGACTTACAAATTAAAGTTTAAGTTGAGTTAATTTCGAATGAGCTACCTATTCCAGTTATCTTGGTTTAATAAGCACGGCAGGATCCATGACGTCACCTAGCCCAGTATTTCAAAAGCTCTTAACGTCGAGATAAGCCGGTTTACTCAGACAAGCAAATAAGAAAAAAGGCTCGCATAATCAGACGGGCCCGTTCTAAATGTAGGTACTAGGAATTTCAACGGGTAAATTAAGTAAAAAAACGTGGAGTTTTAACGCACCCGAGATAATTAAAGAGCTGGAACCGGGAGCTCTACATGCCAACAGTAAATAAAAGGAATGAGTAATAAAGAGCCGTTCGCAATTTTCATAGAGACAGCTGATTTGCATGCCAATGGCCGCCGCGCCTAAAACAACCGCCGACGAATATTAATGCCAAAAAATACTTCAAACGGGCCCCGTGGCCCCTGTCCCCCGCGGGCCCCGGCGCTCCACGTGCCCCTTTGAGCTCACATTCAATAACGCCTTTGCTGAGTGATCGGGCTCGGTTTCTCGACGTTTGAGCGTGATAAATGCCGCCACGTTGCCGAAAGACTTTTGTTAGCTTTGATGAATGTTTATAAAATATAACTATAGCTAGAGAAGCGTGCCGACTGTTCTGAAGGAAATCGCAACAATCACGACGCGGCGCTTTAAATTGAATTTCTTGAATGATCTCCGACTTTGTATTGCGTAAAGTTTCAAGATAAGTGAGCAAAAAGTTGCTCCTTTCACTGAACTGCTCTTTATTTATTGGAGTATTTTTGTAAAATATGATTTCGTTTTATAATACAGCCACTAAACCAAGCGCCAAACCAAGGCTTTAAACGTAAATTATTGAAAACTGTGACGCACACACATACATTGGGTGCCATATGTCTCAAACTTGGTCTTCCACGTAGGATTGATGACGTGGTTCATACTGTCAACACACAAGTATCTACATGTCTCCCTCTGACGGTCCGCAGGTATCATGGATCCGGCACCGCGACCTGCACATCCTGACGGTGGGCGGCTACACGTACACGTCGGACCAGCGCTTCCAGGCGACACACTCGCCGCAGACGGACGACTGGACGCTGCACATCAAGTGGGCGCAGCAGCGCGACGCCGGCGTCTACGAGTGCCAGGTGTCCACGCAGCCCGTGCGCTCCTTCTTCGTCACTCTGCATGTCGTCGGTGAGTGAGCTGCTTTACTTTAACAATTTCTTTGACAATTCAAAAGTGCCTGTAAATGGTTTAATTGAAATAAATGCTTTGAGTTTGAGTTTACTAATGGATGAAGCTAAACAATTTTCTTTTTATTTATGCTTTTTACATTATAAAGGTAAGGATCTAACTATAAACCAGCGCAGGAATATATTCCGCCCACACTTCAGCAGCGCGCGCTCCACTATCTGAGATTTACATAAAATTATGATACCTCTGGCTAGTCACAGCATACCGGCGTTTCTCGAGCTCCGTCGTGAATGCTTTATCGTCGTCTTGTGTAACGTCGGATCTGTCGGATTAGTCGCGCGGACACTGTTTGCGTTGCGTACAGCGCGGGCTGTCGCGCGTCATCGACGATGGGGGTGCGCGGGGGGCGCGGGTAGGAGGCGCGAACAATTTGAACAAACGCCGGCGACTTGAAAATGCGATGCGAAATCGTCACCGAGCCATTGTCACGGAACATTTTAACATATTTATTGGAGCGAATGGGCGTGCTTTGAATTAATCGGGTAGCTCGCGCGCCCAAAACACCAATTTGTTGTAAATCCGGCGATAAAAGCGGGATGTTGTATGGCCGTCCGCGACTACGCTACAAACTAAGCTAAACATTCATTACTGAAATACAAACGTTAATGTATTCACTCCCTGAAAAACGAATATTCCTTAATTTTCCCACTTTGTGTGTCTGAAACTCATTTTCACTAGCGTTTTTGAAGAGTTTAAGAAATCAGTACGGTATTAAATTTCCATGAATCCTTCAAATATTTGTCTTTCATTTTACGAACAGAAATGATAGGATTTACAACAGCTGTCAGAACTAATCATCGTATATCGCAACGTATCGCTCCGTGCCGCGTCACATCACCGCCGCCATCGCGTTCACCGTCGATGCGGGGCGATCGATGTGCCGCTGGGAGCACGTACGCATCACGATCATAAGTTGACAAGACTTCGACTAACAGTTTCCCCACATTTTAACGTCGTTAGTGTCCGGCGCCCGAGGACAAGCTTCCGTGGTGCTTTTGATGAGGTACCTATAAATAATATGAGACGAATAAAATAAAAACATTTTTATTAGATCTAGCTTATACCTATAATATTACAATTAATGCTAGTGGACATGTTTAATTTTAGAAAGTATTTGTATTTAAAAAAAAAAACTTATTTCAAGGAACTTTCTACCTTATATAAAGAAGAAATAAATTAACATAATTTAAAATCTAAATATAACTTGTTAATAAACATAATATTTAATCACAATAACATTAAAACGAATACATGTTCGAATTGCCATCCCGGTAAGCTCATCCACGAAAGTAAATAAGTTAATCCATAAGACTACTCGTATTTAGAGCTCCTAAATACGAACGTTATGTATTCACGTAAATTACCAGCACGCCGCCCCTGGACCTGTGCAGATACGAACATTTCAAACAAACAAACAGCAAAGCGTACACGCTGTGATCCGTTTCAAATGAGCGCATCAGCTCTCGCTTACTTAGTAGAGTGGGCAGTCACAGCCACTGCCCCGGCTACTCGCACTCCACTAGTCACTGGCGCTGGAGACTCGCCAACTCTACTAGCGCACTGCTACACGACATTGCTCATAATAATAGACTCACAGATCTCCTATTGATATTATTTACAACGTTTATTCCTTAAATGGAACCGTGCAACATTGCTCGGATGTTAATTAAAGCTCACTCCAATGTAACAGGAATATTTATCTTTTAACTCTGAAGTAAACTCTCGAATCTTGTAATGTTTAATGAAATCGCGAACTTGTCTCAAGTCAATCAGCGCTACAATAACAACACGTTATAACTGACGTCTCCGTAACAAACAGATCCGCGACAGGCGGGATTTATCATTACGCATTCGTACGTTTTCCTTTGATCCCTAAATTAATACAGATAACGAAAGATAAATTAATTTAACACAAAGTACAGATTGAAAGCAGTCATCAACAAACTGTTCGCGTGGCAGTTAACTACACGGGAATCGATTACCGATAGCGCGAGTATTTACTTTAATTACGGAACTTATTAACGTTATTGTTGTCCCGGCAGATTGCGACGAGATCTACCAGCGGATGTTCTCGGACGCAGGTGCGTGACGTCAGTCGCGCGTCCATTTTGGGCGCGCTGCGGGCGCGAGTCGGTTGTGCGTGCACTAACCCCGCATGTGTTGTTTGTCTTCATTAGCGCCGGAAAAAGATCGGACGCCACGCGCCGTACAACGAGCGCTGAATTATTTCTGCTGCCGCTGCAGGCTGCGTTACTTTACAGTAAATAAGAGGAATTTGTTGTTATCTTGTGGGACATAACATTAATAGTTTCTTCGGCAATTTAGTAAATGGGGCATCATTAGCATGACTTTAATAAATAATTAACATTTTGGAGCGTGCCTCCCGATCGTGCCTAAATATTCAATGAAGTTCAGGATTAATCCTTCGAGACTCGCCTTCTCTAATATTTTATAAAGAAATATCGTTTTCTAAGGTTGAAATACCTACTACAGTCTACAATGTCGAGCTAAAATACAAATGTTTTCCCGACGCTAAGTCTTATTGTGACAGGGGTCTGTTATTTATGTTTTATTAATAAGTGGCTCCTTCTTCACACGTAGGAGTGTTTCTATAATTGTGATCGAATGAGTGGTAGGTATCGACGGTGATACGTCTGGCTGTTACTAACAAGCTGGTTGTCGGCGCGTGGCTGCTGGTTGTTACTAACAAGCTGGTTGTCGGCGCGTGGCTGCTGGTTGTCAGCCCGCTGACGTGCTGTGTGTCGTGAATACTAACACACTGCAGCGTGCTGTGATCTAACACAAGCGTTCATTAATTATGTTTCTTTATCTTTTGTTGTTTTGGGTTATTTTGGTGAGTGTTCCGATTTGAATAGCTAACAAGTAACCTACCATAACCATAACTATAACATAACAGTTTGTTCAAATTGTTTTAGAAGTTAGAAAGAATGAAGAAGAATGTAACCAACGACTGGCAAACACATTCACGATCCTCCCCGGACGGCCCGGACGGAACATTTTGTAATGAACCACATTCCGATCCTCCCCGGACGGCCCGGACGGAACATTTTGTAATGAACCACATTCCGATCCTCCCCGGACGGTCCGGACGGAACATTTTGTAATGAAACACATTCCGATTTCCCCGGACGGCCCGGAAGGAACATTTTCTAATGAAACACATTCACTATCCTCCCCGGACGGCCCGGGTGGCACATTTTGTAATGAAACACATTCCGATTCTCCCCGGACGACCCGGAAGGAACATTTTGTAATGAAACACATTCACGATCCTCACCGGATGCCCCGGACGGAACATTTTGTAATGAAACACATTCCGATCCTCCCCGGACGGCCCGGATGGAACATTTTGTAATGAAACACATTCCGGTCCTCCCCGGACGGCCCGGACGGAACATTTTGTAATGAAATACATTCCGATCCTCCCCGGACGGCCCGGCAGGAACATTTTCTAATGAAACACATTCATGATCCTCCCCGGACGGCCCGGACGGAACATTTTATAGTGAAACACATTCACGATCCTTCCCGGACGGCCCGGACGGAATAGTTTGTAATGAAGCACATTTTGTAAAGAACCACATTTACGATCCCCCCCCGGATGACCCGGACGGACTAGTTTATAATGAAACACATTCACGATCCTCCCCGGACGGCCCGGACGGAACATTTTATAGTAAAACACATTCACTATCCTCCTCGGATGGTCCGGACGGAACATTTTGTAATGAAACGGGTATATAACATAAAAATGTACAATCATCAATATTTTGTGGCGAAAATTACAACTATTAATCATATTTTAACCACTGCACCGATCGATCACAAACAAACCTCAACAGTATTCGCTCTCATCGGTGGTCACAGATTCGAATTCATGCTGTGACGTCACCGATCTGAAACTTTTTAATCCAATCGTGTTAATTGAATGCCATCCATTTCGAAATTAAGTGGCGCTGGGACAGTGGGGCCCACGGGGCCGCAGGGGCCTGGCACGGGGGCCAAACGATATAACAGAGCAGTTTTACACGTCCAATATTGTGGCGTTAAGATTCAGTGCAATAATAAGCAATTTATTTTCTGTCGCCGTCGAGTGCGATCGCTGCGAGGGTTTTATCGAGAGCGCTCCACAGTCCACACAGGTGCGAGACCATGAGTGTAAGACCGCAGAGTACAGAATACAGTAGTACAGGGTTTGTCTCATTTATCATTTACTAAAGTAACAAGTCCTACTCCATATTGGTTTCGTTAACTTATTTACAAAATAAAGTTATTTCAAAGAGGTAGGTACCTAAAATTCTGATCTATCACCTCCATATTTCTAGGCTCGCACGAGGAAGCTGCTAACAGATGTTACGCGGGAAGGTAGTACGTCTCCGCAGTAGGTACACGACCTCCTAGCATTTCAATCTCGGTGTATGATTTATGAACGAGCTCATTTCCTGCGACTCGCTTGATTACTGTTCAGCATGTGAGACATGCGCACGGGTGTCGATTCATTATATACCATCAATTTAATTGCAGATATTGTGTAATATGATGCGAACACAACGTGTTCACAGCTCTATTGATCATTAAGATTTAACCCCTTGGCCTAAACTTATGGCCCACACTATACACCTAGTAGTGTTCGGCCACAGCACGCCGCCAGCCAGTCGCGGCGCCGCAGCACTCTCCGCTCCACTGCAATAATCTCTCCTGTTACAAGTTCAGCCATCACCAATAACAAGCGCCCCCCTCCTCCCCTCCCCTCCCCGCCCTCTCGCACTCGCACAAATACGTAAATCTACTGAGTGACTAAATCGCGAGGGAAATTTTATTCTTGGCTCGGCCATACAAAAGTTCCATGGAATTAATCAATTCAAAATGGTAATAAACTTCAAAGGTTGGCGCGGGCGGCACACTTATACTTATTTTTTATTCGAGTAACTTTACAGCGGACGTAACGAGCACCATTCGGAAGGAACACTGCACGACTACGTAGCGCGTTCTATGTTTACATACTTATGTAATCCCTTGAAGTGAAAATTGGAAAATATGGAATTAATACGAGTAGGTACCTACTGGTACCACAATAGGTGACTCGATATGTGGTTCATTGATTATTCCCAGAATATGAGGAGACGAATTTTGATACATACATTTGGCCAAGTTATTAAAAGTCGTCATTGCTTGTTTTTCTCAAATATTAATTATTAAAAAAGTCTTCTCAATCTTGAGCTTATGTTTTAGTTTATGAAGACAATAATTAGGTTACCTACTTATATCGCGTGCGCTAGATAAAGTGGATAGCGCGACGTGATCGCGATTTATCGCCCCGCGAGGAATGCCGCGCGAGCGCCGACCGCGCCGCATCGCACGCGCGAGGGATGTGCACCTGCCTGCATACCAGCGCACGGCAACTGTGTCAGGTGGTAAGGAGTGCTTATAAACATAGTCGCACGAACTATTTTACCGATTCCCTTCGACTGTAAGCAAGTCGTGTGCGAAGTCGAAACGCTACACACTCGTTGAGAATTAGTGACCGCGGTTCAATCTGTATTACCTCTATACCACAGGGAGCCATATTGTGCATGCTATAGATACCTGAGCTGAATATTTAACGTCCGTAATTATGTTAATAGTTACCTCTGCTACATTTTTCTCCGCGAGTACTCGGGGTCACAGTTCGGCCCGACCCTTACGACCCGCATTAAATCTCTAATCTTATTAGAGGCCCATAGTGCCCCCTCTTTACAACCAGAGAGGGGATTATAATGAATACAACATTTTCCTGGATCGCACGCCAAAGACAATGATTTGCGGTAAGCAAGCATTATGTTGCTCGTTTACTAATCATGTGCTCAAGTATCTGAAGAGAAATAAGCGATTATGGCGCTCAGCGTGACATCGACCCGCTTAAATAAAATTACTTATTTTAGCACAGCGGGGCCTCAACAAACTTCTCACGTAATAAATTGAATAGCACTAACAATTTATTCTACTAAATGGTTTATTTATAAACGATGATTAAAGTTACGAGACGTTTAAACGTCAAAAATGTATGGTTAATCAGTCGCTATAATCATTACTTAACTTTAAGTAACGTTTATAAATAAAGGGGTAAATTAATAGTTTTAACTAACTGTTAATTTGCCCTAAGAACATACCGTCCACGTTACATAAAATACTTATGTACATTACATATGCACTGTACAGTCATGAGCATAAATACCTTATATTTACGCAAGATTCGAAAGCGATTTTCTATTTATTTATGTACACACATAATTATATAAACAGACAAGAAGAAAAGAACAGAAAAATAGGTACAAAGGTGATGCTTATTTTTAAAGTTCTTTTTCCTAAAGTGTTGATAGATATTTTAAGGTGTTACGATCATAGTATTATCGAACCCATACTAAGGGTGGGAAATTTGTTACGCACCATTCTTAGGCCCATGAGTATCACATTAACTTCAGTAATTTTATCCCAAAATTCCTAAACGCATTGAAAAAGACCAATTTTTTTTTCAACAAATCGATTCACACATTTTGATAACAGAGGGTTTGTAAATAAACAAAATGTTAACTATTGTGGAGAAGAACAACCTAAGTTGACCCAAGCAGGACCCCTAACTTCTTTTTGTCTGACTAGGTGGAGTAATTGCTCTATTTTTCCAAGAAAAAGCTACAGGACACGTGATGCTGTTACTACGACTAGCAATCGCAATAGTGCAAAGTTTTAAAATATATTTTATTTCATCAATTTAAACATTTAGACCTAGGAAACACGTGGTTGCAGTAAGATGGAGCCAGAAACCATGCAGCACGGAACATAATCGATACTTTGAGAGAAATGTTTCCGAAACAATAAATTTCAAGAAATATTGACATTAATTAATTCCCAAACTCACCATATTCGGCCAGTCGTGGCCTGTTTTCTGTGGGGTTATCTAAAGGGAAATGTGGATATTCAATTTTTATTGTTTAAAATTGACCATGGTCAATTTTAAACACTAAAAGGACGCACACGACGGCACGGTTGGCGCAGTGGTTAAGCGATTGACTGCTGCGCTGCGTGTCGCGGGTTCGATTCCCGCACGGAACAAATATTTGTAAGACCTACAAGTAGTTGTTCCGGGTCTGGCTGTTTGTGTATGTGAGTTTAAATGTTTGTAAACGCACCCACAATACAGGAGAAATTCCTAGTGTGAGGCAACGATTTTATAAAAAAAAAATGACAAAAAAATGACAAAATTACTATATTTTTGACTTCGAAAGTGAAATACAGGTAGTATGCGAAAATTTTGTGAAAATCACGATGGAAAGCGATCACATTTAAACCAGCAAAAAGGTGAAGATTTGGCGGTCGTTATTTTTCATATAAAATTGCTAAGCTTGTATACATTCGAATTGGCCACCCTGTAAGTATCATGAAATAAATGTTTTCTCAAAGTTGCAATTTTGATTTCACGAGAAAAACGCTTTTGAATCCTATCCTATCCTATCCTTAATTATTATATTATTATCCTAACTTTTAATATTATAAATGCGAAAGTAAGTTTGTTTGTTTGTTTGTTACCATTTCACGCCTAAACCACTGAACCGATCATCATGAAATTTTGCATATACGTTTTCAGGGGTTCAGAAACGGACATAGAGTATCTTTCATCCCGCAAAAAAGTACTGTTCCCGAGGAAAACAACAATAAAGTTCTTATGATAATAGATGGTGCCACGTGTCTTTCGAATCATGATTGAATTATATTATTATAGAAACTTTAGTGGTGTGTTAAGAGCTTTTTTTAATATTTTATTTAAGTACCTACATAATACATTTTGTGATTGGTACCTAATAAATACATTTTATGTCGATAGACCGGTTTTTCATCCTCCTAACTATAATTCCCCGAATAACCCGAATTGATTGTCAAATTGTAAATTAACGCGAGCGAAGCCGCGGGCAAAAGCTAGTATTGCATAAGTGTAAGGTATTGCTCGTGACTGTACCATGTATTTTCGTAGTACCTACCTGCATTCGTATTTTATTTAGATCCATTATTTACAAATTAACTTCAAACTAAAAATGATTAGAGGTTTTCCCTCAGTACAACGTATTTTCGAACATTTTCCGCCAATCAGAGATCCGGCCTTTGTCGTCCAATCTCGGAGAGCCGCGGATAATCTTCACTTACTGATCCTGAAGTCGGGCTTTCTACGGCCAAAGATTTGCTTAGCTACCACAATTTTAATAAAAGACTATTACTATCTAAAACCAGCACAGTAATGATGTTACTTTCAGTCTGATCCTAAGACGGATATAGAAATAAAGAAGTGCTTTTACTTGTGAGCACGCTCGCGGGCAATGTTTTTGAACTAAATTGTTGGCGAAAAATATTTGTTAGATATCTTTCCAGTGTAAGCGCCTACGGGATCATTTCCGAATATAGCTAGTTGTAATCATTTCTTCATGAGATGAATTCAACAAAACTTAACTTGAGGAGATTAGCATTTACCCGTTATTAAGGACGGAGAAAGTCGGGAACTTACATAGGGAAGAATTGCAACCAGCTAACGCTCTCAGAAGTTCTTAAGGGGGATGCGCTCAGGTAGCCCGCGAAATTCAAATTTACTTACGATTTTTCCAATTTGCAGGTCACTATCAGGTTGTATGTTGATCTAAAATATGTTTCGCGGTCGTAACAAATATGGCTTTACAGAATTTTAATCATTAGAATCAGCAATACAACTTCTAAGTTAGAATTGGCCTCAAATGTCATGATTTCATGAAATAGTTATTCAATAGGGTAATATGAACTTAGAGAGATGTGATGGTTTTTATGATTATAATTCTACAAATAAATATTTGAAATGGCCACGAATCATATTTAGATCAACATACAACCTGATACTGACCTGCAAATTGCAAAAAACGTAAGAAAATATGAATTTCGAGGGCTACTTTGGCGCATCCCCCTTAACAAACCTCAGTGCTACACATGATGTGCCATTTATGGATGTTATAGGTACAGATGCTCAACTACGCAGAAACACGTAACTATGACTGTCATAAGTAAGCTTGTAATTTAATAGTTGTAAGTGATTAGCGAGTGAAGCAGCCGTGTATAGTACATCTGATTGTGTACTATGCACCTCACTGATGTGAGGCTGGGGCTCGTGTTGGCTTGACTAAACGCGCAAGCCTCCGGTCGCTCACCGCTACTCTACGAAGATGGACCGAACACCCACTTCTCACGAGCCTCATTAGAACTCTCTTATGAGTACTCGGTGAGACCTTTTGGTGACCGGTGAAGCTGACCGGTGAAGCTGACCGGTGAAGCTGACCAGTGAAGCTAACAGGTGAAGCGGACCGGTGAAGCTGTGGCGTCTAACCAATATTGACTGTTTTCTTGCTACGTAGATTCGTTATTTCTGGCACAGCACTGCATGGTAGTAGACATTCTGTCTCATCTCTGATTATTCGTGAAACTTAAATACTCCGGGCTTTATAGTTTAGCGCACTTCCAGGAGTTGTGCTCGGTGCACAGGGACAGAGATAGTGGCGGGAACTTTGTGACTGCAGCCTTCTAAAGCTCCTCAATAGTGGGAAGTGCATCAGTTTGGTTTGTTTGCCGAGACCAAGACTAACCATATGAGACATTTCCGTATAAATATGGTAGGTCGGTCTATCTTTAAAAGTATTTACGTATGCAGCTAATTGTTGGAACCTGGGGGTAAGCTGCATTGGTTTCATTCATTAAATCTAAAACATAACGTATTATATATTAAACTTTAATAAAACGTTCTAGAACTATGAGTGTATTACAGAAAAATATATTTTAGTAATTAAATATACATATTTGAGAGCAGAATGTGGTCGACAAGTAGCGGTAGTCGTTGGGGCGCAGTTAGTCAATTTACTTATTTTAATTCAGGCTTTTAATATCAACTTGTAGGTGGCGAGCGGAGCCGCATGCGCGGCGCACGCCCTTCACCGTGTAATGCTTATTATTTGATATTTCGTACACGTTTGTGATATTAAATGATTTAAGAACGTGGTAAACGTTTATAGAGTTTGGTTTGAGGAAAAGTTTGCTGAGTGAGTGAATTCGATGGGGAATAAGTAGCTTGTTTCGAAACGATGCAAGCAACAGGCATTTACATAGTTTTGTTATCATTAAATATTACACAATATTTTTAAATTAGATTTCATGGTGTCTCAGACTATTTATTGTGGGGCAGCTTATAGTGATGATTATTTCTACTTCGATTCGTCTTTGCCTTAAAGGACTGTAAGCTTCGGGAAAGCTCTGTGCTGAAAATATTTACATATATCCGTTTTACCTCATGTTAACTCAATCATTGTTGTTTACTGTTATTAACTTAACAGCAATTATTACTTTAAATGTTAAATTAATCCCCTTCGATTAACGGACGAAGTGAGAACACTTGAGTTAACAAGAAATAGCGTGGTAACTTGTGCCTCAGGCACCTAAATAACATTAAATAAACACATGTATTCAGAACAAACACGTGTATTCACAACAAGCACGTGTATCCAGCACATTCTCGGAAATAATAACGAGAACATATTCCGAGAACGCTAAGTGTTTGTGTATCGCCCTGCTTGATCGACGTTGACGGGCTGATTGACCGTTATGTAATGACAATCGCGACACATCTCAGCCTTTCCCCAATAAAGCTCGTACGAAGCTATCCCGCGCCGGCACCGCCTCGCGTGGCCACGTTTGTTCCTACGTCTTACTATTTGTTCGGTTTCAAGCGATTGTATGAGCCACGGAATGTAGAAATAGACAAGGTGGTGTCGAAATATTAAGTAATGTTGAATTGAGCTGAAATATTTAAGTTTTTTTTTACCTTTAATTGCTAATTATTCATGTGACTTCAGGTACATTACTTAATTGCCTAGTAACCTAATCGATTGCGCGCTTATCTTTGTGATCGCCGACACACACCCGAAACCCATTAATTTAACGAAAACAGGAATACTGAATTCTATTAGCTACTTGGAGACTGATGACAGTCAGTCTGCATCATTCCACTGCTGATTCTCAAAATAGCCGGAAGTGAAAATGGTCGCGACCACTTTCTTATATCTATGGTCGCGACCCATTTTATAATAATCATTTTATGATAATTAATTATTACACTGACGAGCAATATAAAAAACCCATTTGCAAAGTGCCTAAAGAAATCTAAATATCTCCTAAACCACACAAGTTAGTTTCGCGAAGTAATAAAAATCTTGAAAACAGTATTATGTTGCACATTAAAACTTTATTACATACTGGCCTGGTCGAACTCATGGAGAGAAAAAGGGAAAAAAATTGTCACGTTTCATAATTTTGGATTACATTTGAATACTTTTATTTTTACGTTCATTTAATTATTGTTTTTACCTTTGCGTATCGACTTTTTTAACTAAAAATGCTTACGGCAGACATTGACTTGTAAATAAAGGTATCATCGTGCCTCTCACACCTGAGGAATGTACCAGGATCATCACTATGGTGCAATTGGGGAGATCCCAGAGACAAACGGCCAGGACAATGGCTGGGACATTCAACTGTCCACAGTTGAATGTCCACCACAGTTCCAGAACGCCTTTCTTCTTCTTCTCGATGTCACGCAGCCTCAATGTCTCAGCAGCGTAGAGGAACATAGGGAAAACCAGTGTTTGAACAAGCCGGATCTTGGTGACTTTTGTAAGATCTCTGTCGATACCTAATAGATCATTAATCCTTCATGCTCATGTAATATTCGAAATAATGTAGTAAGGTGTGTAGCTGTGTGTGACATTCAGCCGAATAAACCGCGCCGTAGCTGATATTTGATCATCGGATTGATGACAATCCGTCTGACACGCATTATGTGTGTAATGTTTGGGATCTCACTTGAGTATTCGAGACCACTATCTACTGATATGGAGCAGAACATTATGAGTTCTGTGTCAGAGACATCAATAAGGGTCTGCACGGAGAGGCAACCCTTCCGTGTTACATGCCCCCGGACCGCGACACTGACTACAGCTCACCGTCTCGCCAGCAAGCGAGCCACGCACTCCCTGAGTAGCAGCACGTACGTGACTGGCTCAATGGCCGCAAGCGCGCTACTGAAAGATGACCTGAGTTCAATCCAAATGCTTCAGTATCAGTTATCGTAGTAGTAAGTAGTACAGGCTCTTTGTATCCTGGTGGAATAAAAAAAAACCTCATTCTATAGTTTCGATTGTAAAATTTGACCACAATACTAAAACAAGTAACATGAGAAATAAATCAATTTACTGGTCCGATCCACTTGGCCGTCCAATTTCTATGAAATGTTTTACTATTGGTAATTTCATACGAAACATAAAGCCAGCAGTAGCGTGGTTCCGTCTCACAAATAACAGAGCTAACGTGTACCGAACAAGGCTGGAAAGGGAAATAAAATTAACTGTACAGTGAACACTCTAATATCCACGTGTATGTGTGTCCGACGGTATATTATTATAATTTGAGAGCTGGAATCCGAGCAGGAATATCAATTAGCCAGCTCCGTGATATAATTGAGCAATCTCGCTGATTGTCGACGTGACAACCCACGCCTGCGCTACATACACATACCTACATAGGCCTGCCACATTTACTACGATAACTAACTACCCGCCGTGTGAGGTCTATCTCAAAACTTCCTACTCATTTCATCCTTGTAGGCACGAATTGTTCGTATTCGTGCGGTGAAGTTTGTGATAAACAAGACGAAACGGGTGTTTGATAAAAAATAGACACTTATCGAACGACGTGTACCCAATGTTTGGTCGTAAAAAATATTTAAAAACACTTAAAGCTTCAAGCTTCAATTACACTCCAACCATGAAAATCGTTGTCTGCACACAATTATTTACATTTCCGCCGGGCTCACCCATAAAGCAAGCCGGTAAACACACAACATTCAATTTTTAGCGCGTGCACCGTCACGAGCCGTTAAAACACGCTGTATAACGTAATCGACGCGCTGTAAATCACCCGCAGACGGAATAAACGTCGTGCACAACGATTAGCTCGCTCCGAGTGCTCGGCGCGCTCTGTGCGCTCGCTCGCTCACCTTATTAACCCGCTCGCACAGTTCCCGCTGGTCGCGCACATCATAAGCAGTCGCGGGTTACACATGTGCCTAATTGTCGCATTAACGATGCCAAATGTTCGCGTTGTACTCATGATTATGTTGAAAACGTTTGATGTTGAAATGCTGCGCTAATGCGTGAACTAATTGCGGAACATTTGATACCGATACAGAACCTAATGTTGTGAATATGCGCGTGTTTCAACGACACTTGCAGCCGCTGGTCGCTGTTGAGTGTATCTGTGCAAGCTAGCAAGTACCTCTGGTTTATAATGAGCACCGGAACACTTCGGTACGATCCACTGACAGATCTCAGAACAGCAAGCTCTACCTGCCTTACACATTTTAATGTAAACCTATTCCGACGCGGAACACACTATTACGAGTACCAGCCCTTTCAAAGAAAACCAACAAAAGCTAAGTTAGTTCATTAATCAAAACTGAAAGCCTTCGTATTCATTAGATATATTTGATATGCAATAGAGCGGATCATCAAGCCACTGAATGTTATAGATATGATCACCGAGAGCACTCGCCGCCGCGCGCCCTCGCCGGTCGCCGCCCGCGTCAAGGAAAAACAAGTTTCGCGAGTGGAGCCGACTCCAATACGAGCCGGGAAAGTTTTTTGTGCGGGTTTTAGATGACTTATGTCGTCGTTATCCGGTTTTTGCGGAGATCTCTCCTCAACTCGATGTAGGTCACAAAATCACTCCTACCGATGCGATGACGCGACACGACGCACTGGCCGCGGCCGTCTAAACATACCGAGCGGTTTATTGCACACGCGCCAACCGCGCCAGGAAATAACTGAACGAACTTACGTCATTCTGGAACGTTGTACGTACCGGCTTCTGGTATACCTGATGCCATAGTTATACAGATTGAACCAGGTAACTTAAACAAACGCAACATTAATAAAAGACACATAGAAATAGCAAATAACATCATTATAAGTTTAATGATCACACACGAAGCACGGCAGTTACACACTTCCGCGCGCGTTGTCGCGGCGCGAGTAATTGTGATATAATTTAATGTGCGTTTACACTTACATTACGTACGTCGCATCACGTAAATGAAACTCATCAAATCGAACGCAACAACACGCTACGCGGCGCTACGACAGGCTGGGCACTCGCGCGCGAATAAAGGCTCCTATAACAGGCGCGACACGAGACGCAAATAACGCGACACAAAGGCACCGCTAATTGCGCGACACGCGGTGCCATTTTATCGCGTCGCGTGTCGCTTGTTATAGGAGCCTTAACTAATAAGTAAATATGATAATTATACATATTTTTATACGGCGATGTTACCTCAATAAAAAGAGTGGATGTTTGTAGTCCACAAAAGAGTTCAACTAAAGTATCCGACGAGACCGAACAGAGTGCCAACTTTCGTTGTTCTTAAAACGTGTTTTGGAAGCTGCACTTAATGTGGCTACTTAAAGTGCGATCCATAGCCAACGGCGGCGAGTAATTCTTTAATCTATGGCCGCGTCTGCGTGATGAATGCCGCACGGAGCGACGCTAATGCTCGCCCGCGAGCGCGCGCTTAAGAGCAAAACAAACATAATTATACAAGATGGAGTAGAGAAAGAAGTGCACATACATTACACCGGCTTTGTGTTATAACCGAACAAGTTTAGAGCAAATAAATGAATGGCTGCGAGTCCTCACGAGCGCGCCCGACTGCGGCCGAGTGCGGCGCTCGGTGACTCGGTCAATAGCAGCGATATGAGGCAGCACAATGCCTCGTCATATTTGTACTGCGATTCGTGCTGCATGCAAACCTCGGCGATGACGTCTGTACTATGCTCATGGAAGATACATGGAATATTAACTTTACTTCATAGAAATACAGCTATCAAAATATAGCTATGTAAAAGCTAGCACCACGTACTCGGGAGCTTCGTGCAAGAGCATCACTTCGGCTTAGCTATCACTTGTGCGAGCGGCAGTACATCTGCGCCGATTTACAGATACATGCAGCAATACAAATCTCTTGCAATGTCTGCCGTGCGCTGCGTCACAGACGAGTGAGGCAGGCTTAACAGAAATAGCGAATGGATATATTTAAGAAATAGAAACCGGTTCAAATAACGGGTAAAATTAATGGTAACAGTATGTTGTTGCTACTGTTAGAGGTTTGAGGCCGGTGAAATAACTGGAAACCTTTTTGAGAAATAACTGATGTATTGCTAAAATTACAGTTTTTGAGTTTACCCAATTTTAGAACGAGCACGTTCTGTTGCAACTTGGTTAGATAATATATGCGTCACTATCGTCCACTCACAGCAGTGTTGCCAGCTCCAAAAGTTCAAATTATCGAATTTCTACGTCGAAATTATAGTTTTGACGACAAAATTATCATACAATCGGATGTATTAAAAAAATACCCCGTAATACTTTTTTGTGTTTATTTTTAAATTTATCTAACCCGCTGTCGCTGATCTTGATCATGTACCAGATTGATAACAAATGACAATGACATTAAAATTAATATTACAGTCAATACTAGTAGCACCAGCAGTACAAACTGTAAACAATGTTTTCTTATAGCTTTGAGTAGTGACGATTTTGTTATGTTTTGTGTTTAGACGACTACCGTTTCTGGCTTTTCCACTATTTTTTAACTGACTTTGGAAACTTGTTACAAAAGCGGATACTGTTTATAAGAAATTATTTGCTTGTTTTAGTTAATCTAAACTTGAGTATCGAACACTGATTATTTCATTTTAGGAGACAACAAGCTTGTGGAAACTGACAAAGGTTTTGGAAACTTGACTGTACTTAACAATAGGACAGCATTCCCTGAAGCGGTACGCAGAGGTGAATATAGTACATCCATATTTCATGTTGGCGAGCCCATTGCCATTAATAATAAAATAATTGCAAATACTTCGTTTAAAAGCAAATTAAGCTCCAAATAATGTATGAGTGCCTCATACTTTACCGACTACTCGTACAAACATAGACTGCGATCCTAGAGTCCCAGCGCTGAAATAAAAGTGCCGTAGATGAAATAATAACGTTCTCAGACAATGGCCGGCACACGAGTCGTAAAGCAACTTGTAAGGTATCAAGTATTAAAGCTTATTATACAAGCGCATGTCGTACTGCTCGCTGCAGCAGTGCAGCTCCTGCTTAGCATTATTTCACTGCATCACTGCGCACCTGTGTGTGCCAGTATTATTTAACACGTCAAAAGACTTATGAGTACTGTAAAAATGTTAAGTGTAGCGCACCAGAGAGTGGCCGTGCCGGGGGCGCGGGTGCACGAATTTATCAGATTTTTGTATGTCTTATTTTCTCAGATATATTTACGTGCTCAATCGTGAGCGTGAAAGTGAAGGAATACTTGCGTATCACCAACATCAGTGCCCACATTCCGTGCAATTAACAATTTCCTTATTTTCCTTTTGGCAGAGTAAGCGGTATCACTGCCGCCGACTACACAATAGCCAATTTTATGTGAAAATTTTCCAGAGATTAAAATTCACGTCTGGTAATGATCGTTCTAACTATTATTTCTCTCTTTAAGTAAAAATGGAATGTTGAATAAGATCCTAGAGGCACGAAGTTTTAATTAAAGCTGGACTCCAGTTATTTTTATAACGGAAGTTCTGGCAACATTAATAACTTTGTGAAACTAGTGCGTTCCTGGGAACACAACTCTTCGCGATGATAAATCTTTTGGCGCGTTAGGTTTACTTCTAAACTAGCATTTAGATGTTATGCAAAGGATTTGCATTACTTTCACAAATTAGGATCAACAATCGTAGCCGTCGTTGTCCTTCTTAGAAGTGTATGCAAGTCCAGCCGTTGACATAAAACATCTTACCTGTACACTGTCTAAGTATACCGGTATTCGTAAGTTATCGGATCAAATCCGTGATCGATCAGGAAATAAGTAATGTTGCCGATAAAATCGTTAGAAAAGTGTGCTCCTAAATATTAGCGGGTGCGCAGTGCAGGGGGCGGGGGGCGGTTGGCGGGGGGCGGGGGGCACGCGTCAACCTAATGAATGGCGCGGTAACTTAGTCTCAGGCTCTCAGGCGACACCGCGGCCGCGCGGGGTCTGCCCGTATGTCTTCTGCACTACTGACCGGAACGATGACTTATAAGTCACATAACTCGCACCTACCGCTCTTTATTTTCAGATTTGAGAGCTTTATTTACCCTAGACTTCAAATAGTTTGGTGGAGAGATTTGTCAACGGAAACCATTGAAACTTAAATGTAATAATATAGTTTACAGTAGTTTTTTTCCAGTCGCTGCCACTTTAAAATTAACGATTTTCAAATAAAGACAATGTCATACAATTGATTGGGCAATTCCTTTTCCAACCAGCCCTAACCCGTAAATAATATTTGAAAAGTTTTTCTCGAAATCAAATGCGGACACTTATGTGAGTCATCCCTCTTCATCCGAAAACCCTCTAATCTTATGTCCTAACTTACTTTGGCTCCTGTAACTCGCGCTAAAAACTCCATTAGTTTCCGTCGGCTGCAGTCAGAAGGCGCCGCTCCCGGACGTGCATCACGGACGCAGATTTGTGACGTCACTCACTGTGTCACATCAAGCCTGTACCTACACCCACATGAGTAACGTCTCTGTTGCTCACTCGTGTCTGTCCTGTCGGCAAACCTTAGAAAAACACAGTTTAGTTTATACTGAAAATACCTGTTGCCAAAATTATTTGTGTTAACCAATATAATATACAAATATCAAACAAGGAGTAGGACCTTCGACAATCGGTTATTTTTCACAAATGAAACGCCTCTTCTTCTATTATTGTTTTTTTTTTGATCTGATGAATTGACATGTTTGCCATATGAAGGGAGCAAGTCAGCAGTCGTGGTAGAAGACGGGTTTTCCTTGTAATAACAAACGTTAAGCTAAAAAGGAGAATCCAGGAGTTAAAAATTACGCAATAAACTATGCCTTAAACGAAAACTTCAATGCTAAAGTGACAAATAACCTTTTAATTCAGAAAAACTCTCAGAAGTGAGCCAACAAGCGACAACATCGGAACGTAATCTTCTAAGTAGTCTAGCTAATCTCTTAACAACAGTGTCACAATAAAGTGACGCCGTCAGGAGCTGTACAACTTGCGTCATAAATATAACATACAATATTCGTCATTGTCGACCAATTTATGTTGCCCCGACAACATATTTTATATCTGCCAGGAAGGGATAGGGTGACCAGCATACAGGGCAAAGCAACTTCAAATAATCTTCAAATAAATAAGAAACGATCTCTAGCTACATAATACTTCTTGGATTTTAAAGAAGTCAGATATTTATATCTACTGGAACCTTGTAAGATTAAATTTAATAAAGGACTATAACGTTTATTACATTGTCGATGATCCTACTGTTATCCAAAATGCTTGCCATCCTACCTGGGCGGGTGAAAATTGAATTAGGGTGCGCGTCAGCGGGGGGCAGTGCAACGGAACGAACCAATCGAAAACGACATGCTGCGGCGCTCGCGCTTCACGCTATTTATTATATTACATAGATTCGTTTACCGTATCCCTCTTACCAAGTAGAAATTGTTGATTTGTGACTTCTATTTGTTAGGAAGTTATGTTTATTAACTCTACTTACCTATGTGCCACTTAACATTGCCTAACTCTACAAACCTTACATCTTGGCCAAAATGTATGGCTTGGCCGTTCCGTTGCGTCTAAAATAACTTCGCCTCTGTCGATGTCCTCTAATCCACGTGCACAGCCTCTCAGAAGTGTCCTCTTAAACTCACTTATTCTGCTTGACTTTGATGAATCCGATTTTAACAACGCCATTTTGAGCCTATGTCCAAATTCTGCCACTGGATGAGATGGCATCAGATTTTTTATTTGTTATACTCTTTTGCCATATTTTCGTCACCCCAATCACACATACATTCAATCGCTCAATAGCCACTGGAGTTTTTCCGGAGGTATTTAAAAACACTGTCAAGTATCCGATCTATAAGAGTGGGAACAATGACTGTATGAACAATTATATACCTATCTCAGTCCTCTCATATATATATTTTTTTTTGAAAAATTAATAATCCTCAGATTTACTCAGTTCCTAGATAAAAATAACGTAATTGCACAAAATCAGTATGGTTTCAAAAAAGGAGTTTCGACAAATGATGCGGTGCTTGACTTAAGTGAATTCGTTGCAAGAAAGCTTGATGAAAAACATAAATGCATAGACCTATTCCTAGACTTAAAAAAGGCATTTGATACAGTCTCTGTTCCCACCCTCCTTTCGAAACTGGAGGACGTCAATATACGCGAACTAGCTCACGTTTTTGTCGAAACTTATCTCACTAATCGTAGATTATGTGTTAGAGTTGATAATCACGTTAGTAGTGAGTAAACAACCACCTTCGGTGTCCCGCAGGGTAGTGTGCGGGAGCCGACCTTATTCCACGTTTACATTAACGAGCTATGCTCCATACCTATCATAAACTCTGAGATGTTCACCTATGCTGACGATAAAGCAATTATAGTCTATGGCGCCGATTGGGAACAAGTTAGAGCTGCTGCCGAATCGTCACTCGAAGCCGTTATTAGATGGCTGAAGCTAAATCTCCTTACTCTGAACCTGGATAAGACTTACTACATCCCTTTCAGGCTACATCCGGGTACTAAGCCACCAACAAAATGTACCATAACGCTCACACTTGTAATGACCAGTCGCACTGCTCATGCTTGCCCTTTCTGAGGTAAATAATCTTAAGTATCTGGGAGTTGTGATTGATGGCGGGCTCAACTGGTACTTGTACTTGGATATGATAAGCAGCAGAGTTAGAAGAATAATTTATATTTTCAAGCCAAGTCCTCTGCTGACCTCAACACGATTAGGATGATGTATATTGCTTGCTAGTCCGTCATCACCTACTGCATTAGAGTATGGGGAGGTGCAGCTAAGACTAGGTTTCTCAATTTGGAGCGAGCACAAAGAGCAGTCCTTAAACTGATGTCAAAGAAACACTTCAGGTATCCTACTTCACAATTATACAAAGACGTTAAAGTACTTTCTGTGAGGCAGCTGTTTGTGCTTCGATGTGTACTGATAAAGCACTCCAAGGTCCCCCCACCTGACCCGACACGCCGTAAGAAAAAGCCTCTATGTCTCACGGAAACCCACAAGACCGCTTTTGCTAGACGCCAGCATTATGTTCTAAGCTCACACTTATACACAAAAATAAATAATATAATAAATAAAAAGTATTTAATAAAAGTATGTAATAATCTTCTATCAGGCGGAAACAAGGTCGCGCCTTTAACGGTCGAGTCACACCGATTTTGATGTACTCTTTCGATATACTCAAATGGAATCAGACCGAACTCGACGCCCTAGGTAGAAGGGTCCGCATGCTGCTAACTGCAAATCGAATGCGTCAACCACGGTCATCGGTAATGAGGCTGTATATTCCGCGAACGTGTGGAGGTCGAGGCTTTTTAAATGCTAAGAGCCTCTACAATCGCGAGATATGCAGTCTCCGGGAATATTTCTTAGAAGCCGACGTGGGGATGCGTCGTGATGTGGTCACAGTGTACAAGGGCTTCACCCCGCTCTCCTTGGCCAAAGAGAACTGGCATATGCCAGTAGTTCTTGACACTAATGATCGCATGCAATATAAGGCAGAGTAAGGAGCTTCACGGACGCTTTTTCTAGGCCCTACATAGACCTGATGTAGATAAACTAGCGTCCGTAACCTGGCTGCGTTTCGGTGACCTCTTTGGAGAAACCGAAGGTTTTGTCTGTGCAATTATGTACGAAGTTATGATGACAAACAGTTACCTGAGATTTATTGTGAAAGACGGCACGGTGGACATCTGTTGGGCATGCCACCGTCCCACAGCGATTCGATTAGAACATGCTAGCTAGACAACATTATTTATTGGGGTATTTTGCTTTGTACGGCTTTCTTATGATGTTTTAATGCAGTTTCAGCACAATACACCCAAATAAAAGACGGCAGGGTCACGCGCACCAAAAAAAACAACAAATGGCAATCAATATTTCGTATATTGAGACAGGTAAAAAAATAACAATCCTAAAATTACTAACAACAGTCATAAAATACTCAACTACTTATAACCTAGCTACTAATTACACAAAGGCACATAATGGGACATCATTACTACTCATTAACAATTTTTTTTTTCCTTAAATAACATTCAGATCATAAAACTAACTTAGTATTCAAAAAATCAATATGATTTAACTAATAATAAAGGATACACAGCTTAGAAATTTATTCTACGTCACTAAATTCTTCTTCTGAAGAATCTTCTACATTATAATCTGACATACTAATATTTTGACAAAAATTACTAAGACTTACACTAGAACTTATATTTACAGTAGGAGGTATTATTAGTTCTAAAACCTCAGAAGGAAGCTTACTTGTCGGTTTTTTGTGAACTTCTCTAAGACCATTTATTAAAGTTACAGATGTGATTAGCAACATATTAAGTAAATCCCTATTTGTGCTAATACGTGAATGTTTTTGAGTATTGTGCTCTCGGAATCTTCTACAATCTTTATTGCGCGCTTCCTGAGCTTCCTCAGAAAGCTGCCCGATAGGTAGAAGAGCCAATTTCACAATATCGACACTGTGCACAAGAATTTTGTGTACAGTAACAGGCATGTAATACCACGAATAGAGACTAAGGTACAATTTTTTTGTGTCCTGTGTGAAAGAATTAAATTTAGCAATATCAATATTGTAACCCAAAGCCAAAGTTCTAAGGATAGTGGCAAACTTCTTAATTAGAGTCACAACTACACCTGTAATATCTGAAGCCTGTTCAGGATTCTCAAAAAACCGACGAGCAGTATTCCCATCATTCGTATTACCGAATCCTGGTTTTGGTTTATCAACAATTAAACCCATTTCAGCCTTAAACCTATCTTGGATACAAGCCGAACGTTGCTTCACGTTTTCTTTTTCACTTTCGTCTCGTACTTGCCATTTTTTAACTTCAAGACGATAGCTTATGTGAAGCAAACATTCGAAAGAACGTATCCAAGCGTGAAAGGGAGAAATATTAAAACCTAGATTTTCCTTATTTACTACAAATTCCTTAGATACATCATTCATAAATTTAGGAGTAGCTCCACAAATGTAACATTTTTGTGCTGAAGAAGTTCCAGTCATAGCGTTGCACACTTTACCGTCAATCATCGTGAACAGTAATTCGCGTTTGACAGATATCTGATTACCATCTACATTACCTATTGTTGGTACCAATTGGTTTATTTCCTCCAAAATTTTATTAGTTTCAGTTACAGTGAAATCTGTAGTTTCTTTGGAGAAAATAAACTTAATCGGTCGACAATACATAGTAGAAGATGGTCGGGGATTCTGCCAAACAACGTTACCACTATTATCACGTAATTGAAGCGGTACGAATGAGAACACAAACAATAACTCATCCGTGTCTTCAGTGTTTGTGAATTTTTGTTTGTAAGTGCTATGACCGGAACTTCCATCGCACCCCCACTTGCTTGTAAGGGAGAATGATGAGACAGGAACTAAAGATTTTAAAACTTCATGCTGTGCAAAAATTAGACGTTCGGCCGTTTTATTTAAAACCGCCTGAAGTCTAATTTTTGCACGCGTTTCGTTTACAAAAATCTGTTCCTCGAGAGGGTAACACTCAATTTTTGCCTGCCTTACACTATACAATGATGGAAATACCTGATGTCCTGCTTTGATGCTCCACTTCCTTGTTTGTTTATAGGAATGGCTTGTAGATTTGGCGTCTACGTAGTATGCCAAAGCCTCGTCTTTTGATAAACATCTTGGACCTTCGTGAACACCCACACTTTTTTTCATTACTTGGCACTTTTCAGGACTGTGACTTGCTTTTTTAATCACAGAAGCCAAGTTCCGATGTCCGGACAATCGTGCCGTTATTTCAGCTGCCACTACCAATTCGTTCACATCCCGTGATTGAAGAAGGTCGTCCACGCGCCTCCTTTTCGTTTTTTCACCAGCTTCAGTGAAATCTACTGATGGACGCCCAGGAATCGAAACCTTTCCTGATGATGATGGTGCTGAGTGCAGGACGGATACTTTGAACGTAAAATACCCAGCCAACCACTCAGAGTTCTTAGTCAGGAAGCGATCGCAGTGTTTCCCAGACCTTTCCCATTTTTCTGTCAACTTGGATGCCGATCTTCCAATTATCATTTTGAATTCCCTCGCAGGTGCTTCCGTGATATTTGTAAAATCATTTTTCATCGATAGAAAATCATATAATCTACTATTACGGTTCTCTTTGGGATGTTTCTGCCATTCATCAAAAAACTCTATTTTTGAGACTGAGAATTCGTATTCTGAAAAACAGGCAAAAAATCAAAGTTGTACTCAAGTGCGCAAGCTGAAATGACTCCAATTTAAAAGCTAATAGTTATAGCTATGATATACATAATTTCTAGGCCGGGTACATGAGGGTACAAGTAGTTTCTAGTCCAATGAATACAGAAAATCGTCAAAAACTAATAAAATTATTTAAACTCAACGTAATAATAAAAAGTGTGGTTAAAGTATATACATTTACTATTTATAATTAAAAAGTACATACCTTTAGCTTGAAGATCCATCACTAATATTTAAAAAAAAACTTAAACTCGCTGACATATAGTGTTACTTCGGTAAGCGTAGAAATTAACTAAATAAGTAATTTTTTAACCCTTTCTTTTTATACGTCCTTCATTACCTTATCAGTAGTTGACATTAGCGCAAAATAATTCTTGGAATTGGGACAAATGGGATTCTGGCTAGGTGCTCAGGTAATAAATTCCAGGAAATTCAACAGTGACTTTTGTCCAGCTAGCATGTCCTAATCGAATCGCTGTGCGTCCGGGGGAATCAATCAGACACATTATCTCCGGATGTTCTCGTCTAGCTAACGAAAAGTACTTGCATAAAAACAACCTTGTAATCAGGATTATCCATCAGCAACTTGCTCTGAAATACAGCCTTGTAGAATCAAAGTGCCATACTACAGGTATGTGCCCGACCTAGTTCTCGAAAATAGAAATCACAATGTACTGGGATCGATCCAACATCACTGACAGGACTATTGTTGCCAACAAGCCTGATATAGTGGTGGTGGATCGATTAGAGCGGCGTGCAATGATTGTTGACATAACGGTCCCACATGACGGGAACCTCGTGAAAGCCGAGAAAGATAAACAAATCAAATATCTTGACTTGGCTCGCGAGGTTGTCGACATGTGGGATGTGGACTCAGCTATCATTGTGCCGATAGTGGAGCCAATGTCTTAATAGCCAAGAGCCTCAACCAACACCTGAGGAGGCTCTCGTTAGGCAGCTGGATCAAGGGCTTGATTCAGAAAGCAGTACTTCTAGATACGGCTCGCATTTTTAGGAGGTTCCTCTCTCTGGAGCCCTGATCGCCGGTAGCTTGGACCCTGTTCCCGATACCGGTGGGCTACTATTTTTTTATATTTTTATATTCTAATATTCAAAAATATAATTTGTATGTAATATAATGAAAATATATATAATATATAATGAAATAAATAAAATAAATAATATTGAATTGGATGCTTACAGGGTAAACACTAAAATTGAGCAGTGGAAAATTTAACAAGAGTCTGAGGCTGTTGAAGATTTACTCACCTGGATCTGTTGATTCTATTACATAGTTTTCTTTCCTCCCGACGGCAGCACCCCTCTCATGCCCCCGCACACACGAATACTCAACACTTCCCACATAAACACACTACACTCATTACACGCCACGACACCCCACACACATACACACATCACCCCACCATCTCAACACACTACACACACATACTGTTCCTACACAACGTTTTTCATCTCACTAGTACATAACCGTAACTTTGACAGTTCTCAAAATAAAAATGATTTAAAATTTAATTTGTATGCTCACATAAATCGCTCGACCTTAATATAATTCCAAGACACTGCCGCCCAAGATACAGGATTTTCCTAGTTTGGGGGGCAGGGTACCTATTTTTATTGGAATTTCGACCTCTACCTACCTTTTGTACCCAATCTTAATAATTCTACTTAAGTTTTTTTATTTAGCATTCTGTAGAATAGAATAGAATAGAATAGAATACTCTTTATTACGTACACCATAAAAAATAACAGATATAAATGTAGACATTTTACACAGGGTGACACAATGGGCGGTCTTATCGCTAAAAGCGATCTTTTACAGACAACCTTATTTACCAGACTTATTTTCAAAGTTTATATTTTTGTGAATAAAAAAATATTATTATTATTTTTACATATTAACACAGCTCGGGACTATGGGGTCTCGGTCCTTTGGAAGGCGTACGAGGAGCCGAAGCTAACTCGCAGAGACCCCTTAGACAATTTTAAATGGAACGAGGCACCAACTGACGATTATCCCTGTATGCACTGTGCAAGTACACCCAAGGACAACCCCCGATTTATGTCGGACTACTGCAGAATATGTAAAACTAAAATTATTATTAAACTATGGGTTTCAGTGGCTAAGAGTTGGCTTGAGTTACCAAGAACTATATAAGGAAGGGCTACGGCCCCTGCCTGATCAATGTTTAATATACATATACAATACACGGATAAAACGGCAGAGCGTGACTTGCGCACTCAATAATGGGCATCCGGAAACGATTGCTAGCACAAAGAGACGTAGCCACAAGGGGGCAACATGTCCTGAGGGGGCTGGAGAGGTATTGTGACTGTACCCGGCGGACCCCAGCCTGATAAAATTTTCGTTTTTCCTAATTATGCTAATATTTGTATTTAGGTCGGTTTCCCCCTTAGGGGAAAAGGCCGCACTCCACCTCCGTACGGCCCTGTAGAGCTCGTCTCCAGACTGGACACTCTCCCACCGATTGAGATTAAATGAATTCCCAAATAGAAAGAAGTCCGATGCCTTGTCCCAATTAATAAGGCAAGGAAAGGATTGAAACTAATAGTAAATAAGACTTAGGAATTCATAATTATGAAAATACATTGAAAGTGGTTTTAGAATTCTAAATACTCGTAATAGAGGCAGGCTAAGTATATTATTATATAAATTTGTAAGTAACCCATACGCTAGCGTAACAGGTATTTGGTCAGTCGTAACTCACACGATACCTCACATCTACACTCAGTGTACTCAGAGCAACAATTCCATAAAGTGACGCAAGTAGCTTTTCAGCGACATTGCGTCAGCATCATGCTCTTATGGAGACATGGTCCCTAGCAGTTCTTTCGAACTGATAATCGTGACGAAGCGGCTTTCCCTGCGGTAACCGTGCGACCGTCCTTGTCTAGCAACGGGGCGGCCAGTTCCAGCGGCATTCGTCAGCATCATGCTCTTTTGGAGACATGGTCCCTAGCAGTCCTTAGACTGGATATGAAATAGATGTGGTCCCCCAATCCCCTTTTGTACAACAAGCATATCTGCAAGATACGGGTTTATGTCAGTCTGACCGAAATTATTGGTCTGTGATAAAGAATACAACATTCTAGAATTACTAGATAATAGAGTTGAGAATCGAAACTCAAGAATCATTTAATAGGGTTTTGGATAATCTCTTTTAAAGCCCTGATTATTGGTCGGAGCCAAAGAATACTAAATTCAAGAGTTAGGTACAAGATAAGGTTAGAGAATTAAAACTCAAGAATTGTTAATTAATAGAGTTGTAGATCAACTCTCTTGAAGGTCTATAGACAGTCCCAAGGCGCCCACCCTTCATCACTTCCTAGTGTTTGAGCTGGGGAGAAGAAGTGGTGCAACAAACTCCCCAGCAACAGTCTCTGTCTGATAAGTTATAAGAACCAATTAACTACTAACTCCATCAGCCCAGGATAGTTATCACAATAAAAGACTCACCCAGTCGCACCAACAAACACACACACACACTGCTAAAATACTAGATTAGGTTAATCTGGGCTTCAATCCAACCATATTTAACTTATTTGATATTAATCGCTCTCACGAGAGCCCTCTCAGACATCGCCTTTTCACATTCTCCAAATCTCCTAACTGAACTAGCCCAGCCTATCGTGTCTATCACTTCTCGGGGTCCTAAGTCGACTGTCATACCATTCGTTTCTTTCCATCTTCTAACATCCCCATCACTACACCGGCCTCCTGTTTTTTGTAACATAAACCCAAATTCTCGCAAGTTCGCAGAATACGTTTCTGTAGAATTCCTCCTTTGTTTTAAGGGTTCGTTTGGTATCAAGTTTTGGCGGCCAGATGTCAATAATCGCTTTATTTCTTTAGAAATAGTTGAATTATTGCATCCTAACTGACGTCAAATATTGCCCTTCGACTAATGGCTGGCATAAGTGCCACCCATTATACAATTTCAAGGATATAAGTGTTTTGTTATTAATTAGGGTAACATGTCAAACTGACAGATCATAAAATAGAGATTTAATGTGTCTCTAAGAGTCCCGAAATCGTGGGAAAGTTTTAAAACAAATATAATATTTTGTTATTAATTAGGAATAGGTGACATACAGTCACAGTATTCTACGGCTATCAAAACAATCCCAGAGCCCAGAAGATGGCCAAGGTCCCTACCAGCACTTACTAGAATACTTCCTTCTTCCGAGCACGTTTGCTCTTGCGAATCTCCACTCAAGCCGGCCAATAAACGCAAGAATGAGGTGGGAGCTCTGGTCCTCGTCAGTGTTCAGTCTGGCCGGTCAGTAAAAGCAAGCCAGAGATGAGGAACAAGACTTCTCTCGGGAGATAGGTTCCGCTGAATCGCTACTGCCCAACAGCTCGCCACATGCTGCCCTGCGGGTTTTGGTATCTCTGTTGGTTTGGCTCCTCACCCTAGACCTGTTCCGGCAAAGTAAAATCTCTACCGTCACAGATCTAGAGTTCAGAGCGCGCAAGCCCCACCACGTCGTCAACGTAGAGATACGGCGGTGGGGTTATTATCCCTTAAACAAACGCGGCGCTATTGAAGACTTTTCAAATATGTTAAAACGGATTTTACGTCACATTGAAGGGTAATTTTAATACATAAATAATGAAAACAAAAACCACAGGGTAAGTGGTTGTTTTTCTGGTGGGAATATGTTTCCCTATATTTTTTAGGTTTTATTTTGGTGGTAAATTATTTCCCTATATCCTATGCTGCAATGCCCGCGTGACTAGTTGTTGCCTCCGGCTTTGCTTTAATTTGACCGAATTAATAAAAATCTGGTAATAATAAATAAATGTATGTACCGACGTTCTAGTATGTGCCACGATGTTGTGTAGATCTGAATAAAGAAATAAAACGTATCAATAATCATAGAAATCAAATATTTATTATATCAAAATTAACAGCACAATATTGTAATTAAAAATCTTTGGGGTCATATAAGCTACTTATTTGGCGAGTTTTTCAAATTTCACGTCTCTAAAAACAATACAAACAGACAGAATCAACATTTGATATTATATGGATTCAACAATTAACTCTACGTGGATATAGGAATTTATTTTCCCACTTAGTAGTTTCCTAAATGGATATAGGGAAAAAACTTCCCACTTAGTTTGAACTCTCAAAACTACCACAATTGTTAGTTTTATACACTGTTTACTACGTAATTATACTAGGAATATAGTCTACTAATGAAAATAAAGACAGTTATGTACTTACAAGATTTTTTCTGCTCGTCAGACGAAAAACACTTTACAACCACTCTAACTTAGCACCATAATCCGCCAAAAAAGTATATATATGTCACTTTGAACATATTTTGACGTTAGACGAATGATATTGGAAAAAAAATGTTACCATAAATTAAAGTAAATATTATAAACTTAGGATGCGTTCAAAAATATTTTAAGGTATCCACAAACCTATAGCAATAAAAAGCACATAATAATATGTGTAACACAGTCGGGTGGGAAATAATTTCCCTATATTTGAATAAGAGTTATTATTATTGAAATGTTGAATGACAAAGACCAGTGACTTTATTTCTTACCATAAGCCCATGGGAGTGTCTGTGCGACGGCCGCGAAACGGCCAAGCCGTTCATTTTGATCAAGATGTAAGGTTTGTAGAGTTAGGCATTGTTAAGTGGCACATAGGTAAGTAGAGTTAATAAACATACCTCCCTAACAAATAGAAGTCACAAATCAACAATTTCTACCTGGCGAGAGGGATACGGTAAACTCTACATTAGATCTTATAACTTTTTAACAGTGAAAGCGTTATGTGAGTCTTGGCAACCTACTTTGCATGAAATATTTTTGGGGGGTCATTCATCTATATCGATAAATATCCATTTGATGTACATTTTCCTCTACGCCTGAAGAAATTCTTAGTTATTTGCGTCATTTCTACTCGTAATGAAAATTGGTAGATACCTACGTAAAGAAAAATCCAAAACAATATTCCATAATGTTTTCCTACATTATAATATTATGTAAATAATTTATACACCTTTACGTACTAGTGAGGTGCGGGTTATCAAATCCCGCGGATAAATGCGGATCAGCGGCTCAGCAGCATGCTCAACATAATGTGAGGGCGGGATTATGCGTTCAGGGCGCACCCTCATGTCCGCGCGTAGTCACCCGCGCCCCGGGACTCGCGGATCACCACCGACGTGGTCGCCAGCGCACTAATACGCCTTAAATTCACCTAATCTCGTCACAACAACAACAATAACGCCAACAACTCTCAAGTAAACACGATTCAAACAATGTTCCATGTGTCGAACTACGTTCTGGAGCTTCTCGTTTATTTCGTACTGATCATTAATTCCGTAAGTGTGTGCTCACAAGAGACGTCACGCCATTCATGTGGGAGTACTAACTCGTTGTTATTTAAAGCAACACACAAAGGAAGCTCACAAACAAAAGACGATGTGGTTTTGATGATCACTAATCTAAGAAAACAGAAATTTATTTTAATACGTACATACGTAGTATAACTAGTAGTAGTAATTTAAGTACTAACATAGCGAATAAGTTAAATTGTTTACTTACATCTAGAATTATTGTAAATAATATTTTTGACATTGGATCCAGTTGTCTGTTCAATAGATATATTTAGTACCTACAGGGATCAAGAGAAACATTATGCTTGAAGATCAAACCTATTCTCATGTTGATCAGTGCCGTTCAGGCTTCTTTGTCCCTAAAGTTATTAGGTACCGTGACTGCGGGCTAACGGGGCTGACGGGGCCGGTAGGGCTGGCGTGTCGCACGACGACTTAGCGTCCCCTCTGCCGATTTCAATTACTCGTCTACTTTATCCCATTCATTTTTTACTAAGCCTCTCGGCTACTTCGCCCCAGGTTTCGGAGCGGCCGGAATGTCGTTCCGCCCATAAAGGGACGACTGCGGAATGTAGCTCGAATTCCGGATGGGAATAAATACGTAATGCGAGTCCCTTATTGCTGCGCCGCAGTATCGCAGCGGCGGGCGCTGTGAGCCGACTAGTGGCTGAAATAAAACTCTAATAACGGCCATTATCCCTGCCAGTGCCGGTGCCGGGGCCTTACACAAGTTATTAACAAGACTCCGACTGAATTTATTTCTGGTTTCACTCCGGGATTACGTCGAGAGTATTACTTTGACCCCGCAGACCCGCAGCCCGCAGCCGGCTCGACGCCTCCTCCGTCTCAGAATAGCTCGTGTACTTGTGAAGTGGAGGTGACTTTCACTCGTGAGGTCAAAACAAACACCGACAGAATTCAAAACAACAGTCAGTAGATCGCTGCGGGACTCAACTTTGAAAAGTAAAATGAATTCTTAGCAGTCTTGTCGTAATGAAATCTAAATAATCAAAAAAATAACTACCTGATCACAAATATGAAGCAGTGACGCGCGCTAGCACTGCACCGCCGCCGTACGCACTCCGCCCTGCGGCTGTACAACACAGCACAACACGTGATCTCATATAACACAACATTTCAATTTAGCCTGAAATATATAGCAACGTATCTATTTGTAGATTCTGTTATCTGTCAGATACATAGTTTTTAGAGTAATTTCATGTGTAAGTGCTCATACCTATTTATAACTAAATAACCCGGGAACATGAACAGTGTCTGAACAAAGTCGCACTGAATAAAGAACACGTAGTGTATTGCGTCCGCGGCTTGCGCCGAGTCGCGCCACAGCATCAGCTCGTGAAAAATGAACGCCATGCTTGTGTGTGATACTTACACGCTGCAAGCATCTACTGTAAGAGGATTACTTCCATAACATAATGCCACATGGATGATGTTTTCTCAAACACCAACAAGCTTTCCGTTTTAGCGAAATCAGTACTAGACATAACAGGCCCCACTCCACCATACTGACAAATCAATGTAGAATGTTGCCATGTAGGAAATTTTATTTACTTTAAACACCGATTAGTTTTCAATATAATGGAATCATCTCCTATTAACTGTTTTAGAAGTTCATACAGTAAATACTGATTTACTAGAATAAACCTAAACCTAGTTATTATTAGAATTCTCGGTACACAACTAGATCGCCCAATATTTAATATCAAACTAAGGTTAGTTTGATACACGAGTGTTCCTAAATCAACAAGAAAAATGAATGAAACCAGTTGATTACCTCATGTTTGGAGGATATTAGAAGTCTACGAGTAATGTATTCTATTGATAAATGATTTCACTGACTACACTCGTACTTCGTACTTAGCTATACCATGATGAGAATATCTTATGAAACGGGCTTTATTATTTAATGAACAGCGACAAAAACAATCGAAGTTCAATTGTTTCAATTAATTTATTGTTCTATTTATACTTAAATAAAACAATACATTAATTGAAAGAATTTAATTCAATTTATTAACTATTCATTGAATAGTTAATAAATTCTAAGGGGATAGTTTATTTATTTTAAGAGGACAGCAGCATTCAACCATCAATCATTTGATTGGATGATATTCTTTACTTTTGGCGAACTATGTGTATTCTGTGCTGAAAATGTTGGGATGACTCATCGTCATTGGCTACCTTGTGCCAGCCGCTGGTTCAGCACTGCGGAGTATAGGCCCCTTTTATATTTCCCCGTTCTGTGCGAGTCTCATCCTGGTCTAATTTGCGGTCCTTTGTAGGTCATCCACCGATTGTTGTCTGCCAACATTCCTCCCACCGTCTTCGGATAACTATTAGGGTTAAAACTTAAAATACAGGTGAACTAGGGCAATCAAAATCTAAAGTGTCTGTGGGAATGCATGTGTAACATTAAGTGTACCTATATTTGAAAGTACGGCAGTTTGGGCGCGGGCAAACTGTTTGCTAATAGGAGTGTGTTTGTGCAAGCGACCGAGCGCCTCATGTACCGCTGCTGACGGCGCGGCGCTCGGCCACTAGCTACTGGCAAGCGATGCAAACTGCTGCTGTACTGGTTGCAATTCAACACACTGCTCCACTTAGCTCGGGGATGATTGTTTACTACATTTACCTACATTCCTCGATTGTAACAAACGTTGGTAAATATATGTTCAACTTGAAAAAATAAGTGTTAAAGCACTGTGTTGTGTGTTGTGTGCTAAGTGTTTGAAATCATTCGCACACATCACCAAGCAGTAATCAAATAAATGAACGCTTCATGGCGGCATGATAATAATCTAATTTGTAATTCCTATGTTGGCGATAACATGAAACAGTAAACGTGCTCCCATTTGTATCACTGATTGCTATATTACATGAAATTAATCTAACAACCAACTGCAGGCTTAGCACGAGCACCGTTTTGTCGACGGAAGAATAGACAAAAATGACATTCCGTGAAGACAGTACGACGACAGCAAAGTAGAAAGAGTCTACTGCACTTTTTAGAAAATTAAACGAAATGGTACAAGTACCGTATATACTTTCATATGCATTTAGTAAAAAGCTGTTATTTTGACATTGCTTGCAAACAAATTACAAAAGACACTTCAATTTTATTTATTTGTATTGCAAGCTCAGCATTAGCGCTAGTGGCTGGCGCGAGCTACTGGCGCGAGCTGCTGGCACGAGTACGACACAGACACGTCCCAATTCGGGAGTTTCGCTTTGACAAGCGACCCGTGAAATGGGTTTACTGATAATGTTATATTATTTCCTCGCAGCTCTATATAACTAAATAGCGGAGTTTGTGTTTTACGAAAGTTTCCGAAAGTTCGTGAAGCTAATTTTGATGAATTCATGTGCGGCGCTTCAATACTCGACGCAAGTTTTTATGAGCCGCCTCATGCCGCCTCATGCCGTCGCAAGTCGCTCGAAAAGCAATCATTACCTACAGACATTTTTTTGTTACTTGAGTTTCGAACAACTTAAATTTACTTTTGTAGACTAATTCAGTAGTCTGTCGATTTTTCTATTTGTACTTAAGTTATATGTAAGTATACATACATATACAAACTTCCGCTTTTTTCTTTCGAGGGTAGGCAGGGACTACAGAACGCCACGTGCTTCAGTTAATTGCTCAAGAAAATAGGTGGCTCCTTCAGATGCCAATGTTTACGTTTTTATAATAAACTTCCTAGCCACATTCAAGATCTAAGCTTTAATAAATTCAAATCTTTTATAAAGCGGAAACTATGCCAGAAAGTCTATTATACTGTGAAAGACTATATTGAGGACAAAAAGGCATGGGATTGAGCTGCTCCAATAAATTTACACAGTGAATGTTGATTTTAGTTTGCTAACTCTTACATGAATATTTACTATAAAAAGTATTATATTATTTTCATTATTGTGAATATGAGGACTATGTGGGTCATTGTTTCAGTTTTATTCTTGGTCTGGCAGTTTAAGTAGTTTATGCGGCCTACCCAAATGTCCTTTCTTTGATATTGTTCGTCGAATCGTTGAGCTCCTTAAGTTCTGAGTTGAGCTGCACGGTTACTGACAAATGCGTGCACGGACTGGACAGGTCCACTTAATCTGTGTGGTTCTTTCCTCAAAAGACCATTTCAGACACTGATCTACATGGTCTTCAAACATTATTACCGAATTTATATATACACATTGACATTGATAAATTTTATATATACAATGATATGAGTATTTACTTGTAAAATATTATGTTATTTTAATTATTGTGAATGTGAGGACTATGTGGGTAATTGCTTTTTTTTTTTCTAATTTAATTTTAATTATGATCTGGCAGTTTGAGTAATTTATGCGGACTACCCAAATGTCCTTCCTTTGGTATTGTTCGTCGAATCGTTGAGCTGCTTAAGTTCTGAGTCGAGCTGCACGATTACTGACAAATGCGTACACTGACTGGACAGGTCCACTCAATCTGTGTGGTTCTTTCCTCAAAAGACCATTTCAGATACCAATCTGCATGGTCTTCGCATGACCTGACCAAGATTATGTCTGGACTTTAAAAGAGACTGTGACCTCTGAGTTTGTTTCGACCTTTCTTCTCAGAGTGTCTGATACTCTTAAGAAACGCCGACCTCATCTAGTTTAAAAAACATGATTGACGTGTAAAAGTGTTTGTACAAACCTACTTACAGAAATAAAATCATTTATCATTTAATACATACTCTTTTCGCTCCGTCCAAGGTCATACGCGTGCGCTGGTTGCGAGTAGGTGCTACGCACCTGAACTTTCCACTACAGCTGTTGGTAATGAATCGGTCAATGTATATCCTTTTTCGTGAATTTCTTGTTGATCTTATAGTAAAAGTTGTAAAATAACCCCTTTTCAGGTTCCAGTCATTTCCACGACACCTTGCTATGCACAATACAAGGTGTCATCTAATTAACTGATTTGATATTACCGTCGTAGTAACGTACTTTACACGACATAGTAGGAAGCTTCCTGTTCCAATTACATAACGAGTTCGAACCAAGTTATTGCAATGGTGTTGTTGAAAATGTTTAAATATTTGAAAACGCAACTTTTTTACGCAGGAATATGCGCAGTGATTGAAGAAAGAGAAACTGAACATAACTCGTAAAATTAGGAACGATGCCGCGTCATCCACAGCCATGCACAGTGAGACCCGCCAACTGCAGTTAAATCCACATTAATGTCCGTTAATAAAGCGAACTGCGTTTTTATTGCACAAAAAACGTTCCGATGCGCGAGCGCTGCCATGTCTGACGCGAGATTTAATCTTAGTTCAGAAAAACGTAGACATGTCAGTGCGGTGCTCAAACGGTTTACAGGACCCTGTAAGCAGTACCTACACCTAGGTATATGCGATTTAATATCGTTCGTAAAACTAAATTGTTTACCAAATCCTATATGGGGTTGTTGTAGGTAGCTTTAGTACGTTTTTTAAATGTCTCTTTTAGAAATAAGTACGGTTTCGCTGGTCGAATGATTGAAACTTTATAATGTATTATTATGTCAATCTAATACTCGTATGAACTGTGTGTGCCTGCTCAGCTGCTCTCCCAGCAGAGCGCTCGGCGCGATGATGTCAGTACCTACACGTGGAACTTGAGAAACAACTCACGACACAGTTTAAAGTACTTTCAAAGCCCAGCGCAATGAGCGTTTCATGTATTTCTTAATTGTTAGTTTCTGCAGTGCAGGCTTTAATTACACATATTTGCGGGGTGCCGCAAAACCTACCTACTTCATCTGTGTGTGCTTGGAATTTTGCAAAACAAAACCTACACAAAGTTTGTGAAAACGCAAGTAATCATAGAAAAGTTACACATCGAACAGCAAGTCACACAACAGACTGGACAACACGCGCAGTGGCTGGCCACTCGGCCAGCGTCCATGAGACATCACACACAACACGCGCAGTGGCCGGCCATTGGCCAGCGTCCATGTGACATCACACACAACACGCGCTGTTGCCGGCCACTCGGCCAGCGTCGATGAGACATCACACACAACACGCGCAGTGAACGGCCACTCGGCCAACGTCCATGTAACATTACACACAACACGCGCAGTGGCCGGCCACTCGGCCAGCGTCCATGAGACATCACACACAACACGCGCAGTGGCCGGCCATCGGCCAGCGTCCATGTGACATCACACACAACACGCGCAGTGGCCGGCCATTGGCCAGCGTCCATGTGACATCACACACAACACGCGCAGTTGCCGGCCACTCGGCCAGCGTCGATGAGACATCACACACAACACGCGCAGTGAACGGCCACTCGGCCAACGTCCATGTAACATCACACACAACACGCGCAGTGGCCGGCCACTCGGCCAGCGTCCATGAGACATCACACACAACACGCGCAGTGGCCGGCCATCGGCCAGCGTCCATGTGACATCACACACAACACGCGCAGTGGCCAGCCACTCGGCCAGCGTCCATGAGACATCACACACAACACGCGCAGTGGCCGGCCACTCGGCCAGCGTCCATGAGACATCACACACAACACGCGCAGTGGCCGGCCACTCGGCCAGCGTCCATGTGACTCTTTGTGTCCGCACCGCGAACAGGTCAACCGCGGGACGCCTGCACTCTGCCACATACTGGGAACACTTCTTCATTTCGACCGCACGCCAGCGCGCCTTGACGCCACCAAAGTGGAAAATGTCGCGACGCACACAAAAGCGCAAAGGTATACCTATTAAAAAGTATTGGAAATTTATTTTTATTGTAGTTTAGGTTCGCTGGTATATTGAAGCTAATGGCCTAATCGCCTATTAGTTTCAATTGTAGTATCGAACTTTGACATTCCATACTCGATTTTTTTTTAAATAAAAGTTGCAAACAATTGAATACAAAGGATCTTAACACGTAACTGCACGTAGGAATTGATGATTTGTATTCATTAATACAAATCATCATTCAGATGGAGTCTTTTATGCAATAACATTATTTATTTTGCCTTATTTAACATTATTTAGACTGCCTCGTTGGTCTAGTGGTCATAAGCGGTACTGCTGCTGGGTTCGATTCCCGGGTCAAGAAAAGTTTTATTGGATTCTTCCATCTGAAATTTCTCAGTACCAGCCCGGAGTCTGGATGTGTTCCCAGTTGATGGCAATAGGCTCTCCCCCTATTACATAGGACTTAAACATAACTGGCGAAATGTGTTACACACCTCTGCCTAACCCTTCGGGAAATACAGGCGTAATATTATAATATGTTATTATTTATGTAAACAAAAAATAGATGGAGCTCTTTTCCTAAATCGAATCACCTTTACGTACCTGGATACCTAGTGCACGGCTGAGGGAGTCAGACAGTAGTGTGACTGTCTGTCACGTACCCCTATTTAATAAAAACATATTTTTTGTAACCGGCACATGGTTCGAGCCACTTAGAAACACATCAACGAAACAAAAAAAAAAACTAGCGACAAGTAAGGCCGGACACGTCTAATGCAATAATTTACCAAATTCTAAAGAATTGAGTAAAATATCCGATTTCTAATGTTAACTCACAACACTAGTCCCTCACCTAGCCACCATAAGATGGGCCCACGGAATACCCAAATGAACCCTTAAAATAATTGAGAAATGGTACAAAAACACCCATTTACCTGTTCTGCGAAAGTGTGGGAAAATAGCCCAACGCCCCACAATTTCGCAGAATAGCGTGGTATTTTTTTAGGAATTTGGGAGACTTATATTTTAAGGGGTAGTATTTAAACGCAAATCAAAAAAAAAACTTTCTGTATCCAAAAATAAACCGAATTCCCATCAAAATTACTAATTGCACAGTAAAATACTCAACTCAAAATATAACGAAATAAGCAACAATTTATATTCGTGGGGCACCGCTATCTACTAGGAGAGGCCTCCTATTTCTGAATGGCGATAGTAACGATAAGGCGTAGTCGACGGAGCCCCGCTTGGCGGGGCTCCTACTTCTGGGTGGTTTGAAAAAAAATAACCACGAAGCCTAACCTGTCCGAGTCGGAGTCCTCCAAGTGCGGAACTCGCTTCGCTCTCTCTTGCATCCTAAATTCTCCTAGTGCAGTAATATTGCGTTTTGTACCGATCACGAGTGTGAGTATTATGTATGTACGCTCTGGTTAATTTGCTGTGCAGTCAGTATTTAAATTGCTGTGCAGTCAGTATTTAAATGATGGAAATAAATTGATAGGTAATTATTTATTTGATGTGCGATTAATAATATCCCTATTTTAAGTCCGAGGCTGTCGGGTTTATACCGCTATACTCTATCTGTAGGGTATGGACGTCCTAGTCTAGCTAGTTACATTAGGAAACTTGGTGAATACCAAGAGGCCATGTCCAAGTAGGCTGCCGCAAGATAGCGATTATTAGTTTTTAAGTTAAATATAGTTGGGTTAAGGCCCAGATTATACTAATTTAGTACTTAATAAAGTACGAGTATGTGTGTGTTTGTTGGAGCGACTGGGTGAGTATTTCATTATAATAATTATCCTAGGCTGATAAGTGTTCCAGTTCGTTCAGTTCGATAAGATTTTCAGTTTGTTTATAGTTCGTGTAACTCACGGATATCGAGGGATATGGCTTGGAGGCGTGGCACATGTCGCCTCTGTTAAATCATATTGACCCAAAATACGCATGACTCGGTGAGCATCGTTTAGTCAAATGTTTGCATCGGAACGTGTAGTGTGATATCATATTTTTACAAAATGCCGAATTGTTCCGTCCTTATTTGCAAAAATAGGACAATTACAACAAACCTTAGGACAAGTGGCGTGTCTTATCACCGGTAAGTAAAAAATCACTGAATGAATTACAATATTTAAGGATTTTACAAATTATCTGGTTGTGAAATATTTTTGACATGCGTCAGCTTATTGCCTAATGATTGACGCATGTCAAGGCGACGCATTAGTGATTCGCAGCGCTGAGATGTGGATATCGATAATTGTTAGTTATTCTAAATCTAAACTTATATTAAGAACCTGCGGGGTAATTACGTAACACACTAACAGTAGAAATGGGTTTCATTTTGACAGTTCAACAACATTCATTGCGTTATTTACGTTGTTGAGTAGACAAATTTTTCGAACTAATGAAGCAATGGATTAGCATTAAGCTTCAAAATGATCCAGATTGTGATAAATAGTGTGTTACGTAATTAGGGTGCTGTTTTACAAGAATGATCATATTTTATTTCAGTGTCCCGAAAGATCCAGAAACTAAAAATAAATGGATAGATGCAACAGGCAGAGAAAATAATTGGTTCCCCTCAAACCAAAGTGTAATTTGTTCTTCCCACTTTCAAGAAGATTGTTTTAAGCCATCCGCGAAAAAAGGCGGGCATTTTGAGTGGGCTGTACCTACACTCAAATTAAGATACATATTTGAAACTGTAAGTTAACTTTTATTGCATGTGCAAAAGTTTTAGGCAAACCAATTGTCTTCATTCTCCAAAAATATATGTGCTGCTGGGAAGTTTGTTGCGCCACTTCTTCTCCCCAGCTAATGCACTAGGAAGTGGTGAAGGGCGGGTGTTTTTGGGGGGACTGTCTTATGTAATTTCGATGTTCGAAAAGTGCTGAGTCTCAGCCTAATTTGAATAAATGACTTTTGATTTTGATTTTATGTTCAATAAGTACCTATATGAATTGTTGTTTTGTGTGTAATAGTTGTATAATTTTAATTTAAAGTAAGAGAGAAACTGAAGAAACTGATTTCCTTAAATGTTATTTGCAAACGGAAATATTATATTTTTGCTTGTTTTGTTGTTATTGGTATTTTAATATTCCACATCGAAAAGCAGAAAAAATAAACGATACAAAATACGTCCAAAACACACCTTCTTTTGCAGTCGCTTTTCATCGATATTTTTATCGATCACATATTTATACCAACCCTCTTCCCTAGTTGATGCTACAGTTACATGTGTGCATTCAGTGACTGTATCTATACTTTCTAGTGCCCACCTCTTTTGAGCATATGTGCAATAAAATAGCACAAAAGTGTTACACATATTTTCTTACTTGTGTGCGAAAAACGCATCATGTGTGCCGTATCTATTTCTTTTGTTTATGTGTGAGTTTCAGGAGTGGGGAAAAGGTGGCGACACTTAAACTTGAGCAAATATAGAGTAAAGGCATATCTCTCGGATATCTATGGTGTAACTAAACAGACAGAGAAGTGTTGCTGGGTAGTTTGTGCGCCACTTCTTCTCCCCAGCTCAATAACTAGGAAGTGGTGAAGGGTGGGCGCTTTGGGACTGTCTTTAGGCCTGCAGACCTTCAAGAGAATTGATCCATTACTCTATTAACTAACAATTCTTCAGTTTAGATTCTCAACTCTATTATCTAGTAATAATAATAATAAATAATTTGCTTTTTAAATGCAAAGACCCTCCACAACCGCGAAGTATGCAGTCTCAGGGAATATTTTTTAAAAGCCCAAGTGGGTATGCACCGTGATGTGGTAGCAGTGAACAAGGAACTCACCCCGCTCTCCATGGCTAAAGAGAACTGGCGCAAACCTGTGGTACTTACTACCGATGACCGCAAGGAGGTATGGCAAAGCAAGGAGCTTCACGGACCGGAGCCCGGTGTTGATTTCTTAGCATCCGCATCCTGGCTACGTTTTGCTGACCTTTTCGGGGAAACTGAAGGTTTCGTCTGTGCAATTATGGTTGAAGTTATCTTGACGAATAACTACCGGTGACATATTATGAAAGATGGGACGGTTGACGTGTGTCGGGCATGCCATCGTCCGGATGAGTCCATCAGACATATTATCTCTGGTTATTCTCGTCTAGCTAACGGCAAGTACTTGCACAGGCATAACCAAGTAGCCAGGATTATTCACCAGCAACTTGATTGCAATATAAACTAGTGGATTCTGAGGTACCGTACTACAAGTATGTGCCCGACCCAGTTCTCGAACATGACCATATCACGTTGTACTGGGATCGGTCTATCATTACTGACAGGACTATTGTCGCCAATAAGCCTGATATAGTGGTGATAGATCGATTGGCGCGTCGCACAATGATTCGCGCACAATGATGCACAAATATTACCATTCCGCATGACGAGAACCACGTGAAAGCTGAGAAAGAGAAACAAATTAAATATCTCGACTTAGCACACGAGGTTGTTGACATGTAGAATGTGAGCTCGGCTATCATTGTGTCGATTGTCGTATCGGCCAATGGCCTGATGGCCGAAAGCCTCGATCAGCATCTCTCGAGGCTCTCGCTAGGCGGTTGGATCAAGGGCCTTATCCAGAAGGCAGTACTCCTCCATACGGCTGACATCGTGAGGAGGTTCCTGTCTCTGGAGTCCTAACCACCGGTAGCTTGGACCCTGCTCCCGATACCGGCGGACCACTATTAAAAAAAAATGTTTTATAAAAATATTTAAAAATGTATTATATATGTGTTAAGAAAAATAAACGAAATAATAATAATAATAGTAATTTATTTTCGCTCAAAAAGGTAAAATTTTGGTACATAGTATCTAAGGTACAGACAGATTCAAACCTTTGTGAGAGCTGGAGTCTACACTGGGTCCGGGACCTGTATGACAGATCTCCAGGCTCACACCCTTATAATTACAATATTAAATTGCACTTACGTACTACAACATTATAAAAGCTCCAAGTACTGAGAGGAAGAGTATTATTATAAATTAGAAAATAAAGAGTTAGAGTTATTAAATTAGTAATACTTGAATGTTTTATTCTTTATCTCAGACCAATAATTCGGTCAGACACGAACATGAACACGTGTCTTGCAGATGAGCGTTTTCAAAATAATTGTGTACCATGTTTAAATTTACGGTAATATTTAGCCTGTAGGTCACGGGGCAAAATGTCACAAAACATACGTGACGTTGTCTTCCCATTTTATATTAAAATTTATATTTTGACGAAAATATTTACCTACGTTTATTATCAAATGTATATAACGTTACATTCGGATATTGTTCTTCATCTGAAAATAGTAAAATTCTGTCAACTAACCTGAATCAGCAGATAATCTGTCTCAAACCCGACTGAAGAAATCTTGACGGCCACTTACTTAAACACGTCTGTTTACTCAAAACGTATTTCAAACTAACTTTTTTAAATGGCGTTCGGTGACTGTAAAGGATGTTGTTGCCATTTCGAAGGCTAAAATAGTCTTTGTAAATTATCATATGGCAGTTTTAGCCGTGACAAAATCGACATGTCCGATTGGCACAACCTTTTACGATTTCTTTGGAAATCAAATTGTATTTAAATGAGCATAAGACTTGAGTTATAAACTATCGGCGACGGTCGGCGACTCACAGTATTTCAAATAATGACCAAAAACTCATTTACCCTAGTACAAGAAGTTTTCAAAATCGCTTCTAACATCGAGGATCTTCAGTGTGGTGTTGGTGTTAATGTTAAATGTTTTATTCATTACGCAAAGTATTGGTAAAATTATTGTTGTAATTTCACTAGTTTAGATTGTGTTTAATGCTTTTTAATCATTAAAATAATTAACCAGATATAACAATTTAAAAGTTCGTCACTCCGGGATCGATTGCGACCAATGGCGGTGCTCTCAAAGTTGTTCGAGAATACGTTTACCTCGGGCAAACTCTGCAGTTAGGTAAGAACAACTTTGAGAAGGAGCCTAACAAAAGAATTCGGCTGGGCTGGGCAGCATTTGGGAAGCTTCGTCGAGTCTTCTCGTCACGTATTCCGCAGAGCCTAAAGACTAAAGTCTTCAATCAGTGCGTCCTGCCTGTTATGACTTACGGAGCCGAAACGCGAAAACTCACGATACGGCTGGTCCATAAATTTAAGGTCGCTCAGCGAGCTATGGAACGAACTATGCTTGGAGTCTCTCTGAGGGATAGAATCCGGAACGAGGTGATCCAGCAGTGAACCAAAGTTGTTGACATAGCTCACAGAATAAGCAAGCTAAAGTGGCAGTGGGCCGGCCATATTAGCCGTAGAACCGATGATCGTTGGGGTAGACGTGTTCTTGAGTGGGGACCGCGAATCGGCAAACGTAAGGTAGGACGCCCTCAGGCTAGGTGGAGCGACGATCTTCGCAGGGTGGCTGGTAGCAGCTGGATGAGAGTTGCCGGAAATAGAGCTAAATGGCGTGCATTTGGAGAGGCCTTTGTCCAGCAGTGGACTGCTGTAGGCCGATGATGATGACAATTAAATGTTATTAGACTTCAAATACAGGGGACAGCCCAAAAGTGGAGGTTACACTTTTTTGGAAACGTTCAGATATGTTTGTTGTGCAAGCACTGACCTGCCAGGGGTTTGGGTGTCTACATCTATTTCATATCTAGAAGTCCAAAAACTGCTAGGGACCATATCTCCAAAAGAGCGTGAAGTCGACGCAATGCCGCTGCAACTAGTGGCCCGTTGCTAAACAAAGCCATATATAATAGTTCGATAGAACTGCTGGGACCATGTCTCCTAAAGAGCGTGATGCCGGCACGCTGTCGCTGAAAAGCCGCTGGCGTCACTTTATGGAAATGTTGCTCTGAGTACTCCGAGTGTTGACGTGAGGTATCGTGTGGGTGACGATCGAACAAATACCTGTTACGCTAGCTTAAAGGTTACTCATGAGCTTATATAATAATAATATACTTTACATCTCTCTATTATGTATGAGCTTTCTAAAACCACATGCAATGTATTTTCATAACTATGAATTCCTAAGTCTTATTTACCATTTACTTTAATCCTTTCCTTGCTCTATTGATGGGACAAGGCATAGGAATATTTGGAATTCATAGTATAGGTAGATATAGGGGTATTTGGAATTCATCTTATCTCTTTCGGTGGTAGAGTGTCCAGTCTGGAGACCATGGTCTAAAAAAACAACGTCTGGCACTCTGGGAGTGACACATGCTTACGTCACTGTCCAGTTGCCACTTTATTGCAACAAACTATGATTATAGAAACATTTTCAGTCACCATTCTGTTAAAAATATATGTAAAGCATTTAAATTGTCGTTTCCTTTTTCTAATCAAACGAAACAATTCAATTTAAATATATACCAACGTAATTGTTAATTAAAACCTCATCGTTTTATCGGATTCGCACAGGTAATAAAGGCGGTTGGGGAGTTATTATTACACACTACCGGTAACACAGCGGTGATGACGTAGGCTTGTGTCACCCACGTGACCACTGTGTCTCGGAATGCTATACCTGGCGAAGTATATTATTATACCATGCTGGAGACGAGCTCTACAGGGTCGTACGGCGTGGATTTAGGGCGTGCAATATCGGAAGGTTCTCAATTCTCAAGGAACTGAATTCCAATACCGGAGATCTGATTCCGGAATTCCGGAACTGATAACTTTTAATTGTCTCTAATAGAGACACCATATCTATCTGGAATAGAAAAAGGTTTGTTTCAAATCAAACAAGATTTATAATTTTCAGTCTTTTAGGGCCAGTTTCACGAGACTGTGTGTATTCTAAATGTCTCGTTATGCCATTTAATGGATTGTCTCAATACGAAAAATAGTCCGTCAAAATGCTTAGCATGACATTTAGTAACAGCAGAGTTTGGTGAAATTGGTGCTTGATCATTTTTAGTAACATCGACAATTAAACATATTTGGTCATCATTGTCGCTTATTACTCTAATTAGACATTTAAACAGTAAAATCAACAAGGCTATCACAATAGACTTAAATATTAAATATTATGAGTAAAAACATACGATATTTGAATCAGAAATTCCTTCATTAGAATAGAATAGAATAGAATTTTATTTTGCAAATATGGGTAATACATAATAGTTCTTAAGATTACATTTAGCTCAGCCACATTTTACCAATCGGCATGCAAACATTTGAAATTATTTATATAACTATTATTACACTTATTTAGATCAATTTATAAATTACCATTATAAAATTCTTAAATCGTCGACTTAATTAAAAATATATGTCTGTATTAAAAGGAAAATATAAATTAGTATCATAAGATTAAATATCATGTCATTACTATTACAAATATCATACCATTGTCATTACATCATTTAACATGTCATTACTATTACCAATATCATTATTATTACAAATCCAAAACCAAAATGTCAGAAATCAAAATGTCAAAGATCAAAATGTCAAAAATCAAAAATGTCATAAATAATATCAAGATGTCACTAATTAACAAATATTTTTCTCCAATAAGAACTCAGTTACACTGTAGTACGTTTTGTCTACCAAAAATTTCCGCAATCTACTCTTAAATTGTGCTGTATTTAAAACTTTCCAACTACTCGGTAATTTACTGTAGATAATGGGGGCCATGCAAGAAACGCTCTTACGCATCAAAGTGGTTCGACATGATACTTGACATAATTTGCTGTTGTCACGCCTATTCCTTGGGAATACAACAGCCAGGCGCTCAAAACAAGATGGATTTTGCTTGACAAACATAGCTACTTCAAAAATATAGATACACGGAAGTGTCAAGATTTTATGTAACTTAAAATAAGGCGCGCAACTGTCTGTCGATTTAAGTTTTAACAATGATCGGAGACATCTTTTCTGGGCCTTAAAAGCTATATCTCGATCAGTTGAGTTCACCCAAAAAATGATACCGTAGCGCAAGTGCGATTCAACTATTCCGTAGTAAGCCGTTAGAAGTGTTTTGACATCTACTATGGAGGATTATACATAATTATGGACATTATTGCGTTTAAGAAAGGTATCGTCCTCTGCTTGTGCAAAGAAGTCTTCCGGATTGTGTAAATAGTGTAGCACATCTGCTTATAGTAGTCGTCTTTGTTTTACACGACTTCGCAGGTTCATCGAAAGTTTAGAATTCAAAAAGCTGTTTTGTTCGTCTAGTTTCATGAGCATTAACTGTAACGTGATATCAGCTGTATACAGCGTCGTATCACGACAACACAAGTACAGAAGTGGTCACAGAGAGGTGGAGTGCGGGACCCGGACGCGCGCGTACGGGCAAATGTATGCGTAAAGTCCATTCACAGTTATTTTACCTCTGACAGCAGCAACCCAACAGCAACCTTATTACAACGGCAATAAAAATCACTGTGATTTTGACAGTGATATAAATTCAGAGGTAAAACAACTGTGAACGGACTGTAGGCGTGGCTGACTAGCTGCGTGGAAAGTTACACAGACGTTAGATAGTTGCGTTTAGAAAAAATAATAATTAAAATACCAATGAATTTGAAACACTGTATGAATATCGGAATTACGATATTACTCCTCTCAGTTCCGGAATTGAGATATCAGACAAATTGTAACAGAATTCCGGAATAACGAAATTCCGGAATTCCGGAATTGCATGCCCTACGTGGAGTGCGGCGTTTTCCCCTAAGCGAGAAACCGACTTAAATATAAACATAATCAGGAAAAACTAAAATTTTATCAACATAGGGTAATTTACGAAGTCACAAAGGTACTACGTTATCCACATTTAAAACCACTTCGCATAATAACCCTTTTTGTATAAAGCGTGTTAGGATAATTCATAATAGATACCTGTCGCCAGAAGTGGAATGATGATAAATATTCATTACAATATAACATTGATTGTGAATTATGGCATGGGGATAATGCCGATGTTTTCCTGAAGGTAAAACGCATCGTTAAAGTATTCAACAAAGTGAAAATAATGAATTTCCTGTTCTAACGACAATTTCAATACAAAGTTGGTCAGGTTATTTTCTTTTTGAGATTACGTAACTGCAAAATAAAAACCTGACCAACTTTGTGTTGTAACCTTTCGAAGTTGGTTTTTACAACAATTACAATAAAAACTTGTGAATTTTATGTAACAAAAACAAAATAAAAACCACATTCATCATACTCGGCCTGTTTACATACAGAGAGACGAAATAGAAATCCCTCCAAACCCGATATAAATCACCCTTTGACCCTTTCTTAGATTGCTACGAGAGCGACTTATACGTGTGCGTGGCAGCGCGCGGCACGACAAGGGAAAAGGAGCCGTTCCAGCAAGCCGCGACCTAACCTAGATAAAACTCGCATGCAGATATTTTACGAGGGACGCGAGAACGTGTTCGCTACAGTAAAAGGCGCGAACAAGTGAACGCGTTGAGTGCACGTGGTGCGGCGCCTTATTGGATACCCGCCGTCGGCGCCACGTCGCACAGTGGATCGAATCTGCTATATGGGGGACTTTCGTTATTTTTTTACATATTTCTTTTTTTTAATTCATATCAAAAGATCTCGTTATTCCGATGAATAATTGTAATTACAAGTTTTTCTCTAAAACTGATAGTTTGCCCGGAAAAAAATATTTTAGATTTTTTTGTATGGAATGAAACAGAAACTGCTAAAATGTGGCCATGTCTTGAAAGACCAGGCTTTCAAACTACTATATTCTTATTCTTTGATTTGTTGGCTATAATTCTACGCTATCAGCGCGCGCCCATAGTTGCCCGTTCAAGAGTTACGATGTTCGGAAAAATTAAAAAAAGTAAGTCCAAAGTGCATTTTCATTAATAATAATAATAATGTCATAGATAGAACATTAAAACATTTATAATTAAGGAATAATATAAATTATATAATATAATATATATATATATTAATAATAATAAAAAATAAAATTTGTAAAAAACTAACGAATGTCCCTCATATAGCAGTTTCGATCCATTGTGCGTCGCGTGGCTCCTCTGCGTTCCTTGTCGCTCGCTCCCGGCTCCGGCTCCGGCCCCGCGCGGCGCCGCGCCTCTAGACCGCTCCCGTGCGGACATTTTAGCGATAATAGCGTTGCATTGCTCCAGATTTTAGTATAAGTGCTGTTGTTTTGGAACTAAGCGCTTTGTTTTTTGGCTCAGGTGCCATCCTAACTGTACGTTGCGAATTGCTTAAACACAGTTTGTCCTATAAACAGATAGCAAACAGGATAATCACTGAATAGCCCCAATTACGAGAACAAACTGTTAAAAAACAACCAAAGCTTTGCCTAAGCTCGGCGACATTCCTCAGTAAGCCGCGTCTGTTCTCCTCCTCTGAGTAAAATCATCTAAAGTGGCGCGAGTTATATTCGCCGTGTCACAGCACTCACCACTAATTTATGAGGCTGTTAAGCTGATGAGCATGCAACGAGCGATCACGTGCGGACGCGGACGGACACAGGCGGACGGTGACTGTTTAAAGCCGCGCGTCGCTTCGCGAGTAATGATTGCACATTACTAAGCTAAGCTATACTAATTATGCGAACATTCTTGAGTAACTCCGTCACTTCTTTAACAAAATCTCGGACAACAGCACGCGAAAGCATACCTAACTACCTCAAGCTCACGTTTATTCCCATCTTACCTAAAACTATTTATATTTGCACTGAACCTGCGTTGGAGCACTACCTATTGTCGTATAATGACAACGGTTGAGGTACCTGCCCTTATTGCCCCATCTCAAAAATCCACCCTGTATATGTCGTGATTGTATATGTCGTGATGGACTGCTTAGCTTTATGAAGGTATAGCATGATGATAAATCATTTAAAATCTGCAATATTCTATGCTTTTGGCTCGTCTTTTTACCATTTGCGGTAAACTATAGAAGAATACGAACAAATTGCAATATTGCTCATCCGCCATAGCGAATAGCGTGATAATTTATAGCCTACAGACTGACCAGACTATTATGGACTAAACAAACTACACAAAACACTAGATTATGCAAAATTTAAACAAAATCTATCCGGTAGTTTTTGCGTGATGCTGGAACATACATTCAAACAAACAGACAAAAAGTATATTATCAGTATTAGAATCGTTCTCAGACCTCTTTATTTTATGTATAGATATAGATTATTTCTTCTTCTGCTGCTGGGAAATTCGTATGTCCAGTGTGGCATCGTTCCGCCACGAAGATAGCTGTCACCCTCTGTATGGACACCAGCTACCTCTTGCCCGCTTAAAGAGTCAAAACAGCTTCTAGGGACACACGTCCTTCTCGGAAGACAGAGCAGTATATGAAAGATGCGAGCTGTCCCATCTGTGTAGCTACATTATTTGTCGGCTATCTAGTAAAAAGTAGAAGAAGAATGCTGTTACAAGTAAATAAATAGAAGAAAGATGTTATGTTAAACGATAATCTTATCTGAGCATGCTTAGCTTTGAATCTTTAAGCCCGAAGCTAGTGATCTCGGGTCCTGATAGTAACCCCTTGTGCATGGATAAATAATCTATAAGTTTTCCCCAAACAACATTGTACCACTTACACACAATATCGAATTTTAATTATTATTTGCCCTAAATACCTAATAATGAACGTTGTAATCGAACTTATTCGCAATACACAATAGCGTTAAGTAAACAATATGCACAAAAGTAGTAATTGACGGTATTTTTTTACGTTTTTAGATTACTAAGACTCCGCTGTCCGTCCGTCTGTCACCAGGCTGTGTCTCATGAACCGTGATAGTTAGACAGTTGAAATTTTCACAGATGATGTATTTCTTTTGCTGCTATAACAAAAAATACAAAAAAACAGAATCAAATGAATATTTAAGGGGACTCCCGTACAACAGACATGGTTTTTTTGCCGTTTTTATAGATAATGATAAATGAATGATAAATGATAAATGATTTTATTTCTGTAAGTAGGTTTGTATAAACACTTTTGCACGTCAATCATATTTTAAAACTAGATGAGGTCGGCGTTTCCTATCTGACTACTCTGAGAAGAAAGGCCGAAACAAACTCAGAGGTCACAGTCTCTTTTAAAGTCCAGACATAATCTTAGTCAGATCATGTGAAGACCATGTAGCTTTGAGTCTGAAATGGTCTTTTGAGGAAAAACCACATAGAATGAGTGGACCTGTCCAGTCAGTGCACGCATTTGTCAGTAATCGTGAAGCTCAACTCAGAACTTAAGGAGCTCAACCATTAGACGAACAATACCAAAAACAGGACATTTGGGTAGGCCGCATAAAGCACTCAAACGGCCAGATCATCATTGAAACTAGCTGAGAAAGTGAAAAAAAATAAAACTGACGCACATAGTCCTCACATTCACAATAATTTAATAATAATGTTATACTTCAGAAAGTAAATTGTCATGTCATTCTATATGTAATAATAATAAAATGTCAAAGTTTATGTAAAATACAAATTAAAAAATAGCAAAATTAAAAATAATAAAAAACATTCAGTATGCAAAAAAAAATGGAGCAACTCAATCCCAAGCCTTTTTGTCCTCAATACAATATTTAACGGTATAAAAGGATTTCTGGCACAACTTACGTTTAATGAATGATTTTAATTTATTAAGGCATAGATCTTGAACGTGGCTTGGAAGTTTATTATAAAAGCGTATACATTGACATCTGAATGAGCCACCTATTTTCTTGAGCCTTGTTGTAGGTACAACCAATTTGTGTTTGTTCCTAGTATTTATGTTATGGATATCACTGTATTTTTTAAACAATTTTATATTTTTATGGGCATATAAAAGATTTTCAAAAATGTATTGAGAAGGCATAGTCATTAAATTAATCTCCTTAAATTTCTCTCTGAGAGATTGCCTCGGACTTAATTTATAAATTGATCGAACAGGTCTTTTCTACAAAACAAAGATAGTCTGAATGTCGGCGGCATTTCCCCACAACAGAATACCGTACGACATAACACTATGAAAATAAATAAAGTACACTAAACGGGCTGTCTCTATGTCGGTTAAATTACGAATTTTTCTAACAGCGTATGCTACGGAGCTTAGCTTTTTTGACAATGTATCTATATGTGGGCCCCACTGAAGCTTAGCATCCAAAGTTAAGCCCAATAATACTGTGCTATCTTCAAGATTAAATTCTTCGCCCTGAAGAGCGAAAACAGCGAATCAATACATTAGTTTTCACCTGTCTAACGTGAGTTAGCGTAAACTTAATGCATTTGGGTTTTTTTGGTTGAGAAGTAAATTATTGACATTGAACCAGTTAACTACTTTTGAGATCGCGATATTTACATCGTCGGTAATCAGCTGCTGACGTTTAAGTTTAAACAAAAGTGAAGTGTCATCCGCAAACAACACTATATCTATTGGAGGTCGTATATATGGTATGGCAACTACACTGGCCTGTATGATAATCATATTTACACCTGTCTGTCACCGTTTTTTATATAAGCATAGTTACGGTTCTGTTTATGTCTGTACATTGTCACTTGTGTGAAAAATATTAACCACGAATATATATAGTAAACTATTAGACCACTGCTGCTGGTTTTATTGTTGCTATTTTCCAATAATATCATGATTATCCTTTATGAGGTAAGGCAAGTCATTAATATAAATAAGAAACAAGAAAGGACCAAGAATTGAGCCTTGCGGGACTCCCATTGTTACTATAGATCCGGGAGATCTTTCTCCATTTACGTCAACGCTCTGAATTCTATTACTCAAGTATGAAGTAAGAAGATCCAGAGCGGTGTTCCGGATCCCGTAGTGGCGGAGTTTCCTGATTAACGTTTCATGAAGAACGGAATCGAAGGCCTTGGACAAGTCACAAAAGATACCCAAGGCATCGCATTTATCTTCCCATGCATTATAAATATGTCCTAAAAGTTCAACACCAGCATCAGTAGTTGAACGACCCCTTGTAAAACCAACCTGTTTGCTACGTAATAATGTATGTTTATTAAAAAATATTTTCAATTGGTTTAAAATTAATTTTTCAAATTTTTTACTAAAGGTACTGAAATAGTTCTATAGTTTGTGGGGTCTGAAGTACTACCTGATTTAAACAAAGGTATTATTTAACTTTTTTTCATAAGGTCAGGAAACTCCCCACAGTCGATACAATTATTAAATATAAGAGCTAAAATAGCTGCTACAATGTCAATAATAGACTTAGCAACTTCTACAGAATTACCCCACAGGTCTGCAGTCTTTTTTACATTTAAAGTACGAAAGGTCTTAATTATATATCTACAGGTAATATGTTCAAAATGAAATTCCGAATCGCCAACATTAACATTTTCTTTAAGCAAAGACTCAGCAACAGAAGGTGATGAGTTTAGGGATTTAGTAGTTGAAATTGGAATATCCGAAAATAAATTTTCAAAGGCCGCGGCGACTTGTGAGTCTGATTTTATTATATTGTCATTAATGGACAGGCTGAAGTCAGTATTTCGGCTCCTAGACCTTCCCGTTTCACTATTAATAATATTCCAAGTCGTTTTAATTACATTACTACTGTTTTTAATCTTCGAACTCAAATAACGCGACTTAGCCATACAACAAACTTTTTTAAATATGGTACGGAAGCCTTCGTGCGCGAGTCCGACTCGCACTTGGCCGGTTTTTGAATATTGTTCAGAATACCTAATAATATATAGTAATATTAATTTCCTACTCATGATTTAATACAGATAAGTAACACACTATCACTGCACATTTTTGTGTAACTGCTCTCCTGAAAAATTACCAAATCTGCACTTATAACATCTGTCTTCTACACTATCGATATGTATAGAGTATAGATTCAAGACACAACACAGCTAGCCGGCAGGCTGGAGCGAACTCCTGCACCTGACTGTTCATTGCACACTTGCACTGTACCGAGTTCAAATAGTAGGCGACTACTTTCCTCAATTGCACTGATAGCATTTGCACGTACGGGGACTACTTGTTCGTGTATTATCAGTTATATTGCCGGCACTCACATTGGTATAACGACTTATACATACAGTGCCTATTTCGTTAACAAGTTTTAAAACAAATATTAATTTAACAAAACAGTCCTAATTGTTGAAAGTTTCGATCCGAAAACACTCGCCCTTGGATTTAATCTGAAAAGGGCACTATTAGTATAACTAGCTTCAACATTAACCTTTAAGTAATTAAGCTGTTTGTACCTCGGCCTAGGTATACCTTTAAGATAATCGACATTAACTCGGAAATGTAATGGTTACATTGGGAAGTCTCTAACTAAATGGATAAGCCTGGGGAAGACGCTACTTATGCAAGATCATAGCCATGGGAACCCGACACAACTAGCACTAAGGTTGTACACAATGTACACCAGGTTGATGGTCTGGTCAAGCTGTTCTCTACCACTACCTTGTGATAGACAGAACGTCCTTTTCTATGAAAAACTTTAAAACTCACCTAGGGGCACCGGTGACTTTAAAGTTGGTGAAAGATTAAATAAACAGGAACAAAGAGACGGCGACGTGTAAACTGCGATAGCGGGCGACTCGGGGGCGTAGTGAGGGGCGCGGGGGGCGCGGGGGGCGCGGGGGGGCGCGGGCGGAGGCGGGCGTGGCGGGGGCACGAGGGGCGTAAAGAAAACCTACTTCACCTTGTTTTTACGGTCACGAGATTTAATAACGAAGAATTTGCAGAACGACCGCGTTTGTCGCCCGCTCGCAAGCCAAGCTATTTATATCTCTAGCACAAAGAAGTAAAGCTCAAAGTGGAATGCGCAGGAGCCCCAATATGTAGTAATGAGTAGCCTAGGATCCCGAAAAGCGGAGTTGATTGTACAAACACTGGTACAATGGCGCTATCGTTCGTAAAAGGCAATAGTTCAATGGCTAAAACTGAACACTTATGATGACATCGAATTATTGCTGCAAGCTTCGTCAATATGAGGTTGAAAATATAGACACACAAATACACAGACACACACTCACATGAACACATACACACATGCACATGCACACACACACACACACACACACACACGTACATACTATTTTAGGATATATCTCTAAGTTTTTTCTTTTTTTTATTATTTAGTTATACCCAGTTCAAGTCTTGTCTGTTTAATTTGGGATTTTATTTGTTTTATTGTTTATTTAATTTTTTTGTTGTTTCAATTCTATTTTCATATTGTACATCACTTTTACCAATTAATTATTATGTCATTGGAGAGCGAGATCTCCTAGCACAGGTATATCATTTACTTAAAAGGAGGTCCCTATGTAAGATTTACTGTAAAAGTTGTACAAGTTTCTGCAATAAACCTTCTTTTTTTTTCTTTTTATCGTCGGTTAATAATTGCATAGCGCACTCTCTCTAGAATTGCCTAGAAATTGAAGGTAAACACTTGCTGTTAATCTTAAACTAAATAAGTACACAGTTCAAATAATACACACACAAACAAACACAGTTCATATATGCAATATCGTAGTAGCCTTTACTTAAAGAGGTAGATTCGTTTCAAAAGGCTACTTTCTACTATAGAATACTGAAAAGCGTAAAACATTCATAAACTACCAACAGATTCACCTGTATTAATCAGAGAGTCTGTCAGAGTCAGAGTAAACAATCTATCAAAGCGTTGTTATAAATAAGTAGTAACGTGGTCATGTTTCCCTTGTCCGATGAGTCCCCAGCCCGCGTCGTAGCTGAGCCTGTAGCCTTAAATTCCCTTAATAATAATAATATAAACCTTTCGATCCAGCCTGTCCCCACTTGCTGCCCTCTCTCAGTGACGCCCTAAGCCGAGGTCCGTACCCCACAGGGGGTGCCCTTAGCGTGCGGTCATTTAAATATAAGTTTAGTATTAAATTTCGGTCCTGGCTGGAGGCTTTTCGAGTAAAATCTTAAGGCACCCACAGGACAGTTCGGTTAAGTAGCCAAGACCTCAGTGGTCAAAAATACGAGTTGCCATTCCAAAAAAAAAAAAATCTTGTTACCCACTTGCTAGAGAGAAGTACATTCATCGTTTTAAGAACTTTATTCATGTAGGCAACTCTATTGCACTCTCTCTTGTTGCTATGCTGGTGATAAATAAACTATTTATTTATTTTTATTATAATTATATTCAATGACCCAAGGTGAAATACCATAATTTAGTAATAAGTGGCGACAGTATTAGTTCGGAATGTTATCTATTTTACAGCGGTAAGTATAAGAAGAAGCCAGGAATAGATTCGAGCCGAGAACTGACCTAGATGCGTGCCCTGTCCGGTCGGACGCGACCGGACGATGCCGCGCGGCCACGGACGGAGCCGGTCGGACGCTGCACAGACTTATTGGACGACGTGACGTCCCGCAGGCACCGCCACCTTACTTTGGAAGCCACTCAACAGACTGCGCTTTGAATATTTTACTTGCGCCCCTCTTATTGAACGTCCTGCTGTCCGTTGGAAGCGTCCTTCATATAGATACAGATCAAACCGACACATTTTATCATTCACCTTAACACTTCAATGTGAAAGTTGTTGTAAGATGAATCAATCATAAGCTTCATATCACGTAAGGTTTATTTCATCTTACAAACTTAGCTCTCTGAAGATTGATAAGTTTTACCTTTTCCATATAACTTGCACAATGAAGCTGATCGATCTTTGTATATTAAGACTGACAAGAATGTTCTCTCCAAATATATTTGATGTTGTATCCATAAATTAAAGAGTAAACAGAGCCGTAAGCTCATTGAAAACAAATGAACGGTCCAATTATACAAGCATAACTGATTGTTCGTATGACACAGACTGCTGTCACCCCTCGAGGTGAAGGGCATCGGCGCAATGGTTTTAAAATAATAATTATTCGATTTGCATCACTGTGTTGCCCGAAGATTTCAGTCGCGACACATTTGCGGTCCTTTTACCAAGTAAGAGTGACTGACAGTGTTATGTTATTTTATTAGTACCTAATAAACATTTATGCTAAATGTAGTTTTTAAATAACCAGAATCAATTACAATGTATGCAAAATTGGTAAATTTTTTACGACCACAAAAATGTTAAAATAATAAATTAATAAATAAATAAAATTATTTATATTTTATTAATAAATAAATTCGATGTAAATAATGACCCATAGTTAATTCTTCAAACAAATTTCGTGTCTCTGATATAACATGTACTTAAATGTTGAAACATTCGGTCAGCAGGGCGAGTCGTACTCGTGCTGCAGTAGGTGTAGTCCAGAGTACAGCCCACTTACACCTGTCAACCTGATGCACAACTATTTTAGACGAACACTTAGCTCGTGTTCGTCCCCGACGCATGTCAATCACTGGATATGGATTGGAAACTTTAATAATTTAGTAAGCAAACTGCTTTGCTCTCTTCTAAACTTGCGTCTGGTATCTATTACTGCAGTGACATTTCTAAGAAATCATTTTCTCGTAGTGACGTTTACGAAGATGATTATGGTACAACTGCACAGCGTGACACCGTGATATGGTAATCACCGATGTGGTCCAATGTGTCAAACTTTACGTACAAAATTATTCTCAAAACTAACTAAAAACACAGCTCACGCATAGGCACGCGCTATTCATTCGATACTAAATTCAGATTGTTATTGAGCATAGCGAACTGATTGGAAAAGTAATTTGTAATTCACTAATTGGTCGGAACTTGCTTGATATTGTCGCCAATTTTTTGTTCCAATACTACGGACACGATACGTTCCAACTAAACTTTTCAATTGTATTTTATCCGTAGAAAAAATATTTCCATGAACTTTTGCCGTAACGACTGGTTTCAATTAAATTGAAACTTTGTCTGTCTGTTCAGTGATCGATTCCATTTTGTTTTTGAAGCTTACATTTTGTTTACACAAAGCGTCGGTCGCGGCGGCGGCGGCGCCGCACTCTACCCGCACAAATAAAATAACACTCCTCGTGAAAAATTGGAAATTCAATAACTCCCTCGCCGAGGAGCGATTTCCTCCCGACACTCGACAGGCGACTTTAAAAATATGATAGATGATACATTGGCGGGTTTTTTCTCGTTCAACTTCAACTCGCGGCGGCGGCGGCGGCGCGGCGGCGCGGCGTGGTTTTGGGAGCGTTTTGTTCCGCTGATTTATTGGCGTCGGATTATATCCGCGACGGTTTATCGGTAAGCCTCTCATCTTCGGTAAATGATTGCACTTCCATACTTTTTACAATTTGAATTTTTTTATTTCCCATCGAAAGGCTCTGAGTTCTGAAAACTTTTTGATTTCGATTTAAATATTCAACAGGCTGTCTGAACCTATTCAATTTATTGCTCATCTAGGTAATGATTCCGCTGATGTTGCTCATCCAAATCTTAGGTGGGCGGGGTGTTGCTGAGAGCGTCGGCAAACACGTCGCGCGGGAAATATCTCGCTTCTTGCATGTAATACAGGACCACTATTATGTGAACACACAGAAGGTGTAGTACCTACTCTTGCTACCGATCGATACAGAGCCCAAAACTCAGCAGTCTCAAGCGATTGTCGTCACGAGTTGCAGACACAAGTTATCTTTTCCACACCTAAAGTGTTACTCGTGCTTATCCTGACGTCTCATTAGTAGTGGACCTTCTGTTCCGCGCCGGTGTGGTGCCGCGGCCCCGCACGGTCGTCGTGCGTTAGCGGCACGTTACAATAGCACTGCGTGCGTCTATCTGCTTTGAGCTCGCGGTAATGAAGCCGCGCCTGCGAGTGACTCTCGTCCGCGGTACTCACCGCACCGGTTAACGTAGCTATGTCATTGCAGTGAATGGGATTACAGGCAGGACGATGAAGTTGACCGCTTGACACAACCACGTATGGTTGTGACGTCAATTTCTTGGGTGGAATGAGAACCTCTTGAGCAGGGATCCACTACTCCTTACCACTGTTCATTAAATAGTGTTTTGTTAATTATAGCTGAAGCGACGTTTCTTCGCAAATTTTTATGTACGCCTTGTCGACGCACAATACTGTTGATGCGGAAGTGTCGCAATAAACGTGGTGTCCCATTAGCACGTCGCCGCGTCGCGGAGACGTAAAAGTTTGTTCAATAGGCTAGGATATATTGCGAGGGAGCTAATCTGGAGTGTGTCGCCGCGAAGTACAAAGTGTTTCCATTAAGCTGGCGCCGCGAGTCGCGACTAGGGAATGCAATCCCGACTCGAGATTGCAAATTCGAGATCCCGCGGGATTAGAAATATCAGACCCGCGGGATCCCGGAATTTTCGGCATCCCGTCTAGTTTAAAAAAAATGTTAATTTCGGATGACTGAAAAAGCTAATAACTGCTTGTTTGTGATAGTGAGGTTAACTAAAATAACATATTACTCGAAAGAAAATAAAAACCTTTATTCTTTAATCTTACCAACTAAATAATTATCAAGTTTTAAGGAAATTAACATAGGTAAATTAGGTAATCAAAACAATAAGCATATTTCAACGGAATTAGGAAGTAGTTACCTACGAGTGATTTTGAAAATGACTCCTTAAAAAACAAAGGGTATTAATAGTGTCATCTGCTAAACGGCATCTAATGTCCGTTGCAATGTACCTCGCTGCTGAGAGTCGGAGAGGGCATCTCTCCGACTCAACACTGGTTGGCAAGAGCGTGGCGAAGCAATTATATGCAAACTGCAAAAATCGCCCCCTTGTTCCGCCCAATCCCGTCAATCTCGAACGGGATCTCGTCATATGATGCGTCGGGATTGATCCCGAAAAATTACACGAGATCTCACGAGATCGGGATCCCGCGGGATCTAGATTGCATTCCCTAATCGCGACTCAATAGCCGGTTGTTGCGAGTGCTGTGCGTAATAGCAGCGGGGCTGTATGTTGTGTACAAGATGCTTCAGCCAAAAAATAATCTTATAGTGCATCTATTTTCTGATTTTGAATACCTACAGTTTCCGTCACTCTTCACAAAATTATGGATGTGCCAAGATTTTACCACAATACTTTTCATCGACAATTGCGTTTAAAAAGCCTAGAAAAAGCCAGCAAAGGGTCAAACACAGTATATTTACATGGCAGCATTCCTTCCCTACCTCGTGACATGTGCCGTAAGGTACGCGTCCGCGTCATACGCAGTCTTTCGCGCGTTTTAATATCTCACGCACCGTGGCGTCTCATGCGGAACACTGACAATTCAAAAGTGCCTGTAACTGGTTTAATTAAGATAAATGCATTGTTTTTTTTCACTGTTGTCAGGCTTGTAATGGATATCTTCTTTGGTTTGAACTTGACTGTTGTTTGGAACACATAGCCCGCTTTAATTAAACAAATATTATTGTTGAGCATCATCTGCCTAGCCTTTTCTCAACTAAGTTGGGGTCGGCGTCCAACGTAACCGCCATACAACACAGTAACTGGGTAGTATGATACCCCTTGGTAAGACTGGTTGTCAGACTTTCAGGCTTCTGACTACCAATACCGACTGTTAAAGATCTACGTATCACAGACGGTACCACGGTTTAACATGCTTTCCGAGGGAAGAGGGGTCTCGATATTGTAATGGATGGTCACCCATTCACAGACCGACCTCGGCTCGGATCTTCATCATCATCATCATATATTGTATCATATCATATCATATCATATATTAAGCGTGCGACCTATATTCAATCTTGACTCTACTTTTGCTTATCTCTGAAGGCTTGCTTCACATTTGTTACTGACACACGTAAACTCTCTGCGCATCAGTTGTCTTGTGGGATCATCAGACGCACAGCTCTTCACAGCTTCCGTCTTGCAACTAACAAATATTTCTATGTGTAAGGTAACATCATAACATCGTGCGAATTGGCGGTAACCCTGTTATACTATCGTGCGAAACGTGCAAATAAAGTTGATAAAATGCGCGGAACTAGCGAGCGACGACACCTGGATTGTTTATAACAACCACAAGCACGCGGGGTGCGGGCGCGGGGCGCGCGGGCGCGGGCGTAGGGGTGAGCTCGTCAAAAATTTCCGTTGTTATGAAAGCTCACACATTTTCCGGCGGGCGGCGGCTTCCTACTGTCGCGGTACAAAGTTTACGAGGTTTACGCACGACTTAACGCACACATTTGGCAACTGTATGGAGCTTTTTGAACTTATTTATTTAATGAATCGCATGGGTAGAAGCGATCCATTAAAGTTATTAGAGGTATTCGCACAGTAGGTACCTACAGTAAGTGCAAGATAGTAAAACTTTTTAGTAAATGTTTACTTTGTATTTATGGATTGGCTGCGGCTTCAGCTGAGTTCCTATTTAGAAATAATGTCGCCGACGCGAGCTCTTTCTACCTAGGCTTTTACTAGCGGTCAGCTCGCCTCGTCAGTCGTCGTGGAACTTGTTTCTCGAATGACGAGAACACGCAGTCAACTTAATGGAAAACTGAATGCATATAAAGAAAACACGAGGATATGTTTTAGCCATCCTGGGGCGCCACCACCAGTGCGATGCATATGCGGTGGTAAGACGGAATGATGTTACACTCGTCACGCTTCACCAATATTATTGTATGTTCTGTGGTGTGTGCGCGAAGTTATTATTTCGTCTGTATAACACCCGGCGCGTGTCTGTGCAGTGGCGTAACCGTGGCATAGCTGTGGCATAGCTGTGGCGACCGGGTGCAGGTAAGATGGCGGCGTGCCAGCCCCGGGCCGCAGGTAATGTTGCAACACGATTCAATCCTCAGCGTCTTTCTCGCGGCTATTGATTGCACTCTCGATGCCGCTGCACCAAACCGCATAGCTTCGCTCCGCACCACGCCGCCGCCCGCCGCGCGCCGGTGTACTCTTTTTCCACGTTTGTGTTCACTTATCGCTCGCTCATTCTTTTATGATTTAATCTTTATCGGTCGGTAACTGGGTGCGATTATCTTAGAGTAGGTAAGCATATAATTATTTCTCAATCCGGTTTACTAATGCCCACTTAACTAATACAATATTATTTTTTGAGTTACTGTCAAACTGCTGTCAGAAGCAAACCATACGCTCCGCAAGTATTTTTACGATTTCTATAAATGCTGTGAAAGTGATGTGATGTGTGCCTCAAAACATTATAAAAGTGTAGCCAAAGTATTTATGATTTTGTGTTAATTTTATTTAGTGTCATTAACAACTAAAACTAAAAAAAACTAATTTTGATAGGTAAGTTTAATATATGTTCAATGACGGCAGTTGCGATGCCGGAAACAGTGCCAGTCAACCTATCACATCGCTCGATGTCCAGCTGGTGAAATGCCCGTATTGCTCACAGGCACGCTTTTTTAAAGGCGAACGGGGGCTGAGGATACACTATGGAAAGATCCACAGATCACATAGTGTACCCTTGTGCCCCCCAGCTACATTCCCAACATCAACACCTCCGGACCAAACATTGTGGCAAACGCTAACAAAATTAAAAAATTCAACCCCGGTTTTAAAGAGAGTTCCCCGGGGCGCGAGACGATCTGTTGCTCTAAGTTTGGCGCGATGTCTCCGTCTTGCGACCCAGGAGAACTCACAAAGTGCCTGGGAGCAATTACTTACCTTCCCTTATAGGATTCTTCATGTGCAAAAAAATTTGGCACCCAAAAAAACACTAACTAACCAAATTAAAGACAATTGTAACAATTCGACCCTAATTTTAGATCCAAAATTACCTAAATTTAACAACCAACCACAAAAAGGCTTATGTTCACATGTGGAATCCAAATTAAGTGAAGGTGACATCAGGGGCGCGGCCAGGATACTGTTTAGCAGCGATGTGGTGGCGCCTTACTCTCCAGAAACGCTAACAGCTCTAGAGAGTAAACACCCGGCGCCTGCGGATGGTCTCACCTTTCCCGACCCACCTGACCCTCCCAATCTTAATTCAACCATTCTAAACGTTTCGGCCCCCCAGTTGATTGCAGCCGTGAGCTCTTTTCGAAGTGGTTCCGCCGGCGGCCTCGACGGCCTGACTCCACAACACTTAAAAGATCTACTGAGTTCAGGCGCCGGGGAAGCTGGTGAGTCGCTTTTGAAAGAGCTTGCGGCCCTGATTAACCTCATGCTCTCCGGCGGTGTGAACGAGGCCGTCGTCGACATTTTGTACGGGGCCAACCTATGTGCCCTGCGCAAAAGAGACGGTGGCATTCGTCCCATCGCCGTTGGGTGCACCTACAGGCGTACGGCAGCCAAAATATGCTGTAAGCTGTATAGCGAATCGCTTACAGCTAAGTTTCAGCCCCTACAGCTTGGTTTTGGCTCGAAAGGGGGCTGTGAGGCTGCCGTACATGCCCTTTCCACCTTTTTAAACTCCAACAGAGGTGAGGTCATCCTCAAGGTTGATGTGAAGAATGCCTTTAACTCTGTAAACAGGGACACTTTGTTGGCTGAAGTCAAAAAGGAACTACCCGAAATTTATGGTTTTTTGTGGCAATGTTACAGGTACCCTTCCAAATTATTATACAAGGACAATGTTTTGGAATCTGCAGTAGGATGCCAACAAGGTGACCCTCTTGGGCCTGTGATTTTCAGCTTGGCTATTCATCCAATTATCCAAAAATTAAATTCTAAATTTAACGTGTGGTATTTAGATGATGGAACGCTAGGAGGTGATGTAGACACTGTTTTAAAAGACCTTCAATTGCTCAAACAGCAATTTAAATCTATTGGCTTGGACCTAAACCCCTCAAAATGTGAAATTTACCTTTCTGACATTTCCGACAGAGAACTGACCATAGAGAAATTTAATGCAATAGCCCCACAAATCAAAGTTCTAGAAAAAAGTTCACTGCACCTCCTAGGGTCCCCAATTTTAGAAGACAGCTTTTCTCCTTTCATCGACGAAAAAATCAAAAACTTCAACGAAATTTCGGCCAGACTTTCCAAAATTAATTTACATTCAGCATTCACCCTGATTAGATATTGTTGTTTTGGCCCAAATTTTATATATTTTCTACGTTCTTCCCCTTTATGGAAGCAGCCATATCTTTTAGACAAAATTAACCAAATTATTCGCAGCACAGTAACATCCATTTTAAACGTGGCCTTGGACGACCGAGCGTGGCTTCAAGCCACACTACCCATCCGTTTTGGTGGCCTCGGCGTCCGCAAAATTACCAGTATTAGCTTACCGGCGTTCCTGTCCTCTGTCCACAGCATCGAAAAGTTAACCAGGAAAATTTTAGCCCCCTCCCTGGTTGACTTTGAAGTGCCGTGCTTGACTGATGCGGTGAACGCCTGGACAGCGGCTTGCCCAGATACAGATCGGCCCGTAAACCCATCTTCCCAGAGACAATGGGATGAGCCGCTCTGCAGGTTGGTACGGAATAAACTTTTCAATACGTCCTCCAATACTGCTGAGCGTGCCCGTCTGCTGGCTGTGGGAGAATGGGAGTCGGGCCTCTGGCTTCAGGCACTTCCATCACCTAACATAGGCACTATGTTGTGTGACACCACTTTCCGGCTCGCTACTTGTCTCCGTCTGGGCGCTCCTTGCGGGGCTCCGCATCGCTGCCAGTGCGGTGAAGCTGTCGACTGCCTCGGACACCATGGCCTATCTTGCAGTAAGAGCGCAGGCCGGATAGCACGACACGCCAGCATTAATGACATAATCCGCCGTGCTCTTGCCACCGCCGGGGTGCCAGCTATTTTAGAACCCAACGGCTTGGCACGCGACGATGGGAAGAGACCAGACGGAATGACCATAATGCCCTGGAAGTTAGGCAGGCCTTTGGTGTGGGATGCAACGTGTGTCGACACCCTTGCGCCATCCCATCTTCCTAGCACGGCGGGCTGTGCTGGGGCGGCTGCTGCAAGTGCGGAAAACCTCAAACGGCGAAAATATTCGAATCTTATTGGGAGTTATATGTTCGAGCCGTTTGGGGTTGAAACACTAGGGCCGTGGGGTCCGAGTGCCCACTTGGTTTTTGCAGACATCGCTAAGCGGTTGGTCGACTCTTCACGTGACCAGAGGGCTGGCCTATTTTTTGGCCAAAGAATCAGTATCGCCATACAACGTGGCAATGCTGCCAGCCTTTTGGGCACTTTTCCTGTCGACAGCGATGCGGATGAATTTTTTGATGCCCTATGATTCTTGTCCTTCTTTCTTTTTTATTTTTATTTATTGTTATTTAGTTGTACATACTATTAATATTATTTGTAGATTATGTAAGATATATTTTATGTAAATTTTAACACAATTGCAAGAAATAAAATAATTTCATAATAAAAAAAAAAAAAAAAAAAAAACTAAATCGAAAGTTTCAAGTTTCTCCCAGCAAACTATCGCCATTTAAAAATTTAAATTTCCCCAGAATCCATGCATGGCCAAATAGAAAATTATACAAAGAATAATGCAACTAAATGCGACTAAAATATTAGGTCAGCAAATATTCCACAAAAGCCTATTTATTAGTCGACCCAGATCAAACTCTTGTAGTGGTACGATACCTACTAGTGGCGCCAGTGCGACGATAGACCTAATAGACTCCGACAATGCTCCTGAGGCAAACTGGGTGGAAGTACCCGAACGCAAAAAACCTCGCAGCCCAGATGAACTACCAACTAGCCAAAAACAAACAAAATGAAATAGCTGCTGTCTTACTGCTCCTGTTACTACCTCCAACCGATTCTCTAGCCTTGATGTCACAAACGACCCTCCTAAAATGGCTCAAAAGCCATCTAACCACCTCCAATATTCTTAGACAAAGTTAGCAATATTCAAGCCACTCTATGACATGCTGAATGACATAGCCTGTATGAAAGCAAGATCCTCCGTAGAAGCATATACAAAAATCTACAAGGAACTTAAAAAACGAAAAACTGAATTCTATACCTATAAACCCAAAGAACAAAGGAGCTTTCGAGTAGTCCTTAAAAATATCCACACATTTACTGACACTAGCGATATAAAAGTGGCTATCGAAGAATTAGACCACAAGGTTACAAATATCTGGAATATAAAGGATAGAAAAAGCAAAACACCTCTTCCACTGCACTACATAGTACAATAATAAAAACATTTATAAAGTTGTGCGCCTTCTCCATTGCTGCGTTGTATTTGAACCACCAAAACCAAAAAAAAGAGATCCCGCAATGCTCCAACTGCTAGAGATATGCACACACAGGTATACTGTGTCACTGTTAGCCCAGATGCCTTAAATGCACTGGAGCCATCGCTACCCTTGACTGCGCGAGAAATGAGCGATTAGATAATGTGCGGTGCATCCTTTGTGAAAGAAACCACCCTGCAAATCAAAAACCCAACACAGCAAGACACACTAAAAAAAACGTAGTTCAGCGAAATATTGCCGATAATATGAAAGTGCTGGCAATAAATCACACGCCAAAATAACAACCGGTATACCAACTAAAGAAACCCAACCAACAACACACCTTTTTCTCTTTGGTAACAGCCTGGAAACCCTCATGGAAGTCCTCCGCCTTGGGGCGGGCGAAGAGATCTGTGAGACTTCTACTGACTAAAAACCACCCCGTCTTCCCTCACACACTTTCACCGGGGGCTACGGGGGCACTTAAGCACTCTTCAACGCTGTTCCCGACTGGTGCCAGCCCGCCTCTGCGGGCTCCGTCCGATCAAGCGAGGGGAGTGAGGTGTATGACTCCCCCCGCGACGTCTAAGAGGGGCGCGCGTGGAACATTACTCACCACTACCTCGGGTCACATATGATACGGGGCAGCAGACGTTCCCGAGTCCGCTGTCCCTGGACCTATTTAGGGGGGCCGGAAGAGGGAATTATTGGTCCTCTGCTGACGCCCGGTGTGCCTGCTGCGGGCCGGGAGAGCACTGACCAACAACACACTTTTTATCTTTTTTTTTTTGATCCTGGGTGGAAAATCCTCATGGTTGTCCCCCGCCCTGGGGGGGCGGAGGGGTCTGTCAGACTCTTACTGACTAAAAACCACCCCGGTGTTCCATCTCACACCTGCGCCGGGGGTCGCGGGAACGTACGAATCTTCCGCAACCCCTGGCTGGTGCCGGCCCGCCACTGCAAGGCCCGTCCGGTCGAGCGGGGGAAGTGAGGTGTTTGACTCCCCCCGCGACGTCTAAGAGGGGCGCGCGTGGAACACTACGCGCCGCCACCTCGGGTCCTGATGTATGAGGGGTGACGGACGTCCCCGAATCCGTCGCCCCTGGACCCATTTAGGGGGGCTGGAAGAGGGCTTTGTCCGCCCTCCGCCGACGCCCGGTGCGCCTGCTGCGGGCCGGGTGAGAGAATGAGATCTCTCGCTCCCTTTCCGCAGCCTCCGCCTCCTTCTGCGAGATGACTGTTTCTCAGAAGGATACCACCGCGTCCCAGAACTCCTCGCCGCCGACCATCGCATTCACAACGGCCGGCAGCGAGAGGTCACTGCCTACTCCTGAGATGAGGGCACGGCGCCAACAACACACCTGCCTCAACCAAAACCAAACCGGTCACCTGACAATTGACATTAAGTAATTTATGCAGTCACTCATGCACCAGATGGTGCTAATGCCTAAGATGCTGGGAGGTCTCATGTCCATGCTTCCAAGTTTAATGCATTAACATGGTGCTGTTAAACTCAGAGGAGTTAAAACTGTTTTATACCAACACAATATTGATATAACGTTATTATCTGAAACACATTTCACTTCAAGAAGCCATATGGAATTCTCTGGATATAAGCTTTATCATACCACAAACCCTGATGAGAAAGCACATGGTGGATCAGCTCTAATAATCAGAAGCAAATTAAAATATTACGAATCATTATCCTACAGCAAAGCACCAATTCAAGCAACAACTGTCATAGTTGAAGATTGGGTAAGCCCCGTTACTGTGTCAGGTCTCTACTGTCCACCGAAACACATAATCAAACAGGAAGAGGTAAGCGAGATCTTCAATGCCCTCGGCGATCGGTTCATAGCTTTCGGGGACTTCAATGCAAATCATAGCTATTGGGACTGCTCAAGCTTGACCCTCCCCAGGGTCCAACAGCGACTCAAGACTGTTGAAAAACTAAAAATGTAAATTATATCAACAGGTGAGCCCACATGTTGACCCACTGACAGAAAAAAGTACCTGACTTAATAGCCTTGTCTGCTGTTACTTTCAGTGTCAGAGCAGCTACGAGCTATCTTCGGACCATTCATCAGTCGTAGTTACCTTAATAAGTCGTTTCAAAGAAACTCCAGAAACCTGTGTCTTTCACACCAAAAACAATCTTCAGATCAATGATCGATCAGACTTTGACACCTACTGTCAGTTTAAAAACAGAAGATAATATAGTAGCAGCAATAGAATATTTTAATAATTCAGTCCAAACTGCTGCCTGGCAATCTACTCCTACCAACAAATTAAATAAGAACAAGAAATCTATACCTATCCTACATTACACTTTTTTTTCTTTTTGGGTCATCAAATAACTTCTCCCGCTCTGGGCGGAGCGGAAGGGCGTGGCAGACTTCTTCTTCAGCTTCTTCTTCTCTTCATCTCGAATTAGAACCGTCATGAAAACTATTAAAGTTAGGTAGGTACTTTAGATGTCGTTTCTTTTATTACAGGGAAGACGTAAAATGTTGTAATTAGTGTTAAAGAATACATGTACATAACAAAGACAAAACTTTTATTACAAAGAAACTCAATTGTGTTTTGATTGACGGCGTCACCTCACCTAACGATGAACAAAATATACCCAATGTCGTAATACATAGCGACAGATTGTAAGAAAAAGGAAACAATAAAAAACATAACACAAATGAGTATTGAAATGAGTTTAGAGTTGTATAGTAATAAATATGTCCTTTCTGAAAACCGATTTTAAAGATTCAACTGTTTCTCAAACTAGATGTCGTATTAATACATAGAAACAAAACTCTCCTACAGAAAGTTAACTATAAGAAAGTAAGTTCATAATACTCTTGATCTTATGAAATCTGAGACAAAGCCCTATACAGACACTGTCGATAAACGTTCCGCGAAGATATTATATCACTTAACAGGATCAGCTTCCATGACACCCAGGCTAAGTAATAGTTCTCGTGGCGCAGCTTAATGCAACAAAGAGCGAGCGATTAAACCAATTAGCAGCGGAACGGAGCAAGCAAAACCTGCCAAACAAAGTGCTCTGCGGCGGAGTGTTGAATAATTCTTTGGCAGCGCGCTCTTCACACCGCCGGGCGAGGGTTGCAGGTGCCGGTCACACCGCCGATGATCTGCTGTTCTGTAGGATAGTCCAGTCGGCTCAAAACGTAAGATGTACGTATGTATTGAATCCTGTAATAAAAAAATTGGGAATAGAGCCACTATTATATTTCTCTTTATAAAGTCACTGCTCTATTTACTTTGATAGCACAACATTCGATATTTGCCAAAGCAAACCTCTACGTGCCAAAACCTGACGTGATAGCGCACCGCGCTTGAAGTACACAATATATCGCGAAAAAGACGCGCGACGTCACGGACGAGGCCTCATTAAACCAATTCACTAACACAAAGTGGGTCCGAATGCTCCTGCTCTTTGTGTTGCCGAGTGAGTGAACCCCCCACCTCCCCTTCCCCCGTAGTCACTGCCCAGCGGCGTTCCTTGGCCCAGTGCGAAATATGACGTCATAAAGTACGAAATTAACTGAAATGGCGCGTACGTAGCGGCTACCGACTAGCGGCGATATCCAATTCAATTATGATAAATTTTATTTTAGGAAGCTACATTACCACAATCATTATGTGTGCATATTCATAACGGAGCACATATTCTGTACATAATATTAATGTATGCACATCGATGGCCGCGAGTGGGGACATTAATTTGTTCGCTCCACTCTAATGTGTCGAGCGAAGTAGCTGCTCCACTGCGAATGTACGTCTGTAGTGCCGCACATAGACATGCACTGGGCGCGGTGACGCGTAGACGCTGTTCGAAGATAAAGATATTTTATTTTGCAAATATGGGTGCAGTACATGGTGTTAAAGGGAATAAATAGGTTCAGTCATATTTTACCAGTAGGCATGCAAAAGTTACAAAATTACTAATCTACTAAAATAATCAACTAAACTTTAACAAACAGAACAAAAAAAAAAAATAACACAAATACTAAACAATAATAAAATACACAAAAACTAAACATTTTAAACAGTCTAAGTTTCAATTTTTTTCCCACTCAAGAATTCTGTAACGCTCTAGTATGCTTTGACTGTCAAGAAGCTACGAAGCCTTTTTTGACGAAACAGAAAACATTTCAGCACGAGCTATGCGTCCCCCTGAGTGGTCCACAATACTTATTCGGTGTCAGCTAATGAAAACAGTTACTAGTTAGGTACTAATGTGTCTTATTATTTACATTTTGTGTAGACTTTTGATAACTTAGTTACGTGCGAAGAAACAGTGGGGTGATTCTTCAGCTCTGTGCCGTCGCACGTCGGCATATTTCTCAATTTGTTCGACTTGGTGTCTTCGTGAAGGTTGCGAGTAAACAAGTGACGTCATTCAATTTTAGCTTTATAGCTTCACAAACACTTCCCAGAATGGCCGTCGTGCAGTCGCGCTAGGGTAGGGGTAGGCTAAGGTTTAATGTAAGTTGTGTACAAACAGGCGGCGCCGCCCGCCCCCGCGCCCCGCGGCCGCGCTGCACTAACCAACGCGCTCTTGATGTTGTCCGCCGCTCGTAAAGTAGGTACTCATTTATTCGATAACGGCTCAATGAAACTGCAACATATTAAGTGCATATCTATTTAAAACAAAACAAAACGGATGCCGATATCGAACGCTAAAGCGACGCGTGAACTGACTCCACTGCAGAATCGCAAAACAGGATAAATAAATCTTTCTGTCTGCGAAAAATATCGGGAATATTTTCGTATCTGGACACGAATATAAAAACCAATCACTTCGAAGAGTTCGGAGCGTGCTCAAGTTTAGCGCGGCAATGTTAGTGTGGAGGCGACGAGGAGCACACGACGTACACACGGCACAGTAGCGAGCGAGCTACGATAAAATACTCACACATTTACATAACGATTGATATTCGGAGCAGAGCTCACGTCCCGATGTAATAACACTATCCTTACGACGTTAAAGGACATTAACCCCCGCCGTCGCTGGATCGCCGAACAGCGCCGATTAAAGTGCCCCGTATAATGTAACATGGAACATACCAGTATACATATGTACACAGTTTACACAATCCCGCTGAAGTTCATGAGTGCGTCAGCTAGTGTGGCGCTTGTGAAGTGTTACGATACACTAGCTGCAGGCTGATGGAGATGTGTGTGACGGTGGCGATGTGTAGCCACTGAACGCATCGTCTTAATACAGACATAGGTACTGATGTACGAGACTGCTGTGTCACACGCCATGACTTTATTTTGCATACCACACCAATGTAAAATAAGCGACTACCTTTTAGCTGACCGATTTTGAGAAACCGATTAATAATGGTCTTTGTGGTCTATTTCCCTCAAAATATAAATATTTCAGCAAGCTAGCACCATTAGCATAATCAGTCTATAATGTGTGTGTCTGCTGCGACACAGCCCTCCTCTCTTTGAGAGGGAGTGGGCTGTAAATATAGTTTTATTATATTTTTTGGCGGTACACAACTTTAAAAAATTATTTAAAAAAAACGATGGATGATTTTTTTAAATATATTATTATCTGCTTCACAACATAATAATCAACCATAAACTGACAATTAACTTTAATAGTTTTAAATCAGAGTTACAATTTTCATCATTTTGAGCAGCATATTTGACTAAAATAGTCGATTTCTGCAAAAAAAGTACGGTAGACTTTATCGGCAGAACACTCCAATAACATTATAGAGGTATGAGGAACAGGGTGTAAAGCTCACCCATACTCTATGGAAAAGGAAGGATCCTCTGACCAGACGGGTGTTGTGTCTGGTGGGCAACTGCCCGACAGTTGATGTCGGGATGTTGTATATATGCTAGTTGCTCGGTAAACTCTGCTTGCGCGATGCAGGATTTTGCGTGACGTCAGTCTGACGCGTAGTTCGCATGTGGCGTTGTAGATGCCGCTACAACATGTACAACTTCTCAGCTATCCAATGAGATACAATAAAATACCAAAAATATTAAAAAAAAACAAATTACCCAAAAATGGTTGACCTCTCAATTTTCAAAATAATACTACTATCTACTTTATTTCATATTAGCTCTGTATTATATCTAAATTAATTGAGTAAATAAATAAAAAATTAATACCCGAGACCAAAATTTGACAAGTCAAAGCAAAACCTAACCAAATACCGTGCAGTGTCCTAACCTTTAAACAAAATGGAATACAACGCAATATGCGGCGCCCATAGTGGGAATTACCAATCTCACCAACAATCCTCTAGCAATTATCAATTACCCACACAACATGCTAGAAGATGCTTTTGGATCCCCGTTTGTTAATGGAATAGGATCAAAGACAGACATGGCAAAAACGATGGGAAAAAATGTACACTCTTCATTGGAAACTCTATGACCTCGTAAATAGAAGATTTATTCACAAATAAGCCGAAGAAATAGCACATCTTGTTAAATCAGACTATCCTTTTGAACGCCTTCTGATTTATGTTGCCGTCATGTTACAAAGAGAAAAGAATATTAAACCAGCAAAATATATAACAAGATTACTTGACGGACGTCAAAATTTATGGGCTGAAGAAAATTTCGTTAGACTAATAACCGAGGCTATCAAAGCAGAACATTCTCTTCGTAACTAATACAATATAAAAAAATATAATGATAACAATGACTATGTCACAAACAAAATCGCGCATCTCATTCAGCGAGAAAAAACACGCGAAGCCCTAAATTAGTTATTGACAAAAGATACAAGCAAAATCCTTAAACCTGAAGACGAAATTGACGTAACAAGAAAAACGGCCATGGATGTATTACATGCAAAGCACCCCCGGGGTTTAATCCTGATTCAAGTCTACTTACACTACCTGACGGGCTTCCCGAATCGACTCCGCTGCTAGAAGTAGACATAACTAGTGAAAATATGGAATCAGTTGCGAGGACATTACACGGCGGTGGAGGTCCAACAGGCACCACATCAGAAAATTGGAAAGATTACTTTTTACGATTTGGAGAAGCAAGCCTGCATTTGAGGATTACTAATTAACAATGCATTCAAATAACAATTTTGTACCATCCATGGTATAAAAACACAACACACACACACACAAATGGTCACATCTGTGGGTCCAGTCAAATACAAGCCCTTATGTCAAGTCGACTTATAGCCCTAAACAAATGGCCAGGTGTGAGACCGATTGGCATTGGCGAATGCTTACGCAGGATCCTATCCAAATGCATGATTTTAGTCACCGAGTCTGAGGTCACCGAAACCTATGCTCAATCGCAACTCTGCAGTGGACTAAACAGCGGTATCGAAGGTGCTTTACACGCAATGCACAACCTTTTCCAAAAATAATGCCAACCAGGCTCTAACTGGGGAATGCTACTCGTCGATGCAAATAATGCATTTAATTACGTGGACAGACAGTTAGTTCTCTGGCAAGCAAGAATAAATGAGAAAAAAAAATTCAGAGCTTTTATTCGTGGTGGCATCCTAAGTTTTACAAAAACATATTACTTCTGCCAAACTGCAAAGCAGTTTGTTGGCAGATGTAGCTTCCATATACAACTTTATATTTCATCTCGTAAGTACTTTTCCATCAATAACAAGAATACATTTACCGCTAAACATTACCTATAACTAAACACATATTTTACAGCTGCACAAAGACTGACTGTTACGTAATGCCAATAACATTTTAAATTTCGTAATAGCATTCCAATTCACGTCGGCGAAGCCGCAGACATAAACTAGTATGACATAAATTTAATCTATGCATATCCATTTATGAGGCTTTGACAAAAGGTATTAAAAATAAACTTGCCCATTTTATTTTTAAAAGACATTTTTGTGATACAGCCACTTTCTAGATCGAGTGGTATGTCATAAAAAATTGTTGGGGCTAAACATTTTCTACATATTTGTCCATAATAGTTAATACAAGTGAGTACAAAAAATCTTCTAATGCATTTATTCCTTTGAGGTCTTATGTTGACCGTCTTAATTTTTAAACTCATCCTTGCAGTAATGTTCTAAAGCCAATAACAACACCACCTTTTGATGGACTGGCAACATCTTACATTCTAAGAATAATTCGTCATAACCACTGCTTTAACGACGTTTTTTTTGTTTTTTTATCAACTAATAGTTTCATAAATATGATTTGCAAAATTTATATTTTATCTAAATATTTTTTAAATGTATTACCATAGCATGCCAGTCCATATGAAAGTAGCGAGTCCACCAGCGCGTAGTAGACCGTGTACCTTGTGGCCCGCTACAGTACAAACCTAAGGTGGTAGAACTTTATAAGCACTAACCTGAGTTTGTCACGTAGGTGTTTTATGTGTGTTTTCCACGAGAAACTACTATTTATAACTAAACCCAAGTACTTGTACTCCTCCACCACCTCGATATCTGCACACGCACAATACGTCGCGTCTTCATCGTGCAGGCACTCATGGCTATGCCCCACCACGCGCGGCGGACGTTCACAGTTTTTTCGATAAATTGACCATATACGCATACACTTCGTTTTCTTTATATTTATTATGATCCCATTATCGTAAGCCCATTTAATTATACTTGGGAAATGTTCCTGAATATTCCATTCAATTATATATAATTCTATAGCTGCATACACTAAACAAGTATCATCAGCGTAGATGTACATGCGACAGTTTCGAACCACATTGCACATGCTGTTGATATGCATGATGTATCAGACGGGACCGAACACGGAACCGGTTGGCACACCGCATACGACGTATCTGGGCTCTCCAACGACGCCGTCAAAGACGGGTCGCAGTGCCCGCTCTATAAGGTAGGCACAGAACCACCTGTTTAGTGGTCCCGCGACGGCACATTCCTCCATAGTTTGAAGCAGCTGGTGGTATTCCAGGGTATCAAATTGACCACACTGCGCTCGCTTCTTATATAACCCATACAATAGTCACACAGAACTTGTAATACGTGATTCTGATATGAGATTATATAGCAAAGAAGGAGTAACCCAAGGCGATCCACTTGCCATGCCATTGTATGCCCTTGCAACACTACCCATAAAAAACAAACTACAAATAGATCAAGCAACTACCCAATGCTGGTATGCCAGATGACTCTTCCGCCCAAGAAAAGCTCACAACCTTACAGCAATGGTGGGATAAAATGAGTAAAATAGGCCCAGCATATGATTACTTTCCGCAAGACAAAAAAATCATACCTAATCATTTCCGAGAACGAAAAACAAACAGCTCGACAGTTTTTCAAGGGGATCAACATAACTATCATAACAGGATCACGCTTCCCTGGTAGTTATATTGGCAAAGGAAAAGAAAACTTTGTAACCAAGAAAATTAAAAACTGGCTATCCACAATAGAAAAACTTTCACTTATCTGTAAAGACTCGCCCCAAGCTGCCTACACTACCCTCACTAAAGCAACTTAATTTCAATGATCATTACTACGAGTATTAAGAGTCTGAGATAACGTAAACCAATACTTCGAACCACTAACAAACACACTGCTTACCATATTTTTACCCACTTTACTGGGAGGCGATATCTCACCCTTGAAACCAAACTTATTCACTCCACTCATTCACAAAGGTGGTCTAGCAATCTCTGCTCTATCAAAAATTACTAACATAAACTACGTATATTCAAATAAAGGTTTTGCAATCCTCTCAAGTGCTTTGATAGAAAATACACATATGGACCTCTTGCAACATCATTGAATCCCTCAAAGATGCACAGAAAGAAAGCCGCTAAGAGAAAGACACTCTCGATGACGGACTTTTGGATACCGTCTTGGTCAAACTCCCCCCTATCAAGATAAGACCGATTGAACGATTAATTTCAACAAAAATAAAAACAAAATCCCCCAACTGAGTATCTATCGTACCGACTAAGAAAGACCATTTCCATGTATGTATCTCCATAAGAGTTCAGAGATGCACTGCATTACATTACCAAAGATTACCAGTCTCTTTGCCAAAATCATAATGATGGCTGTGACTGTTAAGAATCCAACTTTGATCACACTCTATGTTGTAAAAAGGCTGGTCTAATAACACGTCGTCATAATGAAATTAGAAATTTATTCTGTGACTTATGTCAACATGCATGGGGAAATGTACTCAAATAGCCCATCATCTCCGAAAGAGACCGCGAACTACGTGGATACCTTTCTTGCCGGGGCGTTTGGGATGCTCAGAGGGAGTCGTTATTTGATATTCGTGTCGTAGACACTGACACTCCTTCTTATATTTCACGCCCTATCGCCTCTTTACTAAAAATGCGCCGAAGAATAAAAAACAAGGAAATGTTCAAACGCTTGTGAATTGTGACATGCGAAATTCACCCTCCTTGTTGCATCCGTTGACGGAGTATTCGCTCCAAAAATGTCTATTGTCTAACTTCGTAAAACTCCTTGAAGCTGCAATCGCTGACCGCTGGAATAGGTCCTTTAGCGTAGTGATGGCTTGGTTAAGATCAAAAATCATCATCTATATAATCTGTGCCACTAGCACATGCTAGCATAGCACGCATTCGCGGCATAAGGCATAAATTTAAACCAATAGCCAAGTTATTCGGCTTCGACGACGGAGCAGTCCTACCTAGACAAGACTGATGTTGTTGCGGCTGACGAACTGAGAAGACGTTGATTGCAAAAAATCGCTACGGTTAAACGAGTCTGATTTATTAGTTAATTAATCAATATACAGTACTGTAGTTATAGATTAATAAAGATAGATTCATTGCGAGTCTGGGCTTCATTTGGTTGGAATATTTGTTCTAAATGCTCAGCCAACCCTGGGACTTTCTGCTCGTCCGTCACTGCCCATTTTCCGTTTTCTTCCTTAATAGGAGAAATTTGTATGGTTGGTTTTTTCATGTGCTTCATAGCCTTCCATAGCGAGTAGCAAATTTTAGTATCACTCTTTAATTGACTAAGGTAGCTGTTCGTGGAGGAGTCGTTGTAGTTCTGAATTTCGTTCGTAAGACGCTTAGTAAGGTCGTTCAGCAGTCTTTTATGTTGTGGACATCTAGTCTGATGCCATCTATTTCTATGGTTCCGCTTTTCAGTTATAAGACACCTAATTCCTGCAAGGTAAGCGGTTGCTTTGACTCCGTGTGTTTTTCCAGGCAGCTTGCTGTATACTAGTTGGAAATTTATTTAGTTCCAAATCCAGCTGTACCGGAGTTTTTACTGGAACTCTTAATTCTATTGCATTATTTAAGTCTATTCCGAAACTTTCCCAGTCTGTATAAGTATTTACAAGTGTAGGATTGCTCTCTATGCGTAGTATCCGACGACATACTGATAGAATAATTGGTGAATGGTCAGAATTCATATCAAAGCTGTCATAGATGCTTAAATAATTAGTAGAGATATCTCTAGTTATAAAAAGTCTATTAGGTCTGGAACTTTGCGTGGATCGATTGGCTATAAAACTTGGTTTTCCCGTAGAAATGGCTTCACACTTTAGCTCTTTTATTGCACTCATAAGTTTCTTCCTACAGTGGTAGTTGATGTTCACCCCCAATGCATATTTTTAGCTATGAAGTCGCCACCTATAACGATTTTTTTCCGAGTTGCTGTAAGAACCTCACAAAATGGTCTTTTTATATTCCATCTCGCAGGCGAGTAGATGGCCGCTACGGTGATTGGATACGGTTGAGATTGAATACAAATCGCCACAGCTTGAATTTTATGACATTCATACTTAACTTCTTCACCATGTCACAGATTCTATTTAACTACAACCGCACTGCCACCTCGGGCAGAATTGTCAGGTGCAGTGCATGGCACACTTTATAACATCGACACTTTATGTATGATTGCTTAGTAAAAGTTTCAACATTAATGTTTTCTGTCAGGACTACTTCTAATTAATGTTGATGTTTAAGTAGTCCGTTTGAATTCCATGCCACTATTTTTAATGGATTCATTTTTTCCGTCCGGAAATAGCATTCGTAGCGCTATTTTCTAGTCTATCCAAACGAACGTTAAATGAGGACATTAATTGGATAATTTGGACCAACTTTCCTTCGATACCTTTATCGGCATTCTCACGAATATTCGCAGTTAACGGTTAACAGTTTTGGCTGTAATATGCGCGTATGTTTTCTTGTGAGGATTTTGTGGCAAACACAAACTCAAAGCATTTATTTCAAATAAACCAATTACAGGCACTTGTGAATTGTCAAGGGGTCGATCAGTCAGAAAGATGAAGCTAGTTGCCCATTCCAAAGCGTAGTAGGTATCTATGAAGAAGAACGGGCAAGAAACTTCATGGACACTCTTCTAAATCAAAATATGGTTACAAAAACGTTGGCACGTAAAAGTTTTGCGTTTGTGAGCTAGTTTACACTTTCTTGTTGATTTTGCGCTGGCTTTTCTGATGCCGGCTTCTTAATAGTTTTGTTGTTATGCCTTGCATTTCCCAGGCATTACACATCCTCTATAATTATCAGGATGTGGTTCCCCACTGTGGACATATTTTGGTTTCTCATCTGCCGGTTTTTTTGCAGTCGGCAGTCAAATGTTTCCCGGTACATTTGACACATTTAGATTCCTTAGAACAGTATTGGTGTGTATGTCCGTACGCCTGGTATCTCTTGCATTAAGGTACACGCCTCAAAGTATTGAGAGGATGTACTTCTACTTTACATCCTTATATTGACTTAATGCTATAGATTTTATTTATGTCTTCCTCATTTCTGAAAGTCAGCTTATACATGTTCAGAGGCTCCGTATATTTCCACCTCAATTAGTTTGCTGCATCTTAAATCTGGTAACCTTTATTTTGCAAGTCTTACCGTTATTTTCAGTCAATAACTTTGTAATAGACTTATACGAGTATGTGTCGTAGTTCTCGACGTCATCTGCAACAACAGGCGGAGGTGGCGGAATCTTTTTGGTTTTCACTTTCTCGGATAGAACAGTTTCTAGGTGTTCAATGTTGGCAGTGTGAGTGAGCGATGTGTTTAGTTTTCATTTTTTCCTGCTCTTTTGCCTGATCCACTGAGTTTCCCTGCCAAGCTCCTCCGAGTCCGTACAGCATTCAGGACACTGTGTTGGACTTTTTAGGGTTCCGCACGTCCTAATGAAAAAACGGAACCCTTATAGAATCACTCGTGTGTCTGTCTGTCTGTCCATCTGCCACAGCCAATTTGCTCCGAATCTACTTGACGGATTAAGTTGAAATTTGGTAGACATATAAGTTTCTGTGACACGGACATCTAACGTAAATAAAAAATTTTGAAAAACTGTACCGTGTGACATATCACAAGAAAGGGCTTGTTGTGAGGGGCTCAAATACATTTTTTGTATAATTTTAAAATTAAGTTTGAAGTTATTTAAGAAAATATATTAAAATTGACCATGCCCCCCCCCCCTTTATCTCCGAAACTACCGAACCATTTTTTTTTAAATACTGAAATTAGTTCTTTACTTACAGATTACAGGAGAACCTATAAAAAGTCTAGGGTCTTAAAATAACAAGGTAAATCTGTTAATATTGTGCGTACAAACTTACAATTGCAGTAAAGTGTATGGGAGAACATGTTTTACGACTACAATGTCATATTTGTTCTTGGGGTCTGGGGGCACGGCAGTACCCCCGCCAAGACGAGCCAAAAACGCCGGGGCACTACCTACCTTTTCTCGAAGCGTGTCGTCGTATTTTCATACCTTCATAGCTTCGGCCCGAATAATGCTGGAGGTAATTAATTTTAATTGCTGGTGATTCTCAGGATAAAATGTAGTTAGCAAGCTTATAAAACACACTACTCTTCATGTGTCTAGCTTTGGATTTATTAATAAAAAAAAATAAAAAAATAAAATAAAATTCATTTAATTCAGACAATTTTTGTCCATATTTTGTTAGTACCTTTTACATTCTCTTAAAACTATGTTAGTAATGACTGAAAGTAAATAAATAATTGAAAATAAATTATAATTAAATTAAATTAAATAATTGAAAATAAATTTAAATTAAATTAAATTAAATAATTGAAAATAAATTAAAATACGGTAAAATTTAATAATTGAAAATAAATGAAAATACGTTAAAATTAAATAATTGAAAATAAATTAAAATACGGTAAAATTAAATCATTGAAAATAAATTAAAAACGGTAAAATTAAATAATTGAAAATAAATTAAAAATATAAAAAATCATTAGGCAAAATGCAGCCTGATGAGCCTTCCCACAGCTGGCGATACTGGTTGGTCTGCAATCATCTTTAGGATTCCGTTGCCACTCCCTCGAATTCGACGAATTAGTGAGGCTGACTTTTTGCGCATTATAGCGTAAAAGTCATCCACCCTCGCGTCGGCAAACATGCCCGAGGCACTGCAAAATCGAGGTAGTCGCACCAGAATCCTAAAGGCGTTGTTATATTGGACCCTGAGAGCATTGTAGGCACGCTGCGTGTAGTTGGTCCACAGGGCGCTGGTGTAAAAACTTTGGCAGTAGGCTCTAATACCTACAATACGTAGATTTCGTCACTGACTGACTCACTCACTGGCTCATGAAAACCTCTAGAGCACTTCCCGAGGTCCTAGAAAGCTAAAATTTGGTGTGCAGGCTAGGATTTTTACACAAAGAACAAAAAAATAAGAAATTTGTAACTTTCACCATAAGTCCCTTAAAGGAGGTACAATTCGGTATTTCTTACTGAGAATCGGTATACCTACTTCCATTTGGTATGAAAGCTAGATTAGCATGTACATAATTATATAAAAAACAAAACTGAACTCTTTTTCGTAGGCAATGAAGAAAGTAACTGCTGGCGCGCATGAAATACCTTTTTTAGCCGACTATGCTAGAACTAAGGGTTATGATTTTAACATGTCTGTGTAATATCAGTAAAATATCACCGCTAAAATAAAAAAAAAAATAGAGCACCCTACAAAAAGAAATGAAATCCAACCAAAAACATTTCATGTAAAGTAAGTTGCCTCGACTTACATAAGGCTTTCACTGTTAAAAAGTTATCAGATCTAATATAGGGCCAAGCCCCTAACTTGACGGGGCATAACTCTACAAACATTACATCTTGGTCAAAATGTATGGCTTGGCCGTTCCATTAAACTATTGCATGACACAACATTAAAGACCAGTGACTTAATTTCTTACCATAAACCCATAGGAGTGTCTATGCGACGGCCGCAAAACGGCCAAGCCATACATTTTGACCAAGAAGTAAGGTTTGTAGAGTTAAGCCTTGTAGAGCTAGGGGCTTGGCTCTACATTGGATCTGATAACTTTTTAAAAGCGTTTTTTTTAAAGCTTTATGTAAGTCGTGGCAACCTACTTTACATTAAATGTTTTTGGTGGGTACCATATTTATCGTACGGAACCCGCTCTACGCGAGTTCAACTCGCATTTGTTCGATTTTTTCATTGACTCAGCTGACTTACTGGTTACGGGTGTACTTTGTTCTACTTTATGTTGTAAATACCTCAGTATTTGTTGGAGGCTTTCTACTTGTTTTGTCATATCAGAAGTAACATTACGCAGTTGTTCACTCGTGCTCTTTCTGCGCTTTAGTATTTGTACAGCAATTGTTCGTTTTCGGTTTTCACCTTAATTTTAGCCTCTAGCTAGCAGGGAGATATTCTCCGACATAAATGGGTCGTCGATCACCAGGTAAACCAACGTTTTTGGTGCTTAAGCGGGCCTCTTTTGGCTGTTTTTTATTAAAGCTGCGCACTGAATCAAGCAGTATACTTTTAGCCTGTACGGTGGTAAAATCCGCTATAATAGGCCGGGCTGTACCTGGCTTGCCTGGGAGTCGGTAAACATCTCGTATATGATTCTTGTTTATGGACACATCCACCGTAGTACTTACTTTGTTGATTACTGCAGTCAGGTCCTCCACCGATTCATTATCTTTAATGGGCACATTACGAAACTCGACGCAAGATGAGCGTGATAATTGCTGCAGGTCTTCAATTTTCGCCTCGAAGTTCTGTATACAATGCCTATAGACTTGTTTTTCTTTTTGTAATGCGTCTATGTGCTTCAATAAGTCATCATATTGTTTATTGATGAATAATACATTTTTTTCTATTTCGAGATTGGATTTTTGTATTGCCAGATTATGAGATTTTAATTCATTTACCTCTGACACCAATTTTGCCAGAGATAACTTTGTTCGTGCGAAAACTTCGAAAAATGTTCCTGTTGTTCAGCTTTCCAAGTATTGAGCATTTCCAAAATTTCCCGTTTGAGATCCTGAAGTTCGCTGCCTCGAGAGAACTCTTGACTTGGACGTTTGCATCGCGACGAAATATTAACATTATCGTAAGGGCTGTTCAATAATGTCTGAGGTACATCAGAATCAGACCTCGTTTGTATGATGTTATTACTCGACCCGGGAGTAGCTGGGGGCGTCCGGGTCAAACGGGGCATCATGCTAAGCAGGATGGAAACAAACTAAGGGAAAATAAACTTTAGCACCCTTATATTATAATGTACTCTGTGCGTAGCACCCAGTGGAACTATTAATACGTGGAAGTGTTTATTATAGTTCCAGCAGCGCCACCTGTTGTCTGATTGTCAAAAGTTTGTATGAGTTACCGAACAGTGTACGTGAAATCGATCTCCTTCCGATCTAGGACGTAGCTAATGAATCGTGTTTGCGTAGTTGGAGCCTGTTTAACTAGATGGCACTGTCTTTAAGTGTTCTATGGCCGGAATGATTTGCAGAATTTGAATATAACAGCCTACCACTCGAGTTCCAAAAATGCAACGGCCTGCACTCAGATTTATGAAGATTATCACCAGAAACTACACGGAAACTGTTATTTCACTCAGTTTACAGCACTTTGATTGATAAAAATTGGGAAAAAACGACAGCAAAGGTTTAACTATTTTACTGAGTGTTGCACAATTGTTATTGTTTTTGATGAAAAGACTTTAACACAACCAGAATAAATGTTTCTTGATGTTTTTAACAACGTAAACTGGTAAGATTATATACTTTTTCTATTTATAAACAAAATATAAACTGGGAGCTAGTTATAGTAGGTAAACACACGTACAGCGCCACCTAGCGGGAATAAAGAAATACTCTGAATGAAATGAAATGAATAAAGGACTACACTGTAACCAGCCTAAAGAACAAGCGGGATTTCGCTCCGATTATTCGACAATCGATCACATTCACGTCGTCAAACAAATCATTCAAAAATGCAATGAATACGAGCGCCCGTTCGTTATAGTTCACGAATACCAAAGTATTCGTGAACTATAACAATGCGTTCGATTCTTTAAAGCATAGTTACATTTGGAAGGCACTAAAAAACCAGAAAGTGGAAAGTAAATAAATAAGCATTACCAACAAATATATGCCAACAGCAAAGCACAAGTAAAGCTCGAAAGAATCGGAGAACAATTTAAAATTCAAAGAGTTGTTTGACAAGGTGACCCGCGGTCACCAAAAATATTTAATGTTGTTCTGGGAAACGAATTTAGGCAATTGAACTGGGACAAATTTGGCATTAATATAAACGGGGAAAACTTACACCACCTTAGATTCGCTGACGATCTCATTGTTTTTGTAGAGGATCCTACCGCACTTCAAACCATGCTTCACAACTAGCATCGGAAAGCAATAAAGCAGGACTATCAATGAATACATGCAAGACCAAATTGATGACAAATAGAACAAAAGTCAAGATAGAAGTGGAAGAAGAAGAAATCGAATATGTAAATGAATAAATATGTCTTGGACAGATCATAGCTTTAAGGAATTTATCAACTAAAGAAGAATAAATAACACCTGGCAAAGAAACTAGTCTCTTAAAGAAAACATGAAAATTAAAATGTACCTGTTTCAGAAAAAAAGAAGCTCTACAACACCTGCATTCTTCTATGTCTCACGTAGGGATGCCAGACCTGGACATTATCACAAACAAAAAAATACAAGCTGTGTGCATATCAAAGAGGAACGGAGAGGCGCATGCTGAATCTGAACATGCTAGAAAGCCTCGAAAATTAGGAACATCGCCAAAGTGGCAGAAGTTAGAGGAAAAACAAGAACACTTAAATGGAAATGGACAGATCATATGATGAGAGCTAAGACGGAAAATAGACCAAAAAAGTCACAGAATGGTACCCGAGGTGTGGAAAAAGACGTGGACGAAGACAAGTAAAAAGGTCATCATCAGGTCAGGATGATTTGCCAAAAGGTTGGCGAGGAACAGCTCTGGACAGGAATAAGTAGAGGGAAATAGAGGAGGCCTATGTCGCAAGACAGCCTTACCTGGTAGTTGATAATAGCTTATTTTCGTATGTAGAGTTAACAAGCAGAAATTATAATATGATTAAATGTTATTAGTTTATAAGAAGTTGTTTATGTATAAAGAGTCAGAGGAAATAAAGGCGAATTTTATTTTTTTATTTTACAGGTCGTCAGAATCCCGAAAGTCTGTCAACCGGTCTTACCAAGGGGAATCGTGTTACCCAATAACTAGGTTGTAGAGGTCAGATAGGCAGTCAATCCATTTAAAATACTGGTAGTCAGCTGCATCCGGTTAGACTGGAAGCCGAACCCAACATAGTTGGGAAAAGGCAGGCAGATAATGAGTTTAACTTTTATTAAACTTTTCCAGCCACGCTAAGTAGGTTACAATATACAAGCCACGTCCTCTCACCAGTCCTCTGTAGCGTGTCGTGCTCGCTTGTTGCAGTGCCGTCGGCGCGCATCCTGGGTGGGCCCGACCTGCACGTGGACATGGGCTCCACCATCAACCTCACGTGCCTCATCCAGTTCTCGCCGGAGCCGCCCGCCTACATATTCTGGTACCACGAGGACGAGGTGAGCGGACGCAAAGTAATTATACACATGGATTTTTTGTAGTAAGTATGAATGTTAGAATAGTTACACTGTGGGGTGGGAAAAGGCGAATGATACGAAGTGGTCGCAGTCACTGACGCAATATTTATAAACGAATTCTAATTAAAAAAAAAAACAAAGTTACGAGGTCAGATGGACTGATGGGCCAGAAGACAGATGCATCTCTGGGACACAATTCAACTTTGTAGTTATTTATACACCGGCCTTCAAAACTTAGTACCACACTTTTAAAATTGCAATAACTTTTAAAGTACGCAAGATATTATATATTTTCGAAATAAAACGAATTACAAAAATATTTATTTTATTTTTATATCATAACTTTATAGTCGATAAATTTCTTTTAAGGAATGGCTGAAAAAAACTTTATAAACGAAAACACTACATTTCAAATTGCTGACTTACTTTTGTCTTTTTGTTTCTGTTTTTGTTTTCACATTTATTTCTTGATCGATGAATTTTGATTCAAAAGCCAAGATATCAATTTTGATTCAAAAGTCAAGATATAAGAGTATCTACAGCACGTAAGCTTTACTTATCATGTCTCTTTCACAAGAAGAATGTGCAAGAATCATGGCTTTTCTAAAACTAGGCATCAGTATGCGTCGTATTGCAAGAACGAACGGTCCGACAGGTGAAGCGAAGGTACGTAGAAATTAACAACCATCTGAGGAGACCTTGTAATGGCAAACCCAGGTGCACTAATACCCGAAAACATCGCTATATTGTCTCCACTGTGTTGAGAAAGCGCCACCTCAATGCAGTGGAAGTCCAGCAACAGCTTCTCCAGACCCGAAGCGACTACGTTAGTGACAGTACAGTGAGAACAAGACTTGCTGAAGCAAACCTGAAGCTCCAAAGGTCAGCAAGTGGCCCCAAACTCAAGAGAGGGCATCGAATAGCAAGACTGCGCTACGCCTGTGAACACATACAGTGGAGTGAAGAAGAATGGGCAAGAGTTTTGTTTACTGATGAGTCTCCATTCTCACTATTCACTTCCAATGGAAAGCAAAAAGTGTACACGCAACCTGCTGAGCGATACATTCAAGCCTGGTTTACAGAAAGAGTCCAGTACGGTGGAGGCTCTGACCACGTATGGGCTGGCATCTCTTTAGAAGCTCACACAGAACTAGTGGCCATTGAAAATGGTGCCCTGACTGGGGAAAGATTTGCTCAAGAGATTCTTAATGAGAATGCAGAGCCATTTTCAGCAAATATAGGTGATGGATCGATACTGATGCAGGATACCGCCCGGTCACACAACGCTTGGGTCGTACAAGAGTACATTTAGTAGGTTGGTATCAACCTGATGGCTTGGCCATCAATAAGTCCTGATCTCAATCCGATCGAACATGCCTGGGATGAGCTCGAGAGGCTTGTCAAAAGCCGCAGACCACCTCCTATCACCCTCAGGGCCCTAAAATAGGCCCTGGTAGAAATGGGAGAATATTCCTCAACATCGCCTACGAAGCCTCGTCTTCAGTAAGCAAAACCTGTTCTAAGCTGTTATCAGAGCCCGAGGAAGCAATATCAGTTATTAAAATGTAAATAAGGCGTAAAACATACTTATAAATGTTGTTTAAGTTTATTGCCAGTAAGTTAAAAATGACTATTTTTAGGTTTTTTTTTTTATCAAGGTAAAAACGTTACTAATGTATAATAAACTATAATTTTAAAGAAAGTTGATGAAATTTTCTATAAAACGTTTTTATTTCAAAACTCAAGAATCAGGAGAAATTGCAATTTTAAAAGTGTGCTACTAAGTTTTGAAGGCCATTGTATATAATTTGAAGATGTATACTGAAGCCAAGTACACCTGCAGATGCTTTTGTCGCCTCATAAACATATAGACAAACACGAACAAAACCTATCGAAATAAATAAAAAATTGCTACGAACGCTACGAACATTGATCTCCGTAGCGTGGTGCGAGAGTTCGTAGCGTTCTGCTACGCTCCGTAGCCGCGTAGCACACTGGGGTTGTTTAAATAGTCATTTAATATAATATTTACTGGTTTTACCTTGTGTTGCAGCAAATCTTGGATATCCTAACGTCAATATGTTATATCTTTAGTTAGATATTGTTTACCTAAATAATGTTCCACCCGTGAGACTTCAGACTACCGAGTGCTGGTGCCTGTCTCAAGGACTTATAGCAGCTGAATGTACAACGACACATGCCCTAATACTCGCATTCAAATCAACTCATCGTCGCTTGAAACATGAAACGAAACCCATTTAATCGCATTATCGGTTGGAACTAATCCTGACATGCTGCGCTGCGCGCTGCTGTGCGACTCGCACGGTCCCACACACACACACACACACACCCTCACACACACACACTGGTTATTACCGCTAGAACAGGACTTATTGTGATGCAGTTCGACCCAACTTGGATGGAAAGTCACATAAAAACACATGATGAATTCCAACACCAACACTGATCAAAACGAGTTAAAAATATATCACCAAACCGCGTCATGCCTATAGTAAAATTATATATTGTTCATTACAAACAGAATTTTCGAAAACATTAAAATGGCTCCCCGCAACCAATTTTAAGATAACAGATACTTAATCAGCGTCAATTAAATCCGACAAATAAGCGGCTACCGCTACAAAATAAGATAACTATCATTATAAATATATATGATGTCGAAAGAAATCAACTCGCTACAGATTATGTTTCAAACGCGAGCCGCTCGCACGCGTGGACATGACACAAAGAGTGAGCGCCTCTCCACGCTATTCAAATAAACACGATCGGATCACGGCGCGTGTATTCATTTAGTGTGTCTGTGGCGCGGCGGCCAGCACCCGTGCGGTATAACTTCACGCGTGATTAACACTAACGCCTAGTTACCAACTACTCGCTGTTCATAATTGAGTCCTCCGTCAGTCGCCAAAGCGGCGCGGTATCCTTGCCCTTACGCATTAGATCAAATGTTTATTGCTGAGCTCCGAGTGCGTACTTAACGTATTGATATATTCTTTGAGCTGCAAATAAAAAAAATACGTCTGATTTGTTACAGCCCGGTATAGTAACCGAAATCTCCGGAGATTTGCCGGTTCACTCACTCTTCCCCTGCGAGACTCGCTATATTATGTCTAAATAGGCCAACATTTTTATTCACAGAGGATCTTCAATGACGAAAGTAATTACAAACGCACGAAAAGAATCTGCTTTATTTGTTTAGATATAGAGGGTGGCATAGAAATTACAGTGTTAAAGGGGGTACAACATCGGGTGCGCTGTGGGAAGTCAAGCACGAATCTATTATGAAGGCAGCCGCGGTAGTGGCAGCAGTACCAGGCACTGCGTACAGTGACGGGCTCGCAGCCTGGAGTGACGCAAGCACTCCCCGACGTAGGCACATTACTTTACTGTACAACACAGAGCAATTATGTGTTAAATCAATACATCTATACAAATAAATAAAAATGAAGTGTATGTTTGTAATGTCAAAATATCAATTTTTACTAAATGCATATGAAAATATATACGGTACTTATAACAAAAAATCTATTTTTAAATTTTTTGTCTGTCTGTCTGTCTGTTTGCTCCGCCTAATCTTCGTAACGACTGGGCCGATTTTGACGGGACTTTCACTGGCAGTTAGCTGATGTTATAAGGAGTAACATAGGCTATTTGTCCGGGTAGCACGTTTCCGTGGAATAATTTCCGACGTACACGCGGGCGAAACCGCGGGCAGCAGCTAGTTATTAGTAAAATAATGTACACGTGTACACCAGAACTTGTAGGTAACAGGGAGACTGCACGCTACAATGACACGTCAACAAACTGAACAACATAGTGCCCTAGTGAAGTAGCGATATGTCGACAGTATTCCACGAGTGATGTGGTGAAGTAATGATGCGCAATGGGAGTAGATATAACAATGGAGCGGTGTCGGTTGTGAAGCAGGTGATATCGTACGACTCGTCGCGCGGCGGCGTGTCGGTGGTGACGGAGAAGGGCGCCGCCACCACGTCGTACCTGCTGGTGCAGGACGCCGCGCCCGCCGACTCGGGCCGCTACTCGTGCTCGCCCTCCAACGCCGAGGTCGCCTCCGTGCGTGTGCACGTGCTCAACGGTAAGTACCCACGCCGCCGCCTACCGTCTGTTCCAAAACTATCTGAAGAAAGTGTTAACAAACCCTGTTCAGCTTACATTCTTACGCAATCACTCACTAAAGATAATTAGTAACACATTCGTCCGTATTTATAACATTTCAGCTTTATATCTCACCACTTTTTCAAACAATTATTGTTTAATTATTTAAACAATAATTATCATATATCAAAAAAAAAAAATATTATCATTATTAAATTTAAATTGAAAAATCATCGACGGCAATTGGTGTTATAAAACTAACCTCAATTGTCAAATGAAAAACGTTTTTGAGAATGATTTGAAATTAGAATTTCGGGATGAGAAACTCAAATAATCAAATCAAAGTACAACATTTTTAAGTGGGTCTACAAAAATTGGCATCTACATACGAGTATGTAGTATACGTTTTCTGATCATTTGTTTACATTTTCATCAAATATTTTTACTTTTTCTTTCTCTTGTCGTAGAGAACTATACACAAACTAACCAGAAGGCAATACGTACAGAGCTGAGGTGAAAGAAAAATAAAAATTAAATGGTATAGTTTGTCATTTGTTAGGCTCTTTTTTTCTGAAGTATGTTTATCAATTTAGTTTATTAATAATGAAGAACGTAGGCGCCGTCTAGTCTATTCTGTATTCTGCTCTTGACCCCCTGTGTACTGTGTGCAGGCGAGCGGCCGGCGGCCATGCAGACGGGCAGCGCGGGGCTGTCGGACTGCCGGCGCGTGCTGGCGGCGCTGCTGGCGGCGGCGGCGATGCACGCGCGCCTGCGCACGGCGCTGCTCGCCAGCTGATAGACGCGAGTGTAGTGTGGTGCGGTGCGCCGACCCGACGGGACCCGAACACTTCCGAACATCGGTTTCACTCGACTTTTTAACGCGAAAACTTAGTTTTCGACTAGCTAAGTAAACAAATAAAAATTATTTAAGTCAATACTGTTAAGATTTTTATGAGAAGCAGATAAAGTGTAACGTCGAACCACTGTGATTCATGTTCGATCTCTCTCGAAACCGACGTCGAAATAATAAGATTATTACTATGTGGTTTACATAGAGATACACACACCGGTGGACGTGAGAAATTTTAATGAATTGAACTCTAACGTAATATAGCGTTTGTTGCTACCGAATATTGTAAATATATTTATTGTTTTAATGACGAGAAGATAATGTATTTAAATAATATTGTCGTTAGAGAGATCACCGTTTATATGACATCCCGTGTCATTAGATTAATTCATTCCATTTCCTTGAGTGCGGTGCTGCTCCACTTTGGTACAAATAAACATTAGGGTGTGTACACATGTGCGAATGTGAGACAAACACGCACACTACGCACACGCATGCGCGCGTGTTCGCCACGCATTCTTCAATTTGTACGTATCATAACGCATAGTATGTGAGCACTCACACCGGTGCAGCGGCGCCGCGTCACTTAATGTTAAAAAACCAATTCTCCATTTCATGGAGGGAGAACTGGCTTTGATTATAAAGCCGAGATTAATAATCTTTACTAAGCACGTACTTTGGCTTAGATAATAGATCATTATTATGTTCCCGTCTCTATCTTGTAGTTGTCTAGTTGCACGACAGTGACAGGAGTACTGCTTGGCCACGGCTTAGTCAAAGCACACGCTATGTAACGTCTATTAATCTCAGCCTAAGTGTTGTCACTAAAAATGATAAATGTAACTATTTCACCTTTACAAAAATATTAATATGTGTCTGTACTGTCTTGTCACACGCCTGTCTATAATATTCCATCTCCATTCTCCATACATCTTACCAACAAAATAATATATTAGGTAAGTACTTACAAATTTTCACATATAAACAGTTTTTACAGACAACAATGTCATGCATCGGAACTTGATGAATGTTGTAATTTTAGTCAAATCAAATGTGTCGAAGGTTTGGCATGTCGTGTCGTGTCACCATGTGCTCGTGCTCACATGTGTTGAATGAATATATTTGTAAGTTATGGGTAAGATTTCATATTTTACTTTATTATTATTAATTGTACCACTAATAGAAAGTCAAATTGTTTCATGGCAATTTTAAATTAATTACTTATGTATTAAATGATCACAATGAATACAGTTAGGTTCTGGTACGCAACATCACCTTCTCAATATCAATTATTTAACATGTGAACCCTAAATAATAAGTTCAACATCTCGAGCTCGGCGCTGCACGCTGACGCGACGTAGCGCAATGCGAACGCGAGCGGTTCATGGAAGCATTTCACTGACAACGCGACATCGCGCGTCAATCAGTGCGACGTTTGCGTCAGGCCCGTCTGAACCTAGGCTTAATGTTACACAATGTTATCTTACTATTTATATGAACTATTTGTATACTGAGCTCACTGGATGTACGCAAGCTCGTGCACGCGGGCCACACGCGCCGCGGCCGCAGCGATCGACAGGCCGGCCCGTCGCGTCGTGCGCGCGACTGCACTCGCGCGAGTGTAATGTAACATACTAGTGATAAGATAATCCAATACTTTCTAACATAGTCTACTCGTGGACGTGAGGAGGCGGCGACCACTGCGACTGTTCTTACGTCTTATATCATTTCATGCGAATTAGAAAACTTTCAGTAGATACTGGTGCCGATTCTCTTGTCACAAAATTCTCTAAACTAGACTAAAAATCACTAAAATTTTGTTTATTCCTGTCAAACGACGATTTCCCATTCTGAAATAGACTAAAGTGACACAACTTAAATACATTTTAGTTTGACAGCACTAAGAAGGCACTGAGTTAGTAATTTAGTGAAATTGGCAATTTAGCTATTCTGAATTTGTCGTCTTTCACCTAAAATTTTGGTTAACTAAATCTTAGATTAGATTTAGTTAGACAACCAAAATTTTAGGTGAAAGACGTCAAATTCAGAATAGCTAAATTGCCGTCATTGCACGTCATGAACTAAAATTCACCACAAAACTCACTTAAACCCGTAAAACTCTACATGTAGGTAATAATTTTTCATATTTTCCATACAAAAATTAAAAAAATCCATCTAAATCACGTCGAGGCTGCCGCCAAGCGCGCCTTTGGCCCTAAAATTGACGGGGTAGGGCAAATAAGTACCACGTGCAGTCACAATTGTCAAATTAAATTTTAGTTGTGTCAAAATTATTTTCAAATTGTAATTTTTTTTTTTGCAGAATAGCTTTAAGATTCTCATAGCCAAAAGTAAGGAATTTTAGTGATAGTTTAGTTAGTTTAGTTTGGTGTACAAGACAATCGGCACCACTGAGTAACGACATTGCTAAATATTCAGAACATAACGAGTGCTGAAGCATGTTTCCCTTTTGAAATCTTAATTCTAATAAAATGACACAAGCTCAAAAAGTTCGTTTAGATTAATTATCATAGTAATTAAACAATTGTTTAGTGGAACAGAAACCTGAATATGTAATACTGTTTAAAACACACAAAGTTTCTGCAAATTATGGTAACCAATATGTTGTAGAAATTATGAAAACATTAACAGAAAGAACATTCTAGCATGATCGTCGCTTACCTACTATGTAACTATAAATATATTTTAGTAAATATAAAATATTGTTCTGGCGTTTTTGAAAACGTTTAGTCATAAGTACTTAATATACTGATAGGCAATTGTAAATTACGAACATTCAAAATAAAATGTTTTTGTATAGAATAAATTGTAAATATGAAATAGATACAAAGTTTTACAATAAAATTGATCTAAGTAGAGATGGACACTGCGATTGTATGATACGGAGACTATATATGTATGTGAAACATAAAACTATATGTATACATAAACAGAATAAGTTTGTTTTCAAATAAAATATTTAATATTTAAGTAAAGTGACATTTTATTCAGCGTACTGCTGGAAACATTCCTTAGCGACAACGCTCCGCCTGCTGCCGCCTGCTGCTGCCGACTGGTTGGACCAGTGAGCAGCGCCCGCGCTGTCTTTTGGCACTCCATCAATATCATATTATACATTGTCGTCTCATTTTTTTCTCTCTGACGAACGTTCTAAGTCTAGTACATGTGAACTGCGCATATCTACATACTCTCTAATTTCTAGTCGGAATCTACGCTAAAATAGTCTTCCTCCAATTTAAAAAAATTACCCCACTTTTCAATGTTTGAAAAGCTGAGAAATAAAGTGCAGAGCAGTGAGAGTTATAGTTAAGATATATATAATATAGAAATATTGAAGAAACGTTGTACACCTTTAATTTTAATTTTACAAGCTTTTATTTTATTACGACATGTATATAATTGAACCTAACAATTCAATAATAATAACAATTCCCAGTTTGCATTCCTAAAAGTATTATTGAACACTATAATATAGCGTACATTTTTGCATATTTTGTTAACGTTAAAAAAAAACAAAATCGACTTTTTAATCACTTTTGATCAACTGTTTAACGTCCGAAAAAATAACCGCTCGTCTACAGGTAACAACATACACATAACATAGCATCACGCTTGTATTCCCCAAACGGTGAGGCAGAGCTGTACCTGTAGTACACCTACATATCGCCAGTTATTTGAAGTCCTATGTGACAGGGGGCGAGCCTATTGCCGTCAATCGGGCACAAATCCAAACTCCGGGCGTACAGATGAACCTTTGTAAAATTAGAAGCCATCTGCAATATTAAACGGAGTTTGATTAACTCAAAACCTAGTTTGTCCTCTGGAAATATGAAATGTGCATTATACTATGTCACTCTTTTAAATCTATTTTGATCCATGAAAATTAATGAGCTAATTGTAAAAAAAGTCATTTTTATTTTGACATGACGACCCCATAGTCTCGTCGAAGGGTGATTCGAAATGAAAATCCAAGACGGCGCGAAAATTTCACTCAAGACAATATTTATGTTTTTCTCCAGAATTAGCTTACCTACTGCCAGGTTATATGAGTTCATATAATTGTTTATTTTATTTGACTGCATAAGTCTTTTTTAAATTTATTTTTGACATAACCAACTCATTACAATGTTTTTATAGAAGAGTTGTATTGCAATATGTGGTTAGCTAGCGACCTCGACAATTGATCATATTATTCTTGCCTGAGCAACCGGCAGCAAGTTCATCACGCCCCGAGGCGGGGCACACCGGACATACACTTGTATTCCGACAATTGTGGCGCCACATTTGAAACGCTACATATTTAACGCCCCTGTATAGCGCACAAGCACGCACACCAAGGCCACATTTGTAGCGGGTGCAGTTTGTGGCGAGACTTCTGCCGCACTACACGAATTCAAGATCGAACATGTTCGTATTTTGTGGCGCGGTGATTTGCAAAAATGAAAGACAACAATGAAGTTTTGAAATTACCCTAAATTGCAGTGTGGCACCGGCGCGCGGCGTGCGGGCTTACTTAGGCGCGAATTATACAGAAACGGCGTACGGTGAAGACGCGGCGCAGGCGCAGAGCAGGCGTGGAACAGATAAGGCACGGACGCGATTTAAATTATATCAAAGAGACGCCGCAACTATTCTTAGTATAGTCGTAAAGAGCTGGATATTGTTCAATTATCTCGCAGAGCTCTACATTAAACTCACTATTGTCACGCATTTTTCTGCACCTACTTTATAAACAACAGTCGTGCTGCTTGCGCGCCTCTCCAGTCGCGACTGCTAGCGACGCGGAACAGGCGACGAAACGACGTGCCTGCGCCACGCCGCGCCGCTTGGGTATAATTCACACCGTGTCGCCTACCTACATTTTGTATTGAAACGTTTTGAAGCGGCAAGATGCCTGCGCCGCGCCTTCACCTTACGCCGTTTCTGCATAATTCGCGCCTTAGATGTCACTGCTTGCGGTAACGTCGGGGGTCGGGTTGCCTCATATGGCGAGGGGGTCATGGCTAATCTTTGCGTTATGCTCGTGAACGAGTGCTGCTTGTGGTGACAGGTCGTCTTGCTGACCATGGTTTTGTTACTGTTATTAGTAATTAACTGTTTATTTATTTTACTTCGATAGTCCTAATATATCATTTCTGACTTCAAGTTACAGCTATATGAACATAATCCAGCATTGCACATGTAAGTGGGCACACCCCGGAGGCTTTTATTTAGGGACCTATTAAGTTCTGTTTACGTTTTTATTATTTATTTCTGTTTGAGTATAGTTTTCAATGTTTTTGGTAGTATTTAGCGTTTGGCGTGCACTAGCTAACATATGGCAAATAATTTAATGTTTTGTGTTTTGTGTTTTGTAATGTTAAATAAGCCGATAGTGAGATCAAAGTGAAGATCCAAGAGGCTGCAAAAATGTCCAAATTCTTCTTTCGCACTTTTGACATTTTTGCTTCGAGGATTACAGACGAGATGATGTATAATAAGTATATATATATATATATATATAGGTATATATATATATATATATTATATATATATATATATATATTACAGTATAATAAGCGGAATCAACAGCGCTTGTGTCGTCGGGCCGCCGATCCTATTTGCACGATACAGTCTGAACTTTTTCAAACTTTTTAAGTCAACCTACTTCTTTCGTATTCGCGCGAACTACATAAGACTAAGTATAGCTGATGCCGTAGTAAACTATTTGCGCCGGTTAGTAAGGTGGCAGCGAAGCTGACTGCTCGGGGTGCACTGCAGGGGGTTTGCCAGGCTGACTGCTCAGGGTACACTGCAGGGAGGAAGGCTATTTTAATGCAACCTAACTTTACGGTATCGTCTTAGTTGCATAATTCTTGTTCTAGTTTCTCCCTATTTGTTTTTGCCTAACGATAAATGTTAGACTGACCAAATTACGGCCATTTCCTTGTTTTAAGATGCTCGTTCCATAATAAGTGCTTTCCTTTGGCGTCACAAGTCGAACAACTGCTAAGAAGTGTCCCCATCTCCTGACAACCTCCCCAGACGCGGAACTGATCTCATTAGAGAGAGGGTGGCGAGGGGACCGGGTGAGGTGCCTCATTAATACACGCAGACGCGGCTGGCAGCGAGCTGTGAGCTCTAATGACTGGTTATTTCACACTTGCTATCAATAAGAGCAATCCCCGTATCTTATTCGTAGAAAAACGAATAACAACAAAATGGGCTTTTCAACTTTTCTTGCGGTTATCAGAAATACATATTGTGTCTTATTAAATATTTGTATAGACACTGTTTAATAGAGGGAATCTTCCTATGTCTTAAAAGAGGCAATGACGACACCGGACGATGTAGATACGCAGCCCTACAGGAGCCTGCAACAGTAATGAGTGTCGACCACGGAGTACAAAAAACAGAAATCGAAACGTGTTTCTATTCCGCGGTATCGCTTATCGCAAAGTTTGCTTTGTATCTGATACAACAACAATGTTTGACAGCAGGACGCGGTAGAAATACCTACTTCGCCGTGGATGCTAGTGTAAGGTTCCTTAACTCTGATTGCTCATCTAGATAAAAGATGACAAAAGATCTGTAAGGTTATTTGGTGTCGTTTTAATAAAAAGCTGGGTAAATATTTTTCTATTTTGTAATGAAGTAGCAACAAAAAGATACGAATACTAAATAATAAACAAATTTTCACAATGACTGGTCATACAGTAAAATTGTTGACTCAAAATGTCAGACGAAGCTGACTCATTAGTACACAGCATACAAGAGTGTTATACGTATTGCGTAAGTACATATCCTACTTGTAACAAACTCACTCATACGATGTATCGCGAATTATATAGGTATGTAAAGTATGTACAGAGAGCAATACGGTGAGAGCTAGCTGCTGCTGAATTATCTCAATGAACCAGCGGTCGGCTGCACACCGCCGCTAACAACGCGTTGATTGCTGAGCTGTATAAGCTGTACTGCTGGGAGCACACGCGCCTACACAGAAGTAAGCCCACAGTGAGTCACGCTGACGCACGTGGTGCTCTGGTTGAGTTACGTGTTATACCGAAAACCTACATGGATTAGGTTAAATTTTAACATAAGCCGGTCATTCTCGTTTAATGAAGGAGCGATATGTTCATCGATGTTTGACTGAAAGAAATCGCTCAAATATACTCATCCTATATGTATAACATGGGACTTAAACATGACTGGTCGAATGTTGGAGTGCAGTAGACCGTGTCAGTGGTAACACTCACCTTGAGCTGGCCTGGCGTACTCCGGAGTTCCAATAGAATGCGAGGATCTTACACTGGATTTGTTACCGCTGATGTGCAGCCTACTGTACCAACTATAGGTACACCTCCGCCCAACCCTTCCATGAATACAAGCGTGATGTGTTAACTTCATTCGATTTGGCGTTATTGATAAAAGTTAATTGATGGGTTTTTGTTTTAAGACAGTGTTACTCTGGAAATCATAAAACATCTTGTTGAATTATATATACATAAATTCACGCCTTTTTTCCATGTGAGTAGGCAGAAATAACAGAACGCCATCTGCTACAAATACCACGAGCCTTACATACCCCTTTTGCTTCGTTTACGTCGGGGTCATACACGCACGCCGCGCCGGGTGCGAGGACCTACTACGCAGCTGACGCTTCTGAAGAACGTCACCAATAAGGTTACTACGTGTCCTTCTAGGGCGTCCAATCCAGGTGTTTCCACTCACATCTGCTTCGTTAATATACCTAGTTGTTATAGTTAATTAATAATTCTCAGGACTTTACAAGTGTTTATTTATAAATGATAAATTATTTTATTTCTGTAAGTAGGTTTGTACAAACACTTTTACACGTCAATCATATTTTAATAAAAACTAGATGAGGTCGGCGTTTCCTGTCTGACTACTCTGAGAAGAACGGCCGAAATAAACTCAGAGCTCACAGTCTCTTCTAAAGTCCAGACATAATATTGGTCAGATCAAGTGAAGACCATGTAGATTTGGGTCTGAAATGGTCTTTGAGGAAAAATCACACAGATTGAGTGGACCTGTCCAGTCATTTTCTGCTGATGAATCTTTCGATTTCCACATACAGAAAAATCACTTCAAATTGATTCGTTATCTATGGATAGCCTTTATTGTGGCTGTCAAGAGCAGATGAATAAATAAACCGCTCGCGGTGAGGTGCCATTAAACTGAAAATGTGTATTGTTTTAATTGAATGGTATGCCTGTAAAGCAAACTGGCACACGTCTGTGGACTTGCTCGCTTCAAATATTACTATTCATTCATATTTTTGTTGGAGAAAGAAAATATAATTGAAACAAAATTCTGAATCCATTTTTATGGATAAATGTAAGGCCAGAGCGCAGCTGCGTGCACACCAGCGGGACAGCGGCCGCGGGGCGCGCGCGAGCGAGCGCCGCACTGAGAGCGCGACACGCCTCAGTGGGTAGGTGACGTCAGATACTTATACACGCTATAAATACGAAAAGGTATATCTATCACGACAAGAAGTACACTAGATATTTATCTATTTAGGATCATCTAAATAAGGATTAGGAACAAAAGATATACTTACGCAAGACATTAAATATAAAGAAAAGAAAGAAAGAATAATGTTAATTTGGGCACAGTTCGTGAAACATAAAATACAAATAACAAATATACATTAATAATAATAATAATAATAATAATAATAACCCCACCGCCGTATCTCTACGTTGACGTCGTGGTGGGGCTTGCGTGCTCCATGAGCCCTGGGTCTATGCCGGTAAAGTTTACTATACCGAGACAGATCCAGGGTAAGGAGCCAGACCAAGAGAGATATAATCCAAGCCAAGGTCGCACATGCCGAGGGCTGCATGGCTAGGAGAGAGCGCTAGTCGTCAGTGTGCCAACTCTGGAAAATAGGGGACCTCCAGTTTTATTCACCCTTGCCACAGTGAACGCAGGGCTCTGCTGTGGTCGACTTTTTGTGTCCCTAGCTTCTCGTGGGAATAATCATGATAACAAGGTCTAAAACAAAACAACTAATTCAGGCAGATCAGCCTTCAGCAGGTGAAGAAACATCACCGGTTTCATCATCATCCTCTCCGAGGTCCATCTTTTCATCAATCGTATCATCACCACCTTCATATATATCGCGCTCATTAAGATCATCATCATCATCATCATCAATGTCAGTAAACGTTGTGTCGGAGGCTACTACTGCCATAAACCCTTCACCCGCTACTGTCATAACCAATACGCGTAAAAAATGGAGCGAAGACATGAACCAATTCATTTGGCGTACGTACTTAATTATCACCAATTTAGAAACTAAAAACAATTCATACCTTACATCATTACACCAACAATTCTTTAACAGATTTCCACAAATGAATGTCTCGAAGCAAAGAGTTGGAGATCAACGAAGAGCAATAGTTCACAATAAATTACTTTCGGACACTACACTTGATAAAATTAGATTAGAAGTAAGCAGAGAACTACAAACAGACACCAGTAACTTAGATATACACACCCAGACACCGTCACAGCTAAATGCAGATCAATGCAACACACATGTACAATCGAAACCAAAAAGTAGAATGAGGTGGTCAAACGAAATGAACGAAACTCTAATAAAATCCTATTTTATCGCTACGAAAATGGAAACAGATATGACTGTCTGGAGGAAAAAATTAAGAGAAATGTTCATTGAGTTCTATCCACAATTGTCACACCTATCTGAGCAGAGAATATCAGATCAAAAAAGGGTCGTTCTAAATAACAAAATGATAACAGAAGCACGACTTCAAGACCTAAAAACGTATGCAGAGAATACACTAAACCAAGCGAATTCTTATAGACAATTAGAACATCATAATTTACTTATAGCTGCAGATAATACACAAGCAACCACAAATAATAACACAGAAACCGAATTAGAAAACGAGCCCAATTTCCTGAATTGCATTGACTTAGGAGCCTTAACGTCCACCATTATAAACACAGAACATGATACTACAAACGTCGAAATAAGTCGGGAAAGAAGTCAAGAACTAGAGGAAACATTCGCAGATACATTACAGCATTTCACAAACATTAATCCCACAAAAAGAACTTATATACCTAAACAAAAACCATCAAAAAAATTAGCACAAATAGTAAGTTACATTGATAACGCCATCCTTCCAAAATATGTCAATGCAGATACAGACTTTGAAACCCTGCAGACGGTAATATATAGTGCTGCTTGGACAGCTGCTAAAACAAATGGAAGTAAACTCTCATATATCACCTCTGAGAGTACGACTTACATCAATCAGAAAAATAGGAAACCGAAATGGCAGAAAAGATTAGAATTAAGAGTTAAAGACTTAAGAACAAAAATCGGAAGACTTACAGCGTACATACAAGGAAACAGAGGCTGGAGGCTTAATAGAGAGGTACACACAATACTAGAAAACTATAGAATACACTCTACTCATGAAGAACCGAACACACAACTCACACATTTCTTAGATACGCTAAAACAAAAACTCACTCTTGTAAATAGTAGATTAAACAGGTACAATAATTGTACACTTCGCAAAATTCAAAATAATAAGTTTAGGAACAACGAAAAGCAGTTTTATCGAACATTAAAAAATTCAACCACAAACCAAACCGCACCCAGTAACAACGAAAATAACACAAACCATAGTTTACCATCGGTAGACGAACTTCAACAATTTTGGTCAAGAATTTGGGAGAGGCCTATATGCCATAATACTGAAGCTGAGTGGGTTAAAATAGAGACAGAAAACCATATGCACACTGAACAAATGGAGTTCGAACAAGTTCCGATAGATACCTTTCATGACGTCCTTCAAAAATTACACAACTGGAAAGCACCCGGTTCTGACTACATTCACAACTTTTGGTATAAAAAGTTAACATACACTCACCCTTACCTATATAATTATATCAACACATTTATTAAAAATCCAACAACGATGCCTACATACATAGCGGAAGGAATTACGTATATGATACCAAAAGACAGTAACGACAGTGCTAACCCAGCAAAATACAGACCAATAACATGCCTACAAACAATATATAAAATAATAACATCATGCATCACTCAAATCATTTACAAATACCTTGAATCAAATTCAATATTATCCGAAGAACAAAAAGGCTGTCGAAAATTTAGTCAGGGCTGCAAGGAACAACTTACAATAGACTCGGTTATACTCAAACAGGTCCAGCGAAAGAAGAAAGATCTATATACTATGTACATAGACTACAAGAAAGCGTACGATTCTGTCCCACACACTTGGCTACTTGAAATTTTAAATATATATAAGATAAACCCTCAAATCATTGCCTTTTTAAATAACACAATTACACAATGGACAACACGTTTACATCTTACGACATCTGCAGGAATTGTTGAGACAGAACCCATCAAGATCCAACGAGGCATATTCCAAGGTGACTCGCTTAGCCCTCTATGGTTCTGTCTTGCCTTAAACCCCTTATCAAACAAATTAAATTCTCTAATGCCAGGATATAAACTCAATTATAATGACGTTACAGATGACAGACGGACGGACAGACGCGACTGTAAAATTAACCACCTGCTCTACATGGATGACATAAAATTGTACGCTTCTTCATCAGAGGACTTGAATGAACTTGCAAATGTCACAGATACATTTTCGAGAGATATAGGAATGGAATTTGGAATTGATAAGTGTAAAATCAATTCAGTCAGGGCAGGTCAAACATACGAACATTCATATACCACACAGTCAGGTGAAAGCATAGATTCCTTAGATGAACATGGAACATACAAATACTTAGGATATATTCAAGCGAAGCAAATTAAACATAAGGCAATAAAAAATAAACTTACACAACAATTTAAACACAGACTAAAATCTATTTTAAACACTCAGTTGCACTCCAAAAATACTATCAAAGCAATAAATACCTATGCTATCCCAGTCCTTACATATTCTTTTGGCATAATAAGCTGGAACAAAACGGAACTTAAAAACCTACAACGCGTCATTAACACCAGTATGACCAAATATAGAAAACACCACCCTCGATCTTGCGTACAGCGACTAACACTACCTAGGAAAGAAGGAGGACGAGGAATAATAGATATAACGAACCTACACAATAAACAAATCAGTACCCTTAGAAAATATTTTAACACAAAAAGCACAACCTCTACCCTACACAAAGCAATAGTTTATAATGATCGAAAACTAACCCCGCTAAACATGTTTGACAAAACTACTCAAATTAACGAGAAACAGACTGATACACAGACTAAAATATCGGAATGGACTCAGAAGTCACTCCATGGAAGACATCGCCAAGACCTTTGCCAACCTAACGTCGACAAGTTAGCGTCGAACGAATGGCTCAGGCGCGGAGATTTATTCCCTGAGACCGAAGGGTTCATGACAGCAATTCAAGACCAAATTATTGAAACCCGTAACTACCAAAAGCACATCTTGCGAGTCCCTCTTTTAACAGATATTTGTAGGCGATGTCATAGCTCCTCTGAAACTATTCAACACATTACTGGAGCCTGCAAAGCAATAGTTCAAACTGACTATAAACACAGGCACGATCAAATAGCAAACATAATTCATCAAAAACTTGCCATTAAATATAAATTAATTACTACACCTCCTGTACCTTACTACAAATATACTCCAGAAACGGTTCTTGAAAACACAACACACAAGCTATACTTTGATCGAGCCATCCTCACAGACAGAACAACACATTATAATAGACCAGACATAACGTTACTAGATAAAATTAATAAAACCGCGCAAATTATTGACATAGCAGTACCAAACACACACAACCTACAAAACACTATAGCAGAAAAGCTGTCAAAATATACAGACTTAAAAATAGAAATAAGTCGAATGTGGCGGTTAGGTAGCGTTGCCATTATTCCTGTAGTACTTTCAACCACGGGTGTCATTCCCAAACAACTGCATCAATCTTTAAAAACCCTGGACGTAGCTCCCTCTACCTACCAAACCCTACAGAAAGCTGCTATCCTGAACACTTGCAGAATTGTCCGGAAATTCCTGCAGAACGACAATGATGCAGAAAAAGCACCCGCACAAACATCATTCACCGCTGCAACACAAAGTCAAAACATAATATCATCACGCCGCATATTATCATCAATTATCACTTAGGTTAGTACTTTCAGGGGTAGCACTTGGCTTTGGCCCGTGTTACCCTAAAAAACCGGCAGATCAGTGCCGAGATACAAAAATGTATACCAACAAATAATAATAATATTTAATAATATTTTTATTGAATAAAACATTTACAAAAAGTGTACATTTAGCCAACAGTAGCAATATTTTCCATACAGTTTTATTGGCTAAAAATAAACTAAAACTAAAATTTGATTACAGGTGCAAGTAATGATGATTCGGAATTACAATATAAGGTAGAGACCCGCCCGAACTAGGTTAATTTAAACCTGTGTTTCAGGCCATCACTTTACGTTTCAATTAAATTGGGACAGTAAAATTTAAGTTGAACTGATAAAAATAATCTATTAACAACTATGAGAAAAAGCATAATGATACATTAATACCTAAAACTAAGCCTATGTAAATATACAAAAGTAAATACGAGGGAATATATTATAATCATACCAAAATATCTAAAAGTTTTTCTGTGTCTGTGTAATTGAGTATCGCTAAATATTCTGATAATATTTTACTACATTTAATATAACTTACACTATATGTAGAAGCTTTGTAACTTGTTGAGCCTATTATACAGAAAAGGTCCTAAAAACACATAAAATCGATTAGCAAACGCATGTCTGGTTTGAGAGTTTAGGCAAACCAAGTCCTTCCTTCTCTTGTCGGAAGGTACTGGTGCAAAAGGAAGTGCAGTGTGCTGGTGTAGTACTAAGCTTAGAATAAATAATTGCCGTACTGTTAGTACTTTACATGCTATGTAGAGCTGGTGCGTAGGAAATCTAAAAGGGCGAAAGGTACCACCTTTAGAATTGCTCTTTGAGCACGTTCTAGAGGGAGTAAAATTGTTTTTGCAGCACCACCCCAGGAAGTTATGCAATAGGTAAGGATGGATTGACACAAAGCTAAATAAACCTGTTTAATTAATTTATAGTCGGCTATGTTCCGTAAATTCTTAAAAACATATATTAATTTGCGCACTCTAGTACATAGTAAATCGATATGTTTACGGAAATTTAGATTGGAGTCAATAGTGACACCTAAATATTTTAAGTTGTCAGCTTTAGCTAAACTGGGGCAGGAACATGCATTGTCAGCGTACGTGCTACAGCTATGTACATAAATGTTTAGATTAGTAAGCGGTATGTTAGTATTTCTCATTGTAAATGTAATGTATTTTGTTTTATCTGCATTTAATGTTAGGAGATTATTATGGAGCCAATTAAAAACAATATTAAATACCATTCTGAGCAAGTTCATAGACCTCAACTCTTGATTTAGCTGAGAACAACAGAGCGGTGTCATCCGCATAAGACATTATGACACCATTTCGGAGTGGCAAGCTGCATAGCTCATTTATATAGATTAAAAATAACGTAGGGCCCAAAATGCTGCCTTGTGGAATACCAAAACAACTATTTTTAAGTTCAGAACTTGTACTTGTATACTGACCTATTTTTAGGCATTGATGACGATCGCTGAGATAATCAGAAAATAGTAGAAGTTGTGCTCCTCTTATCCCAAGTGTTTCAAGCTTGTGCAAAAGTAAAGTACAAGAAATAGTGTCGAAGGCCTTGGCAAGGTCTAGGAAGATCCCAACTGTGTGCATACCATTATCTAGATTGGAAGTAATATAATTAGTTAGTTTGTGTACTGCTTGGCTAGTAGATCTTTTAGGTCTAAAACCAAATTGACAATCTGAAAGTAGTCTGTTATCTTCCAGATATTTTATCAATCTACTGTTAATGATTTTTTCTAAAATTTTTGAGAGGCCTGTTAACACTGAAATGGTTCTGTAGTTATTCACACAGTTTTTGTCTCCAGACTTGAATACAGGTGTGACCACGGCTTTTTTAAGCAATTTAGGGAATATTCCTTTAGATAAACATAGCTGAAAAATGTGGGTTAGCGGAGGGGCAAGTAGGTATTTAAATCTTTTAAGTATATTATTAGGTATGTCATCCCACCCAGTAGCACAAACATCCTTTAACGCGTTTATTAGTCTTACTACTTCGTTAACGTCGGTATCTAATAAAACAAAAGATTTTAGTGTAGAGGTTGTCGTAGTCGGGTTTTGACGGGAAAAATTACCAGATTTTAAAGATTTTTCAGCCAAGTTTTTACCAACGTTAGCAAAAAAGTTGTTTACTTTATTCATTGCTTCGGATGAGTTTATTTCTGTTGATAGTAAATCAAGCGGTGGTTCGGGATTTTTCGATCTAAATGTGTTAGTTTTTATAAATTTCCACACAAGTTTGCTATTTTTCCCCGCCTTCTGTAATTCATTTTTATCATGCTGATTTTTTAGTTTTTTCAAGAGATTATTACAGAAGTTTCGATACCTTTTATAAGTGTTAGAAAGTATTTCGTTATCAGGTGCGAGTTTCAATTTTAGGTGAAGCTTGTCTCTATGTCTTATACAACGAACGAGACCGGGTGTGATCCACGGTTTAATACAACTATACTTTCTAGGCATTGTCTTAGTGAATGTGTTTTTCCTTATTGCATATTGTAACGAATTTATGAAATACTGTAAAGAAATATTTGCATCGCTTGAATTATAAACAGGGTCAAAATTAATACCGCGTATGTCGTTTTCAAGGTTTGTCATATTAACTTTAGTGTAGCTACGCATGCAGTTTATTCTAGGTGAACTTAATTGTAATGTTAGTAAAACAGCTTGATGATCGGTAAGCGAAGAATTAGTAACCAATGTTTTGGATGGATTTTTTGATTTTAGAATGATATGGTCTAAGCATGACCCGCTCTGATGCGTGGGGTGATAGTGAGCTGGTAAAAGTCCATAAAATGAGCAAATATTCAGATAATTATGAACATGGGTATCAGTTTTCCCGGAAGCAATGTTAATGTTAATATCGCCCAAAAGTATTATGTTTTTAAAAAATGTTATGTTTTTTAAGTTTGTGTCAAGTGAGTCTAAAAATCGGTCTATATTTTGAGAAGGAGGCCTATAAATAGCCATGACTACCGTGTTGGGAATTATTTTAATTATTAAGCAATTACTATCTTGGTATACAGGTTCTTCTTTGATTGTTCTTAAATTATTTTTGATATAAATGACTAATCCATCGTTTTGGTTTATGTTTCTGTCAGTTTTATAAGAATAATATCCGTCAAGAGATGGTAAATTGACTGTATGTTTTGACAACCAACATTCTGTTAGGACGATAATATCACAGTTTATGTCAAGATTCTGTAATAACACTTCAAAACCGTTCATGTTTCGATTTATGCTGCGAATATTCTGTGTGAGCAGGGTTAACGTTTTGTCACCAGAAGGAAGAAGGTATTTGCAGTCTTCAACATTACAGATTTTAGATTCAGACACAGAAAAACTATCTAGATCACAAATAAACTGATTTGTCATGATCGTTATAAACTTAAACGAAATATAAATAAAGAATAAACTACCTGTTTATGTGCTAACTAAATAAAGTATTCGGTGGTGCTCTTAGGCGCCTTCATAGTCTATTGAGTTGATGTAGTTTATCTCTGCATATTTCCGCGCCGGGCAACTTACATCACCTGTTGGATGGTCACATTTCCTCTTGAAGCGTTTGCACGTCGCACATTGAGGGGGAGAAGATTTGCTGCTGCATTCCTTGAAGGAGTGTCCAGTCTCTCTACAATGGTTGCAAGTAGGACTAGTTTCTCGGCAAAACTTGGCTGCGTGTCCGAACTGCTGGCAGTTGAAGCACCTGGTGACTATCGTAAAATCTCTCACAGGGCACGATGTCCAGTTTATAAAAAATCTGCTTTGATTTATGATAATTTTTCTTATGCTAGCGGGTAGTTCCAAGATGTAGTTACAGGTAGGAAGGTCTGTCTTACCCGATTTATGGCTTAACTTGATACTATCAAGGAAGGACTCACGAGTTGTAATCGGCAGCTTGTCAGAAAGGTTCTGCTCATAAATGCATTCAAATACCTCTTTCTCGGTAAGGGATACGGGGACACCAATAACAGCGACCCTAGGGCGGCGTTTCGAAGGTTCTTCTATTGTAAGGCCCGATGATACTAGTTTATCCGAATTTTTCAGTTTATCAATATCGCCTTTATTTTCAGTGCTAATCAGAACGCCCCCATTTTTCACTTTTCTCAGGCCACGGACATGAAGCTTCAGTTGTTCGGGGGAGATAATCTTTTGGACAAGTGACTTGGTGTCGTCACTTGTTTGGGTCTTATCGCTAGGATAGATGGCAACTGATCTCAAATTTGCAGGACGGACGAAGTTATCGGAACCTTTCTTGACCATGCTAGCATAAGTACTATTTTCTGAGGGTTTCAGCTTTGCCTCTACAACCTCTTTGAATTGCTGGAGAGAGTTCACAACGTTCTGGTGAACCTGTAGGTGCTGGATTGTGGTATGGGCCTGGATAGTTTTCTGCTTCAACGATTGGTATAAGACGGCCATCTGAGAAGTTCCACTTGAGACCTTCCGGCAAAGAGAGGAGACACGAAGCTTCTGGTCTGAGTTCATTTTCCCTTCAGCGACAATAGAGCAAACTTCGTTCAGAATGCCATCGATAGATCCTAACCATTTCTGGATCTCCGGCGTGCTGATGACTTCACTCGGCAATTCATCTTCCGCGGGTGCTGGTGGATTTGGGTTGCTCGGGGGTAATGGTTCGGTAGGCGTCGGTGGAGGACTTCGATGTAGCAATTGGCTACGACCAAACGGGCTCGATCCTGGGTTCGACATATTAGTAGAAACACCGTATTTATTGTTTATAAAAATATTTAGTTCATCTTGCACATGAAACTCGATATAAAAACCTACAAGTCACACGCGACACACTTTACTTTTATACTGACGTCGCAAATAAATAAATTTACTTGTCGTAATTGTTTACTTCATCAATACAAAATACACGACCGCTTAGTCTCGAGTCTCGTAAAGCGATCCTATTATCAATACATTTCATGAATGAGTCTATATCTACATATACTAATAGAAGCTTATGCCCGCAGCTTCACCCGCGTGGATGTCGGGAATTATTCCACGGGAACGTGCTACCGAGGCAAAAAGTAGCCTATGTCCTTCCCCAGGATGCCATCTATCTCCTTGCCAAATTTTATCGAAATCCGTTTATTGGCTTAGGCGTGAAAAAGTAAAATACAGACAGATAGAGTTACTTTCGAATTTATAATATTACTATGGATTGACCAATAAAGTTAAAGAGTTTTGCTAGTCAGATTTGAAATTTTTTTTTGCATTTGATAGCCCAATTCTTGAAGAAGGTTATAAGCTATTTAACATCACGCTACGACCGTTAGAAGCCGAGCAAAAAGAAAAAAGTCAGAAAGGACGCTAATCGAAAACGAAGTAATAGTGCAGGCGGGCGATGCGATGCGACGCGGTGGATCGGACCGAGGAAGTTTAATAAAAATGTGTCTGTTATTTTAGTATATTGTGTATCTTACGAGTTCCACGCGAGCGAAGTCACAGGCAGAGCTAGTAAATAATGGTTCACCCTTGTTTGATAGAACAACGTTTGATATAATATTACTAAATCGAATTTTAGTTGCAATAAAGTCATTTCGAAGAATTATTCATTTGACCGAATAATTCATTGGTAAATTTTTATTTAGCGTAATTATTTATTTGAACTAATTTCATTTCGCCGAATTTTCAAATGCACTAATTTTATTTAAACTAATGTTTCACTAGACTAATAATAATTTAGTCAAAAGATCGTATCGAATATTCAGTTCATTAATAATTCGTTTCCTTTCATTGTCTATAAACTAATATTGTTCCTTCACCTACTGAATCCATTCATTCATTATCAATATACTGCAGCGGCAAAACGAATAAACGTAAAAATATAAGTATACCTACATTTAAATTAATAATTCTTAATAAGAAATCATTTGTGATTATAAATTTGATTAGTTATGATTTCTGCGAGCAACTTGGAAGTAGCGCTCGCCCGCCGCTGCCGCGGCACCACTCGCTACGCTCGCTCGGCTCGCGCGCGATTGGTCACAGTTTTAACCTAACCTAACCTATTTCACTCCGTTCAAAATGACGAATCATACAATTTGCCTGCGAGTGGATAATTAGACAATGGTAAAACATTTCTGCGGCAGATTGTATGATTCGTAATTTTGAACTGGGTGAAATAGGTTAGGTTAGGTTAACACTGTGACAAACCGCGCGCGAGCCGAGCGAGCGTAGCGAGCGGTGCCGCGGCAGCGGCCGGCGAGCGCTAATTCCAAGTTGCTCGCAGAAATGTTTTGTTGCTTTGTTGTAATTTGATTAGTAACGATTTGATATTTTAAAATTACATCTAGCAACTTTTGATCAGTCGTTCATTTGATGTCACATACATTGAATTTTAATTTTTTTCTAAATAAAACATTTGGTCATTTAAATTTTGTTATTTCGTTTATTGTTCTTTTGAAATTTGCTCGAGAAAGTTTTGATTTTCTAATATGCAACCGATAAAATACGGGTTATACCACCTGAACACTACATAAAATGAACATTATACCTTTTGATCAATAGCGCAAATGTTTTTATCGCAAATAAATATTCGATGAAATGAAAATTATGTTAATCGATATTATACCAATTGATTATTTTCTGAAACGTTGTTCGAATTAGTAACATTACATCAAAAGTTGTTATACCAAACAAGGGTGAACCGTAAATAATATATAAGAGAAACTGACTGACTGAGATATCAGCGCACAGCTCAAACTATTGGCACTAGGAACGTGGAATTTTGCATAAGCACTTCTCTCCTTCTTCTTCATATCACTAGCACTAACAGTATTTTAAATCTTGTTGGCCCAAAACTCCGCCACTTCCACGGCGTAGTCGGTGGCAGCGCATAGGTCACTATGACTGCATTTTTTAAGACACAGAGGGCAGGATAGCAGGTGGAGCATAGTTCGCGACATAGGTCCACATCCACACACTACCGCCGTTCGGTCGGGGTAGCCCCAGTTTACCAGGTTGGTTGGAGTTACATCTTCTCATTTGGGTCCGGAGGTGGTTCAGGGACTTCCAAGTGGACCTTGGAAGGTTACATACACCCTGCAGGAAGATGCTGCTTTGGTGGTAGATAGTAAGTAGGGGGGGGAGTATCCTGCCACAGCTTACAGCGGGCGTTGACTGGATTTTCTGTTAGAGACGCTGTCGAATTTAAGAAACGGTCTACTTTTTAGCCGCTGCGCCAGATAGTGGGTGTCTGGTATCAAATCCCTGTTTGTGTTTGTCCACCGTGCTATGCCAGCTGTGGGGTATAGCGCGCTGACTAGGGTCGGTTCGAGGCAGCTTGTAATCGTTCGGTATGTTTCGTTCAGAGCAACATCTACTTCCTTGGCGTGAGCGGAACAACGCCACACGTGCGTCCAACGATGTCGTTTGTATGAAAAATCTGCGTTAACGCAAGGAATAAGATTTTTTAAACTGGAAACTTGGCACGAATACGTATCTAAGTAAATAGTATACTATCCATTTTTTGTTTTTTCAAACTACCCCCTAAAGGGGGATAAGGAGGTTTAAAATTTATATGGAAGAATTTTAACGCGCGGACCAATTATCTCCAAACTGGGTATTTATTTATACTTAGACCGGAAATAAAGAACAACGTAAGCAAATCAGGGGTTTTTGGTAAATGTACCTCTAACGGAGTGAACAGTTTTAGTACGTTTTAGAGGGGAGGACATTATAGCTTGGCTTGATTAACTGGAATATAATACAAATAATGGACAAGCCTTACACAATTTTTTTTTACATTAATCCCTTTGGGGGGGTGAAAAGAGGGGAAAAAGTTTATATATAGAAAATCTTATTTCGTTGATCTATAAACTTGAAACTTGGCCCGCCCCCTATTTAGGACTTATAAACATTACTAGCGAAATGTTGGTGGTAAATATACCTCTGCCCAACCCTTCGGCGAAACAAGGCGTGATGCTATGTTGGCCCGAATACTTATACTTATGTATAAATCTGTTACGTGGTTCAATAAGTCCCGGTACAAAAAAAAAGTTTATTGAAAAAATATTTTTTATTCGTCAGCGTAGTCTCCTTCAACGCAACGCAACGCTTTTCTAACTTTTCTATTCCATACGTGTAGACTGATTTATCTTTGGCTTCAAAGTAAGCCTCCGTTGCTGCGATTACTTCAACATTTGAGTCAGCTTTTTTACCCTGGAGCATTTTCTTAGGTTCTCGAACAGCCAGTAGTTACTGGGTGCCAGATCTGGAGAATAAAGTGAATGGGGAAGTAATTCGAAGGCCAATTCCTTTAGTTTGGCCATCGTTATCATGGACTTGTGACACGGCGCATTGCCCTGGTGAAAGATCACTTTTTGCTTCATTTGTGGCCGTTTTTCCGCGATTTCGTACTTAAATCGCTGCAATAATCGAAATAAATTCAAAATGTGATTCAGATTAAAAAATATGCAACAGTTGATAAAAAATCGAATCATCGGTTACAATCGATTGGGCATTTCTAATTTTCTTCGACACGACATGACATAACGTTTGGCGAAGATGGCTGCGACTAATGATATGAGTCGCGTAAAATACTTTTAATGTTCATTTTGGCATGCAGCTAGTCCTTGTTATAAAAGTAAATGCAACTAATTTAATAAAATAGATAATTAATTATCGTGAATGTCCGATGCTTTTATTGCACAGGGCGATTCTGGGAAACAATGAGGAGAAAATACGAAATCCACGCGGATGAAATCGTGGGCGAAGTGCTAGTACAGTCTTATTGGCGGGTGTGTAATATATGGCATAATAACAGATAGTATCACACAGACACACACACACACAGATACACACAGATAGTTTCACTTGAAATAACGTTCGAAATAACGTTCACATGATATAATTTTCATATGCTATAAAAACAAATAACCTAATTGCATGTGATCTAATGTTATATTTCATATAACCTTCTTTTGCTCTAATAACATTGAGTAGAACGTTCATTTCACATCATTTTTATTTTGTATAATGCTCTTTTTATTTAACGTTCAATTGACCTAATTTTTATATTTACTCATTTTCATCCAAAATTCTGTAATGAATAAGTAAATAGCATACTGTTATAAACTCATCTAACCCAAATGATTCACCAACAATAGACGAGATCTGAGGCAGGCCAGGACCAGTTTTTGGAAAAATATACAAAACAAAGTACATTTCAAAATTATGTTATACGTTACTTATAGATTTGAATATTATAGTAACTGAATATTATAGTAACAGAATATTATTTTTATTTTATTTATTTTATTTTATTGAAAAGGAACAACAAACAGCTACAATATAAAACATGAAATCTGAATTACACAAAAAACACCTACAATATTGTAGCCCACGACGCTGTTCACAGATTAACTATGGGATAAAAATAATAAAATAATAATCGCTAGGTTTACAAATATATATATATAGTTTTTTTTTTTTTCTAACTATTTAACTATCGCGTTTAAGATATAAATAGTATTTATTAAAGACAAAAAAGAAGATAAATATATCAAAAATGCTCAAGTGAGCACCTTATATATATTTTTTTTGAACTTATAGGGAGCACATGCAAAAATATCTATATGTTCGTAACTCTTATTGTAGGAATCGACCATTCTGCGAACAGGCGAACGCAAGCCAGAGTTGGATTTGCAAGCGCCCACCGAAAATAAACTACCAGCGCGCACCTTACGCTTGTGGACTGTCCTAGGAATCGCATAACCTAACATATTGGACAGTTCAATACAGTCAAATTTATTTCTAACAATATTATATAGATTCATGGCATCTAAGTACTTTCGTCTATTTTCAAGTGTTGCGAGCTTATACTTGCCAAGCAAATCTTGGTAAGGCAAATAATATCCATGGCATCTATAATGCATGGTACGCAGGAATCTGTATTGAACACACTCAATCATCTCAACATACTTTTTGTAGTATGGACTCCAGACGGACACGGCATACTCCAGTTGAGAGCGCACTGGAGACTTATACAGGCAAATATAGGAAGAAGGCTTTTTAAAATCGACTGTTGATCGCATTACAAATCCGTAAATTTGATACGCTTTATTAACAATCTTTCCTATGTGTAGGTCCAAGCAAAGCTTGGAATCAAGAAGCACACCAAGATCACAAATAAAGTCCACTTTAAGCAGGGGGAGTTGCACAACGTGTATGTATAGTTTATTTTAGTTTTATTTTTTGTGAAATTTATGAAGTTACATTTGGTTAAACTTAGTTGCAACTTATTTTCCTGGCAATAATAGGATAGTTGATCTAAATCTTGTTGCAGCAGAAGGCAATCATTTGTTTGTCGAATGGCTCTCTATACCTTGAGGTCGTCGACATATAGTAAAAACTTGGTATTGCGAAAGCATTGGCTGATGTCATTAATATACAAAATAAACAAAAGGGGACCAAGTATAGAGCCTTGAGGCACACCAGAGGTCACCTGTGCGATGTTAGATTGGTGACCATTGATTACAACCTTCTGACTGCGATTGGTAATATAAGAAGTAAACCACCTCAGAAGATTACCACGGATTCCGTTGAACGCTATTTTATTTAGTAGTATTTCATGGTCTACCTTGTCAAAAGCCTTACAGAAGTCTATATACACTGCTTCCACTTGTACACGGCTGTCAACACAATCAAACAAAAAGCTAGAAAATAATAATAAATTAGTATTGGTCGACCGCCGTTTAACGAAACCATGCTGTTGTTGAATTATTATATTGTGGAGTACATGATAAATTTCGTTATGGACTAACCTTTCAAATAGTTTGGACAAGGCAGACAGGATGGAAATGGGACGTTAGTGTTCCACGCTGCGTTTGGATCCACTTTTGTGAACGGGCACAATGTATGCATGCTTCCACACTTTAGGTATATACTAATTGAATATTAATTCAAATGTGCACTATAGAAAATGTTCATTAAACCATATAAAATTAGGTAAAATGAAATTATATCAATAATTCATTATATCATTTCATCGTTATATTAGAAAAAATATATCAAATGAAATTACGTCATATGATCATTAGAACTTTTGTTATTATTTCAAACATTACACACCCCTCATTTGGCTTTCCAACTAGTACTGTATGCATCTAAACTAAGGGAAATCATGGCAATATAAAGACAAAAAATATTATTATTCTTACTAGATGTTATAATTAATGTGCTACACATAACCGTCTCGACACATTAATTATATTGAAAAGAAAGCTTAAAAAATATTTGTAATATTTTAATTTTGATATCACTAACGGAACATATGATGCCATCTGTCAAACGTAGTGCGAACTACTATCACAGAGTACACGTATCTCTCACCGCGTGTGCGTGGGCCCGCCCTTAGAGGACAGCACAGTTGTTGAAGGCTTGTAGCCGGAGCCAACGTCACAGGCCAGTAGTGTGGGACGGGGACGATCCTTGGATCGTTGGTGGCCTATGTGTTAATGTCGCCGACAGCTCGCGAGCGTCACTGTGTACCTGACTACCTGCAAAATACCTTACGAGTAATGTACTGGAATAATTTATTGGAAACCTTAAGACCCTATCTGTAAATAATGTACTACTGCGCTGCGGATTATTTAGTACAGAGGAGCAACACAATTACCTACATGAGTCGGTTTGTTATGTCCAAACTGTCCAAAATACTCGGTAATTGTTACGTAGAAGTGACCTGTATTATCTATCTACAAGTCCGCTAGCCGTCTTGTGATTGCAATTTTAAATTACTTAAATATATAAATGACTGACTGACTTAAACTCCAACTTAATCAAGTTTTCATTGAATAAATTATAAACCGTGATTATCTTATCTACTTTACAAGCGTTTTTCTAGTCAACGAAGATTATCAAAGTAGCTTTTATAAGCTTTTGTTATGACATAAAAACGTTTTAATAATTAAACGGGACAAACAGTTTTACAAAAGCTTTGCAATAAGTATTTACAAATGAATTATGACAGTTTTGAGTTTTGTACCAAGAATATGTGAGAAGTGCAATGTTACGTCTTCTCTTGAATTATTAGTTAACTATCGACCCACCCGCCCCCGCTTCACACGGTTTTTACGACTTGACAAAACATCGTTTTTTCAAACTCAAACTCAAAGCATTTATTTCAATTAAACCATTTATTTACAGGCACTTTTGAACTGTCAAAGAGTCTGTCAGTTAGTCAGAAAGTTGAAGCTAGTTGCCCATTCCAAAACGTAGATCTCTATGGAGAAGAACGGGCAAGAAACTCCAAAGACACTCTTTTTAAATCAAGATTTTACAAAATCCTGGGTACATTATTCTTGTTGCTTCTATATGCGAGAACAATGAAAAAAATAATATAAAGAAACAATTCAAAATATAAGATTAATAATAAAAATAAGCCGTGGCAGTTAAGAGATGACCAGTCTCAACTGATGGCGCCCGTTCACGAACATGACGCGTGGATCAGCACCATCCAGCTCAACCATTTTGTAGGGAACCGAATGATCCAACACACGCGCCACCAACAGTGAGACATTTAAGTGAGCATGACATAGTCTCTACTGCCATGCTGTCAAGTCAACATAATTATATAATAAACGAATCCATGGTACTCACATTTACAAAATTGAAAAATACTTCTAAATTATACAAAACTATAGTTTGCTATATATTTGAGCAAAGAAAAAATTTGACTACATAAAAGAAAAGAATCATTAAAATATCTATTGAGTTATTCAATAATAAAACATATTTTATAAAAAATATAATATAATATTTTTTTTTATTATGTGTAAGTTTATTATTATTACTTTTATGTCTCTTGATATATCTCGGGACCCTGGGATCCCAGACCTTTGGAAGGCGTACGAGGGGCCGAAGCCAACTCGCAGGGGCCCATTAGACGTTTTTAATTAAATGAGGCAACAACCGAAGACGATTATCCCCGTTCGGGCTAGGCAAGTGCACCCAAGGACAACCCCCGGTCTATGTAGGACTATTGCAATACATGGAAACAAAAATATTGCACTATGGATTTGGGTAACTTAAGTGGACTGGTTATCTAGGGCTATGGTAAGACTATGGCCCCTGCTAAAATTACAGGGGGTGACTTGCACACTCAATAATGGGCCCCGAAAATGGTCGCTAGCACATAATGTTGTAGCAACAAGGGGGCAACATGTCCTAAGGCGCTTATGAGGAGTGGAAAGGTATTCCACGACAGTCAGAATAATCTCGGAAGTACGCTCAAGATCCCTACCAGCATCTTACTGGAATACTTCCTTTCTCCGAGCACATTTGCTCTTGCGAATCTCCACTCAAGCCAGCCAATAAAGGCAAGAAAGAAGTGAGAATAGAATAAAATAATATTTATTTGCTTAAAAACCTTGGTAAAATACAAAGAAATAAAATACAAAAACCAATAAATGCTACATGCATGTTTTTGCTTAACAGTCATAAGCGTACAGACCGTGAAGTCTTTTTTTTGGGTGGGAAATCATCAAATGACTTCTCCCGCTCTGGGCGGAGCGGAAGGGCGTATCAGACTCTTACTGACTAATAATAATAATAATAATAAAAATATATTATATTTTTAAATGTTTTTATATTTTTATATTCTAATATTTAAAAATATAATTTATATGTATATATATGAAATAAAGGAAATAAAAAAAACTGGCAACACTATCGTCAACATGTCACAAAAAGATTTTTCTGATTTATTAATTTTAGACGCAGTTTTTATATTATAAGAGAAATTCTACAACAAGCCGAAAACCAAGTAATCACCACACAATTTAAGAAAAATAAAATAAACCATAATTTTAAAGTAAAGACTTCATCAAAAAGGTGACATCTGTCATGCCACCTCCGATAAAACAGAATGCTTGAAAATTAAAATATGTTGACGAGGTCACGATCAGCAACAACACGAGCACGCCCACCACCTCCGGACTCTTCGCTCAGCTCCGCCTCGCCGCCGCCGCCGCCGGTATCCAGCACCACTGTGAGCGCTGTGACGACACCGGCCGCGGTAGTTGCGTCGAGCTCGAGCGACGAGTATTTTTCCCCGCCGACATCGCCAACACCAGGTACGTCGGCAGGGGAGAGGCCGGCCACCGAGGAGTTTGGGACTTAGGGGCCATCCGGCCCCGAGCCGGGTCCCCGCTGGCGGTGGTTGTGTGCAGCGCATGAGATGGACTCAGTCTATGAACGAGAACGTCATGCGCGCATATTACAGGTATACAGAGGGGGGAACTAACCTCACTGCGTACCGTGATAGGATGCTGTCTCTATTTCGGGAACTAGCGCCAACCGTCAACGTCTCGGCGCAGCGATTGTCGGATCAGGTGCGGGTCATCCAACGTAGTCATAGGTTGGACGATGCCGCACTTGATAGGCTGCGCTCAGAGCTGAGCAACCTTATCGTCTCGAATCCGGCACAAACCGCGGTACAAACATCAACCATTTATGAAATACCGCCGCGGTCTAATCATAGTGTAGAAGTGGAAGATGATAGGGTTGCTTCAGTAAGTAGCCAGTGCAATGCCCGATTGAGGAGCGCACTGGAGGATGCATTTCGTGAGTACAGATCCACTCCGACCGAACTTAGACCCCGATTAGCACGCCTGCCTTTGCACAAAAAAAATAGGGCGCTGGTGTGTGCCCTGGACTCGCAGCTTAAGAATGTGTTCGAGAGCAGCGAGGATCTCGTTGATACACATTCGATCCTGTATTGCGCGGTTGTTGCGGTATGTCGTTTAGCTAACGTCAAATTTCCAAACTGTGACGTGGCTACGCAACCAAAACCAGCCGTACCAGCCTGGCAGTGCAGGATCCAGCGTCGTATCGATGGGGCCAGGGTACTCATCGGCAAACTATACTGCTTCAGGGAGGGCAATACACGACCACCAGTGATGCGCTTTGTAAGGCGGGCATTCTCGGGGACTGGAATCAGCCCTCGAGAATACATGTCCCGTGTCACAGAGCGCATCGACTTCCTGAAGCAGAAAGTTTGTGCATGGGCGAGTCGTATTCGGCGGTATAAGCGGCGGGTTGATCGGTACACACAGAATCGCATGTTCCAGAGCGATGAGAGATGGGTGTATAGAACTTGGGAGCGATCTGAACAAAATGTGACAGACGAGTGCCGCCCGGATGATGCCGCCACGAGTACATTCTGGCGCAGCATCTGGTCAGTGCCCGTCTGTCACTCTGAGTCTACCTGGATACTGGATGTCGGGCGAGCGTGTGAAACTGTACCAGAAATGGAAGCAGTTCTAATTACGCCAAAAGACGTCGCCAGAGCAGTCCGTCTGTTACCGAATTGGAAATCACTGGGACCAGACGGATTGCACAACTTTTGGTTGAAATGGCTAATTAGTTCACACGCCCGCCTGGCATCTCAGTTCCAGTCATCTTTAGAGTCTGGGTCACTTCCGCAGTTTCTAACAACAGGCGTTACCCACCTGCTCCACAAGTCAGGTAGTCCCACGGATCCCAAGAATTATAGACCGATCACGTGTTTGTCGACGGTCTATAAACTTCTTACATCCATTTTGAGAGCGAAAATTAATACGCACATTGAAAGTAACTCTCAAAATGGATGTCGGAACGGGTCCCGCGGTACTAAGGAGCTACTCCTCATCGATATGGCCATAAGCCAACAGGTTCGTCGATCCCGCAAGGATCTGTCAACATGCTGGATAGATTATAAGAAGGCCTATGACTCGGTGCTACATACATGGCTCATGAGGGTGCTGGAGTTATACAAGATAGATACAACTCTACGCACCTTCCTTAGGTCATGTATGGGGCAATAGAGAACGGTTCTTCGCTATCCAGGGTGTCGACAGATCCAGGGGAGCGATGAGCCTGTATGGATTAAACGGGGAATATTTCAGGGCGACAGTTTGAGTCCACTTTAGTTCTACTTAGCCCTAAATCCTTTAAGCTCACTACTTGACGATTCAGGACTAGGCTATCGGTTGAGGAGAGGTGGTCAGGTCATATCTCACCTCCTCTACATGGATGACTTGAAACTCTTTGCCCCCAACAAATTGCAACTGATGAAGCTACTGAAGGTAACTGAAACTTTTAGTAGCACCATCAGTATGGAATTTGGTGTGGACAAATGTGCAGTCATGCATGTAAAGCGAGGTGAGATTATGGAATCCGAGGGAATTTAACTTTCGGATTCCATACACCTTAGATCTCTCTCCTCATCCGAAAGATATAAGTATTTGGGTATGTCAGAAGCGTTAGGCATCAACGTTGCTGACATGAAGCAATGGTTGAAGGAGCGCTTCTTCGGTCGCCTGAGGAAGGTATTAATTAGTCTTCTTTCAGGCGGAAACAAGGTGCGCGCCTTCAACGGTTGGGTCATGCCGGTTTTGATGTACTCTTTCGGCATACTCAAATGGACTCAGACCGAACTCGACGCCCTGGATAGGAGAGTCCGTACATTGCTGACCGCAAACCGGACGCATCACCCACGATCATCAATAATGAGACTGTACATACCGCGGAAGTGTGGGGGTCGAGGCTTTGTAAATGCGAAGACCCTCCACAACCGCGAAGTGTGCCGTCTCAGGCAATATTTTTTAAATTCCGAAGTGGGTATGCACCGTGATGTGGTTGCAGTGGACAAGGGAGTCACCCCGCTCTCCATGGCTAGAGAGAACTGGCGCAAACCTGTAGTACTTACTACCGATGACCGCAAGGAGATATGGCAAAACAAGGAGCTTCACGGGCGCTTCTATCGGGCTCTTCATGAGCCCGGTGTAGATTTCTTTCCTGGCTACGTTTTGGTGACCTTTTCGGGGAAACTGAAGGTTTCGTCTGTGCAATTATGGACGAAGTTATCTTGACGAATAACTAGCGGAGACATATTATGAAGGCCGGGACGGTTGACGTGTGTCGGGCATGCCATCGTCCGGGTGAGTCCATCAGACGTATTATCTCTGGTTGTTCTCCTCTAGCTAACGGCGAGTATTTGCACGGGCATAACCAAGTAGCCAGGATTATTCACCAGCAACTTGCTTTGAAATATAAACTAGTGGATTCTGAGGTACCGTATTACAAGTATGTGCCCGACCCAGTTCTCGAAAATACCCATATCACGTTGTACTGGGATCGATCTATCATTACTGACAGGACTATTGTCGCCAATACGCCTGATATAGTGGTGATAGATCGTTTAGCGCGTCGCACAGTGATTGTCGATATTACCACTTCGCATGACGAGAACCTCGTGACAGCTGAGAAAGAGAGACAAATTAAATATCTCAAATATAAATATCTCAAATTATATATTAGCACACGAGGTTGTTGACATGTGGAATGTTAACTCGGCTATCATTGTGCCGATTGTCGTATCAGCCAATGGCCTGATGGCCGAAAGCCTCGACCAGCATCTCTCGAGGCTCTCGTTAGACGGTTGGATCAATAGCCTGATCCAGAAGGCAGTACTCCTCGATACGGCTCGCATTGTGACCTATCTCTGGAGTCCTAACCACCGGTAGCCTGCTCCCGATACCGGCGGACCACTATTTTTTATATTTTTAAATGTTTTTATAAAAATATTTAAAAATGTATTTAATAAGTATATAAATAAATAAATGACAATAATAATAATTTATTTCCTGAAAAGAGCCTGCCCATCTTACACTATTTTTCTGGTTGGTGTACTAATACCTAAAAATAGATGTCACTTCCGGACTGCAATCTGTCTCACTTTCGAGCTTGCGCCATAGTTTGTCATATGACACCAGGTCGAAAGCTTTTGACAGATCGAGAAAGCATGCAAAAACGGGTGTTTGTCAATCACTATAATATTGAGCAGTCTGCTTAAGACACATGATAGCACTTTCCATTGACAAAACAGATCGAAATCCAAATTGTGCGTCATGGAGCTTAATATAGGCCCAGTTGGTGATCAAGCAGACTGTCCAGTACTTTGGCAGTAACCGTGGCTAATGAAATCGGTCTATAATTTAATAAATCAGAAGTATCTTCGGTTTTATTTTTAGGAATTGGCACAACCACAGTGTACATCAGTCTATCAGGTAGGTACGAATGGCTAACGCACACATTAAAAAACATGGCCAATCCCCTTTTCAAGTGAACTCCTGCATTTTGCAGATGCTCGATGCTGAGGCTGTCGTAACCAGGAGATTTACCTCTTCTCATATTCCTAATAATGCCTTCTACACCCTTGACTGAAAACCTGACTTTAAGGTCTCCGACGGCTGACTCAAGATCAAGCATCTGCGGTGCCACGTCCAGAAACGTATTAACTTTAAAAAACTGTTGGAAACGATTAGCAATTTCCAGTGGTTCATGCATGCCAGCCACACTCACAGGGTGACCAGGCCTCGGATTTAACTGATTTGTCTTTTTCCAAAAACTTTTAAAATCCCTCTTGCAGTGGTGGTCTGCAATTATGTCCATTTTAATTTTTTGTTCGTTATTCTGACACCACTTCAATTGAGATTTAAAAAGTTTCCTGGATTCAGACATGTTTTCATAAACATATCCGACAGAGGGTTTTCCATTCAGCACCCACATCTGAAAGCAAAGCCTGGCCCTCACATGAAAATCCCTGACGTATCTGTTCCAACCGGTTATGCTGCCTTTGTTACGTCTCTTTCTAACAAACGCTGAACAATTAGATGCATATGTTAATATACATACTATTTCATCATACAAGTTATCTAAACAATGTCTATGGTGTGTGTTGGAACACATTTTATCAGCACAACTACTCATTTTAGACGGAAAATCAATATTTTTCAGTTTAACATGACATAGCCTGTTGTATTCACAAATTTGGTTATGGTCCCTTTCACCCCACGTCACTTGATTACTACTAATGTCAGTTTTAGACAACACGGTTTTAGGTTTTATTAATCCTAGATTACACTCGAATTGTATAGGATAATGGTCGGACCAGTAAATGTCATAAAGAACAGACGCACCAACAACAGCGTGCCGCGCGGCACTAGTCACGACACAGTGGTCAAGCCAGCGCCGCGATCCGTGAGCGTCACTCACAAAAGTATATGTAATCGACGGCAATAGCTCCCTGTCGACGCACGACCACAACTGTTCGGCACAAAAGTGTTTTAGTTCAGTATCAAAAGGCTCACCTAGATGTGCCTTGAAATCACCCAATATAAACACTGATTCTACATTATTACTTTCAATAATGGCATTTATTTCATATAAACATTCGGTAAATTCTACTAAGTTATCTGTTGAGTCTGTTGGCATATACACAGAAAAAACGATTATAGCACGATCAGTGAGTTCGAGTTTCACTGCTACCAAACGCACACTAGAGCATGGTAACACTGTCACTGTGGGAAACGAACTTTTCCTCCATAATATGGCCACACGGTCTACCCCGAAGTATGCCGACAGAGGTATCCACAGCTGAGTTACCGACGAAACCGAAGTCGTTGTCTATGCTACCCAGATATGAGACGTCGTGAGGTAACAACCATGTTTCTTTTAAGGCAATTACATCTACAGTCTTACAAATTCGGCGTATACATTCAACCGAACGCGTCACACTTTTGCAGTTGTAACTTACTAACTTAGTTGAACTTATCATGATTTGGGTTAGCAATGCTTTTCAGAGTATCCTCTCTGACTTTTACTTGCCGATCGAAGTTTATAAAACGACGAAAAGCTATTCCTTCTGGCCAAAAATTTGATTCCATAAACATGTCCAACTTATATTTTGGTACAAAAACTTTATAAGCATTATAATCTTTTTCCATTTTCATGTTCATTTCTTGTAACGTGACGGTTATATTACATTTATCTCTAATGTAGTTGACTATGTCACACACGGTAACTTCCTTCGCCACATTATAAATGTACATCGGGGTTTTTATATCTGCTGCTTTGAATTTAACTTCAGAGTCTATAACAGCCTTCCCTCTGTTTCCAATAAAACGATTCTTATGCCTTTTTCTCTGTACCTCAATCCACCCGCTATCGATACGTTCCGGTTTCCATTGCCCATCTCGTACGATATCAGGAAACATTTATGGTTTTCTGTGACGACATGTTGTACAATCGGAACGCTCGTATGTCCCAACGCCTGCATAGATAAGCGAGGCGTTTGCGTCGGCGCGCACTCGGCTAAGATCGTGGTTGATCGGCCCGGCTGTTGCCGCTGATTGGCCGTCTCGTCGGCCTCGCGCGTCGCTTCAGATCGGCTGCTCTGTTTCGCACGTACCGGTAGTTTACAACTACCTCCCTTACTCAATAAATTTGCAAACGGCGATTTGCACTGGTTTTCATCTTCCAAACATATGGGCGGCAAACCGACAGGGCCACTGTTCCTGTCTTCATATATATTAATCCCCGAGAGTACCTTGTGTTGTGTTCACATTACACGGAAAATAATTAACCACTGACGTATTTTTTAACGATTCTAGATCCAACTTTATCCGGCGTAACTGGTCAGCAGTGGCATACTGTTCCTTTATCTGCGTAATTTCACTCTGCATCTTTAGTATGTCTTTTAATAATCTTGTCACATCGACATGGTCGAACAATACAGGCGGTAGTTTTTGCAGGTCTCTAGCCACAAATAGCGGAATTTCTTCTGGGTCCGTTTCTTTTAGTAAACAGAGAATATCTTCGATATTACGAAGCGTTTGACCGTCCCTCTTCCTTATTTTCTTCCGGTTTGCCGTCGAAATAGAATGGAAAAGGAGATCCTTAGCATTTTCAATATCCGACTCCGAAAAAGCACTTTTACACATACGACTAATGCTTTCTTCATCCATAACGTCCATTTTATTGCATAAAATGCAAGCACCTCATTTATAACAACATTGCATGAGTTACGCTTTACCACGTTAGAAGCCATTTTCAAGGACACGACACTAGCGATCGGCAAACGCGCGCGTCGCGGACTGACTAAAACCCATCCGTATTTCTTCAGTTGCCTGTGCGTCAGGGCCACGTTAACTCTTTCAAACAATCACGACCCCGGCAGGCATTGGCCCTTTTGGACCCCGTCAATGATGCTGAAATCTCTTTGAAGCGCGCGTGGAACACGACGCGCCGTCGACCCGGCAAGCTGCCCATTGCTCGCCGTCCGCAAGCCCGCGCCTACGGTGGCCGGGAGTCGGCAATCGACTCCCGATGTCCAGTGTGTCTCCTCCTGCAATGACTAGGGGCGTGAGGGCGCAACGATTGCCTCTCCCTCACGCGCTCTGCCTCCTCCTTCGCGACCATTACTGCTTCGCAGAAGGAGGTGACTGTTTCGCAGAAGGAGGTGACGGCTTCCCATTCCCTCTGGCTCCGTACCATGGCCTGAACCAGGGCCGGACGCGAGAGATCGCCGCCACGTGAAAACGGCGGTGCTCCGCCCAAGCCGGGCAGACCTCCACCGTATGCTCCACCGTGTCCTCTGGTCGATCCACACAATGATAACACCCAGGCGTTTCCTCCCGCCTTATTTGAAACAGGAACTTCCCGAAACAGCCATGTCCGGTGAGGACCTGCGTCAGGCAGAAGTTGAGGACGCCGTGGCGCCTCTCAAGACACTCCTCAAAGAGGAGACTTACTGCCGCAATTGTGGCGTGCTCTGCGCTGGGTTGCGACAGTCGCACTCTCCATGCCACCATGAGATCCCGCCGGAGCTCTGTCCACTGTGCCGCGATTTTTCGCGGCAGCGGAGTTACGCCCCTCCCAAATGTGCCTGAGGACTTTTGCCTCCAGATCCCATGGCAGCAATCCGGCAAGGAGGCTCGCCGCCTCGCAGGAGACCGTACTGTATCCCCGGACCAGCCGCATGGTCATGGCCCTCTGGGACGCGTTCAACCGGCGGACTGGCCGGCGCCTCAATGAACGCGCCCACACCGGTGCCCCGTAAAGTACACGGCGGAACCCCTAGTAGGACATATTGGTAATGTTTTTCAGAAAGGTCAGGTGCGTAGTATTCGTCAAATTCGTCCCTTGCCAGCATTATCGGCTGTTTCATCAGCACCCCTAAATATTTTTTTTTACTTGTGTACCTTATTAGAAGGCTGATTAAAGGAAGATGTTTTCTCATTAATTTGTACGCTTAATGCTATAGTTAAATTTTTAGATAACTGGTGTCAAACTTCTTCCTTTAACTTTTAAATGTTTGATGTTTTAGAATATTTTGATGCATCGAAAGGTTCGTTAAGGTATTGGGTACGCAATAGAATAGCAATGAAGGCTATTCAATTTCAGAGTTTAGAGAAAAGTGATATTTAGTGACGAATTCTGGGAAATTCCCAAAAATATAATATTGGATTTACTCGAATTCCATGAATTTTAGCCTATACTTTAAAGGTGCCACACTTAACACACAAGTGACCACACTGAATTTTTTATATATATATATTTTTTTTTTTTTTTTGTAATTCCGATGATCTGCCACTTATTATTGATTTTTTATTTGGAATTGTAAACCTTTGCATGCCCATGTGACGGTAAAATATGGAGAACTTTATTATAAAAACACCTATGTACTTACTATACCCATGTTTGCAAAGAAATAAATGATTTGATATGATTTTGATTTGAACTGATTTTAAGTAAAAAAAATTATATGGCTGATCTACTATGGTGTCTTACGCCTTCGACGTGAACGAAGTCGCGGGCTTTATAAACTAGCTTCTGCTAGTTTATAATACACATCAAAAGTATCTAGGGGTTAAGCACGTTTTTGCTAGTTACTAAAAATCAGTTTTTTTTTATTATATGTTTTGTAACTCCTATGGATACTCTTTAGTAAGTTTCAAAGTAAAAGTCAAATCATTTATTTCAAATAGGCACATATAAGGCACTTTTGAACGTCAAAATTAACAAAAAAAAATAACTGATTCTAGTTGCCCTTTCCAAAAGGTATTTTCGTATGGTTCTCCATACGAAAATACCTTTTCTTGCCCATTCTTCTGAATGGGCAAGAAACTCCATCGTTACTCTTTTAATCATTTGAAAAGGGAATAATTTTTGAATTTCGGTCAAAAGATGAAAATGTTCTGTCATGTCGTATTCCTATATATGTATCCATGGATACAGTGGTGGAACAACCATTATGTAGGCGGGTATTTGGATCGGCGGATGAACCGAACTGATTTGGATCAGAAGCAATCTCACTGCACAGATTTACGCTGAAACGATTATATCAGATGTTGTCATTCTTTTGCGGACCCAATTTGGTGCTTCATTTCTGCTTATGCATGATAATGCATGTCCACACACTGACAGAGTCGATGCAAACACACTTGCCGCAGCTATATCAACGTCCTACCTTGGCCTGCTCAATCGCCAGACTTGAATTCCATTGAGCACCCATGGGCTTTGGTTCAAAGAAGAGCTCTGCCAAATATGGATGCCGTACACACACCAGAAAATCTTTTACGCCTGTTACAACGAACGTGGGCAGCAATTCCGCAACGTGATTTGCATGAACTCATATTGAGTAGCCGAATCGCTGCGATTGTGTTACTCGTATATGCGTTAACGGCGGAAATACAGACTACTTATTGTTTTAACGCAATAAAACACAAACAAGCAAGCTAGCAAGCATGCAAGCAAAGCAAGCGAAGTTCACATGTGGAAGCAATAAATATATTGAGTATTGAGTAAAAACCTTTAAAACTTTATTTTTTTTTACAGTTTAATGTCAGGATTAACTAAGGTAAAAAATCCAGCTTAAGCAATAATCGCGAAAAGTCTTTATTAATTCAAAAGCAGAGAGTACTGCGTCGATCTACACATACGCAAACATTTTATGTAATGAACCTAAATAGACATTTTTATTTAATTTCAAAAGGGCAATAAAAATTATGTTTAATAAATGGGATCCCTTCTTTTCGCATAATGTTCTTTGTCCTAATATACTTCGGCATAACGATTTTGGCACAATTTGTTTTGGCATAATAATACTTCGGCATAATTTTTTTAGGCATACATTTTATGTTGGCATAATCATCTTAAAGACTAATTTGTTTTGGCATAAATTTGATTCGCATAACGTTAGTAGGCCTAATGACTATTAGCATAATATTGTTGGTTAAAAATTTAATATGCTGTGCAACAAAAGTTAGTAACAGAACCGAATTGCTGCAAAACCGACTCCACGTAGTCTTGTTTGTCCTACCCCTAGAGTGTAATTTAAAATCGCGTAGGCGCGTAGGGGCGAGGCGGCTCGCGGGCTGAGGAGCAGGCGGCTGCGAGCGAGCCGCCGCGGCTGAGGCTGGCCGGCGGAGCCGGCCAACAAGCCGAAGCTGCGGTGGTGAGCGAAAGCCGTCTGCAACGATTAGCACGCGTGGGGCCGCCGGAGGCCCGCAGCGCCGGAGCCGTGACAGAAACCCTGCCTGCTGCATGCTGCCTGCTTGCTTGCATGCTGCATGCTTGCTTGTTTGCTGAATGCTTGCTTGCATGCTTGCTTGCATGCTTGCTTGCATGTTGTATGCTTGCTTGCATGCTGCATGCTTGCTTGCTTCATGCTTCCTACAGCGAAAAAAAAACCCACAAAATTCTTCATAAAAAAGTTATGCTTTAGAACTTTATGCTTAATAAATTTATGCTTTAGAATATTATGCTTAATCATTATTATGGTTAGAGAAATTATGCTTAAAAAAATTATGCGTAAGCTGTTATGCGTAATTATATTATGCGAAAATATAATTATGCCAAACAAAATTATGCTAAGTTATATTAGGTCTTAACATTTTATGCAAATGGATAGGGAACCTTAATAAATACCTTGATCCCTAGACACTTTTGATGTGTGTATAAGAATATATATAGGTCCTGGGTTCGATTTCCGGGTCGGGCAAAGTGTTAATGTGTTTTTCCATCTGGAATTTCTCAGTAGCAGACCGGAGTCTGGATTTGTTGCCGGTTGATGGCAATAGGCTCGTCGCCTCCTATTACATGGGACGTAAATATTACTGGCGAAATGTGGGTGTACTATAGATACACCTCTGGCTATATAATACAGGCGTGATATTATGTTATGTTAAAGACATAGTAAGAGACGCGACCCTGACCCCCGAGACAGGCGCTGCCTAGGTTGGGTAGCGAATTAGAGAGCTAACAGTGATCCGTTCAAATAGCATGTTAGTAAAACTAGTTGTATTACTAACATGCTATTATATATATGCCACTATAATAAGTAGGTAACAAATTCTGTAACAATGGCCCAATAAATATTCTTATTAAAATAGAGTTAACTGTACCCAGTGTAACATGTAGGTACATCCACTGCGTCAACTTGGTCTACACAATGGTACCAGAGGAAGATCGAGAGATTGTATTTTATAATTAATGTATCGCGTATTTCAGTTTAAAGAAATAAATGTGTCCACCTGCCCGGCCGGCGCGGCGTCCGCCCGCAGTTATCGTGAGGTGAATCTTTCAGCCCGGGGAGATTATTAATCTGATCGCTAATTAGATTCCTGACAAATGTCCCGACCGAGGCCGCCCATCTTTTATCATTATTATAATTAGCAGCACACGGCCATCGCCGCAGGAATGCTACATGCTACATACAGAAGGAGCACTTCGTGCAACGCAACATTACAACGGATGCAAAAAGATCCACAGCAATCCGAGGGTCACATAATAATTAAGAAGTATAAACTTTAAATATCCGCGTCCTGTGTCCGATGTGCTTGTTTGTAGTGTCGTCGGTCCTGTGTTGTATTGACCCAATTAACATATTGTTAGTATGTTACGCTCGTTGTAAGGAGTAGGAGTGTGCCGACTGTCCATCACGTCTATTCGCGTGGGTGTCGCGCCGATGTCGCGCCGTGTCCGTGTCGTGTCGCGCCCCCGGCCCGCGGCGTGCCGCCCCTGTATCAACTGCTTTGCATGATTACAAGATATAATATTAAAATATTAGTGTTTGCCTTAGAGTTATTTTGTTAAACACTTATTGGATGGAGACGATCGCAATTCAAAAAAAATTCAAAAATAATCTTGCCAACAATAAATAGTACTTGCGTAAATAAAGTTTTTGATAAAAAAACGAATCTATTTATTCATTATAAAAATATCAATTTATTCATATATAAGTAATGTTTAATCACAACAAATTAGATAATATATTATATATGGTATTATTAGATAATCACTATTAACTTCAATTATTGAAGTTGCTTGATAGACAGAGATGTCAGATCATAAATAATTAATTTTTAATTATATTTTTCATTAATCTCTTTTAAATCTGATTTTTATCATTTAATTGTATTGTCTGCAACAAATCTGAATATTTTTCGATATCTTCGATTAGTAGAAGCAAAACTGAAATGGTTTTATGAAACGAGTTTTGAAAATGGCTGCATTTTAAATTAAACCAGAAAAAAAAATGTTTTATACGTAATACACAATAAATAGAACTTACTAAGTCCATGCCTTTTAGCAACTTTTAAACGAAATTTCACAAAATATTTGTTGAAAAATTGTTCCTGTCAAGGAAACCGATGCCTGTATAACGACGCACCGCGAATCACCGCGACGCGACGCGAGGCTCCCATAGTAACGGTCCTCAAGACGCAAAGGCTGCGCCCTGGACACGGGGCGCCGCGGCGCCCTAGGCCCGCGCGTCTGCGTCGCATCCGTCAAACTGTCACCAATTGACATAAATAGAAAATTCCAAGTTCTTTATACTATCGTAATTTTTTTATAGTGTTTTTCCAGTGTTTTTTAGCAGTGTAATATTTTATTTCAGTGGTTTTTATTCTAAGTTAATAATCATATTTTTTTATTTAGGTAAGTGTATTTTTAGTAATGTTAAATGTTGACTGTAGCGACACCGGAATTAGTGGCAGTCAACCTGCCACATCGCTCGATGTTCAGGTGAGATGTCCCTTTTGCTCCCAGCCACGCTTCTTTAAAGGCGAACGGGGGCTACGGATACACTATGGCAAGGTTCACAAACCTCATAGTGTACCTTTATGCTCCCCAGCCCCAACTTCATTACTTTCAGACCAGAAACTTTGGAAAACCCTTTCAAATTTAAGAAATTCTACACCCGTTTTAAAGAGAATTCCCCGGGGCGCAAGGCGGTCTGTTGCTCTAAGTTTGTCGCGATGTCTCCGCCTTGCGACCTAGGAGAATTCTTACAGCGCCTGGGAGGATACCTTCCCTTATAGGATTCTGCATGTCCAAAAAAATTTGACAACAAAAACAACTTTGACAAACCAAATTAAAGACAACTGTAACAATTCGACTCTCATTTTGGATCCAAAATTACCTTTTTTCAATACCTTTTCACAAAAAGGGTTATGTTCACATGTAGAATCCAAATTAAGTGAAGGTGACATCAGGGGAGCGGCAAGGCTACTTTTCAGTAGCGATGTGGTGGCGCCCTACTCTCCAGAAACTCTTTCCGCCCTGGAGAGCAAACATCCAGCGCCTGCGGATGGTCTCACATTTCCTGAACCCCCCCTCCCCCCCGATCCCGATTCAATTCCTTTTAATGTTACTGCCCCCCAGTTGATTGCAGCCGTGAGCTCTTTCCGAAGTGGTTCCGCCAGTGGTCTCGACGGCCTGACTCCTCAGCATTTAAAAGCTTTATTGAGTTCAGGCACCGGGGAAGCTGGTGAGTCGCTTTTGAAGGAGCTTGCGGCTCTAATTAACCTGATGCTCAACGGCGGTGTGAATGATGCCATCGTCGATATCTTGTATGGGGCTAACTTATGTGTCCTGCGCAAGAGGGACGGCGGCATTCGTCCCATTGCCGTTGGTTGCACCTACAGGCGTACGGCAGCCAAAATATGCTGCAAATTGTATGGTGAAATTCTGACCAACAAGTTCCAACCCCTACAGCTTGGCTTTGGATCCAAAGGGGGCTGCGAGGCTGCCGTAAATGCCCTATCTAGTTTTTTAAAAGCCAATAAAGGTGAGGTCATCCTCAAGGTTGACGTTAAGAACGCCTTCAACTCCGTTAACAGGGACACTTTGTTGGCTGAAGTAAAAAAGGAGTTACCAGAAATGTATGGTTTTATGTGGCAGTGCTACAGGCACCCATCAAAATTATTATATAAAGACAACGTTTTAGAATCTGCAGTCGGATGCCAACACGGTGATCCTCTCGGGCCAGTCATTTTCAGTTTGGCTATCCACCCCATAATACAACAACTAAATTCAAAATTTAATGTGTGGTATTTAGATGATGGAACACTAGGAGGTGACGTAGACACCGTTCTAAAAGATCTTCGATTCCTAAAGCAGCAGTTCCAATCAATCGGTCTTGAACTAAACTACTCAAAATGCGAAATTTACCTTTGTGACAATACCGACAGACAATTGACTATACAGAAATTCAATTCAATAGCCCCAGATATCAAAGTTTTGGAAAAAAGTTCACTACACCTCCTAGGTTCTCCAATTTTAGAAGACAGTTTTTCACCATTCGTCGACGAAAAAATTAAACATTTTAACGATATTTCGGATAGACTTTCTAAAATTAATTTACATTCGGCATTCACCCTTATCAGATATTGCTGTTTCGGCCCGAATTTTATGTATTGTCTCCGCTCTTCCTCTTTATGGAAGCAGCCACACCTATTAGACAAAATTGATCATATTATTCGAAATACTCTTACATCCATTTTAAATGTGGCATTGGACGACCGCGCGTGGCTGCAAGCCACACTACCAATTCGTTTTGGTGGGCTCGGTGTCCGCAAAATTTCTAGTGTAAGCCTACCGGCGTTCCTGTCCTCGGTCCACAGCACCGAAAAGTTAACCACAAGAATCTTAGCCCCTTCCCAGGTTGACTCTGAAGTGCCGTGTTTGACCGATGCGGTGAACGCCCGGTTGCAAACGCAATGGAAAAATTTCCTTGCACTTTCTTTATTTTCAAACTGAATCAGTACCTTATATGGGTTTTGTATTGGATTCCTAAAATATTTGGGATATTTTCCGCTCTCAATAGCTTTGCCATTCCAAATTGTTTGAGTAAAATTTCTTTTGATATAACCATAACCATAGCCAATTCTTTTTGCGCTTCCAAGTTTGGGCATATCAGCCCAGTCTCTTTTATTTTATGTGTTGTTAGACAGACTTTTTGTCAACCGTTTTTTGCCTTTTCTGACTGTGATAAAGCCCTCATCTTCTTCTATTATCTCTTCACTTTCTTCTCTTGCCCTTTTTTCAGGGTTTTTTTTGACTTAGACTTGTATCATCTTCATTTTCTTTGTGTATTTCTGCATTTACTTGTTGCTCGCTAATTAAAATCTCTCTTCCATAGTATCTGGCCCACTGGAGTCGCAAAACTCCAAATTCGCCTATAGAGGTATGAGGAACAGGGTGTAAAGTTCACTCATACTCTATGGAAAAGGGAGGATCCTCCGACCAGACGGGTGTTGTGTCTGGTGGGCAACTGCCCGACGATTGATGTCGGGACGTTGTATATATGCTAGTTGCGTGGTAAACTCTGCTTGCACGATGCAGGATTTTGCGTGGCGTCAGTGTGACGCGTAGCTCGCACGTGGCGATGTAGATGCCGCTACATCACTCCCCCCCGGAGGCCGGAGATCGATAGTGGGCTGCGTCTTGTATCTCGCGATGCTTGCCAGGGCCAGTTGAGTTTCCAGAGCGTCGGAACCGGGTGTCGCATAGTTCACGGTGAGTCGGATCTGTCTGCGAAGATTCCCCAGTGAGTCGGGGTGGCGCTGCGTTATGCTCCAGTGCGTCGGATGTGGTACAGCGCCGGGTTGAGGCTGACTGCTGGCGTCGACCAGGAGAGGGATTAAGAGCTCTTCTTGTTGACCGGCCGAAAGTGCAGTGTGCTGTGCCAAGGTTGCTTGATGAGGCTAAGGGTGATGACCAGGTATGCGCGGTCGCTGCATGCTGGTGGTCAGGATACCCGTGGAAGCCGTGGGTGCTGGCTGACTGTGTGACTCACTGCTCGAAAGCTTGAAGGAAGTGATGATGACGTCACGCTGATGTACTTGCACGAAGGTTGCGCTGACGTTCATTTTCGGGGTCACCAGTATAGAGGTATGAGGAACAGGGTGTAAAGTAAATTCACACCTCCATAGAAAAGGGAGGATCCTCCGACCAGACGGGTGTCGTGTCTGGGGGCCAACTGCCCGACGATTGATGCCGGGACGTTGTATATATGCTAGTTGCGCAGGCAACTCTGCTTGCGCGATGCAGGATTTTGCGTGACGTCAGTGTGACGTGTAGCTTACATGTGGCGATGTAGATACCGCTACACTCCACTTCCTTATGCATCGTACGAAAACATGTTATAAATTATAATTATAGGTAGATGTGAAAAAAAAATGTAGCTACAAACACGGGACTCGCAATCTGCGCGTGCGCTCACGATCGCGTCTCGCGCGTAACTGCACAGTTAAGTTAAATATTAAAAATCACAACATTACCTCTTACATGGCAGATAAAACTTAATTACTAAAACATTAGCTAAAGGCCTATTCCATTCAGATACCTATAAGCGATATTCGATAGATACCGTTGTGGATAACCAAATACAAGCGGTATTCTGCCGGGTATTTGTATTCTGGTTTCGTGCTAGCCGTGGGATTTCATAGAAATACCGAATAGGCCTTTATGCATGTTGCCTAAGTCCTAAGTCACTCATCAGTGTGCCTCCGGAATTACCCGACAGGAAACGAAATCAGTCGAAGAAAGCCTAAAAAGAACCAACAAATCTAAATACAGGGTGTCATCGACGCGCAAGCTGTTCCCATGGATTCAGTACATGATTCTGAACCCTGCGTATTCTACGTTAGGGAGTCTAGAATCATGTGCTGAATTCGTGGTTTCAGTTTGCGCGTCGATGTCATGTTTATTTCACAAAGCCGCGCGCGATCGTCCGCAGCCGCGTAACTTGAAAGGATAACTATCATAATCTGAACATAACTACAAGCCAACAACAGCTAAAAATAACAACAGCCAACAATAGTTAAAAATCTAAATCAACAATAAACATAATAGCAACACACTTGCAATTAATGTGAGCATTTTAATCAACACAATAGGTATAAAAATAATATATTAATTCAGTGACAACCCTCTATAATCACCTATGACAACCAAAACTTGACATGGTTTACACTGGTCCATGCTAATAAGAGGGAAGTATGAGAAATATCCTCACGCTAGAGTAACTTTCTGTAAATAGTTTATTAACTATTTAAGTAAATTATATGTATACTCGTAACTTGCAAAAGAACAGACATTAAGCCAAATAAACTTAAAAAAAAAATTAAAGTATTAACATTTAACAATCGAATATTATTATAGATAACAGACTACTATCAAAATGAACATAGATTCGAGACTTCGAGAGCCAACAGTAGTAATAAATATAAAAACGTACAATAATAATAGTTAACAACAGTTTAAAAACTCAATGACTAATACAAATCAACATCAAACCAAAAACATTTCATGTAAAATGTTGCCAAGACGATCACATAAGGTTTGCCCTGTGAAAAAGATATCAGATCTCATGTAGAGCCAAGCTTCTGAATCTAGACGGCCTAACTCTACCAAACCTTTTTTTTTTTTTTGGGTGGGAAATCATCAAATGACCTCTCCCGCTCTGAGCGGAGCGGAAGGACGTGTCAGACTCTTACTGACTAAAACCCACCCGTGTTCCTTCAGTTGCCTGTGCGCCAGGGCCATGGTAACTCTTTCGAACAATCCGCAGCCTCGGCAGGCATCGGTCCTATCAGACCCCGTCAATTTTGCTTACATCTCTTTGAGGCGCGCGTGGAACACGACGCGCCGTCGACCCGGGCCTGGTCCTTACCGGACGGCGAGCTGCCCATTGCTCACTGTCCGCAAGCCCGCGCCTACGGTGGCCGGGAGTCGGCAATCGACTCCCGACGCCCAGGATGTCTCCTTCTGCGGCGACTAGGGGCGCGAGGGCGCAGTGATTGCCTCTCCCTCTCGCGCTCCGCCTCCTCCTTCGCGAGCATTACTGCTTCGCAGAAGGAGGTGACGGCTTCCCATTCCCTCTCGCTCCGTACCATGGCCTGAACCAGGGCCGGACGCGAGAGGTCGCCGCCGCCGATCGCCGCCACGAGGACACGGCGGTGCTCCGCCCAAAACTCTACCGACCCTAACTTCACAAATTCTACATATCAGTAAAAATGTATGGCTTGGCTGTTTCGTTACTTACTTCAGAAACTAAATATTCGCATCACCTCCACGACGGTGGCGAAACGGCGAAGCCATACATTTTTACTGATATTTGTGATAAGTAAGTATTGAATTTGTGAAGTTAGGGTGGGTAGAATTAGGCCGTGTAGATTCAGAAGCTTGGCTCTACATGAGTTCTGATATCTTTTTCACAGGGCAAACCTTATGTGGTCGTCTTGGCAACATTTTACATGAAATGTTTTTGGTGGGATTTCAGTTCTTTTTGTAAGTTGCTAGGCAGTCTTTTTAGTGTTTATTTTTCTTCTTTTTTGGGGTGTATTTCTTGCACATCAGCAGTGCCGGTTAATAAAATTATTTTAACTATATACCTAACTTTAGTATTATATATTATCGTATTAATTAAGTACTTACAGTCGATTTGCTCACCTCGTCATCAAAGGGCGTAAATAACTGAGACCTACCATGAGACTCTTGATTAAGGCGGAGGTTCTTGTAAGTACTTATTAATAGGTTTTTTAGTTACTGTCTACAGTCCCGTGTAAACTTTCATGTCCTAATTCATAAAATTGGTGAAAGTCTCATTTAAACTTCCACCCCCCCCCCATTTCAGGGAATGGGGGGCGAAAGTTATAAGTTTATCTGGAGGCACGGTAGTGTTTTTTGTATACTGAACTTTGTTTACATACCAGATTTCGGCTTTCTAGCACTTCAGGAAGTACCCTAACATGTTGAAGTCTCATACAAACTTCCACCCCCCATTTTAGGGGATGGAGGGCGAAAGTTATAAGTTTATGAATTTTTTTGTTGGTTGTATACTAAACTTAGATTACATAGCAAATTTCAGCTTTCTACCACTTCAGGAAGTAGCCAAACATTTTGATGATCATCGGTGTGTCAGTGTAGCAGTGTGTCAGTGACGAAATCGGTGTATTCAACAACAATTAAAATAATATACTATTTTACAAAGTAAATATTCATGTCAATGTATTTATAAAATTCTGTGACGTTGCAAAATCAATAAATAACGCAACAAGTAGCGACATCTTGTGTCAGGCATTGGCATGGCTGTCAGCGTGTTCTCTGTAACACTAGAGAAATTATGTCATGTAAATTATATACAAGAGTATTAGTTAATTTAAATAAATAAACATACAGACATAATTTCCCACATTTTATTTAAAACAATGCCTAAGAAATGGAAAATAACCAATAGACAAGAATTCTATTTAGTCTATGGTGGTGGAAGCTTCTCGAAGGTTTGTGACATTGATCCGGCTAAAGGGGAAGACCCGCAACGTGTGTGACACGATACGAATAGGATTTGGAATAGGGACTTAGTTCTGGAGGAGCAGAGTGTACCCAATAACCCGATGGGTTTCCAATAAGTCCCATTCGAAGCTGAATCCGGTCTGGCTGTCTATGCTAGCCTTTTTTCTTGTGTGATTCGCATTATATACATAATTGGGACGTGATGCTTTGGAGTAGCCCCGTGGTCTGATGATTGGAATGGATCCGGGTGCAGGCAACCTTTGAGGTGTGGTCATCCGTTTGACAGGAAGGCTTTACTTAGCCGATATCGGTGATGAGGGAAGTTCGCCGCTCCAGGTAACGAAGCGTCATTATTATACCCGTAGGCCACGTAACGTGCAAACACAGGGGTATCCTGTGTTTGATGCCAAGGATCGTAGTCCTGTCAAGTGAAGGGATTAGTACTGAGAGATCACCGAGAATAATCGGTAAGGTAGCGATTTAGTCTATGAGAGAGTTAGGCCTATTGTATGCACTGGGTGATGAGACCAGTTGCCATAAAGTGTTGTGTCGCGGATTGCTTAGCATAATCTTATGTTCCCGTTGTTAGCACAACCTTGATAGGTAGGTACTTGTATGATTGAGCTAGTATCTATTAAGTGGTTCACCTCACGGACTCGCTATAGCGACTCTGAGATATTGTAATAGTCTCATTGCAGGCCAACACACCAATACAACTAGACCCGAGACTGGTTGTACTGGTGTGGAAGCCCAGGTGTATGGGGGAAGGTATGTGGCCAGCCACATTCAATATTGTGAACCTTCAATAGTGAGTTATTGTAATAAACATTGCATTGTGTAAGAAGGTACTTGTTTAATTGAATCTTTCCCTAGCAGCTTATTATACCCTCCAAATTTACTTTAGCACGGTGGTGAGTAGTACAACACCGAAGGAGACCATCGACATCCAGTCTCCTAACCAATTCTGTACAACACCAAGGGCCGGGTTACAATTCATCAATGTCAATATCAGGTATATAACAATCCGAAAATAATCTTGGTCAGATCATTTGAGGATCATGTTAGATTAGTGTCTGAAATGGTCTTTTGAGGAAAGAACCATACAGATTCGAGTGGACCTGTCCAGTCAGTGCACTCATTTGTCAGTAATCGTGAAGCTCCACTCAGAACTTAAGGAGCTCAACCACTCGACGAACAATACCAAAGAAAGGACATTTGGGTAGGCCGCATAATGCACTCAAACTGCCAGATTATCAAACTTAAATTTAAATAGTAAATAATTATTTTATATAAGTTTAATATAAATATATTATAAATATAAGCCTCTCCAAATAAATGCTCTAAATGATGGTGAAAACGGCATCAAAATCCGTTGCGAAGTTTAGAAGAATAACGCGATCACACAGACAGACACGAAAAGCGACTTTAATGTATAGTATGTATGTACAATAGATATGGTTAGATGTTACAGTTCAGGAAAAGAAGTCGTTGAAGACATACAATTTCGATCTCCTAAGCCTTTCCTCTATCAAGCATTCAGGAACACATCTTACATAATCTACGTTCCCAGCATCCCCGTACTGTTCCCGGCGAACTACCGCGAGTGCAGTCTGCAGGATTAAGAACTCTGAACTCGGCGCTCCAGCCCGCACCGCCCGCCGTGTGCTGAACAATAGTAGGAACACACGAGTACTAGCAGGTACTGCGAGTACAGCGGCGCTCAAGTGCATCGATACACTTCCGCGTGTTGTTTTTGTTCACGCAAACATGCGTGCCGAATGCAATGATTACATTTAATACCTAATCATTTGTTTTCCTTTTCAGTTGTATGGACTAGTCTTGAAATTGCGCAGCATTGCCATGCTCTCATATAGATAAAAATCATCTTCTTCTTTCTTCTTCTCTTTTATACCTGTACCTATAAAAAACAATTGCTGTTCGTTAGTCTCGCTAAACACAAAAACGGCTTAGCCCATTTGTTTTTTTTTTTGTTTTGTTCACTCTAATAATAGGGTGGTTTGAAAAATAAATAAAGGTACTGCAACGCATGCCGGGCATTAGCTATTATGAAATAAAATCGACATTTAACCCAGTTTTGTAGTCGTCGGTCGTAGGTAAAAACAGAACTTGTTAATAAACCCTGACGCTTACGAATTTTTGCTTTTAAAAACCTTAGCCTTACCTTTTTAGGGTTTCGTAGTAAAACCACAGTATAATAAAGTAAGCAGTATTACGTCTTCATACAAATCGGCAAATACGACCTACTTCGAAATTTCGCTTTACAACAGTATTCAACAGTTGCACGTGCGCCGCAGTTACGTAAGGAGTTAAGGACGCGGACAGTGCGAGACGCTCCCGCACACATTATATTTACGTGAAATATGGCACGAAGTTATCGGCTGTTTGAATTCATCAATGTCGAAACCAGTTATTTTTTTTATTTTTATTACCAACTAATGATACAACTACAACCTAATGATAGGGAACACATCTCTTCCTAAAGTCACCCGCTTTAAATACCTCGGATATGTTACCTATGGAATAAACATCCCGCCGGATGGTCAAAGTGGCGACCGCTCTCTGGAGTTCTTTACGATACCAGAATGCCTATAAGAACAAAAGGCAAAATCTACAAAACCGCCGTGAGACCCTATGATGTACGGCGCGGAATACTGGATAACCCTAAAGAAGCACGAACAACAGCTACACATAGCGGAAATGAGAATGCTTAGTTGGGCAAAGGGTGTAACGCGGCTGGATAAGGCCCGTAACGAATACGTTGGAGGATCTTTGAAAGTGGCCCCAATTTCAAACAAACTTAAAGAGAGCAGACTCCGTTGGTATGGACAATTATAAAGCGATGAGATGACAACTACTCCGTGGAGACCGTTCTTAACATTGAAACACAGCCAAGAGGTAGAGGCAGACAACCAGCCACATGGTGGTCAACTGTTGTAAAAGACCTAAAATGTAAAAACATATCACCTCAGACAACCCGGAACCAACGTGCCTGGCGAAAATGCGCAAGGAAGCTCGACCAAAGATAAACTGAAAAAATGGCAGGAGGAAGAAGAAGAAACTACCGAGACGTAATACTGCTTACTTTATTATGCTGTGGTAAAACCCATGAACGTGCTACTGTACCACAAGCAGCACGACACTGTGAACTGAGATATCAATCAGTTTAGTGAGAAGTACCTGTTGCTCGAGCGACGCGAGCAGGCGCTACGCGCACACATTGACTGTCACAGACTGTCCGTCAAGATCATATTTCTAGACAAGTGTAGGAATGTGACCACTACAAAGCAAGTAGCAAGTATCTACCTAGCATAAGAAGCAATTTTTCCCCGTTCCCACTCAACGGATGATATCAGAATCATCATCATATCACGTTAGACAGGTGAAAACTAATGTATTGATGAAGGGCGAAGAATTGAATCTTGAAGATAGCACAGTATTCTTGGGCTTAACTTTGGATGCTAAGCTTCAGTGGGGCCCACATATAGATAAATTGTCAAAAAAGCTAAGCTCCGCAACATACGCTGTTAGAAAAATTCGTAATTTAACCGACATAGAGACAGCCCGTTTAGTGTACTTTAGCTATTTTCATAGTGTTATGTCGTACGGTATTCTGTTGTGGGGAAATGCCGCCGACATTCAGACTATCTTTGTTTTGCAGAAAAGAGCTGTTCGATCAATTTATAAATTAAGTCCGAGACAATCTCTCAGAGACAAATTTAAGGAGATTAATGTAATGACTGTGCCTTCTCAATATATTTTTGAAAATCTTTTATATGCCCATAAAAATATAAAATTGTTTAAAAAATACAGTGATATCCATAGTATAAATACTAGGAACAAACACAAATTAGTTGTACCTACAACAAGGCTCAAGAAAATAGGTGGCTCATTCAGATGTCAATGTATACGCTATTATAATAAACTTCCAAGCCACGTTCAAGATCTAAGCCTTAATAAATTCAAATCATTCATTAAACGTAAGTTGTGCCAGAAAGCGTTTTATACCGTTAAAGATTATATTGAGGAGAAAAAGGCTTGGGATTGAGTTGCTCCAATTTTTTGCATACTGAATGTTTTTTTTTGTTATTTTTATTTTTGCTATTTTTTTTAATTTGTATTTTACATAAACTTTGACATTTGATAATTATTACATATAGAATGACATGACAATTTACTTTCTGAAGTATAACATTATTATCAAATTATTGTGAATGTGAGGACTATGTGCGTCAGTTTTTTTTTTTTTTTCACTTTCTCAGGTAGTTTCAATGATGATCTGGCAGTTTGAGTGCTTTATGCGGCCTACCCAAATGTCCTTTCTTTGGTATTGTTCGTCTAATGGTTGAGCTCCTTAAGTTCTGAGTTGAGCTTCACGATTACTGACAAATGCGTGCACTGACTGGACAGGTCCACTCAAATCTGTATGTTTCTTTCCTTAAAAGACCATTTCAGACACCAATCTTACATGGTCCTCAAATGAACTGACCAAGATTATTTCAGGATTTTTTATACCTGTTGACATTGATGAATTTTTATAAATATATTGACATGAATATTTACTTTGTAAAATAGTATATTATTTTAATTATTGTGAATGTGAAGACAGATCATTGTTTTTTTTTTTTTTTTTCCTTTCTTGATTAGTTTTAATCATAGTCTGGCAGTTTGAGTAATTTATGCGGCCTACCCAAATGTCCTTTCTTTGGTATTGTTCGTCGAATCGTTGAGCTCCTTAAGTTTTGAGTTGAGCTGCACGATTACTGACAAATGCGTGCACTGACTGGACAGGCCCACTCATTCTGTGTGGTATTTTTTCCTCAAAATTACCATTTCAGACTCAAATCTACATGGTCTTCACATGATCTGACCAAGATTATGTCTGGACTTTAAAAGAGACTGTGACCTCTGAGTTTGTTTCGGCCTTTCTTCTCAGAGCAGTCAGATAGGAAACGCCGACCTCATCTAGTTTTAAAACATGATTGACGTGTAAAAGTTTTTGTACAAACCTACTTACAGAAATAAAATCATTTATCATTTATCATCATAGATAAAGGGTGGCCTAACTCAAAATAATCCAAAATCGAGTTATTACGATTATTGGAATCTGTATGATGTTATTATATTATTTTACTAAGACATTAATTAAGCAAATTAATATCTTTGTAAAATATCATACAACATTATACAAAAATAATTTAAAAGCGGTCAAATAGAAAACGAGTGAAACGTTTTGTACGGTTCCTGAAAAAAGACGTATTTTGAGTTGTGCTACTCTTTATGTGTGCGATCATCTGCCTAGCCTTTACCCAACTACACAACTATGTCGGCGCCTAGCGCTACATTCATAGCCACAAGCTTTAGTTCATATGAGACGCAGGACGCATGTAGTTAGGAGTTTACTTTTTTTCTTAGTTTTTTTAAAGTACCCCACACTACCATTGTATTCATATTGCAGAACGTTGATCGCTCCACCAAAATTATTGCAAAAAACCTATCCTGTGTCGAAATACAAGTATAAAAATATCCGGGGGTTTCATTTATGTCCAATTTGAGACAATTATGTTCGGGTCGGCTTGAACTCTTAACGGATGCAACTGAATACCAGAATTTTACATGGAATGACTGGCATCTGACCTCCACAACTCAGCAACTAGGTAACACGATGCCCTTGGTAAGACTGATTATTACACTTTCTAGATTGTGACTAGCCGTAACGACTGTCAAAGGTCTACAAATGCCAGCCGTGACCAACGCGTTAACGTGCTTTCCGAGCCACGCAGGGGTCTTGGTTTGTCACGGATGCTACCTAACCAATTAAAGAACCGAGCTCGGCAAGCGCAGCTTAACCTTGGATCGACCTGCGGCTGCTGTTATTTGGCCACGAGCCCCGATTATATCAGAACCGTCGCACTTTAGTACGGTATCTAAGTAGACAAAATATCAAATTTTGCGTATACATACTTTATTTTAGATAGATTGTAATAATATCGTCTAACATGTCACAAGTCGTCCAATACGTTACAACATGTTCGAAGTGCGCTTTATCACTTATGTTTATCTTCAACAATGCTAGAGATCATGTGTGTTTTAAAATCGATATTATAGATAGAATATAGTTAAATTAGTTACGTGATGCATCATCGCAGATTCACAGCCCGACTGGCCCTCACCGACACCGCAGCGCTGTCCATGAGTAGTCAGTGCCTGTAGGTACACATTATCACTCGGCAAATCTATTTATATTATTGGTTCTGTACATAACAAGTCCTTATCTACCTAAATGATTTAAACATTTAATTAAGGCTCACGCAGACAGACGCGACGCGACGCTTGTAGAACAATTTCCATTAATTTTTCATAGAAATTGTTCTACTAGAGTTGCGTCGCGCTGTCGCGCCACGGCTATTTGCGGGAGCCTTAAATCATGACAATTAAACAATTTTAAATCGTTTAGATTAGACAATTTTCAGGGTTCCGTACCTCAAAAGGAAAAAAACGGAACCCTTATAGGATCACTTCTTTGTCCGTCCGTCTGCCCGTCTATCCGTCTGTCAAGACCCTTTTTTTCAGGATCGTTTGGAGGCATCAAGTTGAAATTAAAATCAAAAACTCAGGTCTGCAATCCCTTACCCAGTGCTAGGTACGCATCAATTGCGGCGGTAAGCCTCCTCTTTGAGTAATGCCTAGAGAGGCGCCACGGCGTCCTCACCTTCCGTCTGACGCAGGTCCTCACTGCACATGGTTGTTTCAGGAGGTTCCTGTTCCGGATAAGGCGGGAGGAAACGCCCGGGTGTTACCATTGTGTGGATCGCCCGGAGGACACGGTGGAGCATAAGGTATGCCTGGCATGAGCGGAGCACCACCGTGTCCTCGCGACAGCGATCGGCGGCGGCGATCTCTCGCGTCCGCCCTGGTCCAGGCCTTGGTACGGAGCGAGAGTGCATGGGAAGCCGTCACCTCCTTCTGCGATGCAGTAATGCTCGCGAAGGAGGAGGCGGAACGCGTGAGGGAGAGGCAATCTTTGCGCCCTCATGCCCCTAGTCACCGCAGGAGACGCCCTGGGCGTCGGTGGGTCCTGGCCACCGTAGGCGCGGACTTGCAAACGGCGAGCAATGGGCAGCTCGCCGTCCGGTAAGGACCGGGCCTACGTCGATGGCGCGTTGTGTTCCACTCGCGCCTCAAAGAGATGTCAGCACACATTGACGGAGTCCGTTAAGGCCGATGCCTGCCAGGGTCGCTGATTGTTCGAAGGAATTCCCGTGGCCCCTGGCACAGGCAACAGAAGGAACACGGGAGGGTTTTAGTTAGTAAAAGTCTGACACGTCCTCCAGCAGGCTTTCTATTTCTACGAAGAATAGACTCAGATATTTCTATACAAGGTGACATTTCGTTTCCCCATTTTTGTCATTGCACCGTAAAAATCCTTCTACAATCTGTAATTTTGTCTTTCGTTTCTACCGATCGTTGTCTAGGTCCTTTTTTATGTACTTAAACTATTTCAGAAGAAAGTTTTCTATCCCAAGCTGTCAAAATCACACTGACAACTGCAGTTGTCTAAGGTAGTGAAGACAATTTGATTTTGTAATCGCCATGGTAAAGACAGTAGAAAACTTTTTACGCGACGGCCACAAAGTATAAAAATGTAATGGCAAAAAATGGAATTTTTCACTTTTTGTATGGAAAATGTGAAAAATTATTACCTACATGTTAAGTTTTAGAGGTTTAGTGGTTTTATAAAGGGGGTCGAAATTGTCATTATTTTTGCGATAGGACACACCATTTTTGAGATATAAGCAAAATAAAAGAAAAACGTGAATATACTACTGAATTTCGTAAAAAGTGCATTGACTCTTTCTACTTTGCTACCGTCATACTGTCTACACGGAACGTCAGTTTTGGCTAGTCTTCCGTCAACAAAACGGTGCTCATGCTAAGCCTGCAGAGCGGGAGAAGTTATTGGACGAAAACACAACAAAAAAAAAAAAAAATCGGCTGCAATCCCTTGAACCTATGAAAAAATCGAACTTCTACATGAAAGGCAAGAAGCAAGGTCTTACAGCACAAGTAAAGGAAAACATCTGAAAATCGTAAAGTGTTTTGCTATTACAAACTTACATTTGCAGTTGGAGAACTGACCGTGACTTATATCGATGTATGGGAGAACATTTTTTCAACTATAAAGTTATGTTAGTTCTTCGGATAAATTCATCCCAACTACGGAACCCTTCATTGTGCGTGGTCTGACTCGCACTTGGCCGGTGCTTTAATACCTAGTCGCAGTTGTTTGTACCTATCTCTGATTTATGTTCGATCATGTTGAGTTTCATTATATACTGTCGAGTCATGTTTAGTTGGCAATCTTCGCGTCCTCGTGCCTGCTACTAATAACACTCGGCAAAAAAGAACGACCCAAGGGTGACTTAGCAACTAGCAACCACTTACCAAACGGAGGAGCTATTTATATGGGACACATAATAATATGCTCAGCTGAACATGTTCTGTACCTCACGACAACACATCAGTCAATGAATAGTAAAACAATGCTAGTGCAGCCACCGGTGCACCCTGTGCAGCACACATGCACCTGCTGACTCGTTGCTATTGCAATGTCATGAGAGGAGCCAGCTGCCGCATATTACCTGCCTACTGGATGGTCGCCAGCTCCCGCTTGACATCCCGCCTTCCTGACCACAGCTGACGCCTGCGAGTGTAGTACCTGGCGTATGCAGGTATGTAGATATATATACACACAACCTGTGAGGCTCCCTTCAGCCTTCAGCTCATTAAGGAAACAACATTCTATTCTTAGTTATTATTCGTACATACACAAACGGATAATGATAGGTACCTATTTAATATTACGTAAGTCAGTCGTGTTTTGATAATTAACCTTCCAACAATGATTATTGGTAGGAACAAACTGTCTCACCCGTGCAATGCCATTGCCACAGCGGCAGTGCGTCGGCCGCGCACTATACTATACCTACGTATAGGTCATAAGTTCATAACATATTAGAAATCAGCGTGGTATGAGTTTTATGACATTTTCCTGCCGTGTAAGGTGGAGTCAGTTCCATGACGTCACTGTTGGAAGCTATTTGTAGAAGGCAGTCGATATCGATCACGTGCTGATAACCGGGATAAACCTTCCGATGGTCGGCAGTGCGATAACGTGCCATGTACCCGTGTGAAGCGCGGCAGCTGGTAATCATAACATCACATTCACGAGTCTCAGCGGTCAAGGACACGAGTGAGCAGTCAAAGATCCGAGCACCGCGACGTGATCCGCTCGTACTGAGACGTAGGTACTAGTAGGTGCCTACTCGCTCACTAGAATGTAGGACAAACATGATTGACCAATGTCATTAGTAGTTACAACGATTGCGTGTTCTTCGTGTACCTACCATCCTCGGCGCGGTCAACCATCACCTACCGCAAATACAATACCAGGGTTCCTTCACCTACCTACCTAAATTGCTATTTGGTTTACGACTACTTACATAAACCAAATATGAAAGTAAATACCTAGGTACCTACTTTATATTGTATTGCTAATAAAACCCTACAAAAGATTCCGCATCGATGTTTACTTGAAAAGTCACATACCTACATTCTTGTTCACCTCCGGCCTCCGGTTAGCCAACACAAGGAAATTATATACTTACATATTCAAGTAAGTAAGTAAATAATACGTATTTTTTTAAAGATTGCCTGATGATGATGACTGATGTTGTAAAATATACATGAATGGCAGAAAAGAACACGATACCTGAGGAGGTACCAAGTAAAAAAGGGGTTAGGTACAAATTATTTTGTGCAAAAGATAATCTTAATGTGTTACTAATGATCGAATAGGTACAGCCATAAGTACGTAATTGCGTATGATGAGTATGGTGGGTACGAAGTGTAATTACATCCATTATTCCAACAAGCAGTTTGCTGACGCAACGGAGACTCGAATGGGGACACAAACAGGTAGCTAACCGATGACAAGCGCGGCGCGGCAACTAGAATCAATTATTTATTTTTGTAAATTTTAACGTTCAAAAGTGCCTTTTATGTGCCTATTTGAAATAAATGATTTGACTTTGACTTTGGCGAAGGACGCGGCGGCGCCGGCGCACTGTGGCCGGCTCATAGTAAGACACGGGCAAAATTATTTATGATGTGAATTTACTACCTATCATCATTATTGGATATAAAATATATATGTAAGTATTTAATAGAATAACCATAATTTACTATGCACTAGCCGCGTCCCGCGGCTCTACTCGCGTTAAGCTGGATAAAAAATTAAAAAGTAGTCAATTTCAGGTTCTAAACTATTAAGTTTCATCGGAATCCTCTAATAGAATAACAATAGTTGCACACACACACACACACACACATACACACAATATTTCAGATAGGTATATATTATTAGTAGGATTAATAAAAGTTAAGAAAAAAATAAAAGTAAATTACTTAATGCAGACGAGTCAATTATTCAATTAAATGATTAGGTACAGTCGCCAGCAGGTCAAGCTACACTAAACTGGCAAATTTCTCCAAACGATTATAAACTTTAAAATTTTGAAGGTTAAGTTCAAAATCGAATGAGAAAATCTGACAGTTTGTGGTAACTTGAAGTGCTGGCGACTGTACATAGCTAATTCAATCAATCTGATTCTTCATAACTCGGTCAACTAATATCATCCAAACCCTTCTGATGAATTCAACCGCGCGTCCCACAGGAAACAATTAATAATAACAACCGAGGTAGCATGGCTTAGCACGGTTTGTTATTACAATATAATAATATAAAGTCCAGAGATTATTTGTGTTAAGAGGCTGACAACAGCTAAAGCGCGGTCACTGTCGCACTGCATATAAAAGAAAGAGAAACGCGATGACACAACGCTGGTAATTTATTGCAAAATATGAAGCAATTATCGATTTACAAAAATTTATTGATTGGACTAAAAAGTTAAAACACTATTACGTTAATATTTTGCTTATAGAATAATCTGACAAAAACTCAGAATGATTGCATGTATATTAGTATGGTTTTTAATCGTTAAAAGACATTTTTAGAGGTATCTTCATGTTTTTTTTTCTGTCGTATCCAATTAGGTAGTTGTATTATGTTTTCAAAACACTATCCAACTAGGATATATCCTGAAGAATACCATATATTTTTCTGATTTTGTTTACTGCAGTGGATCATATACTTTTATATAAAACTTGCGTTTAGGTCCTGTATTCCCCTTAATAAATAGAAAGTTACGGAAAACACTAATAGCCTTGTGAATTTTTATTTTAGCCGTATTTTTGGTGGGTAATTGAAACTGTCTTTAGACATACATTATATTTATATTTCAAGAACATTAATATCATATCTAAAAGACAATACCTTGAACTTCAGAATCCATGTTGTTGATTATGCAAATAATAACAATAAATATCAAAACTGTATTTGCTTGAATTACATTGAGTTTTCGCTTCTTGAAACCGTAGTTGTTCACAGCGTACTTTGACAAGTGATATCTTGTTATTTTTATTACAAATCCTCCATTTTTTGGATTTCTATATCATACAGTCATATTATTATTCTATTTGTAAGTCAAGTAATTGTTTTTCATCTACCTTCAACTTTAAAATATGGCTTTTGTCCGCCCTCGGCAATGAGGTTATATAATAAAAACATCATAGGGCCTCGGCAACACAGTGCACCGCGACCACGTGCAACAATGCAACGGCCAGTCGGCCACACACACACCACCCAACACCCGCCGCCCGGCGCCGGCGCCCGTGGCGCTTGTGGCGCGGGCGGGGTGATGGTGCCACTCGACTGCACTCGCACACACGTGTGCACGCACCGGTGCGACGACTCGATCGTGGCCTTCTAACATATTGTGTGTTGTGAATTCAAATCAAAAACTTAAAATTATAACAAAACTAGCGACCCGCCCCGGCTTCGCACGGGTGCAATGTAGATACTAATGTGGTGTCAATGTGGAGTGATTAATAATATTATTATTATGATTAGACTATACTAGACGATATCTTTATATAGGTACAATGTTTACAGCTGTTTTTACCTGAATACATATGCTGTTGTGCTGTCTGGAACTCTGGACCTTAAATAAGACTATCCAATGGTAACCAAAGTGGTCTATATCGACCCCATTGTTAATGTTATGTTACTTTTAAATCTGTGATAACTTCTAAGATATTCATTTTAATGATATGCTGTAATGGGCAATTTTGATCTACATTAAATGCACAACGTCTCTAACGTTTTTAATTGGATAAGGAATAATACTGTATTGTTTAAAATAGCTTCGTAAACAACCCTTTTTTTTATAATATTTAAAAGATAAAAATCTTTACTGTGGGTCATCCTTAGAAGATAGACATACAACATTGGGGACTTTTTTGTAGATCTTTTTAAGATATACAATTCCGTAGTACATTATTTTGATCTACCTCGTAAGGTTTAGCCAACGCTTGCAATGTAAGCGCACAGAATTATGTTTTTTACGAAATTACATTACAAATCCTTGAAATTCTCGGCTTTTCTCTACTATGATATGCATATATGATACATATAAACCTTCCTCTTCAATCACCCTGTCTATTGATGAAAACCGCATTCAAATCTGTTACACAGTTTAAAAGATCTAAGCGTACAGACGGCGCGGCGGGAAGCGACTTTGTTTTATACTATGTAGAGAAGTTACCTACCGTACGGACCTACCTAGTGAATTCAATAAATTATTACGCTCGTCAAACATTCTCACTACAGAACAAGCTTCCAGAACAACGTAGAATGTTGAGAATAACAGAACATGTTTACCGCCTGTCTCATGGGTGCTTCATTACAGAGACTAATTGTCTCTTCTATAAATAATGGTGGTCGTGGGTCGAGTGTCACGGGGTCGCTAAGCTGACATCCACCACTAGCCGCTAATGCAACCACATTGCCGCTCATACCGCTGACGTATGTACTTCTTCTTCTTCTTTATGGGTTCTGGTTTCCGCACTTAGTCCTTCATATGGACCATTGTGCGTGGGCCAAGGCGGCCGTCGGTGGTTATTCCAACCAGCCCACCTCCCTCCAGAAGTTAATAATGTCTCCTGGTCTGCTGAGAGCATCTGTGTAGGATCTGGGTGCCCCGAGGGTTTGTGTCCTAATTTGGGTGACGCCTGTACATTCAAAGAGCACATGCGCAACGGTTTCCTCAGCCTCCATGCAAGCCCTGCATAGAGGACTGTCCGTTATGCCTATTGTGTGGAAGTGTTTGTTTAGTGGGCAGTGTCCCGTGATGGTCCCCGTCACCAGGCGCAGGCCGTTCCTGTCGAGACGTAATAAACGCCTGGTTAGCTTGCTATCCGAAGATGGCATAGCTTCCCTCGACTGCCTACAGCCTGGTGTCGAGGTCCACCAGCTCTCCGCTTGTGTGTGGGTGAACTCCTGTAGCCACCTGCGTAGCTGATTGAAAGGGATGGGCACGATGGGTTCGGGTCCACAGACTGGCGCGCTGGATGCTCTTCTAGCCAGTTCGTCAGCTGCGTCGTTACCCAGTGATCCACTGTGTCCTTTTATCCATTGCAGTGTCACTGTGTTGCGATTAGATACCGCTACTCGTTCTAGAGCATTGTGACATTCTAGTGTTATACTCGAGGTAATATATTTTCTCCCCAAGGACTGGAGGACTGAGGCGCTATCGGAGAGTATACGTATATGGGTGTCCGTAACTCTCCTGGCCTCTATGGCGTACACCGCTAGTATGATGCCCACACACTCCGCCTGGTAGACGGTGTTGAACATTCCCAGCGGGCTTGATATGTTTATGTTGAGATCGTGCGAGAAAACTCCGACTCCGGTTCCGGAGTCGGTCTTTGATCCGTCGGTGTATACTCTCAGCTCTTTTGAGCCTGAGTGGTCACACCGTTCTTCTGTGAGTATTATGTTATAATGCTTTTGAAAGTAGTGTAGTTTCGGGGATTTGTCGCAGGGTGATGCCATCATTGGTTGTCGTTTGATCGCGTCCTCCTTTATGCGTATGTGCTTGACTCTAGAGTCTTTGCTTAGAGTCCCTGATAGATGGAGCCTAAAGGCAGCCAGGGCGGCCTCCTCCCGCACGATAAGGTGTAGAGGCGGCAGCCCCAGCATTACCTCTAGGGCCGCAGTGGGTGTGGTCCTCATGCAGCTAGTGATTGCTACACATGCTAACCGCTGCAGTTTTTCGAGATCTCTTTGGGCTGTGCTCAGGTCTGTCCTGGGCCACCAGACTAGTGAGCCGTAAGTGATAATTGGTCGGATAACTGTGGTGTATAGCCAGTAAGTGACCCTGGGGCTAATCCCCCAATTCCTGCCAAGCATACGCTTGCACTGCCACAGGGATATCGTGGCTTTTGTGGTAATGTAGTTAGTGTGTTTTGCCCAGTTCAGCTGTTTGTCCAAATAGATTCCCAGGTATTTGGTTTCGGTTGATAGGCTTAGGGTAGTTCCAAAGAATCGTGGTAATTGAAGTGTCGTCATTTTCCTCTTCTTTGTGAAGAGAATTAGTTCGGTTTTTGTGGGGTTCACTGATAGCTGGTGTTTATTGCACCAGTCCTCTACTATTTTCAAGGCTTGGCGCATGAGGTTGCATAGAGTATTTTCGTGAGTGCCATTTACTATTATAGTTAGGTCATCGGCGTAACCTACGGTGAAGTAGCCCTTGTCGTTCAGTGTTTTGATGAGACTGTCTACAACCAGGTTCCATAGAAGCGGTGAGAGGACGCCCCCTTGTGGGCAGCCCTTCGCGACAATGGCCCTTGTAGTGTCATTTACTGTGACTTGTACAGCTCTCATTTTGAGCATATTGGTGATCCACCCGCTCAGAGTCGGGTCTATGTTGTGTCTGTCGAGGGCGATGTTGATGCTATTAAACATGGTTTTGTCAAAGGCACCTTCAATGTCAATGAAGGCGGCCAGTGCTGAGCATTTGTGGTCCACTGCGCATTCAATTTTGGATACCACGCTGTGTAGCGCGGATTCCGTTGATCTGCCTGTGGAGTACGCATGCTGTTGTTTGTGAAGTGGTTTTGCCCGAAGAGGTCCGTCTCGGATGTGCCTGTCGCAGAGTCTCTCAAGGGTCTTCAGTAGAAAGGATGTAAGGCTTATAGGCCTATAGGCCTTGGGTTGTGTATAGTCGGGTTTGCCAGGTTTGGGTATGAAAATTACTTTCACTTCGCGCCATGCTAGTGGTATGTATCTGAGTGCTATGCAGGCGCGATAGATCTCCACCAGGCATGGTGTCAGGAGATCAATCCCCCATTGTAGTAGGGCTGGGAAGATGCCATCCAGCCCTGCGGATTTATAGGGCTGAAAGGTGTTAATAGCCCACTTTGTCCTGTCTTCTGTTACTATACTGTGGGCTCTAAACCAGTCTTGACACGTTGGGGTCCATTCTGGTTCAGCCTCCCACGCCCTGTCCTCTAGGAGTTTACAGTCTGGGAAGTGAGGAGACGTATGTACTAATAAATACTTTTTGCATTCTCTAATGTTTTGCTTCATGGATATGCACATGTAGATTGTAGGTATTACTCATTCCTATTTACCTGCTCAGCCGATTGGTACAACGCGGGTACCTACTGTAGGTAGGTACTTAAAAATATTTGTAGGTGCAATCACTCTGACTCTTGTCGGCTCACGCCCGCGTGGTGACGGCGACTGGTGTTTACAGCCATAGATAAAGATAACCCATAAAATAGAATACTTTTACACGAGTATATTTATATATTTTACTGCGATTTTGTGAGTTGCTGAAAGGATCGTTATGGGCTATGCCAGCAATAACAATGACTTTATATTGTATGTCATTTAACGTCATTCGCTTTGTTATATTCAAACTGGTCGCTGATTAGAAATATTAGCATAAAAATAATATAATTATCATCAATATTAAGATAAAGTTCAAGGTTCCCCCGCAAACAGGCGCGACGCGACAGCGAGACACGATTCTAATAGATTCTATGAAAACTTCATGGAAATTTATCTACTAGAGTCTATTCTTGCTGTCGCATCGCACCGCCGCCGCCGCGCCGCGCCGGGGACCCTATTATATCTACCATATCGGCCTACTGGACTAAAAAGGAAAAAATAAAAATATGTAATTTGAAAAAAACTAAAAGCACGCTTTTATCACGCACAAAAAAATATAAAATACCTAATTAAATTTACTTGTATTAGTTACGATGTAAGTACCTATGCAGCTTGTCACTTCTTTTATATCCAATGGGCAGTGATTAATTTAAAAAGCGTGGAGCACTTTATTGTAGTGTGTACTTTTAATTTTCAATTTAAATGAAATGTTAGATAGTTAGTTTTTTTAAACTACATATTTTGTTTCAACAAAACTCGACAATATACCGGTACACCAGCAACAATATCAGGTTATCTAATCATACGCGCACGCGCCACGCGCTGCCACGTACGCCACACCACCGTATGACTGCAAATAAGTATTACTGTTTTTGATGACCGAACCGACCGGACGGCGGCCTCCGCGGACTCTGGACTCCGGCGCGACCGGCGCGGGCCGCACTTTGGACTTCACACCGCGAGTCCCATGGCATTATAGATGCAGTCACCTAAAACAGGTTCAAATGGGTATCTACACCGAAAGTCCTAAAACTAAAGAGTAGCATGTCCACACAGTCCAAACGCTCTGGCAGGAGATGTCATCTATACATCTACATCTATACATCTTCTATACAATACATACAAATAAATAAAATTGTAGTGTCTGTAATGTCAAAATAACAGCTTTTTACTAAATGCATATGAAAGTATACACCTGCGGGACTTGTAACAAAGTATACACCTGCGGGACTTGTAACTAAATACCAATTTTTTTAATTTTTATCTTCTGTCTGTCTGTTTGTTCCGGGTAATCTCCGAAACGGCTGGATTGATTTTGACGGGACTTTCACTGGCATATAGCTGATGTTATAAGGAGTAACATGGGCTAATTTTTGTACCGGCAGCACGATCCCGTTGGATAATTTACGACATCCACGCGGGCGAAGCCGCGGGCAGCAGCTAGTTAACAATATAATTCGATCGCTCGTCCTCGGGCCTCCTCAATTGATAAACGAGCGATGTCGCGTCAACAGCGAGTTCCGCTGAGCATGACGACACACGGTGACACGACGCCCCCCCGCCCGCCCGGCCGCCCGCGCCCGGCCAACAATAACAACATTATCACTTATCTATCACTTATTAGTTATCAATCACACAGATATGAACGTTTTGGTTCTGATTACTTCGCGTTCCACTCACTTTCAGTACAAACCGACAATTTTTTTTTTTTAATGCTTTAGTGTAATTCGCAGATATTTTCAGTGCTCACGCGGCGCCAAATGACCACGAACAAACTGTTAGCAGCACTGAGCGCAGAGCAAAGGTTAACATCTAATTTGTTATCTTAAAGCTGTAGTATTTTATAGGTAATAGGTAATACGGGCTGGTGTCCGCAACTCCACGTCAATGCGCGTATTTTGCGTACGGGTAGGAAAATCGATCATTCGATCCACCCCAGCTCCTCGAAGAAGGCCAGCAACACCTTGGTGTTGCTGACAATCTCACGTAGGGTACCTGGGTTACCGAAGTACTTTGCCCTGTACGTGGCGACCACCGGGCAGTTTAGAAGCACATGAGCTGCTGTTTCGTCGTCCTCCATGCAGGCCCTGCACAGCGGACTTTCTGTGACTCCTATGACAAAGAGGTGTTTATTAAATGACCCGTGGCCAGTTAAAGCTGCTGTAACTGTACGCAACTGTTGTTTAGTTAGTCGGAGAACCTGCTTCGCAAGGCGACCATCAATTGTAGGGAGGGCTTCCTTAGCCTGCCTGCACTCACCTTGGTCCACCCACAGTTTGTAATGTTGGTCCCTGGTGCGTTTCCTTACCAGAGTGCGTAAGTACCCAAAGGGGAGTGGCACGATGGGTTCAGGTCCCGCTGGTGCCAAGCTCGAACCCCTTCTGGCAAGTTCGTCAGCTGCGTCATTACCTAGCGAGCCGCTGTGTCCCTTGATCCATTGAATGGTTATGTTATTGAGGCTACCCACCTGGTTGAGGCGCTGGTGGCACTCGTATATTAGCCCAGAATCAACTGTGTGACTGTTTAGCGCTTGTAGAACAGCCATGCTGTCTGAGAGTATGCGCATTGAGTGGTCCTTAACTTCCCTGGTCATGATGGCCGAAGAGGCTAGAGAAATACCCATGCACTGTAGTATTTTATGTTAATTTTATTATTCTGCGAGAAGATGTTGTTGTCATACATTTGTATGACAAGTTCGTAGTAGTTAGTTTCAATCCTATTCATTTCAATAGGATTGAAACTTTTTAAAATTTAACTTGGAATTAAAGTTAAGGCCCAGTTGCACCTTGCACCACACATATAATTAATACCTATGCATACTTGTCTTGCGTAAAGTTAAGTTTGTACGCAATCATACGTTGTTATTATACAACAACAGTAGATTGTTATACAAGGGGCTAAAATGACCCATTATATACGGTAGTTTTACTCCTGAACTTTAGCGAGGCGAGGGAGTAAATAGAAACCTAGTTATAAGGGGTTTTTAGCGCCGTATGTTACACTGTACTTTTCACTACGATTGCAAGAAAATAAAATAATCCAATACAATATTAAATAGTTTATTTTTTTTAATTTCTTCTGTACCCGCAACGCAATGCAACGCAATGCACGCGTTCTACCGAAGAGATCGCCGCTTTTAGTTCCATTTTCAAAAATAAAATGTTCTTCTTTTATGAAACAGTAATAAGGCGAGTCCTTACTCATGATTATTCTACTTATGAATAAAGACTTTTTCATTTTTGTAGGCTGTACAAAAATAAAAAAATACTTTTTCCCCAAGACGAAAATATGCTATTTTATCCACAATGACTTTTTGAGCATGACGAGTGAAAAGACTAATTATGTTGTTATTATACAACAAAGACTAATTATAATTTATGTTATAAACTGAAGGTTAATTAACTGTGATGGTGTGTAGGTACCTAAAAATGACTTCAGTGAGATTATTTTATTATCTCTTATACCAAATTATTAATATACTTGCTGGTAAACAAATCGTTTACACTCGCCACGATTCTTCAATTCGAGTAGATATCTATTGCGCATGAAAATATTGTTTCATAGCTAACAAGCCGCGCCGCGATCCCTGTCTACAAATACCTTAACATTTCATAATTCGTAGCGAGCGGTGGCGGAGTAGCGGGCTGTCGCGTCGCGGCGTTATCTTGTACTGCGTGGCGCGAGGAAACAATCCTTCTACTAACGCCTGGAGAAGTCATCGACCAGAGGACAGGCTTGCGTGCCGTTTGTGCGTGAGTGTAAATTATACTTAATGATGACACGTAGCTAACTAAACAATATGCATCTATCAAGTTCACAGGATGCTGTCAGAACTATGTAAAACAATGTTGCACTGGCAGACTGCAGAGTAATCAGCAAATAGATACATTTTTGTGTAAAACAAAACCCCTGACGTTATTCCTCAATCCCGAGCGCTGCTAAACGGTGCGAGCTCGGAGCTCTGGAATCCACCACGCCTTTATCGACATTCAATTATATTTAAGTCTCACCTCATCACGGTAATGTTTGTAACTACCTATCTCAAGTCTTTCACTTCATGAACATAATATACTCTATTGTTATTCAAAATCATCCATATTTAGGGCTACCTACTAATGACATCATTATTGTTTTCCTGTTAAGTAAAGAATCACTCGCCTGACGCCCGGCTTTGACCTTCACCAAAAAACATACGTGTCTTAACAGCCGAGTTTTTATTAGTTAACATACGCTTAGTTTTCACATGAACGCTCGTCAGTGCGATGCGGAAACAACAATATTACATCCTATGTATAGTAAGTAAATGGTTGTTCTGATGATGCAACTCATTTCTATCTGTGTTTTGGGCACACGGAGGTGCTGGAGTGTGCTGTGCCATGGTGAATGAACAGAACTCTCGCGACACAGGCATGACGACACATAGGCGCGTGCGACCGGTTCGCCGGTCACTCTCACCGGGTCTGAACAGCGGAGTGATAAAACAATCGCCAACGTTATAAAATGACTTTAATTAAATTATCACAATACATAAATTATACACAAAACCTTGTTACATACATCTAACAGCAGTCTATAGCGGTCAAACATGACTCGCGTTCACACACTTCCAGCGACAGAGTGACACAGAGACACTATCCGAACAGGTACGTGTAGAGCACGGTGACCACGATGCCCAGCAGCACGGGGAACTTCCACGAGTTCGTGAAGCTGGCCTCACTTTCCTGCTTGCTGTCCTCCCAGGACATCTGGCGTTTCTGCACGTTGACGCGCTCTGCCTCCACCACCTCACCCACCGCGTACTTCTGCATGAGCTCCTTGGCATCCAGCGAGTGACCCACGTCGTCGAAGTCCTCGGACGCGTCCTTGCCGACCACGTTCACCAGCACCTCGTGGCCACCGGGATGTTCGTCCAGAAACTTGGTGACGTCATACACTACATTGTCGATGATGAATACGGTTTCACTTCTGCTGCTCTTCTTGGCGACCTCGTCCCGAGTAAACTGCCTGACGGTCATGTCTGCGCGCGCGGTCTGGTCGGAGCGGGGCGATGGACTGAGTACTGACGGACTGACGGCGCTCGCGGCGCGCGCCTTATTTCCTCGCCCCGCGCCGCGCGCCGCCTCTTGCTGATAACCACTATCATTACAACCAGAATCATCTCTCATGCTGACACGGCAACTTTCTTAATCAATACTGAACAAACAAAATTCTAGTTAAGTACCTAATGGTTCTCAGATAAAGGGGATCTCTGAGTGCGTCTATCGGCGCGGCGGCGCGCGGCCTTTCTGCTTGCAATACCTACTTAGTACTCACTACTGTGTTTAGACCAAGCATTCTGCATTCACAAGTGTTAATAATCTTCAACCGCTAAACCGTATCGAACTGGTGCATCCAAATAAAACACTGATTAGTTTTCTTTAACTCAGCAACACCTCCGGCAATCTTCATAAAGTGAAAGTAAGTAGTATTTGGTTGCGATTGCGAATTGCAAAAACCTACCAAAAGAGCAGTTTTTTCCAGAAACTAAATTGCAGCGGCCATCAGATTACATTGTTCCGAAATAGCTTCTACTGCCACCGCCGCGGCCGCTACAGTCGCGTGGCTTGTTAACGATCAGCTGCAAATCAATCACGCACATCTTGTTTTTTTTTTTAATCAATCGTATAGAAGTAGTTACAAAAGGAATTCACTTTAAACGTCTTCCTAACCATACTCGTATATATCAAACAGGAAGCACCACAGAGATTGGAAATTGTTGCCTCAGGCTACAGATTGCATACTTTGTAGGTGGTGTACAAGTCGCGGCTGCCCCGCTTGGGTGTGTGCTGTTAGCATGTTTGTGTGTGAGCGCACGCAACGCCGAGCTAGCGAACCGGCGCGACGCGCGCGCAGAGAAAGTGGATGAAAGTGACCGCGCCGCAGCGGAACACACATGAATGACTTGCACAGTTGCACGTGGTGAAGGATTGCTATCCGATCTGCTCTCGTTACAACAATCCGTTATATTAGGTGCAGAAAAAAAAAAATTAACGATCAATCTCAATGTTTATTTCAGATTATATTGAAACTGCCTGAACGTTCGATTTGTATTTCATAATAAAATAACAGAACATACAGACTACCTACAATAAATGAGAGACTGATTGATACCATAAAATCCAGTGCGGTCAAGCTGTTGACTGCCTCGCACACCATGGCCTGGCTTACAGTAAAAACGCAGGCCAGATAGCACAGCATGCCAGCATTAATGACATCATCCGTCGGGCTCTTGCCACCGCCGGGGTGCCAGCTGTTTTAGAACGCAACGGCTAGGCACGCAACGATGCGAAGAGATAATGCCTTGGAAGTTAGGTCGGCCTTTGGTGTCGGATGCAACATGTTTCGACACCCTTGCGCGATCCCATCTTCCTAGCATGGCAGGCTGTGCTAGAGTGGCTGCTGCAGGTGTGAAAACCTCAAACGACGAAAATATTCCAATATTATTGGAAGTTAATGTTCGAGCCGTTTAGGATTGAAAAACTAGGACCATGCGGTCCGAGTGCGAGTACCCACTCGGTTTTTCGAGATATCGCCAAACGGTTGGTTGACTCTTCATGTGACCAGACGGCTGGCCTATTTTTTTACCAAAGAATCAGCATCGCCATACAACGTGCCAATGCTGCCAGCCTTTTGGGCACTTTTCCTATTGACAACGATGCGGACGAATTTTTTGATGACCTATAATTCTTTCCTCTCCTTTTTTATATACATGTACACATTATTATTATTTTAAGTCTGTTAGCCTATATAATATAGCTTCTACCCGCGGTTGCGCCCGCGTGGAGGTCGGAAATTACCCCACGGGGACGTGCTTTTGGGATAAAATGTATCCTAACCTAACCTTTTTTTTTTATTCCGGTGTGGAAAATCCACATGGATGTCCTCCGCCCTGGGGGGGCGGAGGGGTCTGTCAGACTATCCTAACCTAACCTAACCCAGGTCATGGCCTATCCGTATCCTACCTATCATCCAAATCCAGCTGTAAAGCGTGAAAAAGTAACAGACAGACAAGCAGATAATAAACGCTATCTAAATTTTACCTCAAGATACGGACTCTGACTAAATTCCATGTATTGGCATGGGGAATAGGGTGTAAAGTTCACTCATCCTCCACAGAAAAGGGAGGATCCTCCGACCAGACGGGTGTTGTGTCTGGTGGACAACTGCCCGACGATTGATGTCGGGAAGTCTTATAATGTTGATCGCGCGAACAACGTATCGTTCTCCTTCGTGCTATCCGTTAGTATTAACTGGTCGATCATTAGGAGGATCTACACGTACTTAAGTACTTCAAAAATAAAAAACCGGCCAAGAGCGTGTCGGGCCACGCACAGTGTAGGGTTCCGTAGTAGCCCGTTATCACAATGTAGTACGATTCTGTTGTTCTTTATTCTGAATATAAGTAATGGTAAAGATATTAGGAGTTAATGGTTACAATAACAACAAGGGTGTCCAGAGTAAAACAAAACTTTAACACATAACGTAACCACGGAGGTCATACCTTGCAAGAAAATCTTAACACCGCGATCTACAAAAGTGACGTAACGGCAAAACGCCATCTGTTATCGAATAGCGATACTAAACTAATGACAAAATGTTGATTTTCGAAGATAATTATTTAAACAGATTAGACAATTAGACATTAACTGATAATAACCACTTCCTGCTAAAGCTAAAAAATAAGAGTACGATTGCTGCCAAGTTATTATTTCAATTCACAAAATTGTAATTCGAAAATTAAACAAAGTTCGTTTGTGACTTATTTAGGTACTCCAATGAAAACGTAACTCGTTGGTATAGCGCCATATAGTGGCAGTATTGTGAAACTTATGATAATTTATTATGTTTATTATTTTTTCATATTTTGTTTCTCAATGCAAGTCTTTACCCGTTATAAACAAGCAACTACTTCATCTTAGTCAGTTAAAAAAAATAATGCTAAGGATTTTGTATTAGGTACAAAATCATCCAACACAAAAGTTCAACGACTATTACTGCTAAACCAATAAAGTTATCTTAACCGCTATAATTTTCCTTTAAATTTCATGAAATGCACTATCATCTTGAATTTTTCAAGCCAGCAGTTTAACTTTTAGAGAGGGGGGACGCTCTTCTGGAACAAAAAATTGCACTTTAAAGTTTAATATTTCTTAAATAGAGCATTAAATCGAAAAATAATTTTAGCAACCCTCAAATCATTTTAGAAGACCTATTCAACGATATCCCACACAATGGGGTAGACGACGAAAAAAATATTCATCCCCACTTCACATGTAGGGGAGCTACCCTAAAAAAAAATATTTTCCAAAATGTTATTTTACTACTTTGTCGGCGTAATTAATATACATACTCCTACAAAATTACAGCTTTCTATTCGTATTCATATTCATTTATTCACATTTAAATAGAGTAAGTACAATCGGTGGTTTCACATGTTACATTACGAGTATTTGGTCTTATATTCTATTTAGCCTTAGTATGGCATGTGAAGCTTAATCATGTAAGATAATATAATGTCGCTTAGAGTTAATGTAGATATAGATAATATAAAAAAAGGATGGGTATTTAGTCATAATCAGTACATGTCTTTGAGATTCAAGTGTCTAATGTCAATTATACCTGGCGAACTATAGTGTCCAGCACCAGTATTTTTTTTTTACGTTAACATATTGCGCATTATTTCTGTAACCACTCATTTATTGAGTAAATCATTTTTTTAAGAAGTAGCTCTTTAAGCTTTTTCTTAAATTTTGTTAAAGGCAGCTCTTGAATGTCCGATTGTAACCTATTATAAATTTTAACACACATAGCTGAGCAATTTTTTTTAAACACCGCAGTCTTTAGTGCACATTCTAGCACTAGTCGCTGACCATGCCTTGATTTACGAGGATGGATATTATCCCGTGTATAAATATCACTTGCCTTCACAAATAGGTTAGAATTTGATTTAACGAACACACAAATTTCAAAAATGTACATACTTGGTAGCGGTAAAATGTTGAGTTTATTAACGTGAGGTTTAGAAGACTCATACGGAGGAATGCCAACAATTGCTCTTATTCAACTTTTTTGAGATAGAAACGCCCTCTGGTATTCTGTTGAGTTAACCCAAAGTATTAAACCGTAACGTAACACGGAAGCTACATAACCATGATATGCCAATAATACCGTGCGTTGTGTTGATGTATTTCTAGCCTGTTTAAAACATACACGAAACTATTAACTTTCTTGCAGACTCCATCAACATGTGCTTTCCAATCTAGGTACTTGTCCATGACGAATCCAAGAAATCGCACATTGGTAGATTCATTAATTTTTGTACCGTCATACGAAATATGCCTTGGAACGATCTTTGATCCACGGGTTTGAAATTGCATAAAAGTCGTCTTGCTAATATTAACCTGCAAATTGTTCCTTACTAACCACCCTATGACTAAATCAATAGTGTTATTTATATCAATGTCAAGGTTATTATTAATTATATTGTCGTATGTTAATATTATAGAGATGTCATCCGCAAATAATATACATTTATTAGTAGTAATGTCAGGTAAATCATTAACATATATAATAAAAAGAAGGGATCCGAGGATACTTCCTTGCGGGACGCCGTAACTGTTGATGTGATACTCAGACCTCTCTTGTTTTACTACGGCGATTTGCTCCCAAGATATTTCGACACATTGTTCACGATTATCCAAGTATTCTTCTAACCATTTTAGAGCTGGGCATCTAATACCATAGTTATTTAACTTTTTTATGAGCAGTTCATGAGAAACAAAGTCAAATGCTTTGGACATGTCAAAAAATATTACCATTGCCTGCTTTTTTTATCAACATTTATTAGGATATTGTGCACTAAATCAAATGCGGCAAGTGCAGTTGATTTACCCTTTTGAAAGCCATACTGTTCCTTTTTAATTAATTTATACTTATCCAAATACGAAGATAATCTTCTATGTATTGCCTTTTCAAATATTTTAGAGATAATAGGGATTAATGCTATGGGTCTATAGTTACTCATTTCTGTTTTATCTCCTTTTTTATGCAATGGCTTGACTACTGACTTCTTTAACCGGCTGGGAAAAGTTTCTTGCTCGAAAGATAAATTTATTAGGTATCTTAGCACGGGGACAATACTGACGACGCATTTTTTTAAGATGTCAGTTGTAATACCATCATAAACAACGGATGTAGTATTATTTAATGACATAATAATATTTGCAATTTCAATGTCCTCTATCGGTGTAAGAAATATACTATTACTCGCACGGTTTTTATTTGTGTTTTGTATGTTCCCATTATCGCTGTTCGATAGTTGTATTAAGTAGTTATTGAATTTGTTTGCTATTTCATTAGGATTGGTTGCCATACCACTGTCAGTTAATATTTCATTTATGAATTCCTGAGGGTCATTACACTCCATATCCTCGTTAATGACCTTCCACGCAGCTTTACCAATATTCTAAGATTTATTTATAAAATTGTCATTAGAAATTCTTTGCGACTTTGATATACATCGCCGTAGTAAATTCGAATATTCGTGATACTTAGCTTTATTCTCGTTTGTTCGTTTTTTTATAAAAAATAAATCTTAGATGTCGTTTGGTTTTACAGTTAAGTCGTAATCCCTTAGTAATCCACTTTATAACACGGTACTTTCTGTTAATCATTTTTCTAATCCATGAGAAACATAATTCAAAAAATAAACACAGATCATCATAAAAAATATTAAAAGCTAAGTACTAACGGTAGTACTAACGGTCTAGTACTAACGGTCTCTTAGCAAAACCTCGGTCAGACAGACAGACATGATGAAACTATAAGGGTTCCTTGTCAGAACTACAGAACCACTATGTGTTGGGGTCGTATGCCAGTCTAACCGGATGCAGCTGAATACCAGTATTTTACATGAAACGACTACCTATCTGATCTCCACAACCCGGTAAGTGGATAATACGATACCGCTTGGTAAGAATGGTTATCAGACTTTCGGGCTTCTCTTGACCCATAAAGACTCTCAAAGATCCACGAATGACAGCCGAGACCAACGGCTTAACATGCTTTCCGAGGCACGGAGGAATCTCGGTGTGTAAAGATGGTCATCCATCCACAGACCAACCCTGGCGAGCGTAACTCAACCTGATGGACCGACTCGTGCGGCTGTTATATATTACTTAGCCACGAGCTCCTCACATGTACTTACTTACTTATAACATAAAATCCCGCCTTGTTTCCTCGAAGGGTTGGACAGAGGTGTACCCATAGTACACCCACATTTCGCCAGTTATGTTTTAAGTCCAATGTAATAGGAGGCGAGGGTATTGCCATCATCCGGGCACAATTCCAGACTCCGGGCTGCTACTGAGAAGTTCCTGTTGAAAAACTCCAATAATACTTTGCCCGACCTGGGAATCAAACCCAGGACCTCATGCTCAGCAATAGCGCTTACGACCGCTACTTACTTATAAATGGAAATATTAGTTCATAGTAATATCAGTTACATATTTGATACATCTTTATACCTTGGTTGAGATTGGAAACCGGTGACGACAATGCTTCATTAAATCTATTTATAGACATAAGTATACTGGCATTATATTATCAATATCGCATATCACGAGCCAACGCGAAAATCGGGATGTCACATACTTATTACAGATACACCTCTACCTCAGAAAAATCTATTTGACACTGTTAGGGGATGGTTTTGGAAAAACTGTGAACACGTGTCTCATAATTTTAACTGAAGAGTATGTGTACCAATTTTCGAGTCAATCGACACAGAAAATAAGAAGTTTCACAGAAAATTCTACCCCCCATTTCACCCTCTTAGGGGTGGAGTTTCGGAAAACCCTTTCTTAGTGGATACTTACTCTTCATAAAAAACACACCCTCCAAATTTCATATCTCTAGGACCAGCAGTTTAGGCTGTGCGTTGATCGCCACAATTGCGGCGGTAAGACCCCTCTTTGAGGAGTGGCTTGAGAGGCGCCACGGCGTCCTCACCTTCCGCCTGACGCAGGTCCTCACCGGACATGGCTGATTCGGGAGGTTCCTGTTTCGGATAAGGCGGGAGGAAACGCCCGGGTGTTATCATTGTGCGGATCGACCGGAGGACACGGTGGAGCATACGGTGGAGGTCTGCCCGGCTTGGGCGGAGCACCGCCGTGTCCTCGTAGCGGCGATCGGCGGCGGCGACCTCTCGCGTCCGGCCCTGGTTCAGGCCATGGTACGGAGCGAGAGGGAATGGGAAGCCGTCACCTCCTTCTGCGAAGCAGTAATGCTCGCGAAGGAGGAGGCGGAGCGCGAAAGGGAGAGGCATTCTCTGCGCCCTCGCGCCCCTAGCCGCCGCAGGTGGAGGAGGGGCTTGCGGACGGCGGGCAATGGGCAGCTCGCCGTCCGGTAAGGACCAGGCCCGGGTCGACGGCGCGTCGTGTTCCACGCGCGCCTCAAAGAGATGTCAACAAAATTGACGGGGTCCGAGAGGACCGATGCCTGCCGGGGCTGCGGATTGTTCGAAAGAGTTACCGTGGCCCTGGCGCACAGACAACTGAAGGAACACGGGTGGGTTTTAGTCAGTAAGAGTCTGACACACCCTTCCGCTCCGCCCAGAGCGGGAGAGGTCATTTGATGATTTCCCACCCAAAAAAAAAAAAAAAAGGCTGTGCGTTGATATATCAGTCAGGACTTTGAATTTTATATATATAGATAGATGTAAAATGTAAATATTTGAGTTCATATGAATACTGCCTACCTATATTTACTTGAATAAATCTAAAAACGTGAGCGATTCATATGTACTTTCTTAATTTATCTAGGAAAACATCGTGCGGAGACCTGTGTGAAATCGCCATGTATACGCCTTGAGCAAGCGTGGTGACTTCTCTGTATAAGATGAGGCCTTTGAGGATGAGGCCTGCAGAGGGGCAGCTCTGCATCACACAGTAGCATCTTCTACACATAAGTAATAATAAAATCATAGCGAAGACAAAACTGTACATTGAATTTGTTTCGAAAAAAAAGTAATTGCTACGAGATCTGCACGCGTAGCATGACCATCATAGAAACGAGTTTTTTCGACGGAAAAATAGACTAAAATGACGTTCCGTGACGGCAGCAAAGTAGAAAGGGTCAAATGCACTTTTTACGAAATTCAGTAGTTTATTCACGTTTTTCTTTTATTTTGCTTATATCTCGAAAATGCTGTCCTATCGCAAAAATATTGAAAATTTCGACCCTCTTTAATAATTAGGTAATAATTTTTCACATTTTCCATACAAAAGGTGAAAAATTCCATTTTTTCATTCCATTTTTATACTTTGTGGCCGTCCAGTAACAAGTTTTCTACTGTCTTTAGCATGGCGATTACAAGATCAAATTGTCTTAACTATCTTAGACAACTGTCAGTTGTCAGTGGTATTTTGACGTTTGGGATAGAAAACTTTCTTCTGAAATAGTCTACATATAAAAGGACCTAGACAACAATCGGTAGAAACGAAAGACAAAATTACGGATTGTAGAAGGATTTTTACGGTGCGATGTCGAAAATGGAGAAACGAAATGTCACTTTGTATAGAAATAGTTATGTCTTGTCTTCCAAGAAATAGAAAGCGTCATGCTACGCCTGCTGGGATCAATTCTAATGCCGAAAATGTTGTTTTTTTTGTCTGTTTGTCTGAATGTATGTTCCAGCGTCACGCAAGTACTACCAGATACATTGCATAGATATTCCGTATAAGTCAGCGGGGTGATTACGTAACACACTAACAGTAGGAATGGGTTTCATTTTGATAGTTCAACAACATTTAGGTGCAGCGCAGACGGCACACTTCTTGTGCGATCGAGTCTGCGGCGCACAAAAAGTCTGCATGGCGCGCAAAAAGTCGGTCGCGGATTTTTCACAGACTCAACGCACACGACGCACATCTTCGATCATTCTGTCGGCAGAGCTGTAGGGACGTAGACGCTATGGAAATCGTGCAGAGATCGCGAAGTATTATTTTGTACATGAAGTACAGAAAAAGAAGAAGAAATAGAGAATTTTGGGTACATTCTATACTTTCGGAAAGATTACTGAAGGGACAGTTCCATACTAAACATTCAATTCTGAAACAACATCCGGAAAAAACTTTTCAAATTTTATAAAATGTCTGTTACTACATTTGATGAGTTGCTATTTATTTTAAGACCTGCTTTGACTCATTCAGAGGCGCCATGATAATAGATCGCGTGCGTTACGTCCACCCCTAGCAAATGCAGATTGCCGACTAAAGTGTGCGCCGTCTGCGTTAGCGCGCGTTGAAGCAAACGTTCAATTTTGTTCACACACTTTTTGTGCCGAGCGGCGCGGCGCGGCGCGGTGCGGTCTGCCCGAATTACACGGATTTTTTGTGCGCCGGACTTTCTGTGCGTCGTGTGCGTTACTGCATATAATTGCATAGGTTCTATTTTCACAGACTAAAAAGTGCGTCACGGATAGTCTGTCGTCTGCGCTGCACCTCATTGCGTTATTTACGTTGTTGAGCGGACAAATTTTTCGAACATATGAAGCAATGGATTAGCAATAGGCTTCAAAATGATTCAGATTGTAATAGATAATGTGTTACGTAATTAGGGTGCTGGTCAGTCTGTAGGCTATACATTATCGGAGTGAGCAATATTGCATTACTTAAGTTCGTATTCTTCTATAGTTAAGCGCAAATTGCCAAAAGACAAGCCAAAAGGTTAGAATATTGCAGATAGATACAGATTTTAATTTTTTAATGATTGTCTCCCCGCTATACCTTTATGAAGCTAAGCAGCCAGTCATGACATTAATTAAGAACTGCTATTTCAGCAAATGTTCAACAACGCAAATAGGTTAGCTGTCGACACCTGCTTTGATGTTTTTAGTGATTGTTTTTTTACATTTTGTTATACTTACCTATATCTTATAGTTTGCAGACCGGACACTAAAAAACATGAAGTCTAGGCGATTAGGCCTCTTCCGTCATCCATGGTTATAATCAAAATAAATATCTATGGTTAGGTGACTGTTATTGAGAAATCCCGTGTGTTAACAATTTACTGATATTTATATTATATTAGTGATAGCCGTTTGTCAGCAATAATCTGTAAAAATTCATCATTCAGTGTTGTGCCATTAGGTAGTACACAGGAACGCAGGCGTTCATTCATTCGCTAAAAACTTGCTGCTATAGCCTGCGGATGTCGACCTCAGGACGAGCTGCTTCTCACACGGACAATTGTACGTCGCTTGCTCTCACATCACCATCACCAGTCATGACTCTCTGTATATGTTGGCTGCTGAGACCAAAATACAGGAAAGTTTTATAAAAATGTGGCTGTTATTTTAATACACGCAGAGGACATACGACGCCCTGGCTGCGTGTACAGTATAATAACGTATTCAGGGTGTTGATGGGGCTGTCGCTATACTGTAGCGCGATTGGCATGCTCGCGGAGGCGCACGTGGACGGTTTCCACGCGATCATACGTAAGCGCTGTGCTTCGATGCAGGCGCGGGTGCGTGGCAGCCCCAGCGCCATCCTGGCCGCGTGCGCCGCACGCCGGCTGGTGGGACTCGGTGCTGATGGCGCACTGGATAGGCCTTCACGCGAGAGCAAGCGCCTGATTACTATTATTTTTTACTTTTACTAACACTAGGCTAAGAACATTGTTACTAACATGAACAAAGTCTGAAATAAATTAATTTTATGTAGTATATTGTGATGTCTTACGAATTCCATGCGAACGAAGTCGCGGGCAGGAACTAATAAAAAATAAGATCCCTCCAAAACATTTCATGTAAAGTAGGTTGCCAAGACTTTCATAAATAACACTCTCACTATTAAAAAGTTATCAGAACTAATGTAGAACCAAGCCGATAACTCGAGAAGGGGTAATTCTATAAACCTTACATCCTGGTCCAAATGTACAGCTTTTAATCTGGAGGCCGGTAGTGAGCGTGCCGCCTGATTCAAAAAATGTTGCACTGAGTGCTGTGGCGAAACTTTGGATGGGCCCCACAGTATTGTTATGTGGGGAGGTCTACATAGGTAGACCTCCCCACATAACAATATCAGCATGTTATATCACAGACCTCTACTGGCCATAGGGCCAGTAGAGGTCTGTGATATAACATGCTGATTTGATTGATTGAATTTATTTATTTATCCTATTGTAAATTTGCCACCTTCAATACGTAAATCCATTTTCACAAGGTTCCGGAAACTTTTTGATCGAACTTCGAACATCTTTTATTTTTATAGCCTACATTGTTTCTCACTGCTGGGATTCACCCCTTTGCGAATTCCTGCCACGTCTGCCTTGCAATGCAAATCCTATCCAGATGGCCACACCAGTTCACACCACCTGGGCCGGCGCGGTGGACTTCGACGGCGATCTCCCTCTCAGGCGTCCAATGACTGCCGATATTTGTACATCTCTCCGGGTGCGTTCGTGCGTTGAGGCTAGCCCAGTCCCATTCAGCCTGACTGTTTTTCTCAAACATCCGCTACTTGAGTTACGGAGAGTACTGTTTCGAACGCCGCCTCAAACATTTAGGTACCTAGTACGAGTACACAACAGGCATGTATTCGATTCGTCGTTCCCCGCAAGACAAAGCTATTTGTGTTGAAATGATTGACTGCATAAGGCTAGCAGTAAAGTTAGGCTAAGCGCACATTACAGCCGCGGCGGGCCGCCGCGTGCTGCATTGCAAAATTGCGCCAAAGAACAGTCGCGCCGCAACGCAGTAATTGTCTCAGGCCGCGTCCTATTTAAAATCAATACACAATCGTCGCGCGAATACGTGATCGTCGCGTTCACATCTCACTTTTCGTTCGATGAACCGGAACGCCTGATCGCACCGACAGAGGGCGCCTTCCGGTTCCCATACAAAACGTGACAAATAACGCGACGAACGCTTTCTACTAGGAGGCGAGGTCAGACAGATTCAAATTTCGAATTTAAATTGTATCCAGTCCAGCGCAATGAGGCTCGCGCACATTTGGGCAGACCACGCCGCACGCATTGCAAAAATCCTCCTACAATCACTTTCGTACATTTTGCATGAACCATCGCAACCTACAAAATATAAACAAAAAAAATACAAAAAGTTATAATGACTAAAAGGAAAGGTGATGACAGACAGAAATTTTACAGAAACACAGTTAACACGTTCGCGTAAGCTGCGTCTTACGACGTCTTTACGATACATTATGAAATGGCGCAACGTCATATGACGGCCTCTGATTGTCATATTTATTTCGACGGAACGTCTTTGGACGTCTGTTTAATGGGCAAATTCCGATGGCGCATCTTTTTTGCGCCGCAACTCATTCAGTTTTCATAGGTTATACCGCCGCGTGACCTAATAAAAAAAATATTCTAGTTTTGTACGCACACTTAGAAAAGTCGCGCGCACTCAAGTACAATGACATACGACGTCCTGCCTTGTACCGCGAACCCCATCGCCAGTTGAGTTGCGCGCAGATAAATGGTGCATTGTGAACGCCGTCCAAAATAACACAGTTCTAAAACATACGTATTACGGCGGGACGTCTTTAGACGTTGCTTAATTTTGTATGAGAAAAAGGTGCACCGCTGTACAAACTTTCAGGGATAAGGTTGCTCACGCGAACGTGTTAAGTTGCACATGACAATTTTTCTGTTTGACCGTTGATCCCCAAACTAAGCAGGGTTTGTATCTTGGGGGTCGGCGTGCGACTGAGCATAAATAAATATGTCAGTTAGGCTAGTTTAGTAAAGCGTGTTTTATGTTGTGAGTGTGCGTTTGTGTGTCTGTGAGAGAGTGATGAACGTGTGAGAGAGGGATGTTGTTTGCTGGCACTTTGGCTTGTCGACAAGTGTTAGAGAAATGATTCTATTTCGGTGTATTTTAGTTCCAGAAGCCATTTCTTTAGTACACTTTTTAGTCGAGCGGTTATCAAGTATTTGATGTCCAGTGATCTGCAGACCTCGTTAAATGTGTGGAGGTGAGAGTAAGCTGGGCTCCGTCTGGCTAAAAGGGACTTTGCAGGCAGAGTTCAGATTCTGAACACCCGCTTTGACAGAAGTTCACTATAATCAACTCTTTTGGTAAGGGTTTTGTGAGTGCGGACGATTGTAGTTACAATGAAAAGTTACCTCACGCGAAGGACTTGGCTTTCTCTATAGAGATTGTCAGTTGTGTTAGACTAAATATATCACATAAAAAAACATTCAAGGTATAATAAATCAAATATATTTCAATACTTCCACTTGGAGCACTTTACACTTCAAAGGCTGAACGATAACTGACTAACATAACCGTTACGACACTTAACATGTACTATGGTAAAGCAATACGGAGCACCAAGCGCCATCTGTTAACGGCCGTTATAATTATGCACTGCTTTACCTTAGTACGTCGAATATATTCATCTGAATAATTATATAAACAACGTAATAACTATTTTAAATATGGCAAGTGTTTAAATTCATTATTTATGTAAGGCAACGTTTATAAAACAATAATTAAGGAAAAGCGTAATTTGAATAACAAAATAATAAACAGTGAATCAATAACATTATTTATTAAAGAGTAGTCATAAAGTTGAGAATCGGAAGATTAAGAATTATGTATGTAAGAAAAAAACTACATCTTTTTAAATAAAATAAGTGATAGACATAATTTTGATACTAGAAATAAAGATAAAAAATAGATCAACCATTTTTTAGATTATCTAAAGTACATACATCTTTTATAGGGTATTGTGTTAAATGTTACAACAAAATACCTTGTGATATATTGCAATTATATGAAAGAAAATTTAAAACTCATAGTAAAAGTATACTTTGTAAGCAAGCATATTCCAAATTAAAAGATTACATCCTAGATAAGAATGCTTGGAAACATGGTGGTCCTGTTCCATAGGACAATTTAGGGTCTAGACAAAATCAAACTGGTTGCTAATTTAATTGTATAATTTATAATTATTTATGACATTGATTTTTACATTATGTACTTAACTACTTTAACTCACACACTAAATTATTACTTGTTAAAATTTTGGAAAAATCATCTACTTTTCAATATTTGTAAATATGTGAGCACCATGTATCTATCACATAATTAATTTACCTGTCATTGCATTACATTTTTTTTTTTACCTATTGTGTTATAGTAATTTTATTCCAGGCGCATCGTCTACACATATAATTATATAATTAATGTGAACCTACATAATATTGTAAAACATTTTAAAAGAGTAACGGTGGGGTTTCTTGCCCATTCTTCTCCATACGAAACTACCTTTTGGAAGGGGCAACTAGAATCATTTCTATTTTTTTTTGTAAATTTTGACGTTCAAATCAAAAGTGCCTTTTATGTGCCTATCTGAAATAAATGATTTGACCTTTGACTTGACTTTGACTTTGAATGGATTCGTGTGTGACTTTTTCCGACACTTCCCCAAACAGAGACGCAATACTGTATTATGGGCCTGACACTTGACAGATAGTCAATAGTGACGCCCAGATATCTGACTGACGAGGTGCGTTCAATCGGGCAGCATGTGCAGTTTGCACGTTTTGGACCTGACAAAGGACAGCAGAAGTGTATCGTCAGTTGTAGGTCGTTTGGAGGACTAGAGGTCGATGTTTTCGAGAAGGCGATGTAGTTCCTTTTTTTCAGTGATAAGTGACAGTAAGTTATTATCGAGTGCATCTGTAATAAAAGACATACCCTCCTGTGCACAACAGAACACCAGGTCCCACGACTTGTTGTGAAACAGGATCACTATTCACCGTCACCCGCGTAGGTTATCATTTCGGTGTTATTTAATTCTAGGTTAGAAATGTCGTTTAACCAGACGAGTGTGAACAACGTTTTGCAGTATCTTGGACAAGGTGTTAAGCAGAGCAATTGGCCAATAGCTTTCTGGATTTTTTTGGTACCGTTTTTATAAACTGGTGTAACGGCCGCTACTTTCCAGCATTCAGGGAATGTGCCTGTCTCTAAGCTCAGGTTGAAAATGTATGTTAGCGATACAGCTATGAAATTAAGGGTTTTCTTAATCAGCGGGACAGTAAGAGAGTCCGGGCCTGGTGAACTGTCATCTTTGATCTGAGTGATTATATTGCTTATTTCATATAAATAAATAAATAGTTTATTTCTCATCAGCATAGCAACAGGGATTGCATATTAAAAGTACTTAATACTAGTTAGTATACTAACGTCATATACATTATACAATAATAATCAAGAGTAAATAAATAATAATAATAAAGAGTATTCTATTCTATTCTATTCTAATCCAGCAGCATTTGTGGTGGTGAAGAGAGGTTTACTCAGGGTATTGACTCTATCTTCTGAACTAGGCGAGGCCTGTATCTCAGAAGATATGGGTACGTAGGGTGAAGACAAAGCGTGTCCTCAACCGTGTTATGAGGTTGGTATTTGGATACTACTGATTCTCCTGTTTCTGATATTTTTGAGAGTATTTTATCGACCAGTTTTTGCCCTACTGAAGCAAAGTGGTTATTGCAGTCATTTAATGAAGACTCAATGGTTTGAAAACTGTGTAGTAATTCGGTATTGTCAATGTTATGTTTTGAGGTTCCAGTTACGATTTTGATTGATTTCCAAAGCTTTTTTGGGTCTGAACTATTTTCTGATATTAGGCTAGCGTTATAACCTCCCTTTATTTTGCGGAGAATATAGTTGTAGAAGTTATGGTAACGGCTGTAAACATTCCTATTGATAGTGTTATCTGGGTGAACCCTTTAGTAATAGAGTCTATCTCTGTGATGCGAGCATCTAATTAGCCCAGGAGTTATCTGTGGCTTGATATTTATCTTAGTTCGGCTCACTTTAGAATAGAATAGAATACTCTTTATTATGTACACCATAAAAAATAACAGATATAAATGTTTACACTACACACAGTTTTATGGTTACACTTTAGTTGTTCGTGTATGTTTCTCACATGCCTCGGACATTATTGAAACGAAGTTGCCGATCGCTATGTTTAACGAAGGGCACAGGAGACCAGTCTGAGTTATTAATTTCGGCAGTTGCAGCCTCGACGTCGATTTTCTGTTTCAAACGGGAGTATCTATCTGCCGTGAAGCATTTAGGCAGGAGCAGACCTGCGACTTCAATATCATGATCTGTCACTGATGACTTGCATACAATACCAGAAGTTATAGATTTAGATTTCTAAAGATATGGTCCAGACATGCTTTACCCCTAGTAAGCTTGTTTATGGTCGGTAACAGACCGTGCGAAGCCATTAAAGATAAGTATTCACTATTGCAACCGTCGAGCAGCGAGCAGATGTCAATATTAATGTCACCGATATGGATAACGGAAGAGATATGTTGTAAGTTCGTTAAAGTACAGTCAAGGGAATCCAGGAAGGGGTTAGTATTAGATATAGACAGAGAGCGGTAGAAGCCCAATAAAGTTACTGACTACATGGTCTGCATTTATTATTGTTAGCTTCAACAACTCGGTTCGGTGACATGACTTAATACAAATTACTACGCCGCCACTTTTGTTTCAGGGTATTGAGGAGAAAAACACATTGTAGCCGGGTAAAGTGTGTCAGCAAAAGTCCGTCCGACAATCAGCATTCTGTCAGTACAATAACGTCTACGGCAACTCCAGGCGGCCCGGATCGCAAAACGCAATGCATTACAGCGGCCGCAAGAATACGCCTGACGAGGGGCCCTTTAGTGGCTTGCGCTGCGGTCCGGTGCGGCCCGCTCTAATTTGCGCTAGCCTTTGGTAGGTCTGTAGTAATAGTAGTAGCCGGCGGCGGCGGCCGGCGAGAGGCGGCGAGCGGGCGCGGGCGCAGAGCGCAGTCTGCGAGCAGTCGACCTTGTTCGGCAGGACTTGTTTGACTTGCTTCTAAGTTCGTGGTGAGCGAGCAATAACTCGCGTATTTACAGTTGTACAGACTACGAGGCCTTATGACTAGAGCCTCGGACTCGCTGCTGCTTGTCTGATAACCGATGCCCCGAAGAGCACCGTCTCTCTTTCAATCAAACGCCTGAAGTATGAACGATGACGTCTCACTGTCAATAGGTAGCATAAAGAGTTCTAGCTAGCACAGTGAGTAAATGTTCAATAGCCACTGCAGGCGAAATTGACTTTTGGACGATGATTGATATCGACTATCGACCAGCACAAATATATTGATTTGCAGACGCACGAGCTTGGCCCGCCTAACCTCCACTTCTATTTTATTTAAATTTTTAACTCATCGGCATCACCTACATAAATTCGATAAAAACAATACAATTGTTTTGACATACGTACCTACTATAACACGTCATTGTATACAATCAAATATAACTAATTAGGTAGGATGCGTGTGTGTAGTGGTGTTATACTACTCATGTGAGCACCTAGTGCACGTGAGAGGAGCGGCTCACCTTGAGCGCAGCGGCATCGACCACACTACACCCCCCCCTGCCCCACGCACACATAATTATCTTGAAACACACTGATGCAGTCCACTGCATGTCACAATATGAATTTGTACTTTATGTGTTTAATCATAAATTAACCTTGCATATAAAAAAACAAGTCTAACTGCATATTTAACTAAATATTTAAGTAATTTTGACGCATAACTCGAATTCAGGAAATAACACCGCGAGCCTATTATTATTATAAAACACAACCTTTATTCCATAAACTATTAAGATATCATAAATAACAGTGATGTTCTCTACCTGCTGCCGCGTGCACTATTAAACAAAGAGTCAGCACCATTCACGTTAACTTTTTTTATATTTCATCACAGCACCCGCGTTGAGTGTGCGCCCACGCCGGCCGCTGACTCGCCACACTCCCATCTAGCACACGTGCCCGGGGCTTTGACCGACTTTCATTTCTTTTATTAACTGGAAAAACACATAATTGGTCCCAAATAAACCACAAACCCCACCTTAACCCATGTCTCCACTGCTACTAATGTCACAAAGCGACACATTCCTTTGATAGGGTGGATCGGTAAGCGTAAGGCACTGCGCTGCAGTGCTCCACGCGCGCGTGCTACGGGAACAGATACACGTAGAACAGTGCGGCGAGGCCGGCCAGCGCCAGCGGCGGGCCCCACACGCTCAGCAGCGCGCCCAGCGTCAGCGGCTCCGCCTCGTGCGCTGGCCCCGCGGTGCGCACACGCACCTCCCAGCGGTCCTCGTCCACGACCTCTCCCGCCACGAACTTCTCGCGCCACTCCAACGCGATCTCACTGTGCCCCACGTCGTGGAAACACTGCGACGCGTCCTTGCCTGCATTGTCCAACAGCACCTCCACACCGCCCGGGTGGTCGTCCAAGAACTGCGTCACGTCGTACACCACGTTGTCGATGATGATGGCGGCATCCTTGCGGTGGTTGCGCGTCTCGACCTCTTTGCGCGTGAACTTAGCGGTGGTCATGTCGCGCGCGGGTATCTCTGGCGGCAGCTGGCTGGGGACTGTCGGGCCCGGGGGGGATGCGCGTGCGGTGCGTTGGCTCGGGGAGGCGACCTTCACTCGCTCGCAGCTGACCGAGTGACACGGACGGCGCAGGAGATTCGCCGGGACGTGCCGCGCACCGACTGACCTGCGCCTTGCCTACAGTCTCTACCTTCCGTATGCAAATTTATTCAACGTACAATACGATGTCTTTTCAACATTTTCTACATATTTATTTCACTACATATTTGGTCTAAGTCTTTGAATACATTATGGTAGATTAGGGACTAGTGGGGTACAATGAAACGAAAATCCGTTTTCATTTATAAAAAATCTATGTTCATTAACTCAATGTAATTTTTGTACTTCCATATAGGTACCTACTTTACTTTTAATTATCTAACAATCTGTCATAGAAACGAGTGTCGTTGTATTATTTTGTTGTTTTTTATTGTTGTTTATAATTAGTTATATCATGAACTAAAATTCACAAAACACATGTCTCTACTAGTTCTTGAAAGTTTGGAAGCTTGTGAGTTTGGGAATCATCATGGAAGCTTATGTGATTACAGCTGTTACCGATTCACGACATAACAAACAGACTCAAACAAAAAGATGTCGTTGATAGGACTTTCCTACGGCGACGAGAATATCGGAGATTTTTAACTTACAGAACGAAAAACCGGATTATCATTCCTCGAGATTTTTAATAAAAAACTAGCTTTTGCACGCGGCTTCGCCCGCGTGGAGGTCTAGAAAATCCTGTAAATCCTTTTCCATTCAAAATGCATATACCGGCTGAAATGTTTTGCCGTCTGGGCAATAATATGGTGTGTTGTGTAAATAGAATAGAACCCTATACGCTAACATTTGCCTGGTACATGCGGCTGCACAGAGAAATCTCACCCCCTAGAAATGTATAAAAGCGCGCCATCTCTGTGAAATCAATGAAACTGCTAAGATATTCTAACCGGAAAATAAAATACTGACGGCGCTCATGGAAGCGACCGTAGGCGCTAGGTAATATCCATCGCATCCTACTTGAGTGATATTTTTAAACTTCCAAACGTGTTCCACAAATATTATATTTTTTTACAAGTTTCTAAAAAATCACAACAGAATTTTAAAATTTTATAAAATCTTTAGGTCAAAGTAAGAATCGAACCGACCCTATAACTCCGAGCCAAGTTGTTACACCGCTGCGCCAACCAGTTACTTAACATCGTCGTGTAATTTGTCGATATGTTTTGAATCATCCATCGCATCATACATGTCGGCCGTCTCGTAATATAAAATAGCTGATAATGAAGAAGATTGAGGGTAAGCCTATTATTTTGTTAAGACATGACGACATGACGTCGCATCATAACATAATTACTCATCTGCTTGTGCTGTTCGAATAACGACTTCTAATTACAATAAAATCATGCCTCGATTGAGTAACTTTTTAAAAGTGAAAATAATCGTCCTTTGGGAACAAAATCAAAGTTTAAAGAATAAGTATTGCTCGAGATCTAGGTGTTTATTCATAAACGTTGCTTAAAGTTAAATGACGTTTAAACGTCTAAAATGTACGGTTAAACAGTCGCTAATAATTACTTAACATTAAGCAACGTTTATGAATAAACCCCTTAATGTCGACGTAAGTGTAATCTAAAATAAAATCCGTTTATATTTTCATTTTTGTTTCGTTAGAGATCTAACATTTTAATTTACTTCCATAAATAAAGAGAAACAGTTCGTTTATGGGTGCGACGCTATCAAAAAACTGGTGAAGTGAAGTGTGACCGCCAAGGGCGGCGTCGGATTGCTTACACAAATCAATACAACCGTCATCGTGATATTGTTAATAGCCATACCACGGATTCTTTCAGAACCACCCGATCTAGCGCTATAAGACATGGCATTTCGCTCGTTGTTAATCATTTTCCAAACTGTATTTATTTTATTGTCTGCTGATTTAACCTTGTTGCTAATGAATGAAGCTTTAGCTGCTTTGCAGATATTTTTTAAAGTTTTAGAGTAAGTAGCAACCTACTTATTAAAAGTTTCCGTGTTAATATACGGCTTAATGCCATACAGTTCAAATAATCTTTCCCTACTTTTCCTGATGCCGTTAGTTGCCCAGTCACTGAATAAAAACTTACGGCAAATAGTTTTAGATTTCTTCTTAAAATAATTATTGAACTGTGTTTGTACTAATGAAAATAATTATTTATACAAAATATTACCATGATTCATATTTAGGCCTTAAGCACAACTTGCTAATTAAAGTGCTATTAACAGGGCAGTATTTAAACGTGTGGAGGCCCTGGGGCAACCAAAAAGCGTAGGCCCCGAAAATTTTGTTGTGGAACAGACGAAACATTTTTTTTCACAGTTGTCAATAATTTTTAAACAGGGTGGATTTTTGCGATAGGGCAGTAAGGGTAGGTACCTTAACCGTTGTAACACACGTGCAGTAGCTTTCATCTTTTGGCTTTCATTTTGACAGTTTAACAACATTCATTGCGCCACCAGCGCTGGGGCTCTGTCTCGCATAGGGTAGTAGCATTATACTGAGCGATTGCCGTTTTGCGTGAATGTGACGTATATTTTTCCCCAACTCGTTATTTTTTGTGTTTGTGTGTTTTTTCTTTGCGTCATGTTTACCGCAAATACATGTATTTTCTTTCTTTTATTTACGTTGTTGAGTAGATACATTTATCGAAGATATGAATGTATGGATTAGCAATACCCTTCAAAAACATTCAGATTGCGATTGAAAGTATGTGACGCGATTAGGGTGCTCTTTCCTATAAGGATAAAAAATCTCTATCAGACCAACTGAGGTTTGAGTACTACAAAAGTCAGAAATCGCAAATACCCCTTTCCCATACATTTCGTAGGAAATAGACTCAAACTTACTTTTTCATGATGGATAGACTGGCCACTAGATTAACACTATACAGTAAACGTCTCAGATTTTGGGGTTTCCCTGATACAGCGCGTTACGACACGTCGACACCCGTCAACGTCAACGCGAAGGTGTACGAAAACGATCCCGATCCTTCAAGTACTTACTATAGGAGCGCACACACCCGATGCGAATTAATCGTACGTAGTTATACGCGCGTATTGTACCGACGACATCCAAAGTAGATCCCAACTTATGGGATATTTCGTTGCCGTCGGCGTCGCCGTCGTGCGTTTGAAATATAAAATGGACATCGAAAAATATTTTTCATTTCTCATACCCGGAAAGTAGTGTTTGTTTGATCTGAGTAGCGGGTGAAAGACGCTGCTCCCCGTCTTAGGGCGGGAAAGACTCATAGTAATCGCTTCCCTCTCTAGGGCGGGAATTAATTTAAAAAATAGAAATAAATTTGGTTAGGTAGTCGGCTACGGATATTTTTACATAATTAAGAAAAATATCGATAAAAAAAAATGCCGGGGGCTTTGAGAGTGTATAAAAAGCCAGTGTGAATTTAAAAAAAATCTATTAAGGGGGAGGCGCTAAGGTAGCCCGCGGAATTCAAATTTACTTACGTTTTTTGCAATTTTCAGAGACTCACCAGAAACACAATTGACACTGAGCTGCAATTTGCAAAAAACCAAAGAATATTTGAATTTGGCGGGCTACAACTGAGGATCCACCTTAATTCAAATTCAATTCATTTTATTTCAGATAAATTACAATCTTTAGTTATAAATCCATACATGTTTTATTTTTAAATAATATAATAAGAATAAGAATACAAGAAATAGACACATAACAATGCATTGTTGTGTGTCTATTTCTATGTGTATGTGTATGGAAACAATGGATCAGGACCGCACTACTCGCACATGTAGTTTTGTCCAATGCTACATGAACGAGCAATCCACATCCATTCTCTCTGCGATAAGCTGCAAGAAGCTATTGCGGCTGCCCCGTATGCGGCGCATCAGAGACGCTATTCTTTTGCGATGTATCGCATGAAAGCCATCCACTTGAGCGTCTGCAAACATACCTGATGCGCTACAAAAGCGTGGCAACCGCATCAACATCCTGAACGCATTATCGTATTGGACACGCAGGGCACTGTAAGTCTTCTGCGTATGCCTCACCCTTAAGCGGGACGGCCCGCGGCGGTGACGCGGTGAGTTCCATATTTAAAATTTAAAAAGGACTATATAATTTGGCGGGATACTAACTCTGTAAGCTTCCCTTCCTTTGTTTTCTTCGTAATTATGAAACTAAACGTGACATTGGCTGAATGCACAAACCGTACAAAGCCACAAGAAAAAAAAACTCTGTAAGCTGTACCGAAATTCAAAATATCAGTTTTATAGACTAGTATTTGATTAAAAATGAGTCTCAAATTATTATGATTAAATTAATATTTTAAAAAACTACTATTTTTACTTTCCTTATATTCCTGTTGCCCAGCCCTGAATCCGGCCCTGGCCTATTAAACTTATTTATGTTACCCGATGTTATTGGTCTAGTTTGTATCTGCATATTTCGTATTGGTGTGTTGGGCTCAAAAGTAACAGTTTGACCGCGGTGATCAGAAGGGAGAAAATTTAAAATGGCTTTGTCTAAATAGTCGCAGCAACAAAAAAAAATAATCAATACATGTAGCAGTAGCCGTAGTTATTCGCGTTGGTTCCAAAAACACATTTGACAGATTGAATGATTTGAGGAGGCTTAAGAATCTACTGCTATTTGAATTATTTTCCAAAATATTAATATTAAAGTCACCACAAATAATTACTGATTTATTACCAGTTGCAAGTTTTGCCAAAAAATCTTCCATTACTGACTCAAATATAGAGTAGTTTTGATAATTTGGAGGTCTGTAAACGCACACTATAAAATGCTTATCTAGCTCAACACAGGACAGTTCAATGCTACGTTCCACCGATAGTTCAACTATGTCTTTACGAGTCTTAGATTTTATACAATTTTTAATTAAGATTAGTGAACCTCCACGCGGGATGGATTTTCGGTTAAAACACACACCCACACCCACACTATTGTTCTTATAATTAATAAGCATTTCATAATTTTTCAACCAGTGTTCAGTTATACAAATAATATCAAACATTGTTTTTTCTAATAACAATTCAATTTCTAATTGTTTGGACGAAAAGCCATGAATATTTTGATGAAACAATTTCAAGGAATTCTGCTTAGCCCCTTTTTTATCATTAACTTATTGATTGCTAGAAGATACCTTGTTGATGGTGAGATTAATAACATCGGTAGCTACTGTTGTCTGACTGACTAGTTTAAACTATTATGGCTAACCACCTTAATATTAGTTTTATTAAAAAAATGTGATGCTAATTACAGCAGACTTCGGCATACTACTTATTTCTGAGTTTCTATAAAAGCCATGCTATTTGACGTCTAAAACTAATAGACAGATACGCAGTATCCCTAGTCGATCTTAATTTCTCAACAAAAGTGTTGGTGTCAAAAAATATAAGTTTGTCACTATAGTGATTAACTAATAAATGCATATAACAAAACAAACACACAACATAACATACAACAACAACAACCACAACAACACAATAACATAACATAACAACCGAAGTCAATCTGCAGTTAATTATTGTATGCCAGGGAAATCTTACGAAGAGATAATGTCATCAATAACTGGGAATAAATATGATCCGAAAGCCATTATTTATGTGTTTTTAGGTAATAGTACTAATGTAAAAAAGATGACAACACTGACAGTGTCACTGACATCTTGAAGATAAATTGTCAGAAAATAATTTTGTGTGCTTTTCCATAGTTTGAGCACTTTTCAAGTAGGCAAAATCATAATACACATATTATGCTAAATAACCATATGCATTTATTAGTTAATCACTATAGTGACAAACTTATATTTTTTGACACCAACACTTTTGTTGAGAAATTAAGATCGGCTAGCGATACTGCGTATCTGTCTATTAGTTTTAGACGTCAAATAGCATGGCTTTTATAGAAACTCAGACATAAGTAGTATGTCGAAGTCTGCTGTAATTAGCATCACATTTTTTTAATAAAACTAATATGCGATATCCATGCAGCGAGTAACGCAGGTGCGGGATCTAGGGGTATATCTCACTCCAGATCTTACGTTTCGTGAGCATGTCATTAAGATATGCAAGAAAGCGTACAGAAACCTCGGCTTTGTACTAAGGCAGTCACAGGGGTTCACTAATATTACGACTATAAGGGTGTTATACGACACTCTAGTCAGGAGTCACTTGGAGTATGGTGCGGTCGTATGGGCTCCACATGAAGCCAAGTACTCTATCATGGTGGAGCGCATACAGAACAAGTTCACGCGTCACTTGTACTTTAGACTGTACGGGGTTTACCCATTGTACCCGCTGATGTACCCCACCCTGTTTGTACTGGGCATGGTCGGGTACAATGAGTTAAGGGTGCGACGACAGTTTACTCTTGTCGTCTATTTAATTAAACTACTCCGGGGCAAGGAGCACAACCCGGGCGTGCTTCAGTGCTTGCGGTTGTCTGTTCCGGACCGCTACGTGTGGAGGCGGCGGCGCCCGCCACTGCTGGCTGTGCCAACTGCCCGAACCAACCTGCTGGCCAAAGCACCTCTCACGCGAGCAATTCGTACTGTTAACGGAATTCAGAATAGGTTGGACATTTTTTCGTGTTACTTTAGTGAGCTTGCAAAAGTAAGTTTATATATAATATGTTACGAAAGCAACAATTAGTGTAATTTTATGTTTATTGTTTATGAATATTACATTGTTATAATTATAATGTTGTATTGTATTAGTTATAAGTAATTTGGTGTTAATGTATTGTGTAGTTATTTGTAATTGTTAGTAATAGTGTTATTTTAAATAGTTAATATTATAAGCAGGCTTAGCTATCGCATTAGGTTTCTAAACCTGTAATGATAGTTTAAGAGTTTTTAAATAAATAAATAAATAAATAAATAAATAAATATTAAGGTGGTTAGCCATAATAGTTTAAACTAGTCAGTCAGACAACAGTAGCTACCGATGTTATTAATCTCACCATCAACAAGGTATCTTCTAGCAATCAATAAGTTAATGATAAAAAAGGGGCTAAGCAGAATTCCTTGAAATTGTTTCATCAAAATATTCATGGCTTTTCGTCCAAACAATTAGAAATTGAATTGTTATTAGAAAAAACAATGTTTGATATTATTTGTATAACTGAACACTGGTTGAATAATTATGTAATGCTTATTAATTATAAGAACAATAGTGTGGGTGTGGGTGTGTGTTTTAACCGAAAATCCATCCCGAGTGGAGGTTCACTAATCTTAATTAAAAATTGTATAAAATCTAAGACTCGTAAAGACATAGTTGAACTATCGGTGGAACGTAGCATTGAACTGCGGGGCAATTACGTAACACACTAACAGTAGGAATGGGTTTCATTTTGACAGTTCAATAACATTCATTGCGTTATTTACGTTGTTGAGCAGACAAATTTTTCGAACAAATGATGCAATGGATTAGCAATAGGCTTCAAAATGATTCAGATTGTGATAGATAGTGTGTTACGTAATTAGGGTGCTGTCCTGTGTTGAGCTAGATAAGCATTTTATAGTGTGCGTTTACAGACCTCCAAATTATCAAAACTACTCTATATTTGAGTCAGTAATGGAAGATTTTTTGGCAAAACTTGCAAATGGTAATAAATCGGTAATTATTTGTGGTGACTTCAATATTAATATTTTGAAAAATAATTCAAATAGCAGTAGATTCTTAAGCCTCTTCAAATCATTCAATCTGTCAAATGTGTTTTTGGAACCAACGCGAATAACTACGGCTACTGCTACATGTATTGATTTTTTTTTTTGTTGCTGCGAGTATTTAGACAAAGCCATTTTAAATTTTCTCCCTTCTGATCACCGCGGTCAAACTGTTACTTTTGAGCCCAACACACCAATACGAAATGTGCAGATACAAACTAGACCAATAACATCGGGTAACATAAATAAGTTTAATAGGCCAGGACCGGATTCAGGGCAGGGCAACAGGGTCTCTAGCCCCGTACCACCACAAGGAAGGGGCCTCCACAATTTGATTTTCATCAACAAAAAAAAAGTACACATGCAAAAAGTAACCTTTTTTATCGTGTTTTCATGGCCTTAGTTGATGGTCTTATAAATGATATGTAGAATTACTCTGATCCCAAAAACCGAAATAAAGATATTTTTCGACGTCCATTTTATATTTCAAACGCACGACGGCGACGCCGACGGTAACGAAATATCCCACAAGTTGGGATCTACTTTGGATGTCGTCGGTACATTACGCGCGTATAACTACGTACGATTAATTCGCATCAAGTGTGTGCGCTCCTATAGTAAGTACTTGAAGGATCGGGATCGTTTTCGTACACCTTCGCGTTGACGTTGACGGGTGTCGACGTGTCGTAACGCGCTGTATCAGGGAAACCCCAAAATCTGAGACGTTTACGGTATAGTGTTTATCTAGTGGCCAGTCTATCCATCATGAAAAAGTAAGTTTGAGTATATTTCCTACGAAATGTATGGGAAAAGGGTATTTGCGATTTCTGACTTTTGTAGTACTCAAACCTCAGTTGGTCTGATAGAGATTTTTTATCCTTATAGGAAAGAGCACCCTAATCGCGTCACATACTTTCAATCGCAATCTGAATGATTTTGAAGGATATTGCTAATCCATCCATTCATATGTTCTATAAATGTATCCGCTCAACAACGTAAATAACGCAATGAATGTTGTTGAACTGTCAAAATTAAAGCCGAAAGATGAAAGCTACTGCACGTGTAGGTACAACGGTTAAGGTACCCTTACTGCCCTATCTCAAAAATCCACCTTGTTTTAAGATGATTGAAAACTGTGAAAAACATTTTTTCATTTCTCATACACGGAAAGTAGTGTTTGTTTGATCCGAGTAGCGGGTGGAAGACGCTGCTCCCCGTCTTAGGGCGGGAAAAACTCATAGTAATTGCTTCCCTCTCTAGGGCGGGAATGAATTTTAAAAATAGAACTAAATTTGGTTAGGTAGTCGGCTACGAAAGTTTTTACATAATTAAGTAAAATTTCGATTAAAAGAAATGCCGGGGGCTTTAAGAGTGTATAAACAGCCAGTGTGAATCAAAAAAATACCTATTAAGGGGGATGCGCTAAGGTAGCCCGCGAAATTCAAATTTACTTACGTTTTTTGCAATTTGCAGTGACCAAAAACATAACTGACACAGAGCTGCAATTTGCAAAAACCAAAGAATATTTGAATTTGGCGGGCTACAACTGTGGATCCACCTTAAGCGAGACGGCCCACGGCGCCGGCGGTGACGCGGTGTGTTTCATATTTAAAATTTAAAAAAGATTATATATTTTGGCGGGATACTAACTCTGTAATCTTTCCTAACTTTGTTTTCTTCGTACTAAAGAAACTAAACGCGACATTGACTGAATGCACAAAGAGTGCGAAGTCACAAGAATTTAAAAAAACTGTGTGCTGTACCGAAATTCAAAATATCAGTTTTAGAGACTAATATTTTATTAAAAATGAGTCTCATACATTAATTATTAATAGACATTTTAGAAAAACTACTGTTTTTACTTTCCTTAAATTCGAAATGAAAAGTAGAGTATTTAACACGGGTGAAAGTCATCAATTCCTACTCGGACTATAGCCCCCCTCGCTACGCTCGGACGTCTAAATACCTCGTATGGGAATTGATTCCTTTCGACCCTTGTATAACAATCTACTATTTCGTCTGTTCCACAAAATTTTCGGGGCCTTACACTTTTTGGGTGCCCCAGGGCCTCCACACGCTTTAATACTGCCCTGTTAATAGCACTATAATTAGCAAGTTAAGTGCTCAGGGCCTAAATATGAATGATGGTAACATTTTGTATAAAGAATTCTTTTCATTAGTGCAAACAAAGTTCAATAATTATTTTAAGATAAAGATAAAGACATATTTATTTGTTTGTAAACATGTGCAACATCACACATATACATGCAAATGTTGATGTAAAAGCGAAAATCTGAGAGTTTCAACATGTTTTGCCAACATTGGCGTACAAAATAAAGTAGAGACGCTTGAAATGTATTATTTCCACTTAGTTTATATTGATGATGTTTTAATAATTTCCTGTCACTGTTATTTACATATCAAGTAGTGGTATAAGAATTTGTGTGGGGTAGCTACCACAACTAAAAAGTGAAAAATATAAACTTTTTTACAAAAAACAATCGACTTCCAAAAAAAAACACAACAAAACGTGAAAAATAACTTTAATTTCGGAAGTCAGCGGCCAAAAACGAAAATACAAAACCAAAGACTCCGACTTCAGAAATTAAATTTATTTTTCACGTTTGTTTGTGTTTTTTTTTTTTGGAAGTCGGTTGCTTTTTGTAAAAAAGTTTTTATATAAACAGTGGTTGACAGCTGTCGGTAGTTTTGATCTTACACATAGCCCGAATACAACGATTTTGCATTTTAAATGCCATGTCGGTGTTTGTCGAATTAACCCAAAAAATTCAATAAATAAGCACCGATTCAATAAGTCCATAATATGCCATCAATAATGCGTTTCTACTCACTGTTGGTGCCAGTTTATACATGGCAAAAGATAAACTACTTATTTTTACACAAATGTCTTATATGTGAAATTTCCAATTGATTCTACTAGCAATTTTGAATTTGGCTGTTTCTACTTGATATATTATATTATTATCATATATTAATTTAAATTTATTTGAATTTTGAGGTCTTTGACTGTAGTTCATTACATTTGTTTTTTTTTGTATTTATTTTTAGATTATTATTGATTAGCCATATTATTATAGATCTTAGTGCTTTATTTATGTCGTTTTCAAATAGATTTTTATCATTACATGTAATATTTACTGTGCTGTCATCTGCTAATAATATCATAGGTTGCACAGTTGCATTAGGTAGATCATTGATGTAGGTAATAAATAGCGTAGGTCCTAGTACGCTGCCTTGGGGAACACCATATCTAACATATCATACTTTGGATTGGTATTGTTCTTCTTTTTTAGTTGTTATGTTAAATTTTGTAATCTGTTTGATTTGTTTTCGAGCAGTTAACTAAGATTTAAATAGTTCTAAAACGTTTCCTCTTATACCGTACGCCTCCAATTTACTAGCCAATATTGTGTGATCATCATAATTGAAGGCTTGTGTCATATCGCAGAAGATGGAGCACACAGGGGTAGTTTTATCAACCGCAGTCATCATATTTTTTTTAAACTCAAAGACAGCCATATTTATATTTTATGTTTTCGAAAGCCTTTTTGTTCGTTGCATAAGATATTGTTATTTTATAAGTCATTATTAAATTCTGTATTGTAATAAATTTCAAAGATTTGGATTTTTCAATGGGACCATAATTTTCAACTAATTCTTTATCATATTTTTTCAACAAAGGTTCAAAGGTTTCAATTGAATAGAATAGAAGAATAGAATAGAAGAATAGAATAGAATACTCTTTTGTTACTCTCTTTTATTGCTTGTTTAAGATCTTTTGGAAATGTGCCATTTGTTATAGACAGGTTAATAAAATGACTTAAGTGATGACATACCTGATTATTTACTTCTTTTACAATTTTTGTAGAAATTTCGTCATATCACACAGTTTTTGTATTTTTTAGGCCATTTATATCTTAAATACATGAAGAAGTGTACTTGGAGCTAAAAACATTGAATTGGTCTGTGATTAATTAGGGATGTTACTTTTTTACCAGCACCCAAGATTGGTTTAACTTTATCAACGAAGTAATTATTAAATGTGCTAGCTATTACTGTAGGATTTGTGATACTTATATTTTGGATTTAATTTTTTTCTATGGGTTGTCTCGGTAAATTTGGCCGTACTTTATTAATCATTTGCCACGTTGTCTTTGATTTATTATTTGATATTTTAATTCTATAATTATTTTCCGCACTTTTTTTTAGTAATTTGGAATAATTAATATAATTTTGTTTATTCGTCTTTGTTGTTAGGCTAAGAAGAAATCTAAAACTATTTGACCAAAGTTTTTATTTAGTGACTGGGCAACTAAAGGCATTAGGAAAACTAGGGAAATATTATTTGAAATGTATGGCCTTAAGCCGTATATTAACACGCAAACTTTTAATAAGTATAAAATACATTTACAGTTTATGGACAAATCCAAAAGGGAGTAACAATTAACGGAATTGAATCTGACGTCCTAGCTAGGTTACATGGTAACCTGTATTAAGGTACGCCAGCCCAGGTTCCCACAAAAGGAGTACAAAAACAATTTAATAGGGAGTGCTTAGGACTATAAAGTGCAGAACTGCAAACGTATGGTAACTTATACAAGGTGTGTGAAGAGTTAGTATGTGTGTGTGTGTGTTTAGTGATGTAGGTGCTGTGTGTGTGTTTTTTGTGATCTAGGTGTGGTGTGTGTGTGTGTGTGTGTGTGTGTGTGTGTAAACGGAAGGGAAAGAGGTTGAGTTTAGATACGGAGTGTCAGAGAAGGCACTACGATTGTGAAGTAAGCAGATATTCAGTGTCGTCGTAATTTAAATTAGTTAGAAAGCTTGTTATCTGTTTTTTACACATTTCATAAGAGGATTGATGAACAGGGACAGTTTTGTTTATTCTATTATATAAAAATGCCCCAAGGTAGTAAAAGAAACGTTTTGTGAAAGCAAAGCGTGTGAAGGGTACTTTGCAAATTTCGTGCTTTCGCCTAAGTGAGGACTGAGCTAATTTAAAAGGAGTTTGTGTGTGTTGTTGCAATAAAACGTTGAGAATGAATGTTTGCCGGACCGTAAGGACATTGCATTTCTTATATAGATCAAAGGTTGGGTAAAGCATGGGTCGAAAAGTAGCAACCTTAAGAATGGCTCTCTGAGCCACTTCCAGAGGTTTGAGCGTAGTTTTCGCAGCTCCACCCCAACTACTAATACAGTAAGAAATGACTGACTGACACATGGCAAGATACACGGTGCGTATTAAATCAGTATTGGCAATGTGTCTGAGTGTTTTAAAAAGATATATAAGTTTAAGAACTCGAGCAGTAAGGTGGGTGATATGTGCTTTGAAGTTAAGGTGTTTATCTAGGATGATACCGAGGTATTTAGTTGTGTCAGTAGAAGAAATTGCAGGACAGTTGCAAGAGGCTGAATTGGCTTGGCAGGTGTGAGCTTTTACAGTAATGGGTGTCAAAGGTTGGGTAGTGGAGTTTAGAGAGAAAGTTATGAGTTTAGTTTTGTTAGTGTTTAGCGTGAGTGAGTGAGAGATAAGCCATCTATATATCAAATTAAATCCAGTTTGAGCAGTTGCCTGCAGTTTAGCCCAGGATTCATCATAAAAGGTAATTGCAGTATCATCAGCAAAAGAGACAATGTTACCAGAGCTCAGGTGCACATTGCAAAGGTCATTTATGAACACCAGGAACAATGTAGGGCCCAAAACACTGCCTTGTGGCACTCCATACGAAATAAGCAGCTCGTCGCTATAGCAACCGTCGATTTTGACTATCTGCTTACGGTCTGAGAGATATGAATTAAAAAGCTGGAGTTGTATACCACGTACGCCTAAACATTCTAGTTTAGATAGAAAGCAGGGGACGGGAACGGTATCAAATGCCTTTGCAAGATCAATGAAAACTGTGATTCCATTAATCAGTGTCAAGGCTGCGTCAGAAGTTGATTTTTTCTTCCTGAACCCAAATTGGCTAGTTGACAATAAATTATTGCTTTCAAGGTATGTGGTAAGCCTGTTATTAATAAGTCGTTCTAAGATCTTTGATAGGACAGGTAGAACCGCGATAGGGCGATAATTAGTGACAGAGGCGCGGTCCCCCCCTTTAAAAATGGGATGAATAATGGCCTTTTTGAAAGAAGATGGAAATATACCAGAGACTAGGCATAGGTTGAAGATATGGCAAAGTACAGGTGTGAGGATTACAGAGTACCTTTTTATTATAATTGTAGAAATGCCATCAAAGCCTACTGCAGCATTAGTCTTTAGAGATCCAATAGTGGAAGCTATCTCATCAGGATTTGTTTCCAAGAGTACGAAAGAACTCAAATTATTGGAGGTATTTAACTGGGAATGAGGAGGACAGCCATCCTGAACATTCCGAATACGCTCAGCAAGATCTTTGCCTATATTTACAAAAAATGAATTAACATCGTTAAGAGATTGAGAAGGGGTTTCCGAGGAGCAAAGTAACTCCATGGGAGGGTGAATAGTTTTAGTTGTGTTTGTGACACGCTTGACTGTATCCCACAACATCTTCGTGTTACGACCAGCTTTGGCAATTTCATTTGAATCGAACTGTCTTTTAACTTTTTGAAGAATCTTATTGCAGAAATTCCTGTATCTTGTGTAGGTAGCTTTAAGGACTTCATTATCAGGAGACTGTTTGTATCTTTTGTGCAAAATGTCTCTGTTCCTCATGCATCGTAGTAGTCCTGGAGTAATCCATGGTTTTATGATTCTCTTGCGTTTAGCTGTACGTTTCAATGTTGAATGATTATTTATCTCCTGCGATAGAGTTTGGATCAGACAGTCTGTAGCAGCGTTTGGATCATTCAAGGAAAAGATATGCGTGAATTCCAGATTTTGCATAGAGTTGTCGAGTGAGATGAAGTCGGTCTTTACGATAGGGGTATTAGAAAAATTACGGAGTGGCTTCAAATTTAAACAAAGGAGGGTTGAGAAGTGATCAGTAATAGTGGAATCGAAAATGAAGGTAGAAGAGGGTAATTTGGTTTTGAGAATTGTGTGGTCAAGGCAATTATTACCTCTAGTGGGTAGGTGGTGGGAAGGTAAAAACCCATGATAAGAGAGAGAGTTAAGGTATTCGTGCGACCAATGGTTCAGAGTCGACATTGTGCTATCCATGTTTATGTTTATGTTTATGTCACTTGTTATCACTACAGTTTGAAATGTATTCAAGGAAGATAGTATTTCGTTTAAGGATTTAAGAAATACTTCAATACTCTCGTTAGAGGGGGATCTATAAACGCAGAGGATAGCAACATTAGACGCAAGTTCAATTATTAAACCAGAAGCAGAGTCATGAAATTCGGGTTCGTGTACTTTGGAAGCAAGATTTGAATTGATGTACACGACTACTCCGTCACTCTGATTACGGTGTTTAGTAGTGTGGATCGAGGAGTAACATTGGAGCTTGGGTAGGGTGGTATTACTTAGACAAGGAAGCCAACATGCAGCAACAGCAACAGCCAGTATGTTGCTTCTTACTCTAAAACTTCTAAAAATATCTGCAAAGCAGCTAAAGCTTCATTCATTAGTAACAAGGTTAAGTCAGCAGACAATAAAATAAAGACAGTTTGGAAAATTATTAACAATGAAACGAACAGGAATAAAAGGCAGAATACTGATTACACACTGGACAGTTCCCGCGGTCTCATTAGCGATAACATCCATGTTGCTCTGGAATTTGCAACTTTCTTTACTAATATTCCAATTAAAACTACAGAAACTTTAAATTCCTCGCCCTCACTTGCTATTGATTTATTAAGAGCGAATGTTTCAGCCTGTCCTATAGAATTTAAATTTAAACATATAAACCCTGTGGTCGTTGTAAAGGCATTTAAGCAACTTAAGATTAAAATTACCGAAGATCTGTTGGGCATGTCTACTAAAGTTTATCAATATATTATTGAGACAATTGCCCCTACTTAGCTTTAATATTTAATGTGTGTGTAGATCAAGGGGTATTCACAGATTTAATGCAATTATAATTAGTAAAGTTATTTCGCTTTTCAAATCTGGGGACAGTAAAGACACTAATAATTATAGACCCGTATCGGTTTTGCCGGTTTTCAGCAAGGTGTTTGAAAAAATACTGTTAAATCAAATGCTCAATCGTTTTAATCGTAATAACATCCTACACGATCAACAGTATGGTTTCACCAAAGGACGTTGTACAACCGACGCCGGTGTCATCTTATTGAAACACATCTTTAACGCTTGGGAGGGGGCATAAGATGCAATAGGCATCTTTTGCGACCTATACAAGGCATTTGATTGCGTTAATTACGAAACACTGCTCTTGAAACTTGAGCATTACGGACTGGGTAAACTTGCGCTTAGCTTAATAAAACCACATTTGAATGATAGACTGCAGCAAGTTCAAATATTACAGTGTGAATTCATTGGGCTTAGCAGTCAAAGCCGCAGGGCTTAATATTGGGTCCATTCCTCTTTTTAGTACATAATCAATGATTGAAATGATTTACCTGATTTACTGAAAAACCGACCACAAATGGTGTTATTTGCTGATGATACATCACTGATTTTTTAAATAAACAGACATGCACAGGAGCGTGACGACGTAAATAACGCTATGCTTATAGTTCATAATTGGTTTACTGTAAATAATTTGGTATTCAATGAGAAGAAAACTAAATGCATAAGATTTGTGTTACCGAATGTGTAAATGTCACGTTGTATTGAATAAGGAGATACTAGAATTCGTCGAAAAAACGGTTTTCCTGGGGATCACGCTTGAGTCAAAGCTACAGTGGGGTCCTCCCTTAACATCACTTGTAGGGCGGCTAAGTTCAGCCGCTTACACTGTTTGGAAAATCCGTCAATTAATAGACGTGGATACCGAGAGACTAGTATATTTTAGTTACTTTCATAGCATCTTGTCTTACGGTATTCTGTTGTGGGGATATGCTGCAGACGTTGATTCTATCTTTATTCTGCAAAAGAGGGCTGTCAGTGCCATCTACAACCTCTACAAACGCGAATCTCTAAGGGAGCTGTTAAAAAAAAATAACATCATGACGGTACTAAGTGCTTACGGAATAAGGGGAAACGCAATTTCTCTTATAAAATCCTACCTTGACAATAGAACACAGTGTACGGAACTTAGACGAATTTGCAAAAAAGATAAAAAAGAATACAAATACATTTCAGCAAAACGTAAAGTCACATTTGGCGTGCCACAAGGCAGCGTGTTGAGCCCACCATTGTTTTTAGTGTATATAAATGACTTTCCAAAACACGTCACTTTTCCTATGGTTCTTTTTGCCGATGACAGCACTTTAATTATTAGGCATGATGATTTAAATATAAACTATGAAAGTGACATAAAAAATGCACTACAGCAGTCTATTACTTGACTTGAACAAAATAATTTAATTCTTAATTTAAATAAAACTAAAATCATGCAATTTCGACAAAGAATTACCACTCCTGACATCAATCTATCTTTTAATAATAATGTAATTGAAGAAGTAGGACATATTAAATTTTTAAGATTGACAATAGACTCTAAACTGACGTGGAAAGAACATGCATCGATCCTAATTACAAAATTGACCAGGTTTGCAAAGGCAAACCTGGTCAATTTTATAAAGCGCAAAGGCGCTTTATAAACTCAGCAAAAAAGTTAATCAGGCGGCTGTCGTAACCGCGAATTATGGTTACGTAGATTCCATATTACGTTACAGAGTCATTTTCTGGGCAAATTCTTGTGAAAAAATTGAAATTTTTAAAGCGCAGAGGTGCATTAGGTCCATATGCAATCTTAAATCAACAGAAAGTTGCAAACCGCATTTTATCTCCTTAAAACTACTAACGTTACCTTGTCTGTACATATACGAGAACGCTTTGTTCGTAAAGAAAAACGATGATTTGTTTAAAAAAGGTTCAGAACAAAGCTCGCAAAATCGATCCATAAGACCAAAATATCGACACGAATTATGCCTAAGACGTTCAAAAACCGCCCTTATGCACAAGAGCATACTTTGCATGGCTCCAAAATTTTTTAATAAGCTACCAAATGACATAAAAGATTTGCACTTGACACAATTTAAACGTAAACTAAATAATTTTGAATAGACAAATGATACTATACCATTGACGAATTCCTAGTTGACAAAATTTCATGTGACTGACCATTTTATATATTTATGTTTTAATGTAATATTTAATTGTTTTAATTTATTACAATATATTATATCTTTTATTTTAAGTTGTATAGATATGATTTTTTTCGTTATGGTTCATGTAATGTTTAACTGAATTTCTAATATTGTAATTTAACAATGCATGCCTTAATAGGGTAGATTTTTGAGCTACTATAAAATATTTATAAGATCCTGTTGTATCACCAAACATCGCATTAATAAAAAACTTTGATTTTAACTTTGACTTTGACTTTGGTACCTTGTCAATATTGAAAACATTATGTATGTTCGAAAACATCAACATCTTTTTAACACAAAGGCATAATTAGGCATAATTATTAATTAATTATATTTTTTTTTTTTTAGGCATAATTTTAACACTAGAAATAGGAACAAATTAGATCAACCACGTTTCAGGTTGTTTAAAGTACATATTTCTTCTATGGGGTACCTACTGTGTAAAATGTTACAATACAATACCACTCCATATTCTTCAGCTAAATGAGAAGAAAATTAAAACTTGCATTACACGCACACTATGCAGACCAGCATATTATAAGTTCAATGATTATACCATAGATAAAAATGCTTGGCTTAATGCTGGTCCTGCTCCACAGCCACTCGGGCTCACTATTTAAAATTTGAATATTTGGAAGAGATGCTTCCCTTTTATTTTGTCTGACATGATGGCGAACTGTTTATTTTTTATTAAAGCTTTCTGCAAAAATATATCTCTAAATTAAAACATAATTTTGACGTAACCAAAATTTAATTTGACAGTCGCGACTCCACGTGGTACTTGTTTGCCCTACCCCATGAATTTTTTAGAGCCAGAGGCGCGCATGGGGCGTAGCCTCGACGTGTTTTATATGGAATTTTTCAATTTTTGTATGGAAAATATGAAAAATTATTACCTACATGAAGTAGGGGTTTAAGTGAATTTCCATTATTTATGTGATAGGACACACCATTTGCGAGATATAAGCCAAATAACATTTAAAAAAGATACAGTACTGTTTTTGCACCTGAAGTCGAGGTGTTGTGGTGAATTTTAGTTCATGACAAATAATTTTATTCCACACCTTTTTAATCGCGATTAAAAATAGCCAGATTTAGTTAGACAACCAAAATTTTAGATTAAAAACGTCAAATTCAGAATAGCAAAATTGCCATTTTCACTAAACTAATAACTCAGTGCCATCTTAGTGCTGTCAAACTAAAATGTAGTTGTGTCACTTTAGTCAATTTCAGAATGAGAAATCGTCGTTTGACAGGAATAAACGAAATTTTTGTGATTTTTAGTCTAGTTTAGAGAATTTTGTGACAAGAGAATCGGCACCAATGCAGATTGTGAACGAGTTTTTAGTAGGACCAATCTCATCAAGACCAAGGTGAGGAATAGACTAATAACAGAAACAGTCAATGGCACATTGCTTGCAGCAGAATGCGCAAAGGGACATGACCCAAAGGGCTCTTGCGTAAAATTCGAGTCAACTCGTTTTATGCTGAAAACTTACACGGAAAAGAAAAGCAACACAGGAAGATAATAAAAACAATGAGGATAGTCAAATTACAGAGGATATTGTATTTGACTTTCTAGCGCTTCAGCCGTAGTGTTGCTTTCCTTTTTACAAGCTTTTATTTAACTTGCAATGTATGTTTGTTTGTCCAGGTGGATCATGCAAGCTGAAAAAAACCACTTCCTCTTATCCTACGGAGTTGAAATTTCACACGTTGATTCTGTTTCGTAGACAATGCATTTTTATGATGCATGACCTATGGTTGTACACCCAGAATTGGCTCCAGACGAAGGATCTCCTTAACGGTCAACGGTGCAGACATGACATTTAATATACGCGTCTTATTATGGTAGTTACTTCTAAAATCCACCATAACCTGGCTGCTGCACCCAGGATTGGCTCCATACGAGAGAACTCCTCAGAGGTCAAGAGCACAGGCACGAAATGTTGTATAAGTATTCATTGAATTATGATGATAGCTCGTTCTAAAGTGTGACATGACTTGGATAGTGCAACTCAAATGGCTTGTCACCATGACTTGTGTAAAGGCGCGTTTGGGTTCTTCGGATTTGTCTTTACGAGTACCTTCCGAGAGAAGGTGATAGAACGGTTATCTATAGAAATTCTAATGCTAAAAAGTAAAAAATAAAATTGAAGTAAAAAACCTTTTTAAAAGCAAGCTTTTATTGAACTAAAAAGTACTAAATAAAACTTACGTTAACATAAAACTTTAATATTTTCTTAGAAGCTTGCGGCTTATCTTAAAGTGTAAGAAGGACGTTCACTCCTCAAGCTTTTAAGAAAATATTAAAGTTTTATGTTAACGTAAGTTTTATTTAGTACTTTTTAGTTCTAAAAAACTTGTTTATAAAATGGTTTTTTACTTAATTTTTTTCTAATTTACGTAATTATCAAAAAATTTAGAAAATACATACACGGGCAAATTTAGCGGAACATATTTTTTTTTTCGAAATTCTAGTTTTTGTAACATTGCTGGCTAGTTGTTATTTCGTTTTTTTAGAAATAATTATTTCAAATTGGGAAATCAATTGAACGTCACCATTTATGCGATTGTTTTAATTTTATTCGTACTTAATCATTTTATGGATTTGACTTAAAATTTGGTAAAATTTTCATTCAAATTCAATTCAAATTGTTTTTATTTTTTAACTTTTAAATCTTCTTAAGCTGGTTTTGATTCGTTCGTACCCGCCAAGGCTCCAAAAGTTGAGATACATCATCGTAGAAACAGAGTAACTTTTGCTCGTTAACAACGACTTTGGATCACGGACCAATGGGGTAAAATAACTTTTTTTTTTTTTTTCGGGGGGAAACCTTCAAAAGGCACCCGACCTCTGGGGATGGAGGTCGGGGAGTGTGGGATTTTTACCTCACTAAAACCACCCCGGTGATCACCATCAGCACATAGAGGGGGCCCCGGTTCCCCTTAAGATACCAATTCCGGAACCCCCCCTGTGCAACGCCTGTAAAGCACATCCCTGGGGAGACTGTAAAGGGGCCTCCCCTGAGCCTCGCTATGCGCGGCAGCACGTGATCACTGTGCCGCCGTCTTCCCTGGGGTCACTCAGTGGGCGGACAGAGTCCCCACTCTGTGCGCCTGCAACCCCAAAGGTCCACCTACCTTGATTGGTAAGCAGGTTTCGGCGTATTAGGCGCCAAGGCGGTTGCCTCCTCGACGCCTTCTTCTCCGAGCAGGATCAGCCCTCTCCCGATCCCGCTCGGCGGCCTCCTTCTTGACCATCACGGTCTCACAGAAGGAGGCTACTTCCTTCTAATTCTCTGTCTCTGCCAGCATAGCCCTCACTACTGCCGGCAGAGACAGGTCTCGCCCAATCCTGGCAACCAGGACCCGCCGCTCGGAGGCCCACGCAGGGCACTCCTCGAGCGTGTGTTGTGCGGAATCCAGGCTACCTCCGCAGTGGTGGCAATTTTCCGTGGCCTCTCGCCCAATTCTGTTCAGGTACTCACCGAAGCAACCATGTCCGGTGAGCACCTGCGTGAGCCTGAAGGAGATGCGCTCCCCTCTTTTCAGCCAGGCTTTGAAGTGCGGCAGAACGGCTTCGACAACGCGCTTGCGCGAATATCGCGGGTGCTGTAGCCGCTCGCGTCACCGCTCGAGCGCGTGTCGTCGCTCCCACCGCCTCAGCCTTACAAATGCGCTTCCTGGCACACTATTCCCGCTTTGGCGGATATCGCGAATCTGGTCGTAAACCTTCGCGTCCATATCCGCCAGGATTTCCAGCGGCGGAAAGCGTGCCAGGAGAGTTGCCGCCTCAAAGGATATCGTTAGATATCCTCGTGCGATACGAATGGCCATTTTCCGCTGCAGTCTATTGACTTTAGTCCTGCAGCGTCGGACGCCTGACAGTCTACCTATCCATATAGGCGCCTCGTAAAGGACCATCGATCGCACGACACCCGCGTAAAGACGGCGAACTTCCTCCCGAGGTCCCCCGAGATTGGGCAGCAGTCTATGCAAAGCACCCACTGCCTTCTCGATCCGGGGAACCAGGCGCTCCAAGTGCTCTTCGAAGCCCCACCGACCGTCCAGGATAAAGCCAAGGTACTTTATGTATCGGCCCACCTGGACTTGCGCATCTCCGACATGGACCAAAGAGCTGGGTGGCTCTCTGCTCCTTGGCAGCTTATGTAACCATAACGCCTCAGTTTCCTGAGGCGCTATCTCCAGACCCAGCTCACGGATTAATGCCACGACTTTTGCCACCCCGAGCTCAGAAAGCTGGATGGTCTCCTCAAAGGTGTCCCCGCCGGCCAAGACCAGAGTATCGTCTGCGTAGCAAACGATATTAACGCCGACGGGGAGATCGACACGCAGGACCACGTCGTATGCTAGGTTCCACAAGAGAGGACCTAGAACCGACCCCTGCGGAACCCCACACGTAATCTCCCTCTGCTGAACGCTACCGTCCGGGCCCACATAGCGAATGTGCCGGTCGCGTAGGTATGCTCCGACAATGCTTTGCAGGTAGGGAGGCACTTCATGATGTACCAGTGCCTCCCGAATTGCACCCCAGGGTAAAGAGTTGAAGGCGTTGACGATATCCAAACTTATCGCCAACGCCACTCCACCCCGGGAAACCACCTGGTCCGAAAGCGCGCGGACGCGAAGAATCGCATCTATGGTAGAACGCCGCTGCCGGAAGCCGTACTGGCTGTCAGCAAGGTCGGGACCAACACGCGACAGGTGCTCGACCAGCCTTTCAGCAACCACTCTTTCAAAGAGCTTGGAAGACTCGTCAAGCAGGCATATGGGACGGTATGCAGAGGGAGACTCTGCGGCCCTGCCTTCCTTCTTCAATAAAACCAATCCAGCTTCCTTCCAACCGGAGGGAAACACGCCGGCACGGAGACAGCTATTAAATAACCGTCTCAGGCGGTCACCCAGAGCAGCCAGAGTTAGAACCCACGCCCGGCCAGGGATACCATCCGGACCTGGCGCGGTGTTGCGAGCCCCCAAGCGCTTCACGGCTCGGTCGAGCTCCCCTTCCGTCACCCCTAACTCGTCGGACCAGTCTGACAATGACGGGGGCGGCGAGGGACTGTCCCTGGCTACCGGAAAGAGTGTGGTAATGACTCTCTCCAGTAGATCTGGATCCATGGTCTCCGTGATGGGGGGGACCCATGGGCGTAATTTGCCAATGACCATCCTGTATGGTTTCCCCCACGGATCCCTGTCCAGCCCCTCGAGAAGCTCACTCCATGACCGAGACCTGGCATCCGCGATGGCGTGTTGAAGCGCCATAGTCGCTACTCGGTAAGCTCTATAAACTCTGGCTATCTCCTCCTCCGTAGCTCTCTGCTGCCTGCTGCGTCGGGTGCGCTGAAACTGGCGTCGGGTTCTAAGGCAGACAGTGCGCAATTGCGCGATGTCTTCCGACCACCAGTAAACCGCACCAGGAAGCTGGACGCACCTGACCCGGCGCATAGCAGCGTCGCAAATTGACGTCATTGTGTCCCTGAACCAGGTCGCCTCCTCTTCTGGATCGAGCGAGATCCCCTGGGATCCACCAGCATCTGGCCACGCCACGACGTTGGCAGCTGCGACGAGCAAATCTCGATTGAGCTGTTTGAGAGCCCAACGACGCACCGGTGGACCTGAGCCTGGACGGTTCGGGCCGCCGGAAGGACGACGGGGTGCCACATCAAATACGATGTGGCGATGTCCGGAAAGAGTGACCATCTCCTCCGCTACTCTCCATTCCGACACCATGCGGGCTACAGAAGGAGTCGCCCATGAGAGATCCACGATTGACACCCCCTGCCATCGAACGCATGTGGCAACAGACCCTCGATTTAATAGTCGAAGGTCAAGCGAAGCCGCCCAGTCCTGCACTATGTGTCCCCTCGGCCTATCCCGGGTATTACCCCATGCTCTGGAATGAGCATTGAAGTCACCCAAGGCAAGCACTGGACGGGGTGAGCATTTGCTTCGAATGCAGTTCAAACCCCATCCAGGTATCCCTCAAATTGGGCGAGGGAAATGTTGGGAGACACGTAGCAACCCACTACGGCCAGATGTCCCCATTCGACTGCGACATATCCCTGCCCTCTATCGAGCAGGGAGCAGTGAGGCCCACTGCCTCCACCATCCCAGTAAACGGCAACAGAGTCCAAAGAGTCCCGGAACCAACGAGGATGATCCCGGAGACCGTAGGGCTCTGCTACCACCGCCAAGGCAACCGACCACTCCACAATAGTCTGCAGAAAAAGATTTTGCGCATTGCGGCAGTGGTTCAGGTTGCACTGGAGGACTTTCAGGGCTGGGAAGATGAAGTATCCATCTCCTCGCCCGACCGCACCCGGGCCCGCATCGGGCCCGCACCCAGTGGTGCCGGCGCCGATCTCTGCAATGCGGCCGGTTCAAGCGAGGCCCTCTTCTTGCGTGGAGCGCATTTCTTACCTCCCAGCCTGTGGTCAGCTGGGCGACCTTGGTCCGCACACAGCGGACACCGCACAGTCGACGTGCACTCTCTCTGTGGGGTCCTCCGCAAGAGTAACACTGAGTGCTGGCGTCGGACGTGCCCGGGCTCGAGGCAACGGAAGCACATCATACGACGTGCCTCCAACACCTCGACCCTTACTGACGTCCATCCTATCCGCATGCGTTTGTTGGACGCCAGCTTCTTCACCGCCGCCAGTGGGCCACGAACCCAGACGTGCCCCTGAGAAGAAGGTGGGCGTCGGATTTCCCCCACCTTTACGCCCCGGAAACACAACCACCCGCCTCGGCAATAGCTATCGCCACATCTGCCGGCGTGACAGCGTCGTCGAGGTCCATGATCCTCGCCTCAGCCATTTTCATCGGACGTGCAATATGCACGTCATACTCGGCAAGGACCTCCCTCATACGGCTTGCGAGGCTGTCAGCCTTGGTGGAACAGTCTGCACCAGAGATGGAAAGAACCATTCCGCCATCCGCAGCCCTTTTCTGGCCAACAGTATCAATGCCGAGATCGGCCAAACAAATCTGTTGCCTCGCTAGCGTCAGAACCTCTGCGAGAGTGGCGGATGATCCTTCCCTTACCGTGATGGTAATCGCTGCCGAAGCGGGAACACGAGGCAGTATGACCGGCTGCTTTCTCTCCTTTGAAAGGGTAGTCGACGCAGATAGAGCGGCTGGGGCACCAGCTGTGGCATTGCACTGGGGAGTCTTTGCCTTTTTTGCCATAGTCGACCAAGCGTCCGCCTCAACCGTTGACGCCGGGTTTAAGGCCTGTGCGGTTGCTGCAGGTACAGCGGGCTGCTCCACCACTGAAGCCACCGACTTCTCCTTACCCTTTCCCTTTCCCTTTTCTTCTTTTTGTTTGAATTAGGGATCGCACTGGAATCTTGCGCAACTGGCAATAGAGCAACAGCCCTCTTTGCGTCAAATGCAAGATGCGGACGAAGTGGCTTTTCAGGAGGCAACCTGCTCGCAATGGCAACTTGGCGTCCATCATACCCCCAATTTCTATTGCGATGGAACGCCGAAGCTAGGCGTCCACTTCCGGTGCTAGTCCTGACTCCGCTAAGGATCCATCAACGCTGGGGCCCACCTGCCCCTTACAAATGAGGCTTAGTTGCTCCGCCATTTGTGTCACCGTTGCTGTGAGGCTAGCGAGTTGCGAACGCAGGTCGGCGTTTTCTTTCTCCAGCCTCTCAATTATGGCCCCACCCGAAGCAAGCAGACCACTCTCCCCTGACGCCGCTCCCTCCGTTTCTTCCGCCTTCCGCGTTCGCTTTCGCTTACTTATTGGCGACGTCTTGGAGGCAAGCGAGATTTGCGAGCAGTCGGTACCACCGCTGTCGTTCACCATCCCACGCACTGGTGTAACCGGCCGCTTGAAGCGAGACCGGGTCACCCTCCCTTCTGACACTATATGTGCCTCTGCGACGCTCTGCGTCCGCTGTTTTGGCCCCTGAGATGCGGACGTGTTGGATACGTCCAACGACTCCACACCTCGGGGACATGAGCCACCCTGGCTCTTTGCGTCGACTGACGGTTGATGGCAGTTGTTGCCCCCCCGAGAATACGAGAGGCAGACCGAACTAGGTTCGGTGAGGGATTCTCCGGCTGCGGAGCCACCGGTACCCTCCTGGGGTAATCGTTCTTGACAATTCGCCTTCATAATTTTACTTATTTTTTTTTTAAGAGGTGTAGTCCTCTATCCTACCATAAGTTTTTTTTTTTTTTTGCTTTTATATTTCTCCTCCCTGGCCTTTCTCAGCCTAAGCCTGTACCGTCCTTGTTTTTCCACTATGTCACTGTGTCTTCTGCCCATCATATGGTCAGACGACACAGTGCAAAAGTCCCCCCCGTTCAGAAGTATGGCCACCAGGCCTACCCCAATGACGGACTGACCGACACCCCTAGCCCGGTTCCCTTCATCAAACAACAAAGATGATTGATGATTGGAACCGTGACCCTTCCCCGTTTGTTGAAGATTAGCCGCCGGCCCCAACTGTCCACCAAAAGCAGGTGGGCAATTGGAGCCGACGTTGCCCAGGGTGCGCCACGAGGAGGCTCTTCAACATGCACCCCGGGATAAAATACCTACAGCCTTACTAATAAACCTAATATTACACACGACGTATACCGGAGTTATAACGTTTACTCTACCAATAAAAGATATTTGACAGTTCAGTTGTACACATCTAGTATAGCGGCAGTTTTTTATTGTATGAGAAATTACACAACTGTAATTCAGTCCTCAACCCTTGTTTAGTGAGCGTGTAACCGTACTAGCCGGACATCTGGTGGGCTATTTTACTAACTTTTAAGAACGTTCGCATTCAAATCTCAGTCTCAATGATGGATTATTTGCATTATTTCGATATTTTTGATGAAATGGATCGTGAAGAACTACCAAGAAAACGAAAATGTTACATAAATCGTTTCGATCCTTTTACTTACTTTTAACGACACAGGCTTTGGATTGAAATATAGATTCAGTAAAATATATGTACGGAAAATTGTTGAGTTAGTTAGAAATGACATCGAATTGCAAGCCCGTGGTGGCGGGCTGGCTGTAGAACTTCAAGTTTGTACTGCTCTTAGGACGTGGCCTAGGCAAGAAGTTCTAGATGACGCAGCAGACATTCATGGATTTAACCGTAGACAGGTTTAACCAACAGTCCATTACGAATGTATGTCGAAGAGTGGCTAACGCTTTGGCAAATAAAGCGGCACAATTTATTCGCAAGCCTTTTTTTTTTTTTTTGTTGGGAAATCATCAAATGACCTCTCCCGCTCTGGGCGGAGCGGAAGGGCGTGTCAGACTCTTACTGACTAAAACCCACCCGTGTTCCTTCAGTTGCCTGTGCGCCAGGGCCACGGTAACTCTTTCGAACAATCCGCAGCCCCGGCAGGCATCGGTCCTATCGGACCCCGTCAATTTTGCTGACGTCTCTTTGAGGCGCGCGTGGAACACGACGCGCCGTCGACCCGGGCCTGGTCCTTACCGGACGGCGAGCTGCCCATTGCTCGCCGTCCGCAAGCCCGCGCCTACGGTGGCCGGGAGTCGGCAATCGACTCCCGACGCCCAGGGTGTCTCCTCCTCCTGCGGCGACTAGGAGCGCGAGGGCGCAGTGATTGCCTCTCCCTCTCGCGCTCCGCCTCCTCCTTCGCGAGCATTACTGCTTCGCAGAAGGAGGTGACGGCTTCCCATTCCCTCTCGCTCCGTACCATGGCCTGAACCAGGGCCGGACGCGAGAGGTCGCCGCCGCCGATCGCCGCCACGAGGACACGGCGGTGCTCCGCCCAAGCCGGGCAGACCTCCACCGTATGCTCCACCGTGTCCTCCGGTCGATCCACACAATTATTATTCGCAAGCCTGAGACTCTTAAACAGCAAGAACAAGTCGTTTCTGGATTTAGAAACATTTGTGGCTTCAGAAATGTGATTGGTGTTGTAAAAAAACACACACACGCGATCGATTGCACACATAATATCTAAATTGGGACACTAGTTTGACATTTGAAAGGTGCGTTCTTAAATGACAAACAAAGTATGTTTCATTCTTTTTTTCGTTTTACCGTAAAATAACGTACAATTATTTTTAAATACATTTCGAAACAACATTTTGGGCACAATTTGTAGTATTTATTAAAAATAAACATTTTTTATGCTGTTTACAAGGTTTTCTAAATGTCTCTACAATTTGGTCATCTAGTTTCAAAACGTTTCCGAAGAATGTTGCCAGTGACTTTTGCTATAACGAATTTATAACTATACAATGCTTACAGACCCATTATTGGTAAAGGAAGTATGTAACTCTTATCCATAGCTTATATTAGGTCTTTACCTATGAAATTGCCGTTCTGCAGTACTGGCCATTTCAAATCAAAATAATTTTTGTTTGGCTATGAATTCTAATTTCAAATTAATTTTATTTTAAAAACATGGATTTTTTTTTCTAAAAGTAGTCATTTCTTTATTGATTAGTGTTACATTTTCATCGCATTTCAATCTTTTTCGTCATCATGGATACGTTAAAAATTCGAGTAATTATGGAATATGAGTACCGTCGTGGCAGCAACGCGGCACAAGCGGCACGCAACATCAACGACGTTTACGGAGCTAACTCTACAAACCAACGCACCACCTGTTATTGGTTTGCTCGCTTCCGTTCTGGAAATTTCGACCTGAAAAATGAACCTCGCGGTCGTCCGAAGACTTTGGTCGACAATGACGAATTAAAGGCGATTGTGGAAGCTGATGATACACAATCTACGGCTGAATTAGCAGCAGCTTTCGACGTTAGCGTCAAAACAATATTGGTCCATTTGCGTCAAATTGGCAAGGTAAAAAAGCTTGACAAATGGGTGCCCCACGAACTCAATGATCGCCAGCGCGAAGTACGCGTCGAGACGTGCCTTGCACTGCTCAACAGACACACAAATGAAGGATTTTGAACCGCATTGTTACCTGCGATGAAAAATGGATTCTGTTTGATAACCGTAAGCGCTCAGCAAGTTGGTTGGATCCTGGTTCAGCACCTAAACAATGCCCTAAACGAAAACTTACCCCTAGAAAAGTGATGGTCACTGTTTGGTGGTCTAGCGCCGGTGTGATTCATCACAGCTTCTTACCAAACGGGGTGAGCATTACTGCAGATGTGTACTGTGAAGAACTGAACACAATGATGGAGAAGCTGGCGCATCTCCAACCAGCATTGGTCAATCGCTCGTCTCCGCTGCTCCTGCACGACAACGCGCGACCTCATACTGCACAGCAGACGGTCTCCAAGTTGCAAGAACTGGGGTTGGAAGCTCTCCGTCATCCGCCCTACTCACCAGACCTTGCGCCTACAGACTACTACTTTTTCCAGAATTTGGATAACTTCTTGGCGGGAAAAAAATTTAATACCCGAGAGGCAGTACAAAATGCCTTTGAAGAATTTGTTGCCTCCCGTCCAGCTGATTTCTTTAAGAAGGGCATCAATAAACTGCCACTGCGATGGCAAAGATGCATTGATTGCATGGGTGATTACTTCGATTAATACAAATAAAAAATTCATGAAAAAAATTCGTTTAAATTTTTTCATACAAAACGGCAATTTCATAGGTAAAGACCTATTACAATGTATAAGTAAACAGTTGTTAAGCGAGTGTTTTAATTATTTTTATTATTAGTAAGGCTGCTAATGTTTAGAAATTAGTGCAGAATTCTTTTAAATCAAGTTGACGGGAGGCAAAGAAAAGAAAAGAAAAAATATTTAGACGCAAAGGAGAACGATATAATCAGATAAATTTTGAAACTAAAGTGGCTTATGGTGGAGGATCAAAAATAGTTTGGGGGGGGGGGATATTTTTGGGAGCTCGTACGGATCTGGTGGTGATCAATGGAAGAAATCTGACTGCAGATCGTTATATAAGATACATTTTAGAAGAAAATGTAGTACCGTTTGCCCCCTTTATCGGTGGGGACTTAGTTTTGATGCAGGATAATGCTCGGCCGCATAGGTACTGCTCGTTCAACTCAAACACATCTTAATAATATAAATATCACAGTTACGGAGTAGCCGGCGAGATCACCGGATATGAATCCAATAGAACACGTCTATCGTAATCCCAGCTCCTGTCAATGTGGGTGAACTGCGAATCGCCGTAGTTAAGGAATGGCGGAGACTATCACAGGAAACAATAGATAACATCATTCTCAGCATATCTAGGCGGGTGGAAACTTTAATAAGAGCACGTGGAGGAAACACGCAAAATTTATTTGTATTTTTTATTATTTAAAAATGGTTTTTTAATTAACCTTTTCAACTTTTCTTGGTTACATTTTTGACAAAAAAAATATTTTTCTCGCAAAATTTATATTAAATGTGATCTCATTTTAATTTTAAATAAGAAAAGAAGTATAAACAATAGACTTTAAAATAAAACCGTATTTTTTTTTAAATTGTCCTGTTTTTATGTTCCGCTAAATGTGCACAACAATATATTTTATAAAATAATGTTATTGTCTATAGTAGGTACAGTCCGGATACAACATACAATATCCAAAGCAAAATTTCGGTTGTAGTCCAGGAATATTAGGGGTTTCACCTCGGAATGAGAGATAGTCAGCTATAAACTTGCATAAACATTTATTTTGACACCCTAAAACTTGTGTCAAAACCTACTTATCTTAGGGTGTCCGCGACTATAGATATTCCAAGGTCTAAGGTCAAAAAAACGATTTTTTACACATTTATTGCAAATATCTCGTTTCCTATGGGTTTTATGCTATTTGTATTTATTATAAATATTGTAGAGGATTAAATTCTCTACAACTTTTGTTTAAACATTGTTTTTTATATCTTGAACCATTTTCTAGATAGAAGACAGAGTGCGCGCAGTGTTTAACTATTTAGAGTATCATTAGAGGTCAACCTGTAGTCCCGATTAAAAGCACGCCGTATAAAGTTTATAAATGATTGATAAATATATAATTCATAATAATTTTCATTTTTATTAACTATTGCGTTATTTTTTTTTTATCAATTATTCAGTATCTATTCATTTAATAACACTTACCTACTCGTGTAATTATAAAGTTATTATGGGAAAAACTTTCATTATTTCTTTAATTCTAATCTTATTTATACTAATTACTTCCTAACTAAATAAAAAGAAAAGAATAACATTTTTAATTAATGTTTTTATTGAAAAATACTATTTCATACATTTATGAACGTTGAAATACTTATATATTTTTTAAATAATTATAGAACTACAAGTTCTTATTTCAATTTTCTTCTTCTTATTCATCATCGTCTTCCAGTAGCTGTAAAATTTCAAATTCCTCTGTGTTCTCGTCTTCAACGAAATTTGTCTCCAGGTCTTCGAGGATTTCGGAGTCAAAAGTACCGTCTTCATTGATATCATTCTGATATGGTGAAGCATTAAGACAAGCTTGCCCATTACACTGGCCGCAAGCTAAAGAGCACTGCAACCCTGCTTTCTTACATCCACATCGCGAACCACAACCATTCTTGCAGTTGCAGAATATTACGTTTTTTTTTTTTTACTGTTTTTTGTTTAAATGCAAATTATTTAGAATGATATATTTATCAATAAGTTATAAACTTTATACGGCGTGTTTTTAATCGGGACTACAGGTTGACCTCGAATGATACTCTAAATTGTTAAACACTGCGCGCGCTCTGCCCTCTATCTAGAAAATGGTTCAAGATATAAAAAAATGTTTAAACAAAAGTTGTAGAGAATTTAATCCTCTACAATATTTATGATAAATACAAACAGCATAAACCCCATAGGAAACGAGATATTTGCCATAAATGCGTAAAAAAACGTTTTTTTGACCTTTGACCTTGTAATATCTGTAGTCGCGGACACCCTATGATAAGTAGGTTTTGCGACAAGTTTTAGGGTGCCAAAATAAAGGTTTATACAAGTTTATAGCTGACTATCTCTCATTCCGAGATACTTGCCCTCATTTGACTAATATTCCTGGACTATTGTACGACCTGCCACCTGCGATCATGACCACTAGATTGTCCAGCGGTGTGTAAAGTGTGTTTGTACAAACTGCCCTGTAGTACTTTTTGACGAAACTGCTTTGTAGAGTGCTTGTTTATGAGGTAGTTAACTAGAAAGTCCATAGATTATTAATTAGATGGTATTTACGAGGTTGTGTTGACATATTTAAAGGAAAACTTAGAAACATGTATGTACCCTGTAACGTCGCCAACACCCCAGAGGCAACTATGATACTATTATTTAGATGTAAGCATTTTTTTATCTCATTTTAAGTGAACTGGTATCTAAGTTCTTATGAGAAATAAATTATCTTTAAACCTAAAGACGAGATTTTAGACCATGTCTGTACGAGGCCACGACGTCGGCGTCTGGCAACACTGGCACTAACCAATCAGTCACCATCATCCGTCAGTCAGTATTTTGTTTTGTATAGTCTATATGAACTTTTAGTGAGTTGTTGTAGATATTTGTATTTAATACGTTTTATGTGAAACAGTGGTTTACCTTAAATATGGTGTTCATTCCTATAGTTCAAAGCTAAGCTTTCGTTCCAATCCAGACTCGGTGCACAGTAGAGATAATGAAATTATTTGATATAGGTTATAATATCAAGTTTTATCGTAGACAAAGATGAAGCTCGTAAGTATTAACTGGCAGTCAAGTCAGTTTGAAGGTTTGTGATGTGTTCGTAATTGTAAAGTGCCCTTAGAGCAGTTGTTTTCCGCCGTCGACAGTACTGCTTGAGCAGCGATGCGGCCAAGCCGTGCTTCGTGCTGTCGTTCAAGGAGCTGCTGATCATGCTAGACTGCGGGCTGTCTGCGCACTCCGTGCTCAACTTCCTGCCGCTGCCGCCCGTGCCCAGCACGCGCCTCGCCTCGCTGCCCAACTACACGCCGCCGCATCTCAACGATCCACTACTTGAGGGGGTTTGTTTATCATCATTGAACATAAAACAACACTAAAATATTCTTCGATATGGTAAATTGCACCTTTCAAGATACTTAAAAAGTTTTAAAATTGACAATGTAAATATCTCGCATTGCATTACTGGCCTTGTGTTGTATTTTATATTATTAGTAACAATTAATCAGCATACTATTGATTGAGAACAAATAAATACTGATTGTATTTATTTATTTAAACTTCTCGCACACAATAACATACAAAGGCGGACTTAATGCCTTAGGCATTCTCTACCGGTCAACCAAGGGTGTGTAGAGATAAGATGAGAGATGCTCAGTTTAACAGGCGTTAATAATAATAACAAATATTAAAAAGATAACATAATTAATTATACATGAAATTGGTATACAAGTACCTAAATAGGTATTAAAATTTAATTTAATTTTTGTAGTAAATACTTTAAGTATGTATGAAATACTTATTTACCTGTAGGTTGTATGGGACAACTTTTACAGTACAAGATGTATGGCTAGGCCAAACAGCTAGTACCATGAAAAATATTTTGATGAAGAGAAGCTTTGGATACCTACTCAAAATAAGCCTACCTTCCATTCAATCCACTCAAATCTGAATTATTTTATTAGAATATTCATATCATTTGGTCTCTGTATAATTGATGGTTGTTGTAATTTGATGGTATGCATTCAATTTATTAACTGAGTTAAGTTTATAACAAATAAGAGGTAAACTTAACAACTAAGATCCTCATAAAGTTATTTTATTAACATTATTACAAAAACTAGGAATGCAAAATAAATGACCTCCCCACATACTTCAACTGAATGTAACAATATTTAAATCTTATATAAAATGTACACTAGCCAAACATGTCATAAATTGGGGGATTACATTGCTGATACAAAATGCTTTGCCATTGCTCAACACTGGTCCTGCTCCACGAAGGCACATAAACTAATTAGCATTTGAAAATATTGTTGGAGCTGCTGAAGTTTGTAAAAACTATCTTTGTAAATTCAATATCTTAGTACTTATTGTATAATTTCATAGCACATGTGTGAACTATGTACCTACTATAAAGCTACCGTATACTGGGTACATTTTTCATTGACTTCAATGTGCCCTGACGGCTAAGAGTATGCCATGCTCGCTCAAATGTTTTGCTGATGGTGGTGTGTGTCATGTGCGTAGCTTTCATACAACCCAATTCCTAACAGCTTTCCTACAGAACAACCACTCTTCTTAGTGTCTACTATTGCCAACCAATATGGTACACCTGTGTGTAACTGTGTATCTCATCACACTACAGATATTTAATTCCAGTATAATACAACATAAGACTAAAAATATAACATAAATGCCTATTTTTTTTGTGTCTCAACAAAGAAATCCAATAACATCAGCATCAAAATAAACCAGCCCTCGTGTGTCAGAATGCGGTACTAAATTCGTAGGTTCGGACACACGTGACTTTGTGTCCCGCAGCACCGCGTCGCGTAGGTAACTAAGGAAGCCGAACTACAGCGAGTTACGACAGGGACATAAATAGAAAAGTACGTAGGCGAGAACGAGATAGAATGAATGATTGTGTTTGTGTTTTTGTTTGCGGCATGTTTACCGCAAATAAATACTTTGTCCTTCTTTTTAATAATGTTTGATTTCGTAGATTTGCTGTATAGATTTCTAGACGGATAAATTCACGTGTATTTGTTTTCATCTGTTCTTTTGCATTTTATTCGTTACAAGTACAACAGCATTTTAGAATATTTTTATAATATAATGTTTTTGAGAAATCAAACGATACGAGCGATAATTTATTACTGATTATATCAGTAATAAATTATCGTTTTATTTCTGTAAAATATTGATAATTCCGTTTGTGTAGTGATAGCGTCGCTTTGGTTATGTTACTTGACCATAGATGGCGGTAAATTAAGAAAAGTAAAGAAATTACTTAAAATTGTTGAGTTAATTCATGTCGATGTTATCTAGCGTTTATGAGAACTGAACAATTTTTTTTTCGGCTTCCCTCTAACAGTAATTGTAGCTGTGCCACTGGTTTGTGTATTGGATTATTAAGTTCCCTTCAAAATGGCTCAGCTGAATGGTGCTGATCCATACGTCATGTTCATGATCGGGCGCCGTCAGTAGGGACTGGTCATATCTTACGAGGGCGGCACTGAAAATTTCGGGAATCAAGGAAGTGACACAACAGTACTATTTAAAAATGTATTTATTGCTTTTCGAAGTATTCTCCGCGAAATTTGACACATTTTTCCATACGATGGAACCAATCATTGAAGCAACTATTCCATTCGGAAGTTGGGGTCTCCAAAATAGCCGTTTTGTAGGCGTCCACCGCTTCTTCAGGTGATGAAAATCTCTGTCCACGCAATTTATTCTTTATTTTAGGGAAAGTATAGAAATCATTAGGGCTTAGGTCGGGGCTGTACGGCGGATGGTCTAACAATTCTATGTTTTCTTGCTCTAAAAACTCTTTTGTTCTGTGCGCGGTGTGAGAACTCGCATTGTCGTGATGGAGGATGACGCGGCGGTTGCAGTTCTCTTTACGGAGTTCAGAAACGACCTGTGGCAAACAAATGCTAGCATACCATTCTGCATTAACCGTTCTTTGTCCCTCAAGAGGAATAGTCGTAACATGGCCGAATTTGGAGACAAACGTGGCCACCATTTTTTTTGCAACACTCCGTGAACGAACAATTTTTGTTGGCTTTAACTCATTTTCGAACACCCAAACTCGTGACTGGTTTTTTGTTTCGGGTTCGTACGCGTATATCCAGGATTCTTCACCTGATACGATGTTGTATACAGCATTTGAGGATCCTGCGTGGAATCTTTCGAGAGTTCTGACGCACCAAGTAACGCGAGCCGCTTTTTGCTCTTCACGGAGCGAATGCGGTATCCATCGGGAAAACAACTTTTTTACATCTAATTGTTCATGCAAGATTATTTGTATTTGACTCATGCCAATGTCTAAAGTTGCCTGAATTTCGCGGTATGTCACATCATCACATGTCGAACTTCCTCAATCAGCTTACGCACAGCATCAACGTTTTCTTGGGAGACTGCAGTTTTTGGACGACCTTGACGAGGATCATCACTGAGCTTGACACGTACTCGTTGAAATTCAGCAAACCAGCGATAAATTGTGGTTTTGGATGGGGCTTCATCACCAAATGCAGAAATCATCCGGTCAACACACTGTTTTTGTGTTAAACCACTTCGAAAGTCATAATAAATCATCGCTCTTGAATTTTCTCGAATCAATTCCATTTTCTCAACGACTAAACAAGTTTGACAAGACCGAGAATCTTTTTTTAAATAAATAAATGGTGTTCGATTTTTAAAACCAAGGAGTTTTCAATTAAAAAGATGTTAATATGACAGGAACAGTGGAAATATTCCATTCCCGATACTTTTAGTGCAGCCCTCGTATGACTTATAAAAAAAAAGATTTTGTTTTCTCTTGATTACGGACGCTTTTCTTTCACGTCTTTCTACATCGTTCTCTCATGTATAATTTCAACATGAATGATTTTACCAATATATTGATTTAAATGAGTGTCTGTGGCGTTTCTTGGCAATTCTTCTCCATAGGTACCTACTACATTTTGGAATGGGCAACTAACTAGCTTAATCTATCTGACTGCCCAACCCTTTGACAATTCAAAAGTGCAAGTAACTGGTTTAATTTAAATAAGGGCTTTGAGTACATATGTGTTTGAGTTGTTCTTAAATAAACTTAAAAAAAGACTACAAAGTGAAAAATCAAAAATATACATATATTGAAGCTAACTTAAAAATTGCTCAAGCTAAGTTAAAAAAAAAGATGATATGGGGCCACCGTGCAAGTATGTTCTACCAAAAGAATCGTGTAAATCAGCCCAGTAACCCGGTAATTAAAATGAAAATTAGTGTAAAAACATGATAAAAAAAAACTCATTGAAACTCCTTTAATGTTTGTGATGTTATGTAGCAATGAATGAAACATACAAATACGTAGGTAATCAGATTTCTAATGATGTTTTTTTTTTTAGGAATTAAAAGAATGCTGTGGGCGTGTGTTCGTAGACAGCATCCCAGAATTCTGTCCACCACTAGACAAGGTCGTGGACTTCTCGCAACTGGACGTGATCCTTATCTCTAACTACACATGCATGATGGCTCTCCCGTTCATCACCGAGGACACGGGGTTCAAGGGCCAGGTGTACGCCACCGAGCCCACGCTGCAGATCGGGCGCTTCTACCTGGAGGAACTTGCCGAGTGGGTGTCGGGCGCGGGCGGCGACGGGCCCGGGGGCGCGGGCGCGGCGCGGCGCTGGAAGGAGCTGCTGCACGTGCTGCCCGCGCCGCTCGCGCACGCCGCGCGCCCGCGCGCCTGGCGCCGCCTGTTCGCGCCCGCCAGCATCGCGCGGGCGCTGGCGCGCGTGCGTGTGGTGGGCTACGACGAGCGCGTGGATATCTACGGCGCACTCGACGCCACGGCCGTCAGCTCCGGCTTCTGCCTCGGCTCCGCCAACTGGGTGCTGCGCTCCGCACACGAGAAGGTAACGTATACGGATGCGTATCGCAGCTGGCACGTCCCGGCGCGCGCTCACGGCTGGCTCCGCAGGTGGCGTACGTGAGCGGCTCGTCCACGCTGACGACGCACCCGCGGCCCATCAACCAGGCGGCGCTGCGCGGCGCGGACCTGCTGGTGCTGGCCGCGCTGACGCAGACGCCGGCGCACAACCCGGACCACATGCTGGGCGACCTGTGCGTGCACGCCACGGTGACGCTGCGCGGCGGCGGCTCCGTGCTGTGCCCGGTGTACCCGTCGGGCGTGCTGTACGACCTGCTGGAGTGCCTGTCGGCGCACCTGGACACGGCCGGCCTGGCCACGGTGCCCATGTACGTGGTGTCGCCGGTTGCCGACTCGTCGCTGGCCTATAGCAACATCCTCGCCGAGTGGGTGTCCGTCGGCAAGCAGGTATGTCCTGGAACCCGGATTCAAAACTCCGTATATATCTAAATAGTTCACAATAATTTTCCTTATGGTCTATTTGACTCAAAATATGAAATCAGCAAAATACTAACATTAACAAACGAATTTTTCATTTTGATAGGTACCGTCAAACGGTTGAATAGACATGTAGTGGTGAATCGGGACGAAACTGTAAAAGGGATTTCAAGGGCACTTAATCGTTAATTATAATACAGTAAACACTCTGGAGTCCTTTTTGGCAACAAACTATATCATTTCAATGTTAAAATCCCTTTTAAAGTTTCGTCTCGATTCTCCCCTGCATCCCTATTCACCACGTTTGACGGTACTGCAATTTAATTTTCATTGTCAAAATGGGGCATACTGTCATGGCCTTTTGAGTGACGTTATTAAAGGGGAAGCGCCAAAGTAGCCCGCGAAATTAAAATTTTCTTACGTTTTTTGCAATTTACAGGTCAGTATCAGGTTGTATGTTGATCTAAATATAATTCGCGACCGAAACAAATATCGCTTTACAGAATTATAATCATTAGAGTAAGCAATACAACTCCTTAAGTTTGAATTGGCCTCAAATGTCATGAAATAGTCATTCAATAGCGTTATATGAACTTAGAGAAATGTATTGACTATTTCTATGATTATAATTCTATAAATAAATATTTGATACGGCCGCGAATCATACTTAGATCACCATACAACCTGACCGTCCGTCCTGGCCTCAACTGACCTGCAAATTTTAAAAGACGTAAGAAAATTTGAATTTCGCGGGCTACCAAATTATATTCAAAGTAAACAAATACTTATTTGCGTTAGTGTTTACGTCGAGAGTCGTAGGAAGTCGATTTCCATTTCTTAATTTGACCATTTCCTTCCTACACAAATGACTGAATCCTAGTAGATTAGGTAATTAATAGTGCCACATTCTGCGGAACACACCACTGATCAGTGTTCTTTCTTTCAAGACTTAATTTCGTACGTCTATTGATTATGCAAAAACAAACTTTGTCTGACGCATAAAGTTTTTCTATTTGCAACTAGCGACCCGCCTCTGCTTCGCACGGTTTTAAGACTTGACGAAACATCGATGTTGCTTTAATACAAGCTATAATAACTTGCTTGGTTCGTATGTTTTACTTGTTACTTTCTATGTCACCCATTTTTCAAGCACTTCCTGGCATCCGATTGAGCTGAAACTTGACATACTTACATAACTTAATAAACTAAAATCTTTTAGAAAATAAAGTTGATTTTTGATATTTTTAACTCAGCACCATTCTACAAAAGAAAGTTCATAAGGTACCTATTTTTCTTACTGTCAATTAGCCTATTCTCCGTAAAATTGCAGTGAAAGCATGAGTTGCGAGCATTGCGGCATTTCAAATATTGCTTGAACGCATTGACGCCCGTCTTGAACATAATTATATTATGCAGTGATATGCGGTGTGAAATGTGTGTATGTACGCAGGCGCGCGTGTACCTGCCGGAGGAGCCCTTCCCGCACGCGGCGCTCGTGCGCGCCGGACGTCTCAAGCACGCGCGCTCGCTGCACGACGACGCCTTCAGCGCAGACTTCCGACAGGTGAGCCCAAGTTCGACTCTGTGCTACAAGAGCGATAAGTCATGTAGTGTTTTGGTGTGTGGTAATTTATGAGGGTCAGTTCGAAGAATGTATAGACGTTGCTGGCTTTTTCGTTACCGTCAAACGCAATGTCTAACTGTACGGATTTCTAGTCTATACAGTCAGTGTTCAGACACTACAGTCACAGAGTCAGGAGACTGTGACTGTTCTGTCAGTTCGCTCTAACGCGTGTTTTCTGTCCAGCCCTGTGTCGTGTTCTGCGGACACCCTAGTCTCCGCTTCGGCGCCGCCGTGCACCTCGTCGAGCTGTGGGCTTCCAACCCGGCGCATGCTATTATATTCACGGGTAAGTTGCGGCACTTTCATTTTTAATTGCATTCCAAAATTGTGAACATAACCGACTCCGACGATTCTGCAGAGCCCGACTTCCCGTACCTGGACGCGTTGGCACCGTTCCAGCCGCTCGCCATGAAAGCGTTCCACTGCCCCATCGACACGTCGCTGAACTACTCGCAGGCCAACAAGCTGGTGCGCGAGCTGCGGCCGCGCGAGCTGGCGCTGCCCGAGCAGTACGCGGCCGCGCCGGGCGGCGCCGCGCCGCGCCCGCACATCGCGGCCGACGTGCCCACCGTGCTGCTGCGGCGCGGCGCCGCGCGCGCGCCCGCCGTGCGGCGCGGCCGCGCGCGCGCCACGCTCAGCGCCGCGCTGGGCGCGCGCCTGCAGCCGCGCGACGTGCGCGCCGGCCTGCGCGCCGCGCCGCTGCAGGCCGCGCTGCGCGTGCGCGACTCGCGCGTGTCGCTGGACGTGGCGCCGCCGGGCGCGCCGGGCGCCGCGCGCGCCGCCGCGCCGCGCCTGGACTGGGCGGCGCCCGACGTGGAGGCGCTGGTGCGCGCGCTGGCGCGGGAGGGCGTGGCGGACGCGCGCGTGGAGCGCGGCGCGGACGGCTGCATCGTGCACCTGCCGCGCCACGACACGCTGGTGCACGTGGAGCGCCACGCCACGCACGTGTTCTGCGAGGGCGACGCCGACGTGCGCCAGGCGCTGCGCCGCGCCATCGCCGCCTGCCTGCCGCACGTGTGACGTCACGCCGCACACGTCCTTACTTAATTATAAAATACTTATTATATTATAGCATCGATATGACTAGGTACTGGTTTTATTATTTATTTCACCTTTTTTCGACGAACATTCTTTTTTTCCACTTAGTGTATAATAATAATATTTATTGAATAAAACATTTACAAAAAGGGTACAATTACGGGTATTAGTATATAATTATTAGGTATATAATTATTATTAGTTAGTATTAGGGTATAATTATTAAGGGTATTATTAGCCTAAAAATAAACTAAAACTAAAATTTTATTACAGGTGTAAGTAATAATGATTCAGAATTACAATATAAGGTAGAAACCCGCCCAATCTAAGTTACTTCAAACCTGTGTTTCAGGCCATCACTTTACATTTAAATTAAATTAGGACAATAAAATTTAAGTTGAACTGATAAAAATAATCTATTAACAACTATGAGCACAGGCATAATGGTACATTAATACCTAAAACTAAGCCTATGTAAATATACAAAAATAAATACGAAGAAATATATTATCATCATACCAAAATTTCTAAAAGTTTTTCTGTGTCTGTGTAATTGACTATCGCTAAATATTCTGATAATATTTTACTACATTTTATATAACTAGCACTATAGAAGCTTAGTAATTTGTTGAGCCTATTATACAGAATAAGTCCTAAATACACAAAATCGATTAGCAAATGCATGTCTGGTTGGAGAGTTTATGCAAACCAAGTCCTTCCTTCTCTTGTCGGAAGGTACTGGGGCAAAAAGAAGTGCAGTGTGCTGGTGTAGTACTAAGCTTAGAATAAAGAATTGCCGTACTGTTAGTACATTACACGCTATGTAGAGCTGGTGCGTAGGAAATCTAAAAGGGCGTAAGGTTGGTATAGGCTTAGTTTTAGGTATTACCTTTAGGTTACCCTCAGGTTGACCTTTAGAATTGCTCTTTGAGCACGTTCTAGAGAGAGTAAAATTGTTTTTGCAGCACCACCCCAGGAAATTATGCAACAGGTAAGAATGGATTGTCACAAAGCTAAATAAACCTGTTTAATTAATTTATAGTCGGCTATGTTCCGTAAATTCTTAAAAACATATATTAATTTGCGCTCTCTAGTACATAGTAAATCGATATGTTTACGGAAATTTAGATTGGAGTCAATAGTGACACCTAAATATTTTAAATAGTCAGCTTTAGCTAAACTGGGACAAGAACAAGCATTGTCAGCGTACATGCTACAGCTATGTACATAAATGTTTAGATTAGTAAGCGGTATGCTAGTATTTGTCATTGTAAATGTAATGTATTTTGTTTTATCTGTATTTAATGTTAGGAGATTATTATGGAGCCAATTACAAACAATGTTAAAACCATTCTGAGCAAGATCATAGACCTCAACTCTTGATTTAGCTGAGAACAATAGAGCGGTGTCATCCGCATAAGACATTATGACACCATTTCGGAGTGGCAGGCTGCATAGCTCATTTATATAGATAAAAATTAACGTAGGGCCCAAAATGATGCCTTGTGGAAATACAAAACAACTATTTTTAATTTCCGAACTTGTATACTGATCTATTTTTAGACATTGAAGACGATCGCTGAGATAATCAGAAAATAGTAGAAGTTGTGCTCCTCTTATCCCAAATGTTTCCAGCTTGTGCGAAAGTAAAGTACAAGAAATAGTGTCGAAGGCCTTGGCAAGGTCTAGAAAGATCCCAATTGTGTGCATACCATTTTTACGGTCACCAACCGCACATTGTACTTTGGCCTAGTTACAAAATACTGCAAATATTGTTAAATAAGAAAATGTAGTATCATCACGGACGCAAGTACGTCAGTCTTCGGTTTTACATCGAGTTCGCATAACATTAGCATTTTATAACATTTTTTATTACATTAATGTAATGCAGTTTATCATTAAATATTTTCAGACGTCCAGCACGGGTTTCGACCAGCAAGAAGCACTACTAGCAATCTCCTTAGCTACATGGCTAATCTGGTGCCAACAGTTGACAGTGGGGGGCAAACTGATGCCGCTTACTTCGATTTTAAAAAAGCATTTGATCTAGTAAATAATGATGTTTTGCTCAAAAAGTTAGCGGCCATTGGTTTCACTCCACATCTGCTAAGGTTTTTTGCAAGTTATTTGAGCAGTAGGCAACAGTACGTAGAATATGTGGGACACAAGTCAGAGCCATATTTTACCAGGTCGGGTGTGAGTCAGGGCAGTAACCTTGGGCCTTTGCAGTTCATTATTATGATTAATGATTTGCCAGAAGTTGTTAAAGACTCCAAATGTTTACTGTTTGCGGATGACCTCAAGCTATCGCTTGAGATAAGTGAATTGGAGGACTGTGACAGGCTTCAAAGAGACATTGACAGAGTGGTGACCTGGAGCAAGAACAACCTCTTGCAGTTCAACATCTCAAAGTGCGTAACAATCACTTTCTCTCGCGCGCGTACTCCTATTGTGAATACTTACAATATAGACGGGTTGCCAATGACTAGGGCTACGGAAGTTAGGGACTTAGGGGTGAAATTCAACACTGGGCTAACGTTTCGTGATCACGTCACAAGCTGCTGCAGAAAAGCCTATCGTAATTTAGGTTTTATGCTCCGTATGGTGCGTGGTTTTTCTAACATTAAAGCGGTTATCGCTTTATATAATGCTTTAGTTAGAAGTCAATTAGAATGTAACGCAGTCATTTGGGCTCCACATGAATCTAAATATAGGCTCATGCTGGAGAGAGTACAAAACAAGTTTGTTAGGTACTTGTACTTGCGCATGTATGGTGTATACCCATTTTACCCGCTTATGTACCCTAACTTTATTTATTTTGGGTATGGTTGGATATAACGAACTGAGGGTCAGGAGGGATCTCGCACTCATCTCGTACATATTCAAAGTACTTAGAGGGAAGTTACATAATGCGGACATTTTAGGGCACATAGGTTTATGTGTTCCGGACAGGTACGTGTGGCGACGACGACAGCCACGGCTGCTAGCGGAGCCGCGCACGAGCACCAATCTTTTAAGTGAGGTGCCACTGACGCGCGCACTCCGCACTCTCAACCTCATAGCTAGTGACTCGGACCTATTCTGTTGTTCTCTGAGTGAATTCACAAAGAATGCATTATTTGTAATAAGTTACAAAATTTAATTATAATAATAAGTTAATGATTACTTAGGATGAGACTTTAGATAAGTACACTATCGCATTAGGTTACCCCTGTAATGATAGATGTAAGTTGGACAAAATAAATAATAAATAAATAAAAAATTTCTTGAAACATTAACATTTATTTTATTAACATTCAACATTACATGTAAGGGTTTGCCCTTACATTTTGGTCCTTCGAGCCGGATGAGTAAAATCAGTGCCGTGGTACGGTTTCACGCGAGAACATTTGTAGAGAACATTAAAAACAGTGTTAACAGTGGTATTGAGTGAGAACACAGGTCGGAGTGGAGTATTAGCAGCAGGCGTAAGCAGCGAATCCGTTAAGCACGTTCCATACGATTGCTGCACTAAAAGTATCGGGAATGGAATATTTCCACTGTTCCTGTCATATTAAAATCTTTTTAATTGAAAACTCCTTGGTTTTAAAAATCGAATACCATTTATTTATTTAAAAAAAGATTCTCGGTCTTGTCACAAGGTTTTGTCAAACTTGTTTAGTCGTTGAGAAAATGGAATTGACTCGAGAAAATTCAAGAGCGATGATTTATTATGACTTTCGAAGTGGTTTAACACAAAAACAGTGTGTTGACCGGATGATTTCTGCATTTGGTGATGAAGCCCCATCCAAAACCACAATTTATCGCTGATTTGCTGAATTTCAACGTGGAAGTGTCGAGCTCAGTGATGATCCCCGTCAAGGTCGTCCAAAAACTGCAGTCACCCAAGAAAACGTTGATGCTGTGCGTAAGCTGATTGAGGAAGATCGACATGTGACATACCGCGAAATTCAGGCAACTTTAGCCATTGGCATGAGTCAAATACAAATAATCTTGCATGAACAATTAGGTGTAAAAAAGTTGTTTTCCCGATGGATACCGCATTCGCTCTGTGAAGAGCAAAAAGCGGCTTGCGTTACTTGGTGCGTCAGAACTCTCGAAAGATTCCACGCAGGATCCTCAAATGCTGTATACAACATCGTATCAGGTGACGAATCCTGGATATACGCGTACGAACCCGAAACAAAAAACCAGTCACGAGTTTGGGTGTTCGAAAATGAGTTAAAGCCAACAAAAACTGTTCGTTCGCGGAGTGTTGCAAAAAAAATGGTGGCCACGTTTGTCTCCAAAACCGGCCATGTTACGACTATTCCTCTTGAGGGACAAAGAACGGTTAATGCAGAATGGTATGCTAGCATTTGTTTGCCACAGGTCATTTCTGAACTCCGTAAAGAGTACTGCAACCGCCGCATCATCCTCCATCACGACAATGCGAGTTCTCACACCGCGCACAGAACAAAAGAGTTTTTAGAGCAAGAAAACATAGAATTGTTAGACCATCCGCCGTACAGCCCCGACCTAAGCCCTAATGATTTCTATACTTTCCCTAAAATAAAGAATAAATTGCGTGGACAGAGATTTTCATCACCTGAAGAAGCTGTGGACGCCTACAAAACGGCTATTTTGGAGACCCCAACTTCCGAATGGAATGGTTGCTTCAATGATTGGTTCCATCATATGGAACAATGTGTCAAATTTCGCGGAGAATACTTCGAAAAGCAATAAATACATTTTTAAATAGTAATGTTGTGTCACTTCCTTGATTCCCGAAATTTTCAGTGCCGCCGTCGTATTACCTACGTTACTACAATTTCGGATTTTTTTGTGTGCGCTAAGCACTAATAAACTACAATGTCCTCTTACGATGCTTTGCTTAACTCTCAGTCTACAAGTCTCGATGCCCTCAAACGGATAGGTGAAAACTTTAAGAAAGATAGTCTTACACGTAAAACCACTCTTGAGTATCATGATGACAGACTTGAAAAACTGGAGGGGTATTGGAGTGAATTTAAAAGGAACGACATTCAGTTAGCTTTGTTTGAAGGCGAGAAGTCTAGACCTTACTACGAGAATCGCGTTTACGAGCGTTTGGAGCAAATATATGAAGAAACGAAGACTATGATAAATAAGTCTTAGCAAAGATTACTAGCGAGAATTGAAGACGAGAAATTTAATACGTTCAGCCAGTTGCAAAAACAAGAAGGAAAGTCATGTGCTCCAGAGAATGTTCCAGGGCAACAGGAGAGCGATGAGATCGCGGATGATGTTAAGAAAACGATAAATGAGGAGTTAGTCGTGAGCCAACAGGCTAAAGACATTATGAATGAGCAGCGGTCAAACATCAAGTCTTTTGAGAGAACGGTACGAAATATGGACATTGAAAATTTAAAAGAAAAGTGGCAACTTGAAGATAAATTGAAGACAGTCACGCAGCGCTGGGAAAAAGTCGACAGTGCTTATTGGAAGCTAGATAACATGTTGGTCGACATGCAAGCATTTGAAAGTGATTATAACAGATTAGAAAGGCTGTATGAATTCAGCAAGGAACAAAAAATAACAGGAGGATTTGGGACAGCAAACACCAGGAAAAATCCACGCCCAAAATTGAGCTTCCGGTTTTCAGTGGTAGCTATGCCCAGTGGACAACATTTAAAGACCTATTTCTAGAGATCGTACATCATAACACTTTTATCCCTAATGCTCAAAAAATGCAACACTTGAAAGCGAAATTGAAAGGAGAGCCGGAGCGATTAATACAGCACATGAACATTAGTGCTGATAATTACGAAGCCAGTTGGCAGATCATGCAACAGAGGTACGATAATAAGAGGGTATTGTTTACCTACCAAGCAAACACTCTACTTAATCTGCCCAACATACAAGCCCCAACGGCATCTCTACTGAAAAGAATGCATGATACGACTATCGAGTGCCTTGAGGCTATTAAGAATATACAATACGATACTTCTAATTGGGATCCTTTAGTAGGCCACATTTTAATGCAAAAACTGGATTCAGACACACGCAAGTCCTTCAAGGAAACCATGGAAAATCCAAGGGAAATGCCAGCATTAAGGGAGTTTCTGAAATTCATTGAAACCAAGTTCATGTCAATGGAACCGGGTACAAACCCGCACCGCCCACGAAACTTCAACAGTCAACAGCAAAATATACAAACGAAAACAGTTAATTCATAAGCCTAAGGTGCAACAACAGAACATTCAAGCTGGAACAACATGCCGAGAACATTCCATAACAAGCAAACATATTTTCATAATTGTCCAAAATGTAATAAACAACACGGTCTCTATAATTGCAGAGATTTTTAAATATGTCACCAGAAGAAAAGTTACGCTAACAACCTACATGTATGTCTAAATTGCCTATTTAGTCATAACGGCGAAAAATGTACGTCGGAAAAAAGGTGCAAGCACTGCGATGAGCCGCATAGTAGCATTTTACATGAAGCGATTGGCGTTGCAAAATCGAGTAGCGGCAGTGCTAATGTAGGTCAACAATTGAACGCGCACTTAGCATGGCAACTCGAATGAGGTATTGCTAGCCACGGCTCAGGTAAAGACGATAGCCAATGATGGAACCACGATCATTTTACGCGCGGTTAGCCTTATTACAGAAAATGCTGCACAAAGATTGCAGTTATAACGGAGCAAGATGAGCGCCGTGGTGTCAGGTGTTGGTGCGTCAGCCACCACCAAGTGTAAAGGAGTGCTTCATCTTAAATGCCAAGCGTTATACGATAACATTAACATTAAGGCACTTATTATGCCGGCAATAACAAACAAACTGACAAGTAAAACAGTAGGTAAAGGCAGTTTTAAACATATACAACATTTACAACTCGCCGATCCAGATTTCAATATATCTCAGGACATAGATCGATTATTGGGAGCCGATGTATACTTCGAGATATTATTAGAGGGGTTAATCAAAATAAACAATTCATCCATCATAGCACAACGGACTCATTTAGGCTGGGTAGTATGTGGTAATTACAAAACATTCAATTGCCATGTAATCATCAACAACATTTAGGAGCTTGCCCAATTTTGGGAACAGGAGTCTTTGCAAGAAAACAATGCAGATATTATGGACCCTGACAAGTGCGCACACCTCTACAAGGAGACAACAGAACGACTTCCTGATGGGCGATACCAAGTTCGTCTCTTAAGGACAATTTTAATAAATCTTATCAATCTTAAGATACAAATATAAAAACATTTAAAAATATAAAATATAGTGGCCCACCGGTATCGGGAACAGGGTCCAAGCTACCGGCGGTCAGGGCTCCAGAGAGAGAAACCTCCTAACAATGCGGGCCGTGTCCAGAAGTACCGCCTTCTGAATCAAGACCTTGATCCAGCTGCCCAACGAGAGCCTCCTCAGGTGTTGGTCGAGGCTCTTGGCTATTAATGCATTGGCTGTCACGACTATCGGTACAATTATCGCTGAGTCCACATCCCACATGTCGACAACCTCGCGAGCCAAGTCAAGATATTTGATTTGTTTATCTTTCTCGGCTTTCACAAGGTTCCAGTCATGTGGGACCGTTATGTCAACAATCATTGCACGCCGCTCTAATTGATCCACCACCACTATATCAGGCTTATTGGCAACAATAGTCCTGTCAGTGATGATGGATCGATCCCAGTACAACGTGATATTTCCATTTTCGAGAACTGGGTCGGGCACATACCTGTAGTACGGCACTTCCGATTCTACAAGGCTGTATTTGAGGGCAAGTTGCTGATGGATAATCCTGGCTACAAGGTTGAGTCTATGCAAGTATTCTTCGTTAGCTAGACTAGAACATCCGGAGATAATGTGTCTGATTGATTCACCCGGACGGTGGCATGCCCGACAAATGTCAACCGTGCCGTCTTTCACAATAAATCTCCGGTAGTTGTTTGTCATCATAACTTTTTCCATAATTGCACATACAAAACCTTCGGTTTCTCCAAAGAGGTCACCGAAACGCAGCCAGGCTACGGACGCCAGTTGATCTATATGGGGTCCATGTAGGGCCCGAAAAAAGCGTCCGTGAAGCTCCTTACTCTGCCATACTTCCATGCGATCATTAGTGTCAAGCACTACTGGCTTGCGCCAGTTCTATTAAGCCAAGGAGAGCGGGGTGAGGCCCTTGTCCACTTTGACCACATCTCGATGCATCCCCACGTCGGCCGTTAAGAAATATTCCCTGAGACTGCATATCTCGCGATTGTGGAGGGTCTTAGCATTTAAAAAGCCTCGACCTCCACATTTTCGCGGGATATACAGCCTCATTACCGATGACCGTGGGTGATGCATTGGATTTGCAGTCAGCAGTGTACGGACCTTCCTATCCAGGGCGTCGAGTTCGGTCTAAGTCCATTTGAGTATGCCAAAAGAGTACATCAAAACCGGCATGACCCAACCGTTAAAGGCGCGTACCTTGTTTCCGCCTGATAGAAGACTATTAAATACTTTTTTCAGGCGGCCAATGAAGCGTTCCTTTAACGATTGCTTCATGTCAGTACCATTTATGCCCAATGCTTCCGACATACCCAAATACTTATAGGTTTCGGATGCAGAGAGGGTTCTAAGGTTTATGGAATCCGAGAGTTGGGTTTCGACGGATTCCACAATCTCCCCTCGCTTTACATGCATGACCGCACATTTGTCCACACCAAATTCCATTCTGATGGCACTACTGAACATTTCAGTTACTTTCAGTAGCTCCATCAGTTGCAAATTGTTGGGGGCAAAGAGTTTTAGATCATCCATGTAAAGGAGGTAAGATATAACCTGACCACCTCTCCTCAGCCGGTAGCCTAGACCTGAATCTTCCAGCAGTGTGCTTAGAGGATTCAAGGCTAAGCAGAACCAAAGCGGACTCAAACTATCACCCTGAAATATGCCTCGCTCGATCCTTATCGGTTCGCTATTCCTCAGGACATTTCGACATCCTGGATAGTGAAGGACCGTTCTCCATTGCCCTATTGGTATGAGGAACAGGATGTAAAGCTCACTCATACTCTATTGAAAAGGGAGGATCCTCCGACCAGACGGGTGTTGTGTCTGGTGGGCAACTGCCCAACGGTTGATGTCGGGATGTTGTATATATGCTAGTTGCGCGGTAAACTCTGCTTGCGCGATGCAGGATTTTGCGTGACGTCAGTATGACGTGTAGCTCGCTTGTGGCGTTTTGTAGATGCCGCTACATCACTCCCCCCGGAGACCGGAGGTCGATAGTGGGCTGAGTAGTCGTGTATCTTGCGATGCTTGCCAGGGCCAGTTGAGGTTCCAGTGAGTCGGAACCGGGTGTCGCATAGTTCGCGGTGAGTCGGAACTGTCTGCGAACATTCCCCCCGGTGAGTCAGGGTGGCGCTGCGTTATGCTCCAGTGCGTCAGATGTGGTACAGCGCCGGGTTGAGGCTGACTGCTGGCGTCGACCAGGAGAGGGTTTTTGAAGGCTCTGCTTGTGGACCGGCCGAGAGTGCAGTGTGCTGTGCCAAGGTTGCTGATGAGGCTGTGGGTGATGACCAGGTATTCGCGGTCGCTGCATGCTGGTGGTCAGGATACCCGTTGAAGCCGTGGGTGCTGGCTGGCAGTGTGACTCGCCGCTCGAAAGCTTGAAGGAAGTGATGATGACGTCACGCTGATGTACTTGCACGAAGGCTGCGCTGACGTTCATGTTCGGGGTCACCAGTATAGAGGTATGAGGAACAGGGTGTAAAGCTCTCTCATACCTCCATAGAAAAGGGAGGATCCTCCGACCAGACGGGTGTTGTGTCTGGTGGGCAACTGCCCAATGGTTGATGTCGGGATGTTGTATATATGCTAGTTGTACGGTAAACTCTGCTTCCACGATGCAGGATTTTGCGTGACGTCAGTATGACATATAGCTCGCTTTTGGCGTTTTGTAAATGCCGCTACAGCCCCATACATGACATCAGGAAGGTGCGCAGAGTTGCATCTACTTTATACAACTCCAGCACCCACATAAGCCATGTACGTGGCACCGAGTCATAGGCCTTCTTATAATCTATCCAACATGTCGACAGGTCCTTTCGGGAACGACGAACTTGTTGGCTAATGGCCATTTCAATGCGGAGTAGCTCCTTAGTACCACGGGACCCGTTCCTACATCCATTTTGTGAAGGAGACATGATAGAGTTGGCGTCTATATGTTTGTTAATTTTAGCTCTCAAAATGGATGTAAGAACTTTATAGACCGTCGGTAAACACGTGATCGGTCTATAATTTTTGGGTTCCGCAGTGCTACTTGACTTATGGAGCAGGTGGGTAACTCCTGTTGTTAGAAACTGGGGTAGCGAACCAGACTCCAAAGCAGTCTGGTACTGAGCCGCCAAGCGAGCGTGCGACCCAACGAACTATTTGATCCAAAAGTTTTGCAGTCCGTCCGGTCCTGGAGACTTCCAGTTAGGCAGCGGACGGACTGCACGAGTTTAATGATAAATTATGTATTATTATTATATAAAACATGTACAAAATGAACATTATGGACAAGAAATCCAAGATTTAAAAACAAAAGGGAAGGTTAGTAACAATAGAGCACTTCCGAAACTTTGCCCTTATCTAGATGAGAATAACATATTACGCGTCGGAGGGAGACTTCAGAATTCGAACTTACCTGAATAAACAAAACAACCTGTTATCATACCAAAAAACAGCAAGCTGGCATATCTTCTCATTGCCCGAGCGCGTGTTACAACACTACACGGTGGGGCGAGATTAACTATGGCTACATTGAGACAAAAATATTGGATAACGGGAGGAAACCACACTGTTAAGAAATACCTGCAAGACTGCGTAAAATGCTGTCGCGTCAAACCATCGAAACAATACCAATTGATGGCTGACTTACCCAGTGAGAGGATAACGCAATCACCACCTTTCTATTGCACAGGGGTGGACTTCACAGGATTCGTTAGCGTTAAACTAAACAAGGGCCGAGGCGTCAGAACGAGTAAAGGTTATGTCGTCGTAAGTATATGTATGCATGGCAACAAAGGCGGTGCATTTGGAACTCGCATCAGATTTATCAACAGAAACATTTATACTGGCTCTCAATCGCATGATTGGGCGACGAGGCTGCCCGAAACATATTTATTCCGACAACGGAACAAACTTTGTTGGGGCCGAAAGGGAGTTAGCTAAACAACTGCATATAACACAAACATTCAACAACGACACTGTCGAAAAGGAGCACCGAAATGGGAATAGATTAGCATTTCAACGCCCCAAGCTGGCCGACTGCGGAAGCCTTAACCCACAGTAACTTTTTTTAATATTTTACATATTACAAAAAAAATATGGGTTATTTACGAAACTATTTTAAACAATACAGTATCATTCCTTATCCAATTAAATACGTTAGATACGTTGTGCATTTAATGTAGATCAAAATTGCCCTTTACAGCATATCATTAAAATGAATATCTTAGAACATACAAGAGGTTGTATCAGAGATTTAAAATGCGGGGGCAGAGCGGCCGTCAGGCTGTACGTCCGCCCCGGGTGGCAGCGGCCGGACGACGGGCGCGGCGCATGCATATAAATCAATCCAATATGTTACTTATTAGTAACATAATATTATTAATCACTCCACACTGACACCACATTAGTATCTATTTTGCACCCGTGCGAAGCCGGGGCGGGTTGCTAGTACTAGATAGTATAAACTGTACTATGGTGGGTCAGTTTTCCTCGTTCTCTGTAATGTGACTTGACAAAATAATAATTTGGTAGCAAACGAAATAGTTATTAATAAAAAAAAACCGGCCAAGTGCGAGTCAGACCACGCACAATGAAGGGTTCCGTAGTTCGGATGAATTTATCCCAAGAACAAACTTAACATTGTAGTTGAAAAAATGTTCTCTCATAAGTACGTTCCAACTGCAAATGTAAGTTCGTCGACTATTACTCGTAAACTAGTAAAGCCTACTTAGCTGTGATAGTTTTCCTTTTAATTTACATTATACGTTTATACTACTGCCATGAATTTTTTCATATATCCAAAAGCAACCATTTAGCTGGCAGGAGGGGACACTTGACTCTAACCAAGATTAGCCATTTAAAGCTTAATTTAACGCAAACGGATCCCTAAATTGAAAAATGGTTTTCACAGACCCGTAATACTTTTAAATGACCTATTCAACGATACCTCACATCATGGGATAGACGAGAAAAAAATACATCCCCACTTTACGCGAATAGGAGGTACCCTAAAAAATATTTCTTTTATTTTCATGTTTTTTTTTTAGTAAGAGTCTCTGAGCTAAGCTGCGGACGGACGGACAGACGGACATGGCGAAACTATAAAGGTTCCTTGTTGACTACGGAAACATAAACCAGTCCGATCACCATGTATGGCAAGCCGATCCCTTGGAAGAAGCGAGCTAAATACCTAGGTGTGATCCTTTTTTTTTTTTTTTTTTTTTGTTCCGGGGTGGAAAATCCTCATGGATGTCCCCCGCCCTGGGGGGGCGGAGGGGTCTGTCAGACTCTTACTGACTAAAAACCACCCCGGTGTTCCGTCTCACACCTACGCCGGGGGTCGCGGGAACGTACAAATCTTCCGCAACCCCCGGCCGACCTAGGTGTGATCCTCGACCAACACTTTACCTTCACTGAGCTCATAAGGATGGCTCGTCCGCGCGCCGCCTTCGCTCTCGGTAGACTTCACTCTCTATTAACCGCCCGCAGTAAATTGTCTCTCAAATGCAAATTGCGCATCTACACCGCAGTCATCCGTCCCATCATGTCCTATGCCTGCGTTGTATTTGCACACGCAAAGCCCCGCTATCTTCATAAGATGCAGACCCTACAGAACCGTTTCCTCAGAAAGGTTACGGGAGCCCCCTTCTATGTCCGAAATGTGAATCTTCACTTAAACCTTCAAATGCCCACCATCCAACATTTCATGAAACGTCTTTCAAAGCGTTTCTTCGACTGCGGCCTAAAACAACCCAACCCTCTGATTAAAGCAGCCGCCTGCTACACTCCCTCCCGCATTAGTAAGATTCGCCGCCCGAGGCATACCTTAGTCGACCCCGACGACGCCACTACCCTCCTCCAGGAGAGTAGTAAGGCCACCAGTACCTTAAAGATACACAAACACAGACCGCCGTCCTTCCGTCTTCGCCGCCGAGGCCCGCCGCCGCGACACTCCAATCCACGTCCGCCCCGACCCTTGCTCGAGCCAGCCCGCGCCGCTGAGCCTGTAGCTTTAAATTCGTCCCCTAATAATAATCATTCCGATCCAGCCTGTCCCTTGCTGCCCTCTCCCAGCGACGCCCTAAGCCGAGGCTCGTACCCCGCAGGGGGTGCCCTTAGCATGCTGTCGCCTAGTTTGTAAGTCTTTTAAGCCCTGGTTGGGGGCCTTAATTTATTAGGGCAACCACAGGCATGTCCGGTTAAGCAGCAAACTATCTCCTGGTTGGCCTGCGAGAAGCCACTCACAAAAAAATAAATAAACGGAGACCTAAAAAGGAACAAAGCAAAGTATAGCGGAAATTAAATTAAGGTAGGTAAACATAAAAAACAGAGAATAGTTAACTAGATTTTTGTGAAAAACTGGTAGGTACCTATATGTTATAGTTGACATCACGGACTAGAAAAAAAAAGGACTCCACGCCACGCGTATCGTAAGTGAAGCACTATAAGTATGCCGTGTGCAAACATGCCTCACGCACACATGTACATCATAAGGTGCCATTACGCGGCACTACGGCCGGCGTCATTGTATGTACCGTTTATGTCAACTAATAAAATAAAATAATGCCTTCTTTTGTTGAGAAATGGTGTAAAAATAATTCTACATCCCATAAAGAATGTCAAGGAATAACATATCACAAGTCACTTATTTAAAAATAAATATTTTTTTACAAAAAAAACAACAGACTTCCAAAAAAAAACACGAACCAGTGCAAACTAACTTTAATTGCGGAGGACGGTGTCTTTGGTTTTGTATTTTCGTTTTCTGCCACCGACTTCCGCAATTAAAGTTATATTTCACTTTTTCGTGTTTTTTTTTGGAAGGCGGTTGTTATTTCTGTAAAAATGTATTTATTTTTCACTTTTTAGTTGTGGTTCCTACCCACACAAATTCGTATACCACTACTTGATATCTAAATAACAGTGACAGGAGATTATTAAACAATCATCAATATAAACAAAGTGGAAAAAATACTGCTCTGAGTACTGCTCAGCTGCTTTTTTTGACATGCAACTAGCATACGACCGAATATGGCACAGGGGCCTCCTATGTAAAGTAAAGATTTGCTTACCACACACCGCATACATGCTGCTCAAACGTTATTTGGAGGACCGAGTGTTCCAAGTTAAATCTGGAGACTGCCTATCTTCATTCTATCCCATAGAAGCTGGAGTGCCCCAGGATTCTGTGCTGAGCCCTGTCCTGTACACAGTCTACACTGCTGACCTACCAACCTTGAAACTAATTGTTAATGCAACCTATGCTGATGACATCGCAGTCATACACTGCGATAAAGACCAGATTAGAGCGTCCACGAAACTCCGAGAATACGTACACAAGATTGGGTCATGGCTAAATAAGTGGAGAATCAAGGTTAGTGCTGCCAAGTCTGTCCATATTACCTTCGCCCTAAGAAGAGAGGACTGCCCACAAGTGAAACTCAGTGAAGACGTTCTGCCACGGAAAAGTATTGCCAAATACCTAGGTATGCACATCGACAGAACACTTACCTGGCGTGAACATATAAAGACCAAAAGGGATCAATCAAACGTAAAACTAAGAGACATTCACTGGCTCATGGGCAGACAGTCATCACCAAGCTTGGAAAATAAACTTCTAATCTATAAATGCATTCTTAAACCTGTATGGACATATGGTATAGAGCTCTGGGGATCGGCAAATCACTCAAATATTAAGATAATGCAGCACTTGCAATATAAAGCACTAAAATCCTTAAGTAGTAATGGTCCTTGTTTAAAAAAAAACATTGAAGTACAGTCACCAAAAGAGATAAGTAACCAGGGTTGTCGGATATAGTTGAAGTTTAGTAAGAAACCGATGGATGTTTTCGTATGAAATTTAATTTGATAAATGAACTGTTGGTTTACTATTAATTAAAATAAATTTTATTCGAAAACATCCATTGGTTTTTTACTAAACTTCAACTATATCCAACGACCTTGGCTACTTATCACTTTTGGTGACTGTTCATAAGTACCTACCTACACATCCTAATTATCATGGAGGTTGTAGAAAGGTCCTACAAAAAATACAAGGAAATACTTCAACGACAAAAAAATTAACTCACTGTAACACTTCTTCAATCCTCAGACTACACCTAAAGACTTAAAAGAAAACGAATAGCGTCAAGCTTACCAACACTGATAATTCTAATAACGAGATGACGCATCGCTGGATGTGAACAATCTCGAACTGCCGAGTGAAAAACCACCAATCTGATTAAAGCTCAAGGGTTGATTGAAGATCGAGAAAAAAAACTTCTTTAAGGTCGAGCAAGGAACCTTTTTAATATTTATAATGTCCATCCGTAAAATCTTTTTTAAACAATTTGTTAAAAGCAGTCGTGATGGCCCAGTGGTTAAGGCCTCGCCTATCATGCACGAGGTTGTAGGTTTAAATCCGGGCCAGTACCAATGTGACTTTTTCAATTCATATCGACGGTTGCAAGGCTATTGATCTATGCGACATTTTGCAAAACTTGCAGGAGGACGGATCAAAGTTTTCTTTTTGGAAAAAAAAAACATAAAAATCAACTATTTGATAGACTTTTATTTTTTTAATACAGTATATCCCTAATTAAATAAGGAAGTTTTTAAGTTAAATAATTGTTGAAAATTTTGTATTATTTAAGAAAATTTATGTTGGTTAGCCCAAAATGCATCAACTTTAGTTATTTTCTGAGAAAGGCAAAATGGTTCAAATCCCTACCATAAATAAAATAGTTGAAAGTAAACTGGCTCAAGCATCGATCTAGAATAAACGAATACGTGAGAAAATGAATTTAGCGACCAGTCAACTGACAGTTGAGTATGCCCAATGACCCTAAGCAACATGATGGTGTTGCACCAGAGTGAAGTAATTTGATATAGATGCCCATAAGAGGGACGCAGGATGAAACAAAATGAGCCCTTGAGCTAGATTATAGTAGATATTGATGCTTAGGCCATCATAATTCAGCAACGTCCATAAGATATTTTTCAGGTGGGTATGCCACTTTATACAATTTTAGAGTGTCTTGTATATTTTTAATATAAAAAAAATGTGTAGAGGAATCATTCAAGATGTTGATTCAATTTGTCTTGGAACAAGGTATTAGATAAGATGGTATATCACCCTAAGCCTATGTAGTAGTATCACCACCGTACTTTAGCATCACTTTATAAATAAAACAACAAATAAATTGCTATTAATTATAATTTATTCAAAATCAGTCTTCGACATGGACGTACCTAATTAAAATCAGTCAAACATTATAACAAAAAACTTCAAAAAAACTCTTTTCAGTAACTTGTGTTGTTAGTGTGATAAATCAGAAGTAGAAAAAAAATAACAATTTCGTCAGAAAACAAATTTTTGGATTTGGTCATAGTAGGACTTGACTTGACATTGACTTCCTAATAGTGTGAGATCACAATCTTCATCAGCTTCATTATTTTTACTATTTTCATTTTCGGCAGTTTTAGGTACTCCAGTCTTATGTTCAGACATCTCTTTCACTATCTGTTTCTTAAAATACAACCGGCGTTGTGATTCCATAATTGCTGAAAAGAAATTAAAACCGATTTAAGAACATTTTATATTGATAAGTAATTATAGAAATAAACTGGGGATGAATCTTCATCAACTGCAAGCAATGAACCTCAAAAAAAGGTAACATCAGAAGACGGTAAGGTGAGTGAAGCAGGGTTTAAAAAGAAAAAAAAGAATAAACGCACAGTGGTTATTCCCAAGATTATTCACCTAGAATACACTAACTTTCCGCACCGAATGCAGACAAAGTACAAAACATCTGTTAAAAAAATTAATTACCTAACTACTCGTATCAGTTTACCTATTCAAGTATCGTTGCAGTAAGTACCTACTTAGTTTTGGGTTAAATACCTATTTAACCCAAAACTAGGTAGGTATTTGTGCAAAGTACTTTCACTATTCACTATTCTCACATACAGATTTTCTAATTACGAGTAGGTAGATAAATAATTATTTTTTTCACTCATCTAGATACATACCGTCGTTAAGAATATTACTATTACACAGTTACCTACAAAAGCTATTTCGTGAATAAGTCACGACACGAACCTAGCTTGAATTTAATGTAGGTACCTATTGTAAATCAAAACAATGTCTTCCTTGTTCTATATTCCTATCGTATTTACAGATCGTTTCATTTATTATCACTTAGATAAAACAAAATAATTAGTACTTACCAGAAAATCAACCGTCTGTCTTCACAGCTCACTCGCACACAACGCACTTCCCTTAGTGTTGGCGGCTGACTGACGCGCCCGCGCGGGTGGGTGAGGTACTCGTAACGGACACTTACACAGAGCGCGAAATAAATTGAACTTAGTTTCAAGCGACTAAGGAGCAGCAATCTCATTAATTTGTTGGATAGCCTATGTGTTAAACCGATTTGATAAAATGATGGAAATGCCAATTTAACAAATACTGATCTTAATAAAAACGTTTTAACCGCCATAATACTAATGAGATAGTTAGGTCAAATTAGCCGAAGTGGCATTACTCATTATCCTCAATAGAGGCTAAACGGGTCAAGAGACATAGACAATTATTATAACTTAATGCGAAATGGTTCAAGCGACACGGTATTTTAATGTAGGTGAGTGCAAAATGGGCCAAACGACATAGCTTATTGTTTTAGTTTAATGCAAAATAAGCCAAACGACAAAACCACAACCATGGCGAAAAAGCTAAATGCCTTAATCGACACACGTTATAAAAGTACAAAAAATCAAATTGGTTTAAGTCATCGAGTCCTCAAATTTGTCTAATTTTGTGTCGTATAGATCAATGGGCTTAGAAATGAGGCCTGTTTTGCTGTGGGGGCTAAGCGCCAAAAAAGTAGTCAAAAAAATTTGAAACCTGTTTCAAACGATGGAGAAAAATTTTCTGATTCCGAATATGTATCTAACTCAATATCGCAAAAAATGTCGCTTAGACCAATTAGCCTTTCAACCGTCGATATGTACTTTCTTAGTTTATCTTGGATTTTATCATTATTACAACCCTGTATGTCCCACAGCAGGGTAGAGGCCTACATTCTCCCTGTCTAGGGCTACTAAGGACCAGTCCTTATCAATGGAGTAATTGTCACTTAAGAGAGTTTTAATTTTTGAGGATGACCTATTATTGTTGTGTTTATTTATAAGTACTTAGATTTGTGAGGCTTGCGTTTGACTGCTATCACCGGATGGTAAATGAACATGTTCCTGACGTGACGGCTGACGGTGTACTGTGTAGTACAGTGAGTACACTCAACCGCACGTCGGTGGTAACTATTTCACATCGAAAGCGCCTTTATTCCGTAGCAGTATGGACGGTTTTCGTTGTTCAAGTATTACCACTGTACATGCAGTGTCCGACACACCTACTGAGAGTACTCTTGTACTTATGAATCGTGACAAAATGACAAAACCAAGGTCCAAATACATTATATGTATTATTTAATGAGTAGCGCCAACACTACACAGACGCTGGATGGCATTATACAATTTAATTATAAAATGGAACCACCACACTACATCGTGATATTTTTTAAACAAAGCGGCCATAAGATATAAAACAGGCATATACATATAAGACAGGCAACAGTAGTTTCAAAATCAGCGTCAGGGCACGCAGCGCCGCCGCCGTGCGGTGTATGCGGCGTCATCCAAATAATATTTTTGAACACGATTTTTTTTATAGAGCACTGGATATTTAACGCACTGCTTAGTGCCGAGAGTTGACAAAAAATAGTGCGTTTTTTTAAAGCGCTGGAAGCGCCTCTTTTGGATTCTCAGTGCTCGGCTCAGTAACGAGAGTTGAAAATCCAGTGTACTATAAAAAAATGTCGCGATAAAAAATCGCTCGTGCGTACGAAGACGCTAGGGCAGCCCGCGAAATTTAAATCTTACGTTTACTGCAATTTGCACGTCAGTATCAGGTTGTAGGCAAATAATAAAACAATAAGACGCTCCCGTAACAAATGTGTACCTACAGGGTGGCGCAAGTACGACGGGGTGGAAACTAGATCATACAATGAAATCTTAATGAAATAAAACTCATGAAGACATTTTTAGTTAGTTTTTAAATATAACGGAACGTAAATGACCATTTGCAGCATCACAAAGACGTCTTTTTCGAGAGCATTTCTCATAACTTGTGATCTCTCTCTCTCTACTCCTCAGAACATGAGTTAGCAACCGTATTTTAGGTCAGATGTTTGCCGTCCGCAGCTCGATTTTCATGGGATTGATGATATCCACTTTGTCTTTTTCCCCCATGAAGTGGAATGAGTTTGAATAATCGACCGACGATGTTCAATATAAAATGTAGATTTTAGTTTGGCGCGTAGCCAAAATCGGCACTAACGCAGTCATCTTGTTTTTTTCAATACATTTCACAAAACCATTGCACGAATGTTTACAAACAGTTCCTCCAACGTCATTCGAGTGCCAAAAAGAACCTTGTAGCATTGTAAGTTAGAATTAAGTTGAAGAGATTTTTTTTTATGGTAAAATAAGTTCTTACCGTCTTAGGTATTCATAATAAAGCCATTCGTTTCATAAACCTATTTTAGCTATAGAACATTTTTGTCCCATTCCGGTCAAGTTAAAATGAAGTTTGACAGAAAGGGACAAAGCAGTTCGATAGCTAAAATAGGATTAAGACGCGAATGGCTTTATCTATACCTACTAATATTATAAAGAGGTAAAATTTATTTGTAAGTTTGTATGTAGGGGGTATCTCTGGACCTACCGGTTGCATTTGAAAAACTCTTTTTGCATTTGATAGCCCAATTCTTGAGGAAAGCTATAGGCTATTTAACATCACGCTATGATCCTTAGGAAACGAGCAAAAATAAAAATAAAGTCTGAAAGAACGCTAAGCGAAAACGACGTGATAGCGGTAGCGCGCGCGGGCAGGTGATGCGATGCCACGGGGTGGGGCACGGGAACAAGAAAATTCACGCGGACGAAGTCGCGCGCAGAAGCTAGTTATGAATAAGACAGTAAATCTAAACGGATTGTTCGGCGCTTGAATGACATTGACAGAGAGGCGTTGATGATAAACATTTGCGGAATTGTTTTCGATTGTTTTTTTATTGCCATAGGTGCAACCTGGTCACAATCTGGTACTAAGCTGCGATTTGCAAAAAACTAAAGAAAATAAAGAGAAAAATAGGTATGTTTATTTCTCACAGAAACACGTGCATAAGTACAAAAAAGATAAGTTAACTAGAATAAAAAATTAAATTAAATCACATCAATTTAAATTTCGCGGGCTACTCTAGCGCGTTCGCCTAAAGGAAATACGCATCTTATTTTTTGGAAAATAAGTTTATTATTATATTGATCTATACAACATAGCGAGATGTCGCCTCGCGCCGCCGCGCCGACGCCGCAGTGCCACACAACCGACGGCCCCCAGTGCTACACAAGGGCTGCTCGTTTCATTAGAGCTGGCGACTGACCTGTCGTAACGTAGCATTAACAGCGAGCTGTACAGCATTTGCCGATTGACCGGTATCATTGCGCGTTCTATAGGTACTCTGCTCGGCCGTGCTCCATCATAAGGCGATGCTCCGCCCCGTCATTGAGACGTAACGTACCTGTCTAACACTCAAAGGGATTAAAGCCAAAAACCGACAACCAGCACCCCGATTGCGTACCTAACACGTTCTATAACAATCCGAAAGATTTTGAAGGCAATTCTTAATCCATTGTTTCTTCATAATATTATTATAGGTATTTGAAAAATTTATCTGCTAAGCAACGTAAATATCGCAAAGGACGTTGTTCAATAGGCAAAATTAATGACTTTCCCATTGTAAGTGTGTTACGCAATTAGGTACACACGGCTACATATCAAGCTATACATTTCCAGCTTTAGCTGCCCTCGCATTGTATATGCTTTTCGTACAACAAGAAGTCAGTTTATACTGAAAAATGTATAGCTTGATATGTAGTCGTGCGTACCCTGTAGAGTAGATGAAGCACGCAGAGATCGCGGCTGGCGGCTTGGCTCGCTGTGCTAACTGTGCGAATGCTCGCATCGTAACGTAATAACGTGTAGCGCGTTACGTTGAAATGGTCAGTCGCTAGCTGAACAGTTTAATTTATTAGCAAACATCAAACACTTACGCGATTTCTTAAATGCTTAAACAATAATAAATAATAACGATTTTTGGAGTATTTTTAATTTAGGGGAATTTTGACCGTTTATTTTTATTGCTTACGCTATTTACATAAACAATGCGAATTTAAGCAACACAAAATAATTATTTTGGTCTGGAATAAAATTGCACCTTCTCTCATAGTAATGCCGAGGTATTGCACGTTTTCAGTATTTTTATATGCAGGAAAGTAAACCCATTTAGATTTACATTGTTAGTGTATTTACTGGGTGAAAAAAAGGTGACCAGTGGTGGGAATGCATCTTCTTACATTTTAAAATTAATTTACTCAAATGAAAAAAAAATATTACTCAATGCAAAACATTCAGGTATTTTTAATAACTGCCTTTTAAAGAATTGAGCTTTAGCCAGAAGACCAATTTTGAATTATCAATAGGAAATGAATTGTATGCTTTCTTTAACATTTGAACACGCAGTATTCTCTCCCATTAATTAATTCCCATTGATTGATTAATTGATTGTTTAATTTGTATATTAACGAGCTGATCGTGGCGCTCAGCAGCCAGCATGTCGGCTGTCACATTGACGGTACATGTGTCAATAATTTAAGTTATGCTGACGACATGGTGCTGATGAGCGCTTCGGTTTGCGGCTTGAGGAAGCTGGTACAGATATGCGAGGAATATGCTTGTGGTCACGGTTTATTGTATAATGTAAAGAAGAGCCAGTGTATGATCTTCGAGACCGCCAGTGCGAAATGTCCGGGAAACATACCTCCGGTCAAACTTAATGGGGTTCCTTTGAAAAGGGTTGACCAGTTTACATACTTGGGGCATGTTTTGACTGTCGACCTCAAAGATCACGCAGACATGGAACGGGAGCGGAGGGCGTTGTCTGTTAGAGCGAACATGATCGCCCGCAGATTTGCGCGATGCTCTTATGATGTTAAAGCTACGCTCTTTAGAGCGTACTGTACATCGCTGTACTCATGCAGTCTGTGGGCTCACTACTCTAATAGAAGTTACAGCGCCATCCACGTCCAATACAATAACGCGTTCAGGGCGGTGATGGGGCTACCCCGATACTGCAGCGCCTCGGGTATGTTCGCAGAGGCTCGCACCGATTGCTTTCACGCGACCATGCGCAAGCGTGCCGCGTCCTTGGTGCACAGGGTTCGGGTTAGTCCCAACATCGTACTGGCGATGATTGCGGGAAGGCTGGACTGCCCATTCATTCGGCATTGTTCCAGCAGAAATGTAGCTGTACCAGTGTCGGAGAGGGTGTATTAATTTTATTGTTTCGATTATTTATTTTGATTTAATTTTATTTGATCTATTTTTATTTGGTGTTTTTGATTTTATTTTAATTGATCTCATTAATTTATCATTATTTTTTTATCATTACTATTAATTTGTTAATTTATATCTAGCTATGGGTGTTATTTACTTACCTGAAAATAAATGAATTTATTTATTTATTTATATTAACTCCCAGGAACCTAATAAATAAATACAAATAAGTAAACTACATTTTTATTGCCACCAATCAACTGGGTCAATAATCCTATGGTAAGGACTGGTCATCTCTTAGCCGCCACAGCTTATTTTAATTTAATTTAATATTTGAATTGTTTTTTTCTCTTTATTACGGACGATTTTAACTTTCTGCATCGTTCTCACATGCATATTTTCAACATGAATGATGTAATCAATATTTTGTAACCATATTTTGATTGAAAAGAGTGGCCATGGATTTTCTTGCCCATTCTTTTCCATAGGTACCTACTACGCTTTGGAATGGGAGACTAGCTTCATCTTTCTGACTGATCGACCCCTTGACAATTCAAATGTGCCTGTAATTGGTTTATTTGAAATAAATGCTTTGAGTTTGAGTTTATGAAAATAAACAAATCAGGTAACAATGATTTTGCCTAAATCTAGAACCTAATATTGTCATTTTGGTGGCAAGAAATACAAGATATTATTTTTGCTAATTTATGTCGGCTCAGTTTGCTCCTCAGATGAAGCAAGCTATAATAAAAATATCATTGAATGCAGGTATACTTTTTAATAAAATTAAAAGATTTTTCTCATTATCAGCAATTTTGGATGCCTGACCGCCTTTTTTTCCACCCTGTTTATACAGCGTCTCTCGTATATATAAGTACAGCGTTTTTATGACGAATATTGTATGCGCAGTAGTTGTTGCAACTCATTTGATAATTTAATGAGTCGTAAATGATGGCAGAGTCGTCTTCTATGTCATCTATTCAATATCGACGATGCAAACAATTACAACAACACTGTCAGTGTTGAAATATTACACGAAACATCGATGACGACCAGATACGGATCGTAGGTAAGTAACTACGGGGTGGTCGCGGGCGCCTACGCGTTGAGGTCCATGTCGGCGAAGATGTCGCCGCGCGTGGCCACGCACAGCGCGTAGTGCGTGTTGAGCTGCTGCAGCAGCTCGCGCTCGTCCAGCATCTCCAGCGCGTCCACGCGCGCGCGGTCCTCCTCGGCGAAGGAGCGCCACACGGCCTCCATGTCCCAGGCGCGCGCCGCGTCGAAGCCCAGCGCGCGCAGGCGCTCGGCCTGCGCGGCCGGCGAGCGCGCCAGGCGCACGCCCTCCAGCACGCAGCCGCGCGCGCTCAGGTTGCGCACCATGACCTCGCCGAACTTGTCGCCCAGGTTGCACTGCTCGTACACCAGCAGCGCGGCGCGCGGGAAGCTGTCGGCCAGGTAGCGCAGCAGCGCCTCGGCGGCGTCGGGCCGCAGGTACACCAGCACGCACTCCGCCAGCAGCAGCGCCGGCGCCTGCGCACCCGCCCCCGCCCCCGCCCCCGCCGCCGCCAGCTTGCGCCGCACCTCGGCCAGGCAGCGCAGGTCGCAGCCCAGCAGGTGGTACCCGTCCGAGTGCAGGTCGCCCTCGCGGATCATCACCTCGCCGTCTGCAACCGAACCGACGACCGTGGTGACTCGACCGACTCATCCGACTTACTAGATAAATCGTTTCATTGGTTGCATAACTCTCATCGATCATTAAGTCTTTTGACTCCAATATTACTTATTTTGTAGCTTCTACCTGCAGCTTTAGGTCTAAGGTCTGCCATCTGAGGTCTACCCCAGACAAACTGAACTGACCCGAACATAATTTTAAATAAAAAAAACCGGCCAAGTGCGAGTCGAATCACGCATAATAAAGGGTTCCGTAGTTGGGATCAATTTATCCCAAAAACAAACTTAACATTGTAGTTGAAAAACATGTTTTCCCATACATCGATATACGTCACGGTCAATTCTCCAACTGCAAATGTAAGTTTGCAATTGCAAAAAAAATGTGATTAAACTACAAATTAACGATTTTTGAACTTTTTCACTTAATTGTGCTGTGAGACCTCGCTTCTTACAAAATTTCATAATTCAAAGGAAAATAACCTATAAATTTTGATTTATTTGCGAGTATTGAAATATTTCGCATAAATGGCCATATTTTTTAATTGCACTTACTTAGAAGCTTGATTTCTTTTGAGCTCCGAGGGGCCGTAGAGTTACGTATTTGATATTAATTTCAATTTCATACCTCCACATGTTCCTGAGAAACAGAGTAGTGGCAAACTAACAGACAGACGGACAACAAAGTGATCCCATAAGGATTTCGTTTTTTTCTTTTTGAGTATGGAACCCTAATAACAACGTTTTGACATCACCTAGAGGAGCAATGTGCTCCAGTCAAAGTACCAGGCTGCCATATCTGTCTATCCCACAAGAATCATGAAATTTTCTGGGGGGTCACTAGACTTGAACACTAGAGTGTAAATAGAGAAAACTGAATAGTGCAGTAGTACTTTTTAGTTGCAAATGATTCTGTGTGGTATTACATTCAGTTCAGTTGTTAGTTTTAGTACTTTTAAAAAGTCTCCATAACTTTGATTTTATAAATAATCGTCCAGCATAGCACAACCCTTAAAGTGACATGTGATACAAGTGATTCATTCAAGTGTCTATTGAATTAACAGAAGAATAAAGATGTCATACCTTCATTTGATATTTTCTGAAGAAGTTGCTTGTTACGCTTAATTATGTGACATTTTTTAGAAGTAACTGCTGGGAAATCCAGTTCTATGAAGTTGCCCACTGCCTGTGTTGTGTCCTTAAGGCGCCAGTATAATGTGTCAAAACCACAGCCCAAGTTTATTATCTGGCATTTGGTGCCGCAACGCTGTAAATATTACACATTGTTAACCCTACATCCTCATTAAATATATTCCCATACTACAATGCAGTCTTTTTTTATGTTGTTGCATGGCAAGCAAGCAGGCTGCTGGCAAGTGGGCACTGATGACCACAGACACAAAGAGAAACAAAGCTGTATCTGTAATGTGTCATATGCCAGTACCATGTTCATTATAACCACTTCCCGGACAAGCTCCTCCACTAACACCTCTAGTACTCACTATCATTAAAACAAACAAAAAAGATAAGAGTGATGTTATTGTTATTAATGTTAAAGCTTCTGCATGTTTGAATACTAGCTACAGTATATTGTGATGCCTCTAACCTCTAAGAACTGATGAATAAATATTTCCATAGCCCTGACTCGGGCGTAGTAGCCGCGATTAATCTCGGGCGCCTTGCGGTCAGTGTGCCGTGCAAAGTACGAGATGTAGTCATCCTTCCAGTAGCCGAGCTCAACGGCGCATCGCTTACATTCCGTAGCGTCTGTGTTCGTCGCAATGATTGCCTCGTCCTCCGCCGTCCATGATTTTATGTTATCCATTTTGTAAACACTAATGATAGGAATGATGCCACAAAATTATGTAATGTTTACGCAAAACATAACAGGCACCCAAGAATAATTGTGGAATTCACTCTATATAAGCAGCAAGTGCGCCTAAAATAGAACAAATGTTTATACTATCATCTTAAATACAGTGATATTATTAAAACTTTAGCAACGTACAAACAAACTAATGTCATCAGTGGTTTTTGACATTCATTACCAAAAACCAAAAATTTCATGACAGTCAGGATTCTTTTTTCTATTGTTTCTTGTGGAACAAGGCTAGGGTCAGTGACCATGCTGCCTAGTCATCAATTCGTAATTTGTTGTAAATTCAGATTCATCAGTTTATTTTTTGATAACTAAGGTAAATCCAGGTATAGTCATTAGTATAATATATATCGTTAAGTAAGTAAATCCAGGTAAAGTCAACAGTTCCTTATTTTTGTTAAGTAAATCTAAATCTTGTAGACGTTGGACAGTGCTGCCACCTACACCTTTCAATTTTTAATCCCATTTCCAAGATAATATTTACAATAATAAACAGTCCGGCCGTCGAGGGAATGTGACACCCGACAGATTCATACAATCGACTACGTGTATTGCGAATTCGATCTTTACTATTTACTAGAATTGTTGCACTGACAGGTGTCAGGCACACATTCTCTTGTCGGCCGGGGATTTCTAGTAGGCTCGGAATAAAAGGTTGACAGCACTGGTTCTTCATTCGTCAGGGTCGTCAACAGATTCAGAGTGGGTGTACTGCAGTGATGCCAGACTGAGGGGAATCCCCCAAACTTGGAGGATTTTTATAGTCAAAGGAGTACAATTTGGGCGATATTTGGAGGGAAAATGCTAAGTTGAGAGGGAATTGGGGGATTTTTATTACCAAAACTATAATCCGGGAAAAGCCCCGGTTAGCCGTGATGATTAAATCGGTAGTTTCAAAAGAAATTTTGCGCAGCGTTATCAATTACGTTTTTAAAGCTTCCGGCTATTTCTAAATTATGATTTTGATACATGACACGAAAGAAAATATTCTCAACACAAGTTACTAAAATCTTCAGGCATCCAATTAAATAAATATTCTGAAAGCTTTAACAAAAATACACAGTAATGGAAGCTATTGCTGAATTAGTATAAAATTGTATTTCATTAATAAATATTAATATTTTGGCATTTGTGGGGCTTTTTTTTCTAAATTCTGAGTTTTAGTGGGATTTCGGGGAAGGTTTTGGGAAAAAGCGAGACTGCCATCTATCTGGCAACCTGGTGTACTGTCTGTCAGTGTCAGACAAGACGTGCAGACAAGTGTCAGCCACAGAACCACTCATCAATGCCAACCCTATAAAGGTATATAATATTTAGGTTCTGTGCTCCTATAAGGGTATTTAAATTCTGTGGTTCTGTGCTGCCAAGTGCCTCTCCGGGAAGAGAACGAATATGGCGGGAATAACATGAAGGAAACGAAAACCTAAGTAAAAAATAAATAATAATTGACCATCATGGAAATCATTGTCAAGAAATATGAAATTAAGTACCTAAAATAGCTAAATATTCTTTGTTCTTTGTATCAAGTTTGTACTTCGAAAAGTGGAAACCTAAATTATCAAGCCGAAACAAAGCGAGTGAATTAAGTGAATTGTGTAGTGAAAGTGTTGTGCTAAATAATACCTCCCGCCGCTTGACAGAATTATTAAAAAATAAGACTTATTATCGAGCAATATATAAATATATTAAAAACACTCGAAGAAATTTAGTGAAGTAAATTAAATAAAGACTTTGCTAAAAGGTCTTAGCAACCAGGCCATAAAATACTTATAAAAAAAAAACTGCCTCTCCCTATAAAAAATGTACTCTGTGCTTAGGGTTACGATATCGAAACGAAGGTATCGATACTGTAATCGATACCAGTATCGCATCAAAAGTATCGATACCAAGATAAGTATCGCAACAAAAGTATCGATACCAGTAGGTTTCGATTACTTTTTGCAAAGTTTTATTCACATTGATTTTAAAGGAATAAAACAAGAATAATGGTACTTATAATAATAAATCTTATTATTACGTTAGTTTAAAGCTTTTTGTCAAGAGAGGCGCTGAACGAAGACAGGTTTTTGGGGTTTCACAGCCAAATGGCAAAATCGAAACCCTTATAATTTCGTCATATCCGTCCCTCCGTCCGTTCAGACACAGCTATTTAACTCGGAGACTTTTTGCAGTACGTATATAAAAAAAACATGGAAATAACGTCTATTCTGTGCACCGTTAAACAATAGTGTAGTGAAATTACGACAAAAAACAAGAAGGGGTGGCTCTCCTCATACATGGTTCTCAAAAATCAATACACATAAGTGTATCATTGGATCCCATAGGGAATTAAAAAGATTATGTTGTTTCTACGTGACTTTTTATTTAAGACAATAGTTTTTGAGATATGGGTTCGTTTCGGTTACAAACGCATTGATAACTTTCTTTTTCTTCGTTTGTTGTGAGAAATACTATAAAAGAAAGACTTATTTTTGTGGTCGATAAAATCGATACTGTGCATGCGTAAATATTCATCCGAACTCTTCACTAAGCGTTGTCCGACACGCACTTGGCCGGTTTTTTTATTCTTTGTTCCATAGCATCGATCAATATACCGGTGCGGTGTGCAAGCGGCGTTATGCGTATTAACTTATGGTTGAAATTCCTTGTCCTTGATAGTGGTGTGCTAAAGGGTATCGATTACATTTGAAAGTATCGATTCCTGGTGTAGTATCGGAAACAAAGTAATCTATTACAAAAATACTCGGTATCGAAACAAAAGTATCGATACCAATGAGTAATCGATTCTTTTTTCGTATCCCTATCTGTGCTGCCAACCACTGCTGTCAACAGACTAGAATAATAAAATCTGCCCATCTGGGCTCATCAGCTGTTTTTGAAGATTTAAACTGCTCTGCTAAAAACATAATAATTCAGTTTTCAGTTAACAATATGAGTACTAAAGATTTGTTAAAGTTTTTGAAATTTATAGACAACTTAACTGATATAAAATTTGATATTAGACCAAGTTTACCGTCAAATTCGCCTTCTATTATTCCACGATTGACTCGGCCTCGAAATGAAAATTTTCAAAATTATGATGATGTAGACTTTTTCAAAATATACAGGATGTCAAAGAAAACAGTTTTATTCATATTAGATCAAATTAATGAAGAGCTGGAATTTGATAGTGACAGGTCCTAGATTTGTCTGTATTAGTAACCAGACAGGATTTAGCATTTGCATCAGAGATATATATCGATTATTTGCATAAGTGTTTTCCGTTGAGGAACAGCCTCTCTTTACTTGATATAAGAGTACTTAACCCTGACTAGCCCTTTTAATGTACTACGGAAAATAAATCATCTTATGACTAGCTTTTAAAAATCAATATATTTAGTACAATGTTTATTTCTCGCTTTTGCTCATGATACAGGCATTCATGAATATGTTGTAAAAAATGTTACTTAACATTTGTCTTCCAGAAATGAAAGTGTGGCTCCAGTGGAACAGTTATTAATAGCACTCAGGTTTTATGCCACGGGAACACATCTCCAGGCCATAGCTCATAGTCATGGAGTGAGCGTACCCACTGTTAGTAGAGTGGTGAAAAAGGTGTCAAAAGCTATAGTGAAGCTACACCCAAGATACATTAAAATGCCAGCATCACAGGAGGAAATAGATTATTGCCAGAGGGAGTTTTTTAACATTGCAAAGTTTCCATTTGTTGTTGGTTGCATAGATTGCACTCACATTAAAATCCAATCTCCAGGTGTGTACTTTATATTTAAGTATTTGGCTTTCTTTAATGGAAAGTGTTATTCTGCACAGTCAGTAATGTTACCACTTTGATGATAAAGCAGAATACACTTTAGATATTGTGTATTAAAAAAGTTTAAAGGAAATATGTACAACAATAGTGTACTGATTTAACATCCTTATTTCCTTATTGCTTCCCTTAATTTGTATGTTAGTGTGTATTTAAATAGATGTTTAATATATTAACAGGTGGAGCGAATGGAAAGCTTTTCCGAAACCAGAAAGGCTACTTTTCTGTCAATGTACAGACCGTGTCTGATGCAAAACTGAAAGTTAGGAATGTGGTGGCACACATGCCCGGCTCCACTCCCGACTCAGTAGTTTTTAATAACAGTCAATTATGTCGGGATTTTGAGATGGGAGTTTATGGAAGTTCATGTTTGTTGAGTGATAGTGGATACCCGCTTAAGGTAGATAAAATAATTATAATATCAATTTATTCATATACATACTTAATATGAATTTGTTCATATTTAATTTTACTATAATTACCTAATATGGGCTTGTTGTAATTTATAAATAAAATACAGATTTCAGTAAAAATTATATACTTAATCTAAGTAAACTGTCTTCAGTAGTTCTGAGTCTGCTGGTGTCTCAACTGTAGCAATGTTTTTTTTCTTTGTTAACAGAAATATTTACTGGCACCCTACTTACACCCAAACACAAAACCACAGGAGCAATATAATCATAGCCAAACTACGACAAGGAATACAGTAAAGAGACAACATGAAGTGTTGAAATGCCGATTTCCTGTCCTTGCTGTTAGCTTGCGAATCAACCTGCAAACAGCAGTCAATGTTATTGTAGCATGTTGTATACTACACAATATCTGCATAGATAAAGGAGAGGATATCCCACCTAATGAAATGGACATCAGTAATACAGATACTAACATACAAAAAGGACAAGTTGATCAGAATGATCATGATCAGTATAATGAATATGATGACAGAAGAACTGTAATCACAAACAATTTTTTTTCATAAAATACCAGGTGGTAACGGCCGCGACGTACGAGTTGTAGGTCGTAGGTTCGAACCCAGACAAGCGCTATAATTTGTGTAAATTATTTCATCACCACTACTCTCAAAACGGTGAAGGAAAACATCATCAGGAAACTGGCATGTCCTAGAACCAAAAACTTCGAAGACACGTGTGACATCTACCAACCCGCACTAGGCCGGCGTGGTGGGTTACAGCCCACTCCCTCTCACTGATAGGGGGCCTGTGTCCCAGCAGTGGGAACACCATTGGTAGGCTGATTATCACAAGTCTGCAAATTTTAACTCTTATTTTCCCTTTTGGACTTGAATGCTGATCTTGTGGTACCTATTTTGGTGTGCTGATTACGAATATGTTGTACTTGATTTTTACTATCACCTTCAGTTTTTTTAAATCCCTTTGTGTGAATTCGCAAAAAAAGGCAACTATAGGTAGGTACTATGTATTTTTTTTTTTTTATTACAATTAAGAAACAATTACATGACTAAAATATTAAAAATACATTTAAGGGACAGTTATAAATAAATTCAAAATATTAAATACTTTTATGGTACCTACTTACCACAAAAGTATTTAATATTTTGAATTTATTTATAACTGTCCCTTCCTAACCTAACCTACCCTGCTTTTTTTTTCACCGAAGCTCCGAATATGAGAAAGAATAAGTCTTCACTGGTGTTATTCTGAGGTTCTCTCCATAACACAGGCGATAGGAGATCAAAGGTATTGTTTTTCCCCTTTGACCACTTTCGAAGTTCACGAACGCATGTCGTACAAATTTTATGTGGGATAGTGTGACCCACTGTTTATCTTGATTGGCGATTGCTAGGCCGAAATACATAATCTGTAAACGTTACCTATGAATTCGGTAATGTTATGCTTCTGTTTTGTCAGCATAAACTGCCCACAAATGTAGCAAAAATTGTTCGGAGAGTTCGACACTTTCGCGATGACATTTTGTAAGTGAGCGGTTACGAATTGCACAGAAGTACCTACTGAATTTGCAAAAAACAATGATGCTATGTATACAAAAAAAATATTAATCTACCTTCATTAACCCTTTTCTAACGATTTAAGTTAATTTCTATTTTAAAAAAAAAACGTTAAGTCTACAAGAAATGAGGAATAAGGGTATGTCACTTAGTTAAACTAATTAATGATTGTCTACTGCAACCATTCAGTGTGTTTTTTGTTCAATAAGAAGCGATAAAAATAAAATATGAATTAATAAAATAACTAGGAAGGCCTAGGTAATTTAGGCAAAAAAAAAAATGATGCTAAATAAGTAACTAAATACATGATAGATTTTTTTTTAATATTTTCCCCGTAATCAGCGTCCCAAAATCTATCCAAATCAATCATCAAAACTGAAAGGGGAAACCATGGTCTAAAAAAACAAGGTCTGGCATTCCGGGAGTGACACATGCTTACGTCACTATCCAGTTGCCACTTTATTGCAACAAAACACGAATTATGGAAACATTTTAGTCACCATTCTGTAAAAAAAAATTTTTATAGCATTTCAATTGTCGTTTCGTTTTTCTAATCAAATGAAACAATTAAATTTAAGCATATACCAACGTAATTGTTAGTTAAAACCTCATTGTTGTATCGGATTCGTGCAGGTAATAATGGCGGTTGGGGAGTTATTATTACACTACCGGTAACACAGCGGTGATGACGTAGGCTTGTGTCACCCTGTGTCTCGGAATGAAGTACCTGGCGAAGTATATTATTATAACATGGGGGAAACCATTGACATCTTAGAATAATAACCATAAATATATTAAAAAAAAACAGTATATCTATGATAATAACGCATAGAAGCCGCGTCTAGAACAAAACACGAGCTATATCGTGTGTTCACTTCATTTTCTTTGTGTCCATGAGCCGAATGTTCCTCAAACGCACATATTATGTAGCTTTCAGTGATACCATTACTAGGCCGTTACCCACAAAAGTATGGGAAAACGCACTAATATGTTGCTGGATCAAATCAGGACAAGTATTTTATGTTATCAGGAACTGGATAAGTAGAAACTCGTGTAAACAGCATGATTTTGATCCTTTCATAACAGGTGTGTCCTCGACCAGAAAATACCTGATCCTTAGCTTTTTTAATAAAAATTTTGTATGTTGAGGTTTTTATTCTTGTATTGATTATGAAATGTGAATTTAGTTTATGCTTGGATGATATACTGTTTTTATTTCTTTTTTGGTACTGTGTTGTGTTGTTCACACTATTTCCAATCTGTTTTAGACGTGATGACTTTTAATTGGCCGTCAGTCTCACATACTGCTTTTTATTCTGTTTGTTTTAGCTGTAAGTCATCCATAATTAATAAATAAATCAATAAATGAAGATGATTTTCATGTAATATGACATATTTTTACGGAATGTAAACATATTATAAATATTATTTATATACCTAATTTTTATATAGTTTTGTATTTTTAGTTGGTTTCCATGAATCCTCTTTGTAATTACCTACTTCGAATTATTTGTATCCAAAGATTGACTATCACAGAATCGACAGGAAAGCTTAAAAATAACAAATAAATGGAATGCTCATATTGCATTTAATACTCGTAAGTAGTTAAGTACACAATCAGAATAGGCACACCAGGTAATTAATACAGCACTTGGTTTATGTACCTAATTAAATAATTACAGGAAAATAATCACAAACAAACTTATACGTTATTTGGTCCGGTTTTATTTAATTAAGTACAGTCAATTCCTAATTAACTTTTAGTTTAATAACACAGCGGCAGCAGTGTCGACTCGATAACGACCATAATTTAGAGGCCATAAATAAAATTTTCATGAAATCATGACATTTGAGGCCAATTCTAACTTAATGAGTTGGATTGCTGGTCCTAATGATTATAATTCTGTAAAACCATATTTGTTACAACGCACAGTATTGTTTTTGCTTCAAAAAACGGACATCCCCATTTTATTACCTTACTCGATAAAACAGGTCATTTTAAAAGCAAGACTAGAACACCCGAGTGACAATTTTGCCCCAATCTGGAGATATAATTTTTTTCATTTTTTTTCTATGGTTTCCATAAAAACCATAGAAATCGCAATAACTTTAGATCCAATCGGTTTTTGTTATATCTTTGATTGCAATTACTTGATGCTTTATATTAAGTAAATTCTCAAGCAAACTCAAAATTTTTATCGTTAACCGGAAGTGAGTAACATCAATGTTTACATATTATCGATTTTCTTTTTTTATGGGCTTATTTCATGGAATTTGCATTCAATATCAAGACAAGCTGTTGCTTTGGCACTAAGAAGTACCTATTTAAAATATCATATCCAAATCTTATGGTATCTAGAATTTACAGGATTCTGAAATTTTGCCACTAGGGTTGACACAAGTCGTATTTAAAAAAATGTTTTATTATTGAAAAAGAACAACATGATAATGGGGCCCTGTTCCCGATACCGATGGGCTACTATTTTTTTATATTTTTAAATTGTTTATATGTATTAGTTTTTAAGAAATGTTTAAAAATGTAAAATAATATGTTTAAAAATAAATAAAGGACATAATAACATGGTTATCTGAAAGATGTTACAATATCATTGATTTTGACATTTTTAATGATAAATCCAACTATTTTTATATTATTTTATAAATAATTAAAAACAAATTAAATTAAAATGAATAAACAGAATTATAATGCTATAGAAATCCTACTAGTTTTATAAATGTACAATTTTTTTGCCTTTTAGATATTTGTTTGGATATTTATTAGTTTAGTAATGAAGCCGATTCTCTTGTCACAAAATTCTCTAAACTCTTAGAGCATTTAACCTATGGAGACAGCATAGCTGAGCAAACCCCTCCGCCAAAGTCAATTGGCCATATGACCATGCACGTTATATAAAACTAGTTCATTCGCTGACCGCCGCCATTCAATCCCGATAAGAGTCAAGCGGTGTTCTTTTCGAAACCGCGACTCAGACCCCTCCTCCCCCGTCCGCTGACCATGTACGGCAAGCCTATCCCTTGGGAGAAGCGAGCCAAATACTTGGGCGTCGTCCTAGACCAGCACCTCTCCTTCTCGGAGCACATAAAGCAGGCGCGCTCGCGCGCCGCTTTCGCTCTCGTTAGGTTCCACTCCGTCCTGAATGCACGCAGCAAATTGTCACTTAGGTGCAAATTGCGCATTTACACAGCGTGCATTCGCCCCATCATGACCTATGCGAGCGTAGTTTTCGCACAAGCGAAGCCCCATCACATCCATAGGATGCAGACCCTCCAAAACCGGTTCCTCCGCAGGGCGACCGGTGCCCCTTGGTTTGTTCGGAACGAAAGTCTACATCTCGATCTTAAAATCCCGACCATCAGTCAGTTCATGAAACGCCTATCCAAGCGTTTCTTCGACTCCGCCGCCACTCACCGCAACCCTCTGGTTGTCGCGGCCGCCAGTTATGTCCCCTCCCGAATCAGTCATACCCGCCGTCCCCGGCATGTCCTAGTCGACCCCGATGACCCCATAACCCTCCTCCAGGAGAGCAGTAGGGCCACCAGTACAGTGCACAAACACAGACCGCCATCGTTCCGACCTCGCCGACGAGGTCCCACGCGACGACCCCCCCGCATCCGTTCCCCCCGTCCCCAGTCCGATGAGGCCTCAGCCCGCGCCGTAGCTGAGCCTGTAGCTTTAAATTCCCCGATTAATAATCATGATATTAACCTTTCGATCCAGCCCGTCCCCAATATCGCGCTGCCCTCTCCCGATGACGCCCTAAGCCGAGGTCCGTACCCCACAGGGGGTGCCCTTAGCGTGCGGTCATCTAACATTTAAGTTTAGTTTTAAATTTTTCCGCTCCTGGCTGGAGGCCTTTTAGAGTAAAATCCGAAAGGCAACCACAGGACTGACCGGTTAAGCAGCCACGACCCCCAGTGGTCAAAACTGCGAGTTGCCCTTCCAAAAAAAAAAAAAAAAAGACCATTGACATTGTGTATCGTGTTGTGTCGTAACTGGGTCATTATCTTAAAACATGTCTAGTGAAAAAAATATGACTTAAATTTTATATTACGTAATTTTTACATTTCAAGGAGTTCTTTGGCTAGGGTCATCTTTGATGTTTTAGAAAACATTAATTTATTACCATTTTGCTCAGTATTTTAATAGATAAATTAGATTTTACATGGGTATACTTCTATTTTCGTTCCATTCCGTTACTAAATATATATGAATATGAAAAGAAAACAAACAAACATGTTATTCCTAAATTCGTTTTTATTTATGAATATAATCAACAATCTATACATAAAGAACAGTCAGTATGATACAACTATTATATTTAATTATTTATCAATACAATCATCTCCATTCCGATACTTTTTGGTAAAAATAGACACAACTTTACATGCTTATTATCTAAATTATTCCCTATATACTATTGAGATCTGTTTTTAATGTTTAACATAGCTTTTTGTAACTAAAACTATAGAAAAATAATATCTATTAGTATTCGTTTTTTTTTTTTAAACAATTTATGTTAAAAATAATTTGGGACAAGTCACGGAAAAACCTTTCCGGTATCGGTATGGAATAGTAAAGCTGATTTCACAAAAGACTAGAAAAGAGATCAAATTTCTTTGGGCAACTAATCAATTGAATTCTTATTCTTAGTAATTATCACAGTATCACTACAACAGATTTCTTTTTGTCGATCAATGATACCTATTTATTCATATAAGGTACCTACCTACACTCACAAATTACGTAAAAGTGAATACTTATTTTACTCACTTTTACGTTATTTGTGAGTGAAAAAAAAATACAAAATATAATTTTAAATGCTTCGACAGAGGATACAATCATGTTATGAGTTAATAGCATGATCGGTAACATTAATATTAATTACGAGAATTGGGCTTCCAACTCTGCAGGAGGTTCCCTAAGTCGTGTCTCTATAACCAAACCGCGCGTTCACTGCTGAAGGCATGTTTTATATTTTTTTTATCAGCAAAAGAACGCGTGGTTTAAGGCTCATTTGCGTGGCAATTCAAGTACGTTGATTCTAAGAATATATCGCAGAAAAGTATCGCCTTGCGCGGTATTCGTGCCTGTCTGCATGAAGCTTCAAGAGCATTACACGAGTTAAGGAATAACGTGTATATTGTATGAAATAATTCCACCAAAACTGGAAAAATTATATAATTAAACCATTTTATCCTCCCGAAAATTGCACTTACACATTACACAAACAACACACACAATTAATGAATAGGTACACATTATTTAGGATACCTCGCCAAAACATTCTTTACAAATATAATCAAAAAAGCATTCACCCTCAGTACAAGTAATACAATACCTCTTTTCACATGCCATACACTTTATTAAATCTTTAGAATTAAAGGGAACTTTTTGTTTACATAAAGCGCATGCTATGCAACGAGAAATTACTGTCCTTATGGAAGAGTTTGCATTCCTAGAGACGTTTTCCTTATTTTTTTTGTTATGGTGTGGTTTTAACATTTTAGGTCTTTTATATTTTGATCTAGTGAGATCCGAATCTTTTGTAATGTCGATCGTTTTGGAAGACGGTGCGCAAGGTGATGCTGAGGATTTTTGCGCCAAATTATCAGTAACAATATCGGGTGAAGAAAAATTTGAAATATTGGCACAATCTTTAGTATGGCTGGATGAATCAGTCGTGATAGAAAATAACTGACCTGATGTCAAATCTACAGAGGTAGTAGCCACCTCATTATCAGTTACAAGATCGGGTGAAGATACGTCAACAATCGAAATACTAGCAGAAGTGAAATGTGGAGAAGTAGGGATTATGGCACAATCAGTAATCAGATCAGATGAAGGAAAATCTATTAGAGAATCACTGTCTGAAAGCGGGTCGGAAGAGGCAAATATCATTGGCCAATCAGGTACAGTATCCACCGGAAGTTGTCCAACTTCCGGTGGATACTTTTCCTGATTGGCCGAAGTGCTAGACGAAGTCTTAGCACAGTCTAACGAGTGAGCTGAAGATAAGTTTTGGCCTTTATCATAAGAGGTAGCTGAGATTGGCTCAGATGGTACACATTTTGTTTCAGCTCTAACAAATGTATGTTTTTTTAATAAATAGCAATCACACACTTCGTGTGTATCTAAGCAGCAAAAACAACTTAATACTCTATGATTTATATATAGCGCCTGAGCGTGACATATTACTTGATGAATAAGCAAAGTGCCAGGAACGGCTTTCAAATTATTAGGAATTTTATGCGCAATGTGATCAATTTCCGGATTCTCAATATAAAAATATTTAATATTAGACTTCACTAATGATGTTAATATCTGAAATGTTTTTGTACCATCTGTAACATCCTGGCCATACGCAACTTGCTTATCTAGAGTTCTTTTAACAGCACCACCAATGCCGTCAGCTACACCTTTGCCATGACCGCTTTCTGAGAAATTCCATGTGCAAAATTCAAAACCCAGCTCTTTAGTAAAAACATTTAGCGCATAAAAGTTTTTTTTTTGTCGATATTGGGTACTTGGCCCATCTGAGAAAAAATGAATAGTTTTTACTTGTGGAGTCGACGTTTTCACTAAATTAATAACAGGCATCAAATGGGCCCAGATCGCTGACGGTTCGTGGCATTTGTTGTCCGATATAGTACAAAAAGACTGCGATTTGTTTGCCCAGTAAATCATACCACAGTGTAATGTTACTTGGTTTTTGACAAAATGCGTAGATTGCACTTCCTCATTTGATTTACATTCGTAATTTTCACTGAAATCACATAAAATTAGTACCTCAGTAGATTTTAACTCCGCAATTTTTTCACGGTATTTTAATTGTTGGTGTTTCCAATTAAAATAGTGAATTTTAAATGAAGCTATTTTCCCTTTAAAATTGTTAATTAGATCTTCAATGGTACCTTGTTTTAATTGTTTTGTTGTTTTCTTGGTTGTTTTCAGACTTAACTTTCCTCCTTCTATTTTTTCATAATTAAAATTTACTCTTTCCCATTGTTGCCACACTACAATTCTATTGAAATCGTGATGTGGCAGCAAATTATCCTGTAGCTCAAAACTTAAACTAGAGTCTTTACAATTAGCACAACGCCCATACATGCAGTCAAACGCATTCAAATCACAAGATAATTTTGATAGTACATCCGTAACAGTTTTAAATGTAGTTGGAAGCAATTTATACTTAACCAAAGCAGAAAACAACAAATTCATATTACTGTGTTTTATGCATTGGCAAGAATCTCGATTTTGAACATTAGGAGATAGAACGTAAAATGGTTTGTACCTGTAAAAAGTCATAAAACTGTACCTCCCTCCTTCCGCCTTATAAATGTTGTATAAATTTTGCAATGTGTCTGTGAGGTAACGAATTTGTTGCTTCTCTTTTTTGTGTGTCCTGCACTCTTTTTTTCCACTGGTATTACGGCTGATGTCATCTCTTAAAAAAAATAATTGAATTTCTTTTTTTATGCTTGTATTAAGTTGATTTGGATTGGGTGGTGTTCTTATTCGACTTTTCAAACCAAAAAGATGCGCCACATAAGTTTTTGACCTAGTCCTCCTTACAACGTCCGTGTGAATTATTCTTTTTAATACTCGTTTCTCTTTTTGCTTTTTCGTGTTCAAGTATGTATTACGTATGGCACATTCAAGGACTTCTTCTCTAGCTTGCATTTTCATTACTTTGTTTTTCCATTCTTCATTCTCCTGTAAGTTTCTTTTTTTCATACGGTAAATACTCTTTCGTAATGTATCTACCCTTTTTTGCAAATTCTTATTTTTAGCAGCCAGTGACAAACATACTTTTTTCAGCTTTTTAATTTTTAAACAGTATTTTGTTGAACATAAATTATTTATTGAGATAGATTGAGTAGCAGTCGTTTCATTGACTGTTACAATTTTATTTTCCTGATTTACTTTCTTGAGCCTTTGTTTCTTTTTTTGTTCTCTCCATTTTTTTCTTGTCTCTTCTTTTTCTATTTCAGTCATTTCTGATATCTTTTTAGTTTTTATTTTCATTCGCTGTAAATCTTTGATTTTATATTCTTCATATCGAATAGGATCTTTTTTAATTTTTTCTCTGTATCTTTTCATTTTTTCTGCGGGTGTTATAGGCATCTACAAATAAAAACGTAGAATTTTATAACACGAGCTAGCAACTCTCTTTGACAGAAAAAGGAAGATAGAAGGTTTTGGCTATAAGTGATAGAACAGGACCATCTAGTACTTTTATGAATAATTCAGGTAGTTATTGTAGAACTGTCAATAGAATTTAAAATTAATTTTCATACGCAACAATATCTGTAAAGCTCGAAATGATTATTTTTTTATCTATAAATCATATCAACGACTAACTATTATTACAACTTTTAGTTCTTCATTGGATTTTTTGTGGACACATTCTATTAAAAAATAGTCAAAAGTGAAATAGCATTTTATAACTAATAAGAAAACGTAACATAGAAAGGCAATTGATAAGTTAAGACTCAATAAGAGAATTTGTAAAATAGTGTTCAATGTACCTTAAAAACAATATTCACACTCGTCTTCGGTAAAATGATTATATATAGCATATACTTGACAGCATTGACACCAAAAGAAATCATAATTCAATAAATCTTTAACTTTTTCATTAGTACTTATTATGAAATGCTGCGGTTTTGTAGAGTACAAATCAGTAGAAAAACCACATCCAAAACATGTTTGTGCTAGACAAAAGTGAGTTACTAGCCATGGCCATTTTACATGATCATCGACCATTATTAGAAAATCATCTTTTCTTAAAAAATCATCAACGTCTAGAATAACTACCATTTTGTACAAGACCTGCAAATAAATTTTGCCTGTGTATTTATATATCCACAGTCACACTAATAAATTAAAAAATAAAAAATTATGTCCGATATGAAAAACGCTTTATACTTCCATTCCGAAACTTTTTCCAGTCTTCTTATACGTTACCAGTGTGAATGTCACGAAATGGAAGTAACGGAATCGTTCCTTGCTCTAGTAATATATTTATTGTTTATTAAATTAAACACATAATGGCAATTATAAGTTTCAAATCAGCTTCTCAAAAAACTTATGCTCCTAATAACAATTTCAACGTAATTAAAGTGTAAAACTTACCCTTGTTTCTGGTTTCGGTTTGTGGAACACCCAAAGTGATAACAAAAATCACGTACACTTTACATCACTGTGCGCCGACAAAATGGACGACTTCTAGCATGTAACGCCCCACCAAATGACTCTTTTTAGTGTTGCTATTTAATGGAATATTTGTTTGAAATGGTAAATTTATCGTAAACCTCAAAACTACAGTTTCGGAATGGAATTTTCCACTTAATCCTGTTTTAATACCCAACGGTTATTTTATCATTTAAAAATATCTAATTACTTTAAAAAATAAATAACTTGCTGGTATAAATTTTAAGTATATGGTTTCAAGGAATAATAAAAAAGTATAACATTTACTTTAAGCAGATAAAAATACGAGACGTATTACAATCTGAGTAATGGTATGGGACATGGTAAAATTACGGTTTCCTAATACATAATTTAACAATTATATTAAATACTTTTGTGGTATTACAGTTTCAATAATTGTTATTTATCAAGTATAAATAGGAGAATTTGTAAAAAAATATTCTACCGATAAATAGTTATAAAATAAATAAATATAAAATTGCAAAGTCATGGGACAGCTCCAAAACGCTATGTACATTTTTTTTGATAATGACCCAACTAAGTGTTCCCAGAAAATGGTAAACTGTGCAGTTTCCTCTTGCAAAAAGCGATCTGCTTCTTCAAATTTGCGAAACCATGGTGTTTCCTATCACATGTAAGTATAAATTATACATCGACATGGTTACATTTAAGTACAATGCCGAAATATTTTTTATGCTGTTACGATAAAAAAATACAGTGGTACGTTGGTAGCGCAAACGCAGTACAGGGGCCAATAGGGTTTGGGATTTGCCTAGTGCTGAGACAACGTGATTGAATGATTGATAAAATTAATTATTTTTCAGTTATTATGTTCAGTAGTTTTTTTGTGTTTGTATATTGAAAAGTCATGTTGAAATAAAAAATATATATTATCAATAAATTTCAGTTATTTGTTGAGTCAATTTAAATTATTTTCTTTAAAAAGTTTAGGCTAATAAAAAATAACAGTTTGTTCGTTTTGTTTTTCAATTATTATTTTTTATCCTTTATTATAATATATAAAAAAAACTAGGTTCTCAATAATTAATCTAGATTATAAGACTATTATGAAAAAATCTAACAAATGTTATGAGTGATAATTATTTTTAAACTTAGTAGTGTCGATTTGTTGCAATTTAAATAAGTCCTTTCCACTTACCACATGAATAATGAATGAATGAATAGTGTTTTATTATACTTAATCTCAGACTTACTGATATTATAATAAAACTGATGATAGATAATGCTTTAATTCCTCTCTTTTTTAACAGATTTCCAAAAGATCCTGTATTAAGAGAAAAATGGAGAATATTTTGTGGCAATACAGAAACTTGGGGACCAACGCGTACTAGTGCAATCTGTTCAGAACATTTTACGTCGTCTAGTTTTAAAGAACTTGCAAATAATAGACGGAAATGGCTAGGAAACACCGAGCTCAAATAGTTAAAAAAAACAGAAAAAAACTGACGTGGTAAAGTGTTTTTATAGCCAATAAAAGTTTATCCGATTGATTGTGTTATTTTTGTTCTACACATTCCTACTTTGACACGTACACATTAGGTCCGTATTAAAGAACGGGACATAAGTATGAATCCCGAATTCCTGACCCTAAATACAAAAAGACAGTTAGTTTTGTATTATTTAAATCTAAAGGTACATAATATATGACTAGTTTTAGAATAATAACTTTTGTGAGTTATGACTGTTCTGTTCTGAATAAACATACATGTGAATAAACTAAATATTATAAACGGCTTTACTCATGGGTTGATTTCGGGAAGTCACAGTGAAGACCGCGACGCCGCACGGTGGATCGAAAATCGGCTGTAGAAGACATAGGATCTCGATTTCTTAAATGTTATTTTTTTTGCTGGAAATGACTTCTGCTGATCATTACTATGTACAAAAATGACACCCGAGTTAATTCTGCCCAAAAACGAAGGAAATATATTTTTTTTACGAAAAATTTGTATGAAGCTAGTATGAAAAATCGAATTATCTCCTAAACGGCATGTTTAACCGTAATATCCTTGGAGGTGGTCATAGTGCTAATTATTTATGATTTTTTGGTTGCCGATTTGACGAAAAATTTAATGCGGTTTTTTAAAAAAATCGTCAAAATATTTTTATTTATTTTTACATGTAAAACGATCCCTTTTAGTGTCCAAGTTAAAAAGTTCGATATGTTATTAACCCAAATATTAAGAACAAACAAAACAAGAAAAATTAAATAAAAAAATTGCTGTTTTTTGACACATTTTTATTAATTTAAATAAAAAAAGATTATCAAACTCTTATTTAAGTAACATATAAAGTTATATTATATACAAAATAATTTAATTTAAGGAATTAATACTAAGCATTTGTAAAATAAAGTAAAATAAATAAAAAAAAAGACAAAATATCATTAAATATTACAAAAAAAAACCCAAACAGACTCAAATACAAATTTACAAATAAGTACATATATAATTTTATTACAAATTTTCCTTATCACTCTCGTTGTCAGACTCCAATTCTGAGTCAGCATCCAGATTGGATATATCCAAAAACTCGAACTCAGTTTCCTGAAATTGAATTAAGTCGAGAGTTTCAGCAAAAAAGCTCTGCTTTTTCTTGGCATCTAACTTAGGCCTTTGTGCACTTAGCAACGGATCCGAAGAAACAACAAGCATATTTAAAATGTCTTGATTGGAATCCTGCCTGCTTCTTTTCCGCGAATGATGTTCTCGAAACCTCCTAAAATCTTTGTTTCGAGACTCTGAGGCTTCTTCCGAGAGAGTCCCAATCGGCACAATATTATTTTTCTCAATTATGTCAGCCCCATGGATTAATAATTTATGAACGGTTGACGACATGTAGTACCAGTCGTATAATAATACGTACTTTTCTGCTGTTTTGCGGGCATAACCTCTAAATTTTATTATATCGACCTGCTCTCCAGATGTAATTGCTTGTAAAATTACAGCAAATCTTTTGATGAGGTCTTCATCCAAACCGGTTATAGCTGCGGTTTTATTAGGAAACTCAAAGAATTTTCTTACAGTATTCCCGTCATTGGTGGTTCCCGAGCCTTGTTTTACTCTGCTGAAACTAGAGCATTATGGAATTAGGAATATAGCTCTTGATCTACTAAGGTCATACTTGAAAGATAGAAAGGTTAAAGTTCAAGTAAACGGCATGAACTCATTAGGGTCTGAAATGACAATGGGCGTTCCTCAAGGTTCGATATTGGGTCCATTCCTCTTTTTAGTTTACATTAATGATTTACCCCAATTACTGCAGAATCAACCGAAGATGGTGTTATTTGCAGATGACACATCATTGATCTTTAAAGTAGACCGACGGTCACAAAATCTTGACGATGTAAATAACTCTATTCTTCAGGTCCAAGAGTGGTTTATGGTAAATAATTTGGCACTTAATGAAAAAAAAACCAAATGCATTAGATTTAAATTACCTAATGTTAGAAGTTGCGAATGTGACATCATATTGAATGGAGAAAAACTAGAATTTATTAATCAGACGGTTTTCCTGGGAATCACGCTAGACGAGAAATTGCAATGGGGACCCCATATAACATCTCTTGCGGGGCGGTTAAGCTCGGCCGCTTATGCTGTTAGGAAGATAAGACAGTTAACAGATGTAGAAACCGCGCGTTTGGTTTATTTTAGCTACTTCCACAGCATTATGTCATATGGCATTTTACTGTGGGGTCGAGCTGCTGACATTGAATCCATTTTCATTTTGCAAAAGAGAGCTGTCAGGGCCATTTACAATCTATGTCGTCGCGAATCTCTTAGGGAACTATTTAAAAAGATTAATATTATGACGGTACCTTGTCAATTCATTTATGAAAATATTATGTATGTAAGAAAAAATCTACATCTTTTTAATAAAATAAGTGATAGACATAATTTTAATACTAGAAATAAAGATAAAATAGATCAACCATTTTTTAGATTATCTAAAGTACATACATCTTTTATGGGGTACTGTGTTAAATGTTACAACAAAATACCTTGTGACATATTGCAATTAAATGAAAGAAAATTTAAAACTCATATAAAAAGTACACTTTGTAAACAAGCATATTACAAATTAGAGGATTATATCCTAGATAAGAATGCTTGGAAACATGCTGGTCCTGCTCCATAGGACAATCTAGAGTCTAGACAAAATCAAACTGGTTGCTAATTTAATTGTATAATTTTTATGACATTGATTGTTACATTATGTACTTAACTACTTTAACTCACACACTAAATTATTACTTGTTAAAATTTTGGAAACATCATCTACTTTTCAATATTTGTAAATATGTGAGCACCATGTATCTATCACATAATTAATTTACCTGCCTTTGCATTATATTTAATTCTTTTTACCAATTGTGGTATAGTAATTTTATTCTAGGTGCATCGTCTTCACATATGATTACATAATTAATGTGAACTTACATAATATTGTAAAATATTTTAAAAGAGTAACGGTGGAGTTTCTTGCCCATTCTTCTCCATACGAAACTACCTTTTGGAAGGGGCAACTAGAATCAATTCTATTTTTTTGTAAATTTTGACGTTCAAAAGTGCCTTTTATGTGCCTATTTGAAATAAATGATTTGACTTTGACTTTGACTTTACTATATCAATCAACAGATTGAGCTCATCTTTGAATTTATTTTGAATTATTTTCTTCCTTGTCTGTAGCATTTCTTTGTGCTCATCACTTCTCGCTGCCCACCGTTTGAAGTCGAGCCTGTATGCAATGTGTAACAGACATTCCATACAATTTATACGGGCGTGTAGGGATGATAAGCCAAATACATACAGGTCAGAACACACAATTTTTGATGTTACAGCATCTAAGCGGTTCATTTCTGTAGGCTTTGCTAAGCACAGGTAGCACGATGCATTTGATCTAGCGCAAACTTTAGCGTCGATCATCGTCATCATTAGTTCATGAGTCACCCTATTATTATTAGTGCACTCTGTGGGGATAAGGGCCTCAATTTCTTCATCCATTTGTTTTTTCAGCTCAAGGACAACTGCTTCACTCTCCTTTACAAAAGTAAACTGAACTGGACGACAATACAAAACTGAGCATGGTTTTGGGTTCGTCCATAAGATGTTGTCTCCATCTGTCAGTTTAAGTGGCACCAAGGAGGTCATGAAAATGCTCGAGTCATCTTCCTCACCCTCCATTTTCTGCTTGTATCGGCTTTGGTTAGAAGCACCATCAAATCCCCACTTGGATATCAGCTTCAACTGCTTGTTATGCTCTTCCTTAGAAAGGCTTTGAAGGATTCTTGTAACTGTGATATCAAGTAAAGCTTGAAGTGTAATCCTAGCCGATGAATCAGTAACTGTCACTGATTGCTTCGGAGGGTAGCAATCAAGCTTAGTTTGTTGCACTTTATAGTAAGATGGATAAATATCCTTAGCACCTTCCCGAATGGCAGCCTCTCGCAACGTAATATATTGCCACTTTGAGAGTTTTAGCGAAAGAAGCAATCCAAGCGCCTTTTCTGACGTAAATATGATTGTTTTCGCTGGTTTCTTAAGCGTTTCATTTAATTTAGCGGCTGCTTCAGGATTTTTCATCATGTATTCGATGACAGAGGCGATATCTCCATGCCCTTCTTCTTTTAAACGTGCTGCAGCTGCATATGCCAATTCACTGGAATCTTCGCCTGTGTGTTCATCAGATCTTCTCTTTTTTTGTTTACTTCCCAGATCTTCGAATGGTTTACGGGATCTTTTCGTCATTGTTCCAATGGACGTTGATGTCGACGGTTCTGGAGAGACTGAGGGCGCTCTTGGTATCTCATCAACACTTGGTTCTTGATTAACTAAAGTTTGCACAAAACTCGGCCAATCAATATTTGCTCCCAACCAATTCTCGTACTTTCTCCTGAAATTATCAAGGAATCGGTTGGATTTCTGCCACCTTTGTAAAGCGGCTCGCGTAAATCTCCGACAAAATTCTTTGAGAACAACACGATCTTCGTCAGACAGGCAATCGCCTATGCGGGATACAACTGCACTGAACAATACTTTATGATCAAATGAAGTACTCTCACTTCGTAGAAGAACAAACAAGTCTAAATTCGTGATTAAACTTTCCATTCTAAGATTTTATAGTCGCAGATTTAGTGTTAGCAGTTACACAGTTGTGAACAAACTAAATTATAAAACTAAACTTTAGCCCTTTTATTGAAAAACGCCAATAATTAGGTAACTACCCTCATTAGTTATCTTCTCATTAGCTAATGAAAATTTATAATTGTCACTAACTATTCTTAGAACTCATAGCACTGCTAATTAACAAATTAGCTTACTTATCAGGAAAAGTTGAATGTAATCCATAGTTGGTATTGTCGTGAGATATTGAAAATCATTAAATCACCTATAAAGACTCATTAGAAGACCTAATCAGTGTAGTTACTTAATCACTTCTTTTCGGACTCATTAGAAGAGTAAACAATTGGTAATTTGGTTGTATGAAAAGTTTTAAAACTCATGATGTGTTGATAAATATCTAGCTCAAGCATAGTTGTCTACGTGTGGGTGTACTATAAACCTCTGCCAACTCCTTCGGAAATATAGGAGTGATGCTATTTTATGTTACGTGTAGTTAAAAGTCCGTGTTCTTCAACATAAACACTAAAAGGAATCGTTTCATATGAAAAAACAAATGAAAATATTTTGACGATTTTTAAAAAAAACGGCATGAAATTTTTCGTCAAATCCGCAACCAAAAAATTATAAATAATTAGCACTATGACCACCTCCAAGGATTTTACGGTTAAACATGCCGTTTAGGAGATAATTCGATTTTTCATACTAGCTCCATACATTTTTTTCTTATAAAAATTATAACTCTTCCATTTGTGCACACATTTACTTCATATGACATTTTATAGAACAGTAATGATCAGCAGAAGTCATTTCCAGCAAAAAAAATAACATTTAAGAAATCGAGATCCTATGTCTTCTACAGCCGATTTTCAATCCACCGTGCGCGCCGCCGCGTGATCACACTCGCTCTTGAAAATAGACTCTGTTTGAGTTCAAAACTAGTCGGGCATTCCCGAAATCAACCCGTGAATAAAGCCGTTATAATATTTAGTTTATATGAGCAGTTTAATGGTGCTACCACACTGCTGTTAAAAATGTTTACAAACATTTTCTAACACTAAAACATTTAGTAACAAATGTTAGGAACTGTTAGATGTTTTTACTAACTGTACTGTACTTTGTACTGTTTTTGTTACTAACTTTACCTAACATGAAAACATTTTCTTAACATTTGCGATAAAATGTTTACTAATGTTTGTAAACATTTTTACCTGCAGTGTGGGAGCACCATAAGATAAACATTATTGTAAGACGTTACGCTATCACTTTATTATCATCCCTAGTTTCTCTACCATGAATGGATTTGTAGCGTCATCATTCCTGTAGGAAAGGCACAGAAATTAAGAAATGTTTGACTATAAGAATAAATACTTACAATAGTTATTTTTCCATAGTGTACTATAAATTGTTTTGTCATTACTGGCTATCTACGTAGTTTCGCAGGCCACTAATCATATTGAGTTTTTTTATTTATGAAATTAGGTAAATTTAAAAAAAATAAAACGAATGAACATTTTGTTCATTCGTTCATAATAACTCATTGATTGTGTCACAACACTAGAACTTTGTGTTTGTTGTCATAAGACAATTGCATAAATACACACAAATTTGTCAATGTGTGTGTGTTTTATTTATTAGTGGTTATTATTTCTTTGTGTGCGTTTATAGCAATAAAAAGCATGTATCTGTGCGTATCTGTCAAATTCTTGTAGTGTGCTGTATGTGTTTTCCTCGCCCCCCGCAAAAAGTGGCAGAAAAAGTTGTTCGGTGATTCGCTGTTTGCGTGCTCCATAGGTTAAATGCTCTAAGTCTAAACTAGACTAAAAATCACTAAAATTTTGTTTATTCCTGTCAAACGACGATTTCCCATTCTGAAGTAGACTAAAGTGACACAACTTGACTATAAGTTTGACATCACTAAGATGGCACTAAGTTAGTAATTTAGTGAAAGTGGCAATTTTGCTATTCTGAATTTGACATTTTTCACCTATAATTTTGGTTACCTAACTATATCTGACTATTTTTAATCGCGAATAAAAAGGTGTGGAATAAAATTAGTTGTCATGAACTAAAATTCACCACAACACCTCGACTTCAGCACGCGTAGCATGACCATTATAGAAACGGGTTTTGTCGACGGAAGAATAGACAAAAATGACGATCCGTGAAGACAGTGCGACGGCAGCAAAGTAGAAAGAGTCAACTGCACTTTTTACGAAATTCAGTAGTTTATTCACGTTTTTCTTTTATTTTGCTTATATCTCGAAAATGGTGTGTCCGATCGCAAAAATAATGAAAATTTCGACCCCCGTTATGAAACCCTTAAACCCCTAAATCTAAACATGTAGGTAATACTTTTTCACATTTTCCATACAAAAAGTGAAAAATTCCATTTCTCCATTCCATTTTTATACTTTGCGGCCGTCGAGTAAAAAGTTTTCTACTGTCTTTAGCATGGCGATTACAAAATCAAATTGTCTTCACTACCTTAGACAACTGACAGTTGTCAGTGTGATTTTGACGTTTGGGATAGAAAACTTACTTCTGAAATAGTCTACATATAAAAATACCTAGACAACGATCGGTAAAACAAAAGACAAAATTACGGATTTTAGAAGGATTTTTTCGGTGCGATGTCAAAAATAGAGAAACGAAATGTCACTTTGTATGGAAATAGCTATGTCTTGTCTTCCAAGAAATAGAAAGCGTCATGCTACGCCTTTTTTTTTTTTTTTAACGCCTGCACGTGCAAAAACAGTAATGTATATCTTTTTTCTTATATTTTGCTTATATCTCGAAAATAGTGTGTCCTATCGCAAAACGGATGAAAATTTCGAACCCCTCTACGAAACAAATAAACCCCTAAAACTTTACATGTAGGTTATTATTTTTCATATTTTCCATACAAAAAGTGGAAAATTCCATATAAAACACGTCGAGGCTGCCCCAATGCGCGCCTCCGGTATTAAAAAAAAATCACGGGGTAGGGCAAATAAGTACCACGTGGAGTCGCGATTGTCAAATTAAATTTTAGTTGCGTCAAAATTATTTTTAAATTTAGAGATATTTTCGTAGGTCTAATAGATTTAGGTGGTGGATAGTAGCTCGAAATAGTTCGTGTAAGGTGTGCTTCACCCTGTTCATCTCTGAACTTGGCTTGCCATGCAATAAAGCATGAAAAAACATTAGTATAAATAATTACTTTACTTTAGTTGTATGTTTAGTTCGATGTAAAAATAATAAAAAAATATAAGAACATTATTTGTAAAATTTATGAGAGTGGGTGGTACTATGTATACGTAGATAAGTATTATTCTATGTTAAATTGAATCCAACATAAAATTTAAACCTATAAACATAAATTATAATTTTTTGTTAAGTGATGACCCTAAAATCAAAATTATCAGAAAAAACTTTAGAAGTGAATTACTCCTAGATACCGCGAGATATGGTTGTGTTTTTTTTTTAGTGATTGGTTGGGATCTGAGTATGATTTACAATAAATATTGAATCCAACTAAGCAAAGATACAACCATGAAAAATCAAAATCTAAAAACACAAAAAAAGCATATTTCTTTACATCTGTACTAGTTAGTACTCTTTTGTATTTTTTTTAAATAGCTTTTATATAGTTTTATTACACTTAATAAAGAAAAGGGTAAAATAATGCGTATTGTTTTTGTAGTTAATTAATTTAGAAAAGTTTAAAAAAAAGTTAAACATTTTTTTACTCGTGTTTGGTGTAAAATTGGCACACGGGTATTTTACTCTTACTCTTAAAATAACCTGCTCTATCCGATAAGTTGATAAAAAGAGGATTTCCGTTTTTCGAGGCAAAAACAACACTGTGCAATGGTTGTACGGTCGCGAATCATATTTTAATCAGCATAAAACCTGACGGTGACCTGTAAATTGCAAAAAAACATAAGTATATTTGAATTTCGCGGGCTACCTGACCATCCCCCTTATGCTACACCAGGGGTAATAGTGTTCTGTGGGCTACACCATGGTCTAAGAAACAAGGTCTGGCACTCTGGCATTCCGGGAGTGACACATGCTTATGTCACTATCCAGTTGCCACTTCATTGCAACAAAACACGAATTATGGAAACATTTTCAGTCACCATTCTGTTAAAAAATATATACTTATCAAGTATTTAAACTGTCGTTTCGTTTTTCTAATCAAACGAAACAATTTAATTTAAACATATTCCAACGTAATTGTTAGTTAAAACCTCATTGTTTTATCGGATTCGCACAGTTAATAAAGGCGGTTGGAAGTTATATTATTTTATTTATTGGGAAAATAAACAGTTACACATTACAGTATTAGGTACACAAAATTTGTGCTACAAGAGTAAATCTATATATAACCCACGACATTTTCCACATATTATAAAAACAAGTTATAAAATGAATGCGATGTGCGCTTACAATTTGAAAAATACATAATGTGTTAATGATTCAGTGCAGGATTTGTATTAATATTAGGCTGTAGGTAGTTTGGTATGAGGGAATTAAAAACAATACAGCATAGCGAATGCTGGTTAGCTGTCACTTCGATATATTTTGGTTGATTCAAAGATAATCTTATTACACACACCCTTACTATAAATACCCACAAGTGCCTGCAAAAAAAATACAGTTCTCTGTTTTATGAAAAAGAGCATCACCTGTATACGCATTTCCTTGATAAAAGTCTTCTGGATTAAAATGGATAACACAGCTTCGACGTATTATTGGGTTTCCAATTTTTTCTTCGGAGACCTTTCTCCCACAGTTTTCTTCTTTTAACATCTTTGGGAAATACATGAGTTTCCGGATTTTTGCAGTCAACAGCTGCGCAAGAGGGCATGTTAAATAAATAGGAGTAAAAGAAGTTACTTGTTTAAAAAAAAATGTATGGATATTGACAGCTAATTGTCAAATTCTAAGACGCACAATAGTAGCGACATCTGTAGTGAGCAAGTGACAGTTTTATCCTCATTAAACAGGCATGCAAATAAAAAAGAAAAACAAGAAATTATAAAAATACAGTCTAAGAGTTCAATAATTCGGAGCAATATCCAAAATAGTTTCGCGAACAAGGCCCTTAAATCTAGTAGTTGAAAAAGCGAAGATGTCAATATTTTTAAAGAGAGTGTTAATTGACCAGTAAGGCGACGCGACGTAACGGTGCTCGTAAGCCTGCGTTCGTACGACTAGAAGATACGGCGAATAGAGGTCGTGCTCGTACCCCACGGCTTATGGTTGTTCTAGGTACCTACTAAGTAGCTAATCTTATTAGTAATATCCATACAATCACATGTGCTATCACATAAATAAAATAAAAACATTGTCTCTAAAATAATACGTCTGGCTTTAAGATTATGTAGCTTACACCTATTCAGAAGATCACTAAGTTGCATAAGTATGGAAACAACGGAAATTCATGGCTTTCAAATCCTTAATTTGAACTCTTTCAATCGCGTCTGAATATTTAGTATAGAAGGGATTCCATACCGCAACAGCGTACTCTAACTGGAACCTCATTAGCGATTTGTAAAGATATAAATATTTATTTGGGCTGACGAATTCTGTGGCTGATCTCATCACAAAACCGTACATACGGAAGGCATTATTTATAATTTTACCAATATGAACGTCAAGGTGTAGTTTATCATCTAAACTTATACAGCAACATTTAGATATGCTAAGTTGTACTTTATTAAATGAGCAGTATGCAGAGAACCTGTCTAGGTCCTCTTCCAAGAGTAGACAATCCTGCAAATTTTTAACAAGCCTAAAAATCTTGAGGTCGTCTGCGTATAGCAATAATTTTGAATTTTGAAAACATGTATTGATGTCATTAATAAAAATTATGACTATAAGAGGTCCTAAAACAGGGCCTTGGCGTACTCCAAAAGTAACACTTACGGTGCTAGAAATGAAACCATTTATCACAACCCCCTGTGATTATTACACACTACTGGTAAAACCGCGGTGATGACGTAGGCTTGTGTCTCCAACGTGACCACTGTATCTCGGAATGCTATCCCAGGCGAAGTATATTATTATACCATAGGCTACACCATCGATAATACAATAAAAGTACTCTGTGATTAAAGAATCACAGAGTACTTTTATATATGTATGGACTTTATTACAGGAACTACACTGAACTACACTCCAACCAATTATTTTATTCAAAAAGTATTTAGATAGCTTTTTTGACTTTTGTCTTTCAAAGTCACGACAGATACCACAGACTACATAGAGATACTGACAAATACTGACAATACAAATATCGTGGATTTGACAACTGATACTCAGTAGCAGGTTTGACACAATTAAACACGAACTATAATTCACACTCAGTCTGTATTTCGGGCAGAGTAACGTCCTTAACAATAGTTCACAATATAATAATCGTTAAAAAGGATTTGCCTCCCTTTTTATACACATAACCGCCATATTCAAATCAACTGTCAGTATTTACTCATTACGTTATGAAATACTAAATTATTGTTATAAAAAAACAAATAAATGATTAATTACGGGAAAATAAATACAAATAATATTATTTAGATATTAATGAGGATATTTGAAAGTAATTTAGGAATAACTAAGCAACTACTACGTCATAACCGTCGAGTATCTATTAGGTACTTGTTAACACAACTTTATTCTTAAAATTATGTTTTTTAGTCTACTATTTAGATTATAATCTGTGCCGAATGGATAATTAATTCACCTCTGATACATAGATTGGGGGGGGGGGGAAATGGCGGGAATAACATGAAGGAAACTAAAACAAAAATAAAAAATAATTGTAAATAATGGAAATCGTTGTCAAGAAATATGAAAAATAAGTACTTAGCTAAGTATTCTTTGTTCTTTGTATCAAGTTTGTACCTGGAAAAGTGGAAACCAAAATTATCAAGCCCAAACCAAAGATTGATTTTAGCGAGTGATTTAAGTGAATTGTGTAGTGAAAGTGTTGTGCTAAATAATACCTCCCGCCGCTTGACAGAATTATTAAAAAATAAGACTTGTTATCGAGCAATATATAAATATATTAAAAACACTTTCGAAGAAATTGAGTGAGGGAAATTAAATAAACTAAGGACTTGGCTAAAAGGTCTTAGCAACCAGGCCATAAAAATATTTATAAAAAAAAAAAAAAAAAAAATCACCTCTCGATTCTGGCGGGAATTTAAACTGAAAAAGCGCAAAATTTTTCAAACTTAAAATTTTTCTGTAAATAAGTTTAATTTATTGTTTAATTCTTTTTTAAAGTGTGAATATTAATTATAAGTAGCTGTAAAATGTTGGAAGAAGGGGCCGGGGGTGAAAATCCCCCGGCCACTAAAGGCCTGGGTACTTCGGGTAAACGGGCTAGGAAAAGGGAGCCTCAGGACCAAAATAATGACCAAGTATTAGTCAGCGGCGGTGAGGATAACTTCTTACCATACTTTAAACCAAATTATAAAAGACTATATCCAGAAAATTCAACCAGCACGGACTTTAAGGTATTCGTACAAAGTATCAATAATAGTGATCGTCTGGGCAATAAGAGCCCTATCTATTTAAATCACATTTTCACCACGGATGTCAAAGGTGTTGTCTCAATACAGCGAGTAAATGCTAGTAAAATTGCAGTGATATTTAAGCAGTACAATAACGCCAATAACTTTTTAATGAACACTGCTTTCCTGGACAAATATAATATGAAGGCCGCCCAGATAGAGAAAACAGGCATAATTAGATTTGTTCCAGCAAATATCTCGAATAAAGAACTTTATTCAAAGCTTTCGTCTACCTATGAAATTATAACTATTCGTAGATTCACAAAAAAAGTGGGTCTGGAGAGGGTGCCTCTCCAAACAGTCAGTATAACGTTTTTGTCGAGTTCTCTCCCTGATAATGTACAATATGACCTTTTTTCATATAGAGTTTTCGAATATGTCCCACCTCTGCAACAGTGTTATAAATGTTTTAAATTTAATCACTCAGCAAAAATATGCAATGGGAAACAGCGATGTAGTATTTGCTCTGGAGACCATTACTTTAAAGAATGTGACAAGCCCAATGATCTTTGCTGCGTGAATTGCAGTGGACCTCATTTGGCAATTTCTAACATGTGTCCTATTAAAATGAGGAAGATACAAGAGAAAAAAAGCAAAATAACCTATGCCGCTGTTGCCCTATCTAAGGAGAGAACTTTAAATGCAGGATTCCCTCCTCTAGTAGTTAATAAACCTGAAAATAATGTAAATAAAAAGACAAATAACAAGCCCAATGAAAATGTTAACAATAAGACAAATGAACAAAAGCTGATTTCCACTGATGAGTTGAACACTCACTTAATAAATAATAATGACATTACAAATGCCATGGTACGCACATTAATTGCTATAGCAAATAAGGGGGATGACAGTCCAATTACAACAATGTTTATCAAAGAAATGTTACTTAAAAATCTAACTTAATTATGGATAGTAATAATACTTCTGTTTTAAGAATTGCACAGTACAATATTCAAAGTATTTACAGTAAAAAACCTCTTTTAATTAACTTTTTGCAAGAAAACAACATAGATGTTTGTCTTGTTAATGAAACCTGGATGAACGATAACAAACCTTGTCATGTACCTGGTTATAATATTTATTTCAAAAATACTTCAAATGGGTATGGAGGTGTTGCAATTTTGATAAAACCATTTTTTAAATATAAACTGTTGCAAACATCGTTTAATGAAAATGTGCAAACCATAGCTATGTCGCTATTTACTTCCTGTGGCCAATTATCTATTATTTGTGTGTACTGCCCTCCCTCGGGGCTTTTGGGAACTGACATTTTAAATAACATAATTAAAAATCTACCAAAACCTATTTTTGTGGCTGGAGACTTCAATGCCCATCACATTGCTTTTGGCTGTTTGTCAACCAAAAGCCGGGGACAACAATTATATAACATTATAGACAATTTAGATCTATGTATACTAAATGAAGGAGATTTCACTACTATACATTATCCAAATCGAAATCCGTCAGCTATAGACGTGAGTCTGGCTAGTCCTTGTATTACGCCTTTATGTAAATGGTCTGTTCATGATGATAATATGGGAAGCTATCATTTTCCAACTATCACAGAAATCACAATTTTAGCCAACCATTATAAGGTTAATCCTCCTGTAGATAAATTTCTATATAATAAAGCTGACTGGAACAAGTATAATGACCTCTCTAAAACAATTTTTAATAACATTAATATTGACCTTAGTAATCCTCTAATAGAATATGATCGCTTTTGTAAGGCACTTGATGCACTCAAATTAGAGTGTATTCCAAAATTTACCAAAACTTCAGAGTATAGATATAAACTGCCAGCACCCTGGTGGAATGATAAACTTAAAGAGAGTGTTACTAAGTCCCAAGAGGCCTTAAAATATTATAGAAATAATCCTGATATTAGTAACTTCATATCATACAAAAAAATGGATGCAATTAAGAAAAGAACAATAGCAGAAGGGAGGAATAATGGTTGGAGAAAATTATGTGAAAGTTTTAACAGAACAACTCCTATTACAATAATTTGGAACAATATTAAAAAGTTTAAAAGAATAAAGACTAGTAACAAATCTTATTGTGATGAATTTATTGAACCATTTTTAAACAAATTATCAGGAAATTCTTGTGAAAGTGTTGAAAATTTAAATGTTTTTTACAATCTTCATAATAATGATGATGGCTCCAAATACTTGTTAGAACCTTTTTCATGGACAGAATTCTTAATTAGTCTGCAATCTAGAAAGAATACTACACCAGGCTTGGATGATTTTCCTTACATTTTAATTAAGAAATTGAATATTGAATCACAAAATTTATTTTTAAAGATACTCAATGCGCTTTGGCTTAAACAAACAATACCTCAGTCTTGGAAAACACAGTGTGTCATTCCCGTCCTAAAATTAGATAAGCCTCCGGATAGTCCAGACTCTTACAGACCTATTTCATTATCATCCTGTTTAGGGATTTTTTTTGAAAATATGATTAAACTGCGATTAGATCATTATGTTGAGTCAAATAATATTATTCCTAATATTCAGAATGGCTTCAGACGTGGTCGAAGTTGTTCAGACAGCTTCACTTCACTTATTTCAGACCTGAAAAATGCAAAACAATATAAGAGTGTAGCATGTGTCTTTTTAGATGTTCAAGGTGCATTTGACAATGTTCAACCAGACATTCTTGTACAAATAATGTCCAGTTTTGGTATTCCTGGTTTGATGTGTAAATGGATTCATGAATTTTTAACTAATAGAACTCTTTATGTTAAATACAGTAATATTTTACATGGACCTAGAACTACATCACTAGGTACAATGCAGGGGGCAACTTTGTCTCCACTACTTTATAATTTGTACACATCTGAAATTTGTAAATATGTAAATAATAGTAATGTAAATATTCTACAATTTGCCGATGACCTGGTGTTGTACAGTATAAATTACAATGTTGATTTTGCTATTCAAAGTGTTAATTTGGCTTTAAATGATTTGCAAATGTATTACAATAATAAACTTAAACTAAAAATTAACCCGAGTAAAAGCAGTGTAATGATATTTAGCAAAGACTTTCCTAATTCTGAAATAGTATTTAATAATCAAACAATTCCTGTGGTTAATCAACATAAATTTTTAGGAGTTATTATTGATAAAAAATTATCATTTGAACCACATATAAATTTCATATTAAAGAATGCCATGAAAGGATTAAATATTATTAAATGTTTAGCTGGAGTGTCATGGGGTGCAGATCCTCTGACTCTCTCTATTCTGTACAAAGCCATTGTAAGAAGCCACTTTGATTATAGTTGTATAGCATATTTTGACAGTAAACATGTAAATAAGTTAGATATAGTGCAGAACAAGGCTTTGAGAATTATATCTGGAGCTATATGTTCTACCCCTATAAGAGCCATGGAAGTTGAAATAGTAATAATGCCTCTTACACTTAGGCGACTGTTACTAATAGAAAGATACTGTATTAAACTACTATCTTCCAACAATCAGCAGATAATAAAGAAAATCATACCTTGTCCTATAACTCTGCAATCTCCACTGACATCAGGCAGTGACTTGTTAAGTCATCATTTTCCCAAATTACCACATATTCTTCTACACCTGCAAAATAAATTCCGTAATGTTCAACAAAATCATCTCTGGCCTTTTTATTTAAAACCTTTTAAGGTTTTGATAAATCCAGTTAATATTATCAAAATTAAAATATCTAACAATCAAGAATTACAAGCATAATTATTTAGATGATAATAAGGGTTACTATAAACTTTACACTGATGGTAGTAAAGGAGAGTCACATGTTAGAAGTGCAGTTTATGACCCCCAGATAAGATTTGCTCAAAGCTTTGTTCTTAATAAAACTTGTAGCATATTCACAGCAGAGGCATATGCAGTCTTTGAAGCTCTTAGGCGTATTGCTATTGTAAATAACTATATATATTTTTTGATTTTGACAGATTCACTTAGCTTAATTCAAAGTCTTGAAAGTTATGACATTCATTTTAAAAGTAACTATATTTTATATAATATTAAACAATTAATATACAATTCCTTCAAAAAGGAGTTGAAGTTTTCTTTTTATGGGTTCCTTCACATAACTAGAACTATGGTATAACTGGAAATGAAATAGCTGATAAGACTGCTTATGAAGGGATCAATTCATTAGATGTGTGCCTAACTTCTGTAATTCCATTCACTGACTGTTATACTGAAATAGGAATAAATATATATGCTTTTTGGGATAGTTGAAAGTGTAAAAAATTCAAATAGTATCAACCTGGTGCATCAAAACATTCAAGGGTTTTTGAAGAAAGATTTAGAAGTAGAATTATTCCTGAATTATAGCAATATAGATATTCTTTGTGTGACAGAACATTGGCTCAAAAGCCACCAGTTCATGTTTAATTTTAGTAATCACCAGGTTGGTAGTTCGTTTAGCAGAGTAAATGCTATACATGGTGGCTCGTTAATTATAGTAAATAACAAGCTTAAATTTAAAGACCGCAAGGATATTGTGAGCCTCTCTGTTGAGCGGACAATTGAAATAGCTTGTGTAGAATTGGAGCAGTTCATTATATTAAGCGTGTACAGACCACCCTCAGGATTGTATGATTGTTTTGGAAAGGTTATGGATGAAGTGTTGCACAAAATTTGTAATTCAAACAAGTCTATCATAACTTGTGGTGACTTTAATGTTAATTTATTAGAGAATTCTGGATTAAGTACTAAAATTATAAGTTTGTTTCAGTCATACAATCTTGATAACCAATTTTTGGAGCCCACTAGAATAACTCCCACCAGTGCCACATGCCTAGATAACATTTATACAGATATTATACCAACCCACAAAGAAATTATTAATTTAATAGACTCGGATCATTGCGGACAATTGATCACTATTCCAAATTTAAACAAAAAAATGACTAAAAAAGATATCACTGTTAACCCAAAAACTAATAACCGCTTGGAAACATTTAAAACTAAACTTTTAAGTAAATTACCATTTTTGTCGACTAATGATGACCCTAATAAACAATATAATGATTTTTTTAATATGTATTGTAAACAATTTGATAACACATTCATTCCAAAGACTTTCTCGGTGAATAGTAACGCTTCCTTCAGTGACTGGGCCACCATTGGTATACATAAAAGTAGAAAACGGCTTTATGAACTATATGATGAACGGACTTATATAAACACTGCTGAATTTAATTTATATGTTAAGAATTATTCTAAATTATTTAAAAAAGTTTGTAGTACGGCCAAGTCACGTTATTTGAGTTCAAAAATTAAAAATAGTAGTAATGTAATTAAAATGACATGGAGTATCATTAATAGCGAAACGGGAAGGTCATGCAACCGATGTAGTGACTACAGCCTTGATATTGATGACAGTATAATTAAATCAGATTCACAAGTCGCCGTGGCCTTTGAAAATTTCTTTACAAATATTCCTGTATCCACTACTAAATCTCTAAACTCATCACCCACTGCTGCAGAGTCTTTACTTAAAGAAAACGTCCCTGTTTGTGATTCTGAATTTCATTTCCAATATGTCACCTGTAAAGATATAATTAAAACCTTTCAAACGTTAAATGTTAAAAAGACCGCAGATCTATGGGGCAATTCTGTGGACGTTGCAAAGTCGATTATAAACATTGTATCACCTACTTTAGCTGGTATTTTTAATAATTGTGTTGACTGTGGTGAGTTTCCTGATCTTATGAAAAACAGTAAAATAATACCGTTGTTTAAATCAGGTAGTACATCAGACCCTACTAATTATAGACCCATTTCAGTGCTACCTACTTTTAGTAAAATTTTTGAAAAACTTATTTTGAATCAAATGCAAAGCTTTTTTAATAAACACAAATTACTGCATAACAAACAGTTCGGTTTTACAAGGGGTCGTTCGACTACTGATGCCGGAGTTGAACTTTTAGGACATGTTTATAATGCATGGGAGGACAAATGCGATGCTTTGGGAATCTTTTGCGATTTGTCCAAGGCATTCGATTGTGTTCTTCATGAAACATTAATCAGGAAACTGCACCACTACGGAATCCGAAACGCCTCTCTGGATCTTCTTACTTCTTACTTAAGTGATAGGATTCAGAGAGTTGATGTTAACGGAAAACGTTCACCCGGATCTGTAGTAAGAATGGGGGTCCCCCAGGGCTCAATTCTTGGCCCATTTTTATTTCTTATTTATATAAATGACTTGCCTTACCTCATAAAGGATAAACATGATATAGTGTTGTTTGCAGACGACACTTCACTTTTATTTAAACTCAAACGTCAGCAGCTGGTTACTGACAATGTAAATAGCGCTCTCGCAATAGTAGTTAACTGGTTTAATGTTAATAACCTACTTCTTAACGAGAAAAAAACGAAATGTATTAAGTTTACGATACCTCATGTTAGACAAGTAGAAACTAGTGTTCTCATAAAGGGTGAAGTGTTGAAACCCGAAGATACAACAGTATTCTTAGGCATAACTTTGGATGCCAAGCTTCAATGGGGCCCCCATATAGACAAATTGTCGAAAAAGCTTAGCTCTGCAGCATACGCCGTTAGAAAAATTCGTGATTTAACAGATTTAGAGACTGCCCGTTTAGTATACTTTAGTTATTTTCATAGTGTGATGTCGTACGGTATTCTGTTGTGGGGAAATGCCGCCGATATTCAGACAATTTTTGTTTTACAAAAAAGGGCAATTCGTTCAATTTATAAATTAAGTCCCAGACACTCCCTCAGAGATAAATTTAAAGAGATTAATATTGTTACTGTGCCTTCTCAGTATATTTATGAAAATCTTTTGTATGCACATAAAAATATTAATCTGTTTAAAAAATACAGTGATATCCACAATATAAATACCAGGAACAAACACAAATTTCTTGTTCCTACAACCAGGCTCAAAAAAATTGGTGGCTCCTTTAGATGCCAATGTATACGTTTTTATAATAAACTTCCTAGCCACATTCAAGATCTAAGCTTTAATAAATTCAAATCTTTTATAAAGCGGAAATTATGCCAGAAAGCCTACTATAATGTGAAAGACTATATTGAAGACAAAAAGGCTTGGGATTGAGCTGCTCCAATAAATTTACACAGTGAATGTTGATTTTAGTTTGCTAACTCTTTTTAGACATGAATATTTACTATAAAAAGTATTATGTTATTTTCATTATTGTAAATATGAGGACTATGTGGGTCATTTTTTTTTTTTTTTTTTCAGTTTTATTCTTGGTCTGCCAGTTTAAGTAGTTTATGCGGCCTACCCAAATGTCCTTTCTTTGGTATTGTTCGTCGAATCGTTGAGCTCCTTAAGTTCTGAGTTGAGCTGCACGGTTACTGACAAATGCGTGCACTGACTGGACAGGTCGACTTAATCTGTGTGGTTCTTTCCTCAAAAGACCATTTCAGACACCGATCTACATGATCTTCAAACATTATTACCGAATTTATATATACACATTGACATTGATAAATTTTATATATACAATGACATGAGTATTTACTTGTAAAGTATTATATTATTTTAATTTTGTGAATGTGAAGACTATGTGGGTAATTGCTTTTTTTTTTTCTAATTTAATTTTAATTATGATCTGGCAGTTTGAGTAATTTATGCGGCCTACCCAAATGTCCTTTCTTTGGTATTGTTCGTCGAATCGTTGAGCTCCTTAAGTCCTGACTTCCTGAGTCGAGCTGCACGATTACTGACAAATGCGTGCACTGACTGGACAGGTCCACTCAAACTGTGTGGTTCTTTCCTCAAAAGACCATTTCAGATACCAATCTGCATGGTCTTCGCATGACCTGACCAAGATTATGTCTGGACTTTAAAAGAGACTGTGACCTCTGAGTTTGTTTCGGCCTTTCTTCTCAGAGTAGTCAGATAGGAAACGCCGACCTCATCTAGTTTAAAAAACATAATTGACGTATCATTTAGTTTTTGGAAAAAAGATCAAGAAACAAAAGGTAGATGGTACGGAAATATTCAAGAGGAGATACCTTCTAAGCCGTGGTATTATAAACTGAGAACAGCTAGTCGACCCTTCATAACTACGATGAATAGACTCCGCTTTGGCCATTCCAAAATACCTGCTCATTTAGCGAGACTGGGTATTGTTCAAGACAACAAATGTTCAAGTTGCGGTTTAAATATTGGAAACGTTGATCATATGCTTTTTGACTGTCAAAATCATATGTTAGACAGATTGATTTTAGCGAGTGAATTAAGTGAATTGTGTAGTGAAAGTGTTGTGCTAAATAATACCTCCCGCCGCTTGACAGAATTATTAAAAAATAAGACTTGTTATCGAGCAATATATAAATATATTAAAAACACTTTCGAAGAAATTTAGTGAAGGAAATTAAATAAACTAAAGACTTGGCTAAAAGGTCTTAGCAACCAGGCCATAAAAAAAAAAAAAAATCACCTCTATTTGAAAAATAAATGGCGGGTATAACATGAAGGAAACGAAAACCTAAGTAAAAAATAAATAATAATTGACCATCATGGAAATCATTGTCAAGAAATATGAAAATAAGTACCTAAAATAGCTAAATATTCTTTGTTCTTTGTATCAAGTTTGTACCTTGAAAAGTGGAAACCTAGATTATCAAGCCCAAACAAAGCTAGTGAATTAAGTGAATTGTGTAATGAAAGTGTTGTGCTAAATAATACCTCCCGCCGCTTGACAGAATTATTCAAAAACTAGCTTTTGCCCGCGGCTTTGCTCGCGTTAATTTAGACTGACTATCAATTAGGGTTATAATTCAATCATGATTCGAAAGACACGTGGCGCCATCTATTATCTTCGGAACGTTATTGTTGTTTTCCTAGGGAACAGTACTTTTATGCGGGATAAAAGGTACCCTATGTCCGTTTCTGTATCCCTGACAACGTATATGCAAAATTTCAGGATGATCGGTTCAGTGGTTTAGGCGTGAAAAGGTAACAAACAAACGAAAAAACTTACTTTCGCATTTATAATATTATATAATATAATATAATATAATATAAATAATATAAATATAAAATATAAAAATATATATAAATATAAATATATAAATAATATATATAGTTAGGATTAGGAAGTTAGGATAAGACTTGTTATCGAGCAATATATAAATATATTAAAAACATTTTCGAAGAAATTTAGTGAAGGAAATTAAATAAACTAAAGACTTGGCTAAAAGGTCTTAGCAACCAGGCCATAAAATACTTATAAAAAAAAAAAATTACCTCTATTTCGTTTCGCTACAACCACTATTAAACATAATTATAATATAGGTCAGTGTTTCGCTTTCGCTATTGATCACCTGCTAACTAAACTAGCATATAAAGGAAAGTTAATCATTGATTAAGAGCTAATTAATTATTGAAGTAAATAGTGGCTAATCAGTCATTAGCATGATTTTTATAAATAAGGCTGAAAGAATAGATTGAAGTTCACACTTGTAAAATTCACAAAAATTATAAAAATAATCGTAATCCAAACAAACGCACGAACACTACCAATCAAGGTCCTATTGTTAAATAATCTGTGGTTCGTGTCTTGTCTTGTTGACAGTCTGTCTGTGTTGACACTTGACGCCCATTGTTATGGTTGTTCCTTATTCCGTATGTCGGTGTTCCGTACTAAACCAAAGAATTTAAATATTATATGATGATATGTTGTGTTATTATGTCTTATGATTTGTTGTGATTGGTTTTCGGTTTTTAAAGCAACTTCTTAATTATCTTACAACAAAATTGTCTTTTATATTCTAATTTATTGATTTATCCATTAACCATGTCAACATTTGATACATTACCTGTCATCTTAGTCAGTGCAATCAATGAGACCGCTGCTGCAGAGCTTATTTCTGGTTTGTAAGCATTTACTCAGGCAAGTCATTGTGCTACTTGATATATAAATCCAAAGTTATTTGTACATTATATTTTAGTAATTGCTTTATTTTAGAACTAATAGATAATGATGTGACGGATCATTATCTGAAAAATACACAATCCCTCGACCGCGTTTGGAGACTGGTTAACAAATACTATACAGTGAACGTTAGAGTTCACGCGCTGTCAGACCACGGCCGACTCGAGGTGGACCCGGATACTATAGAAGCGCACGTCATACACATCACAGAGGAAGAGGTAAGTTTAATGTTGCATATTTAATAGAAACTGTTTGTACTAGTTTGGAGCGGTATTACTATCATTAGCATGATTTACTTACTGCCTATCCTACAAGCCAATGAGTGATCAATCCTGCGTGGGTACCATTGGGCTGGAGCTGCTACACTCACAATGTTATTTTTATTAATGACGGAACAGACATTATAAAAAGTGAAAGGGGAGGTGCTCTTCCCCCTCAGGGCATGTAGACCGAGATGAAAACGATCATCACCCAAGCACCACACCTGCCTGTATAGTCACTGGACTACAGAATTATTGAAAACTCATGACTGTTTTGCTTTCTGTGCAAGGACTTTGCAGCTGGCTACACAGCTCTTAAAATACTGAATTTTGGCCACAAATTAACCAGCCCTAAGCATAGTAGCTTGTTAACAGTTGTGCAGAGCATTACAAAAGCTGTACATGGGCTGTACAATGCTTTAGACATATATCAATAGGCCACGAACCAGCTCCTTTATTTCTATAAGTCAGCCAAAGAATGTTGAATGGCTTAGTAACGGGTTTTATGAAATTTACAAAAAAATGGTACTACCAATTACAATAAAAAAAAAATTGTCTTCAATAAAACTAAGTAGCCTAGAAATACAAGTGGATAAATCATAAGAGTAGGGTAGGAAAAATAATATGATAGAGTGTAGACATAAAACGTAAGACATAAACTTATAAACTACGACGTATGTAGGTACCTACTTTTTTTTTTTAAGAACTAATGTTCTTAATAATTTATTACAATCTAGCCTAATAGACTAATAAGCAACTTATCTTTAACTTATTATTATATGTTTACGTTATAACTAAGAATAGTGTCAATTTCGCATTCGATTGTAATTTCTTATACAATAAAAATATTCTTATTCTTATTCTTATTTGCACTTTCACACAATTCCGTAGCACTTTCTTAGAGTCTGATAATTAATAAAAACACTTTGTTTTTCACAATTTATATACTAACTCAAATGGTTTAGTTCTCTATAGCCTACTGCAGCGTAGGAGCTGGCTGTTAACTAATAATGTAAATGCTGCTAGTACTCACATATCGTGATTAAATATTCAAATAATAATAAAAAAATAATTATATAATAATTATAATTATTATTATTTTATTACTATTATAATTTTTATATATATATTTTTTTTTAATTTCAAATTCACATTCGAAGAATGTTTCAATATTGTTGAAAAATATACCAACGACAGAATGAAACCTTGAAATTTTTTCTTGACATGATTGTTCAGAACAATTGTCAATTTTTCAATATTCAAAAAAAAAAACACGAAAAAAGAAAACTGACCGATTGACACGTAAAAAGAATTTAATCGGCTTGAGAACAAAAAGTATGTAATTGCAGGAATTATACTGCACTACGCACTATGTCCGTGTTGTCTAGCAGCTGAATTGCCTCGACATTCACATGTCGGTGAAGTCTGTGTTCGTGGGCTTCAGCAAATTTTTGGATGACGGTGGTGACGAGTTCCATTTTAAGGTCGCGGTGGAGGTCGTCATTTCTAATGTACCCTGGTGCATTTACAGCATCCCTGAGTACTTTATTTTGGAATTGTTGGATTATTTTAACGTTACTTTGTTTAGTACAGCCCCAAAGTTGATTGCCATACGTCCAAATTGGCATAAGAATAAGCTTGTATAATATAATTTTATTATGTATTGATAGGCAGGATTTCCTTCCGAGTAACCAATACATACTTTTAAAACGTATGTCGAGTTCCTGTCTTTTCTTTTTGACGTGAGTTTTCCAACGCAGTTTGGCGTCAAGGGTTATGCCAAGGTATTTGGCTGTGTTAGCATAAGGCATATGCATGCCGTTTACATAGATTGGGTGGTAATCACAGTGTTTGTTAGTGAAGTCAATATGAATTGATTTTGACTCATTCAGTTTGATCTTCCACTTTTGTGTCCAGTCATAAACTTTGTTCACAGCTAGTTGAACTTTTTCTACTGCTTGTTTGTGCCTTAATCCGATAGCCATAATAGCAGTGTCATCTACAAAGGTCGCAGTGGTGTTGTTGACAGCTCTGGGATATCACATGTGTATAGCAAGTACAGGAATGGGCCTAACACACTTCCTTGTGGCACCCCAGCTTTAATAGTTTTTAGCTCGGAATATGCGTCCTCTTGCCTTATTCTAAACATTCTGTTACATAAATATGATTTTAGATTGTCTGCAAATTCTGGAGGTAGCATGCGTCTGAGTTTATATACCAGACCCTCATGCCAAACTTTATCAAAAGCTTGCGCAACATCTAGGAATACGGTGGCGCAGACTTGCTTGTTTTCGAGTGTTTTTTCAATGATGTTAGTTATCCTGTGTACCTGGTCTATCGTAGAGTGTTTTTCCCTGAACCTATAAACAACATACCTTTCCCCCAAGTATACAAAATATATATTTTAAACTTTAACTTATACTTAAAGCCAACAATTTTGTATTTAGGTATTTAAATATCTGAACTTAACATTATAATTAGACCTTTCATAGGGGCCTTTTGTATGCGATACAGCTTTACTTTTAAGCTTACCCCCAGAATAGCCAGACTTATAATCACTGGGTATACCAAACATCTTCGGCCATTTGTCCGAACTCGTATTTTAATTATTTCCTTAGTTGAGCCCGTACCTCCTATTCCCCCTTCTCGATTTTCCATTTCCAAACTGGCCTCTACATTATTTACTTCTTTCCTCTCTCCTTCTCGGTCTGCATTTTCTGTGAATATCTTTTTTACCAGTTGGTTGATGTGTTGGTTGATAACATTACCATCACCGGTTTCAACTTGATAATTGGATGGCCCTTGCCTTTTAACCACCGTACTAGGCAACCAAAGAGGTCCACTACTATAATTTCTATACATCACACTTTGGCCCACATTAGTTTCTCGAGTTACATTATGAGCATTATTGGTAATCTGTTGATAAGTTTTATTTTGAACACGATTATCCAAATGTATAACATCTAACAAGGTGCGTAGGCGCCTGTAATCAAGAGTTCAGAAGGGCTCTTGTTAGTTATTGTGCAAGGAGTTAACCGCAATCCTAGGAGCATTCGAGGAATCTTAACATCCCAAGAGATGTCAGCCATTTTGCGCAACTTGTCTTTAACAGTTTGCACCACTCTTTCGGCCAACCCGTTTGTTGCAAAATGATAAGGCGCTGTCTTGATATGTTTTATTTTATTCGCGTCCAAAAATTGCTTAATTTCAGCTGACTAAAAAGTCGTTCCACTATCGGAAACCAAAGTCTCACAGAAACCATGGATAGAAAATATTTTTCTGAGGTGTCTGATGACCGTTCCCGCTGTCATATTGTTTACTAAGATCATTTCAGGCCATCTGGAATAGGCGTCTACAACAATTAAAATATATTTACCTTTGAAATGTCCCACATTTATTCGAGAGCACGGTTTTGTAGGCGTGATCCACTCAAATTTAGTTTTCGGAGGCAAGTGCCGATTTTCAAGACATTTGTTACATCCGCCTACTAATGTATGTATGTATGTATGTTCGAAAAAATCTACATCTTTTTAGTAAGGTAAGTGACAGGCATAATTTCAACACTAGAAATAGGAACAAATTAGATCAACCACGTTTCAGGTTATCTAAAGTACATACTTCTTTTATGGGGTACTGTGTAAAATGTTATAATAAAATACCACTCGATATTCTTCAACTTAATGAGAAGAAATTTAAAACATGCATTAAACGCACACTATGTAGACAAGCGTATTATAAGTTCCATGACTATATCGTAGATAAAAATGCTTGGTTTAATGCTGGTCCTGCTCCACAGCCACTCGGGCGCACTAGTTAAAATTTGAATGTTTGGAAGAGATACTCCATTCTTATTCCCCCTTTTATTTCTCTGACATTGCGAACTTAATGTTTGTTTATTTTTTATAAAATGTTTTATTATTGAATAACTCCAATATATATTTTAATGATTCTTTTCTTTTATGTAGTAAATATTCATCGCTCAAATACATAGCAAACTATAGTTTTGTATAATTTAGAAGCATTTTTTCCATTTTGTAAATGTGAGTACCATGGATTCGTTTATTATATAATTATGTTGACTTGACAGCATGGCAGTTGAGACTATGTCATGCTCACTTAAATGTCTCACTGTTGGTGGCGCGTGTGGATGTGGTTGGATCATTCGGTTCCCTACAAAATGGTTGAGCTGGATGGTGCTGATCCACGCGTCACGTTCTTGAACGGGCGCCGTCACTTGAGACTGGTCATCTCTTAACTGCCACGGCTTATTTTTATTAGTAATCTTATATTTTGAATTGTTTCTTAATATATTTTTTTGTTTCATTGTTCTCGCATATAGAAGCAACAAGAATAATGTACCCAGGATATTGTAATATCTTGATTTAAAAAGAGTGTCCTTGGAGTTTCTTGCCCGTTCTTCTCCATAGAGATTTACATTTTGGAATGGGCAACTAGCTTCAACTTTCTGACTAACTGACCGACTCTTTGACAATTCAAAAGTGCCTGTAAATGGTTTAATTGAAATAAATGCTTTGAGTTTGAGTTTGAATGCCTCAACAACCTCGTTCAGTTTCTGCCACCAAACATAATTCCTGCCCAGTGATTTCGTTTGGACGATGCCGTTATGTGTTTTACCACCACTTGACAACCCAGTAAGATACAATCTTCATGCATAGAGTTCCAAACGATGTAACCAGTATGGACGCAGTTCATCATCGGTAACTCTAGCTAGCCAATCGCTTAGTACATGATGACTGACACGAGATAATAGCCTATCTCGCTTCGTTTCTAATGCTATTTGGTCAGCATCCACAGGGAAGTCGGTAGGTGTCTCTGCCATCAGCAACACGTCACATAACTGCTGTTCAGGTTGGTCCGGAACAGTCTGTGGCCATCGGCCCAATCCATCAGTGTGATCAATCTGTTGTCCCGGTTTGTACGGAATTTCGTAATTGTGTGAAGTCAACATAATTGCGATCCTCGTTAGGCAAGGCGATAAGACTTTAGGTCGGTTCGGATCGAATATGCCCAACAACGGTTTATGGTCCGTAACAATAGTGAAAGATCTTCCCATTATATAGTTATGAAACTTGCTAACTTCAAATAAAATGGCAGTAGCATCTTTATCTAATTGTGAGTAACGGCGTTCGTGAATATGTAAATTTCTGGAACTCATAGATACGGGGCGCTCCAGTTCGTCTTCCATAACGTGGGATAATACAGCGCCAACCCCGTATTCTGAGCTGTCGCAGGTAAGTACCAACGGCTTGTTTAAATCGTAATGAACGAGCGTCAAGTCAGATGACAGCAACCTTTTGGCCGTGTCCAACCTCTTTTGCTCCCAGTCTGCCCATTGCCAAGATTGTGCTTTGTTGAGCAACCTATGTAGGGGCTCGAGCATGGAGGCTTTATGAGGTACGAACCTCTCATAAAAAATATATAATCCCGAAAACGCTTGTAGCTGTTGAACGTTCTTTGGTTCAGGAGTGTTGACGATAGACTCAACTTTGCTAGGTGTAGGATGAATACCCTCAGCGTCTATGACAAAACCTAGAGACTACACGTTCTTTGGCAAACTTACATTTGTTCCGATTGAGCCGCAAATCTGCCTTACCGTTGCGCTCCAGTACAGTGTCGAGGCGCTGCGTCATATCTGACATCGTCCGGCCACTGAAGATGACGTCATCGATCAGTACCGCGACGGCGGGAACCCCCGCCAGCAACGCCGTCATCAAGCGCTGGAAAATTCCCAGGCAGACTTTTACACCAAAAGCCAATCTGTGTACTTAAAACAAACCTTTGCATGTGTTTAAGGTTAACAGCTGTGCTGTGGCGTCTGTGACGACCACCTGTGTATATGCACGGTCAAGGTCGAGTGTCGTGTAAAATTTGGCACCAGCAATCGTAGCAAACACCTCACTTGCAGTCGGCATAGGGTAGGTATCAGACTCGGTAGCCTGATTAACTGTACTACAGTAGTAACCGCAAAAACGAATGTCCCTGTTTCGTTTGGGTATTGGAACAACCGGAGTCGCCCATTCTGAAAAAGACACAGGGTGAAGTACCCCTTCCACCACTAAACGATCTATCTCTTCTTCAACTTTGTCTTTAATAGCATAGGGTACGTGACGTGCCTTCAAAAACCTAGGAGTCGCACCTGTTTTCAAACGTATAGCCACAGGGCCCCCCCTGTAAGTACCGAGTCTGTTCTTGAATACCTCGCTGTGCTTACTTAAAATCTGATCGTTCGCAGACATGTCAAGTTCAGGTATCATATTAACATTTAAAGTAATACCTAGTGCCTCGAACCAGTTACGTCCCAACAGATTTGGTCCCGAGCCCTTAGCTACAATGACATTCAAAACACACTTAATGTCTTTATATTGTAGTTGCACTTGAGCTTGTTCCATCACTGTGACCGGCGAGCTGTTCCACGTACACAGGCGGTTGGGTACCGCGCTGAAAGCACTGCGCGAGCGCACGCGCGCCCACGTCAGCTAGTTTACCAAGGAGAAAGCGGCGCCGGAGTCCACCTCCATCGCTACCTGCGCGCCGTCCAGTAGCAGCTTCACCTCGTATGCCGGAACACGAGAGCTCGTCGTGCTCTCCATGTTATAAATGCCATTAAGGTGCACGTCAGTCTCGTTTTCGGCTAAGTTAATTTTTTCAGAACGACTTTTCTTTTTGCGGTGCATATTGTGTCGATTAGACCCTTCTTCTTACAAAAGTGGCACACGGCGTTAACGAAGTGACATTTGCCCGCGTGCCGGTCTCCACATCAATAACACAGTCGCACATTTGCTTTGGATTGCACGGCATTGACATCCATAAGTTCATATGACGGCGGCGACGTCGCCGCGGCGTCCACTGCCGTCGCGTCGTAGCTGACGACGCGACGGCGCCGGTGATCCTCTGATCCGCCGGTGAGGCCTCTGCATCATACAAGCGTCCCTGCCCGCACTTTCGGTCGAACATAGCATCCACTATGTCATAATATCGCAAATTATTTATCTTTCCTTAGCAGTTCGTACTACAAATTGTGATTTTTCATACCGCATACCTATCTGTCAAGAAGCATCCTTTCCATGTCCGTAAAGTTACAACCGGCACTGATTTTTCTGAGTTGCGCTATGTATTCTGCGGCGGATTCACTGTGTAGTTGATCGCGCTTATAAAATTTGAACGACACAAATTTCATTAGGTTTTGGGCTGTAATGTTTGCTTAGGGTCGCTTAAATTTCACTAAATGTTACTTCATTATACTTCTTTGTTGTAATCAACGCCAGAAGAGTCTCGAACACTGGTACGCCGCACACTGTATAGAAATTTGCCCGTTTAGCCGAATCTGAGACGACGCCAATCGCCTCAAAACAATATTTAAGTCTATCGATTATAATTGTCCCAATGATCACATTGAACTCATGAAATTTCACTGGTTTACACTCCATTGTCATGTTTTCTACTGGTCGCCAATATTACGTCTTCAATGAAACACCAAATATCGTAATTTGTGTATTGAGCTAAGTAGCTTAGAAATACAAAGTGAATAAGAGCTCTAATGCTCGTCCAGAGAGCGCGGAGTGCGGACGTGTCATACAATTTACCTAATACAAATAAAATATAAGTCATTGAACTCTGCATTCTATGTCTATCAGTGCAAAGATCTATTTTCTTGATCAAATCCTTGTGTTTTAAATCATATCAATACTACTTTGCGACAACGCAATTCATCTGACTTCTTTGGACCGGCCTGCGGCGGCGCCGCCATCGGGAGTGCCCACAATGGGGATAGCGCCTATCGAAACGAATGGTGTAGGGAACACTTGACATGGACCCTGGAGCAATAAGTTTTTATCTTTTGCGACGAGTCCCGGTATGTATTTAGGCCTGATCCGAGAAGGGTAAGTGTGTATCGTCGTCCCGGAAATGCTGAACGCGGCTGACTTGCGTCCAGGAAGTGCACCAAAGTCAAAGTCAAATCTTTTATTTCAAATAGGCACATACAATACACTTTTGAACGTCAAAATTTACAAAAAAATAGAATTGATTCTAGTTGCCCCTTCCAAAGGGTAGTTTCGTATGGAGAAGAATGGGCAAGAAACTCCACCGTTATTCTTTTAAAATGTTTTACAATATTATGTAGGATCACATTAATTATATAATTATATGTGAAGACGATGCACCTAGAATAAAATTACTGTACCACAATAGGTAAAAATAATTAAATATAATGCAACGACAGGTAAATTTATTATGTGATAGAGATACATGGTGCTCACATATTTACAAATATTGAAAAGTCTATAATTTTTCCAAAATTTTAACAAGTAATTATTTAGTGTGTGAGTTAAAGTAGTTAATTACATAATGTAAAAATCAATGTCATAAAATTATAAATTATACAATTAAATTAGCAACCAGTTTGATTTTGTCTAGACTCTAGATTGTCCTATGGAGCAGGACCAGCATGTTTCCAAGCATTCTTATCTAAGATATAATCCTCTAATTTGTGATATGCTTGTTTACAAAGTGTACTTTTAATATGGTTTTAAATTTTCTTTAATTTAATTCCACCCTTACAGTGGCTCCACAGTGATGGTATGGGGCGGGTATTATGAAGAACAGACGAACTGAGCTCGTTTTTGTAGATGGCAATATGAACGCTGAAAGTTACGTGGAAGATGTCCTCGGGCCTTATGTTCACCCGTTTGCACAAAGTCTTGGCTCAGATTTTACGCTATGCATGACAATGCGCGTTCGCACACAGTTCGGAGGACCAGAGAGTACTTGGCAATGGAAAATATCCGGGTATTGCCGTGGCCTGCACAATCGCCAGACCTCAATTCCATCGAGCACGCATGGGACATGCTCCAGAGACGTGTTCTAGAGAACCTGGACGGAGTGTCGACAACCCAACAACTGAAAGACGTGTTAAAATTCCATTGGGAGCGATTGCCGCAGGATCAGATAAACGAAAAAATTATAAATTATATATTAATTAACAATAATTATATATTATGATAAATTCAATGAAAAATCGTTGCCGACAAGTTTTAAACAACAGAGGCGGTCATACTTTGTATTGAATTACCAAATACTTAAAAATAATGTCATTATTTAATTTTGTAAAACATGAAAAGTTTAATATCGTTTTAACTTTATTTTATACTACGTATGTTACGGTACACATATTGTTAATTATTGTGATCAAATGAACAATTAAATGAAGGATTTTGTTGCTTTAGTCACGAAGGCATAAAAAAATGCTTACTTATTATTTATAAAAGAAATATAAATACCTATATTACAATAGTAAAAATCGTTCTTAAGTTCAAAACCGTACATGTTGCTTAGACTTTTTTGATGTGTGCCCATAGCGACTGTTGCGAGCGAGTGAAATCTGTTGTAGCAATAATGTTAATAGATGGGTCTGTCATATAGCTGTGTCATATTTTACATGAAACAGATATCTTGAAAATGAAATACATAGTTCTGATTTTATTATTTAGGATTACCAGGATGTACTCTTCATATTGCACGCCTCATAAGCGAAGCGCGTGAGGTAGTGCTCTACTCTCGCCTTACAAAGAAGAAGTAATTCCTTGAGCTAAAAATGTCTCTATTTAAGTACTTCATATCGCACTTGTAGAATAATAGTCACACACAAACGTCAAGAAAAACTCTAGTTTCAACACTCACGTTGTTTTCAAAAGACATTTTGCTATTTAAAAAAATAAAAAACTGTTTAAAAAAAATGTTCTTTGGACGTCCATGTGTCTGTATGTATAGATCCTGGCGAGGTCACGATTACTCCCGAAAAACTTAACTAATCGAGTCCATTTTTTTTAAACGCTTCAATATTATCGAAAACTAATAGTCCTTTCCAAAATCACGGTCTAATTCAGTGTAGTTTAATTGTAATTTCAGGTTATTACATATTATTCAGTCGAAAAACACGTATTTTGACCGAAATTAAAAAAAAATTGTTCGGTGTAAATTTCAGGCACGCTATAAGTTGCTTGCCCGCGCGGAGACGCGTCTTTTGACACCTCGCATGTGCGCCTAGCGTACTCGTATATAGAAATTCAAAAACAATTCCATCAAGTAAATTCATATAACCACGAAATCCACCTTAGACAGCAATTTAATAAAATCGTTATAACTTTGCATCCAGGTGACGCATTTTGAAGCTGTTTTCAGCCATTTTGATCTTAAATAAGCTCCGTCCTACTATCTGACCAATTTCAATTGACAAAAACGCGAAAAAAAAAACTATATTTTTCTTTACGAATACTAAATAACATTTTTATCTCAAAATCTATCTTCTAAATCCGCTTGGTCATATTTTAATAGATACTTACCTGCCTTACCTGTATTCCGGTGCGCGTTCCGCGTGCTCGAGTCCCGTTTGGTAGTCGTACTTTCAGGTTTTAACACATTTTTCAGTCGAAAAAGACGTTTTTTTATCAAAATTCAAAATTTTTGTTCGGCGTAAATTTCAGTCCCGCTCAATTCCGCAAAATTTCGGTCGCCAGCCCGCGCGGAGACGCGTCTTTTAACACCTCGCACGTGCGCCTAGCATTAGAAATAATTTTGAAGGAACTTTTAACAATTTTTTTAATGTTACTTTTCAACTTTTTCATAAGTAAACCCGTAGAGTTATAAATTCAGAAAAATTTACCTGACTAGCGGGATATTAAATCTTATCCTCGCTTTTAATCAATTAATTCTCTATTCTCTAATTTTTTTGGTATTGTTTATAGAATTGAATGAGATTATGAGGCGAGCTCTTTTGGATTTTCCATAGTTCGTTTGAAGTTGAAACCAAATACTTATATATGTTTAGCTATTGGTGAATAAATGTGATTTACTACGCATTTTAGATCAGGATACATGTATTTCCCTTTTATCTACTTATATATATGTTTTTAATTAATCATGCACGTGTGCGTGAACGTTACACATAAAAATGCACGGTGGCTCTGTTTAGGAGTCCGGGTGTGTATATCCGATATCAAATGTCGGATATTTTGATATTTATTATAAATATCGGATTTTTACGAACCGATACATTATTTCTAAACCATTGTATGTGTTACATTTCAAGTAGTTAGTTAGTGTTTTTAGGGTTCCGTTATGAACAAGGAACCCTTATAGTTTCGACATGTCCGTCTGTCCGATTCCGATCCGATGTCCGAAACTAGAAGGGTTCCTTGTTCACTACGGAACCCTTATAGTTTCGCCATGTCCGTCTGTCCGTTCGCAGCTTAGCTCAAAGACTCTTAGTACTAGAAAGCTATGCTGTGGCATATATAGAGATATTAATAACGCCGACAAAGTGGTAAAACCAAGTCATGAAAAAAAAAAAACTCTTTTCTACCTCCTGTACACGTAAAGTGGCGATTTTGTTTTCCTCGTCTGTGCCATGGTGTGGGGTATCGTTGGATAGGCCATTCAAAAATATTACAGGTTTGTGAAAACCATTTTTCGATTCAAATTAAGCTTTAAATTGCTTGTTAGAGTCAAATGTCCCCCCCCCCTGCCAGCTAAATGGTTGCTTTCGATATGTGGAAAAATTCACGGCACGTATATATAACGAAATTAAAAGAAAAATTATCACAGCTAAGTAGGCTTTACAAGTTTACGAGTAAAAGTCGACCAACTTACATTTGCAGTTAGAACATATGTTCACACACACACACACACACATATACACACACATGTTCTCCCATATGGGAGAAAATGTTTTTCAACTACAATGTTAAATTTGTTCTTGGGATAACTTCATCCCAACTACGGAACCCTTCATTATGCGTGGTCCGATACGCACTTGGCCGGTTTTGTTTACTAGCATGCCTGTGGTCTGGGTTACAATGTGTTAAAAGTTGTCAGCAAGTCGTAAGACCCCTATAATTTATTCATGTACACACAAAACCAACAACACAACACACAACAACAACAATTGTTACAACAACAACACATTGCTACAACTGTTTATAGCTGGCGAATGTGAACGACTGTTGTTGAGCACCGCGTGCACGATGTCGCGGTTCGCCGACACAGCTGCACGGCAATGATACATAAGGGAATGGGTTTACAGCTATTGGACGCTTCGCTCGCGGTGGAGCGGGCGGAGGCGCGCGTGGCGGGTGGCGGTGGGGCGTGGCGGCACGCCGGCGTGCGCCTGCTGCTAGCCGAGTGCGCGCACGAGCCGGCCGCGCTGGCCGCGTGGTCGGGCCGCCAGCGCGCCGACGTTGTGGCGCTGCGCGGCGTGGGCGACGCGGGCGAGCCCTTCGCGGATGAAAACGGGCTGCAGCGCGCGCGCGCGGCTGTGCACGCGCACGTGTGGCGCGGCCTCGTGCGCACAGACCGCGCCGCGCGACCACCTCTACCCGGTAAGTGCTGCAACTTTTTCATCTACTACATATATCCTATGTTCTAGCCTAGGTAACGGTCTACCTGTGTGCCAAATTTCATTAAAATCTGTTCAGCCGTTAGGCTTGCATTCTTCCTGCGCTAATGTCGGTTACGTACGTCGGTCGCGCTTACGAATATACATTGTGTTCTATATCACCACACTGCGACGCTGACGTCAGCGGCGCGTAGGTATGGTTTAAAACTAAACGCCCCCTCCACAAAAATGTATATACAAACATTTGAAATGTGTATGCAACAAGCAGTGAAGGGGCGTGCAATTTTAAACTGGACGATCTCTACGTTGCTACGCGCCGCGTATCGCGCGCTTCGGTTTCGCTTGTCAGCGCCGGATACGTCGGTCGACTGACGAGCATGGAATTGTGCGAGAGCCCTCAGTCTGTTACCGACGATCAGCTGAATGCCACGCTTGGCAGACGACTGTACCGTAGAGCGGTCGGTATCGCAGTACAGTATGCTATTACAATTTCTTGCTGATGTACGCGACCGACATCAGCGTAGGACGAATCAGGCCTTAAGAGGGCGCACACGGGTCCACTAGCGCCACTTCTTATTATCTCGTGACTGAGAAGGAATTTTGAATAACGACTCAATAAGCACCCTCGGTAAGTGTGCCTAGAATTTTCTAAGATCTTTTATAAACTTTCATATTGAGACACGAAGCAATAAAATATGATCTAGAGGAATGTGGCCGCTTTTCTAAAAAAGCGCTTGCATTATTTTTTTCTGTGGTTTTTAAAAACCTCGAGGGAAGGTTCGAGGTTTTTAAAAACCACAGAAAAAAATAATGCAAACGCTTTTTTAGAAAAGTGTGTGTGTTTATTTTTATAGCACCAATCACATTTCTGAAGCCACAAATGTTTCTAAATCCAGAAACTACTTGTTCTTGCTCTTCAAGAGTCCCAGGTATGCGTATAAATTGTGCCGCTTTATTTGCCAAAGCGTTAGCCAATCTTCGACATACATTCGTAATGAACTGTTGGTTAAGTCCATGAATGTCTGCTGCGTCATCTAGAACTTCTTGCCTAGCCCACGTCCTGAGAGCAGTACAAACTTGAAGTTCTACAGCCACCCCGCCACCACGAGCTTGCAATTCAATGTCATTTCTAACTAACTCAACTATTTTCCGTACATATATTTTACTGAATCTATAGTTCATTCGAAAGTCTGTGTCTCGTTAAAAGTAAAAGGATCGAAACGATTTTTGTAACATTTTCGTTTTCTTGATAGTTTTTCACGATCCTTTTCATCAAAAATATCGAAATAATGCAAATAATCCATCATTGAGACTGAGATTTGAATGCCAACGTTCTTAAAAGTTAGTAAAATAGCCCGCCAGATGTCCGGCTACTACGGTTACACGCTAACTAAACAAGGGTTGAGAACTGAATAACAGTTGTGTAATTTCTCATACAATAAAAATTGCCGCTATACCAGATATGTACAACTGAACTGTCAAATATCTTTTATTGGTAGAGTAAACGTTATAACTCCGGTATACGTCGTGTGTAAATCTTTATTAGTAAGGTAACAGTAAGAATGGGTATCATTTTGACAGTTCAACAACATTCATTCCGTTAATTACGTTGTTAAGCAGACAAATTTTTCGAACATATGAAGCACTGGATTAGCAATAGGCTTTAAAATGATTCAGATTGTGATAAATAGTGTGTTACGTAATTAGGGTGCTGGTTATGTACTGTGTATGAAAGTTCTTTTGAATATGGTTTGTATGGGAAAGGATTTTATGAAGTAAAGCGCAGAAAGACAAGACTGGAAATTTATTTCAATTAGGCTTTGCAGTAATTAATGAGAAAGCTCGTCGTCCGTTCGCAAAACTAGGACTTCATGGAGAAGAAAGACAGGAAACTCCATGGAAACCGTATTAAAGTATTCTATCAACACATTTCTTACATTTCCATAAATTATCGTTTTAAAAACAGTTAATTCTATCTACTATTATTCTGAGTTCTCTTAGACATTGTCCAAGAGAACTCAGAAGCTAGGAAATAACATGAATATTCCATTACACAATTTAAAACATTAGCAATATTGGCATTAATATAACTTATACAACAACATAGTCATAATACGCAATAATTAAGGTATAATATCAACGTATCAAGTTACTTAAGTGACCTCTGGTCGATCTATTCAACACAACAACGGCACTAGAACTAACCAACTGAACATCGAATCGATATTCTCTGCGCCCCCTTCGGGGGCGCGAGGAATCGGTGTTGGGGTTTTTGGCCCCTTACCTGAGGATGCAGTCTCTCGGTCCCCAATCTTGGGGATCCGTCTTGGGGATGCCGTCCCCCTCCGTCTGAAGGGGGTGGGAGTGCTTTATTGTACACCTAGTCGCTGAGTGGTTTACCTCCCTTCAGCGTTCTGTAGTGTGTTTCTGTGGTGTAACTGTTGGAGCGCCCGAAGTGCTTCACGAGCCCATGCGACCCCCTAGCTCCCTAGGGAAGGCACGGCAAGAGCGGATCTAGCAACGAGGGCGTCGGTTTTGGTTGGCGCTCACCTACAGTAGAGGCTGTCCCCGCCGCCAGCAACGTAACCAGATCTAGCCGGTAACGTTGCAGAGCGCGGGGCGTTGTACTGAGTATCGAGTGACTTGAGGTGTGTGTACGGCGCTCGTGTGGTTTATCTTTGTAACTGACTCGATAGGTGGCGTGGCGAGAGATACCGGGACTTCGCCCCCTGTTCGCGGATCGTTTTGCGGTGGGTCGTCAAAACGAACCCCCTCATTGTGTTTGCGACACTGGCTGTCGTTATTCCGTTGGGCGCGCGTTGGTTACGCGCGCTCATGTGAGTGGTTGCTATGATGTTTTCCGTAGGCGCGCCACGAGGCTGATTCACAGCGCCGCTTTCTTCACAACACCTCGGCCTTCTGTCCCCACCAGATGAGACCCCCAGTTACGGCCTGGCGAGAGTCGACCAGTGACGAGGGTGCCGACTCGACGCTGCTACAGGATAGGGTGTGTGGCTCCCGCCCGCCCCGCTTCCAGAGCTAGTCGATCACGGTCCGGGCTAAGAAGCCGCCGTGCGTGTGTGTAAGCGGTATTGTACTGTATAACACCGCTCATTGTCTACGTGAATCGCCGCCCGCGCCGAGCATTCGCGTGTGAGTTTAGGCGCCTCCTGTGTAGAGCTGAATGTCTGTGTTTCGTTACAGTAACGTGCTAGCACACGCTACGCAACGGATGCATGTTGTTGCGTAGAGTTCAGTTGTTTCGAGTAAACTGCGTGTAACCTGTGTGCAGCTTACTCGGGCGTCAATCCGGTGCGATGGGGTTGTTGTCCGCTAACAGGTCGCGGGGTCTGACTCGATAACGTCATTACAAAACTTTTTATATCCTACCAACGTCATTTTACGTCAAACGTCTACCGTCATTTTGAATCAATCACAGATCATCATACATACGCCTCCTCCAGGCGAACATCAACCGCTGCGTCGCTGCTCAGAATCAGTTGCTCCAGAGCATGGCGCAGTGGTCGATCAACATCGCCGTGGTCGCTGAGCCGTACTTTGTCCCGCCTAATGATGACTGGCTGGAAGACCTGAGCGGCTCAGTGACCCTAACTTCGTCGGCCGCCACCGGTAACCCGTCGCTTGAGGCAGTCAAGAGGAGACGGGGTTATGTGGCAGCACGGTTCGGGGTGATTGTCGTAGTAGGGGTATACTTCTCCCCTAACCGAACTCTCGCCGAGTTCCACAACTCCCTTGCGGAGTTGAGAGTCGTCGTCGTCGGGTACCGTTCCCTCCCCGTGCTCGTACTCGGGGACTTCAATGTCGAGAACACGGCTTGGGATTCCCGGTACAGGACACACGGGGCAGGATGGTGGAGGACTGGGCTCTGGAGACAGGCCTAGTCGTCCTAAACCGGGATTCTGTCCCCACGTGAGTGCGGATGCGGGGTGAGTCAGTGGTGGACATCTCGTTTGCTAGTCCCGCTCTGTCGCCGCGTGTCATTGTCTGGCACGCCATGGAGGAGGTGGAGACGTATTTCAACCACCGGAACGTCCGGTTTGACGTCTCCGCCCAGATCTCGAGCGCACTGGTCCGACAGGCCCCGAGTGGTCCGCGGTGGGCGCTGAAGAAGCTGGACCGGGAGCTCCTCCTGGAAGCCTCGATCGTGCAGGCCTGGGTGTCACCACCGGACAGGCCTACAGACATCAATGACGAGGCGGAGTGGTTCCGGAGGGCCATGTCCGAAGTATGTGACGTGGCAATGCCCCGTGTCCAGCCTCGATGCGCCTAGCGCCAGATATACTGGTGGTCGCCGGAGCTAACGTCTCTGCGCGAGGCGTGCGTTGCCGCGCGACGCCTGTACACTAGGCACCGCAGGCTCCGTATCCGTCCTCCGGATACGGAAGCCGTTCAGAGGGAGCTGTACGAGAGATACAGAGCGGCGAAGACCGCCCTCCGAGCGGAGATCCTGCGGGCCAGGGGACTGGCCCGCGAAGAGTCGCTGGGGATCCTGAACAGGGACCCGTGGGGACGCCCATACAATATGGTGCAGGAGAAACTCCGCCCATGGGCTCCCCCGCTGACGCAGCCTCCGGCCCCAGCTCGTGGAGGCCGTGGTGAGCGCTCTGTTCCCTTCGCGAGGGGAGCATACTCGCCCGCCCATGGCTCCGCCTCCTGCGGTGCCAACTGTAGACCAAACAACCGACGATGACGACATTGCTCCTGAGGTGAACGAGGTAGAACTGAGAGTGGCGGTACGTAGACTGAGTGCCAAAAATACCGCCCACGGACCCGACGGCTTTCCTGGAAAAGCCTGGGTCCTGGCCTTGGAAGCTCTCGGGCCTCGACTAAGAGAGCTCTTAAGCGCATGCTTGGAGGGGGGCCAGTTCCCACTTCGTTGGCCGACGGGGAAACTGGTCCTCATTAAGAAACCGGGGCGCCCAGCGGACTATCCGTCCGCTTACCGGCCCATCGTACTGCTCGACGAGGTGGGCAAGCTCTTTGAAATAGTAATTGCAGACCGCCTCATCGTGTGGCTGGTGCGGGTGGGGCCGGATTATGACGTTGCAAAATCAATAAATTACGCAACAAGTAGTGACATCTTGTGTCAGGCATTGGCATGGCTGTCAGCGTGTTCTCTGTAACACTTGAGAAATTATGTCATGTAAATTATATACAAAAGTATTAGTTAATTTAAATAAATAAACATACAGACATGATTTCCCACATTTTATTTAAAACAATGCCTAAGAAATGGAAAGTGACCAATAGACAAGAATTCTATTTAGTCTATGGTAGCGGAGGCTTCTCGAAGGTTTGTGAGATTGATCCAGCATGGGGAAGACCCGCAACGTGTGTGACACGATACGAATAGGATTTGGAAGAGGGACTTAGTTCTGGAGGAACAGACTGTACCCAAATAACCCGATGGGTTTCTGATAAGTCCCATTCGAAGCTGAATCCGGTGAGTGTTCAACCGTATTCTTTGTTCATGCGGAATGGCGTGGCTCGTACATGTGATTTCTGACACGAGTATATTGTTACAGGTCTGGCTGTTTATGCTAGCCTTTTTTCTCGTGTATCTCTAATAAATATTGACACGTGATGCTTTGGAGTAGCCCCGTGGTCTGATGATTGGAATGGATCCGGGTGCAGGCAACCTTTGAGGTGTGGTCATCCGTGTGACAGGAAGGCTTTACTTAGCCGATATCGGTGATGAGGGAAGTTCGCCGCTCCAGGTAACGAAGCGTCATTATTAACCCGTAGGCCACTTAACGTGCAAACACAGGGGTATTCTGTGTTTGATGCCAAGGGTCGTAGTCTTGTCAAGTGAAGGGATTGGTACTGAGAGATCACTGAGAATAATCGGTAAGGTAGCGATTTAGTCTATGAGAGAGTTAGGCCTATTGTATGGACTGGGTGATGAGACCAGTTGCCATAAAGTGTTGTGTCGCGGATTGCTTAGCATAATCTTATGTTCCGTTGTTAGCACAACCTTGATAGGTAGGTACTTGTATGATTGAGCTAGTATCTATTAAGTGGTTCATCTCACGGACTCGCTATAGCGACTCTGAGTATATTGTAATAGTCTCATTGCAGGTCAACACACCAATACAACTAGACCCGAGACTGGTTGTACTGGTGTGGAAGCCCAGGTGTATGGGGGAAGGTATGTGGCCAGCCACATTCAATATTGTGAACCTTCAATTGTAAGTTATTGTAATAAACATTGCATTGTGTAAGAAGGTACTTGTTTAATTGAATCTTTCCCTAGCAGCTTATTATACCCTACAAATTTACTTTAGCACGGTGGTGAGTAGTACAACACCGAAGGAGACAATCAACATCCAGTCTCCTAACCAATTCTGTACAACTAAGAGGGCCGGGTTACAGGATTTGGCGGAGAGCCAGTTTGGTTTCCGCAGGGGGCGCTCTACGGTGGATGCCATCATGCGCGTGCGAGCCCTCACGACAGGAGATGCTGTGACCCGGGGTGGGGTCGTCATCGCCATTGCCTTCAATACCCTGCCCTGGAGTTGCATCATGGAGGCACTCCGGTATCACCGGATGCCGACTTACCTCTGTCGTGTGGTCGAGGCCTATCTGATGGACAGGGCCCTCATTTACCCCAGACACCAGGGAGAGTGGAACCGGCGAGAGATGTAGTATGGTGTCCCATAGGGATCCGTCTTGGGGCCGCATCTGTGGGACATTGGGTACAATTGGGTGCTGCGTGCCGATCTCCCTAGCGGCGTCAGCGTGTTTTGCTACGCTGACGACACGCTGGTCCTGGCGCAGGGGAGGTCGCACCAGTCGGCGGCTGAGTTAATGGCACGCGGGGTTGCGACAGTCGTTAAAGAGGATCCGGCAAATGGGACTCGAGTTGGCCTTGCACAAGTCCGAGGCCATGTGTTTTCATGGTCCTCGGAACGTGCCACTGTGGGGTTTCCAAAAAACGGTAGGAGGGGTACACATGAAGTACACGATGAAGTACCTTGGACTCGTCCTCGACAGCCGGTGGAACTTCGTGGAGCATTTCCGTCGTTTGGCTGCCAAACTGGAGCGGGCCGGGGCTGCCTTGAAGCGGCTCCTACCCAATCTAGGGGGTCCAAACGCCTCCCGCCGGAGGCTCTACGCAGGGGTCGTGCGGTCCACGACCCTTTACGGGGCGCTGGTGTGGGCGCGTTCTTTGAGGCTCCGACCAGCCCGCCGGTTGAACGCGTCCCAAAGGGTCATGGCCATCCGGCTGGTCCGTGGATACCGCAGAGTCTCCTGCGAGGCGGCGAGCCTCCTTGCCGGATTACCGCCATGGGATCTGGAGGCAAAGGTCCTCGCGCACATTTGGGAGTGGCGCGAGGAGGCGCGTTAGCCGCTACTTGCGACAACCTCTCGTGTTTCCCGACTTAAATAAGCACGGTTGTTTGCATTTTTGTGCCTTGTCTCCATATGTGTAATGGTAAAAACAGTGTGGGTGATTCTGAGGTGGTTGCTGTGTTCTGGATTTAGAACGAACATACCTCCGATGGTTGTCACGAGGTCTTGAGTGTGAGCGTTGTCTTCCTCTGTTGTTTAAGCGTGTAGTGAGTTACGCTACCTGCTCCTTAAACTCGCTCACCTGCCTCGCCAGGTCCGCTGAATCAGTGGTTGTAGAAACGGAAGTGCTCGCAATCTGTGGTGTCATCGGGGCAATTTCATGTACCCTGGCCGCTATCTCCGCTAATTTTTCAACCGCTATGTATTGTACCAAACACTTCCGGTTTCTTCGTTAGCAAACCATGTAAACAAACGGCGCTCTCGATCTTCGAGTCCCAACGATGTCTTGCAAGCTTGAGTAACGCGGTAGTCGGGGTCACCAATGTGGTATAGATATGTTTGATATCTATACTAACACTACACGGGAATTTAACCCGTATAGTAAGGCGATTAAGCGCTATAATAGCAAGCGAAGTGAAGCGGGAAGAATGAAGGTGAAAAGCGTAGAAATGAAGAGTATAATTTTACAGAATAATGAAGTTAATATATTATAATAAGTAAAGTAATATGAGTACACACAAAGATTTAAAATTACGATTTGACACAACATAAATACTAGTAATATTATTAGCGCGGCGCGACGGTTAAATGATAAATGATTTTATTTCTGTAAGTAGGTTTGTACAAACACTTTTACACGTCAATCATATTTTAAAACTAGATGAGGTCGGCGTTTCCTATCTGACTACTCTGAGAAGAAAGGCCGAAACAAACTCAGAGGTCACAGTCTCTTTTAAAGTCCAGACATAATCTTGGTCAGATCATGTGAAGACCATGTAGATTTGAGTCTGAAATGGTCTTTTGAGGAAAAATACCACACAGAATGAGTGGACCTGTCCAGTCAGTGCACGCATTTGTCAGTAATCGTCCAGCTCAACTCAAAACTTAAGGAGCTCAACGATTCGACGAACAATACCAAAGAAAGGACATTTGGGTAGGCCGCATAAATTACTCAAACTGCCAGACTATGATTAAAACTAATCAAGAAAGAAAAAATTTAAACAATGATCTACATAGTCTTTACATTCACAATAATTAAAATAATATACTATTTTACAAAGTAAATATTCATGTCAATATATTTATAAAAATTCATCAATGTCAACAGGTATAAAAAATCCTGAAATAATCTTGGTCAGATCATTTGAGGACCATGTAAGATTGGTGTCTGAAATGGTCTTTTAAGGAAAGAACCATACAGATTTGAGTGGACTTGTCCAGTCAGTGCAAGCATTTGTCAGTAATCGTGAAGCTCAACTCAGAACTTAAGGAGCTCAACCATTAGCCGAACAATACCAAAGAAAGGACATTTGGGTAGGCCGCATAAAGCACTCAAACTGCCAGATCATCATTGAAACTACCTGAGAAAGAGAGAAAAAAAAATAAAAAAAACTGTCGCACATAGTCCTCACATTCACAATAATTTGATAATAATGTTATACTTCAGAAAGTAAATTGTCAAGTCATTCTATATGTAATAATGATCACATGTCAAAGTTTATGTAAAATACAAATTAAAAAAAAATTGCAAAAATAAAAATAACAAAAAAAAAACATTCAATATGCAAAAAACAAATTGGAGCAACTCAATCCCAAGCCTTTTTGTCCTCAATATAATCATTAACGGTATAAAAGGCTTTCTGGCACAACTTACGTTTAATGAATGATTTGAATTTATTAAGGCTTAGATCTTGAACGTGGCTTGGAAGTTATAAAAGCGTATACATTGACATCTGAATGAGCCACCTATTTTCTTGAGCCTTGTTGTAGGTACAACAAATTTGTGTTTGTTCCTAGTATTTATACTATGGATATCACTGTATTTTTTAAACAATTTTATATTTTTATGGGCATATAAAAGATTTTCAAAAATATATTGAGAAGGCACAGTCATTACATTAATCTCCTTAAATTTGTCTCTGAGAGATTGTCTCGGACTTAATTTATAAATTGATCGAACAGCTCTTTTCTGCAAAACAAAGATAGTCTGAAAAAGGTTAAGCTAGCTAGCTAGAAAACGACTGAGGTCCGTGGTCCGACGCACGCGCAGGTGGATTCTTGATCACACTATCGTCCCTATCAAGGTCCTTGCCGGCCGCCTCCATACAATATTCACGCACCCGTACTGTGCTCGCTCCACGTGTCAGCCCAGTAATTTTGCACTTGAGCACAAACAAGACATCACCTGATTTGTATGCGTGGTACAGAATCATAAGCGGCAGCGGTTTTCTTGATGTTGTTTAATGGTGGTCTAAATATGTTCCGCCACAAGGCGAAATGCTGGGGCGTACCTCCGCTGCCGCGAGAATTCGCGGCACAGCGGACAGAGCTCCGGCGGGATCTCATGGCGGCATGGAGAGTCCGACTATCGCAACACAGCGCAGGGCACGCCACAATTGCGGCGGTAAGTTCCCTCTTTGAGGAGTGGCTTGAGAGGCGCCACGGCGCCCTCACCTTCCGCCTGACGCAGGTCCTCATCGGAAATGGTTGTTTCGGGAGGTTCCTGTTTCGGATAAGGCGGGAGGAAACGCCCGGGTGTTACCATTGTGTGGATCGACCGGAGGACACGGTGGAGCATACGGTGGAGGTCTGCCCGGCTTGGACGGAGCACCGCCGTGTCCTCGTGGCGGCGATCAGCGGCGGCGATCTCTCGCGTCCGGCCCTGGTTCAGGCCATGGTACGGAGCGAGAGGGAATGGGAAGCCGTCACCTCCTTCTGCGAAGCAGTAATGCTCGCGAAGGAAGAGGCGGAGCGCGAGAGGGAGAGGCAATCACTGCGCCCTCGCGCCCCTAGTCGCCGCAGGAGGAGACACCCTGGGCGTCGGGAGTTGATTGCCGACTCCCGGCCACCGTAGGCGCGGGCTTGCGGACGGCGAGCAATGGGCAGCTCGCCGTCCGGTAAGGACCAGGCCCGGGTCGACGGCGCGTCGTGTTCCACGCGCGCCTCAAAGAGATGTCAGCAAAATTGACGGGGTCCGATAGGACCGATGCCTGCCGGGGCTGCTTATTGTTCGAAAGAGTTACCGTGGCCCTGGCGCACAGGCAACTGAAGGAACGCGGGTGGGTTTTAGTCAGTAAGAGTCTGACACGCCCTTCCGCTCCGCCCAGAGCGGGAGAGGTCATTTGATGATTTCCCACCCAAAAAAAAAAAAAAAAAAGGGCAAAACTAATGCATGACTAAATGATAACAGCCGTACGGGTGCATCGAAGGTTAAGCTACGCTTCCGGCGGTCGGATCGTGGATGGGTGACTATCCATTACATATCGAAACCCCTCCGTGCCTCGGAATGCACGTTAAGCCGTTGGGACCGGCAGTCATTCTTAGATCTTTGACAGTCGTTACGGATAGTAAGAAGCCCAAAAGTCTGATAACCAGTCTTACCAAGGGGTATCGTGTTACCCAGTCATTGGGTTGAGGGGTCACATAGGCACTCGCTCCATGTAAAATACTGGTCTTCAGCTGAATTTGGTTAGACTGGAAGCCGACCCCAACATAGTTTGGAAAAGGCTATGCAAATAATGAGGGCAGAAACGAATTTGTACAGCGCTTGTAACCACCAGACTAGTCTAACTTTACGGTCGATTTTATCAAAGCTATTGTATGAATGATCCCTTATGAACGCGTTTACCTTAAACAGGCACAGCATACTAACGCGACCACCAACATGAATTTAGCAAATATGATCGCTTATGGCGCCAAGTAATAGTGGTTTCATTAATTATAACCCAACCACAAATGGTGTTATTTGCTGACGAAACGTGCATCAAATCTTGACGACGTAAATAACGCCCTACTGCAAATCCAAAATTGGTTCACAGCTAGTAATTTAGTATTAAATGGGGAAAAATAACGAATTGTATAAGATTTACTTTACTAAATGTCAAAAGTTCTAATTGTGAGATAGTATTGAATCAAAAGAAACTAGAATTTGTCGATAAAAGTGTTTTCTTGGGGATCACGTTCGACCCAAGGCTTCAATGGGGTCCTTATTTAACATCCCTTGCAGGACGGTTAAGTTCAGCAGCATATGTTGTGAGAAAAATCCGTCAATTTACTGAAGTAGGTACCGCGAGGCTAGTCTATTTTAGATACTTTCATACTATCATGTCTTACGGTATTTTACTTTGGGGACGGGCTGCAGACGTCGAGTCAATTTTTTTTTTCTGCAGTAAAGAGCCACCACAGTTATATATGGCCTCCGCAGACGCGACTCTCTAAGGGAACTGTTTAAAGATATTAGCATCATGACGGTAACTTGTCAATACATCTATGAAAACATCTTGTACGTAAGGAAAAATCTACATCTTTTTAGTAAAAAAAGGCGAAAGACACAATTACATCACTAGGAACAGGGACCAATTATTTCAACCAGGTTTCAGGCTGGCAACAGTAGACTCATCTTTTATGGGGTACTGTTTAAAATGTTACAATAAAATACCTCCCGTTATACTTCAACTGAATGAAACAAAATTTTAATCTTGTATAAAACGCACACTATGCAGTCAAGCATATTATAAGTTGGGGGATTACATCGCTGATAAAAATGCTTGGCTCAACGCTGGTCCTGCTCCAGAAGGGCGCATAAACTAATTGATTAGCATTTGAAACTACTGTTGGAGCTGCTGAAGAATTTTAAAACTGTCTTTGCATTGTATAAATTCAATCTTTTAGTATTTTATAATTGCATTGCACATGTGTGAGTTGATTTAAAAGAGTGTCCGTGGAATTTCTTGCCCGTTCTTCACCATAGGTACCTACTACGTTTTGAAATGGGCAACTAGCTTCATTTTTTCTGACCGACCAACCCCTTGACAATTCAAAAGTGCCTGTAATTGGTTTATTTGAAATAAATGAGATGATAATGATTCGAGTTTGAATTTTGAAGAATTGGAAATACATTTTCGAACGTATGTAGCTAAACCAATAAATTATGTGACTTTAACTCAAATTCCGTGTTCTAAAATATCACGACCAAATTTTTCTACTAATTCAATCAACCGACCATACAACGTGAATTATTTTAAGCAAGTGGTTATGTACCATGGTTGGACATTTAAATTGTAATAGGCGCACTACTTTTATTCACACCTATACCTTTTAGGATCACTTGTTCATGAAATTGCTCAATACTAACGAGATTTCGATTACTATACTTTACAAGGCTACTTGAGCTTCTGAGCCAGACTCAAATTACAATAGGGATATCTGTACTACTTATCTATCATACTCCACGAGCTGCTCTGGAGCAGAAGTTCATGTCCTTGGTGCTGGTGCTCGGTATGTAGTCTTCCTTCTTCCAGAGCTTGGGGCAGGCGTTGGCCGTATGTCCCAGCTAACAGCGAACTGCTTTTCTGGCCAATTTGCTATTGGGTATCTTCTCAATGAGTTGCCACAGACGAATATCCGCTTCAGCTGCAGTTTCTTCATCACGGGTTGGGAGAACTTGGAAAACAGCATGAACTTGATTGTAGCCCATGAGATCTTGTCAGGTTGTATCTTAGTAAGATACACAGCGGCACGGCCCTTCAGGGTATGTGTAAGCGCCAAAATCAGTCTATACCCTCTAATTGATTTTTCTCAATTATCATTTCACTAAATGCACACCAATTAACAATATCGGATTCTGGTTTATCAGGATCAAAAGCAACGAGCATTGCATTGCTTGGAGTAGCTTGACAAGCAGTCATAGCATCCACAACTTATTTAATATAGCAGAAAATAATGAATTTGGTCTAGCATTAAATTACTTTTACTATCATTAGTGGACGGTGGATCCAATCCCACTTCTGATGACGGCAGAGGGTCCGACATCTTAAATAAAAGTAATAATATAGCAGAAATCAACTTTTATTACCACAGCTTAATAATTATTAATTCACTATAATAATAATTCAGATTAGATTCCTAACAATTTTATTTTAACTCAGACTACAATTCAATATCTAAGCGCTACAACATGTGCCCCGGGCCGAGCCTGCGACAAGAATGATCCCCTCTCTTGTGGATGTCGCTGCGCCCCCGTAAGGGGGCGCGGCGTTCGGTTCCGGGGCTTCGCCCCCCGGCCGCGGAAGCTTTACAGTGGCCCGCCAATACGGGCCCTTCACTATGTTGGCCTATTTGGCCTGTGGAAATATTGAGCGTGCGACGGTCCCGCACGCTCATGTGAATGGTTGCTATGCGTGTGTCTGTAGGCGCGCCGCGACGCTAATAGATAGCGTCGCTTTCTTCACGACACCTCGGCGCTCTGTCCCCGCCAGGTGAGACCCCCCAGTTACCTGGGGGAGGCCCGACGAAGACGACCAGCGACGAAGGTGCCGACTCGGCGCTCCTACAGAGTAGGGTGTATGGCCCCCGCCCGTCCCGCTTCCAGAGCTAGCCGGTCACGGTCCGGACTGCGAGGCCGTCATGAGTGTGTGAGCGGTATTGTATTGTGTAACACCGCTCAGTGTCTACGAGAATTGCCGCCCGCGCGGCGCATTCGCGTGTGTATTTATGCGCCTGTATAGAGGTGAATGTCTGTTGTTTGTTTACGTAACGTGCCTATATTAACCTAGAACACGCTACGTAAAACGGATGTATGTTTATTATGTGAAGTTCAGTTGTTTCGAGTAAGCCGCGTGTAACCTGGGTGCAGCTTACTCGGGCGTCCAGTCCGGTGCAATGGGGTCAGTCGTCCGCTACCAGGTCGCGGGGCAGGGGTCTCGCGTCAGGGGGGCGCGTATGCCAGGGCGCAATCTGTTTGACGTGTGGCCAATCAGATGCGTCGGCACGCGCGAACATCCCTTTCGCGAGGCGCCGCACAAACTCATCCAGGCTCTCAATCCCGAGGTCCCGCTGGATGACGTCATTCCTCACGAAGCGAGGGGCGTCCATTATAGTCCGCAGCGCCAGATTTTGCTGGGCGCGGAGCAACTTGCGGCTTGTCTCGCTCGTGAGGGCGAACCAAGCGGGGGCGGCGTACGTCAAAATCGGGCGAATGTACAGCTTGTACACGCCCAACTTGACGCGCGCCGGGATGCGGGACGAGAGCACTGGTCGAAGGAGGTTGCGGGCTACCCTACCTTGCGCGGCGACCTTGCGGACGTGTGACCCCATCGTGAGCCGACGGTCGATGGTGACCCCTAGGTACTTGGCCCGGGGCGTCCACTCGACGTCGGCTCCTTGCAGTTTCAAGGGTGGCGGGAGAGGCGCGGATCCGGTGACCATCGCCTGCGTCTTACCCACGTTCACCGACAGCCGCCATTTTGACAGCCAATCTGGAAGCAAGTTGAGCGCGCGCTGCATTTTGACGGCCGCGTACTTCGCGTTAAGAGATGTTGTAATGTACGCGGCGTCGTCGGCATACAGCGCGAGCGTGGCGTCGTCTGTAGATGGGATGTCGTCGGTGTAACATGAGTAACACGCCGGCGAGATGCAGCTGCCTTGCGGCACACCCGCCAGCACCGGCCGGGCGCCAGATAGCGCCCCGTCGACCACCACCCTGAAGGTCCTGTTGGATAAAAAGGAAGAGACCACCCTAACGACGCGACGGGGCGCGTCCGATAGGGCTAGCTTATAAATAAGCCCTTCATGCCATACACGGTCGAAGGCCTTCTCCATGTCGAGGAATACTGCCACCGAGTACTCCTTCTTATTCATCGCAGTTGCGAGAAGGTGCAGGACCCTCGACAGCTGGAGCGTCGTGCTATGCTCCGCCCGAAACCCGAACTGTTCCGGTCGCGGAGAGATGTGGGGTTGGAGATGTCGCAGCAGGAGTGCTTCGAACACCTTGGAGACTGTCGACAGAAGGGTGATCGGCCGATAGCTCTCCGGCTTCAGGATGTTTTTCCCCGCCTTGGGCAGCATCACGACGCGCCCCTCCTTCCACGAGGCGGGAAAGGACCCGGTGCGCAGTATCGCTGTGAACAGGCGCGCCAACGCCGCTACCATACGGTAGGGTAGGTGGCGCAGCACTGTGTTAGTGATACCGTCGGCACCGGGGGCCTTCCTGGGCTTCGTTCTTAGGATGGCGCGTCTGACTGCGCCAGGCGAGAAGAAGACGGGGTCCTCTTCGGGAGCTATCGGCGTGGCGAAGTAGTCTCCCAGGTGTTGCTCGACTGCTGCGACATGTGCAGTGTCGCTAGTCGGGTTCGGTTGGAACTGACGCTCCAGGTGCTCGGCGAAGACCTCCGCCCGGTCCTCCGAGACATACTTGAGCGCCCCGTCGCTGCTCAGTAGCGGGCGCACCGGGGCTGGGGTATTCTTCAGTTGGCGGCACAGTTTATGAAGAGACGGCCAACTGTCCGTGGTCGCCTCTATTCTTTCTTCCCAGCCCGCGGCGGTGTGAGCCAGGAGCTCGGCCTTCACCTTCTCCGCGAGACGGTTGAGCTGTGTCTTCAATGACGGGTCTCTCAGCTGCTGCCACTGCTTGCGAATGCGCCTCTTTGCGGCGATCATTGCATTCAAATGCGCCGGCAGGGGCGGCAAAAGCACTCTCCCCTGCGGCTGTATGCTAGTCGCCGATTGTAAGGCGCTATTTATGCAAGCAGTGACGTCGTCCGCCATTTGGTCCACGTCCGCGGAGGTGACGATGGGCCGAGTCGGCGTGGTGGTCTCTACCTTTTCTTCAAAGTACGTCCAGTCGATCTTGTGACGTGGCGCTGTGGGCTTCAGTCGGGTCGGCATACCCGATAAGACGACGAGTACAGGTTGATGGTCCGACTGTAACTCGTCGTCTATCACTTGTTGTGTGATCTGGCAGCTTAGCCTTCGGTGGACTACGATGTCCAGCACGTCCGGCATGTGGCTTGAGATGTCCGGGTAGTGGGTCGGCGTCTCTGGGCCGGACACCGTATAGCCGAAGGCTTCCGCGTCCGCGAAGCGCCGTCTCCCCCCGGTATTCATAGTATATGAGTTCCACGCCGGATGTTTACAATTTAAATCACCGGCGAGGATGGTAGCGTTCTCGGATTGGTTTAATAGCGCCCGTAGTTCAGTGTGGTCTAGGCGAACCACGGGCGGCTTATAACAGCTATATAGGTTAATGTCCTCGCCGGCGATGTGCAGCTGAACACCCAGCGCGTAGAACGAGCTTATTGACGGCAGAGGGAGCTCTTGGTGGACGACTCTTCGCCTCACAAGCACTACCAGACCGCGGTACCTCACGTGAGCCGACCTTTCATCCTTCCTATAAGCGAGGAAACCCGGGAACCTTATCCTATCTTCAGGCCCCAGGAGCGTCTCGCTTATGAGCGCCACGTCGATCCTTTGTTCCCGAAGGAGATGGCGGAGGAGGGCGACCTTTTCCCGAAGGCCGCGGGCATTCCAGTGTAACACCCTTAACGACCTATCCATGGTAAAGGGTGAGCAGCGTCGCTAGGCCGTCAAGGATGACTGTCTCCACGTCTTGACCCTGCCTAATAGCCTTTATAAGATCCATCAATAATTTGATGGCGCAGGCTGTGAATTCTGATTTTCTTGTTTTACTTTGTTTACCTTTCTCGGTTTCGGTAATAGTGGCGGCGCCAGTGGCGACATCTCTGGCTACTTTTGGTAACCTTTTCGTCGTTAGTTCCCTCTCTTGTCGCGGCGCTATGCCGGCGCCACTTGTAGGTACTATTGGAATGTTGTTGTTTACATTTTGTTTCACAGCCTGCGCCCCGCTTGAGGCAGGGTCGGCCCTCGGGATGTCTCCTTCGGTCGCAGGGGGCTTGGGCTTCTTCCCCTTTCCTTTGCCCCCGCGAGGCTTCTTCCTCTGCCCCGAGGAGGAGGCTTTATTTCTGTCTGTGGGCCCGTTGGCTGCCGCCATAAGCGTTGTGCCTTGGGCCTCTTCCGGCTGCACGTCTTGCCTTTCGGTGGCCTCTTGGGGCCGGCGTGTTTTCGCAGTTATGGCGGCAGTCCCCGCCCGCTTATTTCTGATCTCTGTCTGAAATACGGGGCACTTTATGTTGCACGCGGGGTGCGGGCCACCGCAATTGACGCAGGTGGCCGGCTCCTCCCGCGGGCGCGGGCAATCGCGCGCCGCGTGTTCGCCCCCGCATCTCACGCAAGCGAGCGGGCGGTGACACTGGTGCGAGCTGTGTCGAAACTTCTGGCACCGGTGGCACTGAGCGGGCTCACGTTTGCCCCGCCAGGCCTCGATTTTGACACCACGCATGTACATAAACACGGTGGTGTCATAAATGGCCCGGACGTCGGGCGTCTTCTTTAGAAGTGCATGGAATACACAACCGGGTCGTCCTTGCGCCCCCTTTATGTGGCGCACGTATTCCGGTTGGTATCCCAGCATCCGGAGCTCCTCCTCGATCTCCTTCGGGTCCGTATCCGCCGGTAGGCCCCTGATGGCGATCTTTAGACTTCTCTCCGCTGGCAGTGAGTAGGTGAACCAGGAGACCCCACTCTCCTTCTCCAGGCCCACCAAGTATCGCTGGACCAGCCGGTACTCATCTTCTGTGTCGGGAGTGAAACGTACACCACTGCCGTACGGTCTAGCATTTGGGGGCCGGCCCAGCTTGGCGCTGATGGCCCGGAAATGTGTCGCCCAGTTTGGTAGCCTCTCCACCACCAGCGGAGGGTATCTGGGCTTCCTGTTCTTCCCCGGTTTCTGCGTCGTCGTCGTCGCGGTCTTGCTCGGCGTCGCGGCGCCGGTGTTGGCAGCGGGGGGGGCAGCAGATGTGCCAGGCGTCGGTGTAGGGGGGGGGGGGGGGTGAGCGGTACTCCCCCCTGTAGTCCTCTTGTTACCGGGCGGAGTTGTTTTCCCCGGCGGAGGTGTGCGACGTGCCGCGTCGGCGAAGGTGGGCGACGTCGGTGAGTCCCGACCCCGCGGGGCGCGTTCGCGCTGAGGCCGCGGTGGGTCGAGACAATATCTTTTCGCCTCTTCCTCCAGCGACTGGTTTGAACTCCTACGGCGTCGCTGGGGTCTGGCCTCGAGTTGGAATTCGAAATCGAACCCCAGCGACGGCGTAGGTGAAGCCGGTGACATCATCTGTTGTTGTTGTTGTTGTGGCCTAACCATCTTCTTGTTACTGCTGCTTGCAGCGTCTCGTCCGACGGTATGCCGCGGACCGGCTCGCGGCGTCGTATCAGGTGACACGTCGTCGCGACCGGAAGCGGCAGAGCCCACTGAGGCCACCGACATGCTCGAACCCGCGCGAGACGAGCATGCCGACAGCATGGCGGGCGAGTCATAGGCCGAGCCACGTGGCGGCGCCGGTGAATCGGGCGTTCTAATACTTAGTTTTAGTGCCGGTCTAATAGATCCGGCACTCGCTGGCCGCTCTTGCTCCGCGGTTGCCGGTCCCGCCAGCGAGCGGCGGGGACCGGATGTGGCGGCGCGCGAGGCTGGCCCAGCTCGGGGCGTCGGCTCGGGCGGCGACGCGAAACGCGGCGGCGCAGCCGAGCGGGTGGTGGGTGCGCGGGGACGCGCGGGCGGCACAGGGGTGTGCGCGGGCACTGCGGGGTACGCGGGCGGCGCGGCGGAGCGCGTGGCGTGCGCAGCGGTGCGCACAGTAGCTGGCGCTCTGGCGGGTGGTGCGGTGGCGCGCGGGTGTGTCGCGCGGCTGGTGTTCGCGGCAGGCCCCGGGGCCTGTATGGGTACCGGGCGGAACGCGACGGGGCGGACGGGCACCGCGTGCTGGCGGCCCTGCGACGGCGGAGGCGCAGCGCGCGCAGGCGCCGACGACGTCGACGGGCCGGCGGCTGCAACGGCGCTCGGTCCCCCCCCTCCTCTTCTCTCTTCCTTCTCCTTCGCTCCTCCTCTTCTAACTTCTTCAACTTCAACCTGGACGGACCGGCCGTCGGTGCACCGGACGACGCGTCGCCGATGTTCGGCAGCGACGTCGTCCGGTCCATCGTCGGACGGGGCTCCTGGGTCCCGGCATCGCGGCCCAATGAGCCGCGCTTGCCGGGACTCGGCATCGTCGTGGGAGTGGTCGCCGCGACCGCTGCAGCGATTGCTCGCCGAGCAGCACGGGAGGCTCCCCCTGTGTCCGCACAGGTGCCGGCTGGAACCTGTACACACACAGAGACAACTATTCGTTTGCGGTCCGCGCGAGAGATAAAAACTTTGCTATGAAAGGTGTGTCTCTAATGACCACTAGCCAATCCAATGATCCCCTCCTCGCTGTGCGCTCGCTTATGTAGAGCGGCTTGAGTAGTGGGGAGAGTGGGGAGGCGTAAGTGACGCATAGCACTGCGTAACTCGGCCCGCTGCACGTGCTGTTTACAATGGTGACGCCGTCATATACTACATAAGTATTTATTGTTATTATAACCATAGATGACAGAAGACGCCTAAGCTTCATGTTTTTCTGTATACGTTCTACGAACTATCATTTAAATGTATACCAAAATGAAGAAAATAATATAGGAATCACAAAAATATCAATAGTTTAAAATCGATCTTACTCAAAGCAATATTATCTAATACAACATATTATAATATACTTTGCGATATTCTTCTCTGCAAAGCAGAAGTCGGACCGCTTAGCTATTTGCTTTGTTGAAAGTTGACTAAAATAGCCGGTCCGACATATATCACATACACACATACACATAAATCGATCGATTTATTTTACTACCGCTACTATTACTGACTATTGCTTACTAAAGCATAATCAGCCTATAGTGTCCCTACTGCTGAGACACAGGCCTCGTCTCTTCGTGAGGGAGTGGGTCTGTAACCTATCACGCGGGCCAAGTGCGGCTTGGTATCTAGATGTCACGTCTTCGAATTTTTGGCTCAAAGACATGCCGGTTTCATCACGATGTTTTCTTCGCCGTTTTGAAATAACGCCTATTGCTTACTATTTATGAAAAAAAACTTTGAAAATGTTGTTGTTGCTAATGTTTTCTTCTTCTTCTTCTTCTTCAGAGGCATCGGCGGGCTCATCGTGCGCGAGCTCTAATGAATCGGCGTGCTCTGACGAGTCGGACTCTGAGGCGGAGGAGCGGCGCGCCGTGGAGCAGGCGGAAGCGTTCGCGGCGGCGCTGGGCGCGCTGGGGCCCGCGCTGGCGGCCCGCGCGCCTCCCGCCGGGCCCCCGGCGGGGCCCCCGGCAGGGACGCCGGACCTGCGCCGCGACCAGGCCGAGGCGCTCGTGCTCGCCTTCTGCCGCGCGCTGGGCCTGGAGCCCGACGCGTGCTGACTGCGCACGGCTGCTCACTGCTGCGCGACCCGAGCGCGCTTCACCTCCGACGACCAACGATCACGTTTCGTATATATTGTTGAAGTAAGTGAATTTTGAATCGGAATGATTCATGTGACACCTACATAATATTTAAATAGAAGTAATTATTCGTAAGTGCATTGATAGAGATCCGAATAATGTCTATAATTTTAAAATTAATTGATACCTATAAATTGCGCATGTTGCATATATTTTCGATTCAAACCTCAGTTACATTTACATATTTACAATACATAATGTCAAAATTGTTCGTGTTACTGAAATAGTGCTACTGTTGTGTTAGTGCTACTGAAATACTGACGCCGCATCACTGCTACTGCTGCACGACGATCGTTGGAGGACTGCCGCTGACCGGGCGTCGCTGTACATATTTTCTCTAATGTTATAAATACATTGTTATGCATCGGTGACCGTAAACATAAAAAATTGTGAAATTATAATTTATCAAATTTTATATCTCTGCTATAATAAAACCGTTGAGATCAAAAAGTTTGTATGTTAAATTTAGACTCACGACGGTGTGTCCAGCCAAGCTCGACGAAGACACCCGTGTGTTATCTTACGAACCACTTCGAGTTTCAGGCACTCATACATAAAAAAACTTCGCACGCAGATTTAATGAATTCCACCCTCCCGAACAAAGCGGATTTCGTAAAGGCTTCCACCGTAAATGATAAATGATTTTATTTCTGTAAGTAGGTTTGTACAAACACTTTAACACTTCAATCATATTTTTTAAACTAGATGAAGTCGGCGTTTCCTATCTGACTACTCTGAGAGAAAAGGCCGAAACAAACTTAGAGATTACAGTCTCTTTTAAAGGCCAGACATAATCTTGGTCAGATCATGGGAAGACCATGTAGATTAGTGTCTGAAATGGTCTTTGAAGAAAGAACCACACAGATTGAGTGGACATGTCCAGTCCGTGCACGCATTTGTCAGTAATCGTGCAGCTCAACTCGGAACTTCATTTGGGTAGGCCGCATAAATTACTCGAAACTGCCGGATCATGATTAAAGCTAACTGAGAAAAAAAAACAAAAAGCAATGACCCACATAGTCCTCACATTCACAATAATTAAAAAAATATAATACTTTACAAAGTAAATACTCATGTCATTGTATACAACATTAGTTTTAGTATATGCGAAACCTGAATATAGTTTGTTCAGAATAAGTAACTGAATCGATTCCAATAATTTTTAAACCATGTTATATTTTGTCGCAAAAATATTTTAAAAATGTTACAAGTTACCGAGCGACACTAAGTACCTATCCGCAATCATACGCGCACAACACAGGTCACGGCAGGTCATAGCGGCACTAGGCGCGGGCGCACAGCGGGGCGGGAGTAAAACAACCCCTTCAGTAGCCCGGACGCTACAGGTTGACGCGCACCTGTCACGCTCCCTTTCAGTTACAATACGCCTTCGCGATTGCGCGGCCGCAGTGGGCCTTACAGTTGTCTTTCGGTTGATCGTGTACCGTGTACATATCGCATGTAAAAAGTATCGTGTAACCATGTCTTTCTCATACACAAACGTCCAGTACACAGAAATGGTACGTACACTAGCGGTGTGTGGTGATAACGTATCTCTGGCAGTGCGGCGGTACGAGGAGCAATTCGGTATGAGAGTATCGTGAAACACAATGCTTTCCGCCACGCAAAAATTTAGGGACTACGGTAACATTCGGCCTCCGACAGCAGTCGATAGAGGAGTGAGTCGAATTCCTACCACAGTCCAAGACGGAATTTTGGACTACATGGCCAACAAACCTACAGCCTGCTGTGTTAAGTAATGCGATATTTAACAGTTTTTATCCACTTTGAACTTTAAGTGTTTGGCATAAGGTGCAACAAATCGCATTGATGACATTTTATCACTTACGGCTGCATTTACGAATAAAGTACATAATAATGTCTACCTACACTAGACCATTACGACAGTCCAAACCCTGCAAGTATGATGGAAAATGTTATTACCGGATAATTACAATCCAATCGCCGTACGGTTAGGTACCTACTGCCAAATTATTATCAATGAGCGCGAGACGACGCAGGGGGCGCGTGCGGTACGTTGGCGCCGCGTGGTGACCATGTTTTTGTACGGACAACCAGGTAATATAACCAGCTTATAACTTTGTGATTTGTCATGATACAGTTTTGAAATTTTGTAAATAGATTCTTTACATAAAAATACTAGACACGTGTTTCGGGTTTCGCATATACTACAACTAATATTGTATATAAAATTCATCAATGTCAATGTGTATATAAAAATTCGGTCATAATGTTTGAGGACCATGTAGACTAGTGTCTGAAATGGTCTTTTGAGGAAAGAACCACATAGATTAAGTGGACCTGTCCAGTCAGTGCACGCATTTGTCAGTAACCGTGCAGCTCAACTGAGAATTTAAGGAGCTCAACGATTCGACGAACAATACCAAAGAAAGGACATTTGGGTAGGCCGCATAAACTACTTAAACTGCCAGACCATGATAAAAATGAAACAATGGTCCACATAGACGGACGGCACGGTTGGCGCAGTGGTTAAGCGATTGACTGCTGCGCTGCGTGTCGCGGGTTCGATTCCCGCACGGAACAAATATTTGTATGACCTACAAGTAATTGTTCCGGGTCTGGCTGTTTGTGTATGTGAGTTTGAATGTTTGTAAACGCACCCACAATACAGGAGAAATTCCTAGTGTGGGGGCAATATTCTTCTCAAAAAAAAAAAAAAAAATCACATTCACAATAATTAAAATAATATACGAGTAATACTTTTTACAGTAAATATTCATGTCTAAAATAGTTAACAAAATAAAATCAACATTCAGTGTAAATTTATTGGAGCAGCTCAATCCCAAGCCTTTTTGGCCCCAATATAGTCTTTCAAAGTATATAAGGCTTTCTGGCATAGTTTCCGCTTAATAAAAGATTTGAATTTATTAAGGCTTAGATCGTGACTGTGGCTAAGAAGTTTATTATAGAAACGTATGCATTGGGATCTAAACGAGCCACCAATTTTTTTGGGCCTGCAGGCGTAGCATTACGCTTTCTATTTCTTGGAAGACAAGACATAGCTATTTTGGTACAAAGTGACATTTCGTTTCTCTGTTTTTGACATCGCACCGTAAAAACCCTTCTAAAATCCGTCATTTTATTTTTCGTTTTACCGATCGTTGTCTAGGTCTTTTTATATGTAGACTATTTCAGAAGAAAGTTAAACGTCAAAATCACACTGACAACTGTCAGTTGTCTAAGTTAGTGAAGACAATTTAATTTTGTAATCGCCATGCTAAATAATAAAAATAATAAACAACAAAAAAAAAAAACAAGAAACTAAAAAAACTGGCAACACTAACGTCAATATGTCACAAAAAGATTTTTCAGATTTATTAATTTTAGACGCAGTTTTTATATTATAAGAAAAATCCCACAACAAGCCGAAATCCAAGTAATCACCACACAATTTAAGAAAAATAAAATAAACCATAATTTTAAAGTAAAGACTTCATCAAAAAGGTGACATCTGTCATGCCACCTCCGATAAAACAGAATGCTTGAAAATTAAAATATGTTGACGAGGTCACGATCAGCAACAACACGAGCACGCCCACCACCTCCGGACTCTTCGCTCAGCTCCGCCTCGCCGCCGCCGCCGCCGGTATCCAGCACCACTGTGAGCGCTGTGACGACACCGGCCGCGGTAGTTGCGTCGAGCTCGAGCGACGAGTATTTTTCCCCGCCGACGTCGCCAACACCTGTACGTCGGCAGGGGAGAGGCCGGCCACCGAGGAGTTTGGGACTTAGGGGCCATCCGGCCCCGAGCCGGGTCCCCGCTGGCGGTGGTTGTGTGCAGCGCATGAGATGGACTCAGTCTATGAACGAGAACGTCATGCGCGCATGCATTGTAATAATACTAATATTAAGGTGGTTAGCCATAATAGTTTAAACTAGTCAGTCAGACAACAGAAGCTACCGATGTTATTAATCTCACCATCAACAAGGTATCTAATGTAGGGATTTAATGATAAAAAAGGGGCTAAGCAGAATTCCTTGAAATTGTTTCATCAAAGTATTCATGGCTTTTCTTCCAAACAATTAGAAATTGAATTGTTATTAGAAAAAACAATGTTTGATATTATTTGTATAACTGAACACTGGTTGAATAATTATGTAAACGCTTATTAATTATAAGAACAATAGTGTGGGCAGTTGTTTTAACCGAAAATCCATACCGAGTGGAGGTTCACTAATCTTAATTAAAAATTGTATAAAATCTAAGTCTCGTAAAGACATAGTTGAACTATCGGTGGAACGTAGCATTGAACTGTCCTGTGTTGAGCTAGATAAGCATTTTATAGTGTGCGTTTACAGACCTCCAAATTATCAAAACTACTCTATATTTGAGTCAGTAATGGAAGATTTTTTGGCAAAACTTGCAAATGGTAATAAATCGGTAATTATTTGTGGTGACTTTAATATTAATATTTTGGAAAATAATTCAAATAGCAGTAGATTCTTAAGCCTCTTCAAATCATTCAATCTGTCAAATGTGTTTTTGGAACCAACGCGAATAACTACGGCTACTGCTACATGTATTGATTATTTTTTTTTGTTGCTGCGACTATTTAGACAAAGCCATTGTAAATTTTCTCCCTTCTGATCACCGCGGTCAAACTGTTACTTTTGAGTCCAACACACCAATACAAAATGTGCAGATACAAACTAGACCAATAACATCGGGTAACATAAATAAGTTTAATAGGCCAGGACCGGATTTAGGGCAGGGCAACAGGGTCTCTAGCCCCGTACCACCACAAGGAAGGGGCCTCCACAATATGATTTTCATCAACAAAAAAAAAAGTACACATGCAAAAAGTAACCTTTTTTATCTTGTTTTCATGACCTTTGTTGATGGTCTTATAAATGATATGTAGAATTACTCTGATCCCAAAAACCGAAATAAAGATATTTTTCGACGTCCATTTTATATTTCAAACGCACGACGGCGACGCCGACGGCAACGAAATATCCCACAAGTTGGGATCTACTTTGGATGTCGTCGGTACATTACGCGCGTATAACTACGTACGATTAATTCGCATCAAGTGTGTGCGCTCCTATAGTAAGTACTTGAAGGATCGGGATCGTTTTTGTATACCTTCGCGTTGACATTGACGGGTGTCGACGTGTCGTAACGCGCTGTATCAGGGAATCCCCAAAATCTGAGACGTTTACTGTATAGTGTTTATCTAGTGGCCAGTCTATCCATCATGAAAAAGTAAGTTTGAGTATATTTCCTACGAAATGTATGGGAAAAGGGTATTTGCGATTTCTGACTTTTGTAGTACTCAAACCTCAGTTGGTCTGATAGAGATATTTTATCCTTATAGGAAAGAGCACCCTAATCGCGTCACATACTTTCAATCGCAATCTGAATGATTTTGAAGGATATTGCTAATCCATCCATTCATATGTTCTATAAATGTATCTGCTCAACAACGTAAATAACGCAATGAATGTTGTTGAACTGTCAAAATTAAAGCCGAAAGATGAAAGCTACTGCACGTGTAGGTACAACGGTTAAGGTACCCTTACTGCCCTATCTCAAAAATCCACCTTGTTTTAAGATGATTGAAAACTGTGAAAAACATTTTTTCATTTCTCATACACGGAAAGTAGTGTTTGTTTGATCCGAGTAGCGGGTGGAAGACGCTGCTCCCCGTCTTAGAGCGGGAAAAACTCATAGTAATTGCTTCCCTCTCTAGGGCGGGAATGAATTATAAAAATAGAACTAAATTTGGTTAGGTAGTCGGCTACGAAAGTTTTTACATAATTAAGTAAAATTTCGATTAAAATAAATGCCGGGGGCTTTAAGAAAAACAGCCAGTGTGAATTAAAAAATTACCTATTAAGGGGGATGCGCTAAGGTAGCCCGCGAAATTCAAATTTACTTACGTTTTTTGCAATTTGCAGTGACCAAAAACATAACTGACACAGAGCTGCAATTTGCAAAAACCAAAGAATATTTGAATTTGGCGGGCTACAACTGTGGATCCACCTTAAGCGAGACGGCCCACGGCGCCGGCGGTGACGCGGTGTGTTTCATATTTAAAATTTAAAAAAGACTATATATTTTGGCGGGATACTAACTCTGTAAACTTTCCTAACTTTGTTTTCTTCGTACTAAAGAAACTAAACGTGACATTGACAGAATGCACAAAGAGTGCGAAGTCACAAGAAATAAAAAAAACTGTGTGCTGTACCGAAATTCAAAATATCAGTTTTAGAGACTAATATTTTATTAAAAATGAGTCTCATACTCGTGCATTAATTATTAATAGACATTTTAGAAAAACTACTGTTTTTACTTTCCTTAAATTCGAAATGAAAAGTAGAGTGTTTAACACGGGTGAAAGTCATCAATTCCTTTCGACCCTTGTATAACAATCTACTATTTGTGCACGCAGGCACTGTAATCCGATTTGCCTTATTGCTAATCTATTGTAACACACAACTTACATTGTTCATACCTATTGTATTATGGTCCCGAGAATTATTGTTATCGCAGACATTTCCTGTAACACAATTTTTTAAACATACCGTGGTTTTATTTCTAATGTTTTAACTATGTCACTGTAATCTTGCTATTTCTGTTACACTTTGTTATTACGCGTATGAAGTCTGCTGGGCCGCTGCAGTTGCAGGTCCCTCTGACCACAACGATGTCAGTTCCTTTCTTAACCACTTCCTAGCGCTGGAACAACATTGTCTTCCACATAAGCAAACGCACATGATCAATTGATCACCCAAGCAATCCCGATCACCATTATAATTAAACCATAGTTTTCTAATTTGTTCTGTATATCGCTGACTAGCTTTGCGTTATTAGTCCCCTGCTGGGCTATAATGACTTCTTCGTTTTTAGTGTTATAATTTCCCATTGTATTTAATTGTAATTAAATTGTTGCTACGCTTGTGTGCAGTTGCTTTTAACTGGGTCTGTTGTCCGCGATATTTGGTATAATGATTTCTATACTTGTTCTACGGCAGCAAAAATCGCACCGTTGACTTTACACGCCGACCATTGTGTGTGGTAAATCCTATAGGCGGAAGCGATTTATCGTCATCTTTCTTATCAGCGTTGTTTTCTGGTTGTTTGTGTAAATAATCCGCGTCATGATTCTGCTCGTTCTCTTGTAACATATACGCTGGTTTTACTCGTAGTCTATCTATTGATAAATCGCTTTTTCTATTAGGTAACTTAACTTTAAAGACCTTATCATTTCTACTTATTACTCTATATGTGCCGTCATAGGTAGGGCAAAGTGTTTTTTCATTAAGTCATTCCTTATAAATACATGCGTACACGACCTTAAATCTTTACTTACGAAAACATTTCGTGAGTCGCTAATCGCTCGTGATGTGGGCCGCAGCTTGTTTATTACCTGACGCAGCTGTCCTACATATGTGCTGGGGTCGTTGTCTTGTTGGTTTTTCACGTGGAGTGGAAGAAATCACCCGGCAACCTAACTGTTTCCCCATATACCATTTCTGCAGTACTGTGACCCGAGTCACTTCTACCGAAAAGCTTTTGACACCGTCTCTGTCCCAATCCTAGTGAACAAATTACAAAAAGCCGGAATAAGAGGTACTGCACTCAGCCTGCTCAGGGATTACCTCTGTAACAGAAAGCAAAAAGTTAAAATAGGACAATACACTAGTAACAATGCAGAGGTAACCTACGGCGTACCACAGGGTAGTGTTTTGGGTCCTACCCTGTTTTTAATATACATCAATGATCTGTGTAATATTAAATTAACAAACGCCATGGTATTTGCATACGCCGATGATACTGCTATTGTATTTGCTGGTGACTCTTGGCAAGATGTTACACTGAGTGCAGAGGTGGGGATTGCTCACGTAGCTGAATGGCTGAAAAACAATTTACTAACATTAAATACCACCAAGACTAACTACGTATGTTTTAGTGTTAGTAACCGGACACAGCCCAATGATGACCTCAATTTGAGGGTACACACATGCGGAGATATAAACAGGATAAGCTGTAATTGTTCATATTTAAATAGAGTGTCTAAGACGAAATACTTGGGCGTGATGGTTGACCAGTTTCTGTCTTGGTATCCTCACCTTGAGCAGGTGATTGCGAGGGTCAGAAAGCTTACCTGGATATTCAAAACATTAAGATACGTGGCTCCGACTAAAATGTTTAGGAGTGATAAGCGACCTAGAAATCTCCTTAATGAAATCTATTTTGCTCTAGCACCATCCGTCCTTCTATATTGTATCCCCATTTGGGGTGGCGCAGCTAAAACTAGATTTTTGGACGTCGAACGTGCACAACGAGCACTTATAAAGATTATGTATTTTAAAACTAAAAGACACTCTACTAAAAACCTATACGAAATCAGTAATATACTCTCAGTTAGAAAGCTGTATATAACTCAAACGGTTCTAAAAAAACATAAAACCCTCCCTTATCATATGAATAAGAAACACAAAAGGAGAAAAGATATCATTGCAGTAGTTCCCCCATGTAAAACCAAATTTAGTAGCAGACAATTTCACCATCTCTCAGCTCAAATATACAACAGGATTAATAAAAACATATACAGGGTGTCCCAGAACTCAACGTCGAGCCGAAGCGGGGCGACAGGATTGATTGTAAACATCATGAGAAAAATCAGAAAAAATATCAAAAATAAAATTTTAATAAGAACCTACCAAGAGCTTGTGCGAATAAAAAACATTTTAACTGAGTAAAATGGGTTAGCAAAAATCGGGTTACTTGAGGTTTTTATTTTTTACTCGTTTTTTTTAGTATAAAACTAACAAGTATTTTACCATTTTACAATCCTGATTAAATGCGCCAACTTTTAATGGCACTTGCCAAGGCACTCTAGTACATTTTTTTTAAAGGAGGGCCTTTCAAAGTCGACAAATTTTGAAAATTTTGAATTCATAGTTTAACAAAGTCTTAATTCTAGGAAACTTGGGGCAATTGTGTCATTATTTTTGACTGTGATTCTTAGAAATATTATTTAGGGTTACGGTTCAAAAGTTTAAATGAACAAAAATAATAAAAATTAACCACAATAACCGAAAAATGGTTACAGATTGACCAAATTTTTTGGTTTTTCTTAAATGCCCATAATTTTCAAACTGCATGGGATAGATTTTTTTTCTGATTTTTCTCATGATGTTTACAATCAATCCTGTCGCCCCGTTTCGGCTTGACGTTGAGTTCTGGGACATCCTGTATATACACAATAAAAACAATCACGACTGTAAAAAAGTTATAACAAACTGGATAAACTCTCTTAGTTATGAGGATACGGAAGCTCTTCTGGTTTGTCATGAATAACATAATCACACACCATAAACGATACAAACCTTACTGTTCTCCATATAGTACATTACTCTACACCTCGTCACACCAACACTACACCACACCACGCTACACCACATCACGCCACACCACACCACACTACACCACACCACACCACACTACACCACATCACACTACACCATACCACACTACACCACACTACATCACACTACACCACACTACACCACACTACAACACACCACTCTACACCACAGCACACCGCACTACACACCACACCACACATCACATCTAACCGCACTACATCGAACACACACGCCACGCCTAACTAAAGCATACCACGATTCACGTGATACATACTCAAGATGTTAGAATAAGAAATAACTAATTGCCGTAATTTAATATAAACAAATGTAACATTTGCATATCTAAGATATGGAGGAGCGGTGTCTCCGAACACAGGCATTGTTTGCCTAAAAGGAGGCTCCAAACACAAATTATTGTATATGAAGCATTTTGTTTAAATAAAAAAATATTTTCATTTTCATTTTTTCATTTTTCTACAGGCTGCACGGAGTCCTGGCATAACCGTTTGCAGTTCGTCAACCCAATCCATGCTTTGTGTCAAACGTGCTGTTAATGCACTTTTTAATGAACGATGCCATCTTTCTACTAACCCGTTGCTCTGCGGGTGGTACGAAGTTGTCCTAATTCTTTGAATGCCTAACTATCTCATGAGACTGTTAAAAAGGTCGCTTTCGAATTGTCTGCCCTGGTCGTGGTCGGTCGTTATTCTACTTGGACATCCGAACCTGCATATCCAGTGCTCGTAAATGACCCTGGAGACCGTATCTGCTGAAACGTCTGAAACTGGAATAGCTTCTGGCCAACGCGTAAAACGATCTGTAATAGATATGCAATAGCGCTGTCCGTGCTTTGACGTGGGCAATGGACCTACGATGTCTGTGTGTATGTGTTCGAATCTGTTACATGGCGGAAAACTACCTATATTTGAAACTGTATGTCTACTAACTTTTGCCTTCTGGCACTGAATACATGCTCTAGTCCATTCGTTAATTTGCTTATTCATGCCTGGCCAGAAGTATCTTTGTGCGATCATCTTACGCGTAGTGCGGACATCTGGGTGACTAATGTTATGTATGTTTCCAAACACTTTTTTTTTAAATACACTCGAGAGCAATGAATCCGGGTCACTTAAAGAATCCTAAAAATCTCGGAAGCTAAAAATGCTAGGTTAATGCAATAAATTGTATTTAATAGACAATGTAATACTCCTTAAATGAAGGTATTAAAACTTCTTAGTTATTGTAAAGTTATATCATAAAAAAATCAAATTTGAAAAAGGGCCACTTTCGAAGATGGAACTACGAAATTACAGCATTTGGTTTTGCTTTTGTTTGTAATCTGTCATTTATGTGGGTACATAAACCATGTTGATGGTGCTCTATATTCATTATTCAAGCTGAAATTATGTCGCTTACGCCTGAAGAATGCACCAGAATACTTACAATGCTGGAAACCGGCCGGAGTCAGCGCGATACAGCCAGGACTGTCGGTGTGTCGCTGTCAACAGTACAAAGAGTTCTCCGACGTTACGAAGAAACTGGTTCTAACCTACGCAGACCAGGAACGGGCAGAACCAGGTGTACCACAGCACCGATACTTGGTGAACACCATGCTTCGAAATCGCTTTCTCACAGGAACTGAACTCACAAATCAGTTTCAACGCCTCGGAGGAAGTAACCCAAGTGCATGGACAGTAAGACGTCGGCTTGCTGAATCTAACTTAAAACCCCTTAGACCTGCAAACGGCCCTAAACTGGAGCGTGGGCATCGTATTTCAAGACTAAGATATGCCCAGAGCCACGTAAATTGGAGTATTGAAGATTGGTCAAAAGTTATGTTCTCCGACGAATCAAAATTTATGCTCTACAAGCACGATGGAAGACACAGAGTGTATCCAAGACCAGGGGAAAGATTCAAGCAAGCATGCATCGAAGAAAAAGTAGCCTACGGTGGTGGGTCTGTACTTGTGTGGGCCGGAATTTCTTCTGAAAGTCGCACAGAGCTGGTGATCATAGAAAACGGCTCTTTAACTAGCGTAAGATATGTGGAAGAAATCCTCAATGATCACGTTGGTCCATTTATGGTCAATTTAGGTGAGGATGCTATATTTATGCATGACAATGCCCGACCTCATACAGGTAGGACTGTGAATGACTACCTTCAAGAGATGAACATTACTCGTATGGAGTGGCCAGCGCGCAGCCCGGATATCAACCCGATCGAGCATGCTTGGGACGAGCTAGGCAGATGCGTAAAACAACGAAACCCTCCCCCAAAACCCCAAGCTCAAAATTGCTCTCACAGAGGAATGGGAGAATATTCCCCAAAATCGTATAAGGAACTTGGTGTACAGCATGCCAAACCGCGTAAACGCAGTAATGGAAGCATGAGGAGGCAATACGAAGTATTAAAATTCAAGAAAATCGTAATAAAGTTAAAAAATTTCATGTTTCCTATTTTTGTTTTAAGGAGAGATCAGCAGTTTTTTTCTTTATGTAATTTTGTGTTAATAAAATGTATGGTGACTCATATTTTTTTTACTTTCATTTAAGGAGTATTACATTGTCTATTAAATACAATTTATTGCATTAACCTATCATTTTTAGTTTCCGAGATTTTTAACATTCTTTAAGTGACCCGGATTCATTGCTCTCGAGTGTATTTCTGTTAAAAAGGCCTGTCCCTACCGGTGGATACTTCGCAATATATTAGCTTATCAGTTTCCGGCATACCTACGTGTTAAATATCAGATGATATTTGGGGCTGGCTGACCTGAGGGTACACTAGCGAGAATTGTAAATAAAACAACTGTGTACTGATCTGACTCGATAGCTCATTTATAAAAAAAAAACCTTTTTACTTATATACTATTCGCGGTAACGAAACCATAGCGACTTCTAAATCGACGTCAATGCCATCTATCGAGCACGCCGGAAACTTTACAAATAGTTAGTCGTAAACATACCGCCCACCAAGGACGTTACTGACGGAATGTCCTTTTAAACAGAACTAAAGTGACACATTGCGAAAGCAAGTAGAACTAAACATTTGTACTACATGAGAAAATAATTATAACTAAAATAGACAAGCTATGGTTCATATAACTGAAACACTCAATTCGTAATGGCTAAACAGAATGTTACAATAACTTAAAGCTAAACATTAATTATTCTAGGTTGTAAAAAAATGTACTTAAAACAAATTTACATAAAACTGTAAACAGTGTAAAGAAAAACTTAAAATAAAATATGTGTATTTGATTTTAACAGTTGATTTAAAGTTAACAAGCGTAAAAATGGTTGTATAAATTGATTCTAACAAGATAAAAAGTGTAAATTAGTTGTAAAAAACATGCTTCAATAAAATAGGTAAACAATAAATACAATACAACTATCTTATTCGACTACGGGTAAAATACATATTTTGGAGGTTGGCCTTTTGATTGTTGAGGATTTGGTGCGTAACGTGACGACACGGGTGATGTCATCATCCCCGGGATGTTTTTGTACTATTCTACCCATCAACCAACGACTTGGCGGCAAGTCGTCTTCCTTAACTAGAACAATGTCTCCAATTTTTGGCTCAGCAACTTAGGAAGACCATTTGTAACGATTCATCAAAGTAACGAGATATTCTTGAGACCAGCGTCTCCAAAACGACTGAAGCATTCGTTGAATGAATTGCCAGCGTGATAGATAATTAATATTTGAATCTTCGTACTTGTTATCTGGTACATTCACTAAGGGCTCTCCAATCAGAAAATGTCCCGGTGTTAATGGTAACGGTTCACCAGGATCATCAACCTTAATCGTACTCATAGGTCGCGAGTTCAAGCACGCTTCTATTTGACTGAGGAGTGTCGTCAATTCTTCAAATGTGAGAGTCGCTTCACCGATCACTCGTTTCAAATGGAACTTTGTGGACTTCACTCCTGCCTCCCAAAGTCCGCCAAAGTTGGGACTGTGAGGAGGAATGAAGTGCCACTCCGTACCATTCGCTTCGAGATATTCGGCTATGGGCGATTGGATAGCTGTCAACTGCTGCAACTCCCTGGAGGCACCTACAAACGTGGTGCCATTGTCACTCCACAGTTTGGCACAATGACCTCGTCTCGAGACAAAACGTCTAAACGCTGCTAAAAAGGCTTGAGTGCTCATGTCACTCACTACCTCTAAATGCAGTGCACGAGTGACCATGCATACAAATAGGCATATATAGCCTTTGTATGAACGGTGGCCACGACCTTTCGCTGTCCTCACATTCATTGTACCAGCATAATCAACTCCGCTATGAAAAAATGGTCGAGCTGGGGTGCACCGAACAGCTGGTAGTGAACCCATGAACTGATTTTTAGTATTGGCTCTTTGCCTGGCACATGTCACACACTTGATGACATGGTGTTTGACCATATTTCTGATCCCTACAATCCAGTAGGCTGTCCTCAAATAATTGATCATAAGCTGAGGACCCCCGTGAAGGGTATTATGATGTGCGTCCGCTATGATTAGCCGAGTTAGATGACTGGAGTGAGGCAAGACTATCGGATGTTTCATTTGTTCGCTTAGCTCTCATAATGTCCTTTTCATCGAGGTAGAGGCAGAGTGATCTTAATGGACTTGTTTTTGACTGTATATAGCCTTTATCCTTAAGTTCCTTATATTCTGTTGTAAATAGTTCTTCCTGTGATTTCCTAATACAACATTCGAATGCAGCATCTAATTCTGTTTTTTGTAAATATCCTTTCCTGTATATTTTGTTTTCCTTTAAAAATCTTCGGCAGTATGCAACAATCCTGACCAATCTTCGTAATTGAGAAAATTGATCGAAGAAAGGACAGTTTGGAATGATAGCTACATGTGCCGTTGCTGATTCTTCTAAATCTGTATTGACATAATTATTTGGCCTATTGTAAATTACGTTTTTTAATTAAAGAAACGATGGTCCAGAAAACCATAAATCGTTTTCTAGCAGTGAACTGGGAAGTATCCCTCTAGAGGCGCAGTCTGCTGGATTATCTTTAGTCGGGACGTGAAACCATTGCGACGCTTTCATTGAGGTCAATATTTCAGTCGTCCTATTGGCCACAAACGTCTTCCATTTACTTGGGTGGCTATTTATCCAGGCCAACACCACAGTGGAATCCGTCCAAGCTTTGACCTTGTCTTTGGAGATATTCAAGACTTCAGATGTTTGAGACAGTATCTGTGACAGCAAGACTGCTCCGCAGAGCTCTAACCGCGGAATACTTATCTGCTTTACTGGTGCAACCCTAGTCTTAGCAACCAGCAACGATACTTGAACATTGCCATCTGCGTCTACAATCCGCAAGTAAATCGCAGCTGAGTACGCTGTTTTGGAGGCGTCACTAAAACCGTGAAGTTCCAGATAGTCGTTTGATTTGGTGCCAAGCCAACGAGGAATCCGAACCTTGGTGAGTAGTAACAATTCCTCACGATATGATCTCCATTCGTTTATTAAGTTGTTGGTTAGCTCCTCATCCCAACCAACACCTGCAAGCCACAATTTCTGGATAAATACTTTCGCTAAAACCACACTAGGGGCTAACCAGCCTAATGGATCAAAAAGTCGTGCTATCACAGAAATAATGGATCTTTTAGTTACAGGTGCGGTCGTCGGCGGCGGGAGGTTCACCGTGTACTGGAAGGTGTCTGCGGTGCGGTTCCAGATAAGTCCTAGAATTTTTATGGTACTATCTAATTTTATTTCTACTTCCTTTTCTTTGTGTTCTGGTTTCTTTGATTTGTTGCACTCTATTGTTTGTTTTATGTCCTGTATGATTTTGTGCTTATTTGTGTTGTCCTTGTTCATGTTGTCTTTTTTCCTAATTTGATCTATTTGTCCTTTCAATGTATTACTTTCTATTTCCTGTATCCTGTCTACTATTTCTTGGTTGTTACTATTCCATTTTTGAAGCGTGAATCCACCCTTTCCTAATAACGCTGTCATTTGCTTGTAGATTTCAAGGCCTGCTTCTACGCTATTACAGCCGGTCATCAAGTCATCCATGTAGAAGCAGTTCAGAACCATATCGACAGCAAGATTGTACCTTTTACCTTCATCGTAGGCGACTTGATGTAGGGTTCTGACTGCTTGGTATGGTGCCGATACCGTACCAAAGGTAACCGTCCTCGTAGTCCATGATTTCGGTTTCAGGATTATCTCGCCATAATATGCGCTGAAACATTGCGTCTTCTTCCGACATTCTGACCTGGCGGTACATTTTGACGATGTCCGCTACCAGTGCTATGGGATGAAGTCTCCACCTTAACACTGTGTGTCTTAAATCAGACTGCAATGTAGGTCCCACCATCAACGTGTCATTGAGTGAGACTCCATTGTTGTTCTTCTCGGACGCGTTGAAGACAACTCGTACCTTCGAGGTAATTTTGTCTTCCCGGATCACAGCATGGTGAGGTAAGTATACCGCCACTTCCTTATTCTTATCATTCTTGTCTATCTGCCTCATGTGTCCTATTTGTAAATATTCTTCTATTACCTGCTTGTACTTTTCCTTTAGATCTGTATTTCTTTCTAGCCTTTTTTCTAATGACTTAAATCTTTTTTCAGCGATTGCACGAGAGCTTCCACCTTTACAAGAAGGATTTTCATCGCGGAAAGGTAGTCTCACTACGTACCTTCCACTGCTATCCCTTACTGTAGTTTTAGTATAAAACTCTTCACACTTCTTTTCTTCAGGTGTAAGTATTTTAGTTGAACTATTTTGCTCTTCAATTTCCCAAAATTTTCTTAATATTTCGTCTTCATTAACTTGTGCCTGCAACACATTAAATTTAGGTGAACGTTTAGATGTGTCCCTACTAACTGCACCGGACAGGATCCACCCTAAGGTAGTGCTCTGAGCAATAAGAGTGCCTGAAGGACTCTTAACTATGCCTGCCTCAATAATGCAGCTGTAAGCATCAGCGCCCAGTAAAACATCTATTTTATTGGGAGTGTTGAACTCTGGATCTGCAAGCTGCAGCGTGTTAACTCTTAACCAATCTAAGGTAGTGTCGACTCTACACTCAGGTAAGTACGATGTAATTTTATTTAGTACGTAAGCATTAACTTTAAGATTAAAATTTGAATCTACCCGAGATTGGATATTCAAATTTACCATGTACGTTGCCATGGTTGAACTATTACTACCCAGGCCTGAAATAGTTCCTTGAATAGGGATTTTTTTCAGGTTGAGTAGCTGAACTACAGCCTCTGTTACAAAACATGCCTGCGAACCCTGATCGATCAAGGCTCGGACAACCTGAAATTCACCAGAGCGTGACTCGGCTTTTATTAGCGCTGTGGCTAATAAAACCTGTCTGGGCTTGGGAATATTACCTGTCGACAGGCACGAAACTATCGGACTAGTATTAGGTGAACTAACACTGTCGATAGCCGATGACGTCGAAGGTTGGTCCCTTTTGTCCAACTCCTGACCTATATGCAACAGCGAATGATGGCGCTTTTGACAAACCTTACATGTGGTAGGTTTTCTACATTCAGAAACAATGTGATTGCCGCCTAAACAGTTGAAGCAAATTTTATGTTTTGCTACAAAATGACGTCTAACTTCAACTGACTGCTTTGAGAATTTCTTCCAGAAACAAAGTTTATGTCCTTCTGAGCAGAATTCACATTGTATTGATGAACTCGTAGCCAACATTGCCTTTGGAGTATGAGAAAATGAACCTTTACTATTGTTGTTGCCCTGATGAACTGGTGCCCTTTTAGGCTCTAAACACTAACGCACGAAACCGATTTTCTATAAAAGTTTTAAATTGGTTGAAAGTTGGTGAGTCATTGTTGGAGTCATTGTTGCAAATACTAAGCTCCCATTGTTTACGCGTTTCGTTGTCTAATTTAAATGCAACAATGTGTATGACAATGACATCCCATGTACTCACGTTTATCTCCAAATTACTCAACGCATTAAGACATTCGCACGTGGTATCAAGCAACTCCTTCAAAGCTGTACATGATTCCATCTGCATACGTTTTTGACCAAACAACCTCCTAAGAATACAATTTGTTAAGTATTTTTTATTGCTATAACGCTTCTGTAACTGAGTCCAGCACTGAATATAATTGGCATCAGTTATAGGAGTATGACGTATTAATTGCTCTGCTTCGCCAGAAAGGTGACCTTTTAAATAATGTAGCCTTTGCACATTATCTAAAGTATCATTTTTGTGTACTAATGATGTAAAAAGATCATGGAATGTTGTCCATTCATTATATTTTCCTGAAAATATTGGAATGGATATTTTGGGCAACTTAACAAAAGAACTACTTGATTTATTTGTACTTGTTGAAGCATTATCAGTTTGATGTGCATAATCCTTAGCTGGTCGAATTTTATTAAGAGCTGTTTTCATTAAACTTTTATAAATAACATAAGTGTCCTCTGTCGCATCATAGATATCAACCACTTTCTGTACTATATCTTCTGCTTTATAACGTTCATATAATTTAGTGTTATTTTCTTTAAACAATGCCCAATCCTGTTCCAATAATTCTTGCCTTGTCTCTATGTATTCTAGCGTTAATCTATCTTTGCCACATTTTTTAAAATTTGTCAATCCCTTTGTGATAACATTCTGTTGATCTTTTAAAACATTAATTAATCCATCCATTTTTATAATTAATTAATGTACTTAATGAATAAATAAAATGCGTTTAAATTGATTTTAACTTGATCAAAATTTGATAAACAACAAATGTATAAGTTGATAAAGTCAATGTAATATACAAATGAATAACAACTTTCTCAAAAGAGATAAAATATGCAAAATTTCTGAGTGTTACAAACTTTAACAGCAAACTTAGAAGCTAATAACAGCCGACTAAATTTTTCTAAGTTGTACAATTTTATCTAACAAAATAATACAAGTCCCAAATCACTACTTAAAATTTTACAAGTGTTTTGGTAACACAAAATCTAGTGGAAATCGGTTATAGGTTCCCCGTTCCCCCGTTTTCTTTAAAATATTCTAAGTCCTAATTCTAACATGTACACAAATTGGTAATATAAACGAAAGTTTCCTAAGTTTAAAAATGTTCTTAAAATTTTATAAGTCCAAGATTACCAAATAATTCTCTAAGTCAAAACTTCTTCACTATTTCCTAAAGTTTATCTTCTCGTTGGAATAGACTTCAAAATCGCTTGACTTGTCCTGTTTGTCCAATTCGTGGACAAGATAAATAAATAAAATGTACTCACAAAACTGCACTTCACACAAACACCGTTTTCAACCTGCAAGTGGCGCCCGCTGTAGCCGCTTTCTGAACTGCGCGTGATGGCTGTACCTGCGTCACCTTGCTGTCATCCAGTGAAGTGTTGATCTGAGAGTGGCACCCTCTGTGGCCACTCCTTGAACTAGTCCGCCAATGCTGACTCAGCTCACCGCTAAAGCTGGGTGAAGCTGTCGCCGCTAGTGCGGAAGAACGTGTACCTTGCTGCAGCGATCCACTGCAAGTACACGGGACGGGGAAGTGGGCCAACGGTGACCCCACTTCTTTCAAAAAGTGTCCTCTTGACCCGGCTCGTAGGACCAATGTTAAATATCAGATGATATTTGGGGCTGGCTGACCTGAGGGTACACTAGCGAGAATTGTAAATAAAACAACTGTGTACTGATCTGACTCGATAGCTCATTTATAAAAAAATAACCTTTTTGCTTATATACTATTCGCGGTAACGAAACCATAGCGACTTCTAAATCGACGTCAATGCCATCTATCGAGCACGCCGGAAACTTTACAAATAGTTAAGTCGTAAACACTACGTGTCTGAATGCCAACCTTTTGCTGGCGTTACTACCTTTTTTTTTTTGTTTTTTTTTTTTTTTTCCGTGGTGGAAAATCCTCATGGATGTCCTCCGCCCTGGGGGGGCGGAGGGGTCTGTCAGACTCTTACTGACTAAAAACCACCCCGGTGTTCCGTCTCACACCTACGCCGGGGGTCGCGGGAACGTACAAATCTTCCGCAACCCCCGGCTGGTGCCGGCCCGCCTCTGCGGGCCCCGTCCGGTCGAGCGGGGGGAGTTAGGTGTTTGACTCCCCCCGGGACGTCTAAAAGGGGCGCGCGTGGGACACTACGCGCCGCTACCTCGGGTCCTGATGTATGGGGGGCGACAGACGCCCCCCAGGTCCGTCGCCCCTGGACCCATTTAGGGGGGCTGGAAGAGGGCGTGTCCGCCCTCCGCCGACGCCCGGTGCGCCTCCTGCGTTCCGGGTGAGAGGATGAGATCTCTCGCTCCCTTTCCGCAGCCTCCTTCTGCGAGATGACTGTTTCGCAGAAGGATACCACCGCGTCCAAGGACTCCTCACCGCCGACCATTGCATTCACAACGGCCGGCAGCGAGAGGTCACTGCCTACTCCTGAGATGAGGGCACGGCGCGGCTTCTCCCAAGCGGCACACTCTGCCAGCGTATGCCGCGCCGTGTCCTCCCGGCAGTCGACGCAGTGGTGACACCGGGCGTCCGGCTCCCTGTTTATGCGACACAGGTACTTCCCGATGCAACCGTGCCCCGAGAGCACCTGCGTCACCCGAAACGACAGGGAGCCGTGCCTCCTCCCGAGCCAGTGGTCGAGCACCGGCCGGACCGCCTCGATGGTGACGAGGCCGGCGGTAGGGCATGAGAGCCTGTCCCGCCATTCCGCCACCAGGACCTCGCGGAGCTGCGACCGACGCTGCTCCATTTGTCGCTGCATCGGTCGCTCGCCCCGCGCCCGCGCTTCCTCGCGCCACCGATACAGTGACGCGAGCACCTTCGCCTCCAGGTCCCAAGGCGGGGATCCGGCCAGTGCACAAGCCGCCTCGTAGGAAATCGTGCGGTACCCCCTTATGACTCTGACGGCCATTGCTCTCTGCGGCTTTCGCAGAACAGAGATGCTGCCGGCCGTCAGGTCAGCCGCCCAGATCGGGGCCCCGTAAAGGGCCATCGATCGCACGATCCCCACGTAGAGCCGCCTACAAGCGGCGCTCGGGCCCCCCAGATTGGGAAGCAGCGTTGACAGCGCTCCAGCCGCGCCCAACAATTTGGGCGCCAGCTGCCGGAAGTGGGGGCCGAAATCCCACCGGCTGTCGAGCACCAACCCCAGGTACTTCATGGTGGGCTCGACAGCGATTCGAACCCCCCCCCCCCACTACGATGTGGGATCCGGACGGTGGCGCCCGCCGGGGACCATGAAACACCATGGCCTCCGACTTGTCGAGGGCCACCTCCAGGCCAAGGCGCCGTATGCGGCTCACCGTCTTTGAGACCGCAGCCGTCGTCAGCAACGCTGCCTCCCTGTACGAACTCCCCCGGGCCGTGACCAGCGTGTCGTCAGCGTAGCACGTCAGGTCGACGCCCGGTTGGAGTTCGCCCCTCAGCACCCAGTCGTACCCGATGTTCCACAGGAGCGGGCCCAGGACCGAGCCCTGTGGAACACCGCAAGACATGCGGCGCTGGTTGACGCCATCGCGTCCCACGTAGGTGACACACCTCTCCGCCAAATAAGCCCCAACGATGCGGCGGAGGTAGAGAGGCACCCGATGATAATGGCGTTACTACCTATCGTAACCCGATCACGCGCCTGCGCTTGTGCTAATTCGTCGAAATCGAGCAGCGTTGGACAAACAATTGCCTCTACACGAGATAACGCGTCCGCGACTGTATTATCTTGGCCCTTTACATATTGTATGTCGCTGGTAAACTCGCTAATATACAATAATTGTCTGGCCCTTCTGGGTAATTCCTTATCGCAACCTACTTTAGTGAATGCGTATATTAATGGTTTATGGTCTATGTAATTTGTCGTCCCTCTATTAAATTGCGAAAATGAACCATAGCCATGTAAATTGCTGCTAACTCTTTGTCGTACGTACTATACTTCTTTTGTGCCTGTGATAACTGCTTGGAGTAATATCCTACTGGTTTCCATTTCCCGCCTATTTTTTGTTGTAATACTGCCCCTACACATGTATCCGATGCGTCAGTCATTATTGACACAGGCGCGTCAGCACTTGGGTGAAACAATGTAGTCGCTTCTTTAATGCCGACTTTACATTGATCGAATGCTTCTATACTTTCTTTATCCCATGGTATTTTTGTTTTGTCCTTTTTCTTGGCATTGTGTAAAAACTTATTAAGTACTGCTTGATGCTCAACTGCGTGTGGTAAATGCGACCTATAGAAATTAACCATTCCTAAAAAACGGCGAAGCTGTTCTACTGTCTCTGGTCTCGGATAGTCTGTTATCACCTTAACTTTGTCTGTCAACGGTTTGATTCCTGTCTGTGTTACTTCGAATCCTAGAAATTCTACTTTTGATTGCCCGAATTCGCTTTTACTTAAATTTATCGTTATGCCCACTTCACTAAAACGTTTAAATAGCATGCGAATATGCTCTTTGTGTATTGTTTCGTTGTCTGAGGCCAAAATTACGTCATCGATGTAACAGAAAAGTGCCGACTTGCCATTCGTGTTATCTATGCGTTCTATACCTCTAAGTACATGTTGGTCCATGAACCTCTGAAACGTTTGGGCCGCATTCCTCAGTCCGAAAGTCATGCGTGGAAATTGCCAGAGACCGAACGGGGTTGCTATAGCAGTTTTTTCTATATCCTCCGCTGATACCATGATGTTATGGTATGCTCTATTTAAATCGAGTCTCGAAAACCAAACCTTACCTGATAATATGTATGTGAAATCACTTACTCTTGGAATGGGATAACGATCTGGCTTTGTTATCGCATTCAACGCTCTGTAATCTCCGCATGGGCGCAGTTGTCCATCCTTTTTTGGTACCTTGTGACTAGACCACTCTCCTTGTGATGGCCTACATACCACATGGCCACACTCTCCTTGTGATATCCTACCTAGCCGTCGCGACGGCTAGGTAGGATGGATTTTCTTGGACTGTATCTTGATGATATGGGCCGATGGTTTCTTCTTGCTTCTTTATAGAGCCCAAATGCAAATATAGATTCTGCACGTAGACTTGCCCGGGCCGTAAGGTCGTGCACGTGAACTATAGCTCCACGAACAAAGTCCCAAAAACCACGGAGAATACACGAAGAACTCGAATTACCAATCGAAGGACCACAAGCGCATGTATAATAAAAGTCATGCGTTGAAAATAGGATGAGTTTAATAGTTTTACAAAAGTGAGAAAACAAAATGAACTTGCCAGTTGGAGGAATGAATGCAGCACGAATGCCACAGACTAATTAGACGAATGCAGAGAGAGAGAAAAAATGTTGCTAGACTTTGGAAAATGTTAAGCTTGATTACAATGTTGCAACCTAATAAATTACTTACTAATCGATTACAAATATGCTTACTAAAATGACAAACTTTAATGATTGTAGATTGAATATTAAGTTGATATGTTGAATTTACTTTAACACAAGTCATTGCATTACTGCAATCAGGGATGCGGCAATGTGATGTTGCTCGGCAACTGAACTTAAGTCGCTTTTCCGTTCGACGAGTGTTCCAACGCTTCCAAGCGGCGCGGCGAGGCTATATCCGAAGACGTGGATCTGGAAGACAACGGTGCGCATCCGAAAGAGACGATCGCTTCATTGTTTCGACGTCTTTACGTAATCGGTTCTCCAATGCTGTTGAGCTGGAACAACTGCGATCAGCTCGCAGAACTTCTGTAAGCGTCTCCACGATTAGAAGAAGAATGCGGGAGAAGAAAATTGCAGCTCACAGGGCTGCTACAGGGCCAAAATTGACTGCACAGCATAGGAGAGACCGGTTCCAATTTGCCCGTGACCATGTGGATTGGACAAAAGACCAATAGACAGCTGTGCTTTTCTCGGATGAAACGAGGGTGTGTCTTTTCTGCAACGACAGGCGTAGAAGTGTGTACAGGAGGCAAGGGGAACGATTCGCACAAGCCTGTATTCAAGAGACAGTAGAATACGGGGGTGGCTCGTGCATGTTCTGGGGCGGCATGTCAATCGACGGCAAAACGAACCTTGTGTGTGTTTCTCGGACTGGAAGTGCTCGCGGGCAAGGGTCGCTGACTGCTCATCGGTACATAACAGAGATCTTAGAGGAGCAGGTTGTCCCTTATGCGAGTTTTGTTGGCAGTGGGTTCACGTTAATGCCCGATAACGCCCGCTGTCACACCGCATTAATTGTAAGTGACTACCTGTAAGAAGTTGGGATCCCTGTTATGCGCTGGCTGGCGCGTAGTCCAGATCTGAACCCTATTGAGCACCTTTGGGATGAACTGAAACGGCGAGTACGGGCACGTGATCCTGCCCCTACCACTCTCCAAGACCTCCAAGATGCCGTCGTTGCAGAATGGGACAACATTCCTCAAGACACTGTTGTCACTTTAATTAGGTTCATGAGAGAACGCATGGAAGCAGTCATCAGGGCTAGGGGGGGTAACACTAGGTTTTAAGTTGTTTTTATGGACTTTGTTGCAATTTTTGCTGATAAAATTAAATTAAACTTTTTAATCATTTGCATTAGCTTGCTTTTTTTATTCCCTGGTAAACAAAAAACCAAATCTATTGATTTATTCTGAAATTTAAATAAATTGCCATTCCAATGATACCTTACAGTCATATGTCTAACCGTTGATTAATAGGGTTAAAATGACTTTGAAGGGAATTCTTAAAGAGGTGCGATTTTTGTGACGCCGAGTGTAGATCAGTCTTCATTTATTTCGACAAAACCACGTTTTTTTTATATTCTATGTCTACAGGTGAGATCGCTTAGTCTATAGAAAATAACAGAATTATACTTTAATTTAATATCTTATACAAAACAATCATGTCAAATTTGACTTTCATAACAATCATTACTACGTATTTTTCTTAATCATAATCATTCATAATATACCTAAGCAAAACAATCAAGTTAGGAACAATTAAAAAATAATCGAAAAATGTCCACATAAAAGACATATCCTGCTGTAGACGAAATATTAAAATAAGGCTTCACCATCGGAATCATCCTATACTTTATGTATTGGTCACTTTTTTGGGGGAAATGTTCCCATTGATGAATCAGTCTTCTGATTCTATGATGAGCCTTCTGATTCTACGATTAGGCTTCAGATTCTACAGAAAAGATTTCTACAGGAGAGATACACACATAGTTAATAAAAGATAGCGGGCTAATTTTTGAGGGTCGAAATCCAACAAACGAGCCTTTGCATATCACTCCCTAAAATATACATCGCCGCTATATTCAAACATTTTTAATCATTGTACTTACTTTTCAACACGTCACCAAGGAAAGATGCACTGAGGTTTGACAAAAACTTGTGTTATTGATTAAAAATATGTTTTTGTAATAATTTGCACACGCCGTTGTAAAACTTTTAACCGGTGACTGACAGAGACAACAATGCTACCAATCTAATAAGTAAATACTAAAATACGTTCCTTTAAATACAGATTTTTTACCTATTTTATGCGTCGACAAGAAGAGACCAAGAAATTGAGAACACGTGTTTATTAATTTTATTTCACTAATAAACACCGTGAATATTTTGATAAATAATTCAATGTAAACCTAAGTATATGTTGGAAATTGTACCAAGAAGACCTATGGAAAAACTAAATGTTGAATATTTTTAATTTCCACTTAAAGTCCAGAACTCAGTATCCGAACATTCTACAGGAGGGGACTTTTTACATTAAGCATTGAATAACAATAATTAAAACATAACGAAAACCCCTTTATCTTTGCATAAAATAATCCATTAATAATCAGTCTAAGAAAATAAATAGTTCAAGCGAGTAAATTTTTTACCAAAACGATTTCAGAACAAGCGAACACTTTATTTACAATTTTTGTGTATGACCCACCTATCTAACGTCTGTGAACCCTCTAAGCCCGTCAGGGTATATATGTTCTGTGCCTCTAAGCCGCTAGCCGGCCGGGCCTACAGTCCGATCACATGTATTTTACCTCTTAATTTGGATCACTGTCAAAATCACAGTGATCTTTGTTGCCGTTGCAATAAGGTCGCTGTTGGGTTGCTGCCATTGACAAGTCTGTCAAATACACAATAACTACTTACATGACACCGAGGGATGAAAAAAATTCAATGCACAAAGCATGTGGGATGATCTCAGAACTTAAAAGATTGTGATAATTCTAAGTGACTTTGCTATTTCAGTCAATAGTAAACAAAATAGCAACACAGATAAATGTTTTAAAGGAAAAGTTTATTTTGCTTGCGCTTAAAACTTGCAAACAAAGCAAATCTTTGTTTTTTTAATATTGATCTCCTTCAATCAATAATACTATTATTGATTGAAGTTGATCTCAGTAATTAATAATAAATGCTAAAAAGGAGCATAATAATATTAAATTGCAAATAGATAACCACAGGACACAACCAAACCCCGACTTTATTATAAAGGTACACGAGTGTGAAAATCCAATTAACTGCCTATGTCCAACATTAGTCAAAGTTTCTCAAACCAAATATCTTGGTATTGTTGTTGACCAAAGATTATCTTGGTACTCCCATCTGGAACAAGTTACCAACAGAATTAGAAAACTGAGCTGGATTTTCAACAATTTAAGGCATATCGTGCCAAATAAAATAACCGCTAACACAAATAAACCCTGAAATCTACTCAATGAAATATACATAGCTATAGTCCAGTCTGTCTTAGTATATTGCATCCCCATTTGGGGTGGGGCGGCTAAGACTAAATTCATAGACCTGGAGCGGGGTCAACGGGCTCTAATAAAATTAATGTACTTCAAAAACCTAAGGTACCCTACACAAAGTCTTTATCAAATAAGTAATTTACACTCTGTTCGCAAACTATATATAATTAAAACTATTCTCAGGAAACATAAAACTCTTAAATTTGATCCCAGCTTAACCTTGAAAAGAAGAAAGGATATAATAGTTGAAGTTCCTAAAACTAAAACCAAGCTCGCCCGTATTCAATACGACAAACGCTCAGATCAGCTTTACAATCGAGTTAACAAAGAGATCTACATATACAATAAACAATTAACTGACAGTAAAAAAATAGTAACTAACTGGATAAAACCACTTACTTATGAGGACACGGAGAAGCTACTGGAATAAAACAAAACCTTACACTTAATGCCCTCATCTTTCGTACTTGTCGTATACAGTCTGATTCATTCATTGCCACTTACACTCACTCTGTATTTTACATTAAATTTAACAAACCCTCACACTATCACTTAACTTTCATACACACCGATGCTCACATTCAACATTCAAATTCACATTTACACACCTTTATACTCACAGTAACACTCCTTAGTATTCACACTCACACACCCCCATTTTCACATTTACACACCTTCATAGTCATAGTCACATTCACACACCCTCATACTCACATTCACACACCCCTACTCTCACTCACACATTTGCATGCTTCTTGCCTAGTTTTAATTTTCTCTTTTTATTTGAAATCGCCTGTTTTTATAACACTTAAAACAAGTAATTTTATGTTAATATTTTAAGTTTTGGAAGAGCGGAGTCTCCTAACACAGGCTTTTTTGCTTAAAAGGAGACTCCAATCACTAGTTGTTAAATTTTACTTGTATAATTAACTAATAAACATTTTCATTTTTTTTTTTTTTTCTCCTTATATCCGAAACTAAACAAGTAGCCAACAATTTTAATAAGTAATTTCTTTCCGTCCATTGGAGAAAACAGCGCCAACTCATCTCGTAGCAAACCGGGGAGCACCTTTGTACTAAATACCACAGAGAACATGATGTTTCTAGACGCTTGGGACATAAACAAAATAATTAAAAACCTAAAAAACAAATGTAGTCACGGGATTGACGAAATCCCTACCAGCAATGCTTGTAAGAGGGTATTTAGTGTTCTCGGGTCCCCTTAGAGCATTTAACCTATGGAGACGGCATAGCTGAGCAAACCCCTCTGCCAAAGTCAATTGGCCATATGACCATGCACGTTATATAAAACTAGTTCATTCGCCGACCATTGACACCGCGACTCGATCTCTCGTATTCTCCAAACCTCAGTCAACCAGCTCGGTGACTGGTTTAGGAAGTGGAGAATCGAAGTCAATCCCGATAAGAGTCAAGCGGTGTTCTTTTCGAAACCGCGACTCAGACCCCTCCTTCCCCGTCCGCTGACCATGTACGGCAAGCCTATCCCTTGGGAGAAGCGAGCCAAATACTTGGGCGTCGTCCTAGACCAGCACCTCTCCTTCTCGGAGCACATAAAGCAGGCGCGCTCGCGCGCCGCTTTCGCTCTCGGTAGGCTCCACTCCGTCCTGAATGCACGCAGCAAATTGTCACTTAGGTGCAAATTGCGCATTTACACAGCGTGCATTCGCCCCATCATGACCTATGCGAGCGTAGTATTCGCACAAGCGAAGCCCCATCACATCCATAGGATGCAGACCCTCCAAAACCGGTTCCTCCGCAGGGCGACCGGTGCCCCCTTGGTTCGTTCGGAACGAAAGTCTCCATCTCGATCTTAAAATCCCGACCATCAGTCAGTTCATGAAACGCCTATCCAAGCGTTTCTTCGACTCCGCCGCCACTCACCGCAACCCTCTGGTTGTCGCGGCCGCCAATTATGTCCCCTCCCGAATCAGTCACACCCGCCGTCCCCGGCATGTCCTAGTCGACCCCGATGACCCCATAACCCTCCTCCAGGAGAGCAGTAGGGCCACCAGTACAGTGCACAAACACAGACCGCCATCGTTCCGACCTCGCCGACGAGGTCCCACGCGACGACCCCCCCGCATCCGTTCCCCCCGTCCCCAGTCCGATGAGGCCTCAGCCCGCGCCGTAGCTGAGCCTGTAGCTTTAAACTCCCCGTTTAATAATCATGATAGGTACTATAAACCCTTTGATCCAGCCCGTCCCCAATATCGCGCTGCCCTCTCCCGATGACGCCCTAAGCCGAGGTCCGTACCCCACAGGGGGTGCCCTTAGCGTGCGGTCATCTATCATTTAAGTTTTAGTTTTAAATTGTTCCGCTCCTGGCTGGAGGCCTTTTAGAGTAAAATCCGAAAGGCAACCACAGGACAGACCGGTTAAGCAGCCACGACCCCCAGTGGTCAAAACTGCGAGTTGCCCTTCCAAAAAAAAAAAAAAAAAAGACCATTGACATTGTGTATCGTGTTGTGTCGTAACTAAGTGTTCCCAGAAAATGGTAAACTGTGCAGTTTCCTCTTGCAAAAAGCGATCTGCTTCTTCAAATTTGCGAAACGATGGTGTTTCCTATCACATGTAAGTATAAATTATACATCGACATGGTTACATTTAAGTACAATGCCGAAATATTTTTTATGCTGTTACGATAGAAAAATACAGTGGTACGTTGGTAGCGCAAACGCAGTACAGGGGCTAATAGGGTTTGGGATTTGCCTAGTGCTGGGACAACGTGATTGAATGATTGATAAAATGAATGATTTTTTCAGTTATTATGTTCAGTAGTTTTTTTGTGTATGTATATTGAAAAGTCATGTTGAAATAAAAAATATATATTATCAATAAATTTCAGTTATTTGTTGAGTCAATTTAAATTATTTTCTTTAAAAAGTTTAGGCTAATAAAAAATAACAGTTTGTTCGTTTTGTTTTTCAATTTCAATTTTTTATCCTTTATTATAATATATAAAAAAACTAGGTTCTCAATAATTAATCTAGATTACAAGACTATTATGAAAAATCTAACAAATGTTATGAGTGATAATTATTTTTAAACTTAGTAGTGTCGATTTGTTGCAATTTAAATAAGTCCTTTCCACTTACCACATGAATAATGAATGAATGAATAGTGTTTTATTATACTTAATATCAGACTTACTGATATTATAATAAAAATGATGATAGATAATGCTTTAATTCCTCTCTTTTTTAACAGATTTCCAAAAGATCCTGTATTAAGAGAAAAATTGAGAATATTTTGCGGCAATACAGAAACTTGGGGACCAACGCGTACCAGTGCAATCTGTTGAGAACATTTTACGTCGTCTAGTTTTAAAGAACTTGCAAATAATAGACAAAAATAGCTAGGAAACACCGAACTCAAATAGTTTAAAAAAACAAAAAAAAAACTGACGTGGTAAAGTGTTTTTATAGCCAATAAAAGTTTATTCGATTGATTGTGTTGTTTTTGTTCTACACATTCCTACTTTGACACGTACACATTAGGTCCGTATTAAAGAACGGGACATAAGTATGAATCCCGAATTCCTGACCCTAAATACAAAAAGACAGTTAGTTTTGTATTATTTAAATCTAAAGGTACATAATATATGACTAGTTTTAGAATAATAACTTTTGTGAGTTATGACTGTTCTGTTCTGAATAAACATACATGTGAATAAACATACATGTGAATAAACATACATGTGAATAAACATTCATGTGAATAAACTAAATATTATAAACGGCTTTACTCATGGGTTGATTTCGGGAAGTCACAGTGAAGACCGCGACGCCGCCGCCACGTGATCACACTCGCTCTTGAAAATGGACTCCGTTTGAGTTCAAAACTAGTCGGGCATTCCCGAAATCAACCCGTGAATAAAGCCGTTATAATATTTAGTTTATATAAGCAGTTTAATGGTGCTACCACACTGCTGTTAAAAATGTTTACAAACATTTTCTAACACTAAAACATTTAGTAACAAATGTTAGGAATTGTTAGATGTTTTTACTAACTGTACTGTACTGTGTACTGTTTTTGTTACTAACATTACCTAACATGAAAACATTTTCTTAACATTTGCGATAAAATGTTTACTAATGTTTGTAAACATTTTTACCAGCAGTATGGGAGCACCATAAGATAAACATTATTGTAAGACGTTACGCTGTCACTTTATTATCATCCCCAGTTTCTCTACCATGAATGGATTTGTAGCGTCATCATTCCTGTAGGAAAGGCACAGGTCCACGAATAGGGGATATAATAATATTATTAAGAAATGTTTGACTATAAGAATAAATACTTACAATAGTTATTTTTCCATAGTGTACTATAAATTGTTTTGTCATTACTGGCTATCTACGTAGTTTCGCAGGCCACTAATCATATTGAGTTTTTTTATTTATGAAATTAGGTAAGTTTAAAAAAAATAAAACGAATGAACATTTTGTTCATTCGTTCATAATAACTCCATTGTTTGTGTCACAACACTAGAACTTTGTGTTTGTTGTCATAAGACAATTGCATAAATACACCCAAAGTTGTCAATATGTGTGTGTTTTTTTTATTAGTGGTTATTATTTCTTTGTGTGCGTTTATAGCAATAAAAAGCATGTATCTGTGCGTAACTGTCAAATTCTCGTATTGTGCTGTATGTGTTTTCCTCGCCCCCCGCAAAAAGTGGCAGAAAAAGTTGTTCGGTGATTCGCTGTTTGCGTGCTCCATAGGTTAAATGCTCTAAGCGGGTCCCCTATGTTGTTTCGAACGCCGCTGTTGCGACACACGCTGTTGCGAATTATTTTTCCACTGCCTCACAGGTTCGAAAGCTCATGGACTCGAATGAAGTAGTCGCGAAAGACGCTGTTTCGAAAAACATTTTCACTGCCTCATACGCTCGAATGCTTGTGATTTCGATTTATTTAGTCATAAAGTGTACAGAAAAGTATTTAAGCAGTAATTAAATAAAATCAACAAATTCGGTGTCAACATCATCATTTAATATTATTATTAACAAAGTAACAATCAAAAATATTAGTACCTCAACTGTACATTTTTTTCTATGAGTACTGAACACAAAATCTAAGACTGATCTTTATAAAAAATTGTCTAGGTACCTAAGTGGTATTAATTATTAGTGGTATTTTTCAGAAATTAATCAATTGCACATGTGTTAGTATTAGTTAGTATATACGAGTACTTAACGCTAAAGCTCTTATAAATTCAGGCGTGCCCATTGTACTTTTTTTTTCAAAATTGCTGAAATAGCATTCTCTGCAACTCTTTGTTTTTTTTTTGGTGGTGTCAGAGGTTAATTACCCAAAATCTTCTCGATTTTTTGTTCCGTGACACTTTGCTCCTCGATAAGTTTTCGTATACATCCATACAGTCCAAGTCTCTTATTTTCTAACAATGAATTCCAGCGGCGATGCCAGGCTTCTACACTGTTTTGAGTACGTGGAAGGAACAAGTTGTTATTTCTTTCTATAGACCATAGGCTCGGTGGAAAAAGTGGTTGTAAGCGTAAAACTTGAATTTTGTCATCTATGTTGCGGCTTATCAGTCGTCCTAAAACATAGTACTCTTCAAAATAATTAGTAACTTCTTCGGCTTCTTCTGGGAAGAGAGTATGTTTAAATTGTCTGAAGATATTTGGTATATCTTCCGCAGGTAGATAGGCAAACGCTATATAGCATCGCATTTGTACCGCAAAATTACTATCTGCACCATATCGTGCACTTAAACCACAAGCTTGAATTTTTCTCCATATACTTTGACCTAAGTGAAACAAACAAGCACTTTGAATTGTGTTTGGAAATTCGATTCGAATAGCGTTTATTACAGCTTGTTCAAAATCCGACATGATTTGCCCTGGATTCAACTCGATGTTAAATTCAGCAGAATATTCTTTCAGTTGAGAAAAAAAAACAATATATGATTCTTCTGATTTTTTATCTAGAAACCCGTACACTAATGGAACTATGCGTCTGCAATCACGAGTTCCTACTATGCAGTGAATAGAAAAAAGCTGAGTGAATATTGTAGGGCAGGTTTGAAAGGTACCATCGACAAACCACATTTCTGATTCACTTAACCTCCGCAGATTCGATTCAGTGGTGAATAACAACAGGCGTTGGTTATTCCCATATTCATGGTTGCGAGCCAAAAATTTTACTCCATTTATTTTCTTTAAATCATCCGGTATGTTTATTTCACTAGCACATGTTGGTTCTTTAGGCATATTCTTCTTTCTAGCTCTTTGTATGATTTGCCGCAGAGCATTCTTGTTAGGTATCGAAGTTGTGCTACTTGAAGGCAACGAAGATAAGTTTTCACGAATTATTTTACCTGGTGAGTCATTGCTCTGAACGGCAGATTTTTTTATATTTTCCCTTAAATTCAATTCGTCAACGCGATCTGCAAATTACAAAATAAAAAAAAAATAATAAAATAAATTCGTTGAGGTTATATACGTTTATATATATACGAAAAAAATAATCTACATACCTGGTTCAGGAGCATGATTGTGACTGGACATTTCCTTGATTATAAAATGTTCTTCACTAACTATTCGGCTACTAACAGTACTTCGACAGTTTACAGCGGCATTTTTATTCACGCAACACCAATAATGTACGTTTTTTACAGTTTTATTGTGAGACATAATATATCCATCTATAATTAGATTACTTTTTCCATATCGAGTAGTCACAGGACGAATAAAACTATTAACGCTCATCTTTCAATGTTTTCTACATCACACTTTACGTTGGAATAAGATATTGCAAAAAAAACATATTCGTGGGTACATCTAAAATCGTATTTAGAAAATACATATACTTTGTGGTGGCCACCTACACTCACATTTTGAAATGATTGCGTTTGGTTTTTTATTGAAATCGATGAAACTGAATGCGTTGCGTTTATTCTATGCATTATTATTATCTAGGCAGGAATGGGAAGCAAAACTGCGCAATTATAAAACCTATAAATAGGTATAGGACGCGAGACTCACGAATAAGTAAATAATGTTTGATGTACGATGTAAACAACAAACGTAAAACAGTACGTTAATAATAATATTAAATGTTGATATTGACACCGAATTTGTTGATTTTATTTAAATTACTGCTTAAATATTTTTCTGTAGACTTTATGACTAAATAAATCGAAATCACAAGCATTCGAGCGTATGAGGCAGTGAAAATGTTTTTCGAAACAGCGTCTTTCGCGACTACTTCATTCGAGTCCATGAGCTTTCGAACCTGTGAGGCAGTGGAAAAATAATTCGCAACAGCGTGTGTCGCAACAGCGGCGTTCGAAACAACATAGGGGACCCAGTGTTCTCTGATTCTAAGACAATGCGCAGAAGAACTTATCTTACTATCTTTGAAAACGCCATGTCGCACTGTTGTAACTCAAAATGGGACTTTTTTTAGAATCGACGATATATGATTATTCTCTTCCTGTTATATATTATAAAAAAAATAATACTTTATTAGGTTTATTAATAAAATTAACACAATTAAGTATCTATTTACCAATTATTAATAAATTACAGATACTAAATTAATTTAAAAAAAATGAGTTAAGTCTGTATTGCCTTGAATAAAGATTTCAGAAAAATGAATTATTTCTAGTTGTATAACTTTATTGTTCAAACATTTTGAGTTAGCACAATTTTATGGTGACTTTTTCTTTACGGTTTTGAGTAACAATTTTAAGCTAGAACAATTTTTAAATTAGGTTTACGTGTTGTTCTTAGTTAACTCCGACACAATCATTTTCACTCTAATGTTAGGAACTTGATAAATAAAACCAGATAATCAAGAAAACTCCCTAGCCTAGATACTAGCTACGCTTTGGAATGAGCAACTAGCTTCATCTTTCTGACTGACCGACCCCTTGACAAAAGTGCCTGTAAGTGGTTTATTTGAAATAAATTCTTTGAGTTTTAGTTTGATTCAGTCAGATAATCAGCTTTTATTATTCATAAAAAAGATACCTAGTTAAAATACCTACAACCCGACGAGCCTACAACGTCCAGCGCGTACAATACAACAGCTCCTCCAGGATTCTGTTGCAGTTGCTGCGTCGTTGTAGTGCGTCTGGAATGTTTGCTGCAGCTCGAACGGATGGCTTTCATGCCATCAAGCGTAAGAAAGCGGCTTCGTAACACTCGTAGCGGCATCCTGAAAATGATTGCTGCCCATCCATTTTTTTGCGGTCTGAATTAAAGCGACATATTATTGTAAGACGTAGATTGGCCCAGATTTAAGGAAGCGCTTTACTTGTCTTTTAATTACGCTATGCACATTGTCACCTTCGTTTTGAGTGTGCATGAATCAGTAATGTATGGGTTAGGTATACTTTTAACATTACTTAATTTTTTATGTCCGTGACTACCGCACGACCACTAACACCAATCGCTTCCATATTTGGTAAATAATTAAAAGTACAAGTACCTTATTTATTACGCTATTTTAACTCAAAGTATTTTATATTTACACGAAAGAAGAATATTTACGGAAATAATATATGAAACAAAGAATTTACAAATAAGACTACGAAAACAGTAAGCAATATGAGCGGAAAAAATTTAACGAAAAGAGCAACACATCCTTCTAGCATCAGGCCTCGGCCGGCACTGTCGGTCGGTACACGGGCGTTTACGCACATGCATACGTATTATGTTCGAAAATAAGAATATGCGATTTACATAAAATCTATTGATTGGACTAAAAAATGAAAACACAAATTCGTTAGTATTTTGCTTGTAGAATAATCTGACAAAAAATCAGAATGATTGCATGTATATTAATATGGTTTTTAATCGTTAAAAGAAATTTTTAGAGGTATCTTCGTGATTTTTTTCTATCGTATCAAATTAGTTGTATTAAGTTTTCAACACATTATCTAACTAGCATATATGCTGAAGAATAACATATATCTTTCTGATTTTGTTTACTCAAAATCAAAATCAAATCAAAATATTTTATTTCACATAAACCAACATGGGCACCTAGGAAACGTCAGAAGCTAGGTGCACGGCTCCAATTGGTTGTTTCCTATGGAGAAGAGCCGGCAAGAAACTCCACGGTTACTCTTTTAAAAATAAGGGGCAATGTTTTTTTTTACAATGTTTCAAATTACAGTGTTGGTAGTGGGAGGACAGTACAGTTACAGTACTGCAGTGGATCATAAATTTTTAGGCATTATAAAACTTGCATTTAGGTCCTGTAAGCCCCTTAAAACAGTAACGCACATTTTCTCGTGGAATAAAATTGTTTTCATCACAAATACAGTCTGAGGCGAAGTTTTTAGTAACTAAATGAGATTGCACGGAATAAAATCTTTGACCACTACTTTTTCTTTGTTCACTCTCACCTTGATTCTACAACTTACGGCAATGTTCTTTGGTGTGGCCAAACCGTCTGCAGTATGTGCAGGAGGGCCGTGGCCTTTTTACCGTGTCCTGCTTCGGTGGACTAGGCGCGGGCGGCGCGACTAGAACAGGCACGGGTGGTGTGAGCGGGTGCTGCACCGCTGCGGCGGTCGCGCCCTGGGCCTGCGCCCGTGCGGGGCCAAGATCGCGCGCGGTAACGCGGGGGCTATCCCGAGTGGCGGTTTGCGTGGACGTCAGTAAAGTTGCCGGCGTTTGTGTTCGACGCTCACTCGCCGGCGGCGTAAAGTTATTTACCTCGTCGAATGAATGCTCGATATTTCGTGCGCGGCGGAGTAATTCATAGAAACTACGGCACTCCTCACTTGGTGGCCTTTTTCTTATTCTGCTGTGGAGAAGGCCGTAGGTCATGTCTATTTGAGCAGACTCCGTTAGGTAAGCGTGCCAAAAGGGCGCGAATGCGCGCTACGAAAATATCTGTGTTTTCGTTGCCCTGCGGTGTCGCAAACATTTCCAAGTAGATCCGATGAGGCGGCCGGCGATCACTTTAAGCACTTATTAAGTTTTCTTTGGCCATGACGACACAGAGTATTTTATTCCTGCCACCACGTGGCCGCTTCATCTTTGAATAAGTAGGCTAAACCGCGCAGAATTTTTGAGTCCGCCACCTGCGCGCAATCGCTATAGGCCTCTATAGCGTCGATAAATGCTTCAACCGACTCCTTCGCTCGCCCGGAGAACGTGGCTTTGCAGCGGGCTAGGGTGTTGTGCCCTAGCAGCGCGAGTGATTCCGGGGTCGACGCTCTCGCCCGCGACATCGAGTTGAGCAACTCTCTAACTAAATGCTTCTGTTTGAGGACGTGAGAGAGAGGCAATAATTGTCGCTACGTTTTCGTTAGAGAACGTAGCGTTAGCATCGATGCGCGGCGAGGAAGAAAACGCGTCGTGGCTATCTTAGTTGGCGGACATCGCGCGCCGTGGTCGGCGTGTCTGGTCGCGAGGGGACGAATAATGCGTCGTTTGCATCTTCCCTCCGACTCAGACTAGCCGCTCTACTCCTTGTCACTGGCAACTATGCACTATATTGTCACACGAAAAATAAACGTTGGAGCGCCACATATGAGAGAGGTTATCGTAGAGAAACCACCTTTTCAGTAATATAGTATATTGGTACACGGACTTAAGTTTAACACAATAAACATTGGGAACGAAGACCCTAAACTAAAATAGTAATTTTCGCGTAACAATAGCGGCACGAGTGTAATAAAACTCACTAAATGTAGATACTGATAATTTATTTTATCTCTTCACTCCCTGACAGATACACCCGCCACAGTTATTTCACAGTCAACTGAGCTCTCTCGGCCAAGCGCCCTTATTTATAAATTACACCACCCCTACCAAAAATGACGGTTGGACAGTGTTGCCATTTCTCAAACCAAAACAAATGATTAAAATCTTTAAAAACCCTACACTCTTGGCTGAGAGGACCCATGAAAAGAAAAGCAAATACAAAAGATAAAAAATAAACTTAAGAACTAAGTAGGTAGTACTTATTTTGTTACAATAGATAACATACTCGTACTCGTAAACTACAAACATTTGATTAACTAATACATTTAGAAGTCTAGTACTTACTACTTTAGTTGAATAAAAATTATAATTATATTAATAACAGTTTTCCACAAAAATTACGAATTATCAACAATTTTGGCGAACCAATCAATTCTCGCCGAAAATACTTATATTTAAAGGACTAGTTTTATTCTCTGATTATGAACCATTTATCAATCCTTCAGAACTTAAAATTTATGCATATGCTAGTGCGAACCAATCAATTCTCGCTACTCAACTTACGTACTCTATCAGGTTGTGAACCAATCAATTCTCACACCTGATCAGAGACTCCAAAAACCTAGGCAAACCAATCAATTCTTGCCTCCAATTGTTTAATAACCGATGACGTGAACCAATCAATTCTCACGCTCGGTCTCAAATTGTTTTCTAACTGATGACGTGAACCAATCGATTCTCACGCCAGGTCTCGAAATTTGTAATAACCGATGACGTGAACCAATCAGTTCTCACGTTCGGTCTGAAACAATAATATTAAACATTCTGTAATAATTGTCCTGAAGAATCCTACATTGATGACCACTATGCATCACTATGTTCGCTCTCATTACTAGATTCGCTAGAATCAGATTTATTTAGTTGTAACGCAGCTACATGTACCCACGGCAGCATGCGATCAGCTGCTACAGTGGTAGCGCGTTTACTAGTGCTATTGCTGAAACCGGGAATAGCCGCTATCTTATATCTATCTTGGCCTAAAACTTTAGTGACCCGGTATGGTCCTATGTAAGATGGGAGAAGTTTCTTACTCTTCCCATCATTACTAAAAGTAACTTTAGTAATTTTGACTAAATCACCCTTACTGTATACCTTAGCAGGGCGTCTGTTATGATCGTAGCGTAGCTTCTGCTTTGCTTGTTCAGTGTCTATTCTTTTCTTAACTTGATTGCGGATAGTGGTCAAATCTATATTTTCCCTAGTCACATCTGCAATCTCATTTAGAGTAGGATTGATTTCACTGTTCATGAACGTACCGAACATGACTTCAGATGGTCTCCTAGCGGTTGTCTTTTGGACTGTGTTATTTAGTCCCCATTGTATTTTCCCTAACTGGTTGTCCCAATCCCTCTCATCATGTCTCAGATTTAGCGCTTTCAATGAATCAGGGATTGTCCGATTATATCGTTCAACCTGGCCGTTTGATTTGGGACTTGCGACAGCATTCAAGATATGTTTTATACCTTTATCATAACAGTATCTTTTAAATAAGTTAGACGTGTAGCAACTGCCACGATCACTGATCAAACGGTCAGGCATTCAAAATATGTAGAATATGTCATCTAGGGCACGAATTACATTTTGTGTATTCGTGTTTCGAACTGGCCTTATAAACACAAACTTAGTAAACGAGTCTACCACTACTAGAAGGTAAGAGTATCCTCGTTTGGATCTGACAAAGGGGCCTAGGTGGTCAACGTGCAAGGTGTGAAATGGCGATTTTACTTTTTCGATTGGATGTAATAAACCTTCCTTCGTACTCATGGACTTCTTAGCGTAAGCACAATCAATACAGGCGGACACATACTTTTTGATAAAACGTGACATTTTTGGAAACCAATAATTAGTTTTAATCCTTTCCAAAGTTTTTTCTAATCCTAAATGACCAATATCGTCGTGATTCATCCTGCATATTTGCCACCTCGCCCCCTTTGGTACTGCCCAGCGAACATTATCTTTATCGCCGTTAACATACCTACATAACTTGTTATCTCTAACCATATAATTATCTCTGATATATTGGAGATTCTTGGGATCTAAATCCTTTTCTAAAACCTGTTTAATACGTTCCAATTCTGAGTCCCCCAGCTGAAGGGTATGTAACCAGTCTTCGCTACTAATAACCATAACTTGAGCACACCGACTAGAGGAACCTGTCATAGAATCATTTGGAATAGGATTGCGAGATAAACCATCTACATGGAACATTTTAGTGCCTGGTCGATATTCAATTGAACAATTAAATTCTTGTAACAAAAGCCACCAGCGCGCTATCCTAGGTATGAGATCGCGTTTCATGAAAGTGGAACGAAGAGCACTACAATCTGTGACTATTTTGAATTCCTTACCCAATAGATAGACCCGAAATTTCTCTAATGAACGAATAACAGCCAGCGTTTCTAATTCGTAGGAGTGATAATATTTTTCCTCCAGCGACGTTCGCTTACTACAATACGCAATTGGCCGAAGAAAACCACTATCCTTACCCCGTTGCAAGAGTATACCTCCAACGCCATCTTTGCTGACGTCGGTATGCAATTCAGTCTCTGCGTCCCGATCATAAATAGCTAAAACTGGTCTGTCTATTAAATGTGACTTAAGCACTTGGAATGCATTCTCTTGTTCTTGGCCCCAAATCCATGTGGAGTCCTTCTTTAATAATTGCATCATTGGCGACGCTAATTGAGCGAAATTTTTAATAAATTTTCGGAAATAACTAGCAAGCCCAAGGAATTGCCTAACACCATGAATGTTAACTGGTCATGGAAAATTCATAACCGACTGAATTTTCTTTTCACCTGGCCGAATTCCGGATGAACTAATCTCATACCCAAGATAATCAATATTATCGTGCAAAAAATTGCATTTTGATAAATTTAACGTAAGATTTGCATCTTCTAATAGCTTCAGAATTTGTTCGAGCCTATCAAGACATTCAGCAGCATTTTTACCAAAAATAAGTACATCATCCATGTACGCCGTAGCATGGGTAAATCGAGCTGACCCTAAGACCTTATTAATCATTCTCTGAAAAATTGCCGGTGCGTTTGCCAAACCAAATGGCATACGGTTGAATTCGTACAGTCCATCTGGAGTAACAAACGCAGTTAGATATTTGCATGGTTCCGAAATCGGAACCTGATAATACCCAGATGCCAAATCAAGCGTTATGAAACACGCTTGCCCAGACAACCTTGCTATCTCATCGTCTATGATCGGCATCGGATATCTTTCCTTTACTGTTACAGAGTCTAACATTCTATAATCAATACACATTCGAAAACTGCCATCTTTTTTACGAACTAATATTATAGGACTTGCATACTCCGATGCCGATTCTCTAACTATACCTGCGTCCAACATTTCACCTAACATAGACTGCACTTTTTCACGTTCATGATGTGACAACCTATAAGGGCGATAGACAATAGGACGTTGACTATTCAACTCAATTGTCATCTGCGTAACATCTGTACAACCCAATTTTTTCAATTCTGAGGCGAAACAATGTTTATATTGCTTCAGTATGGTCATAAGCCTTTGTCTATCGTCCTTTGATACAGAATCACCTATGCGTACGTCTTTCTCCGGAATGTTATGTTCGCAGTTATTATCTTGAATACATGCAGACTCTGCAATTCCTGGAGACTGTATTACTATCCTCTGGACAAAATCTATTTTCCTCCTCTACTAGCAACGAACTCCTTTCGTAATCTACAGGGGATTGAAAATGGATAAACAAGAATGTCTAAATTCCCGCGCTGGACTTGGTAAACACTCCCATAAACAACAACCTCTTGATTTGGACCACCCACGATGTTGTTGCTCAGCAGTAAACAGCCACTAAATTCGGGATCTACGCGAGCCTTTATGGATGCAGGTCCATGAAGCTCGACGTAAGCAGCGATCCTAACTTCAGCAAGTTGATTATTATTAGCATCGGGAAAAACCATTGGGATTTCAGTGTGCAACTTACGAAACTGCAAAATTTGTGAATTTTTGAACACAAGAATATGTGGTTGCTCAGTGTACGACTGACCTATTAATATAGGTTTATCTAACAGATTATCTTTGACAACTCTGCAAGGTACCCTCGCATCAACTCCATCTACCACTATACCGTGCAACACATTACCTAACGATCGGACCACCTCATTCCTGAATCCTTTCATAACCGAGGGGACCTGATCATGCACCAGATTAAGACTCAAAATTATCGACTCCTTAACCACCGTTACTTCGCTACCGAAATCAATAAATGCATCGACAGTCCTGCCATTTACTGTGGCTAGCTTCATGAATTTTGAGTTGGGACTAGAACTTGAAATACACATTGTTTTAGTTGGTGCTCCAGTGTTACCTACTATATTATCGGATTTAAGATCTTGCGGGCAATTATCGACCTTGTGACCGATTTTGTTGCATTTATTGCATTTTATTTGTGGCTTCGGACAACGTAAGTAAGGGTGACCTCGCTCCTTACAATTAAAGCAGAACAAAGGACCCTGAAACTGATTAGATTTACTTTGACTTGTTTTAGAATTGGATTGGTTAGAATTATTTTTACCAAAACTACGATCTGAAGTTTGGCTTTCTTTGTTGCTCATTAGGAATTGGAGAAGCTGATCAGGCTGAGAACAACAAAGTGCCAATGAACTTGATTTCATAGTCCTATCCGAGATACCGTGGATAATACAATCTACTGCGCGTTTACCCGTAATGTCACACTGAGTTAACAACGCAAGTTTTTCATAATAATATACTTCAATTGGTACGCCAAATTTACTTTTTCTCTTAAGCATAAATCTTCCAGGATTTGGCCATAGTTTTGCTCGCAAGGAAAAGCACTCATTAATTTTTCTTGCCATTCTTTCCAAGTGTGCAAAATTGTGTTCAGACCCTCATACCAAACTTTGGCTAAACCCTGAAGTTTTTGCATTGCAAAATGTATAGTTGTTTTATCATCCCAGCCGTATACGGTAGCGCATTCATTTACTTTACGCAACCAAATGTCAATACGCTGGTTTTTCGCTGAAGGGTCAATATAAGGGAGAATGTTTTTATGATCAATATTCTTGGAAATTGATGCACTTGTAGACGGCTGAGATGTAAAACCATGTTTAATAGAATGCACCAAGTCCATAACATCTTTAACGGTAAAAGCAGGCGTACGTGACCTTTTATCGTGAGATGCGCCGTCGCCACGTAGACTATCGTTGCTCTGCTCACGTGGAGTTCATCTCCGCTTGGCTCTTGTAGCTTGATGCTCACGTTGACGCGATCGGCTCGGACTGCAGCTGTGCTGCCGGCTCGAGTGCTGACGGCTCGTACTCCTCTTGTAGCTTCTGCCGGATCGATTCCCATGCGCCTCTGTTATCTTCTCACGTTCCCGCCGTAGTTCCAGTTCGAGTACACGTAGACGCTCTCGTTCTTGCTCAAACTCAAGCTCTTTCTCACGAAAACCTTGCCTCCGTGACTTGCTGCGACTTCCAGTGCTACTACTACGTGCGCCGGAAATATTACGTCGATGATGCGACGAGCACCTTACTGGAGTTAGCAGGCACCGTCGACTCTCTTTGCGGCCACGAGGAGAAGCATCCAACGATCCGGTGTGGCGGTAATTTTTTTCCATTGTGAAACTGGAATTGATCACATTTAAGGACATAAATGTTCGATGAAACAAATTGTATAACGTAAAACAGAGCTGCAGCAACATTTTGTAAAAACCAGCTGTGTACCAACACTATCACGCAGTGCCCTGATCAAGCATTAACACACAGCTAGGTTTCTGAGCTATTTACCATCATTGTCAGGGAGTACCCTGACCAAATATTAGTAAATTATGCCCTTTGTAACGATTACTCCTAAATAAAATACTTAACGCAAACTTGAATAAACAGTTCCATTATTAGGGAGTACCCCAATGAAATAAAACTGCAACTAAAAGTTACGGCAGAAGCATGTTATCACTGCCAGGGAGTGCCCTGACCACGTGGTAACAAACCTTGCTTAATTCTAACCTGTTTTGAAAGATTCACAATACACCACAACCTCATTTCGCAGCCGTATTATCGGGGAGTGCCCGATCGAATAAAACTGCGACCTAAGAGGTTGCCTTAAATGCATGCTATCACTATCAAGGAGTACCCTGACCAAGTGGTAACAAAACATTTTTATTCCCAGGCCATAAATGAAAGATTTACAATAATCATAACCTTATTTTGCAATCGTATTATCAGGGAGTACCCTGACCAAATAAAATCACACCACAAGATTACGAGTATTAAAGCACATGTTAGACACCCAGTCTGCCTTGTCTTATTATCGGGGAGTACCCCGACCAAATAGGACAACGAGCTTAAGGCCACATGTTAATTTTAGCGTAAAGAAATAATTCAAACTACTTTACCTTTCGAATCCCACTTCTGAAGTGTAATAAAACTCACTAAATGTAGATACTGATAATTTATTTTATCTCTTCACTCCCTGACAGATACAGTCACCACAGTTATTTCACAGTCAACTGAGCTCTCTCGGCCAAGTGCCCTTATTTATAAACTACACCACCCCTACCAAAAATGACGGTTGGACAGTGTTGCCATTTCTCAAACCAAAACAAATGATTAAAATCTTTAAAAACCCTACACGAGGTAGGCACTTCGCGACATGCGGGGTACTATCAAATGCGACTACGAAGTAAGCGTGTGGGCAGCGGACTGGCGAGCATGGCGTCCGCGCCTTCCTCGCAACAGCCAGGCGACGGAAAGAGATATCAGCTTATTCCCTGTAACGTGGCGGCACGCGACCGCGGGACGCTCGCACTGCACTGGTCGTAATTGCGTTTGGTTTGCTACAATGTTACAAAAGGCTTAAAGCTAGGTACAAATATATGGACCCTGTAAGAGCACAGCCAAAGAATAACGTTAAAATGACAAAAAACACCATTAAAACTACTACTAAAATAAACTAGGTATTTAAATTAATTTAACAATAAAACAAGGATATACTCCATACTTTTATTGCATTCCACATGTAGGTATTCTTAGGTGGTAAACTTATAATTAGATCATAATAATGGACCCTGTCGGGCACAGCAAAATAAGTGATTTAGGAAGCATCTGTTAACTATATGTAGGATCGTCAAGATTTACTTCGTCAGATTCGGACATAATGTGGGCAAAAGATGGGTTTCGTGCTATGGAAACACTCTGGATGCGATACACTGCTTTTATTAAAATAACCAGTTACAATAATTAACACAATAACCGAGCACAATGAATCGAGTACAGTTCCGCGACTCGTCGTAGGTTTAAAAATCACGACTCTGTAGAAGCGCGCTGTAGGTGTAGGTAGAACCCGTGATGTCACCAGTGGCGCGCTTGCGATTCGATTCATGTCTGTACTAATGACCAGCCAGCACCCTAATTATGTAACACACTATCTATCACAATCTGAATCATTTTAAAGCTTATTGCTAATCCATTGCTACATATGTTCGAAAAATTTGTCTGCTCAACAACGTAAATAACGTAATGAATGTTGTTTTTCATTCCTAGTGTTAGTGTGTTACGTAATTACCCCGCGGATGCGACATATATAACATTGCTTAGCAAACTACTATATTAAAATAATGATGTAGGTATTTTTTGAGATAAGCTAATAACTTTAATATAAATAGGTATATATTGAGAGATGTAATAATAATAAATAAATAAATAAAATAAAATTTAAAGTCTCGAGTAGGTACTTAAATTATGACTTTTTATGTCTATCACTTAGATATTCGTTTATCGAATAGTATATTTTATTTAAGTAAGTAGTAAAAATTGTCTAAGATTTTTAAGAATAGAAATATGTTAATTTTGTCTTTTTTCTTATTGGTAGTTTATGATATAATTGAATACTAAAGTGAATTATTACCCACCAAAAACATTTCATGTAAAATGTTGCCAAGACGATCACAGAAGGTTTGCCCTGTGAAAAAGATATCAGATCTCATGTAGAGCCAAGCTTCTGAATCTACACGGCCTACCACTACCGACCCTAACTTCACAAATTCTACATATCAGTAAAATGTATGGCTTCGCCGTTTCGCCACCGTCGTGGAGGTGATGCGAATATTTAGTTTCTGAAGTAAGTAACCAAACAGCCAAGCCATACATTTTTACTGATATGTAGAATTTGTGAAGTTAGGGTCGGTAGAGTTAGGCCGTGTAGATTCAGAAGCTTGGCTCTACATGAGATCTGATATCTTTTTCACAGGGCAAACCTTATGTGGTCGTCTTGGCAACATTTTACATAAAATGTTTTTGGTGGGATTTCAGTTCTTTTTGTAAGTTGCTAGGCAGTCTTTTTAGCGTTTAGTTTTTTCTTCTTTTTGGGGTGTATTTCTTGCACATCAGCAGTGCCGGTTAATAAAATTACTTTAATTATATACCTAACTTTAGTATTATATATTATCGTATTAATTAAGTACTTACAGTCGATTTGCTCACCTCGTCGTCAAAGGGCGTAAATAACTGAGACCTACCATGAGACTCTTGATTAAGGCGGAGGTTCTTGTAAGTACTTATTAATAGGTTTTTTAGTTACTGTCTACAGTCCCGTGTAAACTTTCATGTCCTAATTCATAAAATTGGTGAAACTCTCATTCAAACTTCCACCCCTCCCCCCATTTTAGGGGATGGGGGGCGAAAGTTATAAGTTTATCTGGGGGCACAGTAGTGTTTTTTTGTATACTGAACTTTGTTTACATACCAAATTTCGGCTTTCTAGCACTTCAGGAAGTATCCTAACATTTTGAAGTCTCATAAAACTTCCACCCCCCCATTTTAGGGGATGGGGGGCGAAAGTTATTAGTTTATGAATTTTTTTGTTGGTTGTATACTAAACTTAGTTTAGATACCAAATTTCAGCTTTCTAGCACTTCAAGAAGTACCCTAGCATTTTGAAATCTCATACAAACTTCCACCCCCCCATTTTAGGGGATGGGGGGCGAAAGTTATTAGTTTATGAATTTTTTTGTTGGTTGTATACTAAACTTAGTTTAGATACCAAATTTCAGCTTTCTAGCACTTCAGGAAGTACCCTAACATTTTGAAGTCTCATACAAACTTCCACCCCCCCATTTTAGGGAATGGGGGGCGAAAGTTATTAGTTTATGTTTTTTTTTGTTGGTTGTATACTAAACTTAGTTTATATACCCAGCTTTCTAGCACTTCAGGAAGTAGCCAAACATTTTGATGATCATCGGTGTGTCAGTGAGTGTCAGTGACGAAATCGGTGTATTTAGATATCAATAAAATCTAAAGTATTAGAGCTATTCAATTGAGACTTTGTATGTTTAATTAGTCTATTATTGACATCATATCTTGAGAATATGAACTATCTGGTACATCGGAAACCAACTCTATGAGGGTTCAAAAAAACGACGAAACACTTCGAGAAAAGGTAGGTAGTGCCCTTGCGCTTCGCTTGGCTCGTCTTGGCGGGAGCACTACCGTGCCCCCAGATTACATTTTATTTAGACATTCAGAATCATAAAAACCTGTTTGTCTCTTACCTTTTCACGCTTTATCGGCTGAATGGATTTGGTTGATAGGATACTATTTATGATATGATATTTTTATTTGCATAAAACATGGTATGCAAGGTGTTATTGGAAAATATAGATCAAACATGTTTTGCTTAAAACTAAAGCGTGCAAACTTACTTACTAAAAATACATTATGAAATTGAAATACATTACATAGATTTCATATTAAAAAATTAATTAATACCATATAAATTAGTATTATTAAGCCATTTATATAATTGGATTTTAAATAACGTACAATTTAACGTTTTAAACATTTTTGGCAATTTATTATAGAGACGTTCACACATAGCCTGAGTTTTTATTATTTTCGCTGATCGAGGCAGTACATCCAGTACAAGTCTGTATTGGTCTGGCCTACTTCAAGAGCTTATTTCCTCCGCTGTTTTAAATAGTTCTTTGAACGAACATGCATGCTTCATATAATTATATATATAATGAAGGTAACGGTAGTAAACCAAGCTCTTTAAATATAGGTTGACATGATTCGTCCGATGGAATCTCGTATAGAGCTCGTAAACATTTTTTCTGGGCGACTAATGCTCTATTGTGGTCAGTACTATTTCCCCACATCATAAGTCCATACCGTAGTGAGGACTCAACATATGCGCGGTATGACATCACAGCCATTTTTATATTAGTGACTTTTTTATTTGTCTCAGAGCATAGACAAATTTATTTATTTTATTGCATACAGCATTAACCTGTGCTTTCCAGTCTAAATGTTCGTCAATTACTACTCCTAAAAACTGAGTTTGTGTCACTTGTATAATTTTCGGTATGTCAATTTTAAAATTAAATGTATTATTATAAGATTGATTAAATTGTATATATACTGATTTATTAAGATTAATAGATTAATTATTATTATTTAACCAGTTAATTATATTGTCTATTGTATTATTTATGTCCGCTTCATGATCCGCAATGGATTTAGGGCGGGAATAACACGAAGGAAACGAAAACCTAAGTAAAAAATAAATAATAATTGACCATCATGGAAATCATTGTCAAGAAATATGAAAATAAGTACCTAAAATAGCTAAATATTCTTTGTTCTTTGTATCAAGTTTGTACCTTGAAAAGTGGAAACCTAAATTATCAAGCCCAAACAAAGCGAGTGAATTAAGTGAATTGTGTAGTGAAAGTGTTGTGCTAAATAATACCTCCCGCCGCTTGACAGAATTATTAAAAAATAAGACTTGTTATCGAGCAATATATAAATATATTAAAAACACTTTCGAAGAAATTTAGTGAAGGAAATTAAATAAAGTAAAGACTTGGCTAAAAGGTCTTAGCAACCAGGCCATAAAATACTTAAAAAAAGAAGCAATGGATTTATATTTTTTATCGCTAGTGACAATTATGGAAATATCATCGGCAAAAAGGAAGCATTTATGATTGGTTACATTAACTATATCGTTTATATAGAGTAGAAATAAGATAGGGCCCAATATGCTACCCTGGGGGACGCCGCGTTTTACACTTATATATTCAGACGAATATTTTGTTATGTCCCTACTTTCATTAAGTTTAGTGACATTGACTCTGTTGTATGTTAGTTAAGTACGATGATATCCACTGGAGTGGCAGACCTCTAATACCGATAGCCTCTAGTTTTTTTAAATAAAAGTTCATGTGTAACCAGATCAAATGCCTTTGACAGATCAAAGAATAGCTCTGTCGTTAGCTGTTTGTTGTTAATATTGTTCACTACTACTTTCAAAAGTGAAAAGATAGCTACGGATGTGGACTTATGTTTCTGAAAGCCGAATTGCTCTTTTTTATAATGTTAAATTTCTCACAGTAGTTTACTATTCTCTGATACATGCATTTCTCATAGATTTTTGACATGATAGGTATCAGTGTTATGGGGCGATAATTATTCATGTCACATTTTTCACCCTTTGTAAATATTGGTTTGACAATCGATATTTTTAAAGCGTTAGGGAACACACGTTGTGAGAAGGACAGGTTAATAAGATACGTCAACACCCCACTTAAATCATTAATACATGTCTTAATAATTCGGGTGGTAAGTTCATCATAGCCTTCAGAGTTAGTATTTTTCAACGATAATATCTGTTTCCTTATCTCATTTTCGGATATAGGTGTAAGGAACATCGAGTTAGCAGTTAGGGTATCACTGCGGCAGCTATTTGTACAATTATGAGTAGGAATATAATTTGTAAAATGAATGTTGAAGCCAGTGGCTATTTCTGCTGGTTTGGTAAGTATGGTTTTGTCAATTTTAATGTGTTCAATGTTGTTTTTGGGGTCTGTGTGTATTTCGTTTCTTATGACCGTCCATGCGGCTTTACATTTATTGTCATTATTATTCATAAATTTTATATTAGCATTTCGTTTAGCATTGTGGATACACTTTTGTAGTAGTTTTGAATATGAGGTATATCTACTCTTATTTATTACATTTTTATTCTTGTAATATTGATATCGCAAAAAATGCTTCTTTTAGAACTCTGTTTAAGACCATTACTTATCTACGTTCGCTTTATTTTATTGTTTTTTATCTTTATCCTAACTTTCGGAAAACAGAGATTATAAAATAAACATATTAATTCATGGAAAGCGCTGAACGCTCTATTTGCATCGCTTTCAATGTAAATATCTGCCCAGGTTAGATTTTGTAAGCATTCATGGAATTTACGCGTATTATCTAGACTGTAGTCTCTTTTGTAAATATGGTATATTGCGGCTCTTGTTGTTTGAAGCCTTAAAGGGAAGCTTAACATTTGTGCTGTGTTGTGATTAGAGAGATGAAGTGGTAGCTCTGCTGGGATTGCATTAGGTATGTTACTCAAAATATGGTCTATACAAGAAATTTTTCGAGTAGCTACCTCAATATGAATTTTTAAATTGTGTATGTTTGCTAAGTCTTGAAATTCTCTAGTGATTTTGCTTCTTTTCAAGGTATTAATATTAAAGTCACCTGTTAAAACTATACGTGTCTTAGATTTATATTTCTTGTGTAAATCTTGTAAAATACTATCTAACTTAGTTAGAAATTGATTTGGATCGGATTGAGGTGTACGGTATAAGCAAATAATAACAAATTTCTTATTTTCTAACGCTATGCCACATGCCTCAAACGTATTTACCGACGCATATGTTTTTATAAACTGTAATTCTTTGTAGCGTATACCTTTTTTGACTAGAATGCAAGTACCATGTCTGTGTTTTTCTCTGCAAAAATTTGTAGCCATTTCAAAATCCGATAGCTTGAGTTCTCATGACCTTTTTTAATAAATGTTTCGGAGGCAAATCACATGGGGGTCATTATGTAAGTCACGCATTTCCTGTAATGTTAACTCCAATAGTTCCTGTTTAGATAAAACACTTGCAATGTTTTGGTGGAGTATCCTAAAGTTGTGTGATGTAGGTGTTGTGTTCTTAGGTACCAAAAAATGTATCGTTCTTTGTAAGTGTGGCAAAATAGTATGGTATAGTACCTTTTTTGTGCGCTTCAGAAGGAATTTGAGAGTTTACGTCTTGTTCAGTTCGACTACTATTGCTATTTCTAAAATAAAAGGGAATAGTTCCTTTTTTGGGTACATTTGTCTGCCTTTTTGGCAAAGAACTTGATTTGCTACTCGCGAGGTGTTTCTCGAGCTCAACTGGATTTAGATATTTTTGGTTATAATATTCACAATCCAATATGTAATTTATACTTTTGAAAATGTCAGATACGTTGTGGTGTATGGTATTAATGAAATTACAATTTTTATAATGTTCACAAATGTTTTTGATACGATAATTCAATTTCTCGACATCTAAATGGCTACTTTTTGAAACGTTTAATATTATTATACCATTCTTATAAACTGTCTGTAATATAATTTTTAACTGAGATAATACATGTCCCATATTATAGTAGATTGTTATACAAGGGTCGAAAGGAATCAATTCCCATACGAGGTATTTAGACGCCCGAGCGCAGCGAGGGCGGCTATAGTCCGAGTAGGAATTGATGACTTTCACCCGTGTTAAAAACTTTACTTTTCATTTCGAATTTAAGGAAAGTAAAAACAGTAGTTTTTCTAAAATGTCTATTAATAATTAATGTATGAGACTCATTTTTAATAAAATATTAGTCTCTAAAACTGATATTTTGAATTTCGGTACAGCACACAGTTTTTTTAATTTCTTGTGGCTTTGCACTCTTTGTGCATTCAGTCAATGTCACGTTTAGTTTCTTTAGTACGAAGAAAACAAAGTTAGGAAAGATTACAGAGTTAGTATCCCGCCAAAATAGATAGCCTTTTTTAAATTTTAAATATGGAGCACACCGCGTCACCGCCGTGGGCCGTCCCGCTTAAGGTGAATCCACAGTTGTAGCCCGCCAAATTCAAATATTCTTTGGTTTTTTGCATATTACAGCTCTGTGTCAGTTATGTTTTTGGTCACTGCAAATTGCAAAAAACGTAAGTAAATTTGAATTTCGCGGGCTACCATAGTGCATCCCCCTTAATAGGTATTTTTTTAATTCACACTGGCTGTTTATACACTCTTAAAGCCCCCAGCATTTCTTTTAATCGATATTTTACTTAATTATGTAAAAACTTTCGTAGCCGACAACCTAACCAAATTTAGTTCTATTTTTAAAATTCATTCCCGCCCTAGAGAGGGAAGCAATTACTATGAGTTTTTCCCGCCCTAAGACGAGGAGCAGCGTCTCCCACCCGCTACTCGAATCAAACAAACACTACTTTCCGTGTATGAGAAATGAAAAAGACATTTTCACCTAAAAATACTACAATTTTGTCCCCTGGTCGTAGGTTTATGTTGGTACAGCTTTTTGTTATTGTGTCGCTCTGTGCGTTTGGCATCGTATGGGCGAGGACTCCATACTTTTCATATTGTGTAGTATTTCTTGAATGCATAAGGGCAGCAGACAGACCGACGCATTGTTGCGCACCAAATATCCTTATTGTTTTTCCAGATAATTATGTGTTTTTTTAGATCTGAGGCAATTGGGTTTGTTGTACTGGTATTGGCTGTAAAAATCTGCTTTGGTTTTGGTGTAATCCTAAGAGATTGCTTCAAAACCTCTATGTGTGTATTTAGAGTTTTTATCTCATTTTCTGCGATTTGCAGATCCTTTTGTAAGGCTGAGATATTTTGTTGCAGATGTAAATATATAAAGTTATTATTACGTTCAGCATCTGTAGTAAGTTTCGGCGACGAGGGAGTAGACGACGAGATTTGACTTGAAACGACAGTGTCTTTTCCTTTTGTCATTGCTTAGAGGGCTGCTTTCTTTGCTTGTAGAAGAATGACATAACGACTTTAAAACATTAATTTCCTGGGCTAGCTTGTTCACTTGTCTTTTTAAATCATTGTTTTCTAATATCGTATTTTCTAACTCATTTTCCGTGCTTTCTAGTTTTATAGTCACTTGGGCTATTGTATCTTGCATCTCGGCCATAGAAGACATTTTAGTTGTACGACTAGTACCGTCTACACTTTTTGAGAGTTTGTTTTATTCGGCGTGGCGTCAATTTCGTAAGATGTATCGTAATCGGTCAATACATGAGAATCCTGGGTCTGCAGTCTCGACATTAGATAGCGACAAAAATCTGTCGCTAAGTCGTAACATTGTCAAATTCCTTTAATAGATTTTCAACTTTATTTCCAAAGCATAAGGTTGAAAATCTATTAAAGAAATTTGACATAGATATGACTTAGCGACAGATTCTTGTCGCTATTCATGCCGAGACTGCAGGGCCTGGGCCGGCAGTCTCGACATTAGACAGCGACAAAAATCGGTCATACAAATCGGTCTTACATGGACCCGATATAGATCAACCTAGCGTCCGTAGCCTGGCTGCGTTTCGGTGACCTCTTTGGAGAAACCGAAGGTTTTGTCTGTGCAATTATGGACGAAGTTATGATGACAAACAACTACCGGAGATTTATTGTGAAAGACGGCACGGTTGACATTTGTCGGGCATGCCACCGTCCGGGTGAATCAATCAGACACATTATCTCCGGATGTTCTAGTCTAGCTAACGAAGAATACTTGCATAGACACAACCTTGTAGCCAGGATTATCCATCAGCAACTTGCTCTCAAATATAGCCTTATAGAATCGGAAGTGCCATACTACAGGTATGTGCCCGACCCAGTTCTCAAAAATGGAAATATCACATTGTACTGGGATCGATCCATCATCACTGACAGGACTATTGTTGCCAATAAGCCTGATATAGTGGTGGTGGATCGATTAGAGCGGCGTGCAATGATTGTTGACATAACGGTCCCACATGACGGGAACCTCGTGAAAGCCGAGAAAGACAAACAAATCAAATATCTTGACTTGGCTCGCGAGGTTGTCGACATGTGGGATGTGGACTCAGCGATCATAGTACCGATAGTCGTGACAGCCAATGGATTAATAATAGGTCTTTACCTATGAAATTGCCGTTTTGTATGAAAAAATTTAAACGAATTTTTTTCATGAATTTTTTATTTGTATTAATCGAAGTAATCACCCATGCAATCAATGCATCTTTGCCATCGCAGTGGCAGTTTATTGATGCCCTTCTTAAAGAAATCAGCTGGACGGGAGGCAACAAATTCTTCAAAGGCATTTTGTATTGCCTCTCGGGTATTAAATTTTTTTCCCGCCAAGAAGTTATCCAAATTCTGGAAAAAGTAGTAGTCTGTAGGCGCAAAGTCTGGTGAGTAGGGCGGATGACGGAGAGCTTCCAACCCCAGTTCTTGCAACTTGGAGACCGTCTGCTGTGCAGTATGAGGTCGCGCGTTGTCGTGCAGGAGCAGCGGAGACGAGCGATTGACCAATGCTGGTTGGAGATGCGCCAGCTTCTCCATCATTGTGTTCAGTTCTTCACAGTACACATCTGCAGTAATGCTCACCCCGTTTGGTAAGAAGCTGTGATGAATCACACCGGCGCTAGACCACCAAACAGTGACCATCACTTTTCTAGGGGTAAGTTTTCGTTTAGGGCATTGTTTAGGTGCTGAACCAGGATCCAACCAACTTGCTGAGCGCTTACGGTTATCAAACAGAATCCATTTTTCATCGCAGGTAACAATGCGGTTCAAAATTCCTTCATTTGTGTGTCTGTTGAGCAGTGCAAGGCACGTCTCGACGCGTACTTCGCGCTGGCGATCATTGAGTTCGTGGGGCACCCATTTGTCAAGCTTTTTTACCTTGCCAATTTGACGCAAATGGACCAATATTGTTTTGACGCTAACGTCGAAAGCTGCTGCTAATTCAGCCGTAGATTGTGTATCATCAGCTTCCACAATCGCCTTTAATTCGTCATTGTCGACCAAAGTCTTCGGACGACCGCGAGGTTCATTTTTCAGGTCGAAATTTCCAGAACGGAAGCGAGCAAACCAATAACAGGTGGTGCGTTGGTTTGTAGAGTTAGCTCCGTAAACGTCGTTGATGTTGCGTGCCGCTTGTGCCGCGTTGCTGCCACGACGGTACTCATATTCCATAATTACTCGAATTTTTAACGTATCCATGATGACGAAAAAGATTGAAATGCGATGAAAATGTAACACTAATCAATAAAGAAACGACTACTTTTAGAAAAAAAAATCCATGTTTTTAAAATAAAATTAATTTGAAATTAGAATTCATAGCCAAACAAAAATTATTTTGATTTGAAATGGCCAGTACTGCAGAACGGCAATTTCATAGGTAAAGACCTAATAGCCAAGAGCCTCGACCAACTCGACCTGAAGAGGCTCTCGTTGGGCAGCTGGATCAAGGGCTTGATTCAGAAGGCGGTATTTCTGGACACGGCCCGCATTGTTAGGAGGTTTCTCTCTCTGGAGCCCTGACCGCCGGTAGCTTGGACCCTGTTCCCGATACCGGTGGGCCACTATTTTTTATATTTTTAAATGTTTTTATATTTTTATATTCTAATATTTAAAAATATAATTTATATGTATATATATATATATATGAAATAAAGGAGATAATAATAATAATAATAACCCCACCGCTGTATCTCTACGTTGACGTCGTGGAGGGGCTTGGGGCAGCATGTGGCGCGCTGTTGGGCAATAGCGACCCCACGGAATCCTATCTTCCGAGAAGTCTTGTTCCTCACCTCTGGCTTGCCTTTATTGACCGGCGGAGTGAACAATGACGAGGAACAGAGCTCCCACCTCTTTCTTGCCTTTATTGGCCGGCTTGAGTGGAAATTCGCAAGAGCAAACGTGCTCGGAGGAAGGAAGTATTTCAGTAAGTGCTGGTAGGGATCTTGACCATCTTCTGGGCTCTGGGATTGTTCTGATAGCCGTGGAATACCTCTCCACTCCTCAAGCACCTCAAGAAGTGTTGCCCCTTAGTCGCTACGTCACTATGTGCTAGCGACGGTTTCCGGGGGCCCATTATTGAGTGTGCAAGTCACCCCTTGCCATTTTATCCGTGTATATATAAAACATTGATCAGGCAGGGGTCACAGTCCTTCCATAGTTCTAGGTAAATAGTCCACTCTAGGCACCCAAACCCATAGTCTAATATCTTTTTTTTCCATATCCTGCAATAGTCTAACATCAACCGGGGGTTGTCCTTGGGTGTACTTGCACAGTGCATACAGGGATAATCTCCGGGTTGTGCTTCACTTCCTTTACGTATAGATTCTAACGGGTCTCTGCGAGTTGGCTTCGGCCCCTCAAATGCCTACCAAAGGTCCGGGACCCTATGGTCCCGAGATATGCGAAAAGCTTAAAAATAATAATAATAATAATAATTGGCAACACTATCGTCAACATGTCACAAAATGATTTTCAGATTTATTAATTTTAGACGCAGTTTTTATATTATAAGAGAAATCCTACAACAAGCCGAAAACCAAGTAATCACCACACAATTTAAGAAAAATAAAATAAACCATAATTTTAAAGTAAAGACTTCATCAAAAAGGTGACATCCATAAAATGTACTCTGTGGTGACATCTGTCATGCCACCTCCGATAAAACAGAATGCTTGAAAATTAAAATATGTTGACGAGGTCACGATCAGCAACAACACGAGCACGCCCAGCACCTCCGGACTCTTCGCTCAGCTCCGCCTCGCCGCCGCCGGTATCCAGCACCACTGTGAGCGCTGTGACGACACCGGCCGCGGTAGTTGCGTCGAGCTCGAGCGACGAGTATTTTTCCCCGCCGTCGTCGCCAACACCTGTACGTCGGCAGGGAGAGGAGAGGCCGGCCACCGAGGAGTTTGGGACTTAGGGGCCATCCGGCCCCGAGCCGGGTCCCCGCTGCCGGTGGTTGTGTGTAGCACATGAGATGGACTCAGTCTATGAACGAGAACGTCATGCGCGCATATTACAGGTCTACAGAGGGGGGAACTAACCTCACTGCGTACCGTGGTAGGATGCTGTCTCTATTTCGGGAACTAGAGCCAACCGTCAACGTCTCGGTCCAGCGATTGTCGGATCAGGTGCGGGTCATCCAACGTAGTCATAGGTTGGACGATGCCGCACTTGATAGGCTGCGCTCAGAGCTGAGCAACCATATCGTCTCGAATCCGGCACGTGCCGCGGTACAAACATCAACCATTTATGAAATACCGCCGCGGTCTAATCATAGTGTAGAAGTGGAAGATGATAGGATTGCTTCAGTAAGTAGCCAGTGCAATGCCCGATTGAGGAGCGCGCTGGAGGATGCATTTCATGAGTACAGATCTACTCCGACCGAACTTAGACCCCAATTACCACGCCTGCCTATGCACAAAAAAAAAAGGGCGCTGGTGTGTGCCCTGGACTCGCAGCTTAAGAATGTGTTCGAGAGCAGCGAGGATCTCGTTGATACACATTCGATCCTGTATTGCGCGGCTGTTGCGGCATATCGTTTAGCTAACGTCAAATTTCCAAACTGTGACGTGGCTACTCAACCAAAACCAGCCGTACCAGCCTGGTAGTGCAGGATCGAGCGTCGTATCGATGGGGCTAGGGTACTCATCGGCAAACTATACTGCTTCAGGGAGGGCAATACACGACCACGAGTGATGCGCTTTGTAAGGCGGGCATTCTCGGGAACTGGAATCAGCCCTCGAGAATACATGTCCCGTGTCACAGAGCGCATCGACTTCCTGAAGCAGAAAGTTTGTGCATGGGCGAGTCGTATTCGGCGGTATAAGCGGTGGGTTGATCGGTACACACAGAATCGCATGTTCCAGAGCGATGAGAGATGGGTGTATAGAACTTGGGAGCGATCTGAACAAAATGTGACAGACAAGTGCCGCCCGGATGATGCCGCCACGAGTACATTCTGGCGCAGCATCTGGTCAGTGCCCGTCTGTCACTCTGTGGCTGGCTGGATACTGGATGTCGGGCGAGCGTGTGAAACTGTACCAGAAATGGAAGCAGTTCTAATTACGCCATTAGACGTCGTCAGAGCAGTCCGTCCGTTACCGAATTGGAAATCACCGGGACCGGACGGATTGCACAACTTTTGGTTGAAATGGCTAATTAGTTCACACGCCCGCCTGGCATCTCAGTTCTAGTCATCTTTAGAGTCTGGGTCGCTTCCGCAGTTTCTAACAACAGGCGTTACCCACCTGCTCCACAAGTCAGGTAGTCCCACGGATCCCAAGAATTATAGACTGATCACGTGTTTGTCGACAGTCTATAAACTTTTTACATCCATTTTGAGAGCGAAAATTAATATGCACATTGAAAGTAACTCGATTATGTCAACCTCTCAAAATGGATGTCGGAACGGGTCCCGTGGTACTAAGGAGCTACTCTCGACATGCTGGATAGATTATAAGAAGGCCTATGATTCGGTGCCACATACATGGCTCATGAGGGTGCTGGAGTTGTACAAGATAGATACAACTCTACGCACCTTCCTTAGGTCATGTATGGGGCAATGGAGAACGGTTATTCGCTATCCAGGGTGTCGACAGATCCAAGGGAGCGATGAGCCTGTATGGATTAAACGGGGAATATTTCAGGGCGACAGTTTGAGTCCACTTTGGTTCTGCTTAGCCCTGAATCCTTTAAGCTCACTACCTGAGGATTCAGGACTAGGCTATCGGTTGAGGAGAGGTGGTCAGATCATATCTCACCTCCTCTACATGGATGACTTGAAACTCTTTGCCCCCAACAAATTGCAACTGATGAAGCTACTGAAGGTAACTGAAACTTTTAGTAGCACCATCAGTATGGAATTTGGTGTGGACAAATGTGCAGTCATGCATGTAAAGCGAGGTGTGATTATGGAATCCGAGGGAATTCAACTTTCGGATTCCATACATCTTAGATCTCTCTCCTCATCCGAAAGAAGAGAGAGAGAAAGTATTTGGGTATGTCAGAAGCGTTAGGCATCAACGTTGCTGACATGAAGCAATCGTTGAAGGAGCGCTTCTTTGGTCGCCTGAGGAAGGTATTAATTAGTCTTCTTTCAGGCGGAAACAAGGTGCGCGCCTTCAACGGTTGGGTCATGCCGGTTTTGATGTACTCTTTCGGCATACTCAAATGGACTCAGACCGAACTCGACGCCCTGGATAAAAGAATCCGTACATTGCTGACCGCAAACCGGATACATCACCCACGATCATCAGTAATGAGACTGTACATACCGCGGAAGTGTGGGGGTCGAGGCTTTTTAAATGTGAAGACCCTCCACAACCGCGAAGTGTGCAGTCTCAGGCAATATTTTTTAAATTCCGAAGTGAGTATGCACCGTGATGTGGTTGCATTGGACAAGGGACTCACCCCGCTCTCCATGGCTAAATAGAGCTGGCGCAAACCTGTGGTACTTACTACCAATGACCGCAAGGAGATATGGCAAAACAAGGAGCTTCACGGGCGCTTCTATCGGGCTCTTCATGAGCCCGGTGTTGATTTCTTAGCGTCCGTATCCTGGCTACGTTTTGGTGACCTTTTCGGGGAAACTGAAGGTTTCGTCTGTGCAATTATGGACGAAGTTATCTTGACGAATAACTACCGGAGACATATTATGAAGGACGGGACGGTTGACGTGTGTCGGGCATGCCATCGTCCGGGTGAGTCCATCAGACATATTATCTCTGGTTGTTCTCGTCTAGCTAACGGCGAGTATTGGCACAGGCATAACCAAGTAGCCAGGATTATTCACCAGCAACTTGCTTTGAAATATAAACTAGTGGATTCTGAGGTACCGTATTACAAGTATGTGCCCGACCCAGTTCTCGAAAATGACCATACCACGTTGTACTGGGATCGATCTATTATTACTGACAGGACTATTGTCGCCAATAAGCCTGATATAGTGGTGATAGATCGTTTAGCGCGTCACACAGTGATCGTCGATATTACCATTCCGCATGACGAGAACCTCGTGAAAGCTGAGAAAGAGAAACAAATTAAATATCTCGACTTAGCACACGAGGTTGTTGACATGTGGAATGTTAACTCGGCTATCATTGTGCCGATTGTCGTATCAGCCAATGGCCTGATGGCCGAAAGCCTCGACCAGCATCTCTCGAGGCTCTCGTTAGACGGTTGGATCAAGAGCCTGATCCAGAAGGCAGTACTCCTCGATACGGCTCGCATTGTGAGGAGGTTCCTATCTCTGGAGTCCTAACCACCGGTAGCTTGGACCCTGCTCCCGATACCGGCGGACCACTATTTTTTATATTTTTAAATGTTTTTTATGTTTTTATAAAAATATTTAAAAATGTGTTTAATAAGTATATAGATATATAAATGAATAATAATAATAATCTCTATTACACAAGAAAGTGGTTACAAAATAGTGTGAAGTCCCTGACTCCTGTGCTAGGTGATATACCTGTGTTACAAGAGCCAGTGCCCTCTCCCAGTAGGAGATATTACAGAATCTTATGCAATAAGATTAATAAAATTAAAAAGAATATGGTAACAATAAAAAAGGAAAAGTAAACTAAAAACGGTTAAAGAAGCATGTATTGAGTTTGCGAGTGTTTGTGTGTATGTTTGTGTGAGAGTAAGTGTGTGTCTGTGTATGTGTGTTTGTGTGTGGGTGGGTGAGTGTATATGTGTGTGTGACAATGATTGATCAGGAGGGGTTTTAATGTTACGAAATGGATATGATGATTTTCTCTGTTTCGTCGTTGTTCAGCGACAGTAGCCATGGCTTAAGAGTCGGCTAGATTTTATGTAGGGTTAGTTTATAAATTGAAAGCTTTTTGTTTATTTTATTACACATTACTGCGCTTTGGGCACGATAGTGTCGTTGCGCAAGTGCAGTACGACATTGGACAGACTCACAGATAGGAAAGCCCTCCCGCCGATTACATAGCTTGCCATCTAGTGGCATCGTGGAATGTCGGCGTAAGATAGAGCGATCAGCGAAGCACGTATAATTTTCTCACCGTTAGTACTTGGGCTTCTGAGTACAACTGAGCTGTGGGGTAGTCCCTTTTGCGGAAATAAATAACTTTGAGAACAGCTCGCTGAGCTCGTTCCACCCTAAGCATCACTGTTTTGACGGTACCGCCCCATACCGGGATGCAGCAAGTAATTATCGACTCGCATAGAGAACGGTATACTAGTGATGCTGTTTCAATGTCGGCCGCATGTCTGAGCTCTTTCAATAAATAAATTACTTTTCGAATCCGGGAGCATAGAGTATCAGTATGGGTGCGCCAATCCAGTCACTCGTCGATTTAAACGCCTAGATATTTGATACTTGGGACCATGTCAAGACACTTGCAATTGCAAGGAGAGGAGTCGTGACAAATATGTGCTATTATTTTGTCCGAGTTCATTGATGGTTTAGGTGAATTTGGAGGTTTAAACTGAATTACTTTGGTCTTTGAGATATTAAGCGTCAGAAGATTAATAGAAAGCCAGTCCATAATTGTTCGCAAGGTAAGTTCAGTGGTTTGTTTAGACCTGTCCCAGGTCACGTCGGATATCAACAGTGCTGTGTCGTCGGCGTAGGTAAAAATGTCACAATGGGAAAGGGATAGTTGACAGAGGTCATTTATGTAAATTAGAAAGAGCGTGGGACCCAAGATACTGCCTTGAGGTATACCGTAGTTGATGAATTCTTCGTCACTAAGAACAGAATCAATTTTAACACATTGGCTACGCCCGCTGAGATAATCTTTGTAAATATCTAGAGCCACACCACGTACTCCCATATGCTCCATTTTGGCCACCAGTCTGGGAATATAAACCGAATCAAAGGCCTTAGTCAGATCTAAGAAGATACCATAGCATTTAAGACGACTATCTAATCTATCAATCAGGATTTTGGTGAAATCAGAGACAGCATCTTGGCAGCATCTGTGGAAATTCCTGACCGAAATCCGTATTGATCTTGAGCAATTTATTTATTTATACAAAGAAATTTTGTCAGATTTGTGTTGAGGATACGTTCAAGTATTTTAGATAAGGAGCTAAGGACTGAAATTGGCCGATAATTCGAAACGTCATCCTTAGCTTTACCTTTGTCCACTGGATGAACAATAGCACGCTTGAAAGCTTTTGGGAAAACACCCGAATTGATAGCACAGTTACAAATATGGGCAATGGGAGGAGCCAGAATGCAGATAGATTTTTTTATTACACTTGCTGGGATGTTGTCCCACCCCACTGCACAGTCACTACGTAGTCCATGAATAGTGCTTATTACAAGTGCCTCGTCAACCAGTGGAATAACCAAAGAGTTAACTGGAGATGAGGAAGAAGATGAATAAACTGACGGTGTGACAGTAGAAAATTTTGATGCAAGGTTTGTTCCAACGTTAACAAAAAAATTATTCACGTTATTAACAGATACGGTAGGCGCGACGGAAGATTGTACTCGTAGAAGGGTATTAGGAGACTATGTGTGATTGATTTGATTATTTTCCACGTAGCTCTCGGGTTGTTATTTGCCTTTTTAAGTTCTGCTTTTTCATAGGCACGTTTTAGTTTTTTAAGTAGGGAATTACAAAAATTGCGGTACCGTGTACACACGGTACCGCAATACAAGTCGTTTTTAATATTACATTGTTGGGAGACTTACTGACCTGTCGGTGCATTTTGTCGCGATTTCGGAGGCATCGTGCTAAGCCAGCAGTCATCCAGGGTTTTTTAATAGTTTTTCTATTGGGTGTCTGAACAATCTTAGTATGTTTTGTTATGGCAGCTTGGATATCAGTAATTAAAATATTTGTTGCTCGGTCTGGGTCGGTGGTGCTGAGAATAGCAGTAAAATCATGATTACTAATTTCCGTTTTTATTTCGTCATAGTCATATCGGACAGAGGATTTTTTTGGTGGGGATGCAGTTGCTTTATTAGTCCCTAGAAAAACAGCAACAGGAAGATGATCAGTAACGTGGGTGTCCAGCACAAGAACCTTTGCAGGCGATTTAGTCTTCATCATGACATGATCCAGACAGTTGTTTATCCTTGTCGGGAGACTGTGGGCAGGCAATAACCCGTGCGTTGCTGCTAACGTTAAATAATCGTCTGAATGACGATCATTGTTTCCGGGTTTGATATCAATATTAATATCACCGATGAGCATGATGTTGTTTTGAGATTTAAGGGATGTTATTGTATCATTTAAGTTAGGCAAGAAGTTAGTTGGGTTTAAATAAGATGGAGAACGATAAATTGCTATTATAGCTGTGTTATTATAGCATGTTACTAGACAGTTGGCATCCGAAAATAAGGGTTCATGTGCGGTACAGTTAATTGTGTCTTTGACGTAAATTACGACGCCGTCGTTTTTTATTGGGTTGTTGCTTGTAGAATGCGAAGTATAGCCCTGTAAGACAGGGATATAACCCGCAACCCGCAACCAGCATTCCGTTAGTATAATAAAATCAAATTTAACTTTCGTTAGTAACATGGCAACAAATTGATCTAAATTCTTTTTTATACTCCTGATGTTTACTCAATACTCAATCATTTATCGCATTCCACAATGTGCTTAGGTGGTGGTGGTGGTGGTGGTGGTGGTTTATATGTATAATACGAAAACCCCAAACGCTCTGCCCTTCAAAATCTCGGCATAGTTCCGGAGTACATGTATAAGAGTCAGCAATAGAAATATTATCTATTTCCTGAGATACTTGATCAATATTCCGCATTTTTTAAAATAATTAATAATTTTGTCACAGCTTGTAAGCTGAGGAACTCGGAAACGGGGAATAATTCAGCACTAAATCCGAGTAATACAGAACGTATAAACCGGTTATTTAGAGGTAAGTTTGTGAAGGTAAAATTAGATAGACTTCTGTATTTCTGCGTTCTGAACACTAATTCCAGACATGGAGGCCTGTAAAGTCGCAAGCTTCTCTTCAGTCTTATTGGAAGACTCTGACAATAATGCCCGAATTTCGTCCAGACGACCCATACAATCACAGCCGCCACGCTTACGGCTTGTTACATTAGTATCTTGACCCAAGGTCGAGAGGTCTGGAGATGATTTCAGACTGCGGGATCGGTCGGGTACCAGAGATAGGAGATGAAGTTGGACCCGCTGTTACTTTTTCTAGCTGTTTCTTCGTTGGTGAGCGTTTAACTGACATAGTGTTAGTTATTTAATACATTCTGTAATTTTGGCTACATTTAAAAAAAAAAAAAAAAAAAATTGTATGTCTTGTGGTTGTCGTTCAAAAAAGCGCGGGCCTGGCGCAGGCAGTCGTCAACTGTCAAATAGATAAGTTATGTTTTCAATTTGTATTTTGTGAATGCTGTAGTAATGTGTCTATGAATAAACTTGGTATCTACTGGTCTTCGTGAGTATAATTTACAACAAGAACCCTGGGAATACACGAAAATTAATATTTCAGAAGTGGTAAAACCCTTGGAGAAAATCTGCTGGTATGTAACCTCTTTATTATAATGTAAATCACTACATAATCGGTTTGTATACTTACTTACAAAGATGTTACTTACATTATTTTACAATCATAGTTTCTCGGGAATTAAGAACGAAGTAGGTTATACATCACTTGTCTTAAAAGGCGACGAGCAATGGCGATACACTACAGCAAGTAGGTACCTGCCCTGTTATGAACATAATAGGTGTCTGATTAAGTTGATGTCAGGTCGTTTCGTCTCACTGAAATGATTAGCCCACTTATTATTTTACAAACATGTTACGGCGGCTGTGGTAATTATGTAGTTTTATAATGCATCTGAGGGTGTACTGTGACTGAACTGCCCACGTCAATGCGTGACCTTGCCACGGGCCGCCCCGGTACATAAACACGACTTATAGACGAAAGATTTCTATGAACCAATAATAGTAAACAAATGACTGTTTCCTTTTGTGGACAGACCAGGCCTAATTATGCAACATGTTTTAGAACAATAGAAACTTCTTTTTTTTTTCTTTTTATAAAAAAAAAGTACTCGTTTTATTACCGTTTATTACACAATTTTATTTTTTTTATTTCTTTTCGAAAGCGATGACCCTGTTTTATTTAGCCTAAAATGAAGTTCCGCTCATTTAATAAACAATGAAATCATAATATTTACCAGGGTTCATTCAAAGCTTTGTAAATATAAAGAATTTAAAGTATTAATTGACAGAACGCAAGACCGCGGCTCAGATTCCAAACTAACTTTCAACCACAGACAACTTATCTAATAATTCCCGATACACACGCACGGATTGTGGCAAAAATATGCTACATTTATCCACCTTTCAAAAGAACCTGGAACGAAAGAGGTGGGTCCACGCATAAAATTCTAAAAACTAAGAGGGAACGCGCGCGCCGCTGTCAGTTGAGTGGTGTGTTTCGTGCGTTCGGGCGTTTTAGGGTTTTCTGAACTGTGGACTTTGTAGTTTCGGGCAGTTCAGTGGGTAGGTAGGTATCCTCGAACAAAAGTTCTAAGAAGATAAATTATGGTCACAAAGCGCAAAGCGTATCACCTAACCACAGCCGTCGGAAGTAGGGTACCGATCTTGTATTTGTTTATTTTGCTTTCTATGTTTATGACAACAAAGACTTCGCACATAGTACGTCTATTGTTAGCAATTGAATACATGATTGGTTTTTGGACTTTATTTGTATAAGTTATTGCATTTGTGTATGACCGCAGCTAACGTTGGTTAACTTCCATTAAAAAAGTACAATACAAATACAACTTACATAAACTAATTTAAAATTAATAATTTAAGAATAATAGGGTGATAACGTTCAGTTACACGTACCTACCTATTCATTGCATAGTAATAAATGTTATTGTTTTCTTCTCTTCCTCTCTCCTTCACCTACCCCTTTTACTTCCTTCCTTTTTTTTCATACACACACACATTCACTCATTTTTGTTTTATATACTTACACCTGTTATCTTGTTTTGCTATTTTGTGGACGCATACATAGTCTCCACCCATACCAGATTTCCGAGGTGTACCTTAGATATGTCTTCCACGGAAACGTCAGGCTATACGCCACCACTCCGGCGTCTCTCACGCGATCGCGGGCGAACTAGAGAGTGTCGCAACAAAACTCAGTATGACCAGCCCATACGGAGACGCCGGTCCATGACAAGTTTGCATGATAAACGCCGCCATCATAAACGACAAACTGACCGTAGCAGATCTCGAAGGCGATGGTCGTCCAGTAGCACGAATAGTGGCAGACATGCACGTAGACCACGTTCCTCTTACCAACGCCCTCGCCGCTCTGCTACCAGTACGTCTGAAAGCTCTGATGATTTATACTATATTAGAAATCGACACGCAAAAAGTAGGAAACGACGGCATCGTTCCCAATCTAACACGTCATCATTTGATAATTCGCTTTCATCGACTGCATCCGAAAGATCACCGCGCCCTAAACAACGGCTAGGCAAGTACTCAAAACGTAAGAGAAGATCATATTCAACACCTCGCCGTAACATCGACGTTATAAGAGAACTATCACGTGTGTTTCGTAAGACCGATCACCACTTTGAAGGGGCGCAAAATGTGATTCCCGAATTCAACCCAGATGCTAATGAACAATCGGCTATAAATTGAATTCGCAAGGTTAATGAAACTGCAAAAATTTATAAATGGAGTGAAAGGCAGATTACTTTCTATGCCATTCCAAAATTAGCAGGTCATGCAAAGAAATGGTATCAGGGTCTTAGTACGCTAAACTTGACGTGGCGTGAATGGCAAAAGAAAATAATTAGAACCTTCCCTGATGACCGGAACTATGCTGACCGCTTAAATGAAATGTTAGATAGAAGGAGCAGAAGAGATGATTCCCTAGAGGATTATTACCATGATAAAGTAAGATTAGTAAAAATGTGTGGTATAAGAGGGCGTAACGCGGTTGACTGTATTGTCAATGGGATTTTTGACAATAACATTCGTTTAAACGCTCAGGGTTCAAGTTTTAGTAGGCCATCGCAGCTACTTAGATATCTACGCCGTATTTCAAGAAAAAGCAACCCAATCTCACGTAAATTCAACTTAAGCCGAAACGAGAATGTAATGACCAACCGTGATATAGCACCCAACGCTCAAAAATCAATAAATAAGCTTCAAGTACGTAATAAAAATGTTCAATGCTACAACGGCTTAGAGAACGGACATACATCACGTACTTGTACAAAACCAATTAAACGGTGCACGAAATGTTCTCGTCTCGGACACGACACCCAAAAATGTGAAGTAATTCAAAATTTCCGTGAGCAGCATGGCAGTAAAAGTAAAGCGAGTAATATTACAAGTACTAAAACTGAGCCAGTTCAAAATGTTTTAAAAATCTCATCGGACAGTCAAACTAATGGCAAGTATTTTAAATCTGTTACTTTAAATGGAGTTAAACTATCCGCATATATTGATTTTGGTAGTGAATGCACCCTTATTCGCAAAAAAATGGCAGATGAGGCTCATCTCACTATAGTAAAGTCAGGTCTCCCCTTAATTAAAGGATTTGCTTTCGGAAGTATAGTACCGATAGGTAAAGACAATATTAATGTCGTGGTTGACGCAGTTGAAGCTGATATTGAAGCGTATATTGTGGACGATCATTTATTAGAAACTGATGTTTTAATCGGGCAATCATTGACTGAATTACCTACTGTAGTTGTTTATAAAACAAGTTCCAGTTTAACGTTATATTGCGATCACTCCGAGCTAGAAAAGATCATCTTAAATGTCACACACGACACAGTATTGCAAAAAGGGTTAAATAATTTGGAAGTACACACAGATAACGAGCACACTGGGTCACTTTTTGTACCCGGAAATATATGTATGAGACCTGGAAGTGAATATTCAATTTTGCAAGGAGTTTATCAGTTCGAAGCTGGCAAAGGTAAAATTCTTATAATAAATATGTCCAATGAACATATCAGTCTCAAGGAAAACAAGTTAATATCGCGTGCAGTACAATTACCTGAGAAAGATTTATTTTTACCGAACTCTGACTTGCTTGAAGTTAACAATATCAGTGTAAGAGAGACAATAAAATCACCAACATTTACTGAGTCTAAACCTCCAATAACGATGGAGATGTTAAATTTAGGGCCAGCTATCACCGAAAAGGACAAAAATAGATTGCTTCAGCTATTAAATGATTTTAGAGATTGTTTCGCTCTCGACTCCGGTGAACTGGGAGTGACTCACGTAACTGAAATGAGTATCAGATTGAATGATACCACTCCTGTCTACTATAAGCCGTATAGGCTACCATTCAGCGAACGTGCTAAGGTGAGAGAGATAATTGGAGATCTATTGGCTCATGGGATTATACAGGAATCTCAGTCACCCTATGCGAGTCCAATAGTTCTCGTGCGTAAGAAGAATAACGACTATCGCCTTTGTGTAGATTACAGAGCATTGAATAAAAAGACCATCAAGGACAGTTATCCAATGCCTGTTATCGACGATCAGTTAGATCGGCTTAGTGGCAAATCGTTATTCACGAGTCTGGATCTCGCATCGGGCTATCATCAAATTCCTGTGGCTCAAAACTCAAGGCATATTACGGGGTTCGTAACCCCCGATGGCCATTACGAGTACACACGCATGCCCTTTGGCCTTGTCAATGCTCCCGCAGTCTTCCAAAGTATGATAAACAAAGCTCTCGGTGCAAAACGATTCGAATTAGCTATACCATACCTGGATGACTTATTGGCAACGGCCAGCACGCCTGAAGAAATGTTTGACAAACTTGAGGCAATTTTAGAGCTCTTACTAAAAGCAAACCTTACCTTAAACTTAAAAAAATGTTGCTTCTTCCAGTCTAAAATTGATTATTTAGGCTTCGAAATATCTGAAGATGGACTTAAACCTGGAAGTAAAAAAATACTGGCGGTGTCGGAATTTCCCCGCCCGAGTAATGTTCATCAGGTCCGACAGTTCATTGGACTAGCCAGTTTCTTCAGACGTTTCGTTCCCAACTACGCGTCTATAGCCAGGCCTCTGACGAAACTAACCAAAACTGATGCTGTTTGGTTATGGAGCGAAGAACAAGAAACGGCATTTCAAAACATTAAATCTAAACTGGTAACGAGACCTGTTTTAGCTTTGTACAATGCCGAGTATGTTACAGAAGTTCACTGTGACGCCAGTAAGGTGGGTATAGGCGGAATATTACTGCAACGACCCAATGATAACACGCCATTTCGGCCGGTGGCTTATTTCAGCCGCCAAACTACCCGGGAAGAAGAATTTTGGCACTCGTTTGAATTAGAGACAATGGCTGTAGTACTGTCTTTGAAAAAAATTAGGGTATGAATGATAAATGATAAATGATTTTATTTCTGTAAGTAGGTTTGAACAAACACTTTTACACGTCAATCATATTTTAAAAACTAGATGAGGTCGGCGTTTCCTATCTGACTACTCTGAGAAGAAAGGCCGAAACAAACTCAGAGGTCACAGTCTCTTTTAAAGTCCAGACATAATCTTGGTCAGATCATGTGAAGACCATGTAGATTTGTGTCTGAGATGGTCTTTTGAGGAAAAACCACACAGATTGAGTGGACCTGTCCAGTCAGTGCACGCATTTGTCAGTAATCGTGTAGCTCAACTCAGAACTTAAGGAGCTCAACGATTCGACGAACAATACCAAAGAAAAGACATTTGGGTAGGCCACAAAAATTACTCAAACTGCCAGACCATGATTAAAATTAACTGAGGAGAGAAAAAAAAAAGCAACAATGACCCACATAGTCTTCACATTCACAATATTAAAATAATAATCAATGTAGCCTGAATGCTACTCACATCCACAGACAGTTTACTCTTTAAAAGTCATCAAAAATACCATAAGTTATTATATAAGGACATCATTAATTCTAAAACACTCATTCACAGTATAAAATGGATTGTTGCTTGGGGGTACATTGAAGTGGCTTAGTTAATCCCAAGTCTTTTGTCATCCAAGTAATCTTTAACTTTATAGAAACCTTTTTGACAGAGTTTCTGTTTAATAAATGATTTAAATTTATTGAGGCTCAGTTCTTTAACAAGACTTGGGAGTTTGTTGTAAAAACGTATACTTTGGCACTTAAATGAATTACTAATTTTTTGGAGCCTAGTCGAGGGCACAATAAGTAAATCTTTGTTTCTAGTATTAATGTTATGCACGTCGCTGTGTTTGGAATATAGATTAATATTCTTTTTTACATAAATCAGGTTCTCATATACATATTGAGATGCGACTGTCATTATGTTTATTTCCTTAAATTTATCCCTCAGTGAATGCCTACAACTAAGGTTATAAATTGCTCGAATGGCTCGTTTCTGCAGCACAAATATAGCCTGAATGTCGGCTGCATTTCCCCACAGCAAAATGCCGTACGACATTACACTATGGAAATAACTAAAATATACTTATCGAGCTGTTTCGACATCAGTCAAATGACGGATTTTATAGACCGCGTAGGCTGCAGAGCTTAGCCGCTTCGACAATTTGGTTATATGTGGGCCCCACTGTAGCTTCGAGTCCAAAGTAATACCTAAGAACACAGTGGTGTCCACGAGGTCCAATTCCGCCCCATTAACTAGTACATTGGTTTTCACCTGCTTAACGTTAGGTGTCAGAAATCTAATACATTTAGTCTTTTTCTCGTTTAAAAGTAAATTATTAACACTAAACCAATGTACTATTTTAGCGATAGCATTATTTACATCATCAGTAATTATCTGTTGTCGTTTAAGCTTAAATAAAAGTGATGTGTCATCTGCAAATAACACTATTTCATGACTATTCTTTACAAGGGAAGGTAGATCATTAATATATACGAGAAATAAAAAAGGGCCAAGAATTGAGCCCTGATACCTTATAGCTATAGAATTTAAAGTCATCACTGATTGTAATGCTTTACGGTCAACGTTATCAAAACGAGATTTGCTACCGAAAGTTGCTGGGTGGTGGCTTATACTTCAGGAGTATAACTTTTCGATTGAATACAGACCCGGCCAAAGTATGCAGCATGTAGATGCGCTTAGCCGCAATCCTGTGTTTCCCCCGGAGCAAGAACAATTAGAAGTTCTTAACATCACGACTAATGACTGGCTCCATACTGTTCAGATGACAGACCCACATTTAAAGGCGGTTAAGCAGATCCTACAGAAAAACGAAGATGATATAAAAGACATATTTCAAAATTATGCAATCCGAGAAGACAAAATTTATAGAAAGGTGGGCAACAAAATGAGATGGGTAGTGCCTAATTCAGCACGTTGGAAAATATGCCAAATGAATCATGATGAAGCGGGTCACTTTTCTGTTGAGAAAACACTTGAGAAAATCGCATCTGATTACTGGTTTCCAAAAATTAACCGCTTCGTCAAGAAATACGTGAAAGCATGCATTAATTGTGCCTATAATAAGGAAATTTCGGGCAAGAAAAGTGGTGAATTACATCCCATTCCAAAGATTAGCGCTATTTTCCACACCGTCCACATGGACCATCTTGGCCCATTTGTCAAAAGCAAAAGAGGGAATTGTTACATTCTTGGAATTATAGATGCGTTCAGCAAGTTTATTTTTGTTAAAGGCGTACGAAATACTAAAACTAAAACAACTATTAAGGTTTTAGAAGAAATCTTCTCGGTATTTGGTCATCCTAAAGTGATTATATCTGATCAAGGTTCCTCTTTCACTTCCAGTGAATTCAAGGCCTTTACTGGCTCGATTGGTACCAAACATGTGTATAACGCAGTGGCGACACCGCGTGCTAATGGGCAGATCGAGCGGTTTATACCGCTCGATCTGCCCATTAGCACGCGGTTATTAGCATTAGGACCATCTTGAATTCACTGGCGGCAATGAATCATGGTCTTGATGAAAAAGATTGGGACCTTAATTTAGGAAGGCTACAATGGAGCCTAAATAACACTGTTAATAAAGGCACAGGAAAGTGTCCTGCTGACATAGTTTTCGGACAAAGAACGATAGGCCGTTCAGAAGGAATTATTAAAGGCGCTTTGGAAGATACAGAGCCAATGACAAGTACAGAAAGAGAAGAATTAAGAAAGACTGTTCAAGAGAATATAGAAGATAATCAATTAAAAATGAAAAATAATTATGACAAAAACAAAGCACCCACTAAAGTATTTCAGCAGGATGATCTTGTTATGATTCCCAATCATAAATCAGAAAAAGGCAAAAGTAAGAAGTTAGTCCCAAAGTTTCGGGGACCCTTTCAGGTAACACGCGTCCTAGATAATGACAGGTACGAAGTATCTAGCATTCGCGGACACGCTGATCGTCCATACCGCAATATTTTCCCGGCAGACCATTTAAAACCGTGGATAACGATGGGGGCACCTCCTGGCACTGACGAAATAAGCTCCACAACTGACGATTCTCTTTCAGAGTAATTTAATGCATCTATTATCTGAGCAAATATCTTTATTAATTGACTTACATCTTATACACTTACCACAATTTTCCCTATTATGACCATTACAGCATAGATAGCAGTGAGAAAATGATGACATACGACCCCAAGTGTGGTACTTAAGTTCCCAAGTGTGAACACTATGATGATTACCCGAGATCAATAAGAATCCCCAAGTGTGGCTGTTAGCCCCCAGTGTGGCCATTATAAATACATAACAATGGACCCCAAGTGTGGTACTTAATGGAGTTCCCAAGTGTGAACACTAATGATGATTGTCCACTGAAATGAATGAGACTCCCCAAGTGTGGCTGCAGTTAATCAAATCTACCCCAGTGTGGTACTTAGGTTATAATTTGTGTGCCCCTAGTGTGGCGATTTCTTGAACTCTGAAAAATACCTATCATTAATTAATTTAGATGTATGTTATAATAGAATAAGATAAATAAGTACAGTTAAAAATGGAGCGTAAAATAAATAGAAATCATTTATATATTTAAATATCAGATTTATTGTTCGACCTGTCTTGCACCAGCAAAAAAAAAAAAAAAAAATGATTATCAATGCTTTTCAACATATTTCAATTTATTGTATAAAACAAATCAAGGTATGAGGTCATACCGAACAGTGAATGGCCGAGCTGAGTTGGGGATAGGGTCATCCCCACGGCAGAATGGCCGTCTGTTAGTTATTTAATACATTCTGTAATTTAGGCAACATTTAAAAAAAAAAAAAAAAATAGAAATGTATGTCTTGTGGTTGTCGTTCAAAAAAGCGCGGGCCTGGCGCAGGCAGTCGTCAACTAGCTGTCAAATAGATAAGTTATGTTTTCAATTTGTATTTTGTGAATGCTGTAGTAATGTGTCTATGAATAAACTTGGTATCTACTGGTCTTCGTGAGTATAATTTACAACAAGAACCCTGGGAATACACGAAAATTAATAATAGTTAATAACTAAAAATAATACCATAAATATCGAGTAATAAAGTAAGTACTGATATTACACTAGGGCCACATGAACTAGTGAACGGCGGCGGTGCAACGGCGCGCGACGCGTCAGAGCGCTGCCGCTGTGATGACGTGCTCCTGCTCGTGATGCGAAGTAGACGCGTAGTCCGCGTGAGTAAGACGCGCAATGACGAAAGCGCAGCGTAGCTCAGGCGTCGATCACCGTCTCAGGTGTTGCTGTCCTTTTTCTTCACGGATTCCACGTTCAATACCGCGGTAGTATGAGTTCCTGGTACGTTTTTGTTTTTATTTAGCATTTATTTTTAACGAGAATTATGAATATTAATTAAAAATTTAAATAGCGCAGACGTCTATTCGCTTTTGCGGTCCGGGAGGAAGGCAACGAAAATACGCATGTGTTATCCATTTTTTCATTCAAGAGTGCGGATATGTATTTTTATATTAAATAAATGGGCCTGTCTATAAATTTTAGGGATTTTTAGGATAGTGATTACGAATGTGTCATCCATATTTTTAGGGTTCCGTACCCAAAGGGTAAAAACGGGACCCTATTACTAAGACTTCGCTGTCTGTCCATCTGTCTGTCTGTCACCAGGCTTTATCTCAAGAACCGCGATAGCTAGACAGTTGAAATTTTCACAAATTGTGTATTTCTGTTGCCGCTATAACAACAAATACTAAAACCAAATTAAAATATATTTAAGGGGGGCTCCCATACAACAGACATAAATTTTTTGCCGTTTTTATAGGTAAAGGTACAGAACCACGGAGTAAATACAAAGAGGAGATGGCCTAAGCAACTGTGCACTGTGATTCTCAACTAGGTCCTGACGTCATCATGTGGGCGTGGCCTTAGTCAGCGTATTGTTGGCGTTCGTCCTGTGCACAACTTTGTGAACGTTCCCATTTTACAGCATTGTTCGCGCTAGACGAAAAAAAGAATGAAGTGTTGTGTTTTGTCTTGTAAAAATTACTCGGATAGACATTCTGATGCTATGGATGGCATCACATTTCATTTGTAAGTAATTTTATGCGTAATTTATTAAAATAGTTCTAGAAAAATCTCCTAGCGTCGGCGTTTCCAAACATAATCCTACCGACACTAGATGGCGACACTTGGTGTCATGGAAACTAAAAATATTTAGGTATGTAGAGCCCAGAACTAACATATTTTAATAATATTAATACTGAAATTTGTTCAACATTCATTCCTAAAGACCCTTTAATGGCCAAAATGTTAATTTTGTAGTTTTCATATAATTTTGTAAACAGGCCGCCATCTATCGTCAACTATGAACAACAAACATAAACAACAAAAAGACAGATGTAGCGTTGTGTTGCGTCCGCGTCGCCGCGTCAAAGTTAGTTCACGCAGTACCCGCCGCTCCAAAGATACTTTACTCGCTTCGCGTCGCCAGCGCTCGCTCGCGTGGCCAGTCGATCCCCCGCTATGCACTTAACACCGCGCACGCTGCGATCGTGCGACGGACGCCATCTTTTGTGTTTAATTAAGCCACAGAAATACAAACTGTTTTATTGACTCCGTGTGTGGTTCATTGCTAAATCCACCGAGATAAATCCCTTACACAGAGCCGTAATTAAAAATCAATTATTTTACTGAATGTCCCGCGGCTGCGGCTGTCTCATAAATGGAAAGTACTTAAAACATTAAATACGCTGGACATAAAAATACAATCTCCTAAAAATTAAATATTCTATCTACAATTATTTTATTTATTTAAAGTACTTAAAGCCCACCTAGTTTATTTAGTTAAATTTTAAATGATGTATGTTTTAAATTTCCATCCGAAGATAATCTAAGACAGCAATGGATTACAAAAATTAATAGACAAGACTGGTCTCCGACTAAATATACGAAAATTTGTTCTTGCCATTTTAATGATGAAGACTTCATAGTGACAAAAAAAGGCCTTAGAAAATTAAAGAAGGGAACTTTGCCTTGTTTAAAACTGGATATATCGGTTCGTTTCAATGCAGTTAGTATTTACCAGTTTCAATTCATTTGGGAAAATTAGTAAACTTCGTATTTATTGTTTTATCCTTTATGTTACAGCTTAAAAGAAAATTTACAGATCCAACAATATCATCACCTAAGCCTACCACACCTACAAGTGATTTAAATGAATTTCTGAAACTGCATGATACGCCAAGAAAGAAGAAGTTAAAGCATGAAATAGCACAACTTCGATGGAAAGCAAGAGCAGATAGATTAAAGATCGGAAGACTTCATATGAAAGTTAAGCGTTTGAAGAAGAAGGTACCTGTCTAGTGGCGCTATTTTCACTTCACGCAGTGCCTTAAGATGATATTTTTCAAAATAAAATACTTTTTCATATTTTGTTTCAGGTTCTAAATTTAAGTGCCTTAATTAAAGAATTGGAAAGCAAAAGTCTTCTGTTAGGAGAGGAATCAGAAATTTTAACATCAATAAATGTTAAGTTAAAAGACTTGGTTGGGCGTCGGCTGGCAAAAAATTAAAATAAACCATTGACGAAGCAGTATTCTCCAGCTCTCCGATCATTCGCTTTGACACTCCATTATTTTTCGCCAAATGCTTACTCATACGTCAGAAAAACTTTCGATACTTGCTTACCGCATCCGAGAACTATTTCTAAATGGTATGAAAGTGTCAATGGTGAAGCTGGATTTACAGCTGAAGCTTTTAACATATTAAAGCACAAAACTAACTCCTCAGGCAAACGCGCTTTGTGCAGTCTTATGATGGATGAGATGGCAATTAGGAAGCACGTTGAATGGGATGGAACAAAATATCACGGCTATGTTGATCTCGGCCTTAATGACGTACAAAACGATAATTCGGATCAAGCTTCTGAGGCTTTAGTACTGTTGCTTGTATGTCAAACTGAACACTGGAAATTACCTGTGGGTTTCTTTCTTATTCGTCGTATGACCGGGGAACAACGCGCTTCAATATTTCAACAATGCCTCTACAAATGCCAAGAAAATGGTGTATACGTTGTTTCACTTACGATGGATGGCTGCGCTGCAAACATTGCTATGCTTAAAAAGTTAGGATGTTCGTTAGAATCTCAGAATATGAAAACTACTTTCAAACACCCTAGTACAGACTACGAAGTAGCAGTATTCCTTGACGCATGTCACATGCTAAAACTTGTGCGCAACGCATTTGAAAATAAAAAGAAGTTTCTTGATTATCAGGGTAATCTTATTGAATGGTCTTATCTTGTCAAGCTCAATAAATTACAAAAGTCAGAAGGGCTCCACCTTGGGAACAAGTTAAAAGAGAAACACATAAATTTTCAGCGACAAAAAATGAAAGTAAAATTAGCCAGTCAACTTTTCAGTAATATCGTAGCAGATGCACTCCAAGTTTGTGAAAAATATAATGTTGAATTCAAAAATGTGGCGGCTACAATTACTTTTATCCGTTTAATAAACAACATCTTTGACATTCTCAACTCACGAAACATGCGTCAGTTTGAGTACAAAAAACCCTTATTTGAAAATAATATTTTGAAAACAAGGGAGTATTTAGAATATTGTTACGAGCTCACTTGCAAGCTCATCACATCGTACCGACAAAGTGACCGATGGTATTACGACACCGCGCTTCCCACGTTACCGACTATTGTCATCGCCTTTCTTTTACCTAACTTCGGTGGGAACGGACACTGACATATTAAACCTAACTAATAAGAAATCTATTTTATAATTATTTTGTGAAATTTGCGAACTTTCAAATATATTTCGTAACTGACAAAGGACATATTTTATTGGAGAGTTTCCCGACACACGCCCCCACACATATTTGGCGCAGTCGGAGCTCGTCACAGACTTAAGGTGTGGTGATGTGAAATACCTAAAAATCAGGAAAACGCCGCATCAACCGTCTGGACGAAGAACCTATTGGAGGCCTGTCGAGGAAGCTGTTGCTACGAAGATTGGGACATCCGAAAATCGATAAAACAACGATCGCAAGCAATGCTACTCATGTAAGTACATAAGTCCTATTGTTGGTTGTTATATTTCTAACGCAAGGTACTATAATTGCCCAAAATTTTTCACCCACGTAGTAATAGGGACCTTAGTCTTAGTAGGCGCAATCAACTCCGCATCGCGCGAAGTGACGCTTTTCGTAATTTAGAAGATATAACAGAAATTTTTGAAACCATGACAGAATCGAATAGTAGTTTTAAACTCGACATGAATCAGATAGATTTATCAGATAAGATTTATAAATCACTTAGACTAGTTCCGGAATTTGACGGAAATCCTAATGTTTTGACTAGATTTTTGAACTTGTGTGATCAGTTAGTGCTCAATTATATCAGTCCAGAACCAGGACATCAGCTTTCGAACTTATCTCTGATCAATGGGATTTTAAACAAGATTACTGGTAATGCTGCACGTACTTTGGCAACTAACGGAATTCCAAGTGACTGGAATGTTATAAGATCAACCTTAATTAATACATTTTCAGATCACAGAGATGAATCGTCGTTATATACTGATCTTTCTCTCTTAGTTCAGGGAACCGATACGATACAATTATTTTACGAAAAAGTTCAACATTTATTATGCACAATTATGACGTACGTCGAATTACACGAATCCATAAAAACTACCATAGAATCCAAACGAACTCTTTATAAAAAACTAGCTTTACAGAGCTTTTTGAAAGGTTTAGAAGAACCACTGGGGTCTAGGATAAGATGTATGAGACCTTCAACTCTTGAAAGCGCTCTCGAATACGCTCAAGACGAATTAAATATATTATATCTACAGAAAAGAAATAAATGTGTACCTTCAAAAGAAAAACTCCAAAATTTTGAGCAGGTTAATCCTTCTACTTCTTGGTCACACCCTAATTCTCGTTCAGTGAGGCCAAAAAATCAAAATTCAACATTTCAAACATGCCCAAGACCTCAAATCCAGCCTTTGGTATTTCAATATCCACAATATCATGCAAGACCAAATCAGTTCAGGCAACCCTATCCGAGACCTACAAAGACTCAACAAATGTTCAGAGCACCCCCTACCAACATATCAACTGGATTTCGAATCCCACTACGCCAAGCAGCTCAGAATAATTATCCAAAACCTATGAGTGGCATTAGTTATCCTGTCGCGCGTACTCTGCCTCCCACGAACTACAATGATAGACACAGGTTGGCGCCGATTAATATTCCACAGATTAAAGAAGCGAACTTCAACGAATCTGTTAACGATACTTATTGCTACTATGATTGCAATATGCAGAACACTGATGTTTCTGACACAAATACGAACTACCCTAACATTTTCTTGAACAACCTTGACGTTGACAATCAATCTTTTGATATCCAAAACCATCAGAATACAAATTTTCACCCAACCTTGGAGAAAAATGCCCCCGAATAGAACTAAATATGCATGGCAAACGCCATTTACCCTATATTCAAATAAATGATCCACCAATAAAACTTTTAATCGACACCGGAGCTAATGAGTCCTTTATAAGCCCGGAAGCTTACGAAAAATTTTACCCGCATATCCAACTTAATTATGAACCTTTTTTGGTCACAAATACCCACGCGACTACCCAAAATTATTTCTCGTTAACTGTGCCCTGTTTCGATGAAGTTAAAGATAAAATCCCGATAAAACTATACCTATATAAATTTCATAATTTCTTTGATGGATTGATAGGTTGCGAACAATTAAAAAAATGGAACGCTAAAATCGACCTTGCTACGCATACGCTAGAGACTAAACTCACTAAAGTTCCTATAATTTTATATAATCCTGGATGCTTAAACTGTTATCAAATTACAATACCAGCACAAACTACTCAGTTAATCAAGGTACCTACAAATATTGCGCAAGGAGACATTTACATTGAAGAACAATCAATTTCTGATTGTTACATCAGCGAATGCTTATCATCCGCTGAAAATAATCATACTAATGTACAAATTTCAAATCCGACGGACAATGACATTGTAATTTCTTTAACAAAACCTATCTTCGCACATATTTTTAACGAACAAACAATGCCAGTAACTCGAACATTAGACACGACCGTGAATACCGATATGCGAACTCAGCAAGTCTTATCGCACTTGCGTATAGAACATTTAAACGCAGAAGAGACAGTCAATTTAATTAATCTTTGCAAAGAATATGCTGACGTATTTTATCTTGAAAATGAACCACTAACCTTTACCAACGAAATCAAACATCATATCAGAACCGTAGATGACAGGCCGGTATACAGTAAAAGCTACAGATACCCGTACGTACATAATAAAGAAGTACAAAACCAAATAGAATCAATGCTACACCAAGGTATTATTCAACCATCTTCATCACCTTGGAACGCCCCAATATGGATAGTACCAAAAAAAAGTGACGCGTCTGGCAAAGTTAAGTGGCGCCTAGTCATTGACTTAAATGATAAATGACGATAAATGATAAATATCCGATCCCAAACATTAATGATATTTTAGACAAGTTAGGCAGATGTTTATACTTTTCGACATTAGATTTAAAATCTGGATTTCTACAAATTCAGCTAAATCCGTCCGATATTCCAAAAACGGCATTTAGTGTAGAGCAAGGCCATTTTGAATACGTTAGAATGCCCATGGGATTAAAAAATTCTCCGGCTACGTTCCAACGTGTGATGGACAATGTCCTTCGCGGATTACCAAATTGTACCACATACATGGATGATATTTTGGTATTTTCGACGTCCTTGCAAGAACATATAGTTAATTTACGCGCCATATTTGAACGTCTTAGAAATTCAAATTTAAAAATTCAGATGGATAAGTCAGAATTTCTCAAACACGAAACGCCTTATCTTGGTCATATAATAACTACAGGTGTGAAACCAAACCCGGATAAAATATCAGCTGTTGTAAATTATCCGATTCCGAAAACCCCTAAGCAGATTAAAGCATTCTTAGGTTTACTTGGTTATTACAGACGTTTTATACCAGATTTCGCATGTGTTACTAAACCCTTTACGTCCTGTCTTAAAAAAGGCGCTAAAATTAATCTGACTCCAGAGTATCTGACCTGCTTTGAACAGTGTAAAACTCTTCTTACAAATTACCCTATTTTAACATATCCAGATTTTCGCAAAGAATTTATTTTAACCACAGACGCCTCAAACGTGGTCTTGGGAGCAATACTTTCTCAGGGACCTATCGGTTCTGATAAACCCATAGCCTACGCGTCTAGAACTTTAAACGATAGCGAAATTAATTACTCCACGATTGAGAAGGAGTTACTCGCAATAGTCTGGGCTACAAAATATTTCAGACCTTACCTATTCGGCAGAGAATTTTGAATAATAACTGATCACAAACCTTTAATCTGGCTTATGAATCTTAAAGAACCAGGTTCACGCCTCACGAGATGGAGACTGAGGTTAGCAGAATATGATTATACTATTGTTCATAAAAAAGGTAAAATAAATACTAATGCTGATGCTTTATCACGTATCCAAATCAACCAAAATGAAACTTTGTCCTTGTTCGTTAATCACTCTGAAACGACAATCTCTGATACATCTTCTACATTAACTGCTGAAGGTAATAGCCCAAAACATTCATCATCAACCCTCACGGCTCACTCAGTTATTGATGGAGGACCGAATGACCCACAGCATCAAGAAGGTACAGCCTCGCCACATATTGAAACCATACACACGAGCTTAGAAAACCCTGTTTTGGAAATTCCAATATCGGACGAACCTTTAAATAAATATAAGAGGCAGTTAGTCATTAATATAATAAATGGTAACCCTAAAAGTAGACCAACGACAACTCAACCTTTTCAGTCTTTTCAGAAAACTACTGTAGACATTAACGAACATAGCATTGAAGGAAGTCTTATTAACGTTATAAAGTCTCACGTCGATCCAAAATTCCGGACAGCAATTCTTGTAAATCCTATCGGAAAAATGTTGAGTATCATACCAATTTTACAGCAAACTTTCGAAAATTCATCCATGAACTTAGTTTTAGTCAAATATGAAGTACTTAACGTTAATGATCAGTCGAAACAATTGGAAGTAATAAAAAAATACCACGAAGGCAAGACCAATCATCGCGGAATCAACGAAACATATATTTCGCTGTCACAACGTTACTTTTGGCCAAAAATGAAAATAGATATTACAAAATTTATAAATGAATGCAATATATGCAGATGTGCCAAATATGATCGAAATCCAATACGCCCGCAGTTCAAAATTGTACCTCCACCAACTCAACCGTTCCAATTAGCACACGCAGACGTTCTGACTATTGACCATGACAAATACTTAACTATCATAGACTCATTCTCTAAATACGCTCAGGCGTATCTTTTACCCGATTGTACTGCACCCAATATACTAAAAGCCCTTTTAACTTATAGTACTCATCACGGTTTTCCTTTAAATATAACTACGGATCAAGGTACTGAATTTAAAAATCAAGTTATGTCAGAATTTCTACGTTTGCACAAAATAGAACACCATATGACTAGTGCCTATGCACCAAACGAAAATGGCATCGTAGAACGTTTCCACAGCATGCTTTTGGAACACTTACGATTATTTAAAATTCAGCATAAAAACGAACCCATCCGAAGTTTTATACCATACGCGTTAATCGCCTATATTAGCTCTATCCACAGTTTAACTAAGTGTAGACCATTTGATGTAATTTCTGGACATTTCGATCCTCGGAATCCTATTGATTTAAATACGACAGACCGATATCTTCAAACTTATATTCAAGAACATCGTAGTCGAATGGAAACGGTGTATAAAATTATTCATGATTCTGCATTATCCGATCGTATAGGTATAATGACGCGGCGTAACGCTGATAGGGAACCCGTTTTAGATTGTGAACAAAATCAAGTCATACATATACGAAATCCAATGGCAAGTAGACAAAAATGGGCACCTCGGTTTATTCAGGACAAAGTAGTTAAGAACTTACCTGTACATATATACACCGCAAAAAGTCGTGGTCCGGTCGCAAAATCACGGTTAAAAAGACCACCGAAGAAATGACATTCTTCATATCATTGTTACAGGTACTTATTGTCGCTACCGGTTTTCCTAGCTGGTGCTCAAGACATACGTCTTGACAGCCTAGACAATGGACCTGGCATACTACCATTTAATCTCGGCGCTACCAAAATTATATCTCACTTCCACACATTCTTACAAGACATTGACCTTGAAGAAATTGAGTCACAGGTAAACACTATCAAATCCCAACTCGCGATCGCTACACATAAACTATCACATAGGGACAGCGCTCTTTTCAACCTTCAGATTAAACATTTATACATAAAGTTAGATAGAGTTTCGGTGCAACTAGACACATTTAGGCCAACCAGAGTTAAGAGAGGCCTGATCAATCCAATAGGCACAATTATCAAAAGTATTTCTGGAAATTTAGACAACGATGATGCTCTGAAAGAAGGATGGCGAGTTTGGACCCAGATTATTTATAAATTAACGAAGTGTCATTCACTTGCAAGTTCATATTTATTATAATTAAGGGTTTGTAAGAGGATTATATAAAAAATATTGTGTCACTAGATGTTGGGAATTAAAAGTTAGAAAAGATTTTTATTTTATTTATTTATTTATTTATTTTATTATTTATGTACACACAGTAAAATAGATACAGATACGGCATATTAGTATTAAGTACAAAGGTACTGCTTATTTCTTAAGAAATTTCTTCCAGCAGACCTGCGAAAGGAGAAATGAAAAAGAAATGTAGACAATAGTGTGTGAGAACAAGAAGAGAAGAATTTGATTTGTGACGTCTTAAACTAGAATATTAAATATACTTACATATAATGCAAAATAAAAATAACATATACTCAAATAAATACATAATGCTAAAATAAATAAACGTATATATATAAATATATAAAATTCTCACAGTTAAAAGGAAAGGTAATGCTCTTTTACTCGGTATTTGAAATGAGAAATAGATTTTAAATCTCGAATGCTAGGCGGAAGTGAGTTCCACAATCTTACAGCATGAACAGAGAAGGAATAAGAATAGTAGCTGGTTTTATGAGGATGGGATTTAAGAAGGGATCTAAGATGTGATCTACACGGTGCGTCGCGAGGGCGTGCGTAAGAAAAACGCTCACGCAGATAGGAAGGATAAGATGGGTTGTGTAAGATGTTGAAGAGGAGACATAAAATCCGAGTGTTCCTGCGTAAGCGGATCGGGAGCCACTTGAGTTCCTTGCGAAGGTGAGAAACATGGTCATATTTTCGCAGACCGAAAACAAAGCGAATGCACAAGTTTTGCAAGCGCTCAAGCTTGTTTAATAGCTCCTCAGTAGCATCCAAGTAGCAGGCGTCGGCATAATCTATAATCGGCTGAATAAGTGTCTGTGCCAAAGAAATTTTAGTCTTCAAGGGCAGTAGACTTTGAAGGCATTTCAGCGAATGAAATGAAAAATGTACCTTTCGACTGACCTCATTGACCTGAGCACGCCACGAAAGATTGGAGTCGATAATTACACCCAAGTCTTTGGCTGTTTCGGTATAGTCAATTTGAACACCACCGAGATATAAAGGCATCAGAGATGCAACATCAGCCGCATTGCGAACGAATCTGCTGCCTATGATCATGGCCTGGGATTTAGAAGGGTTAACTTGCAAACCAAAAGACTGCGCCCAAGCACTGATACAGGCCAGGTCATGATTCATAGCAGCAATTGCAGAACCCGCGTCGGCTACAGTAAAATGTCGGTATAGCTGCAAGTCATCTGCGTAGAGATGGAAACTAGAAGAAATTACTCTGGTAACAAAGTTTATGAAAATTGAAAAAAGGAGAGGAGAGAGAACGCTACCCTGAGGAACGCCCTCCGTGAGGCTACACCAATCAGAGAAAGACTCCTCAAGGTGAACACACTGAGAGCGGCCCCGAAGATAAGAATTGAACCAGGCTAGGGAGGAAGAAGAGAAATTGATAGATGTGAGGATGCCTAGCAAAATGTCGAAATCCACTGAGTTAAAGGCGCTACTAAAGTCAAGCAATACAAGGACAGTAAGGGACTTATTCTCCATTGCCCAGCGGATGTCGTCAGTTACTTTCAGAAGCGCTGATACAGTACTGTGACCTGGGCGAAAACCGGATTGAAAAGGGGATATTATTGAGTTTGATGTCAAGAAAAATGATAATTGTCTATGAACTATGTGCTCAAAAACTTTAGAGAGAAATGGGAGAATAGAAATAGGTCTAAAGTGGGTTACTAAAGAAGGATCGTTAGTTTTAGGTAGAGGTATAATGTGAGCCTGTTTCCAAACTGACGGAAAGGAGCAAGAGGAAAATGAGTGATTAAAGATGTGAGTGAGAACAGGAAGTAAAGAGGGAAGGATAAGAGTTATCATTCTTGAACACAATTTATCATTACCGACTGCTGAAGAAGTAATCGCAAGTACAGATTTCTTGACGTCATCCTCAGTAACATCGCTAAGCTTAAATTTAGAACATTGCGGTAACGGCAAACTAGCAAGACTCGATAGTGTAGCAGCTTTGACAGACGGATCAAGAGAAAAGGGAAGGATAGAGAAATACTTATTGAGATCATTGAGGTTCACATCCTTACACTGGTTAGTAGGTGATTTGCCTATGCCTACAGATTTGAGAAATTTCCATACATCGGAAGAACTGCGATTATTGAGTTGATCGTGGAAATAGCGTCTCTTAGCATCTTGACACAGATGACTGCAGCGATTACGTAAGGATTTGTAGAGAGACAGATTCAGCTCTGAAGGTCTGCGCTTATATCTGCTCTTAGCTTTATCCCTGCGAGCCATAAGCTCTTTAATTTTTAGCGTTATCCATGGTGCAGGGTTATGTCTTACTTTGACACGTCTGATAGGGGCATGCTGATCATACAAGTCGAGAACAGTTGTGTTAAAGCAATCCACCTTACAGTCGATGTTATCGTTCTCGACCAGAGGGGTCCAGTCGATATCGCCGGCATTACGTTGCAAAGCTTCTAGATTTATGCCTTTGTAGTTACGGAGATATAATAGCTGTGACTGACGCTTGGGAACGCGGATACGATACGAGAGATAAATGAGATCGTGATAAGAAAAGTTAGCCGTAAGTTGACCATGGTAAGATACATTATTAGGAGAGGAAACAATCATAAGATCTAGAAAAGAGGGTGAACAATTAGGAAAATAGTGAGTTGCAGAAAGAGGCAAAACTTGAAGATTGAAAGAAGACAAGAGTGAAAGAAGTTTAAGAGAGCGAGAGTCATTTTTAATCAAGCAAGTATTAAAGTCACCCATTAAAATAACGTGCTCATACATAGGGCAAAGATCACTGAGAGTGGAGTCAAGGGAATTGAAGTAGTCAATGTGAAGATTAGGACTGTAGAGCACTGCAAGTAAGACTTTTGTGTGATGCACTGTAATCTCGAGAAACATGTATTCAGCCGACTCAGAATACCGTGAAGGAGATGAACTAACCACCCTGTAGGGTAAATCAGCACGCAGGTACACAGCTACACCTCCCCCACCTTTGCCAGTCCTATCGTTGCGGATCAAGACGAAGCCGGGGAGTGAGTATTGAGTTGAGCGAAGAGACGGCTTCAGAAAGGATTCTGATATTAATAGAGCATCTAGGTGAGCACTGCTAAAGGATGCCAGAAGGTCAGAATAGTGACCAGGAACACTCTGAGCATTTATGTGTGCTATATTTTATTTACTTAAAAATAAGTCATCATGCAGTTATTAAACGCACCGTGTTTCGTATTACATTCCAAACTAATAATTACATGATTTGCCTACGTTCTTACATTTGCAGACGTTTGCGCTTGTCAATTTTTTTTAATAAACAAAACGAAAAATAAAAGATTTGTTTTTATATAAATATTGTTTTATTCAACAAACCTCTTGTTTAAAAATTCAAGTTCTTAATAGTCTGTAAAATCGCATCTTTGCTTAATTGCTTTTCACGGAGGGAGTTCCAGGAGACAGATATTTATTCCTAGTAGGTATCTTTACTTCGTTTTCGACTACTTTGTTGGTCTAGTGATCGTTAGCACGACTGCCGAACGTGGGGTCCTGGGTTCCATTCCCAAATCAGGCAAGGGGAAATTCTCAGTATCAGCCCGAAGTCTGAATATGTGCCCGGTCAGTGACAGTTGGCTCACCCCTCATAGATGAGAGTTAAACGTATGTAACTGGCAAAATGTGGGTGTATAGCACGCCACTCCACACGCAGGTATGACCCGACTTTAGAAAGAATCTTGGTCGCAACCAGACACATCGCGCCAATTGAGCCTTAAAACTACATATTCTGCTAGATATGTACGCTTCTTTCAACTTACTTTTTTACCAATAATAATTATAGTTTCATCCTATATCAATCCAGTCTATGCTTACAGTATTTCATATCTCGTTTTGACCAGGTCACTATAGTTCCTAGCTCCCAGACATAGTAGGTATGTATTTTTTATTATGAGAAGGTAAGTACCTATATTTGGCCAGAGAGATGCAGATCCACGATGGTAGTGTTGGTACTTAAATATTTTTATTCTGATTGAACACCTTTTTGAAACTACTTAGTACAAAAAAAAGACACTGTATTATCACTATTATATTCGTTTTAGGTTATAATCTTTCACCTTGCATATCTTTTTTCTCCCAGCTTCTACAACTTACTGCCCATTTGCTTTTTTGCTAGTTTTATATAGTTCTACAACTAGTTATAAGTTTCCATACTGCACGGTACTCCTAACAGTGGGTCCCATTGTACATGCAACCTCGCCATTCTCCTTTGAAAATGCATTACATACCTTAAGTAAAAATGATCAAACTTTGTCACAATCATTTAACAAACATATTACTTTATATAAAGAAATGTCGATTCAGCAAAACCAGATAATCCGCAATCTTTCGATTAATCAACAAAAATTGGAAAAAGCTCTTTCTTATGTCATGAATATGACTAATAATGATAATGAGCGAATAATCCATTACACTCATCTTGTGCAACTTTTCGTGATTCTGACCGAAAATTTACAAGAACTACTGAGTGAAATTAGTAGAATAGAAAATATATTAGCCTTTAGTCGAGATAAATCAGTTCATCATTCCATACTTTCTGTCAAAGATCTTAAAAATATGATAAGCCAACTAAAACGTATTTATAGTTCCGACGAAATAATTGACTTAAATATTAGAAATTATTATGAGATTCTTACCTTAGCTTAATTTTTTACCGAGTCCACAGTTGTAGTAGTCATAAAGTTTCCTATTAAATTTACTACTGAGTATCAGTTATATGAATTGTGCCCCGTTCCAAATAAGAATAGCGTAATTATAGTACCACCTGCACCTTATATAGCATCCAATTCTCAGGAATTTGTGTACATAGAGGCTGAATGCCCGAAGGTCAATTCCTGGCACCTATGCGAGCAGAGGATTGTTCACCAAATTATGTCAAAAATAGATTGTATTCAAAAACTCATACAATCTCAGGAGATAGATGGAACGTGCAGAACCACGCCTATCTCTCTGACCAAGGAAGCTCTAATTGAGCTAGACAGCTACCATTACATAATTTCTTTCCCCACCAGTGCAAAAGTTAAACTATCCTGTGGCAAAGAACGATATCAGATGTTACAAGGAAGCTTTATGGTCACCGTTCCTCAAGGTTGCAAGATAAAAACCCCAGAGATTAGTATCATCAATTTGGATAACAAATTAGTTGGGCAACCATTAGAACTCATGGCTCTACCGCACCATGAGATATTAGCGAAGACACGCAGTTTTCATTTGCAGACTACAGATCTAAGCAGTCTTCGCGAAATTCAGAACCAAATTACCATGCAAGACGAAATAGAAGTTGAATCATTAGACTCGATTGGAATGTACCATACCACAATTCCATTTTATATACTCATACTATTCGGTGCAGGCGCACTGAGCATCTTATATATTATTCGTCGCCGCCGTCGAGCTGCGAAAGTGAATATTACAACTCCAACCCCTAATACCGAGTTGACAGAAGATGAAAAAAGAGCCGCAACTTTTGGCGTCAAGGTCACCAAATAGTTGCTCATCTGGCAGGGGAGGTATTACGAGCTCACTTGCAAGCTCATCACATCGTACCGACAAAGTGACCGATGGTATTACGACACCGCGCTTCCCACGTTACCGACTATTGTCATCGCCTTTCTTTTACCTAACTTCGGTGGGAACGGACACTGATATATTAAACCTAACTAATAAGAAATCTATTTTATAATTATTTTGTGAAATTTGCGAACTTTCAAATATATTTCGTAACTGACAAAGGACATATTTTATTGGAGAGTTTCCCGACACACGCCCCCACACATATTTATATGCTAAACATTACATAATGTTTATAGTAGCTCCTGATGAAGAGAAGCTTGTTATCACCACGAATCGTAAAACTGGTTTTATGGGACTTTTAACATGCATTAATAGTACACTTTTCTTGTATAACCGCCTAGTTGAAAAAGAAAAGGTCCTTAAATATTTAACTATGTACAAAGTTTCGCAGGATCATTTGGAACTATTTTTTGGGGTATTAAGAGCTCATGGAAGGTCCAATAATAATCCAACATCACGTCAGTTTAAATCAGCTTACAAAAAATCCCTGATAAATACAGAACTGAAAGAGGGTTTCAGAGGAAATATTGTATAATATATATATTGTAATAATATTGTATTCCTTTAGAGGATATTTCCATTTTAAAAGAATCCTCTGTAAACAAAATAAATATTACTACTGTAACCCGGCCCTCAGAGTTGTACAGAATTGGTTAAGAGACTGGATGTTGATGGTCTCCTTCGGTGTTGTACTACTCACCACCGTGCTAAAGTAAATTTGTAGGGTATAATAAGCTGCTAGGGAAAAATTCAATTAAACAAGTACTTTCTTACACAATGCAATGTTTATTACAATAACACACTATTGAAGGTTCACAATATTGAATGTGGCTGGCCACATACCTTCCCCCATACACCTGGGCTTCCACACCAGTACAACCAGTCTCGGGTCTAGTTGTATTGGTGTGTTCACCTGCAATGAGACTATTACAATATCTCAGAGTCGCTATAGCGAGTCCGTGAGGTGAACCACTTAATAGATACTAGCTCAATCATACAAGTACAGCTACCTATCGAGGTTGTGCTAACAACGGGAACATAAGATTATGCTAAACAATCCGCGACACAACACTTTATGGCAACTGGTCTCATCACCCAGTCCATACAATAGGCCTAACTCTCTCATAGACTAAATCGCTACCTTATCGATTATTCTCTGTGATCTCTCAGTACTAATCCCTTCACTTGATCTCTCAGTACTAATCTCTTCACTTGACAGGACTACGACCCTTGGGATCAAACACAGGATACTCCTGTGTTCGCACGTTACGTGACCTACGGGTATTATAATGACGCTTCGTTACCTGGAGCGGCGAACTTCCCTCATCACCGATATCGGTTAAGTAAAGCCTTCCTGTCAAACGGATGACCACACCTTAAAGGTTGCCTGCACCCGGATCCATTCCAATCATCAGACCACGGGGCTACTCCAAAGCATCACGTCTCAATTATGTATCAGACTACAAGAGAAAAAAGGCTAGCATAAACAGCCAGACCTGTAACAATACACTCGTGTCAGAAATCACATGTACGAGCCACGCCATCCCGCATGAACAAAGAATACGGTTGAACACTCACCGGATTCAGCTTCGAATGGGACTTATTGGAAACCCATCGAGTTATTTGGGTACAGTCTGTTCCTCCAGAACTTAGTCCCTATTCCAAATCCTATTCGTACCGTGTCACACACGTTGCGGGTCTTCCCCATCCGGATCAATGTCACAAACCTTCGAGAAGCTTCCACCACTATAGACTAAATAGAATTCTTGCCTATTGGTTATTTTCCATTTCTTAGGCATTGTTTTAAATAAAATGTGGGAAATTATGTCTGTATGTTTATTTATTTGAATTAACTAATACTTTTGTATATAATTTACATGACATAATTACTCTAGTGTTACAGAGAACACGCTGACAGCCATGCCAAAGCCTGACACAAGATGTCGCTACTTGTTGCGTTATTTATTGATTTTGCAACGTCACACTACAGAACGTTATCGAATTTTGCAAAATGACTTGATCGAGGCATCATTGGATGACGAACCCATGCCTGATGATTTGTTGTTAGAATTTGATGAGCAGTTAAATACAACGATAGGTGATTAATTGCGCCGTCAAATAGTTGCATATATTTCTGGGTGTGTTGTCAATTATTTACATTCCAAAATCAAATGTGAGAGCTGCCTTCATGAATGATATGCTGATAATTACGATGATGATGACTTTTATTTGATAAAAACTAAAAATAAAGGTGGTCTTACTTTCCCGTCTAAAGATGTCATAAATATATGTATACGAACCGAATGCAGCATCCGTTGTGTTAAATCGCAATCTTTGAATTCTCCTAATTTCCGTTAACATAAAATTATAACGAATACACTAAAATCCCTTATTGGACAAAATTATTTCGAAAAATCAGCTGTTCCCTACATTTTGACAAGTATAAATGTAGGGAACAGCTGATTTTTTTTCGCGATTTCAAGGTTGGTCCCGTAGAAAAAGTTGTTCAAAATTATGAGTACAATAAACCCTTTTCGGGTTTAGTGTAAACAAAAAATTATGTTGTATAAGAGAAAATCTAATAATCTTCATTCGTCATTCATCAGAAACCTTTTTTTTTCATAATAAAATCACAATTTAAATTAAAAAAATACGCATCAAGATGGTTCGCAAAATTAATTTAAAATAAAACAGTACTCCCCGGTACGAAAATTCTGAGTACGACCCTGTTGCATCCTGCACTTAGTGACATCTAGTGTGAGATAGTTACGTAACTACAAAACAAAATCGACAGAACGAGCGAATAGTTTTGCTATTGACCGGTAGATGGAAAATAGAGAAGTGGGCGGGATCTAGCACCCCCTCACCCCGTAAAGTGTCACGCGTTGTTTCCTAAGGAAATCTATATAGAACATCTCCTCTTTGTATTTACTCCGTGTACGGAACCCTTCGTGCGCGAGTCCGACTCGCACTTGGCCAGTTTTTATTTTAACACGGCGGGAACCTATATTACTCTTTGACGGCGGGTGTTGTTTCTTTATTAAAAGTCAACATGGTCAATATCGTGGGTTAATATCAATTTTGGAAATTTTGGGGGTGGTAATTACGAATGTATCGACCATTTTTTATTTAAGATGGCGGATGAAATGTTTTAATCAATATTAGTTTAACGTCACTTTTAATTTTTGTATAATTCGTAACACTTAAAATTCAAGGCCTTCGAATTTTTGGAAGTGAAGTTAGTAGTCAAGTCTCAAAAACGAAAATTAAAATATGTAGTTTATTTGAAATTATTGATGGATAATAGCTTTAGAAAAATAGCCTTTAAACAAAATATTATACGTATTACTTCTCACTTTTCTTTTTAACCGACTTCCAAAAAGGAAGAGGTTAGTTTATAATTTTGTAGTACGTAAGTGCAATTTAATATTGTAATTTTAAGGGTGTGAGCCTGGAGATCTGTCATACAGGTCCCGGACCCAGTGTAGACTCCAGCTCTCACAAAGGTTGGAATCTGCCTCTAACTTAGATACTATGTACCAAAATTGTACCTTTTTGAGAGAAATAAATTACTATTATTATTATCTCCTTTATTTCATATATATGTCGTGGATAACGATATCATTTTAATAAAAGTCACTCAATTGATTACTGTAGTAGTAGGGCAAACGCCGTAACGTCATTTGTTATTTTTTTGAATGACGGTACGTGGACAGAGTCGTGTTGGATAGTGCGGAGCGAAAAGTTGGCAGTTCACTTTGAGACACAGGTCGAGGCACTTGTCTAATATGAAACTGTCGGTTTGCCTAGCGTAATTAAGTACCTAGTTATACTGTGTGTAGTGATAAAGTGCTATTTGAATTGTGTATTGCGTTTGTGATTAAAAAGTGAGGTTATAATTACACGTGGTGTTATTATTTTACAAACGCTTATAAAATGGACCCTATACCACCGAATCCTCGTGATGACGGGTCTATCGCTCAGCCATCGCTGACGCCGACATCAGAAGTGGGATCTGAATCTCACTGGCGTACTATGTTTGATCTTCAGCAGAGGAATATGATGCAGTTGATCGAGGCTATTAAAACCCCAGCCTCGTCGTCCAAGATAGCTCTGCCGGAGATTAATCCAGAGCAACCGGATTCTGATCCACGTGCTTGGTGCGCTACAGTTGACATCTGCATGGATGAACGCCCACTAGAGGGAGCATCGCTCATCATAGCTCTCAGTAAGGCACTCAAGGGTGGCGCCTCGTCATGGCTGTCGCAAATCTCGCACGTGGGTATGACGTGGCATCATTTTCGTGAGTTGTTTCTTGCACGCTATGATTCGTCGGAGACGCTCGCGGCGGCGCATATTAATCTGAATAACGGCAAACCAAAGGCAGGTGAATGTCTGGCAGCATACGCGAGTCGAATAATGACGTCGCTGTTGACTAAATGGAAGAATCTGAGCCATGAAGAAATTGCCTCTTCTTATGTACTCGCTCACATTGCTCAATTTGATTCGAGGCTTTATCGTCTGGCATTTACGAGTGAAATTAAGACCCGTAATAAATTGCTGCAAGAAGTGAAGGCTAGTGCTAGTTTGAAGCGGAAGTTTGACCGTAGCAACGGATCTACTGGACGAGCAGATGGACCGGATGTGAAACGTTTTAAAATGCAAAACTCTGTGTTCAAGTGTCATAATTGCGGTAAACCAGGACATAAAGCGGTTGATTGCCGCTCAAAGTTTATAAAACCGGTGTCTATCGCTATCAACAATAAGGGACAATCGGTGTCGACGGCTGCGCCTGGAACCAGTAAACAAGTGATATGTTACCGTTGCGGTGAAAGCGGTCATATTGCATCCAAGTGTCATCGTGACAACCAGGGCGCTGGTGGCCCATCGTCTGCAGGTCATGTGGCCTATAGCAGCGGAACCAGTACCGGCACCGTGCGACGCGTCGATAGCTGCCAGGTGGCAGGTGTTTGTGGTCAATTTGAACTATCTGGTGAGTCGTACTATTTTTATTTTGATTCCGGTGCCGAATGCTCTCTTGTTAAACAATCTGTTAGCAGTAGTTTTAATGGTGAACGTACACACGCAATTATTCGTATACAAGGCATAGGTTTCGCTAACCTAGTGTGTACTGAACAAATTCTTTGCGACGTGCTTATTAATGATAATAATTTGTCAATTTTATTTCACGTTTTACCTGACGATTGTTTAAAATATGATGTAATGATTGGGCGTGAAATTTTAAAACAGGGTTGTACAATCAACATGTCTGATTCGTCTTTGATAATTTCGAAACAAAAGTCTATTGCAGCTTGTAGTTATGAGCCTATACCTGTGTATAATCTTAATGATGTAGATACAGATATTCTAAACAAACACTCTCTTTTAACTTTGCTTAAAGAATTTTCTCACGCTTTTATTGATAGTTTACCCCGCACTCGTGTCACAACTGGTGAACTAAAAATCAGACTTCAAGATCCGAACCGCACTGTATATCGTAGACCTTACAGACTTAGTCCAGACGAGAGGCAGGTGGTACGTTCTAAGGTTAGGGAATTGATGGATGCTAATATCATTCGCCCTAGTCAGTCTCCATTTGCAAGTCCAATCTTACTTGTAAAGAAGCGTGACGGTTCTGATCGTATGGTGGTAGATTATCGCGAGTTGAACTCTAATACTGTACCTGATAGGTTCCCGTTACCTCTTATAGCAGATCAAGTGGCTAGGTTATCTGGTGCGAACTTTTACACGTGTTTGGACTGTGCTAGCGGTTTTAATCAAATTCCAATCCGAGATCCTGATAGTATTGAACGTACAGCCTTCATCACTCCCGACGGGCAGTTCGAGTACCTCGCCATGCTTTTTGGACTACGGAACGCGCCTAGTGTATTTCAAAGAGCGGTATCTAATGCTTTAGGTGATTTGCTCTTTTCGTATGTGGTACTGTACTTGGATGATATTTTGATACCATCAGGTTCTGAGGAGCAGGGTCTCTTTAGGCTGCGTGAAGTGTTAGAAGCCCTAACTAAAGCCGGATTTTCTTTAAACGTTTCTAAGTGTACCTTCCTGAAGCGTCATGTCGAATTTTTAGGCTATGATATTACTGCTGGTGAGCTTAGACCTAACCCCAGAAAGACGGAAGCTTTGACGAAATTACCTCCACCCGAGAGCATTCATCAGCTCCGACAATTTATTGGTCTTGCCTCGTATTTTCGGAAGTTTATTAAAAACTTTTCTCAAATCATGACCCCTTTATTTTTGCTGACTACCGCTAAGGAATTCACGTGGAAACCAGAGCATGAGCAAATAAGACAGCAGATGATTTCGGCTTTGACGACTAAACCGGTGTTGACTATTTTTAATCCTGAACTTCCAACTGAATTACATACCGACGCTAGTGCAATTGGTTATGGCGCTATTTTATTCCAGAAGGTGGACAGTGAGCTTTTAGTAGTTGAGTACTTTAGTAAGCGAACCGCGAAAGCTGAGTCTAAATACCACTCTTATGAGTTGGAAACTCTAGCTGTGGTAAATGCGGTGAAGCACTTTAGGCATTATTTGCAGGGTAGGCATTTTGTAGTTATTACTGATTGTAATTCGTTAAAGGCTTCACGTAACAAAGTTGACATTACTCCTCGTGTACATCGATGGTGGGCCTTTTTGCAAGCTTTCGATTTTCAAATCAATTATCGTGAGGGACGTCGTATGGCTCATGTTGATTTCTTTTCCCGAAATACTTTACCATCTTCAGATACCGTAAGTGTCTCAAAAGTTGAACAAAAGCGTGTTGATCTCGCTACCTTATCAGAAAATTGGCTTTTGGCAGAACAGTTGCGTGATCCAGAGATTCAGTCCATTGTAACTAAACTCAAAAATAGTCAATTACCGTCTGATATTGCTAACACCTACGAAATGCGCTTAGGTGTCCTACATCGCAGGGTGCAAAGAAAGAATCGTACTCGTTGTCTCCCAATAGTCCCCCGAGCCTTTCGCTGGTCAGTGATTAACCATGTGCACGAATCTCTTATGCACCTTGGGTGGGAGAAGACCTTTGAAAGAGTATACGAGCATTATTGGTTCGAGCACATGGCTAAGTACGTCCGTAAGTTTGTCGATGGATGTATAACTTGCAAGCTGTCAAAGTCACATTCGGGTCGTGTCCAAGCCGAACTTCATCCAATCCCCAAGATTAGTGTCCCGTGGCATACTGTGCATGTCGACATAACCGGAAAACTTAGCGGCAAAAATGATTCCAAGGAGTACGTAATAGTTTTGATTGATGCGTTCACTAAATTTGTTCTTATGTACCATACTCTCAGAATAGATTCAACCAACGCAATTAAAGCTATTAAATCTAGTGTGTCTCTGTTTGGAGCTCCTGCTCAAATTATTGCAGACCAGGGTAGATGCTTCGCGAGTAAAGAATTTAAAGATTTTTGTGAGTCTCATGGTGTTTCTCTACATTTAATCGCTACGGGTTCAAGTCGTGCAAATGGCCAAGTTGAAAGGACAATGAGTACTTTGAAAAGTATGCTTACAGCCGTAGAAACATCTGATAGGTCTTGGCAAGAAGCGCTAGGAGACGTTCAACTAGCCTTAAATTCCTCTGTCCATCGCGTAACAGGGGCGAGCCCACTTGAGCTTATTTATTTATTCTCAACAAATTTACATTTGTGTCGAACAGTAGTTTGCACAATAAATGTAACACAAAGCCAGGAAAAAAAAACAAAGAATACATTACACATTGGTCCCAACATTACAGTCATAATATTAATTATAATAATCTAATTCAATATCATTCAAAATAATTATACAATATAAATTCAATTCGAAGAAATGTACGAGTATGTCAATATAATTCATAAAGGTGTAATGTCACGATAGAATATTGGATTACATAAAGTCATTAAAATACAATCACATATTAGCTCGACTACTATTATCTTTGAGAAACTCTTCTATGCTGTAATAACATTTCCTTAACAACAATGACTTTAATTTTCTTTTGAATTCATTTGGATTCATAGATTTTTTAAATTGTACTGGCAATTTATTGTACATATTTACTGATTGCACTCTTGAGGCATGTTTAACGACATTAAGCTTGGGCTGTATGAAATTAGGTAGATCCTTTCTTCGTGTTTTTATTCTGATACGTCTCTGTTCTTCTGCCTCGAACTTATGGATATTTTTAATAAAATGACTAAGCAGGACCAGAATATAGAGGCATGGTACTGTGAGAATGTGGAGTTTCTTAAAATGATCTCTACAAGACTCCGTTTGTTCAATGCGAAGCATAGTTCTCAAGGCTCTTTTCTGCATAACGAAAGCAGCATTAATATTGTATTGGTAACTGTTGCCCCAGAACTTTATGCTATATCTAAGTCTAGACTCTATGAGTGCAAAATATACCATTCTGAGGTGAGCAATGGTTAATTCATCTCTAAGACTCCTGATAGCATAGCAAGCACTACTCATAGTGTTAGTGACCACTTCCAATTCCTTCTTCCAATTTAAAACTGTGTCTATTTGTACCCCCAAAAATTTTACATTGTCTACAATATCTACTTTATTCCCTGATAAATGTACTTTGACAGTATCGTTATTCCTCACGGTTGATTTAAATAATAAACATTGCGTCTTTTTTAGATTAAGTTTTAGATCATTCATAGTGAACCACTTCTCAAGAGCACATAGAATAAAATTAATCTTCTTTTCTAGATTTTCTATATTGTCGCTAGCTATAATAGCGCTTGTATCATCGGCAAAAACTACAAGTTTAGTATCATCTGAAATACTTCTCATGTAAGCTATCAGATCATTTATAAATATTATAAAGAAGACAGGGCCTAGAACTGATCCTTGTGGTACGCCTTTATCTATTTTAACCGTGTCTGATTTGTGTAGTTTTTCATGCCCATCTTCTTGAACTGTTTTAATTTCGACATACTGCGTTCTATTATGTAAATAGGATCTGAACAAATTCAATACCATCCCCCTAATGCCATAGAAATGTAACTTATTCAGAAGAATACAATGTTCCACTGTATCGAACGCAGAACTTAGGTCGAGGAAAAGTCCTGCTACTTTTAGTTTAGCATTCAACTTACCCACTACATCATCAATTAACATGTCAATAGCATCTATTGTTCCTACATTATTTTGATAACCAAATTGTTGGTCGGTTATGATTTTGTGGTTATTCAAATGACATACAAGCCGCACTTTCATAATTTTTTCAAATATTTTAGAACATACCGGCAACAAGGAGATAGGCCTATAATTCCCTGGATCTGTTTTAGACCCCTTCTTATGTATAGGTAGTACTCTAGCTAATTTAAATTGCTCAGGAAAAATACCTTTATTTACATATTTGTTTATTGAATCGGCCAAAGGGGCAGCCAATACATCAATGTTTTCTTTTATAATAGTTATAGGAATTTCATCATGGCCAAAAGACTTTTTACTGTCCATAATCTTAACTAGATTGAAAACTTCGATAGGTGTTACAGGTTCAAAGACCATATCCTCCTCTACTCTTTTCTCATGATTTTGTAGATACTCTTTTGCTGTATTAATGTCACTCATGATAAAATTCGAATTATTACAGAACTTTTCCAATAAAATATTAACAACTTCTGAGGGTTTATGAACTATTTTATTATTATTATCCAGAAGTATCAAATTGTTATTTACATATTTTCTTGGATTCCTCTTACTATTTATAGTTTTCCAAATAACTTTACGAGAATTCTGAGCTAGATTTATTTCCGTTCTTACTACTAGTCGTTTCGCATGTCGTACTACTTTTCTATATATCCTAAAGTAATTACTACGATAATTTACTATTGAATCGTCACAATTGTCTTTGTCAATAAAAATTAGAAACCGTTTCATTTTACTAGCGACTCTTATTCCTGTAGTTAACCATTTCGATTTGTTGCTATTTTTTGTATTTATTTTTATTTTCTTTTTATTAAATGTGTTAGAATGTAGTTCACTGAGTTTGTCAATAAATGTACTTGCGCACCAGTTTTCTTGTAATAACTTTTGCCGAAAGCAAGACTTGTTTCCTTCATTATATAATCTTCTCTCAATGTACATATAACTTTGCTCTTTCCTATAAGCCACTTTTTCCAGTGATAATGTACAAAAAAGGCCCGCATGCCCATCAGATAGACCATTATGGTCTGTGTCTACACTTTTAATAATTGTCTCATCAATATTAGTCAGTATATTATCTATACACGAACTTGAATTATTGCGCCGAAATGTATCTGTGTAAATTAAATGTCGAAAGTTGTAACATGTCAGGAGTGATAGAAAAGAATTTCGTTTTGGGTCATCTTTTGATAAATCAATATTAAAATCACCACAAATCATACACCGTTTATCAATGAAATGTTGTAACAGCTGTTCAAGTCTCTGCATAAAACTATCTATATTACTATTCTCAGGAATTCTGTAGCAGCAAATAATATAAGTATTTGTCTCCAAATCCCTTACACCACAAACCTCAAAACAGTTAATTTTATAAAGTTGTTTACAAATTTGTAGGTCTTCAACTTTCTTGTCCTTTAATGTCAAGATCAAAGTACCTCCACGTTTTTTATTTAATCTAGTGTTATAGGAACTCAAATTATAATGAATGAAACTAAACTGGGCTGCTAATGTTTCATTTAAAAAATGTTCACTAATACAGATAAAATCTATTTCTTTGTTCAATTCGCACAAATATATTTCAAGTTCATCCTTCTTGCTGTTTACTCCACATAGATTTTGATGATAAATAGTCAATGTTTTATATATATTGCTTGGCCCGTTCTCCCGAGATAATATAATTTGTTTATTATATGAATGACTACTCACGAAAAAAATTTTTCAATGTATTATCTTGTTCAGAAACATTTACGTACTAAGTTTGTCCGTTCAATAGTGGTGGTAAGTAGATCAATATTTATATTATCTAAAATAGTTTTAAAAATATTTTTAATTCCATTTATATTAATTTTTCCCGTTTTATTTGAAAACATGTCGAACGTGAGGTTTTTGTTTGAATCAAAAAAATAAGCATAATTATTGTTTTGCAATTCCAGACTTAAGAGGTTATTAAATATTTCAATTTTATAATTATGAATAAGAGCCCCGCAAATGTATGTAATAATAATGTAATAATGTATGTAGCTTTTGATAGGACGTGTAGCTAGACCATTAAATCTTTTAACTTTAGACGATTCAGAATGCGAGGTTGATATTAATAAGACAAGAGAGCAAGCGGTAACGAATATGGAAAAGAGTGCTAATTATGAAAAATCTAGATTTGATAAGGGTAAAGCTAAATTAGTTAAATTTGATGTTGGTGATTTGGTTTTAATTCAAAATGAAGAAAGAAATCAAACTAAGTTGGACCCAAAATACAAGGGACCATTAAAAATTGTAGAGTTGCTTGATGGTGATCGTTACCTATTGAAGTCTTTGACTGGAAATCGAACATACAAGTACGCCCATGATCGCGTACGAAGGATTCCTCTAAGTGATGTACCAGTTGAGTTAGATTTGCCTGATGTAGAAGATGGCGAGGAGGGTGCCTCCACCAGCAAATAGAACACATACGATAGCTAGGTCGCACTGCACGCACTAGTCTGTAGTCGTAACTGTGACTATTGGTAGTTATTCAAGGAGCGATGGGCAGCTAGTGGTGTGGCGAGGACCCGGGTCTCGGAAGAGACTATTGTGTGGTCATGTATTGACCTGGGAGTCTGGGACTCTAGATGAAGTGTTGGTCGTATCACATGAGGTGATGACGATATGGGTGACAATAGTGAATTGTCACTAGCTGCTGGGGCAGCCGGGCTATTGATGTATGTGATCTATTGCGTTGATGATGTGATGAATTGAGATTCGATAATTATGAGACTTAGAGGAACCTTTTGTGTTTAGCTTAGACTATTTAGAAGTTTATTTGGTTATAAAAACGTACTTGTAGTTGATGTAATGTAACGGCACGGTCAGGTTGGCCGAGTGTGCGCAGACGCTTTTAAGTTGGTTATTTTGTTACAGATACTGGAATACACGAGGACGTGTAACATGTCAGGCTGGCCGTGTCGTGGATAACGATATCATTTTAATAAAAGTCACTCAATTGATTACTGTAGTAGTAGGGCAAACGCCGTAACGTCATTTGTTATTTTTTTGAATGACGGGACGTGGACAGAGTCGTGTTGGATAGTGCCGAGCGAAAAGTTGGCAGTTCACTTTGAGACACAGGTCGAGGCACTTGTCTAATATGAAACTGTCGGTTTGCCTAGCGTAATTAAGTACCTAGTTATACTGTGTGTAGTGATAAAGTGCTATTTGAATTGTGTATTGCGTTTGTGATTAAAAAGTGAGGTTATAATTACACGTGGTGTTATTATTTTACAAACGCTTATAAAATGGACCCTATACCACCGAATCCTCGTGATGACGGGTCTATCGCTCAGCCATCGCTGACGCCGTCATATAATACATATAAATTATATTTTTAAATATTAGAATATAAAAATATAAAAACATTTAAAAATATAAAAAATAGTGGCCCACCGGTATCGGGAACAGGGTACAAGCTACGGCGGTCAGGGCTCCAGAGAGAGAAACCTCCTAACAATGCGGGCCGTGTCCAAAAGTACCGCCTTCTGAATCAAGCCCTTGATCCAGCTACCCAACGAGAGCCTCCTCAGGTGTTGGTCGAGGCTCTTGGCTATTAATCCATTGGCTGTCACGACTATCGGTACAATGATCGCTGAGTCCACATCCCACATGTCGACAACCTCGCGAGCCAAGTCAAGATATTTGATTTGTTTATCTTTCTCGGCTTTCACGAGGTTCCCGTCATGTGGGACCGTTATGTCAACAATCATTGCACGCCGCTCTAATCGATCCACCACCACTATATCAGGCTCATTGGCAACAATAGTCCTGTCAGTGATGATGGATCGATCCCAGTACAATGTGATATTTCCATTTTCGAGAACTGGGTCGGGCACATACCTGTAGTACGGCACTTCCGATTCTACAAGGCTGTATTTGAGAGCAAGTTGCTGATGGATAATCCTGGCTACAAGGTTGTGTCTATGCAAGTATTCTTCGTTAGCTAGACTAGAACATCCGGAGATAATGTGTCTGATTGATTCACCTGGACGGTGGCATGCCCGACAAATGTCAACCGTGCCGTCTTTCACAATAAATCTCCGGTAGTTGTTTGTCATCATAACTTCGTCCATAATTGCACAGACAAAACCTTCGGTTTCCCCAAAGAGATCACCGAAACGCAGCCAGGCTACGGACGCTAGTTGATCTATATCGGGTCTATGTAGGGCCCGAAAAAAGCGTCCGTGAAGCTCCTTACTCTGCCATACTTCCATGCGATCATTAGTGTCAAGCACTACTGGCTTGCGCCAGTTCTCTTTAGCCAAGGAGAGCGGGGTGAGGCCCTTGTCCACTTTGACCACATCTCGATGCATCCCCACGTCGGCCTCTAAGAAATATTCCCTGAGACTGCATATCTCGCGATTGTGGAGGATTTTAGCAGTTCTTTTTTTTTTATTATTATTTCCTTTATTTCTTAGATATATACATATAAATTATATTTTTAAATATTAGAATATAAAAATATAAAACATTTAAAAATATAAAAAATAGTGGCCCACCGGTATCGGGAACAGGGTCCAAGCTACCGGCGGTCAGGGCTCCAGAGAGAGAAACCTCCTAACAATGCGGGCCGTGTCCAAAAGTACCGCCTTCTGAATCAAGCCCTTGATCCAGCTGCCCAACGAGAGCCTCCTCAGGTGTTGGTCGAGGCTCTTGGCTATTAACCCATTGGCTGTCACGACTATCGGTACAATGATCGCTGAGTCCACATCCCACATGTCGACAACCTCGCGAGCCAAGTCAAGATATTTGATTTGTTTATCTTTCTCGGCTTTCACGAGGTTCCCGTCATGTGGGACCGTTATGTCAACAATCATTGCACGCCGCTCTAATCGATCCACCACCACTATATCAGGCTTATTGGCAACAATACTCCTGTCAGTGATGATGGATCGATCCCAGTACAATGTGATATTTCCATTTTCGAGAACTGGGTCGGGCACATACCTGTAGTACGGCACTTCCGATTCTACAAGGCTGTATTTGAGAGCAAGTTGCTGATGGATAATCCTGGCTACAAGGTTGTGTCTATGCAAGTATTCTCCGTTAGCTAGACTAGAACATCCGGAGATAATGTGTCTGATTGATTCACCTGGACGGTGGCATGCCCGACAAATGTCAACCGTGCCGTCTTTCACAATAAATCTCCGGTAGTTGTTGGTCATCATAACTTCGTCCATAATTGCACAGACAAAACCTTCGGTTTCTCCAAAGAGATCACCGAAACGCAGCCAGGCTACGGACGCTAGTTGATCTATATCGGGTCCATGTAGGGCCCGAAAAAAGCGTCCGTGAAGCTCCTTACTCTGCCATACTTCCATGCGATCATTAGTGTCAAGCACTACTGGCTTGTGCCAGTTCTCTTTAGCCAAGGAGAGCGGGGTGAGGCCCTTGTCCACTTTGACCACATCTCGATGCATCCCCACGTCGGCCTCTAAGAAATATTCCCTGAGACTGCATATCTCGCGATTGTGGAGGTTTTTAGCATTTAAAAAGCCTCGACCTCCACATTTTCGCGGGATATACAGCCTCATTACCGATGACCGTGGATGATGCATTCGATTTGCAGTCAGCAGTGTACGGACCTTCCTATCCAGGGCGTCGAGTTCGGTCTGAGTCCATTTGAGTATGCCAAAAGAGTACATCAAAACCGGCATGACCCAACCGTTAAAGGCGCGTACCTTGTTTCCGCCTGATAGAAGACTATTAAATACTTTTTTCAGGCGGCCAAAGAAGCGTTCCTTTAACGATTGCTTCATGTCAGTACCATTGATGCCCAATGCTTCCGACATACCCAAATACTTATAGGTTTCGGATGCAGAGAGGGATCTAAGGTTTATGGAATCCGAAAGTTGGGTTCCGACGGATTCCACAATCTCACCTCGCTTTACATGCATGACCGCACATTTGTCCACACCAAATTCCATTCTGATGGCGCTACTGAAAATTTCAGTTACTTTCAGTAGTTCCATCAGTTGCAAATTGTTGGGGGCGAACAGTTTTAGGTCATCCATGTAGAGGAGGTGAGATATAACCTGGCCACCTCTCCTCAGCCGATAGCCTAGACCTGAATCTTCCAGCAGTGTGCTTAGAGGATTCAAGGCTAAGCAGAACCAAAGCGGACTCAAACTATCACCCTGAAATATGCCTCGCTCGATCCTTATCGGTTCGCTATTCCTCTGGACATTTCGACATCCTGGATAGTGAAGGACTGTTCTCCATTGCCCCATACATGACATCAGGAAGGTGCGCAGAGTTGCATCTATTTTATATAACTCCAGCACCCTCATGAGCCATGTATGTGGCACCGAGTCATAGGCCTTCTTGTAATCTATCCAACATGTCGACAGATCCTTTCGGGAACGACGAACTTGTTGGCTAATGGTCATATCAATGAGGAGTAACTCCTTCGTACCACGGGACCCGTTCCTACATCCATTTTGAGAAGGAGACATGATAGAGTTGGTGTCTATATGTTTGTTAATTTTAGCCCTCAAAATGGATGTAAGAACTTTATAGACCGTCGGTAAACACGTGATCGGTCTATAATTTTTGGGTTCCGCAGTGCTACCTGATTTATGGAGCAGGTGGGTAACTCCTGTGGTTAGGAACTGGGGTAGCGAACCAGACTCCAAAGCAGACTGGTACTGAGCCGCCAAGCGAGCGTGCGATCTTACGAACCATTTAATCCAAAAGTTTTGCAGTCCGTCCGGCCCTGGAGACTTCCAGTTATGCAGCGGACGGACTGCACGAGTTACATCTTGGGGGCAGATGGTAATAGCCCCCATTTCTGGTATTGGATCGCAGGCTCGCTCGACTTTCCGAGCCCAATCGCCTTCGGTGTGACTGACAGGCACCGACCAGATATTGCGCCAGAAAGAACACATGGCATCATCATCTGGTAGGTACGTGTCAGCCACATCTTGAATCGGTCGCTCCCAATCCCTATAAACCCACCTTTGATCGCGTTGGAAGGTGCGATTCTGAGTGTATCGCTCCACTCGCCGCTTATACCTACGAATACGGTTCGCCCATGCATACACTTTCTGCTTCAGGAAGTCGATGCGCTCTGTGACACAGGACATATAGTCCTGAGGCCTGATATTAGTCCCTGCGAACGCGCGTCTCACAAAGCGCATCACTCTAGGGCGAGTATTGCCCTCCCTGAAGCAGATTAGTTTGCCGATGAGCGTTCTGGCCCCACCAATACGACGTTCAATTCTGCACTGCCAAGCTGGTACGGCTGGTTTCGGTCGTGTAGCTCTAGAATCAATAGCAAATTTAACGTGAGCTACACGGCATGCCGCTACAGCCGCGCAGTACAGAATCGAATGAGTATCGGCGAGGTCTACGCAGTCATCAAAATAATTTGACAACTGCGCATCCAGGACCGCCACCAGCGCCCTATTTTTGTTATGCATGGGCAAACGAGGTAAGCGTGGTCTAAGTTCGGGCGATATGAACCGATATTCTCGAATCGCATCCTCCAAAGCACTCCTCAATTCCTCATTGCACTGGGTACTTACGTTTGTAGTCCTGTCATCACTCTCCTCGTCTTCTTGAGTTATGTTAGACTGTGGTAGTACTAAAACGGTCTGAGACGGGGGGGCGATGACAAGACTACTCTGCATTTCACTTCGCAGGCGATCAAGTACAGTGTCATCCAACATATGATTACGTTGGATGACCCGCACCTGATCCGACAGTCGTTGTGCCGAAACGTTGACAGCTGGCTCAAGCACCTGAAAAAGAGAGAGCATCCGGACACGGTACGCGGTCAGATTGTTTCCCCCCTCTGTAGCCCCATAGTATGAGCGCATGACGTTTTCATTGATGGATCGTGTCCATCTCATGCGCTGCACACTTCCGCCGGGAGCTGGGACCCTGTCAGAGGCCAGTGGGCCTCGAGGTCCTAAGCCGTCCGGCGGCCGGTGTCCTCCACGTCGACGAACAGGTGGTGGCGTCGTGGGCGGGGAGAAATACTCGTCGCTCGAGCTCGACGCAACTACCGCAGCCGGTGTCGTCACAGCGCTCACAGTGAGGCTGGATACCGGCGGCGGCGAGGCGGAGCTGAGCGAAGAGTCCGGAGGTGGTGGGCGTGCTCGTAGTGTGGCCGATCTTGTCAACATTATTTCATTTTGCTAATATTTTTTCACTGATGTTTGAAGGCATTTGAAGGTGACAACTGTCATGTCACCTCCGAATCGGTAGTTTTTGATTTTATTTATTTAATTTTGTTGTAATATGGTCTCTTTTTTAGTTTGTCCATGGTTGTAATGGTCGGTTTTGGTTTATAAGGAAAAACTATAGTAAAAATGGATCAAAATTACGTTCAATGTTATAATTATATGAATATTAGAAAATGAGACGTTTAGTTGTTATTATTATTATTATTATATGTTCGGCTTTATGTAAGTCTGTTTTTTTTTATGTATGTTCACCGATTTATCCGTCAATTGTGGACCGATTTTGAAAGTTCTTATTTGTTTGAAAGTATGCTCTCGAGGTGGTCCCATTGTCACCAAATCTGATGAGGGGATCCCATGGAAATTGAGGGAAATCCTCAAATTTTATAGGCACAGCTGTAGCGATTTGGGTATTTTTCTATAGTAATTCGTGCAATTCTGAACCCGCGCTCCAATCCCAAAGATGAGGCGGATTCGGGCGTCACACATTTTTAATTAGTTTTCTTAAGGGAATTAATATCCCGTTTATTTTAAACGATCACAACGAAAGTTTACGGTAATCGGTCGGCATATGTATTTGTTTAATGTGATTCTCCAAAAATGGTAGGCAAAAATAATATTCATAGTTTTTTATTGTCAGCCCTCACAGCCCGAGGACTTCCTACTCGCACTTGTCCGGTTTTTTTTATTTATGGCTTGAACAATTTTGGTACCCACGAATTTTACGTAATTCCAAAAATAATGATTGATCCTGCAGGTAATATTAAGACCCACTTATACCGCCAATCACTAAACACGTTTAGCGCTAAACGAGTTTTAAACATCATTCTGACTCTGTCATCTTCAAACATTTGACAGAAACAGAATTATGTTTTATACTCGTTTAGCGCTAAACGTGTTTAGTGATTGGCGGTGTAAGTGGGCCTTTGTTACTGTTACCAAATGTACTGAAGTAAAGTTACTACTAACTTTACTCAACACAGCTAGTAAAAAAAATACCTTCAAGTACCAAGATTGGTTAAGTAATGTCTAAAATCGAGCGGACCATGGTTTCATTGTGTGCGTGCACGTAATGTTGTTGTGTTGCGACTCAGATACCTAAACTTGATCTCTAAAAGGGATCTCTAAAGACTACCTAATGCTGCAGTGGGCTTTGATGGCATTTCTACAATTATAATAAAAAGGTACTCTGCAATCCTCACACCTGTACTTTGCCATATCTTCAACCTATGCCTCGTCTCTGGTATATTTCCATCTTCTTTCAAAAAGGCCATTATTCATCCCATTTTTAAAGGGGGGGACCGCGCCTCTGTCACTAATTATCGCCCTATCGCGGTTCTACCTGCCCTATCAAAGATCTTAGAACGACTTATTAATAACAGGCTTACCACATACCTTGAAAGCAATAATTTATTGTCAACTAGCCAATTTGGGTTCAGGAAGAAAAAATCAACTTCTGACGCAGCCTTGACACTGATTAATGGAATCGTTGATAAATTAAATCAACGCAAAAAATGCCTCACAGTTTTCATTGATCTTGCAAAGGCATTTGATACCGTTCCCCTCCCCTGCCTTCTATCTAAACTAGAATGTTTAGGCGTACGTGGTATACAACTCCAGCTTTTTAATTCATATCTCTCAGACCGTAAGCAGATAGTCAAAATCGACGGTTGCTATAGCGACGAGCTGCTTATTTCGTATGGAGTGCCACAAGGCAGTGTTTTGGGCCCTACATTGTTCCTGGTGTTCATAAATGACCTTTGCAATGTGCACCTGAGCTCTGGTAACATTGTCTCTTTTGCTGATGATACTGCAATTACCTTTTATGATGAATCCTGGGCTAACCTGCAAGCAACTGCTCAAACTGGATTTAATTTGATATATATATATGGCTTATCTCTCACTCACTCACGCTAAACACTAACAAAACTAAACTCATAACTTTCTCTCTAAACTCCACTACCCAACCTTTGACACCCATTACTGTAAAAGCTCACACCTGCCAAGCCAATTCAGCCTCTTGCAACTGTCCTGCAATTTCTTCTACTGACACAACTAAATACCTCGGTATCATCCTAGATAAACACCTTAACTTCAAAGCACATATCACCCACCTTACTGCTCGAGTTCTTAAACTTATATATCTTTTTAAAACACTCAGACACATTGCCAATACTGATTTAATACGCACCGTGTATCTCGCCATGTGTCAGTCAGTCATTTCTTACTGTATTAGTAGTTGGGGTGGAGCTGCGAAAACTACGCTCAAACCTCTGGAAGTGGCTCAGAGAGCCATTCTTAAGGTTGCTACTTTTCGACCCATGCTCTACCCAACCTTTGATCTATATAAGAAATGCAATGTCCTTACGGTCCGGCAAACATTCATTCTCAACGTTTTATTGCAACAACACACACAAACTCCTTTTAAATTAGCTCAGTCCTCACTTAGGCGAAAGCACGAAATTTGCAAAGTACCCTTCACACGCTTTGCTTTCACAAAACGTTTCTTTTACTACCTTGGGGCATTTTTATATAATAGAATAAACAAAACTGTCCCTGTTCATCAATCCTCTTACGAAATGTGTAAAAAACAGATAACAAGCTTTCTAACTAATTTAAATTACGACGACACTGAATATCTGCTTACTTCACAATCGTAGTGCCTTCTCTGACACTCCGTATCTAAACTCAACCTCTTTCCCTTCCGTTTACACACACACACACACACACACACACACACACACACACACACACACACACACACACACACACACCACACCTACATCACTAAACACACACACACACCACACCTACATCACTAAACACACACACACACCACACCTACATCACTAAACACACACACACACCACACCTACATCACTAAACACACACACACACCACACCTACATCACTAAACACACACACACACCACACCTACATCACTAAACACACACACACACACCACACCTACATCACTAAACACACACACACACACCACACCTACATCACTAAACACACACACACACACCACACCTACATCACTAAACACACACACACACACCACACCTACATCACTAAACACACACACACACATACTAACTCTTCACACACCTTGTATAAGTTACCATACGTTTGCAGTTCTGCACTTTATAGTCCTAAGCACTCCCTATTAAATTGTTTTTGTACTCCTTTTGTGGGAACCTGGGCTGGCGTACCTTAATACAGGTTACCATGTAACCTAGCTAGGACGTCAGATTCAATTCCGTTAATTGTTACTCCCTTTTGGATTTGTCCATAAACTGTAAAAATGTATTTATTGTAACAGACTGTACCACACTTTTTGAAATAAATAAATAATTATTAACTTGAGTGAGTCAAAAATGTAATAGCGTCCTTAATTTAAATGCTGTCATTTTGGCCGTTATGTCCTTTTGTAATTTGAACTGAAAAGGTTTTAAATAATATACATCAAATGCTTAAATTAAAATTTAATAATAAATTATCTGAAATGCAACAAATGTAACGTGTATAATAATAATACTATAATATATCTCTCGTGCGCAACGCTCGTGACAGATGTACTAACAACTATTAAGGCCCACATACACGAACAGGATTAACCTAATTCGTGTGTAAAAATTAGATAACATTACAAAATTACAACGCGTGCGTGTTTCGTTGTTAGTAATTATATTATGCAACCTTAATAATATAATAATCAACTACATTAAACTAAAAATACCTCTATTAAATGGTTAAATCACAGTGTACTAAACATAACTTACGATATGTAGCCGTCAGTGTAAAAAGCTTTGCTTTTACACAAATACTTGCGTGAGTCTTAACAAAGTAAGTCTTTGTTAGAAAAATATTAAGGCAAAGCTCACAACGCACGGGCAGCGCGAAGGACCGCGCGCCTGACGTCACTGTCAGCAGTCCGGCGCCGCGTGCAGCAGCTCCGCGCGCGCCTGACGTCACTGTCAGCAGTCCGGCGCCGCATGCAGCAGCTCCGCGCGCGCCTAACGTCACTGTCAGCAGTCCGGCGCCGCGGGCAGCAGCTCCGCGCGCGCCTGACGTCACTGTCAGCAGTCCGGCGCCGCGTGCAGCAGCTCCGCGCGCGCCTGACGTCACTGTCAGCAGTCCGGCGCCGCGGGCAGCAGCTCCGCGCGCGCCTGACGTCACTGTCAGCAGTCCGGCGCCGCGGGCAGCAGCTCCGCGCGCGCCTGACGTCACTGTCAGCAGTCCGGCGCCGCGTGCAGCAGCTCCGCGCGCGCCTGACGTCACTGTCAGCAGTCCGGCGCCGCGGGCAGCAGCTCCGCGCGCGCCTGACGTCACTGTCAGCAGTCCGGCGCCGCGGGCAGCAGCTCCGCGCGCGCCTGACGTCACTGTCAGCAGTCCGGCGCCGCGTGCAGCAGCTCCGCGCGCGCCAGCAGCGCCGCAAAGTACTGCGCCGCCAGCCGCGCGATGTACTGCTCGTGCGCGCCGCGCGCCGGCCACCAGCCCTCCAGGAAGCCGATGTGGCCGCCGCGCGCCGTCACGGCCAGCGCCACGCGCGCGCCGCGCCGCCCCGCCGCCTGCGCCTCGGCCACGGGGATGGCGCGCAGCGGCTGGAACGGGTCGTCGGCCGCGCACAGGCACAGCAGCGGCACGCGCACGCGGCCCAGCTTGTCGCGCAGCGTGGCGGCGCGGTAGTACGCGTCCACCGAGCCGAAGCCGAAGTGCTTGGTGGTGAAGGCGGCGTCGAACTCGCGCACCGAGCGCGCGCGGTCCACCACGCGCCAGTCCCACGGGCCCTCGCGCAGCGGCGCGTGCGCGCGCAGCGTGCGGCGCAGGTTCCGCGCCATGTGGTACGACAGCAGCGCGTTGAGCGGCGCCCGCTCCATGCACTCCGAGCCCTTCACCACGTCCAGCGGCGACGACACTACCAGCGCCGCTTGCACGGCCGCGTGCTCGCCGTGCTCGGCCAGGTAGTGGCCCAGGATCAGGCCGCCCAGCGACACGCCGGCCGCCAGCAGCGGTATGTCGCCGCAAGCCGCGCGCACGGCGCTCACCACCTCGGCCAGGTCGGAGTGGCTGATAGCGCAGTACAGGCGCGGCGTGGTGAGCGGCAGGCCGCCCAGGCCGCGGTTGTTGAACACGACGCAGCGCGCGCGCAGCAGCGTGGCGGCGGCGGCAAGGCAGCGCACGTAGTCAGCGTCGGCGCTGCCGGTCAGGCCGGGCAGCACCAGCAGCACGGCGCGCGGGGCCGGGCCGGGCTGCTCGGCCGGGCCGGGCTGCTCGGCCGGGCCGGGCGGCTCGGCCAGCCAGTCCAGTGCCACCTGCCCGCCGTCCGACAGGCGCAGCACCTGCCTGACATGTCAAGCCCGCTCTGACATTGCTTTTATTCATATTTATATACCTACCTACTATAGCCAGATAATCTTTATGCTGGTTGGTTTAATGGCAAGCATTGATGACTGTTTGGTGCAACCAAAATAAAGTACCAATTGGAAACATTTAATATCTGTCGGTGTGATAGTGACAGTTGTCAATCATCAGACGAGTCATATTATTAAGATACTGAGTCATAACTCAAAGCAAAGTGGGTTCCAATTTATCCACCCTAAGATGGATGGAATCCACCCTAGGCCTAGTTGGATAAACGGAATTTATAGCCTTAGGGTGGATTTTCCGACATGCGTTTCCGCGAATCCTCCTCAGGGTGGATAAACAGAATAACCGAGTAAAGTTAACAATTATGGACTTGCTGATCAAGACTACTCATGTTAATATTTATTATTTTCATTCACTTGAAAATACTATGGACATAATGGATACTTAAGAAATTAGGAGGAACATTTGTATGATTATTAATATTATGTGAACTTTGTACCGGCGATATTTGACGGGCGGCAATAAACGTGAACGTAATATCGAGCCGAGGACCGTCTGCAGCCGCGACTCGACGCACCACGGCGTCGGCCAGTAGTGCTCGCTCAGTAGAGGCACGTTCTCCTCCAAGAACCGACGGAATTCACCTTGACTGCATATTAGGATGGGCTTCTGTAACAAAACACATCATTCAGTTGTCCTGCACATCGATGAGTAACCGTAGTAGAGCCGCAATAACAAAACCACCGAAGTCAACATCAATAGTCAAACAACACGGCAGAAATTGAGATTGTTCAACATAATTATTTAATAATCTTTACCTTGACCACTTCCACTAGATAATAGGTTATGTACAATATTGATAAAGAAACACCAACTAACAACTCCTTTTTTATTTCAAATATGTACATAAAGATACCTAACATGATTTGTGTAAGACAATACCTATAAAATAAACTAATAATAAAACAAAATAATAAAAAAAGAATATCAAAGCAAACTCTCTGTTTTGGTACAGCCGATATGCCCACAGACTATAGGAGTAATAATCTAATCACTGACATGACAAGTGACAGTGTCAGTGGTGACTGGGGATGAACTGATTACCACAGATTATATACTAGTCGGAGACTGATGACTTGATGAGTGGTGTGCTGTGTTGCAAGATCCGATTTTTAAAGTACGCAGGGTGACGCGGAAGTTGAAATATCCGTAAAAATTCCGCAGATTGCCTGTAGAAAAATTCGGGCATGTAGATCTTTGAACTTAAAAAATAATCTGTATGGTTATGTGACTAGAGAAACGGTGATGACGGAGTTGATAGAATTTTTTTATTCTTAGGTTTTCTCTATCAAGACAGACTTTTCGGTGCTTGTAAGCATTCCAAAACAGCTATTCACAACCGCTCGATTCGCTATCAAATGGAGTTAAAAACTAAAAACTCAATCCTCGCGATGGCAGTACGTTGTAACGTCCATGCTGTCACTGTTAGTTTGTATCATAAATTACGCGATAAATATGTGTGCAACTTTTAGAGTGACCTATTAAAAGATGTTTTAAGGAATATAAATATGTCTACCATTGGTGAATTTTCCACTAAATCCGCTCTGCATTTAAAGGAAAATTACTGGCTTTCCAATTTTCTCCTTGCAGAACTTTCTCACAAAATTTTCTTCTATTAACATATTTGTGAAATTAATGGAATATGGATCCCCGTATTTATGCAATTAACAGCTGTGCAAAGGGTCGTATTAAATAATTACTCGTAAAAGAAGTACTTAGCGTGTCTACAAATAGCAGTCAAATGGAGAAGGCAACTGTTAAAATGGCGCTGCCGTAGCTAGTTCCCAAAAACTAGCTAATATTGTAAAGCCTGCTTGAGGTGGTTTTTTAGCGGCTTCCTTGCTACAACGCTTGCGTAGCACTCGCAATGGCATCCTGCAAATGATTGTTAACAGGCCAGACTGTCCTATACAATGGCGCTGGGTAGAATTAGCTATAGGTACACGAAGATAATTATTATTAGGTGTACCTATGGTGCTACCACACTGAGCCACGAGGGTGGGCTTGGGCAATTTAACTGTGTTTGTGTCCTTACTAACGATACTAATATACTATAAGTCCTTTCTGTTACTAACCCATCAACAAAACAACATATGGACTGTTCATGTATGTGTTCATGTCTGAAATAAAGATTTATTATTATTATTTTTCGGTTCTTTACGTTTCTTCTCATTTAAGAGAGGTTAAGAAACCTTACATACGGGTCGGGACCAAGTATGTAAGGCGAAATTTAGATAGAAAAGGTGGATGACAATGTTGAAGAAGTCAGGAACTTTCGGGTGATGCGACAGGTGTTAAGAATGGTGGTTTTTTGGAGCATGTAAGGTGTGTGAGCAGGCATCTGTAGGGTGTTAAGGCTTTGTGTGAGAGATTTTGGTACTATGCCAGTAGATGAAAGGCAATGGGGACAATATGAACGGTTTGTACTTTCCATTGGGTTTTAATTTCTATGGCGAGATCTTGATACTTACTGAGGTTTTCGGATATGGTGGTTTGAATATTATGTGAGTTAGGTATTGCTATATCTATCAGATAAACTGTTTTATTGGTTTTGTCGTGAACGGTAATGTCAGGTCTATTGTAATGGATAGTTTTATCTGTTATTATTGTTCGGTCCCAGTAAATTTTCTGATCCTTACTTTCTAATATTATTTCTGGTTTATATTTATAATAAGGTATGGTTTCGTTAACTAGTTTATATTTATAAGCTAACTGTTGATGTATAATTGCAGCGACTTGCTCATGGCGGTGTTTACAATCGGTTTGTGCAAGTGATTTACAAGCTCCTGTTATATGATGTATGGTTTCAGAGGCAGTGTTGCAATGTCTGCACAAGTCAGTCGGTTGATGTTGGTCCTTTATGATGTACTTTCTGTAATTACGAGTGGCTACTATTTGTTCCTGTATAGCCAGCATAAAACCCTCGGTCTCGGGAAACAATTCACCTCGTTTGAGCCATTCGTTCGACTTAACTTTGTCGACGTGTGGCTGGCTCAGGTAGGCTCGGTGTCTTCCGTGTAGGGCTTTTGCAGACCATGCTGCAATTATTTGTTGTGTACTTACAATGTGTTCATTTATTTGCGTATTCCTGTTTTGTAGGTTTAGTGGTGTAAGTTTCTTATCTGTTTCCGTAACCTGTTTGTGTAGTGATGAATGTACTGATTTGTTATGGAAGTACGCACTGAATGAAAGTATCTGTTTGTTATATTATTATTATCTCCTTTATTTCGTATATATATACATATAAATTATATTTTTAAATATTAGAATATAAAAATATAAAAACATTTAAAAATATAAAAAATAGTGGCCCACCGGTATCGGGAACAGGGTCCAAGCTACCGGCGGTCTGGGCTCCAGAGAGAGAAACCTCCTAACAATGCGGGCCGTGTCCAAAAGTACCGCCTTCTGAATCAAGCCCTTGATCCAGCTGCCCAACGAGAGCCTCCTCAGGTGTTGGTCGAGGCTCCTGGCTATTAATCCATTGGCTGTCACGACTATCGGTACAATGATCGCTGAGTCCACATCCCACATGTCGACTAAATAAAATTATTATTATTATTATTATTTATTTAGTTTTGCGAAAATGACTGTGTTCAAATTATTTGTCTTCCTCAATGCTCGGAAACTGGAGTCTACCATTTTCCGAAAGACCTAAACCTATAAGATTGTGGCTTAAAGCTATTTTCACATAAAATTATTATAAGCAAACAGAAGTCGAGGTTATATCGGAAACATTTTGAAGAAAGTGTTGACGAAGAAATAAGCAATATTTAAAGTTTTTAATTCTGACTGTTGGAGTTGGAGTTTGCATACATCACAGAGCATAATCTATATACACTGTTGCTATGGAGTTTTTTCCTAACAGTCCTGTCACATTCCTGTATGTCGATAGTATGCACAGAGTACATTATATATACGGGTATAGAGTATTCAGCTGACCTCTACCGTAACCGCCATCTGGTGGCTAACGACAAAACAACTTGCAATGTAGGTAGGTATACGCGAGCGTGCCCAGCTAGCTATAGCTATACATAGGGTTTAGTTCCTTTTTGTTTCTTCACTTTTGTTATTATTTATTTCGTTAAAATGAAACACACAATCGAATATTATAAAGCTTTATTTCGTTTTTAACTTTGAATTACTTATAGCAAAATAAATGTGGAGTAATAACAAACTAATCAATGAAAAATCAATGCAACTATAACTCACAATAGGACTATTGTATTGAACGATTTATTCTCTACAAACAGAACAATTACAAAAAGAAAACTATTATTTATACAATTTTTAAACAATGTTTTATAATATTGGTTGGAGAAAACGATTGCAGCAAAGATAGCAACAATGTCTTCTAAACAAACGTGAACATGAAAACACAAACTTATTTGAGTACAAAAACCCTTACAAAAAAGAAAGAAAAGAATGTTATTTATTTATATTACTTATTTTGCTTATTTTTCCGTCTCTTGCTGTAATATAATAAAGCTTGATTCTGAATTTCATCAGTGGAATCAATATCTTTGGTTGTGCTAGTACCATTTAATAATTTATTGGTCCACTTACACCAATTGTGGGCAAAGAACCTACTTGAGAAATCGAATATAAATTCTATCAAGTCTCTTCTGTGGCGACTGCACTGAATAAATTGTGTATCTACATTTATGTACAATATGGTTTTCATATAATTTTTTAAATTTTTTATATGACTTTTATTTCTTAGAATATGGTGCAGAATATCTTGGATCTCAGAAAAACTTTTTGTTAAATTTTCGCTTGGGTAGCATAGGTATCTTTTACCTTTTATATATTCCCTGTGTTGCAGGTACCTGTTTTTAGATAGGTCATCTGTATATAAAGACCCTTTGCAGTCTTTGCAATTTCTATAAAATTTTTTTGCTTTACGCAGTATGTAACCTGTTACATATTCGAGCTGAGCAATTATTCTGGGGTCCTTCTTTTTTGTTTCGAAATTAATAATTATATCATCATTTAGATCATTAAAATCAATTTCACAGGTTTGCATTTCTTCTTTATTTTTTTGTGTAAAGAATAATTCATCAAAGGATTCAAATACAGCACAAAAATCATCTTCACAATTGGACCCAGGAGAATAATTGCTGCTCATATTATTAACTAGCAAAGACACAAATGCAGCTTCAAACCCAGCACAGGTGGGCGAGTTATTTCTCACACCATGACTACGTATGCTCCCAAAAAAGTTTTCTAGAGGATCTTGGTTAAAATGTCTGCACCAAAATGATTTAATTTGATACTCATTAAATAATTTGTCTCTTAAAATGCCCATATTTTCAACAGTTTTAATCCAATTAATTATTGATGGTACAGTACCTACTAGTACCCCCTTTTGACGTTATATATGTCATCGACTTTAAAATAACTTTGGCTTGCACCCAAATATGTTTGTGTTTTGAAGTAGGTGTAACATTTCGTAATAATTCTTTCCCAGACCGGACACCTGAGTTTTTCATACTTCCATTTAGGGAGTCAAATAAATTGTCCATGAAGATAATAAAATCAGCAGTATCCGTTGTTTCTGCTGGTAGAATGCCATTCTCTGAAAAATTAAAACAAAAATATTAGTTATGCACTTTTTAGGGTAAGTGAAAAAAGCTTAAGTAACTTTATTTCATCACAGTTTTACAACACAAATGAAATTAAATGCATCGTGGGATTTATTGGATCTTAGTTCTCTCTCAGCATTATACTTAAAATATTTGCCTCCAGCACTACACCACCATTTAACTAAGACAACAAACTAGATGTGATGTTTGTAATAAAAACTCAAATAAGTTTGAAATTATATTATTGACTTACCAGCTAAATATCCCATTGTTTTCCCAACAGTTTGGCTAAACAGTTGTGAAGCATATTTAACCTTCATTTTCGGAATTTTATCCCTGTTACAGTGATTTTCTGTTAGGTTTTTTATTATTTTTAATCCTTTGTATGTCGGATTATTTTCGTACAATTGCATAATATGCTCCCATTTTGCCACTTTTACATCACCATTGATTGTAAATTTAAGATTTTTGGTTAGTAAATTATTTCTCATGCCTTTTAGGAGATGTGGGACATCATACAGAGGAATAATTTGTTTTCCTTCAATTTCAAATACAGAATTATTAAACTCAATACTTCTTCTTGCATAATTTTTTCGCGTTTCCTCAATCAGGTAATTTATGGCACTTGTATTTGATGTGCCTTGATCACACACTGTGGCCAAAACAATAAATCCAATAGAGTGGAGCTTCTTTATTACTTCTTTTATTTGTACTGCCAAAGTATCTTTAGGTGTACTTCCTGAGCAAAACGAGTAGTATATGGGCTGTTTATAATTTCTTGTTACACCCCTAATCATAAACACCATCACATGATCTGCTATTTTTCTAATAGATTCACCAGTATGGTTTACAAAACCTGATGATCTATCTTTTTTTCGATTATAATCGAAATGTGGCGCGAGTGCCATCTCATCGAAAACTAAGGTACACAACTTGTCATCACATTTCATTTTCTCGACTTTTCTTTTTAATTGCTCGAAAATGTTTTCATTTATCCCTGGTTTCAGAGAAGCTCTTGAAATCATCCTACTGAGTGTGACAGGAGATGGCAATACAAATATTTTGCTTAACCATCTGTAAGCTTTTGGTCCTATTTTATACATGCTGAGGGCCATTATTTTCTCCTCTTTTGAAAATCGTCGTGCCATTTTAGGTTTACTAATTTCCCGAAACTGCATAACTGTAAAAATTGCAGCCAATGTTTTAAATATCTTTAATGCCGTTTGAAATGCAGTATTTGTGGCAAGTTTTCGAGCTTTCTTCAATCTCCTCTGGTAAGAGTTGTTACTACTTTTCAAGTTTTTAATTTGTTTCGCCAAGTATTGTTCATTGGTAACCACTTTCTTGGTTGTGTCTGAAAGCAAATGAATGAAATATTAACACGAGCTTATGCCTTCAGAGTAAGAATAGCCTCATGATTTCCACTAACTCACAAACCCATTTATTATTTTACATAATAACAAAAGTATATATTTTGATATATCTTATGAAATTTATAAATGAACTAGCTGTGCCCCACGGTTTAACCCACATAAGTTTCGATCCCATGGGAATAACGGGATAAAAATGATCTTATGTTAAGGTGTATGTTTATGGTTTATCAAAACTTTCATGTAATTTATCATGTTTATTTGAGAGATTTGATCCATATGATTGACCCTATTGATTGATGCCATTAAAGTACAGGTTGTTATTATCTCGAATTTTAGCCGGTACGATTCGGCATTAGAATTAAAATAAATACTTTGATCGAAGAGTTGTTTCTTTAAAAAAATAAAGAAATGTTTCCTTCGAGTAAAAGGGGTTTGAAGATTTTTGTATGGAGGGTGGCCCTAACATGATGGCGCCATTTTGATTTTTTTTCAGAATCGCGGAAAAAATAGAAAGTTACATATTTAGATAGAGGACACTTATACAAACAAAAAATGTCATATGACATAATATCCTAAAGCGTCAGGTTTCGGAGTTATTCACCGAAATATAAGTCAAAAACTGAACCCAAAAACAAGGATTTTTTTGTTATTTTCCCTTCTGGTAAGTATATTGAACTATGAAAACATAATTGCATCATGTATAGGTAATATTTTGGTTAAGAGCGAAAGAGACAAAAATATATGTATACCCTCCGCCGAATGAGGACGTATGTTATATGGTATATGTATTATAATGGTGCATGGCATGGACGCGACACCAAGAAAATCCTATTCAGCCTCCCGCTGCCTTCTTGGATGATATTATTTATACCGAATATGATTAAAAATCTTAATGTTTTATCCACTAGGTGCAGTCAATTAATTCATGTGTAAATAACTTAATCAACATGAAGTAACTACAACATAAATACCTAAATAAATTCGAAAAAATTGATATTTTTATCTTTGAATATCTCAGAAACGTGACGCTTTATGATGTTATGTTATATGAAGTTTTATGTTTGTATAAGTGTCCCCTATCCAAATATATGACATTAATTGTGCACCTTGATTTTGAAAAAAAATCAAAATGGTGGCTGATTTTAGGGCCAAAATCTTCAAACCCCTTTGCTCTCAAGTATTTAGGTTACTTTCCCTAGAGATGAGGTTCAAAAATTCCACCCTGTATAGTTAGGATAAATATCTACTTACTTCTTTTGCTAGTAGCAGCAAATTGTTCAGGTGGCAGTTCTTGAGATAGAACAATTCCAGCAGGAGTGCTGCTGGTTCCCTGGTTTGTTACATCCATGGGAGGTGGAAGAAGAATTTCAGCAGGACTGCTGGTACCTTGATTTGTTACATCCATGAGAGGTGGTCTTCCAATGAGAGTAAATCCTGTAAATCAAAAGTTTTTTTTAAATATACCTAATATTTGATAGAAATTACAAAATTATCTAGTCAAGGGGCACATCCACCATACAATAAATTATTAATTTATTTTTTACCATCAAAGAACTTTATAACTAACCACAATAAGGACTATTCTTGCTCGTAGTGCTCCGCGGCTACAGAACCGGGTTGGTAACAGCATGTAGTCATTGTGTTCACGGGATTTTGTTTTCAAACTGGTTAGATATCAACTTCTTTGATGGTACACACAGTAAAATACATTTAGACACAACATTATAATTTTGAGTACAAAAGAACTGCTTATTTATTAAGAAATTTCTTCTTAAGAAGTATAATAATTGATTTTAATATTAATTATAGAAATATATACCTATATTTCTAAACTTAGCCTTATTATTTTAGAATGAAAAAGCCTTTTACCTGGTAAACAAAGTCGAGGTATGGCATCAGCACTTAAGAATTTGCTTCTTGTGTGGTACCGAGCTTCAAAGTGCAAATGACAAACACGGCGGCGTTTAAAAATGATGTCATTATCCAATGCCAGAACGGATCCTCCAATATTGTAAATCCAGGTTCTAAAGCGTTCAGGATCCTTGTTAGGGTTAGGAAATTTGTGGAGGATTTCCTTTTCCGAACCTAAAAGAAGATATTTATTACTGAAAAATTAAGATATATATATTTTCAAAACTAAGTTTGGTATGATCATTGACATATTATTTTGTACTTCCAAACAATACCAGTTTATATAGTCACGAAGTAGACAGATGAAGTCAGTATCTATATATAGTATTTGTCAGTATGCTAAACAACGCTAGACAAGTTGATGCAGTTTTTACTATCCTCTATAGAATGTCTTGAGTAAGGTTAGAGGAACTTAAAACGCAAAGTGGGTGGCTAGTTTTGAATTATAGCATTTTAAAGTATTCAGTATTATTATCTTAAATTTTACGGGATAAAAAGTATTTGCCTGTTTTTCTTAGGGCTTTCGAGTAATTTTGACGTGAAGAATCCGCCCCTAAGGCTACCCACCGACCAACAAAAGGCACGGTTTCATTTGAATGCTTTGTCCCAATTATTTAAAGAAAAGCTAAATCAAAATCTCTTACCACAATTCGGTACACAGCATATTTTTTCTGACGACATTATAGAAAATCGGAGTCCAATAGAGGTTGCCGGGGTCAACGGGAAAATAGTATGTTCGTCGGAGTCCAGGAGAGAGCACGGGTAAACAGAAAAGAATGAAGTCACAATAATCCAAAAAACATAGCCAGGTCGTAAATAAAATCCACAGTTATCAATTCCAAAACGCATTCTACGGGTTCGAAAAAACACCAAGAATGACAAATAAATATCAATATTGTGTAATGGCCGACTATGACGTTCCTTTACCAAACCAGTTTTTAGGGTGCCAATATTTCACTTTAATTTTAATTTGGAAACCATCTAATACATTTACGGTAAATCTTCAATTAGGAAAATAATAATAATTACAGGTCAACTTCTTCTTTGCGAGAAGTACAAACAAAAATAATTTCAATAAACTATGTAACTTTTCTTTGGCGTTATTTTAAAAAGCGTGAAATGAAACATATCATTCTTTTGGTGTTGCGCAGTGTTGCTACAAAAATATATTATATATTTTTTATTAATTTGGTTTTATTTTTTTTTATTTGTATTTAATTATATATATTATAGATTTAATTATATACATCTTCGGAAACTATTTTATGTTTTTTTTTAAATTTCATTTTGTATAATAAGGAGCACAGATGCGCCATCTGTTGAGTAACGATCAAACTATACCCCGAGCCTTTTTCCCCATACAAAATAAAAATGTACTAAGTGCAAAGACCCTGATAGTATGTGTACAAAAATGATGATGTTTTTTGTTTCCTGATGTTTCTGGGATACTAATCCCAGAAACATCAGGCGTTAATAAAGAACAGTACCGGCAAGATTATTCTAAAAGCAGATAGAGAGAATGATCTGTACGGCATGAGATTTGACGAAGTAGAAAAGGCCAACGCAGTAGAAGAAGATACAAATATTATGAAGTGGCACAAGAAACTCGGACATCTAAATGAATTTGACTTGAAAGCAGCATTCAAGAAAGAATAAAAGGATTAGAAATTAAAGAAAAATAAAAGTTGGGAGACTGTGAAACGTGTCTGAAAGGAAAGATGACGAGCTTACTATTTAATACCCCAGACGGTATAAAGACAAAAAGCCACTGGAAATTATACATACCGACGTGTGTGGACCTATGCAAGTTGAAACTCATCCTGGATCAAAATACTTCGTGACTTTTATTGATGATTTCACTAGATATTGCTGCGTATATTTCATGAAAAATAAAAGTGAGGTATTCCGGATATTCACAGAATACAAAAACATGATTGAAAATGCATTAAAGCATAAAATAAAGTATCTACAATTGGACAATGGTACCGAGTACATTAACAAAAATGTTAATGATTATTTAATGCAGCATGGAATACAACGCAGATTAACGTCACCCTACACACCTCAAAGTACTGGACTTGCAGAGCATAAAAATCCGACATTAGTCGAGAAGGCGAGATGCCTAATGCTTGAATCAAGTGTTCCAGAGGAGCTGTGGGCAAATGCCATTCATACAGCAAACTATGTAACGAATAGATGCCCAACCAAAGCCCTGAACGGACAGACGCTTTTCCAAAAATGGATTGGTCGTGAACCATCTCCAAGACACCTACACATATGCGGTCAGAAAACTTTTGTCCTAAGGAAAGGACCTAAAAGAGAATGGAAATTTGCTCCTCGAGCCACCGAATGCGTATTTGTTGGATACGCAAAATGTGCCAGTGGTTACCAAAGTCAAAGTCAAATCATTTATTTCAAATAGGCACAAAAAAGGCACTTTTGAACGTCAAAATTTACAAAAAAATAGAATTGATTCTAGTTGCCCCTTCTAAAAGGTAGTTTCGTATGGAGAAGAATGGGCTCCACCGTTACTCTTTTAAAATGTTTTACAATATTATATAGGTTCACATTAATTATGTAATTATATGTGAAGACGATGCACCTATAATAAAATTACTATACCACAATAGGTAAAAAGAATTAAATTAATGCAAAGACAGGTAAATTAATTATGTGATAGATACATGGTGCGCATGGTACCGAATCTTCGTTCCTGATTCACAAGAATTCATAATGAGCAGAGACGTGAAATTTGTAAATACCATGTTTTACGGAAAGGACTGCAAATTTTGAAGAAAAAAGGGATAATAGAAGAGAAATAAATAAAAGAAATACTGATCAGACAGTAAAACTTAAAAGGCAACAAGAAAAAGAAACAATTCAGAATATACAAATCGACGTAAAAATTAAACATAAATAGCCAAAATCTGACGCAGTACCTAGTTCTTCGACGCAGTATGAAACCCCATCACTGACACAGCTAAATACTCCACCACACGATGTTTTCGGAGACACGTTCAATGATGCACTTGATGAATTTAATGAAAATTTTGATGAAGCTGTAATCGAACATCATGAACTAACGAAGGCGAAACAGTTCATGATGATGCCAATACCAGAAGACCATCTCAAAGAAAAAGACAATTGCCAATATGGGCTAAAGATTATGAGATGGAAGGCAGAAACGACGAGGAAATGACTACTAATATTATGTATCTATGCGAAGAAGAAGAAGAAGAGGGAGATGAAAGGTACTGGCATGATGCCATAAAGGCAGAAATTAGAGCACACGTAAGTAACTGTACGTGGAATATCGCAAAACGAGAAATAGTTATTTGTGCAACAAGAGAGCAAAGTCGTTTTTTGCTGCGAGTGCTGATTTTGAATCCTGAGCAAGCGAAGGATTCAACGATTGAATCACGAGCGTAGCGAGTGATTCTAAAGTTGAATCCTGAGTGTGGCGAGGGATTCAAAGGCACGAGATGCAAAAACTTTGCTCTCGTGTAACACACATAACTTTTCACTTCAGCAGCGCGAACACTTTAGGAGATAAAATAATAAACAGGAATAGATTGAAATAACTATTTATTGTGAATCAAAATAATTAAGATTGTAGGTAGAGGTACCAATTTAATAAAATGGAACATTTTAAAAGTTAAAAGTAAAATTACTGCAATTCTGCAAATTAAAAGTAACCCGCTCTTTTATTTAAATTAAGGCGTGTTCGGAAATAGCACCCATGATATTTTATTATTCAAAATATATTACGTAACCTTATTGAAACTAGAAATAAATATGAAACCTAAATTATCAAGCCGAAACCAAAGATTGATTTTAGCGAGTGAATTAAGTGAATTGTGTAGTGAAAGCGTTGTGCTAAATAATACCTCCCGCCGCTTGACAGGATTATTAAAAAATAAGACTTGTTATCGAGCAACATATAAATATATTAAAAACGCTTTCGAAGAAATTTAGTGAAGGAAATTAAATAAACTAAAGACTTGGCTAAAAGGTCTTAGCAACCAGGCCATAAAAATATTTATAAAAAAAAAAAAAAGTCGAATTCAAAATCGGAACTTCGAAAGGGCAGGTCTTTGTCTCTCTCTCTTTCTAATGGCGGGAAAGAGATAGAGTGTGAATGTTTCGAATTGTATGATTAACCCAAGGATGAATAAGATATACGCGGCTTTCTGAAAAAAAATAATTAAAAAGTTACTTGGTCTCACTCAGTGAGCAAAATCGCATTTTGCTCACTGATTTCAGGCAGCAAAACCTACATGTTTGAGCTACTGAAGTGAAAAAGAAATTAATCTTGTAGATTTCTAAATGATCTTAAAAAAAAAGATAGGTCAGAAAAACACGGAGGTAAAGAAAGCGAGACTAGTTGCAAGAGGATTTCGGCAAAGACCTGGAAAAGATTATAATGAGCCATATTCTCCCGTTGCAAAGCTAAGTTCAATTAGAAGCATCATCGCTATATCTGTGGAAGAGGAATTGAAACTTAACCAAATGGATGTCACAACAGCTTACCTAAATGGCGTGCTAGATAAGAAAATAGCAATGGAGATGCCAGATTACTTGGAAGAATATGTGGAAGAAAGTGGTTACAATGATTTAACACTGTTCCATAAAGCTAAGAAAATGTTAGAGGACTTGAAAAAGATAAAAGATGTGAAAGAAAGATGAAAGATGTGTTTCATATGTGGCTATTACAGGGTAAACTTAAATCCGGACATATTTATGATAACATGTGTAAGTCTAGAAAATTATTTAAATCAAAATTAAAATACTGTCAAAACAATGAGGATCAGATAAGAATGGACATTATTGCAAAACATCACACTGATAAGAAATTCAATAAATTTTGGAAGTCAACAAATTAATTAAACCCAAGGTCGAGCCTTCGGGTGAGTGTAGGTGACGCTCATGACCCATGCGACATTGCTGGCCTCTTCCAACGCCATTTCAAGGTGGAGTCACCGCTTGGGCCGGCAGCACAGGCAGAGCTGGGCAAAATACATGCTTTGCTTTAATTAAAATACAAATTACAAAATACTTTCTCGCATGTATTTAAAATACGAAATACAAAATATTTTAAAGTCGTGTAATTGAAATATAAAATACAAAATATTATTGTTATAGTATTTTAACTATTTTTATTTAAAATACAAAATACATTCAGAGCCTTTTAATATAATAAATTGTCGTAAGTGCCCTAATGTAAGAACGACATTAACTTGCACACTTGAAAGTATCATATTGCTTATGTGATTTTAGAATATGGTACAAGTACCTACTAGGTACTATACCAGAAAACTTTACAAGCATACAATTTGATAAAATTGATAACTTTTTCTATATATTTTTTTATAATTTTGTCAAATTTTAGATTTGTAAAGTTTTGTGGTATAAGGCCTAAGTGTTAGGGAATGTAAATATAACTAATCCAGCGCAGCGTATTTATCAGTAAAAGAAGAATGACCTTTCATGAACACTAGATTTTTAAATGTGCCGTCAGACAAAAAGCCTCTTGTTGGGGAATGAATAAGACCTGCTAAAGAAAACAAATTTTCTACGGGTCCACTGTCGCCTTTTCATTGCTTTTTCTTATTTTTTAAATGTAAATGTAAAATAAAATAATTATTCACTGCCATAAAATATAGAGCGACCGTTGCATCCATTTTCATATTTTGTGTTTGCTGTTGCAATAAACTTCACAGAAATGTGGCCATGCACATTCGCCGTAGGCAGAAGGGGAAGGTTTAATCGCAGAATATTATCGCAATGTGTGCGGCCCAAGCATAATAATAAAAATTACAATTGACAAGATACTTGAAAATTGACGAACAGTACAGGTATAGTGTTGCCAACTCCAAAGATTGACATAATTATACCTACTGCTCTGGATTCTAGTGTTTTTAGTTTATGTATAAATATGCAGCTTATTTTAAATTTTCATAAATAAGATCGCTAAATGTATTTATGTTAAAATGTATTTGAAGGCATAAGTATTTGAAATACTAACTACAAAATACCTCAGCATCAGGTATTTGAAATATCAATTACAAATTACATTTTAAGGAAGTAATTGAAATACAAATACCAAACACGTATTTGTATTTCTAATACGTATTTCAATTACAAGTAATTCAACTACTGCCCAACCCTGAGTACAGGTGCTTGATGCTGAGTGTCAGCATGAAGACGTTAGTATCAGCTTTACAGCCAAGGATGTAGCTGTCATTATAAACCCGTCGCGCGTCAAATTACAGACACAATAGAAATTCTATTGTTATCGGTACACATGGTGTACACTTGACATGCGAAGAGTTAAAAAGACGGTGAGAGGTAAGTATCCAGGTCATGATGACCTTAGCATCGAGCACTAGAAGCACGCTGGTGTGCATCTACCGAGGATACTCGCAATGTTGTTTAATCTGTGCATCAGCCATAATTACTTACCTAATGATCTCATGTACACGGTGGTAGTTCCGATCGTAAAAAACAAAACGGGTGGTGTGTCGGATGTATCTAACTATAGGCCTATCTCGCTCGCTACTGTCATAGCCAAGGTGCTGGACAGGCTGCTTGACAGACAGCTGGAGAAGCACCTTCACATACATGACGCTCAGTTTGGTTTCACGCCTGGTTTGTCGACTGAGAGTACTATCCTCTGTCTCAAGCAGACTGTGCAATAGGTACTACACGGCTAGAAATACTCCAGTGTACGCTTGTTACCTAGACCTCACGAAAGCGTTCGATTTAGTAAATTATGTCATGCTGTGGCACAAGCTGCACAGTGAGACACAGGTGCCGAGTGAGATAGTGTCGATATTTAGGTATTGGTACAGTCACCAGCGGAACAGTGTGAAGTGGGCGGGAGTATATTCCGACGTGTACGGGTTGGATTGCGGTGTGAGGCAGGGGGGTTAACATCGCCCCGCTTGTTCAACCTTTACATGAACCAGCTGATCGGCGAGCTCAGCAGTGCTAATGTGGGTTGCTCAATAGGCGGAGTGCCTATTAATGACATCTGCTATGCGGATGATATGGTGCTGCTGAGCCCGTCGGTTGGGGGGTTGCTGAAACTCCTGCGCATTTGTGAGACATATGTTGGGACTCATGGGCTCAGGTACAACCCTAAGAAGAGTGAGTACATGATTTTCAAAGCTGGTACCAAATGTTTGTCTTTTATACCTTCGATCACTCTTTGCGGTGCTAGTCTGAATAGGGTTACCCATTTTAAGTACCTAGGCCACTGGGTCACAGATAACTTGTCTGATAATGAAGACGTCGAGCGGGAACGTAGGGCGCTGTCGGTTCGCTGTAACATGTTGGCACGTAGGTTTTCACGCTGTACTGAACAAGTAAAGGTGACCTTATTTAAAGCCTATTGTCAGTCTTTTTATACGTGCAGCCTATGGGCCAACTATGGGCAGCGAGCATACAGTGCCATAGGCGTACAGTACAACAATGCGTTTAGGGTACTGTTAGGGCTGCCGCGGTTTTGCAGCGCTTCTACTATGTTCGCGCAGGCGCAAACTGATGACTTTTATGCTATTATTATGCGGAATGGTAATATCGACAATCATTGTGCGGCGCGCTTATCGATCTATCACCATTATATCAGGCTTATTGGCGACAATAGTCCTGTCAGTAATGATAGACCGATCCCAGTACAACGTGATATGGTCATTTTCGAGAACTGGGTCGGGCACATACTTGTAGTACGATACCTCAGAATCCACTAGTTTATATTTCAAAGCAAGTTGCTGGTGAATAATCCTGGCTACTTGGTTATGCCTGTGCAAGTACTCGCCGTTAGCTAGACGAGAACAACCAGAGATAATATGTCTGGTGGTCTCACCCGGACGATGGCATGCCCGACACACGTCAACCGTCCCATCTTTCATAATATGTCTCCGGTAGTTATTCGTCAAGATAACTTCGTCCACAGACGAAACCTTCAGTTTCCCCGAAAAGGTCACCAAAACGTAGCCAGGATACGGACGCTAAGAAATCTACACCGGGCTCATGAAGAGCCCGATAGAAGCGGCCGTGAAGCTCCTTGCTTTGCCATACCTCCTTGCGGTCATTGGTAGTAAGTACCACAGGTTTGCGCCAATTCTCTTTAGCCATGGAGAACGGGGTGAGTCCCTTGTCCACTGCTACCACATCACGGTGCATACCCACCTCGGTTTTAAAAAAATATTCCCTGAGATTGCACATTTCGCGGTTGTGGAGGGTCATTGCATTTAAAAAGCCTCGACCTTCCGCGGTATGTACAGTCTCATCACCGATGATCGTGGGTGATGCATCCAGTTTGCGGTCAGCAGTGTACGGACCCTCCTATCTAGGGCGTCGAGTTCAGTCTGAGTCCATTTGAGTATGCCGAAAGACTACATCAAAACCGGCATGACCCAACCGTTGAAGGCCCTTGTTTCCGCCTAACAGAAGACTAATTAATACTTTCTTCAGGCGACCAAAGAAGCGCTCCTTCAACGATTGCTTCATGTCAGCAACGTTGATGCCTAACGCTTCCGACATACCCAAATACTTATAGCTTTCGGATGAGGAGAGTGATCTTAGGTGTAAGGAATCCGAAAGTTGAATTCCCTCGGATTCCATAATCTCACCTCGCTTTACATGCATGACTGCACATTAGTCCACACCAAATTCCATCCTGATGGCGTTACTGAAAGTTTCAGTTACCTTCAGTAGCTCCATCAGTTGCAATTTGTTGGGTGCAAAGAGTTTCAAGTCATCCATGTAGAGGAGATGAGATATGATCTGACCACCTCTCCTCAACCGATAGCCTAGACCTGAATCCTCAAGTAGTGTGCTTAAAGGATTCAGGGCTAAGCAGAACCAAAGTGGACTCAAACTGTCGCCCTGAAATATTCCCCGTTTAATCCATACAGGCTCATCGCTCCCCTGGATCCGTCGACACCCTGGATAGCGAAGAACCATTCTCCATTGCCCCATACACGAACTAAGGAAGGTGCGTAGAGTTATATCTATCTTGTACAACTCCAGCACCCTCATGAGCCATGTATGTGGCACCGAATCGTAGGCCTTCTTATAATCTATCCAGCATGTCGACAGATCCTTGCGGGATTGACGAACCTGTTGGCTTATGGCCATATCGATGAGGAGTAGCTCCTTAGTACCGCGGGACCCGTTCCTACATCCATTTTGAGAGGCTGACATAATCGAGTTACTTTCAATGTGCGTATTAATTTTCGCTCTCAAAATGGATATAAGAAGTTTATAGACCGTCGACAAACACGTGATCGGTCGATAATTCTTGGGATTCGTGGGACTACCTGACTAGTGAGCAGGTGGGTAACGCCTGTTGTTAGAAACTGCGGAAGCGATCCAGACTCTAAAGATGACTGGAACTGAGATGCCAGGCGGGCGTGTGAACTAATTAGCCATTTCAATCCAATCCAATCCGCAATCTGCAATCCGTCCGGTCCCGGTGACTTCCAATTCGGTAACGGACGGACTGCTCTGGCGACGTCTAGTGGCGTAATTAGGACTGCTTCCATTTCTGGTACAGTTTCACACGCTCGCCCGACATCCCGCATCCAGCCAGCCTCAGCGTGACAGACGGGCACAGACCAGATGTTGCGCTAGAACGTACTCGTGGCGGCATCATCCGGGCGGCACTCGTCCGTCACATTTTGTTCAGGTCGCTCCCAAGCTCTATACACCCATCTCTCATCGCTCTGGAACATGCGATTCTGTATGTACCGATCAACCCGCCGCTTACACCGCCGAATACGGCTCGCCCATGCACAAAGTTTCTGCTTCAGGAAGTCGATGCGCTCTGTGACACGGGACATGTAATCTCGAGGGCTGATTCCAGTCCCCGAGAATGCCCGCCTTACAAAGCGCATCACCCGTGGTCGTGTATTGCCCTCCCTGAAGCAGTATAGTTTGCCGATGAGTACCCTGGCCTCATCTATACGACGTTCGATCCTGCACTGCCAGGCTGGTACGGTTGGTTTTGGTCGAGTAGCCCTCATTGCCGGTCCCGTCTTCGACCCCTGCACTTGCGGATGCGGAGGTTGAAAAGATCGCCCGCATCTGCATGATGCAGTGTGGGAAGATGGTGGGTGCCCGCATGGAGGCCATTGAGGCAAGGCTCCTGCCGGCTGAAACATTCCGCCCACCGCTCGCTGCGGACAAGCGGAGAAAGGAGGGGCCCGCTAAGCAGGGGCCACTAATAGCTGCGGCGGCAGAGACAAGCCGCTCCGGGAGTGGGACCAAAAAACCCGCCAAGGGTACGTCCGTGCCCACTTCCCGGGCTACTGCGCCACCGGCGACTGCTCCACCGGCGGCTGCGCCACAGCCGGCCGCGCCCGGGCCTTCCACGGAGGCCTGGACGACGGTCGTCAAGAGGGTCCGCCGTAAGGGGCGGAAGACGGCACCACTGGCACCGGCTGGAGCACCGACACCGGCACCTAAGAAGGCTCACAGACCGCCTAGGGTCAGAGCCCCACGCTCCGCGGCTGTAGTGATTACGCTGCAGCCCGGAGCCGTCGAAAGGGGCATTAAATAAATAAAATAAAATAAAAATATTTTATTTCAGACAAAAAAGTCCATAGGCAAGGCAAAGTTGTTAGTAACAAGAATTTAGCTTATAACTAATGTTAGTAATTAAAAAAAAATAAAATAAAAAGAAGAGACTAGACATACCGTCTACTCCTGCACAATAGGCTCATCGGTCTCGCACCACATGGAGTTCAATGAACCTACTGAGCAGAACAGTGTCGGTTCTCTCGCCAATCATCCTCAGGACGCTATTCAGGCTGCCCCGTACTCGTCGCACCATCGACGCAACTTTTTTACGCATAATTGCGTAGAAGTCATCTACGCTGGCGTTAGTAAACATGCCGGATGCACTACAATATCGAGGGAGCCGAAACAGAGCCCTGAACACATTATTATATTGGACGCGCAAGGCATTGTAGGCTTTTTGTGTAAAATTTGCCCACAGGCCGCTCGTGTAGAACGTCTGGCAGAATGCCTTGAACATTGTTATTTTAACAGGAGCAGTACACCGAGCGAACCTGCGTGCCAACATATTACCGTGCACCGACAATGCCCTGCGCTCCCTCTCAATGTCTAATTCGTCACTCAAATTCTCTGTTACGATGTGTCCCAGATATTTAAACTGTGCAACACGACTTAGAGGTACACCATTAAGTAATATAGGTGGTATAAAGATATTGTTTTTATTTTTACACTTAAATAACATGAACTCACTTTTACTTTCGTTGTACCTCAGGCCATGTTCCACAGCATAAACTTCACACACCTTTAACAGCTGTCTGAGACCCCCAATTGAGGGGCTCAGCAGCACCATATCATCGGCATAACTCAAATTATTTACACATATGTCATCAATATGGCATCCAATATGCATGCTGCTGAGCTCCTCAATCAGATGGTTAACATATATATTAAAGAGCCGTGGCGAAGTCAGCCCGCCCTGCCTGACGCCACACTCTAAAGAATATTCCTCTGAGTATACATTTCCCCACCTTACTATATTAAGCTGCTCACTGTACCAGTAGGCGAGGATATTCACGAGATCAGCTGGGACACCAGCAATTCTTAATTTTGTCCAAAGCTTGTTATATGACACCAGATCAAAAGCTTTGGACAAATCCAAGAAGCATGCATATACTGGAGTTTGCCTTTTTACATAATAGTCAACAGTGTGTTTCAGAGACAGTATTGCACTTTCAGTTGACAACCCCTCTCTGAAACCGAACTGTGTATCCTGTAATGTTACAAAACGATCAAGTTTTCTATCTAATAACCCATCAAACACTTTTGCGATTATAGTAGCTAAAGAAATCGGCCTATAATTGCTTCTATCAGTGATGTCAGCAGTGACATTTTTCACTATTGGCACAACCACAGTTCTCATAAGATTAGATGGTAAATATGAGTGCCGTATGCAAAAAGTGTAAAACATGGCTAACACCCTATACAAGTGTACTCCCCCATGCTGCAAGTGCTCAACACTGAGTCCCTCATGACCTGGTGACTTCCCTCTTTTCATGTTTTTAATAATGTCAGCCACATCCTTACTTGAAAATCCAATAGGCTGTTGTACTGGGCAACGTTCAGTATCAGACACCGAGAGCAAGGAAGATCTCACCTGGAAATGATCCTTAAATGAATTTGCAATCATTTTAGCATCACTGATGCCTTCAACGCACACGGGCAGGCTAGCCTTACCATTTAAACGTTTAGTGCCCTTCCAGAATTTATTAAATTTCTTAGCAGAATGTTGTGAGGCAAGTATATCCATTTTTATCTGCTCCTGGTTGTTCTGACAGTACTTTAAGCGTGACTTGAAAACTCGTCGACTTTCACACATTTTATCATATAAAGAACCACTAACTGGTTTACCCCCTAAGACATACAATTGATGGTCCAGCCTAGCCTGCCCGTGGGCGTCTTTGACATGCTTGTTCCAACCATGGACACACTTAACATTAGTCGGCTTCCTAGGTAAGAGATTGCGACTGTTTGCCGAAGCCTGACTTAATATATTAACAATATTGTTATATAAGTTGTCAATTACAGATCGGTGTTGTATGTTCTGACACATACTGTCAGCACATTCATGAAGTTCAACAGGAAACATAATTTTTCTGAAGTCATTGTTACAAATTTCATGATATTTCTGAATTTCCTCTAAATCTCTTACCCCCCATACAATATTATTACGTAGATAATTGTGAACTTCTACTTTAGCTTTAATTACATCTAAATTACAAGTCACCTGTAAAGGGAAATGGTCTGACAAATATACATCATTTAGAACCATAATATTCACCACAGACTGCCATGCTGACTTGGTTACCACGCAGTGGTCTAGCCATCGCTTACACCCATGTGCTTCACTTTGAAAAGTATAAGTTTCAGATAACATACCTAATTTGACTAGATCGGCACATATCCAGTCATTTTCCTCACAAAAATCAAGAAGTTCACTACAAAACGGCGCATTAGGATGTGCATTGAAATCCCCTAACATAAATACTACTTCAATACTATTGTCTTGTATAATTGCATTCAACTCACCCAAACACTGAGTAAATTCCGGCAAGTTCACAGTTTGGTCAGTAGGCATATACACGCACATAACTAACATTTCACGTCCAGCTCCAGTCATTACTTTAATCGCAACAATACGCTCACTTGTGCACTTCACCACCGTAACATTGCGAAAGGCACTTTTCCGCCACAGTATTGCAACCCCGCCGTGAGGTCTGCCTCGTAGCACTCCAGCAGTCAAGTCCACCACCGACTTCCCCGTGTAGCCGAAGTTGTCGTCAATATCACCCAATACTTGTGTATCGTAAGGTAGCAGCCAAGTTTCTTGGAGGGCTATCACATCCGCCGATTTACACAAAGTTCTCACACATTCCATACTTCTTTTAATATTTTTGCAGTTATAACTTACTAATGTACTATCCATTTAATTGTATGTCATCTTTATCGGAATTCCGTGGTCTAAATCGTATGAATCTCCTAAATGTTATCCCATCAGGCCACAAGTTATCATTTAAAAAGGTATCAATTTTGTTCATGGAGACGAATATTTTAAAAGAATTGTACGGCCTTTCTTTCTTCATGATAACTTTTTCAAGAGAGACTTTTTCCTTCGTCTTATTATATATATATTCACATATGTCGGCCTCTAGTGTATCTTTGTTTACATTGGAAATAAACAAAGGAATGGTGGAGACTGGGTGTGCTAGGAGAGTGGCAGTTACGAGGTGGTCTTTACATTTCTCAAAAACGCACTAGAGGTCTGGTGTCCACGGCACAGGCTTGGCACCCTTGAGCTGTGTAGAAGCCAGGACATCGTTCAGTGGAGCTTGAAGCTCGGCGGCTTTCAGGAGAAAACGGCGATAGAAATTAATCATCCCTAAAAATCGCCGCAGGCCTTCCACTGTTTTGGGTAGGGGAAAATTGCGCAAAGCCTCTATCCTTTCCGGTGGTGGGCGAGTACCATCCTTTGAGATACAGTAACCAAGGAATGTCACCTCTGCAGCGGCCAGCACGCACTTAGAAGGGTTCACGACGACGCCATACTCGGATAGTCGCTGGATAAGGACGTACAGGTGTTGGGCGTGCTCTGCAGCGTTTTTGGAGACAACCAAAATGTCGTCGACGTAAGGGTAGCATAAATCGAGTCCTCTCACGACCTCGTCCTTAAAGCGCTGAAAAGTCTGCCCAGCGTTACGGAGACCGAAGGTCATGAAAGGAAATTCGAATAATCCGAAGGGTGTAGTAATGGACATCTTGCAGATCTCCGCCTCACACACTGGTATCTGTTGGTACGCTTTGACCAAGTCTACGGTGCTGAAGATCGTGGCACCAGCAAGGTTGTGGGAGAAATCAGCTATGTGTCTGACAGGATAACGGTCTGGGACCGTCCGAGCGTTCAGCACTCGGTAGTCCCCACAGGGGCGTTAGCCGTCTTTACCTTTGCGAGCCATATGCAGCGGTGAAGCCCAAGGACTATCTGAAGGTCGCGCAGTTCCACATCGCACCATTTCCTCAAATTCCTTCTTCGTAGCCAGAAGTTTCTGAGGCGCGAGTCTACGAGGTCGACAAAAAACAGGTGGTCCGTTGGTAGTCACGATGTGATAAACCGTTGAATGCTTCATGGTCCTTGGGAGGCCAGGTGGTCGAGTAATATCCGGGAATTCCAATAAGATTTTGCTAAATGGTGAACCCTCAGCGGCAACTGTTTTCACGCTTGGTTGGTTCACTTGAGCGATGGTAGCAGGTACAGACATTTTCGTGCTGCCATCTATAAGACGCTGGCCGCGACAGTCGGGCAGCAGATTATAGTATGATAAAAAGTCGGCCCCAATGATTGGTGTGCTTACATCAGCTATCACGAAGTTCCACCTAAAGTCTCGGCGGAGACCTAAATTTAAACGGAGAGCTGTGGTGCCGTAAGTTTTTATTGAGCTACCGTTGGCTGCACGGACGTCAAAGTCAGTAGAGCTGTAACGTCCCTTGAGAAACTGACGTGGAAAACAACAGAGATCGGAGCCAGTGTCAATCAAAAACCGACGTTTTGATTCCGAGTCCAGGACAAATAAACGGCGGCCAATTAGGCAGCAATCAGTTTCCGGCACTATTGATTGCTCACGGCTTTTCCCTTTTGATTAGAATCGCAGGTGCAAGGGTTTATACATTTATTAGCTTTTTCCCGGAATCTTTTGTGGTACCAGCATAATTGGTCCCCAGTTTGAGACGATGAGCGGGATTGCGACTGAGCGCGACTCATTGATCTTGAGCGTCGAGACTGTCCTACTGCTTTGTCTCGAGTGAGAGTATCAACTTTCCTTGTCAACTCCTCAATTCTACGCATGATGTTTCCAATATCAAATGCGGCGGCGGAGTGAACTGATGCTGAAGGGGCAGGCGAGGTCTCAACTATACTGTCCGCAATTTCCGCAACCTTGTTAAGTGGGAGGTCCACTTGAGCCATAAGAATTCTCTGTACCTCGGGTGGGAGGCGGCGCATCCATAATTCTCTAAGGATGCCTTCATCTCCCACCGATGTACCAGCCAAAGAGCGTAGGTGGCGGAGAAATGCACTAGGCTTTCGGTCCCCAAGTTGTTCTTCGCTTAAAAGCTGACGTGTGCGCTGGACCTTAGAATCCGATAAGCGTCTGATTAGGTCCCTTTTTAGGTATTCGTATCTGTCTTCTGTAGGTGGGTTTGCTATTATGTCTTCTACTTCTTCAGCTACGCGAGCATCCAAAACAGACAGTATGTGCCCATATTTAGTGGCATCCTGAGTTATGCCAGCAATTTCAAATTGTGCCTCCGCCTGTGCAAACCATATGACAGGTTTTTCAACAAAAAAATGTTGCAGTTTGACAGAAACACCTGCAACGCTTGTAGTTGTAGAAGATTGAGGTTGTGATTGAATATGGGCGAGCTGTGCCCTTCTGCTTGAGAGAATTTTCTTCGTTAGACATAGTTAAAACAAAATATGAATAAATAAAGGAATCAAGAAAACCAAATTAAATTATTAAAGGTTAAATTTGATACCAAATATTATTTGCCACAATCCACATTTGACTTCTGCGGCCGTAAATAAAATATAACTCACATGCAATTATAAGTAATATTATGACAAACAATGTTAAAGCAAGAACACAATGACTGAGCAAATTATGATAAATAAACTTATAAGTATAATCAAAATGTCTATTTAGTATTGTTTCTCAATGCTATCTTGTTTTTATAATATCAAATAATACAGTTATCACAAAAAGTTACAGTAATTACTGGTATTGTAAAAAGAAAATAAAAAAATTATATTACATATACAGGGTTACTGGTAACTCGACGTATTCCTTGCAGGACGTCATAGTAGGGTTAAAATGCAACAAATTAAGCCACCAAATGTTCTACCGAAATTCAGTAGTTTTTGAATTAGTTAAGAGATTTAGTTTTTTTAAGAAAAATCCCAGATTAAATCATTTGAAACCAATTTAAAAATGATTTACGGCGCGACTGTACTGAAATTTAAGTTATTATCATAGTTGACGCCGTAGCAGACCTTTGTTAATAATTAAAAGTTCAATAATGCCTAAAACTTTGGCAAATATCACTAACCAAACATTTAATTTTTTTGTAATTTTTGCTATTACTGCATAAAAAATGTAGTCTAGTGCAAAAAAAAAAATACTACACCTGGTGTACAAATTACTAGGAAAATATCCTTGTCTTATCAGTTATTCAGAAAGGTATGATTGTCAATACTTTTGCATCTGTGCCAGGGAAGAGAAGAGTTTTATGGGGGGCAGGTAAAATTGCGAGACGGTCAACCTATTGTTTCGTATTCGTATTATTCGTAGTTTTTACCTGCGCTTGAACTCCAACCACTCGGGGAGCTTTGTGATTGGTCGCTATTGTTCTCTCGGCATGACAGAGGGTGCGATTTTGCAAAATTTGGTCGTCAGCGTTAGTTAGTTTCAACTCTACGTCGCGCAAGCTCATGTTTTGTTACTGGCTATTTCCCTAACTGTTGCTGCGTATCTTGCTCTTGTGCTGTGCTGTGCCTTCATAAGCGCTGACTATGGCTGCATATTCTAATCCTGAATACGCTGACATAATGTACTGTTACGGATTTTGTGACGGTAACGCTGCTGAGGCGCGGCGAGAATATCAACTTCGCTTTCCCAACCGTCGACTCCCCCACGTTAGTGTCTTCGGATCGACTTATCGGCGAATATCTGAAACTGGCAGCGTCCAAAGAAGCAGGCAAGTTGACACTGGTTGTTCCCGGAGATACACGGCTGAGCACGAGGAGCTTATTCTTCAACGTTTTATTGACGATCCTAACACATCGACAAACATCGTAGCGCGTGAGCTTGGTATCCCAACAAGCAAAGTAATCTTATAAAAAAATATGATAAGTGTATTAACACTTATAAGATTCTTATAAGTGCATTAGTGTAGACTATTTTACTTATAGTAGCATTTCACAAGCCTTAATTTACTCAGGAGCATTTGCTTCTATAACTTAGTCTTCTAGTAAATACAAGTTTAACTTATAGAACAGTTATAAGACTCATATACTTATAAATGCATTTCACAAGACTAAATATACTCAAGACCATTGGTTGCTATAACTAAGTCCTATAGCTACTACAAGATTAACTTATAGGACAGTTATAGGATACATTTACTTTTAACATACTTATCAGAGATCCTTATAAGTATTGGCATTATCGTCTTGTTGAAGTCTCTTATATGATTGTTAGCATGTTACGAATACGCTATGAGAGCAAACATGCTTACAAATTACTGGACCAAGTACTTTGTAAGTAAACGTCATCCATTTTGTCAATTTATAGTTTGTCATGTCATAGTCAAGTGCAACAGATTATGTAATGGAGGGTTCCGTCGAAAATGATGCTGTACCTGTTGAGTGCTATTCTAATCATGAAGAACAGGAAGAAAAGGCCATGAGGAAGAATATGATTCAGAAATAAAATAAAGCACAGACTCTGAAAAGAATCATGAATTACTTCAAGATATACAAAGCTGGGCTATAAAATTGAATATAATGCATTTGACAACAAATGAACTATCAATAATATTATACAAAAGAATTAAAAACATTCTACCCAAAGATGCACGAACTTTGTTAAAAACAAATAAAAGTCTTGTAAAATTGCTTAAACAGTTGACGGACGAAAAAATAATCAAAGCTTAGTCAGATTTAACGGGTGAGGTTGATAAACACTTCATGAGGAACCCTAATTTGTTTTAAAATGGAGGAGAAGTGATAGTTACCAAAACTGTAATAAGTACTAATTTGCTAATAGTGATTCTATAAAGTACTCAATGCAGAGCATTTTTAAAACATGGCGAATATTCACAAGAATCATTGAAATTAAATTTTAACAACAACTTCACAATGTTCAATTTTGCTCTAGGCGTTAAGAAAAAAACAATATGCGGTACATATTCACAGTAAATTTGACTTCCCCACCAGTTTCCACACTATATTCACAAAGTAACCAGCTATATTAAAAACGAATGAATACTAATGGAATTATTTATATTAGTAAGGAATATAAAAAGAAACAAATTTCTCAAACACAAAACACGTGCACGTTACAGTTTATACCTGTATAATGTACTTATAACAAATAACCAAGTATGTTACAAGCGCATTATAAAATTGACAGGTTTCATAAGATACTGGAGTCAAAGCGTTATAGAAGCACTAGTGCCTGTAACTGCATAGGCTAAGATTGTTATAGAAACTATTGTTTTTCGTCAAGTATATTATATGAGTTAATGACTTTATCCAAGTTCATTGTAAGATCGCTACAGAAATATATGCTCCTATATTTGCGCCCAAATCCTTGTTTGTAGCATACTTCAAGTATCTTATAAGTGCATGCAAAAATAGTCTTGAGACCATTATAAGTACTGATTTTGCTACTTGGGATGTCACAGTGGAAAGTCTGGTCTGTAGTTCACTTGTCAGGCCGACATCCATAACATTACCAACCAGCCCAGTCATTAGAAGAAGGAGATCCGCCGAGACGGCTTGAATTTTGTCGTTTTATGCTAAGTGCCGACGCCGACAGCAAAAACTTTTAAAAAAACATTCTGTGGACCGATGAGTCATGTTTTGATCGTGATGGTATCACAAATTACCACAACTTACATTACTGGGCACCGAAAGCAGAAGCAAACCCTAAAAAACTGAAACCAACCGCATCCCAGCGAAGGTTCTCGCTTAATGTTTGGATGGGTATTATTGACGACAAATTAATTGGCCCACATTTTTTACCCCGAACACTAAATGGGGAACTTTATGAAGATTTCCTCAGAAATCATTTATCAGCACTGCTCACGGATGTACCGGAAGAAAGTAGAGCAAACATGATTTACCAACATGACGGATGTCCAGCCCACTTCCGAATCACAATTCGACAATTGCTGGATGAAAACTATCCAAACCGATGGATAGGGCGCGGTGGGCCGATTCCGTGGCCTGCACGAAGTCCTGATCTGACGCCGCTAGACTTTTACGTCTGGGGTCATATGAAAGATCTAGTTTATGTGAACCCAGTAAATTCAATTGAAGAACTAAGGGAGAGAATTACAAATGCGGCGGACCAGATGAGGGCAACAATCACCTCAAGAATAACAAAAACCGAAGTAAGGAAGCGAATAAGAACATGTATTCGAAACCGAGGGCAGCACATCGAACAAGACGTGTGAAATGTGTGTAATTAAAGTTTTTAATATTGATTAAAAAGAATAATAATGTTCACGATTTCGTTTTTGATTTTTCGAATAATCACCTTTTTGTGAAACGCACGCCTGTACTAAATCAAAAACGATTTTCATAATGTAGTCCATGATTTTGTATTAATTTTCATACCTTTTTGGATAGCTGATAAGACAAGGATATTTTCTTAGTAATTTGTACACCAGGTGTAGTATTTTTTTTTGCACTAGACTACATTTTTTATGAAGTAATAGCAAAAATTACAAAAAATTAAATGTTTGTGTTACTGTTGTTTAGGTTCACTATTGTGTGTACGGGTAACTTGTTTTGAAAATCACAATAGTTATTTGTGCAACAAGAGAGCAAAGTCGTTTTTTGCTGCGAGTGCTGATTTTGAATCCTGAGCAAGCGAAGGATTCAACGATTGAATCACGAGCGTAGCGAGTGATTCTAATGTTGAATCCTGAGTGTGGCGAGGGATTCAAAGGCACGAGATGCAAAAAACTTTGCTCTCGTGTAACACACATAACTTTTCACTTCAGCACCGAGAACACTTTAGGAGATCAAATAATAAACAGGAATAGATTGAAATAACTATTTATTGTGGATCAAAATAATTAAGATTGTAGGTACAGATATCAATTCAATAAAATGGAACATTTTAAAAGTTAAAAGTAAAATTACTGCAATTCTGCAAATTAAAAGTAACCCGCTCTTTTATTTAAATAAAGGCTTGTTCGGAAATAGCACCCATGATATTTTATTATTCAAAATATATTACGTAACATTATTGAAACTAGAAATAAATATGTACATGTTAAATATCAGTTTTATTTGCAGTAAATACTTATTTTCGTTTAAATACAACAATAAGGTAAAAATTCAATAAATTACATTAAAAGACATAATTTTCTTTTTGAAAAATTTCTTTAGTTAGTACGAAATTCCGAACGTGTTTGTCTTTGAGGTCGAATTCAAAATCGGAACTTCGAAAGGGCTGGTCTTTGTCTCTCTCTCTTTCTAATGGCGGGAAAGAGATAGAGTGTGAATGTTTCGAATTGTATGATTAACCCAAGGATGAATAAGATATTCGCGGCATTCTGAAAAAAAAAAATTAAAAAGTTACTTGGTCTCACTCAGTGAGCAAAATCGCATTTTGCTCACTGATTTCAGGCAGCAAAACCTACATGTTTGAGCTACTGAAGTGAAAATGCGTCTGTCTTCAATGGTGTTTATTAGGGACTAACTTGATAATTCTTACGCAGCTACTTAAATACATGAAATGAAGCTAATCGACGCAACAGTTTGGTTAGTGATATTTGCCAAAGTTTTAGGCATTATTGAACTTTTAATTATTAACAAAGGTCTGCTACGGCGTCAACTATGATAATAACTTAAATTTCAGTACAGTCGCGCCGTAAATCATTTTTAAATTGGTTTCAAATGGTTTAATCTGGGATTTTTCATTAAAAAACTAAAACTCTTAACTAATTCAAAAACTACTGAATTTCGGTAGAACATTTGGTGGCTTAATTTGTTGCATTTTAACCCTACTATGACGTCCTGCAAGGAATACGTCGAGTTACCAGTAACCCTGTATAAATTAACCTTACATGGGAGTCTCTTACATGTGGACTGTAAATTTAATATTACTTAAATAACTACCTAGACAGAACACTATAAATTTAAAATCTGTATGACCAATAATATGATTCAATGTATACCAGTACTACTTATGACCTTTAAGTACTACTTGTATTGTAATGCTAACACATTATAAATTATAATTTTGCAGTAGGTATGTAAGCAACCAAAATATAATGTATAATATGCGTGATACGCGGAGAAATTTCAAAAGTAAATTAAAATGGTGTCGTAATAATGAAAAACAAGTTAAACTAAATTTAATAGCTGAAAATCATAAATCTAAGGACTTTGTAAATTTTTGGAAAAACTCGAATAAACTGAATCCTAGGTCGAGCCTCCCGGTAAGTGTTGGTGGTAAACATCCCACTCAAATTGCTAATATGTTTGTAGACCAATTTAAAGTGAATCCCTTGGCAAATTCCTCTGTTGGTTATGTGACGCAGGAGGTGACTGGCGCTGATGTGAGCTTGGCGCGGGGATTGAATTTATCTACTAAAGATGTCAAGAAAGTGATAAAAAATATGGTTAGAGGCAAGTCCCCGGGTCATGATCACCTTAGTGTCGAGCACCTTAAGTATGCAGGGGTACACTTGCCAAGAGTATTGTCGATGTTTTTTAGACTGTGTGTGAGTCATTCTTATCTGCCCAGTGCACTTATGCGAACTATAGTTGTACCTGTCATAAAAAATAAAACCGGTGATGCTGCGGATCCCAGTAATTACAGACCAATATCCCTGGCATCGGTCATAGCAAAGGTGCTGGATAGTCTGCTGGATACATACATGGCCCCCAGGATTGACTTGCATGATGCACAGTTTGGCTTCAGGCCTGGGCTGTCGACTGAAAGTGCCATTATGTGTTTAAAGCGGACTGTCCGGTATTATACGGACAGGAAAACACCTGTTAATGCGTGCTTCTTAAATCTGTCCAGGGCTTTTGACCTTGTGCCTTATGACCAGCTGTGGGATAAGCTTAGTAATGTGAAAAAAGTAGATTTTGAGGTCACGTCATTGCTAAGATTCTGGTATGAGAACCAAATAAATAATGTTAGGTGGGCAGGGACTATGTCCGAAGAATATAAATTGAAATGTGGGGTGAGGCAGGGGGGAATCACCTCCCCTCGCCTTTTCAATTTATATATAAACCAACTGATTGTTGAGCTCAGCAATACTGGTGTCGGCTGTCATATTGACGGAGTTGCTATGAACAACATCAGCTATGCAGACGATATGGTCTTGCTGAGCCCATCAATCAGTGCATTAAGACGTTTGCTGAAGGTCTGTGAGAACTATGCGGTACTCAGGGGCTTATGTATAATGTCACTAAGAGTGAGTTACTTGTTTTCAATGGCGGTGACAAAAGTTACTTAAATGTTCCATGTATCTCGTTAGCAGGTACACCCTTGAAGCAAGTCTCAAAATTTAAATATCTGGGCCACTGGGTCACTGAGGACCTGTGCGACGATTTGGATATCGAGAGGGAGCGTAGGGCGCTGTCTGTTCGAAGTAATATGCTGGCCCGTAGGTTTGCAGGGTGTTCTTACGATGTAAAAATGACGCTTTTTCGAGCCTACTGTCAGACTTTTTACACCTGCAGCCTTTGGGTCAAGTATACGCAGAAGGCATACAGCGCCCTGCGTGTGCAGTATAACAATGCCTTCAGGATGCTTGTGGGGCTGACGCGGTACTGTAGCGCTTCGGGTATGTTTGCCGATGCGAGAGTGGATGATTTTTATGCCATCATTCGAAAACGATGCGCTTCTCTCCGGCACAGAACAGATATCAGCACCCACGGCATGTTGAGAGCATTGAGTAACCGGTGGGACTGCCCGATGCTTGGTCGATGGGTGAGACTGCACACACAGATCTGCTCTTGATAACTGTACGTGCATTTTATTTTATCTATTCCTATTATGTTATAATTATTATGCCTATTTGTGATTTTCATGTGTGTATTGTGTTTTTTGTATGATATGTGATTCATTTCTATTATGATATTATTATGTTATTTTTGTTATTATGCCTATTATTTGTAATTAATGATTTTGTTTTGATGTCAATATTTACCTACTGATGTAATTCTATGGACTTCAATGTCTGCAAATAAATGATTATTATTATTATTCATTTATTTATTTACATCCTTATTAAATACATTTTTAAATATTTTTATAAAAACATAAAAAAAAAAAACATTTAAAAATATAAAAAATAGTGGTCCGCCGGTATCGGGAGCAGGGTCCAAGCTACCGGTGGTTAGGACTCCAGAGACAGGAACCTCCTCACAATGCGAGCCGTATCGAGGAGTACTGCCTTCTGGATCAGGCCCTTGATCCAACCGCCTAACGAGAGCCTCGAGAGATGCTGGTCGAGGCTTTCGGCCATCAGGCCATTGGCCGACACGACAATCGGCACAATGATAGCCGAGCTCACATTCCACATGTCAACAACCTCGTGTGCTAAGTCGAGATATTTAATTTGTTTCTCTTTCTCAGCTTTCACGAGGTTCTCGTCATGCGGAATGGTAATATCGATAATCATTGTGCGACGCGCTAATCGATCTATCACCACTATATCAGGTTTATTGGCGACAATAGTCCTGTCAGTAATGATAGACCGATCCCAATACAACGTGATATGGCCATTTTCAAGAACTGGGTCGGGCACATACTTGTAGTACGGTACCTCAGAATCCACCAGTTTATATTTCAAAGCAAGTTGCTGGTGAATAATCCTGGCTACTTGGTTATGCCTGTGCAAGTACTCGCCGTTAGCTAGACGAGAACAACCAGAGATAATATGTCTGATGGACTCACCCGGACGATGGCATGCCCGACACACGTCAACCGTCCCATCTTTCATAATATGTCTCCGGTAGTTATTCGTCAAGATAACTTCGTCCATAATTGCACAGACGAAACCTTCTGTTTCCCCGAAAAGGTCACCAAAACGAAGCCAGGATACGGACGCTAAGAAATCTACACCGGGCTCGTGAAGAGCCCGGTAGAAGCGTCCGTGAAGCTCCTTGCTTTGCCATATTTCCTTGCGGTCATCTGTAGTAAGTACCACAGGTTTGCGCCAGTTCTCTTTAGCCATGGAGAGCGGGGTGAGTCCCTTGTCCACTGCTACCACATCACGGTGCATACCCACTTCGGCTTTTAAAAAATATTCCCTGAGACTGCACACTTCACGGTTGTGGAGGGTCTTTGCATTTAAAAAGCCTCGACCCCCGCACTTCCGCGGTATGTACAGTCTCATCACCGATGATCGTGGGTGATGCATCCGGTTTGCGGTCAGCAGTGTACGGACCCTCCTATCTAGGGCGTCGAGTTCAGTCTGAGTCCATTTAAGTATGCCGAAAGAGTACATCAAAACCGGCATGACCCAACCGTTGAAGGCCCGCACCTTGTTTCCGCCTGAAAGAAGACTAATTAATACTTTCTTCAAGCGACCAAAGAAGCGCTCCTTCAACGATTGCTTCATGTCAGTAACGTTGATGCCTAACGCTTCCGACATACCTAAATACTTATAGCTTTCGGATAAGGAGAGGGATCTAAAGTGTATGGAATCCGAAAGTTGAATTCCCTCGGATTCCATAATCTCACCTCGCTTTACATGCATGACTGCACATTTGTCCACACCAAATTCCATCCTGATGGTGCTACTGAAAGTTTCAGTTACCTTCAGTAGCTCCATCAGTTGCAATTTGTTGGGTGCAAAGAGTTTCAAGTCATCCATGTAGAGGAGATGAGATATGACTTGACCACCTCTCCTCAACCGATAGCCTAGTCCTGAATCCTCAAGTAGTGAGCTTAAAGGATTCAGGGCTAAGCAGAACCAAAGTGGACTCAAACTGTCGCCCTGAAATATTCCCCGTTTAATCCATACAGGCTCATCGCTCCCCTGGATCCGTCGACACCCTGGATAGCGAAGAACCGTTCTCCATTGCCCCATACATGACCTAAGGAAGGTGCGTAGAGTTGCATCTATCTTGTACAACTCCAGCACCCTCATGAGCCATGTATGTGGCACCGAGTCATAGGCCTTCTTATAATCAATCCAGCATGTCGACAGATCCTTGCGGGATCGACGAACCTGTTGGCTTATGGCCATATCGATGAGGAGTAGCTCCTTAGTACCGCGGGACCCGTTCCGACATCCATTTTGAGAGGTTGACATAATCGAGTTACTTTCAATGTGCGTATTAATTTTCGCTCTCAAAATGGATGTAAGAAGTTTATAGACCGTCGACAAACACGTGATCGGTCTATAATTCTTGGGATCCGTGGGACTACCTGACTTGTGGAGCAGGTGGGTAACGCCTGTTGTTAGAAACTGCGGAAGCGACCCAGACTCTAAAGATGACTGGAACTGAGATGCCAGGCGGGCGTGTGAACTAATTAGCCATTTCAACCAAAAGTTGTGCAATCCGTCCGGTCCCGGTGATTTCCAATTCGGTAACGGACGGACTGCTCTGGCGACATCTAATGGCGTAATTAAAACTGCTTCCATTTCTGGTACAGTTTCACACGCTCGCCCGACATCCAGTATCCAGCTAGCCTCAGAGTGACAGACGGGCACTGACCAGATGCTGCGCCAGAATGTACTCGTGGTGGCATCATCCGGGCGGCACTCGTCTGTCACATTTTGTTCAGATCGCTCCCAAGTTCTATACACCCATCTCTCATCGCTCTGGAACATGCGATTCTGTGTGTACCGATCAACCCGCCGCTTATACCGTCGAATACGACTCGCCCATGCACAAACTTTCTGCTTCAGGAAGTCGATGCGCTCTGTGACACGGGACATGTATTCTCGAGGGCTGATTCCAGTCCCCGAGAATGCCCGCCTTACAAAGCGCATCACTCGTGGTCGTGTATTGCCCTCCCTGAAGCAGTATAGTTTACCGATGAGTACCCTGGCCTCATCGATACGACGTTCGATCCTGCACTGCCAGGCTGGTACGGCTGGTTTTGGTCGAGTAGCCCCGTCACAGTTTGGAAACCTGACGTTAGCTAAACGACATGCCGCAACAGCCGCGCAATACAGGATCGAATGTGTATCAACGAGATCCTTGCTGCTCTCGAACACATTCCTAAGCTGCGAGTCCAGGGCACACACCAGCGCCCTATTTTTTTTGTGCATAGGCAGGCGTGGTAATCGGGGTCTAAGTTCGGTCGGAGTGGATCTGTACTCACGAAATGCATCCTCCAGTGCGCTCCTCAATCGGGCGTTGCACTGGCTACTTACTGACGCAACCATATCATCTTCTAATTCTACACCATGATTAGACCGCGACGGTATTTCATCAATGGTTGATGCGTGTATCGCGGTTTGTGCTGGACTTGAGACGATATAGTTGCTCAGCTCTGAGCGCAGCCTATCAAGTGCGGCATCGTCCAACCTATGGTTGCGTTGGATGACCCGCACCTAAAAACCACCCCGGTGTTCCGTCTCACACCTACGCCGGGGGTCGCGGGAACGTACAAATCTTCCGCAACCCCCGGCCGGTGCCGGCCCGCCTCTGCGGGCCCCGTCCGGTCCAGCGGGGGGAGTGAGGTGTTTGACTCCCCCCGCGACGTCTAAGAGGGGCGCGCGTGGAACACTACGCGCCGCCACCTCGGGTCCTGATGTATGGGGGGCGACGGACGTCCCCGAGTCCGTCGCCCCTGGACCCATTTAGGGGGGCTGGAAGAGGGCGTTGTCCGCCCTCCGCCGACGCCCGGTGCGCCTGCTGCGGGCCGGGTGAGAGGATGAGATCTCTCGCTCCCTTTCCGCAGCCTCCTTCTGCGAGATGACTGTTTCGCAGAAGGATACCACCGCGTCCCAGGACTCCTCGCCGCCGACCATCGCATTCACAACGGCCGGCAGCGAGAGGTCACTGCCTACTCCTGAGATGAGGGCACGGCGCGGCTCCTCCCAAGCGGCACACTCTGCCAGCGTATGCCGCGCCGTGTCCTCCCGGCAGTCGACGCAGTGGTGACACCGGGCGTCTGGCTCCCTGTTTATGCGACACAGGTACTTCCCGAAGCAACCGGGATGACCCGCACCTGATCCGACAGTCGTTGGGCCGAGACGTTGACGGTTGGTTCTAGTTCCCGAAACAGAGACATTATATTATTATTATTATTATTAAATAAATAAAATTTAATGAGTAATGCGTTTGCGTTACTTTACACAACACACGACTCACAATACAGGAGAAATACATGTTTCGAAAGAAAACCATTTCAAATCTTCCAACCGCAGATGACAGAGTAATTGGCGGGAATAATTTGTACCTGTTAGTTACCTGTTTTTGACAATCGTAACTTAAGACCATTCTGTTGGTGTTGCCAACAGAAATCAAATGTGGAGCGTTGCGTTCGCCACAATTTCATTTTCATAATATTTTTCACTGATGTTTGAAGGTGACAACTGTCATGTCACCTCCGAATCGGTAGTTTTTGATTTAATTTATTTAATTTTTGTGTCTCTTTTTTAGGTCGTCCATGGTTGTAATGATTCGGTTTTGGTTTATAAGGAAAAATTATAGTAAAAATGGATCAAAATTACGTTCACTGTTATAATGATATGAATATTAGAAAATAGACCAATTTTATTTAAGAAAATTGATATTTCAGATCTTGCCGTAGGCCTGACCTCTGAGATTACCTCTTCCATTTACGTTCACGTATCGGTGTGTGTACCCATTATCTATCCCGTTCCCTCCCTAAACGACCTACCTATCGCTGTCTTTTTCTGATGCTGTGCTTGACGGCTAGAGTCGGACCGCGAAGAGGCCCGCTTACTTGCTTCAGTACCTTAAATCAGCCGGCAAGTAATTGCCCCGGTCAGGCCTACGGCAAGATTCGAAATATCAATTTACTTCCCCTTGGGGGCAAAATTGGTCTATTTCGGCTCTGTGCCTATGGCCTGACCTCTAAGATATGTCTTAAATCTGCCGGCATGTTAGCTAACAGCACAGCAGCGTACTGTGATATGATAAGATTCTTAGGGAATGTAAAATTGAACAGGATAGATTTTAGGAGTTGATGACTAGAAAATAAATAATTGACTAGAGATACCCATAGGTTTATTCTAGAAGATATCGTACAAATAAAGATATTTTTTAGCTAGACTTTTAATCATACAGGTATCATAAAGGTATTATTATCATATTAAGGTACATATATCACCTAAGGAGATTCTAATCAAGTTGACTTTAGCTCAGTCTTCTTCATTAAATAATAATAATAAAATAAAAACAAAAAAATAACTCCTTGATAAAAGTAACAGATAAACAATCTCTGAGTACAGTAAGTAATAATCTCCCTTAGACATAGGACTGTGTTCAATAATTAACACTGAGTATAAAATCAAGTTCAAATACACAAACAAAACATACAATAAATGAGATCCTATGTATTACAATGACACAAAAGATTCAGTGACCATGTTCATATTGCCTCACCGGTTGCAGACTTATCAATCTCTCTATAGTAATTTTTTTAAAAGTTGTTAGGGCCTAGCCAATTTCCTCTTTTCAATACTTCATCTAGTGACAGACAACTATTAAATCTGTAAGTGGCCACTGCGGATCGAGTACTACCCGCACCCGCTTCTATTCCAGCTGAAAATAAGGCTGTTCGCACCCATCCAGCTATTACAGAACGTGAGGCTGGACCTGTTTTTCCTCGTGTCTTCACAAATAAATATGGAATTACCTGATTATTGGCATGTCGCTTTTGAAAGAATGATAGACTCGAATACTTGTACAAATCACTTTATTGGTAGTCAACACCTTAAATAATGTAACTCGAGACCACTTTTGTCGTCTGTCGCTAGGAATGGAATATATTGGGGTACTTTTTTTTTTTTTTTGGTATGGCAACTCGCAGTTTTGACCACTGGGGGTCGTGGCTGCTTAACCGGACTGTCCTGTGGTTGCCTTTTGGATTTTACTCTAAAGGGCCTCCAGCCAGGAGCGGAAAATTTTTAAAACTAAACTTACAAGTTAGATGACCGCACGCTAAGGGCACCCCCTGTGGGGTACGGACCTCGGCTTAGGGCATCATCGGGAGAGGGCAGCGCGATATTGGGGACGGGCTGGATCGAAGGGTTTATAATATCATGATTATTAATCGGGGAATTTAAAGCTACAGGCTCAGCTACGGCGCGGGCTGAGGCCTCATCGGACTGGTATATTGGGGTAACTGTACCGCGCCGTTTTATTACAAAAATTATCTATATGTTGCCACAACTAAAAAAAGGATAAAATATTTAAACATAATAATGTTGCAACCTAAAAATAACATTAAATAAATAGTCGATTATTGTCTATGCTAACATTCGGCTAATCCTGACGACAAACGCGGCCTCGCGTTTAACAAAATTAAAAATAACAAGAGAGCAAAAATAAGAAAAACAAAAAGTACATTATATGAAAACAAACTTTACAAGATTAATTAGGAACTCATGCACTCTTAAATTCTTAACTTCGTCTACAGACTTCCTTCTTACCTGTAGCGACTCACCCTTACCGATAACATTGACTACAAGTACTCTTACCTGTAGTGTATCACTCTTATCACTAAACATCAACTACGAGCACTCTCACTTGTAGTGACTCACTCTTATCACTAAACATCAACTACAAGCACTCTCACTTGTAGTGACTCAGTCTTATAACTAAACATCGACTCCAAGCACTCTCACTTGTAGTGACTCAGTCTTATAACTAAACATCGACTCCAAGCACTCTCACTTGTAGTGACTCACTCTTATAACTAAACATCAACTACAAGCACTCTCACTTGTAGTGACTCACTCTTATAACTAAACATCAACTACAAGCACTCTCACTTGTAGTGACTCACTCTTATAACTAAAGATCGACTACAAGCACTCTCACTTGTAGCGACTCACTCTTATAACTAAAGATCGACTACAAGCACTCTCACTTGTAGCGACTCACTCTTATAACTAAACATCAACTACAAGCACTCTCACTTGTAGTGACTCACTCTTATAACTAAACATCGACTTTAAGCACTCTCACTTGTAGTGACTCACTCTTATAACTAAACATCTACTACAAGTACTCTCACTTGTAGTGACTCACTTTTATCTCTATTTACCCTTTACGGACATGCACACCCGTAAAGACTCACTAATCATCGTTATAATCATATAACATCATCATCATCACTATCATAATCATCATCACTACATCTCACATATTTTATTTATATATATATTGTAACAAGTTACTTAACTTTAATTCCATTCGCAAATCAATATTATAATAAGAAATAACAAACATTTTTCTCAAATCTTTTGCATTTAATCATTAATACTATTCTCTTATTCATTAAATATAACTCATTAGATATTGCTTTAATAAATAATTACCTAACCGTGTACAATTCTCTAAGTAGACATAAAGTAATATGTTTTTCTTTCTATAAATAGTTTTTAAAATTAAACGTTGTCTAAGTAGGACCTCATTATCAAATTAATTATATCTCATGACCATACTCTAAGCAATATTGCCAAATCACGATTCTTACGTTCACTGTTCATCTGACAAAATCTCAATTCTATTACTACAACAATAATTATTACTGACTTTTACTCTGAATCACTGGACATCGCATCATGATCAAATACAAGCCAAGGGTGCAACCTATCGACGGCATAAACTGACCTATATGGTTTGCAACCATCTTTCCTAGTAATAGGAGTGTCCTCTATTTCATAACGATCATTGCCTATTATTTTAGAAATTCTGTACGGTCCTACACATTTTGGTATTAGTTTACGACTGTGTCCAGGGTCTGTACGAATATCTTTTTTTACACGAACTAAATCTCCTACTTTATACTCAGTTGGTTTTTTATGCAATTTATCAAAACGTTCCTTTTGTACTTGTTGGCTCATTTGAATTCGCGAGTCTGCATCCGATCTAATTTGAGCACGATCTAACGGGGTATGAGATTCCGCGACAAGTGGATTCATGAAACCATCCGAAACGCCGGTGGTTTGAACTCCAAACAACATTTCAGCAGGAGTACGACCAGTGGATTTGTTTATAGTATTATTCAAAGACCACTGTATCTGGGGTAAACACAAGTCCCAATCATTTTCTTGTTTATTGTGATTAGCCGCCGTTATTGCATCAACAATAGTCCGATTGTACCTCTCAATCTGACCATTGGCCCTAGGAGAGGCAACCGCATTTAAGATGTGTTTAACGCCCCTTTTATTAATAAAATCTGAAAACTCCTTGCTCGTAAAACTAGTGCCGCGATCAGATATCAGACGACGTGGCACTCCAAATAGTGAGAAATATTCCGTGAACACCTGAACACTAGTACTACTTTTAACATTTTTTACTAGCTTTATATAAATAAATTTTGTGAAGGCAAAAAATCGCTAAAATATGACAATTCTTCTTCTTGCTAATGGGGAAGGGACCGCAGTGATCGGTATGAAGTGTATCAAACGGTTTATTAATTTTTGGAATTGGATGAAGCTCCCCTTCTTTAGCTCCAGCTGGCAACTTATTGTGGGCACAATTTAAGCAAGAATTACAATATTTTTTAATAAAACGTCTCATCTTTTTAAACCAGTAAATCTGATTTATCCTACTGTAAGTCTTATCAAAACCGAAATGACCGACATCGTCGTGATTCATACGAACTATTTGCCATCTTACTAATTTTGGAACTACCCACTTTAAATTAGTTACACCATTTTTATCATTAGTAATCCTGTACAAACGGCCATTTTTAACAGTATAGTTCTTATGAATCTCGACAATGTCTTTTGTTTCTGAATCATTCAAAATGTTAATTATCCTTTGTATTTCTGAATCCTGTACCTGCACTGTGTGCAACCACGCATCATCATCAATTGTGAAAACATCAACCACCTTCACTTTGTCATGGGATTCAGAGTCACTTGGATTGCGTGACAGCGCACCGACATGACTCATCTTGGTACCATCGCGATGTTCTACGGTAAAATCGTATTCCTGCATTAATATATACCATCGCGCTACTCTCGGTATTAAATCTTTTTTTGTCATTGTGCTGCGTATAGCAGCACAATCAGTGACAACTTTAAACAATTTACCCAAAACGTAAACTCTAAATCTATTCAAAGCACAAACTACCGCCAAAGTTTCTAACTCGTACGAGTGTAGTTTGCTTTCGTGTATTATCGTTTGACGGCTATAATAAGCTATAGGATGGAATAGTTTATCTGAATTCACCCGTTGCAGCAAAATTGCTCCTATCCCTATTTTACTAGCGTCAGTGTGAGTTTCTAATTCAGCCTCAGGATCATATAGTGCTAAAACAGGTGGGGTGATCAATTTATTTTTTAATTTATTAAACGCTTTTAGTTGGGGTTCGTTAAAACACCAGGGAACATTTTTCTTTGTTAGAATCGTTAGAGGTTTTGCTATCACAGAATAATTTTGAATAAAACGTCGGAAATAACTTGTAAGGCCAACAAACTGCCGAACCTGAACATTTTTAGGTAATGGGAATCTACTGCAGCTTGAATTTTGACTGCCCCGGGGCGAATTCCATACGAACTAATCTCGTAGCCCAAATAATTTATACGAGTCTGAAAGAAATCGCACTTTTTAAGATTTAATGTTAGACGAGCAGACCTTAATAATTGAAAAACCTTTTCCAGCTTATCTAAACCATCTTCAATTGAACATGACGTCACCAATAAGTCATCCATATAAGCCAACGCCAAGTTTTGCTTACCCCTAAGCATACAATTAATCGTCCTTTGAAAAACACTAGGTGCATTGGCAAGTCCAAAGGGCATTCTTTCAAACTCATACAAACCATCCGGTGTTACAAATGCAGTAAATCGTTTACTGGCCTCACTCATCGGCACCTGATAGTACCCTGAGGTGAGGTTCAGGCTTATGAAGAATTTGTTGCCCCCTAATCTGTCTAGTTCGTCTTCGATGCGAGGCAACGGATATTTGTCTTTTAACGTTTTTCTATTTAGGGCCCTATAATCGATACATAGCCGTTTATCCCCATTTTTTTTACTCACTAGTACAACTGGGCTCGCATAATCATCTACGACTAGAACTTCCGTTTCAGCTTTAACTGAGCCAATTTCTAAAATTGCTATAAACTTTCCTAATGGCTTCACAGCGGAATTTCCGAACCCCTGTAAAATGGGTAAATTTTCGATATCCCAATCATGGACTATTAACTTTGCATTTGATTCTCTTACAAGAGTACATTTACTACCGAGGGTCGACGTAACCTTGCAGAATAACGTTGTTTATTTTGACGTCTTTGTAATATTTTAAATTTGCAGATTCACTATTAGTGATGCACAATATAGTTTTATTTTGGTCTGTAGCGGTATTTGTTTTAATTAAATCGTCACTGTTATTTGCGTTTCTTCTAGGTCAGTCTTTAGTATCATGTCCCAATTTAAAACAAAAGTTACATCGTTTAATAGGTTTGTTACACTTTAAACTTATGTGCCCTAGCTCATTGCAATTATAACATCGAATGTTACCATTTGTACTGGTTTTTGTTTGCTCATTAGACAACTTATTGGAGTTCTTAGGTGGCGCATTATTCCGGTTACGAAAATTGGAAGTAGGTATGTTATTGTCGTGTTGGGACACGGTACGCAAGTAATTAAGGATTTGTTCCGGTTCATTAAACATGCAGGCTCCTGCTCCCATTCGTACAAATTTGTCGTCAATGCCATGTATAAGACAGCCAACTGCTTTATTGCCAGCTATCTCACATTTATTTATAAGTGCCATTTTGTCATAATAATAATGTTCTAAAGACTGACCAAATTTACATCTAAGCCTTAGCATTGATGTTAACAGATCTCCATAATTTTCGTTAGAAGGAAAAGCCTGTTTTAATTTTTGAACCCACTCATTCCAATTAAATAGTACCGAGGGTAAACCTTGGTACCATTTCCTGGCTAAACCACTAAATTTGGGAAGGCCATAGTGACATATTTGACGGTCATTCCAAGAGTAAATCTGCGCACATTCACTGACCTTGTTAATCCAATTTTCTATTGTTTGACTATTATCATTTGGGTCAAATTCGGGTAGAACACTGAAAGCAACAGGAAAATTATTTTGAGCCCAAAAATTGGAAGCTTGTAGTGACGCAGAGTTACCGATGGGGTTATTTACATTTAATGGAATATTGTTCATACTACTATTATTCAATAAATCAGGAGTAGTTTGATTAGTAACTGCACATAATGGTGTTAAAGAAGTTAACGGAGGAGTTTTAGTTGATTCACGATTACGACGTTTAGGGCGCCTTTGTTTCCTACTTCTCTTACTATGCTGTATGTGGCTACTGCTATGCTTTTTATCACTACGTTGCTTTTTACTATGCCGTGACCGACGATGGTTACCATCACTATCACTACTATTTGCAGACGAACTATGGCTACTTGAGTCACGTCGCCTTCGCTTAGAATTGCCCATTATCACGGTAAAAGATTTTTAGTGAACATTTTTAAGGAACACGGATGGGTTTTAGTCAGTAAGTCTGACATGCCCTTCCGCTCCACCCAGAGCGGGAGAGGTCATTTGATGATTTCCCACCAAAAAAAAAACTATCCCCGTGATGCCTGAAATTTGCCTTAGGTAAATTGGCTCAATTAGGGGTAAACCAGTTTATTTTAAAGTCAATAGCTAGTTATCGCTTGCCCTTCAGGAAGAAACCTCGTCTGAAATACCCAACCAAAAATTTTGCGTCTCGAACAAACCAATTCACTGTAGGTATTACACACGCCTATGCCAAAGCGAGCGCACAAAAATGTAAGTCTACGGAACGGCAACGTAGCTAAATTAACGGTAAAATTAACGTTACCTACTTGTGTATTTTATGTGAATAATAATTAACGTTAAATTACTGTTAATTTAAAAAAGTAACGTTACATTTTTGTAACGTTAGTAAGGTATCACATTGAAATTAACGTTACTTAACGGTTATTATTTTGTTATTTGGTAACGTTAACAAGCCCTGCTTTTAAATAAAAATTCTACTCCACTATGTGTGGAGATGAGTCTGTTTTGATCGATCGTGAGTTGTGATTGGAACTGGGGTCATGTTGGAGTATTGGACTGTTGTACGATAGTGTGGAGCATGGTATAATAATATACTTCGCCAGGTATAGCATTCCGAGACACAGGGTGACACAAGCCTACGTCATCACCGCTGTGTTACCAGTAGTGTGTAATAATAACTCCCCAAGCGCCTTTATTACCTGTGCGAATCCGATATAAGAATGAAGTTTTAACTAACAATTACGTTGGTATATGTTTAAATTAAATTGTTTCATTTCATTAGAAAACGAAACGACAAATTAAATGCTATAAATATATTTTTTAACAGAATGGTGACTGAAAATGTTTCCATAATTCGTGTTTTGTTGCAATAAAGTGGCAACTGGATAGTGACGTAAGCTTGTGTCACTCCCGGAATGCCAGACCTTGTTTTTTTAGACCATGGTGTGGAGCAGACATAACTTGTCTGGATGTCTCATTATCTGTGTGTCGGGTCGGCACATGTCTGTCAGTCACTAGTGTATTATCTATGGTCAATCAGTCGTGCAGCTGTCGTGTGTGTTATTTGTGTTGTTTGTAATCGGCTCCGAAACTCTGAGAACTACTTACAAACACAAAGAATGAAGTACCTAAATATGTCTATAAAAATCGAAATCCTATTTCGTGTGGTAGCGCAGTAATAAGTGGTGAACAGAATAGCACTGAACAGTTTACGAAAGTAGTACAGTACATTATATCCTTCCCTATTGTTTTGGCGGCTTAGTAGGTTAAGCCCAGTTTTAACTTCTTACTTTATAAAAGTTCAAATGTTTACTTAGATAATTGAATGAGTTGTTGGTACCAACAACTCATTCAATTATCTAATCGTACGATTCTAACGGAAATAATGTATTATTTATAAAGAAACTTCTTTTTGACGAGCAGTTCATGACACCAATTGATATGTTTAGCTGAATGTCTCATGAAGCAAGAGGTTTCCCTTTTTTGGTGTACTACCTAGTTCCACCGTTTTTATAGTCTAGTCACCTAAGAGTTGCGTGTGCCATTGACAGCTGGATCATCTATTGTTAATACTAACTATTCGCGCCTGATCTTTCGGTTACTTATAGTGTCCGCGTCAAGTTGCTGCTAACTGGGTGAAGGTAGATCACGCTCAAAATAAATTGCCGAAGAAAAAATTTCTACCGGACTTTTTGGATAATTGTTTTGGAAAATATTCTCAAGCAGAAGGATGAAATTGATCCGAACGAGTGCAAATTAAATAATATATCCCTTCGTTTTATACTAAAATCGATTAAAATCTTATTAGAACGAAGTGTAACATTTGCTACAGTTATTAAATTAAATTCATTGTTCTAAGTAAAACTAATACGTTTTATTGAGCACCAAGCTCCAGTGTCTCGCAGTAGACACTAATTTGTATCCAGGTTAAAGCGATTTGGTGCTTAAAACTAAAAAACTATTAATTTTTATTAGTGTTTGTAGTGTACTTTTTCTTTATAAAAGGTAGCTAAGTAGCCCAGTCAAGCATTTCTAAATAGATTATATTTGAACTGTAATATTTTCAACTATGGCAGGGCCCCTAGCTTAAAATGTCGTAGTTATCCTGAACATATTGAAATGAAATGAAATGTAAATTTTTCTGAAATGAAATAATTATTTCTGTACATAGGTAGATCTTTTAAGACACTTTTACACGTCAATATTTTAAAAGTAGCATAGGCCACATTTCCTAGCTGACTGATCCCTGAGAAGAAATGCCGAAATAAACTCGGTCATGGTCTCTTATAAAGTCTAAACATTATATTTTATTATGTTTTTGTCTCTGCATCACCCTAAGGTTGACTGCTATAAAATGCCTCAGGGATTACGTCCGCCTTTGTACAGTATTTTTTTGTTATTGGTGCATAAAGTTTTAATAAATAAATAAAATATATTATTAGGATTTTATGGGAGTCGTAACATCGTAACAATGCAGCACCATGTCTGGAAGAGCCTTTTGAAGAAAGAGCCATTGCAACATTGAGTTGTTATTAAGGCCCTGTATGTGTACATAAATAAGCATACATTTTAATATGCATACAAAGTATTGCTGGACCAAGCTAATAATGTTACAAGCAAACTATTGCAGCCGCAATTGTAATTTATTTAGAAGCACCTTAGCTTTGTGATAGTGGTGCATTTACTTTTTATAGTCACCATGTTATTTATGACAATAATCAAACATTATTAAAAGGCAATGCTTTTTGTATTTATCTAGGTCCACAATATAGATGTCGTCAGTTGAGATCAATGACGCACCCCGCTTAGAGACAGAGGTGGCAGAGAGCGCAGCGGAAGACACACAAGAACAACTGTCGGCCGCGCAGCGCGCGCGCATCGAGCGGAACCGGCTGCAGGCGCGCCAGCGACGGGACGCGCGCCTCGTGCAGCGACTCACGTGAGCATCGCGCCCCGCCCCGCCCTGCCCACGCCCGCCCTGCGCACGCTCAGCTAACTGTGTGGCCGCAGGGACGACGCCAGCGCGCGGACCGCGCCGCCCGTGCCGTCGGCCGACAGCGGGGGCGGCTTCATGCTGGACGACGAGCAGTCCGCGCCGCCGCCGCGCGCCCGCCCGCCGCCCGCGCCCATCCAGGACCCGGCGGAGCGCCCGAGCTGCCGCGAGTGCGACCGGCGCTTCCCTCAGTCCTACCTCTTCGACACGTTCGGGCACGACGTGTGCGACGAATGCAGGTCGGTAAAGAGCACCGCACGAACGTCCCGGGCCGCAAATCGCCATCCGCTAACGATATGTACGCCGCAGGGACGACGACGGCGCGCACGCGCTCGTCACGCGCACCGAGGCGAAGACCGTGTACCTGCTGAAGGACTGCGATCTGGACCTGCGGCCGCCGGCGCTGCGCTTCGTGCGGCGGCGCAACCCGCACGGCTCGCGACTGGGCGACATGCGCCTGTACCTGCGCGCGCAGGTGGAGGCGCGCGCGTGGCTGGCGTGGGGCGGGCCAGAGGCGCTGGATGAGGAGCGCGCGCGGCGCGACGAGACGCGTGCGCGCAGCAAGCAGTCGGCCACGGCGCGGCGCCTGCGCGCGCTGCGTATGGACGTGCGCTCGAGCCTGTTCGACCGCACGCGCGCGGCTCACGAGCACGAATTTGGCGCGGAGCAATACGACGCGGACGCGGACCAGTACTCGCGCGCCTGCGCCTGCGGCCATGTCGAGACCTACGAAAAGATGTAAAACGAGCACGCGCTACTGCCTGTCGTTGGATAAAAATGTGAATTACAACTCCGCCTCTGAAACCCATCTTAAAATATCCGTGACCATGTTTTTTATTTTTATTAATGCCGCATGAACTTACTGTTATACATTTTTGCATTGCGTGTAGTCATGATTTCTTTTATTTTATATCCCATCTTTTCAACCGATCTTCTATCTAACCCGCCTCCCCAAATTTGGGCTGAGAACGCGCCTGCGAAATGCGATCGCAAAAATGAAAAAGAAATAGGCAGTCATGGGGACTGCCGAAGTGAAAACCCCAAAATTAACAAAGGCGGCTGTGCGTCGCCAGTCTAGCGCAACACGTCACATTAGCATGTCGGTGACGCGAACCCATAATAATTTATGCCCCTACCGAAAATCCCTCAACGCGGCTAAAGAATTTTCACTTCAAAAATCCTATTGCACTGTTTGGCATAGTCTACAGGGAGAGCCATTATTTTTATCTACAACCTTTGTTCCATAATAATCACGTAAACACAGCTCCAAAACATGGGTACCTATATAATTTATTTCACCGAAGTAAGTGCCTACTTACCTATGTTAATATATCAGTCAGCCTATGTACGTACCATATTAATATAAAAAAACAGGAGAAGTAGCAAGGGGGCGTCTGCGTCCACGCGTCATGTTCAAACTGCTCATGTCACAGGCAAATGGCCGTTTCCGTGAACTAGTGAGCTTTCGACCGTGATCGTGACAAAATATAAGAATGCCGGGTTGTTCAGTGGTTTCTTGTAAAAACCGAAGCCAAAACAAAAACTTTGTCAATCATGGAATCACTTACCATATATAAATACAAGTATTTCACTATATTTGTCTGTAAAATCATGAAAAACAAGAAATCTTAAAATATTTCTTGCTTTTACGACGTTATTTTTGTTTTCAAATATCGCAACAACTGTACTACTTTTTTGGAGTAAATACATCGCTCCTTAATTGGACAGGACATGATAGCCTCAGCATTGAGCACCTGCGGCATGCTGGGGTACACTTGCCTAGGGTTCTAGCTTTGTTATTTAACCTGTGTGTTAGCCACTCCTACTTACCTGACGATCTCATGTTTACTGTTATTGTCCCTATTGTAAAAAATAAGACCGGTGATGTCTCGGATAGGTCCAATTACAGGCCTATCTCGTTAGCTACGGTTTTAGCAAAAGTGATGGACGGTCTGCTTGAAGGCCATTTAACTAAACATATAAAATTGCACGACGGTCAGTTCGGTTTCCGGACTGGTCTGTCCACGGAAAGTGCGATCCTGTGCCTCAAGCAGACCGTGCACTACTACACTGCGCGTAAGACGCCAGTATACGCGTGTTTCCTGGACCTGTCCCGGGCATTTGATATGGTCTCATACGACCAAATGTGGACAAAAATGCGTCAAGACACCAGTCTGCTCCCTGAGATTGTATCGATATTTGAGTACTGGTACAACAATCAGAAAAATGCTGTTAGGTGGGCGGAAAGTAGATCGGACGAGTACAGGTTAGAGTGTGGGGTGAGGCAGGGGGGGGTTGACCTCACCGAAACTTTTTAATTTGTATATGGACCGCCTGATTGGAGAGCTGAGCAGCACAGGAATCGGATGTCATATAGATGGGATTTGCGTTAATAATATTAGCTACGCGGATGACATGGTGCTGCTCAGCCCTTCAATCGGCGCGTTGCGTAAGCTGCTTCGTATCTGTGAAGGGTATGCGGAGGCCCATGGGCTCAGATACAATGTGAAGAAAAGTGAGGTTATGGTTTTTAAAGCACCCAAAAAAGATTTCTCAGACGTACCACCCGTCTCACTCTATGGTACACCTTTAAACAGAGTCACTCATTTCAAGTATCTGGGCCACTGGGTCACCGAAGACCTCAAAGACAACATGGATGTGGAGAGAGAACGTAGGGCGTTGTGCATCCGCTGTAATATGTTGGCTCACAGATTCGCTCGTTGCACTGAACAAGTGAAGGTCACACTATTTAGGGCATTCTGTCAGACCTTCTACACGTGCAGTTTGTGGGCTAAATACACGCAAGGGACGTACAACGCCCTGCGTGTACAGTATAATAACGCGTTCAGGGTGTTGATGGGGCTGCTGCCGCGCTACTGTAGCGCGAGTTGCATGTTCGCAGAAGCGCACGTGGACGGCTTCCATGCCATCATGCGTAAGCGCTGCGCATCGATGCTGGCGCGGGTGCGTGACAGCCTCAGCGCCATTCTGGCCGTATGTGCCGGCCGCTGGGACTCTGTACTGATGGCACATTGGATGAGCCTTCACGCGAGACCAAGCGCCTGACTACTTTGTACCTTTACTACCACTAGACTAAGAACAATGTTACTAACCACTTTAGATTTGTATTGTTACTAACACTAGGTTAAGAACATTGTTACTAACAAATTTATGGACCAAGTCTGAAATAAATTTTATTATTATTATGTCATTTATTTATTTACATCCTTATTAAATACATTTTTATATATTTTTATAAAAACATTAAAAAAACATTTAAAAATATAAAAAATAGTGGTCCGCCGGTATCGGGAGCAGGGTCCAAGCTACCGGTGGTTAGGACTCCAGAGACAGGAACCTCCTCACAATGCGAGCCGTATCGAGGAGTACTGCCTTCTGGATCAGGCCCTTGATCCAACCGCCTAACGAGAGCCTCGAGAGATGCTGGTCGAGGCTTTCGGCCATCAGGCCATTGGCTGATACGACAATCGGCACAATGATAGCCGAGCTCACATTCCACATGTCAACAATCTCGTGTGCTAAGTCGAGATATTTAATTTGTTTCTCTTTCTCAGCTTTCACGAGGTTCTCGTCATGCGGAATGGTAATATCGATAATCATTGTGCGACGCGCTAATCGATCTATCACCACTATATCAGGTTTATTGGCGACAATAGTCCTGTCAGTAATGATAGACCGATCCCAGTACAACGTGATATGACCATTTTCAAGAACTGGGTCGGGCACATACTTGTAGTACGGTACCTCAGAATCCACCAGTTTATATTTCAAAGCAAGTTGCTGGTGAATAATCCTGGCTACTTGGTTATGCCTGTGCAAGTACTCGCCGTTAGCTAGACGAGAACAACCAGAGATAATATGTCTGATGGACTCACCCGGGCGATGGCATGCCCGACACACGTCAACCGTCCCATCTTTCATAATATGTCTCCGGTAGTTATTCGTCAAGATAACTTCGTCCATAATTGCACAGACGAAACCTTCTGTTTCCCCGAAAAGGTCACCAAAACGTAGCCAGGATACGGACGCTAAGAAATCTACACCGGGCTCATGAAGAGCCCGGTAGAAGCGTCCGTGAAGCTCCTTGCTTTGCCATATTTCCTTGCGGTCATCTGTAGTAAGTACCACAGGTTTGCGCCAGTTCACTTTAGCCATGGAGAGCGGGGTGAGTCCCTTGTCCACTGCTACCACATCACGGTGCATACCCACTTCGGCTTTTAAAAAATATTCCCTGAGACTGCACACTTCACGGTTGTGGAGGGTCTTTGCATTTAAAAAGCCTCGACCCCCGCACTTCCGCGGTATGTACAGTCTCATCACCGATGATCGTGGGTGATGCATCCGGTTTGCGGTCAGCAGTGTACGGACCCTCCTATCTAGGGCGTCGAGTTCAGTCTGAGTCCATTTGAGTATGCCGAAAGAGTACATCAAAACCGGCATGACCCAACCGTTGAAGGCCCGCACCTTGTTTCCGCCTGAAAGAAGACTAATTAATACTTTCTTCAAGCGACCAAAGAAGCGCTCCTTCAACGATTGCTTCATGTCAGTAACGTTGATGCCTAATGCTTCCGACATACCTAAATACTTATAGCTTTCGGATAAGGAGAGGGATCTAAAGTGTATGGAATCCGAAAGTTGAATTCCCTCGGATTCCATAATCTCACCTCCCTTTACATGCATGACTGCACATTTGTCCACACCAAATTCCATCCTGATGGTGCTACTGAAAGTTTCAGTTACCTTCAGCAGCTCCATCAGTTGCAATTTGTTGGGTGCAAAGAGTTTCAAGTCATCCATGTAGAGGAGATGAGATATGACTTGACCACCTCTCCTCAACCGATAACCTAGTCCTGAATCCTCAAGTAGTGAGCTTAAAGGATTCAGGGCTAAGCAGAACCAAAGTGGACTCAAACTGTCGCCCTGAAATATTCCCCGTTTAATCCATACAGGCTCATCGGTCCCCTGGATCTGTCGACACCCTGGATAGCGAAGAACCGTTCTCCATTGCCCCATACATGACCTAAGGAAGGTGCGTAGAGTTGCATCTATCTTGTACAACTCCAGCACCCTCATGAGCCATGTATGTGGCACCGAGTCATAGGCATTCTTATAATCTATCCAGCATGTCGACAGATCCTTGCGGGATCGACGAACCTGTTGGCTTATGGCCATATCGATGAGGATTAGCTCTTTAGTACCGCGGGACCCGTTCCGACATCCATTTTGAGATGTTGACATAATCGAGTTACTTTCAATGTGCGTATTAATTTTCGCTCTCAAAATGGATGTAAGAAGTTTATAGACCGTCGACAAACACGTGATCAGTCTATAATTCTTGGGATCCGTGGGACTACCTGACTTGTGGAGCAGGTGGGTAACGCCTGTTGTTAGAAACTGCGGAAGCGACCCAGACTCTAAAGATGACTGGAACTGAGATGCCAGGCGGGCGTGTGAACTAATTAGCCATTTCAACCAAAAGTTGTGCAATCCATCCGGTCCCGGTGATTTCCAATTCGGTAACGGACGGACTGCTCTGGCGACATCTAATGGCGTAATTAAAACTGCTTCCATTTCTGGTACAGTTTCACACGCTCGCCCGACATCCAGTATCCAGCTAGCCTAGAGTGACAGACGGGCACTGACCAGATGCTGCGCCAGAATGCACTCGTGGCGGCATCATCCGGGCGGCACTCGTCTGTCACATTTTGTTCAGATCGCTCCCAAGTTCTATACACCCATCTCTCATCGCTCTGGAACATGCGATTCTGTGTGTACCGATCAACCCGCCGCTTATACCGCCGAATACGACTCGCCCATGCACAAACTTTCTGCTTCAGGAAGTCGATGCGCTCTGTGACACGGGACATGTATTCTCGAGGGCTGATTCCAGTCCCCGAGAATGCCCGCCTTACAAAGCGCAGCACTCGTGGTCGTGTATTGCCCTCCCTGAAGCAGTATAGTTTGCCGATGAGTACCCTGGCCCCATCGATACGACGCTGGATCCTGCACTGCCAGGCTGGTACGGCTGGTTTTGGTTGCGTAGCCACGTCACAGTTTGGAAATTTGACGTTAGCTAAACGACATGCCGCAACAGCCGCGCAATACAGGATCGAACGTGTATCAACGAGATCCTCGCTGCTCTCGAACACATTCTTAAGCTGCGAGTCCAGGGCACACACCAGCGCCTTATTTTTTTTGTGCATAGGTAGGCGTGGTAATCGGGGTCTAAGTTCGGTCGGAGTGGATCTGTACTCACGAAATGCATCCTCCAGTGCGCTCCTCAATCGGGCGTTGCACTGGCTACTTACTGACGCAACCATATCATCTTCTAATTCTACACCATGATTAGACCGCGACGGTATTTCATCAATGGTTGATGCGTGTATCGCGGTTTGTGCTGGACTTGAGACGATATAGTTGCTCAGCTCTGAGCGCAGCCTATCAAGTGCGGCATCGTCCAACCTATGGTTGCGTTGGATGACCCGCACCTGATCCGACAATCGTTGGGCCGAGACGTTGACGGTTGGTTCTAGTTCCCGAAACAGAGACAGCATCCTATCACGGTACGCAATGAGGTTAGTTCCCCCCTCTGTAGACCTGTAATATGCGCGCATGACGTTCTCGTTCATAGACTGAGTCCATTTCATACGCTGCACACAACCACCGGCAGCGGGGACCCGGCTCGGGGCCGGATGGCCCCTAAGTCCCAAGCTCCTCGGTGGCCGGCCTCTCCCCTGCCGACGTACAGGTGTTGGCGACGTTGGTGGAGAAAAATACTCGTCGCTCGAGCTCGACGCAACTACCGCGGCCGGTGTTATCACAGCGCTCACGGTGGGGCTGGATACCGGCGGCGGCGAGGCGGAGCTGAGCGGAGAGTCCGGAGGTGGTGGGCGTGCTCGTCTCGTAGCAGATCTCGTCAACATAATTTAATTATTCATTGGTTTTTTGGTGTTGTTTGTTTTATCGGAGGTAGCATGACAGATGTCACCTCCGATTCGGCAGTTTTTGATGGAAACGTTTAAAATTCTCGTTCATTTTACTTTCTTACAAATATTTTGTATTTATTTGGATTTTGGGATTGTAAGTTTTCACATAAAATATATAAACTGTGTCTAAAATTAGTAAAACTGTGTGAAAATTATGAATAAAAATTTTGTGACTTGTTGACGTTAGTGTTGCCTGCTTATTATTATTAATTAACCACTACATAAGTATGTCACTAAGTGACTGGACAAGTCATGTAAAAATTACAAAACGATACTTCATTCATGCGGATGCATCGCCTGGTACGGCCGCTGCATCTTGCGGCGAGTTAAATGATGTGCTTGTGCAGATCCACTAACGTAGGCTATCTATGGACAACGATGTCGATTGTAGTATGTAATTCAACATACAATACAATGGTGGCAACATGATGAGCTGATGCTGCAGCCAGGATATCCAGCACACCAGTACACTCTTGAAAAAATAATAGCAAATATATCGTGTTTGGTTTTGTATTGATCAGTATTTAATTCTACATACAATACAATGGTGGCAACATGATGAGCTGATGCTGCAACCAGGATATCCAGCACACTAGTACGTACACTCTTGAAAAAATAATAGCAGATGTATGTAGTGTTAAAATTATGACTAACTCTTAAAACTAAATATTATTGAGATAATGCTTCGTTTTGATTTCTTATTCTTTGCAATTCTTCCAATGCTGATTTGTCATGAGGGCAATTGAATAGTTTTCTTTGATCCATTTCACAAATTGCAAAACCTTCTAAACTTTTCACTCGACTCAAAGCCACATAAGCCTGGCCTTTTGCAAAAGTTTTTTTGTCTAAATATACAACAGCCTTTTCCACTGTTATTCCCTGTAGCTTATGAACAGCCCAACTTAAAATAATAGGAAACATTATAGTAGGGGAGCCCACGATGCTAAATGGGGATTTACTCGAGCGTCGTAGAGACCTATTGGGTTGCAAAGCTTAGATGATAGGAAGAAAAAAATGTTATATGATATATACCTTTACATCGGTGGGGGAAGCGGCTATAGATTTTTAAATATGTAAAAAAAAACTGTTGCATGGACATCCTCGAGCGCGTCAGATATTGATAGCATCAATGCCCTACGTATTTTTAATAATGTACGTATGTTAATCTGATCGTTTGCATGATGCGGGTGGTTGTATGTAAGGGTAGAAAATGAAAAAAAAAAAAAATTATCGAGCGCGTCAGATTTTCTAAGGGAGTATTAAGTGCACCAAAACAAAGCTCTCATTCACTAATCTGACGATTTCGATGGGACGCAAACTCGCGGCCATTTTCATAATGTGCAAAAAAAATTCGCCATTTTGAAATACTCAAGCGCGTCAGATTAAGATATATATGGTTCATCTTTATGTTCTAAACGTACTGTCTCATAATCTGACGATTATCTAGAGGGATTCGCCTGATCTGACAAAAAAAAATTAGAAAAACGGTTCACCTTAAAGGCCATCCCTGCAACTTCCCGCTAATTCCATTCCTGGGCGCTTAAAATTGTACTTATGACATTTTTGAGCTCAAAATATAATTTATGTGATATTTTGAGCTCGCTGAGTTCAAAGAAATAATATTTCTATGCATTTGAGCTCTCCCAGCTCGAAAGTCTGATAGAAGTTTCATAGAACACTATTTTTGGAATTTTCAAACCGCAATAACTTTTGAATGGTTCAAGCAATTTTCACGCGGTTGGCGGCATTCGACGCAGTTTTATCATCCTCATAAGTAATTTTGCAATTTTAATTGATCGAACCAAACATTTCGAAATAATCCCGAAAAAACACTTTTTCGGGTTTCTTTCGTTCACGATATCTCTCGAACGAATCAACCGATTTTGACCAGCTTGGTGGCGATCGACGTGGTTTTTCAAACTCAAAGGCGGATTAGTTTTTGAAGTTGATCGATAAAGCCGTTTAAAAGGTATTCCAAAAAAACCACTTTCAAAAAAAAAACAACTTATTTTTTTTGAGATTTTTCAAAATTTCTCAAAATCTATCGGTCCGAATCGGTTCAAATTCACAGGAAATCTAATTTTGAGGGAAATCTTTAGAACGCCGTTTAGTAGATTCCGATCGGTTTAGTCGTTCAAAAGTTATAAGCGAGTCACATAGTCACACACACACACACACACACACACACATACATACAGACATAGTGACAACATCGCGGGGGTAGTCAGGGAAGCTTCCTATGACCTTAAAACGTCGAGATCTGATGAAAACTCGATTTTCGCAAAACGGGGTAAAACCAATAACTTCCCGAATTGTTTAAAATTTTTAATTTCACTTAGCGGGAAGTCAAAAAAAAATATTTTTTATTTTTTTAAATCATAAAACCTAATTAATTGAAAAGCTCAGGAAATAGCATGCAAATAAATAAGAGAGGAATAGAAACGCGGAGAAGGAAATGTAGGCATCACGCCGCTGCACGTATTTAACTTTATCGACGAATTTTTGTTATTTCGGCTTGCGGAAATCGTCAGATTATATATTTTTCATTATTCTTGAATTATTTCCTTCAAAATAAAAAAAAATTTTGCTACGCTCGAGAATGTCGAGATGACGTTTTTTTTTTACAACTTTGTTGCCCTCCCCTTTCTTTACGTCACTCTCAAATTGTCAGATTAGTGGAATATACACTTTTTAGGATGTAATTAACTCACTCTACCTTAATCTGACGCGCTCGAGAATTTCTGATGGTCAATATTTTTTTACTAATCTGATCCTGTATCCTTCACGGGCGGCCTTATATATGGGCCTCATGTTTTGTGGAGGTACTTAACCGGGTACAAGGTATCCCCCTGTATATTAATCTGCCGCGCTTTAGTAAATCCAGAAATCCCCGCTTGGGCTCCCCTACTATTAATCTCTCAATAAAATTTAAAGCATTGCAATTTTAAAAATTTAAAAATAAAATTTAAAAACCCCCAACCCAAAAAAGAAAAGCGAACATTTAAAAAGTCAAAAATAATCCTATCGTTGAGCCATCAAATTGGATTGAGTAACACCAAATATTTTAATTAGGTATAGAAATTGATGGATGGCGCTATAATGTCGCGGCGGGGTACCGCTAAGCTTAAAGCAATAAAAATAGCTAAAATAGGAGATTGCATACGCATTACTCATAGCGCTCCCAGACTTAACAGTTTAACACCCAAATAGAATTTCTACAAAAAAATTGATCGTATCGAAGCAAGTTGGTTGGAAATGCTAGTAAATTAATAGATAGTCAATCAAATGAAGGGTCTGACTTACATAAGCGGCGGTACCCCGCCGCGACATTATAGCGCCATTTCAACGAGCAAACCTTATCGTGTCATCCATCAATTTCTATACCTAATTAAAATGCATTATTTTTGACTTTTTAAATGTTGGCTTTTCTTTTTTGCGTTGGGGATTTTTTATCCATAGAGGAGAACCGTGCAGTTATGGGACCATCGGTAAGCGGATTCTGGAGAAGTAGACCATCGTCGACGTGGGCCAAAACCGATGGTGAATTCTTCGGCTCGTCACTAGTACGATATCGTGGTAAGGCACAGAGCTAATCCATTTTTATCCACCCACATAACTGCAACAGCACAATGTGTGCTTACAAACATTGCGAAATCACCTGCATGAAGCTGGTTTACGCTGTATTAAGCAAGCACGGAAGATTTTGCTGTCCATCGCTCACCAACTTCTATTGGCTAGGTCATATAGGTAGGTATATAAATATTTATTTGGGAAAATAATGTGGTTATTTTTAATCATGAAAAATGTTTTAAGTCGGATAAGGATGAAGTGTAAGTGATGTTATCTAACATGTTGATTCACTTCACCTCCAATTTCACTTTGTTTTAATTTGTATACTTACTTTGAAAAAATATTTACGTCCATACTTATTCAAAAAAAAAAAAGATAGTCTTGTCTTATAAACTGGTAAAGAAGTTACCAGCAGTGTTCTACTCATCCAAAAGTTTGGAAATATGTTTAAAATAGTTTGCATTACTTAAATCATTTTATTTAATTTGCTAACATATAGCCCATGCCAAATTGAACCGTAAGCCAACTTTTGTAAGAAACATAATAGTCGAAACGAGCTGGCTCATTCACTAATGACCCAAGTGATAAGCCTAGTTTATTTAATAAAATATTCCATTTTATTTTATTGTTTTTATTTCATTACCTTCTTAATTTTTGTTTGAGTAACTTTATTTGACACAAAATTGATGTCTTTTATTAAAACAAAAAACAAAAACCTGTAAAACAATATTCCTCTGCTGGGGTTTGAACTTACGACACGAAGTAAAAATCATTATCTATGCCAGGTGCTTTCATCGACCGGTTATGGGATCCAAATTCATGATATTGAAATATTGGAACTCATTCAATTATGATTATTATACATTGGTATATGTGGGTATATCATACGCACACAAACAGTTTAGCGATTGCTATTCGTACCCGACCGACCGACTCATTAAATTACGCACACAATGACAGTAACCAGTGTGTGAAGGATGTAAACCAAATAGGTTTGCAGAGTGTACCTACAGTAGATACTGTTTTTTATTTACCATTCCCGAACTTTGGCTTGACATGACACAGAGGTGTGTGTAGAGTTGTAGAATATTGTTTTTAATTAATTTGACTGAGTAACATATTTCCAAACATCATTATTTCACAAAAATGCTTATAAGATTCACTTTTTTTAATAGTGTAATTATTTTACCAAGTATAAATTATTTCTATCTTTAGTTAAACCTATCAGGTTAAAGATTACTATCACTAAGACTTATCAATATAATAATATGCTGTATACTTTTAGTAACAACACCCAACATTTTGATAGGTAAATAAATACTTAAAAATAAATATAAACATTTTTTTTTTTTAACAACCAAATTGCGAAATAGATAAGTGAAAAAGAAACAATAGTTACGTGCCGTGACATTACAGAGCCACTTGTGCTCTCACTAGCAGCCACAGAGTACAATAAAGCACAGTGGACACTTGTGTAACGCTCCTCAAGTATGAAAGTACTCCCAAAATGGACTACAACATGATAGCAGAAAAAACATGCTAGTTCATATGCTCATTCCATTTAGTTCATAAAAAACATAGCATCAAACATAATGAAATAAACAAATGCAGTTTTAATATGAAGATATTTTACAATTCTTAAAAGTTAAATAAATGTTAAATCTACAGCAAAGTTGGAAGTGTTAGATAGCTTTCAAATCTTCTGGTAGGTCATTCTTAGGATGCTTGTTTTCAAAATGTTGTTTGTAGGTCTTGGGGTCAGGCATCTGTGCCTGAAACCAAATTACATATCCTGCTTGAGTATTATAATTATTGTAAGCACAAGTTTATTTTAGATATAACACATAACTTCCACCCACCACTGATCAAAGTTCATTTATTATATTGCCCTTAAAATGGGAGTGCTATTTTGTAGGTGAGATAATGTATTGTATCTCTTGGCTCAGTCCAACAGTTATTTGTAAGCAGAATTTGAATAGTTAAAATTGAATACCATCAATATAGTATAAAACTTGTACACCTTTTTTACTTCACTTTTTTTCCTTATGAGAACCTTAAGTGTTAGGCAACCCATCACGAAAATCTTTCAGACGTAATACTTCACAACAGCATTTATAGATATGATGGTACACCCACAAACTCATATATAATACCTATTAAGCAATCCAAAATATTTCTTGTACAGTTATACATTACAAGATTTTTATTAAATCTATACACATATTATAATAAACACACACACACACACACACACACACACACACACACACACACACACACACACACACACACACACACACACACACGCGCTCACGCACACGCACACGCACGCACACGCTACTCAAACGCACGCCCACTCAAACGCACGCACGCACGCACGCACGCACGCACGCACGCACGCACGCACGCACGCACGCACGCACACGCAGACACAGACAGACACATCATCTTCTAAACTACTCAACAGATTTTGATGCGGTTTTCACCATCATTTAGAGAATTGATTCCGGAAGGTTAATATATACATATACAACATTATTTTTAGTATATGCGAAACCTGAATATAGTTTGTTCAGAATAAGTAACTGAATCGATTCCAATAATTTTTAAACCTTGTTATATTTTGTCGCAAAAATATTTAAAAAAGTTACAAGTTGGACACCGAGCGACACTAAGTACCTATCCGCTATCATACGCGCACAACACAGGTCACGGCAGGTCATAGCGGCACTAGGCGCGGGCGCACAGCGGGGCGGGGGTAAAACAACCCCTTCAGTAGCCCGGACGCTACAGGTTGACGCGCACCTGTCACGCTCCCTTTCAGTTACAATACGCCTTCGCGATTGCGCGGCCGCCGTGGGCCTTACAGTGGTCTTTCGGTTGATCGTGTACCGTGTACATATCGCATGTAAAAAGTATCGTGTAACCATGTCTTTCTCATACACAAACGTCCAGTACACAGAAATGGTACGTACACTAGCGGTGTGTGGTGATAACGTATCTCTGGCAGTGCGGCGGTACGAGGAGCAATTCGGTATGAGAGTATCGTGAAACACAATGCTTTCCGCCACGCAAAAATTTAGGGACTACGGTAACATTCGGCCTCCGACAGCAGTCGATAGAGGAGTGAGTCGAATTCCTACCACAGTCCAAGACGGAATTTTGGACTACATGGCCAACAAACCTACAGCCTGCTGTGTTAAGTAATGCAATATTTAACAGTTTTTATCCACTTTGAACTTCAAGTGTTTGGCATAAGGTGCAACAAATCGCATTGACGACATTTTATCACTTACGGCTGCATTTACGAATAAAGTAAATAATAATATCTACCTACACTAGACCATTACGACAGTTCAAAGCCTGCAAGTGTGATGGAAAATGTTATTACCGGATAATTACAATCCAATCGCCGTACGGTTAGGTACCTACTGCCAAATTATTATCAATGAGCGCGAGACGACGCGGGGGGCGCGTGCGGTACGTTGGCGCCGCGTGGTGACCATGTTTTTGTACGGACAACCAGGTAATATAACAAGCTTATAACTTTGTGATTTTTCATGATACAGTTTTGAAATTTTGTAAATAGATTCTTTACATAAAAATACTAGACACGTGTTTCGGGTTTCGCATATACTAAAACTAATCTTTATATATAAAAAAATTACGTGTCACGTTGTTTGTCCGCGATGGACTCCTAAACTACTGAACCGATTTTAAATTTGATTTGCTCACCGTGTGCAATTTGATCCAACTTGAACCGATGGAATCCCGGTGGCCCTCTGTTGGGCCGGTATATCGCCCATACCGTCAAGCCCCGCTGGCCCTCTAGAGGGTCGCGCGGTCGTGCGGTTAAATATCATCATTATTGCTTCTAAATGAGGGCTACTATAGTCTTTTGAGCATTTCAGTGTATGGGCTTTTTTTTTTTTTTTTGGGCTTACGAACTGTCTTGTTCCACGACATACCGGCCCTACAGAGGGTCACCGGGATTCTATCGGTGAAAGATAGGATAGCTTACATCTCAATTTATAGTCGCAATATTATTTTATTGCAAATTATTTGTTTATTATTTGACAGTCACAATTATCTGTTAGCTCTAAATTATTCTAACAGATGGCGATATCTGTTGACTGGATTGAGTAAGATTTCAGTAGATGGCGCTATGTTAAAAATACAAACGTTTCATATAAGCTACAATTTCCACGTGTTGCTGAGGCTAAAGTATAACCTAAATATATTTTGTAATAAACGAAATACAGTGAAATAATATTATAAAGAGAAAAGATATGATTGTTTGTTTGTATTGAATAGGCTCCGAAACTAGTGAACTGATTTCAAAAATTCTTTCACTGTTGGGAAGCTACACTATCTCCGGGTGACATAGGCTATATTATATTATGCTTTGCTACCCGGGCGAAGCCGGGGCGGGTCGCTAGTATTGTATAAAACACAGTCGGGTTTGTTACAACACTTATAACTCGAGAACTGCTGGACCGAATTCATGGTTTTTGTTTTGTTAGATTTGTCTCCGCCTCGAATAGCAGAATAAATATTAAAAACAATGGGAAATTTACTAAAAATAAAAACGTGAAAGAAAATCATTTTCCCAAAATTTTCCTGGGTTTCCTACCTGTCAAACATTTGATGTTCATCCCGTCGATACGGTAAACCGCAAATTAATAAGGAATTCAAATCGACAAGCTACCCACATTATTCGGTTCTCGGACCAATTATCCTAGCTAGCTATGGACGGAGTCATAACTTGCTGCCGATCTTGCATCCATATATCAAATAAATTATTGTTTTCTCTGTCTATTTCACTGAGCATAAGTACGAGTAAAAGAGTTAGATGGTGTAAGGCTGCCAACGTCACACTGTCTGTGTAAATCGTGTCATTAGCTGACATCCCAGCGTGCCAAAACATTGCGTGTCGGTGCAGTATTTTTGCGAAATATAAAAATATCTCAGTGTCTTGACTAAAAATTAACTAAAAAAGTGAAACTATGTCCTGTGCAGCTGTGTTTTGTCCATTGAGAACAACAAAAGGAGGTGTAAAAGTCCCAGAACTATCTTTTCACGCGTCTTTGAAATCAGTTTTATAGTCTTAATAATGAGATTCTTATCCAGAAAATCGATAATCATACAGATTTACATATTACGAGTAAGATTTTCTTACTTAATATTGATAAAAATCCACGTCTCATTGCATTAATTAGTATTCATCTACGCATTGTTTTTGGCGACATTTATAGTGATGTAATAACAAAATACTACAAACTTTATCGATGGTCAATCAGTCATTTATAAGCCAAATTATCTAGGTTATTTTTCATGATTGTGAATGTTACGTGCACCGTTAACGCTGATGACGCAAGAATAAGATATTAGTTGGATGCGAGTTCTAAAAGATTAAACAATTTTCAGGGTTTATGTTATTTCGGAAACACTTCGTTGTATCTTTATATAAAACATTTAGTAATATATAACATTTGCTTACTTATACAGGTTCCCAAAATGCCCTGAAATAAGAAGTGAGTGGATTAAAGCTGTAAGACGTGAGAACTGGAAACCAACAAAATACTCAAGGCTTTGTTCCAAACACTGTGAGAAGTCTTGCTAAATTACTGGATTATCTACAGGAAAACTAAACTCTGGTGCGGTGCCACCAATATTCGAAGGATATCCTGAATATTACCAGGTAAGGTGGTAGGTAGGTTTCAGGTAAGTTAGGTTTCATTGCTTAATTTTTGCTTCTCGGTTTGCTTTATATATATTTAACTAACATTCATATTATATATTTTGTTTAGGTAGCAAAGAAGAGAAAAACAGGGTCAATTAATGAAACGCAAATCACACCAAGAAGACGGAGGCAAATGCAAGATACTGGTGTGATACCAGACCTTATCCCTACAACACCCAGGCGAGTAATAAAAATTTTGAAATCTTTAGCACAATCTGGGCTAGTGGCCTTGAGACGTCTTCAAGTAATTAAAAGACTAAGGGAAGTAAACGTAGAATTATAAAAAAAAAATGCTACCTTATTAAATGTTATTAACGATTTAAGGAACCAGCATTTAATAGATTCAAAGTCTTTAAATATTTTGTCTTGAAAAAAAAAAGGTTAGTAAAAATAAAGATCTTTTGGTTAGATTAAAGCTTAAAAATAACAAACAACCTTTGCCGATAAAGTATTCGCCTGAATTACGAAAATTTACTCTTTCACTTTTTGTCCCCCTCGGGCATACAAGTACGTACGTGATAGTTTTGATTCTTGCTTACCCCATCAAAAATCAATAAGTAAATGGTACCAAGGTGTTGATGGAGAATTAGGGTTCACGAAAGAGTATTTCGAGACTCTTTAAATAAAAGCTCAAAAGCAACACATAATAGGTGCCTCGTCAATAGATGAAATGGCCATAAGAAAATGTATTGAGTGGGATGGACATAGTTCTCATGGTTATGTTAATGTTGGAAATCATGTTGAAAATGATAGTATACCAGTGGCCACGGAAACTTTTACATTCATGATGAACTGTGTTAATGGATCTTTCAAAATACCATTAGGATACTTTTTAATTCACTGTTTATCAGGTTTGCAAAAAGCTGAATTAGTGCATACTTGTCTTGATGTTTATTTAGTAGCTAAATGTCGTGTTACAATAGTGACGTTAACTTTCGATGGTGCTCCGAACAATATTGCTATGGCTAAGCAGCTAGGCTGTGTTCTTGATTATAATAATTTGAATACAGAATTAATTCATAACGGTATAAGAATTAATATATTACTTGATCCGTGTCATAGTTTAAAATTAATCCGTACCACATTTGGCGATAAAAAAAATTGTTTGATGGAGATGGTCAAGAAATGTCATTTACATTCGCTACACAAACTTCAAACAGAAGAACAACTCCATTTAGCTAATAAGTTGAGACAAGCGCACATAAACTACTTCAAACAAAAAATTAAAGTCAAATTAGCTTCGCAATTGTATAGCCAATCTGTGTGTGATTTCTCTAACGTTTTGTCGGAAAATCATTAAGCTGGAAGATTTTGAATCAGGTGTTTGATTTGTTAAACTCAAGAAACCTAAATTCATACAGTTATAAAAAACCACTCCTCCTACAAAACATAGAACAAAGGTACCGTATAATAGAAAACGGTACTGAATACATAAAAAGATTTAATTTTGGTGACGGTAACTTATTCATTAATTCACAGAGAAAAATTGGGTTCTTGGGTTTTATCATTTGCCTACAAACGATAAAAAATCTTTCCGAAGATTTACTTATGAAAGACCCTCCAAAAATGAAATTTATTTGTACATACAAATTTTCACAAGACCACCTTGAGCTATTTTTTGGTGCAATTAGGTCAATGGGGGGGGGGGGGCTTTAATAATAATCCTTCAGCATATAAAAAATTATTGGTCCATACCGAGTTTAAAGCTGCAGAAGGAAATTGTATTCCTCTAGAGGTGTTCCTATTTTAAATATTGCCAAAACATCTCAGTACATTAGTATGATAAATAATTCTCTACCAAAACATAGGATGTTGGATGATTCAGAAGAAGTGAGGGGAAAAGACATACACAATTATGATCATAATTACATAAATGAACCATCCGAACTTACTGAGTATGCTGAGGAGGTTATACACTACATATCGGGGTTTGTGGTTAAAAAAATCTAAAAATTCCTGGCATGTGAAGATTCAGCACTAAACGGTTACATGAAAAATTCATTAATATCCATCAAAGGTAAAGGAGGTTTAATTTACCCGAGCAATGATGTTTATGATATTTGTAAATTATCTGAAAATGTTTTGCGGAAATCTTTGATATCCACCCATCATAGCAAAATTAACAGCAAAGTTATACATACAATGATCCGCGTTGTTATAGTGGCTACTACTTCTAGTTACAAAAATATATTACGTTTTCTAAATATTCATGAATTAGAGTTTGATTTTATGCAGGATCACAAATATCTTTTAATAAAATCTATATGCGAGAAGTATTTGCAACTTAGAATACATTTTATAATGAAAAACACTAATCGAAAACAGTGTTAGAAATGTATACAACAAATTGATTTTATTTAAAGGTCATTAGTAAAAAGAATCCTGTAACCTCAGCCTGTAACCTTATGACTTTTCCTATAATAAACAAAAATAAATTGCGTGTGTATTTATTTAAATGATATCCTGTATATTTCACCCATTACTGTAATTTTATCGACGTACTTTGAAGCGTCGACCCTTCCCTAGTCACGCACACTAGTACAAACCTATTTCTGCACATTAACAAAAAATGACACTAAGATTTCATCTAATGCTACGTCCATAGCTAGGATAATTGGTGCGAGATTCGGATTATTGCATATTTTACATTATTATAATGTCAAATACTGTCAGTAATGACAAATTATTGACATTTTTTTTAGATTGCCAAATATTTATGCGTGCGTTCAGAAATTTATGTTGTGTAAACAACTTCTCCCGCTCTGGGCAGAGCGGATAGATTTTTACTGACTACAACCCACCCGTGTTCCTTCAGTTGCCAGTGTGCCAGGGCCACGGTAACTCTTTCGAACAATCCGCGACCCTGGCAGGCATCGGCCCTGGCGGACCCCGTCAATTAGTGCAGACATATCTTTGAGGCGCGCGTGGAACACAACGCGCCGTCGACCCGGGCCTGGTCCTTACAGGACGGCAACATTATGTAGGTCTGGATCGGTTTCGGGATCAGGAATCTCCGAGCAAAGAGAGACAGCCCGTGAAACGGCAAGGTTAGAAACGAGAAATTGTCAAGCTTATCGCACAGATCAACAACTAGATAATCTTCGAAGTGCAAGAAGAAATGCTTCATGTGTTGATTTGAATCGAGCAGAGTTTCTATACGATTGCAACATTGACTTACAGCTCGCATCCTTTCGTTTGCATTGGTCCAATGAACGTTGTTTGCGAGCATTGTGGCGCATTGAAGTTTGCTGGAGAAACGCCTGGATTGTGCTGCCTTAATGGCAAAGTGAAATTGCCGTTATTGGTTCCGCCACCAGTCATTGTATTCCTTGCTTCGGGGCGAAACACAAATCACGACATTTTCTAGCGAACACTCAAAAATGCAATGGCTGTTTTCAAATAACTTCATTTGGGGCGGAAATTATCGAAGAACAGGGATATAATCCGACATTTAAGGTAATTTATGTTAAAGAATAAATGTTTATATTCTACGATGGTAAAAAAATTGCTCAAATGTAATTTGTTAAATTCCTGTAGTTGTGTCTAAAATAAAAAAGGCATAACATTTAAAAAAATGTGATTGTAAATCACAGCTTCAAGGCCAGAGTTACCATCGAATTGGATCATTGCAACCTCTTGAAGATGCACAGCATAAATTCTTACAAATATACTTCATGGGCAATATGGAAAACCACTTGATCGGCGTCAAGAGATCAACACAGCTATGAAAAGAGCAATTCTTCAAGATCTGCAGCAACTGCTTCATGAACATCATGTATTGGTCAGGAAGTTCAAGACTGCGTTGGAGCGCATGCCAAATGATGACTACAAAGTCGTGATCAGAGCGGATAAACGACCAGCTGGAACACACGAACGCACATTTAACGCTCCAACAATAGATGAAGTTGCAATCCTGATTGTTGTTGAAAACTTGGAAACACGCGATATTGTGCTTACTCGTCGCAATACTGGGCAACTGCAAAAAATATATGAAACACACCATTCATATGACACGTTGCAATACCCGCTGATGTTTTGGCAAGGAGATGATGGATAGATGGAATCCAATGAATAGTGAGTATCAATATTATAGTTTTCATTTTAACGTGACACACATTTTATTCCGTATGGTTTTGGTACTCAAAAAAAATAGAACCACTCCTAATTTAACAGGGAGTAGTAAGAGTCGTTATGGGATTAGGGGTTGTTGGTTTAGAGAATATTGAACAAAGATTAGTGATCACAAATGATAAATGATAAATGATTTTATTTCTGTAACTAGGTTTGAACAAACACTTTTACACGTCAATCATATTTTAAAAACTAGATGAGGTCGGCGTTTCCTATCTGACTACTCTGCGAAGAAAGGCCGAAACAAACTCAGAGGTCACAGACTCTTTTAAAGTCCAGACGTGTGAAGACCATTTAGATTTGTGTCTGCGATGGTCTTTTGAGGAAAAACCACACGGATTGAGTGGACCTATCCAGTCAGTGCACGCATTTGTCAGTAGCAGCGTGGAGCTCAACGATTCGGCGAACATATTCTGTTTACCCCTTCAAGGAATACGGACATGGGTTTTACTTCTAAAATACAAATTTTACTGTATTTATTTCAGGTGAGGAAACTACCAAGAAGGTTGTTCGATGAATTATTACGCATATCGTTTGATGATTCGTCAAAATTTTGAGAACTATGTGTTGCGATTTCGTCGATTGCTTCAACAATATTGCGTCGACATGTACTAGGTTAAAACCGAAACGGAGCGCCTAACTTTCATTGGGTTGAACTAAGCTAAATTGCGTTCGCAAGAGTATATCCATTTACGCGATGCAATTAGCACCGAAGGAGATGCAGCAAATGTTGGTCGATTGACTATTTTACCGGCGACATGTACAGGTAGCCCTTTTTTTTTTTTTGGGGGGGGGGGGGGGGGGGGGGAAATCATCAAATGACCTGTCCCGCTCTGGGCGGAGCGGAAGGGCGTGTCAGACTCTTACTGACTAAAACCCAACCGTGTTCCTTCAGTTGCCTGTGCGCCAGGGCCACGGTAACTCTTTCGAACAATCCGCAGCCCCGGCAGGCATCGGTCCTCTCGGACCCCGTCAATTTTGCTGACATCTCTTTGAGGCGCACGTGGAACACGACGCGCCGTCGGCCCGGGCCTGGTCCTTACCGGACGGCGAGGTGCCCATTGCCCGCCGTCCGCAAGCCCGCGCCTACGGTGGCCGGGAGTCGGCAATCGACTCCCGACGCCCAGGGTGTCTCCTCCTCCTGCGGCGGCTAGGGGCGCGAGGGCGCAAAGAATGCCTCTCCCTTTCGCGCTCCGCCTCCTCCTTCGCGAGCATTACTGCTTCGCAGAAGGAGGTGACGGCTTCCCATTCCCTCTCGCTCCGTACCATGGCCTGAACCAGGGTCGGACGCGAGAGGTCGCCGCCGCCGATCGCCGCCACGAGGACACGGCGGTGCTCCGCCCAAGCCGGGCAGACCTCCACCGTATGCTCCACCGTGTCCTCCGGTCGATCCACACAATGATAACACCCGGGCGTTTCCTCCCGCCTTATCCGAAACAGGAACCTCCCGAAACAGCCATGTCCGGTGAGGACCTGCGTCAGGCGGAAGGTGAGGACGCTGTGGCGCCTCTCAAGCCACTCCTCAAAGAGGGGTCTTACCGCCGCAATTGTGGCGTGCCCTGCGCTGGGTTGCGACAGTCGCACTCTCCATGCCGCCATGAGATCCCGCCGGAGATGTACAGGTAGCCCGCGTCATAAGCATGAATATGCGCAAGATGCAATGACATAATATGTTCATCATTTCGGTCGGCCAGACCTATTCATTACATTTACGTGTAATCTGAAATAGGCATGGGCAAAGTGTATCATTTTTGTGATTGGAACATTTGCATCTGGATCACTGAAATGATCCGAAACACTGATATGTTTCATTTGGCTCATCGGCTCAAAGGATATAAAATACAGAATGTTACGATTGTTAATGTTACGTATACACTTACGAACGATAACTTGTTATTCAAGCATTTTATGCAAAAAACGAACGTAAGTATAGTATTCAATTTTATATGTAAGCGCCTTAGTGGTAATTTTTACGTACATGGATAAAGACAATGAAACACTGAGAGTGATAAACAACTCATTTGGAATCTCTTTCTCACTTGTATGATTGCAATATCTCACCAACTCACTCGCGACTCGCGAGTCAGTAGTAACTCAGTATGTCAGTCTCTCAGTCTCCCTCTCGCTCTCAGGCTCAGTCGTCTCGCAAGCGACGCGTCGCGCGGAAAGAGCACAGAGCAAGAGTAAAATAAAGTTTCAGATCCAAATGATCCGTTTGAAACGTTGTTACTGAACCAATCTTTTGAATCACGTCAATGATCCGGATCAGTGAGTCGGTTCTGTAAAGAGTTACACACGCCTAATCTAAAATGGATAGAAATTGTTAAATGCTGCCTCCCAGACAAACATCCAAGTAATCAGCACGACATTTCTCGCACGTATTTTCAAGCAATAAATCCGGTCGCTGATGAATTACATTGTTAAGCAACACTTCTTTGGGATTAGTCAGTGTTGGATGTATTCAATTGAATGGCAAAAACGAGGCTTGCTGCCTGCACACATTCTTATTTGGTTAGTCGAAAGAATTCGGCCAGATCAAATAGATGATATATATGTGCGGAGATTCCTGATCCCGAAACCGATCCAGACCTACATGATGTTGTAATTACATATATGATTAATATCCCATGCTGCACAATACATAGTTTAATTCAATCATTTCTTGCTGACGAGCAGTTGAAGTACTTGATTTTTGTACTTTTATTCTCTTTCTGTATTATCATAATAAATTACTAAACTTAATATTTATTTTGTATTAATTGTATTACGTTCATAAAATCCTAAATTAAGTTCAGCTAAAAGGTAACACGACAATCATTGTCTGTTAGCCGGTACAAAGTTCGCCGGGTCAGCTAGTCTTAGATATTAGCCGTGAAATCTCAATGTTTTATCAAGTCATAAAAACCATGCGAAGCAGACTTTATTTTGTAATAACACTAACAGCGGGTTGCTAGTGTTATTACAAAATAAAGTAAATACAAATCCATAAGATGCATTCTACTTTTTGTCCAATCTCCATACATTTTGCATGGAACTGTTGAACGGTTTCAACAATTTTTGATTGTAAATTAATGGTTGTGTTATATGAGAATACAACAAATTTTTACCTTGCAGACAGCACACACATGGACGAGGGCTTTCTGTGCAGCTTTCTTCTGGTCATTCGCACTATGGCCTTGTTGTTTCTTCATTTTGGACTGTTTCTCTGCCGCTTTTGCTTGTGATTGAAGTTTCTGCTGCCCGCGTGCCATCCTTCAATCCTGGAAATAAAGCACAAGTTATATTACTTTAATAACAGACTAATAAGGTCACTTTTAACTGCGCCTACGCCTCCAATAGAATAATAAGGTATTTTATAGATTTGCCAGAAGAGATCATTTCGAGTATTCATTATCATCATCATTGTTTACGTGTACAGATAAACATTATGGCTTTGATTTTATAGGTTACTTTAACAACGTCCACGTAAAAAGAAAGGGAATTGAGCAAGAAGTTATTGGAAAACAACTAAATCTTGGTCGAAAAGATAGAAATAGATTGCGAAGATTTTAATAACTACGAAATTCGACTGTAAGTTAAAATAATTAAAATAACTGGAGTAACAATGCCTACAAACACCATAATGAAAGCTTTCGTACCTCAAACTTTCTAACGATCCCAATAAATAACCGTGTATACACCAAAACAGTAATGTATTGTTCGGTATTTAGCACCTATGTCATCAAATACCACAAACTAATAATCTAACCGAAATAAATATAAACCGCCGAGAGATACTGGATGGATGGATGAGAAAATGAGAGATGGATTGGCTGAAAATTTTAATGGTTGATGAAAATGTGAGAAGAAATGAATCAAGTAAATTGAACACAGATAACTATCATACCTAGTAATTGAATGAGTTGTAAAGCCGGTCTCATACATCCGGAACCCCTATAAGCAAGGTCCAAACAGAGTTGATGGCGGACTTCTGTCAATCTTGACAGTAATTACAAAACATTTCTAGTAAATACATGCTTTAAATAAAGTATTTTAATTAAATACCATGGTTTCCACACCTAGTGCTTTTCACACGAACGCAAACGCATACAGCCACGAATACAATTGACAGTATTATAATGATGTTCTGTGAATATATAGCTGTGAAAGCTGTGAAATATACAGCTTGGCAAAAAAGAGTGTGGAATAACTGAGGGCGCCACTAAGGCACGTTTACGTAGTCTAAGGCACGAAATACTATAAATCCAAAGTCTTTATTTTAGATATATGTTATTTTTAGAACACAAGTCGATATAGCGATGGCTGTTTCGATAATAACCGGTCGGTATATCAAAAATATTTTTAGTTTGGACTGTCACCGCATCATACTCTTTTTTGCCAAAATGTACGCCTTTTAGCAGCTCCAGTAAACTTCCTTCAGCTCATGATAATGGGTTACTTTCCAAGTCGCATACATTTTTACAGTTAATTTGATTTAATTTGTGATTAATATTATACAAAAATAGAAACACAATAGTTCGAGTGACAGGTAATTTAACCATATACAGCAGGACATTCAACAGCTGCCTTCGGAAGAGCGAGGGAGCTTTTAGTTTTTAACCCTACTATCTGAGTTGAAAAAATACCGGAGGCCTATTACGAACTTTAAAAAAACCAGACAAGTTCCCTGGCGGTTTGTCTATGGCTGACTTGTAATTCTCTGCCGTTAGGGCCGAGACACACCGGGAAACATTCGAAACACAATGGGGAAGGCAACTGTCAAAATGGCGCTGTCGTAGCTACAAATAATGGCGTGAGGTGGTTTTAATTTATTTTTGCGAAAATGACGCGTTGTTGTGTTCCTAAAGCCTCATATTCATGGTAAACATTTGTTTAGCAACAAAGTTGAATCAACATGTTGCGGAGTTGCTGGCAACACTGCGTGTTGCAGAGTTGATAACGGCATGTTGACAAGTTTTCGCCCGACGAGCGACAACATTCTCGCCGCTGATCAACAATGTTGATCAACAGTTGCTAAACAAATGTTTACCATGTATACGACGCTTAAGTATTCCAAAATTGGAGTCCACCTTTTCCCGAAAGATCAGGAAATTATCAGATTTTGTCATATAGCTATACGTAGAGATTTTTTAAAATTAAACAGTTCGAGGTTCTGTTGGAATCTGTACCGGACGGGCGTGATCACTGGACTCGATATATGTTCAGGAGGTCGTAGTACCTATCTCGAATATACAGCTTCGAGATAGGCCCCTCACTGTCTCAGCGCGCTGACGTCCTGCACCGACAGGTTGCAGCTATTTTCCGTATGTGACTATATCCTGAAGTCTATGTGGAAGCGGGTGTTTTTGGCGAAATGATACAACATAGGATAGTTTACAAGTACACAGAGTTATTAGGGAAGTACTTACAGGTCCGTTCAGGTTATTTACTATGAACTACTTAAGCCTTTATTTTGACTTACCGATGACTACGAATAATGGACTTTCCCTGTTTACTAAGGTACGGTCAATCTTTACCGTAACGAGAACCCTGTTTTACTTCCTCAATAAAACTTTTATAAGCGTTTATTTTCACTATGATCCTGATACAATATTTGTCGATATACATGGAATTTTACAAGTGTTGGGCGATTTTAATGTACTTTTAGGCGGGTGACAGCACTGCCTATATATTCAAATTATAATAACAATAACATTTAAATAAATGTTCGGAGATATAACGCCTTGAATGGCTAAAACTATAATTTTTCACAAAATAATTGTCTTATTAACTATATTACTCTAAAATTACTAAAGCAATCACAGTCAGTCAGTCTATTTACCGTTAACATTTAAGCATTTAAAATACAACAAGTTAAATCCTCCGGGCGTGAAGCGCCTCCGAACGAGCGTCAGTTAAACCGACTTTACACGGTTATTCACATAATCTATTATCCCAGCTAAGCAGGCCTTTCTTAAGGTTTATTGATCGAAAAGGTTACGTCCAGGGCTAGGTCTCGGTCTAGTGTACATGGACGCACCAAAAAACTATGTGCTTCTAAATTTATGGCCTACTTAACCGAGATTTTACATACTTAAACGCTATTTTGAAGCTAACTATATTTAAAATTATAAGACTAAGTTAAATACATGCTTTGAGGAGACTACGAACTATTTGGGTGACATCGTCGCGAACAGAATCATTTTGAAGAAAGCGATTACGAGGAAATAAGGTCTAAAATTCTGACACTTTCCATGTCAAATACTTGATTTAAAATATTGAAATCACCGAAAATAACGAATTATTGAACTACAACCAAACTTATGGATGAACACGAAATAAAACGAATGAACGAAATGTCAAATTTATTGTAGGCCGTAGGGACCTAGCCATGATCACGCCATCTGCAATTAGCTTTGCCCGACCTTCCCCTTTAAATAATTATCGGTAAGTTACGGTTTTATTTAAATGCACGTACTCTAAAAAAAAAAAAATATTTATGTCGGAAATACGTTAATTCGATTGTTTGACTTTGACTAATCAGAACGTAATCGCGCCAGTGCCACCGGCACAATATAAAATGTACTCTGTGCACCGGCACGCATACCTAATATGGCCGTGATATGGCCACCATAGAAACAGGTTTTATCAACGGAAGAATAGACAAAATGACAGATTATTGAAAAATTTCTCCAGAAATGTGTCACACGCGAGCACGCGACTAAGATTATTTATCGGCCGTAATAAAGTCGACCGTACCAGTAGATAAATTAGGCCAGTATTATAATGATACTCTGTGAAGTCTCTTCCATAGATACTTGATATACTCGGAACTTTCTAAAAGAATATTATGGTACCTACCTATTGTAATATATTATTTAATCCCAATGCTGAACTTAAATTATGCAGCCTGGGTCCGAACAATGGTTTGGTTAACACAATGATGTTTTATAGGACTAGATCAGCAGTGTACGGCGCGGCGGCGCCGACGTGTTACCACTTCGTATATGTCCACAGGCATATCCAGTGGTCTCGAACGTCATAGAGCAAGATCGGTAGAGTTGCCAGCTAAAATCGGTATATTTGTACCCAAAATCGGTATTTGACAAAAAACAAACAGTATTCAATCAAATTCGTTTATTTATTGAAAACCATTTGAAAACAAAAACTTACAGACTAATTTATATACAATCACTTACAGACTAATTTATATAATCATTTTTTATACCAATATTCTTTGGCCATAGCCGCGGTCATCTTCGAGTTGATTTCAAAGTCATAACAGTTAGCTGTATTAAAGAGTCGTTTTGCGTGTAATAGACCAGTGATTGATTCAGTAGACAGCCTATTTCGCTGTTTTGTTTTCAAAAGATTAATATGTGAAAATATGCGTTCAACGTTAGCGGATGAATGGGGAAGTGATAAAATATTAAAGATGAAATTAGATAACAAAGGAAACATTTGAGTTTCATCGCCACGCTTTAGTAAACTTACTTCATCCCAAAATAGTTCTACATCATCAGGAAGTGTTTTGATTTGTTCACAATTTCTTAAAATGCGCCACTCTGTATCAATTTCCTGGAAATCATTGCTCTGAACAATATTGGGAAAAAGCCTACTCATAGGAACTATCGAAGAGGTATTGCCAATTTTAACATTTTTTGGGTCAATTATGTCTAAACCCTTTATTGGATTATTTTTCAATGGAAACCGCGTGGTTATTTGCTTACAAGCTTCGATATAAAAATCTAGGCATCTGCATTTAAACAAATTTACTTGATCTGCGTTTAGATTTTCTGAACTACTTAGTAGTGTATTAGACGCAGCAGCACCATAGTATACGGCGTCAATATCCATAAAATTTCTAGGATTTTTAAAATCAATATTTTCGATTGGTGTGCTAGTTAAATATTCTCTTTTTAAAAAACAATCAAATATAGTTTTTAATGATCCAGTTATTTTTTCATATAAAGTATGAATTTTCGGGTGTTCTGCTTGCATTTCTTTATTTAAATCGGTAAATAATGGTAATACAAAATCTAAAAATTCCAAAAATAATACCGTAGTGGGATCTTGGAGCTTTTGTAATATATGTTCTGCAGCTAAAAGATGATCATTATTAGAGATTTGGTCTATAAAAAATAGTTTTAGAGCAGAGAGTTGTTCCAATATTCTCTTCACTGCTGCGTGTACTGATAACCAGCGTGTTTGAGAGGGGTGAAGTATTCTATGTACTTTTAAGTCGCAAAACATTTGAAAGTTTTTAAACTCTGCTACTCTTTTTGGACTAGAAGAAAAGTAGTTGTAAATGTCCCTTACTAGATCCTCTATAAAGCGTGGCAATTTGGTACAAGCATATGACGCGCAAAGATGAAACGAATGGCAGGTGCATTTAAGTATAAAAATGTTGGGAATTTCATTTTGCAGCAATGTTACAACAGAATTATTACGTCCCATCATTACGTTTGCCCCATCAGATGCAAACCCTATTAGATTATTTTGATATGGAATATCATTGCTGCTAAAAAAGTTTACTATGTGTTCAAATAAGGTTGCTGCATTAGCTTCTTCTAATGGAATAAGAGCTAAAAAACAATCTTTAATACGATTCATTTTCGCATATCTCACGACTAAGCACAAGTGTTTGGTTGTACTAAGATCAGTGGACTCGTCAATAATAAGCGAAAACTTAGTTTGCCGCAGATCTTCACATAAATTATCGAAACTTTCTTTACCTATAATATGATCAATTATGTCGTGAGTTTTCGTCGAAGAACATTTGATTTCTTTGCCAATTTTTGAATCAGGACAAACGGCTTGCATCAGCTTCGGTAGGTGCTCCATAATAGTGAATGGTAGATTGTGTTCAGCAACAAACGAGGCTAATCTTATTTCACCTGAAATTAAAATTTAGAATTAAAAATTATGTAGGTATATCTAGTAGCGATTAGGGTCTAATTATATCCACTGCTTCTATTTATCGATAACTAGAAAACAAAATAATATAACAATCTAAATAGTACCTAACAAATAATTAAAAAGAAATTACCTTGCTTAACCAGTGTATCAGTTTTTTGAGTTTTGGTCACAGTAAATGATGATATCTTCGGTTGAGATTTTATATTCTTTGATGATACTGAGTGTGTTTGTGAAGAACTATGTTTCTTTAAAGCGTCTTTTCCTGATGTGATGTTGATATCTTTATCACAACTCTTACAATAGGCATACTCGTAGCTTTCGCCTTTAGGACTATCTTGCAGCCAGCCTGGAAATTCTTTTTCCCATTCTTTTCTATAATATTGTAGATATTTTTTTCTTCTTACACTCGCACTTGTGCTTGGCTCCTCGTCAGACGACATTTTAACTGAATGGTCTTCTCACGCACTCTTTAGGATAAGTACTCTACTATCTCTTCAAAGTTAAGAAAATTAATGAAAAAAATAAAACCGAATTCCTGTTTATATAGACTAGACTGGTTACAGGTAATTTCCCTAGCAGGAAGCCCCTTATAACATCGAGTTGTAAGACAACAAGTTGTAGGAACAAGGGTATTCCCCAAAATATATGGAACATTCTGCACTAGGCCCATACTTACTATTGAGGGCTTCCCCGTCCGTAACATTAAATTAAACATAAATGAAAAGGGTTGCCAACTGAAAAGTGTAAAATCGGTAGAGAAATCGGAAGAATTTCCATGTATATCCAGAAATCGTAGAAAATTCGTTATATTTCGGTATTTCGGTAGCACAGAGCCCATATCGGTATAAATACCGATAAATCGGTAGGTTCGAGAACACTGGGCATATCTGACTTCAGTCACAGAGTACATTTCATATTGACTTCAGTTGTCAGCTTGACGTCAAGTGAGCAATTGCTTAGCAATAAAAAATATAAAAATGGTAAAATAAGCTGTTAAAATTTGTATGTCACGGTCTGAAAAAATCAATAAAGCAAGTGGTGTTACATTTCACAAGTAAATTTGCTAAATTTTCTTCAGATTATCCAAAAAAACATTACAAGACGAAATAAATTTATCAAACATTGCTTTTGCCATCAGTGCTACCAGTAAAAACGATTTTGATTTTGCCAGATTGTTGGGAGTTTAGTGAATGACGAATGTATGTTCCTGTAATTCTAATAATATAATATCATTCCATTTCAAACAAAAGTAATTTGACACGATCTTTATAGTTTTTAAATATAATATTTACGTTGACGCATTTGTTTCTTTTATTCTTTTATGTAGGTACCTAATCCTTGTCAATTTCTAGAAATCTTTAATCTATTGGTAGTTCCATTATAATTCATAATAATTGATTCAATAACTAAATTAATGTGATTAACAAAATTTCGTATATATTTTTTTTTCATATCTTATTATTATTTTTGTTGTAGATATTGTTACATTTGTATACCTACTAATTAATAAGATTAAAGCCCTCTCCCAGTCTCCTACTTTGCTGTGCCCTTACAGGGTCCATATTTATGTACCTAGCTTTAAGCCCTTTGTAACATCTTTTTTACAATATGGAATGCAAAATAAATGAATATGAATATGAATAATTAATTCTGGGGAAATTATGTTGATCATTGGCAACCCTGGCCATTTTTCCGATAGCAATGTCTTGTCTCATTCCAACGTAATTAGTTTGACGGTAGAAGAAATGAGACAAACAGATTATTTTGACAGATTGATATATTTATGTATCCGTTTCGAAGCTACGACTTTAAACTCGTAAGTGGTTACGTTTTTTTGAAATTGTTAGTAGGACGTTGCTCCTCTAGTATTATATAACCTCATTGGGTTAACATATCAGCCAGCTGCTGCTCCGAAGGAACATGCGTTACGTCGAAGTCTCCGTTGCTAACACATTCTCTTAGAAAAAGGTATTTCAGCTTGATGTGTTTGGTGCGCTTGTGATAGTCATACTTTGGGTTGTGCGCAAGTTTTACAAGTGATTGATTGTCCAGGTTCTGTACTGGTTTCTCAATTTTAATCAAGCTGTTAATAAGGCGATTGAACCATAAAATCTCTTGTGCAGATTCGCTTGCTGCTATAATCTCCGTTTCAGTCGAGGAGATGGAGATCTAGACAAAATCAAACTGGTTGCTATTTTAATTGTTTATTTTTATTATTTTTATGACATTGATTTTTACATTATGTACTTAACTACTTTAACTCACACACAAAATTATTACTTGTTAAAATTTTGGAAAAATCATCTACTTTTCAATATTTGTAAATATGTGAGCACCATTTACTCATCACATATCTAATTTACCTGTCTTTGCATTATATTTAATTATTTTTACCTATTGTGGTATAGTAATTTTATTCTAGGTGCATCGTCTTCACATCTTTTGTATATATAAAAATTACGTGTCACGTTGTTTGTCCGCGATGGACTCCTAAACTACTGAACCGATTTTAACTTTGATTTGCACACCGTGTGCAATTTGGTCTAACTTGAAAGATAGGATAGCTTACATCTCAATTTATAGTCGCAATATTATTTTATTGCAAATTATTTATCTATTATTTGACAGTCACAATTATCTGTTAGCTCCAAACGATTCTAACAGATGGCAATATCTGTTGACTGGATTGAGTAAGTATTCAATAGATGGCGCTATGTTAAAAATACAAACGTTTCATATAAGCTACAATTTAATAAAGAGAAAAGATATGATTGTTTGTTTGTATTGAATAGGCTCCGAAACTACTGAACCGATTTCAAAAGTAAAACATTTTAAAAGAACTAACGGTGGAGTTTCTTGCCCATTCTTCTCTATACGAAACTATCTTTTGGAAGGGGGAACTAGAATCAATTCTATTTTTTGTAAATTTTGACGTTTAAAAGTGCCTTTTATGTGCCTATTTGAAATAAATGATTTGACTTTGAGACTGTCGTTTGCTTCTGGCGTCTCCAGCTAATAGCAGCTCCAGAGAATAAGCACACCATTCCAGATGTCGACCCTCCAGTAGTTTGGTCTCCTTCATGATCTGCGTCGCTGTAGCAGACTAAGCGTGGAGGCGACTTTTCCGTATAGGTTAGCCCATTTTGTTGCGTCCCTTTCAAGTACCGAAAGATGCGTTTTACCAGCACGATGTCTTTCTAAGTAGGTGCTCCGAGGTTTCAAGATGCGACACCCAGAGCATATGAAATATCAGGCCTACTGCCTACTGATAAATATGCCAAAGCACCCACGGCTTGTCTTTAGGGGAAATTCGCGCTGACATCCACTTCCTGATGATGGGCGTTGGTACTGGTTTGCATTTGGAAATTCTATATTTTTCTAACACTTTCTTTGAATAGGCCTTTTGACATAGTGAAATGGTCTTGTCCTTGCGGACATTAATTACCATTCCAAGGAAGTATGACGCAGGTTTCCTAGTTATCTTAAACCTTGTTTTCAATTCTTTGATAATTTCATCACCTGCTCTGGTCGTACGAGATCATATGCTACAAGTCCGTCGTCAACATAAAAACCAATAAAGACTTTATATTGTCCTCTGATTCCAACATATAAGCATGGATCCGCTTCACTCTGTTGGAAACCAGAATTTCATAAGAATTCGGCTATGCAGGTGTTCCAGCAGCGCGATGCTTGTTTCAGTCCATAGAGACTGCGTTTCAGGTTGCAGACTCGTTTGGTGCCATCCTGATAGCCATGAGGCTGTTTCATGTAAATAATAATCTTCCTTTACTGTGCCATTTAGAAAGGCGGTTGAAACATTGAACTGATGTAGTTTTAGATTTTCTCGAGCAACTATAGCAAGCAATGCTCGTACGGTGCTCAGACGAACCACTGGACTGAATGTTTTATCATAATTAACTCCAGCAGCCTAATTGCGAAACACACTGTCTATCACAATCTGAATCATATTGAAGCCATAATAATCCATTGCTTCATATATTCGAAAAATTTGTCTGCTTAACAACGTAAATAACGCAATGAATGTTGTTGAACTGTCAAAATGAACCCATTCCTACTATTAGTGTGTTACGCAATTACCCCGCAGGTTAGTGGGAGTAACCCTTGATAACCATTCTGCCTTTATGCCTATCGACGGTACCATCAAGATTCATTTTTACTCACCCATTTGCAAGGTAGGCCATTTCGTCCTTTGGGTAAATCAACCCAGATCCCAGGTTTGATTATCATGCAGTGAAGTTATTTCACTGTGCATGGTGTCTTGCCATTTTGCTTTGTAAGGAGATTCCATCTCTTCTTTGAAGGTCTCAGGCTCCTTAGGTATGTAAAGATTTTCGATTTCTACAGCTGCTGTTAAAATAATATCATCGTAGCATTTAGGAGCTATGATTTTTGACCTGTCTCTCAAAGACCTCGTTTGAGCGGTCGTATTTTCTTCAGCATCAGCATCAGGTTCATCATCATTGAAAAGAGATTCGTATTCACTTTCATTATTCGCTGGTTCGACTTATCGAACGTCTAAAGTGCTATCGAACAAACTTTGCTGCAGCGTTTCATCTTGATCTTCTGCGTCACTATCGCTATCATGCTGCTGATCATCTCTTTCATGATTGTCAAGCTTAATATCCACTCGCTTGCATGTGGTTTGCTGCGATGACGTTTCATTATGTTGTTCTTGTGAAAACTTTAAATCGGTGAGAAGTCTAGAGATAGCTTTTTTATTCGATTCATCGTAGAACATAGTCTTCAATACCCTAATATCTTTTGAAGTTATGATGCTGTTCTTCGAGGGTACGAAGATCCTGAAAGCTTGTTGTTCTTCGAGGGTATGAAGATCCTGAAAGCGTTAGATGTTTCAGTGTATCCCGCAAACATGCCAGGAATTGCCTTTAGTGCAAATTTGTGACAGTCTTTCTTCAGAACGTAAGTCTTGCCACCGAACACGTATAAATGATTAATACATGGCTCTCTCCCAACCCATCGCTTGAATGGCGTTTAGTTCTGAACGGCGCTGTTCATACTGCTGTTGGATAGGTAGTTTGAAGTGAATACTGCTTCGCCCCAGAATTTTAATGGTGCCTGTGCGTCAATCATTATTGCTCTTGCTTTCTCCACAAGCTCTTTCTTTCGTTCAGCAACCCCGTTTTTGGTTCGCGGTGTAGGGTGCAGTGAGACGTCTCTGTATCCCGCAACGTTTCAGATAAGCGTTGTACTCTTTGTTCACATACTCAGTACCATTATCTGATTGTAAAAAAAATATTTTGTTCCCAGTGTGCGTTTCCGCTAACTCCTTGAACTCTCAAATTTTTTGTAAGACTTCGTTCTTGCTTTTAATCATGTAAACTCGACTGTATCGGCTATAGTCATCTATAAAAGTAACGAAGTACTTGTTTCCGCTTACTGTGGGCGTTCTGATAGGTCAACATACATCGCTATGCACGATTTCTAAGCGTTCTGTTTTTCGTTTAGTTGTTTTCTCACGGGGGGCTGGTACTCGATGGAGTTTTGCTTGGATACAGATTTTACACACTGCCAGGGTTTCAGAGGCACCAAAGTTCAAGCCAAGCAAATTCTCGTTTTTGAGCGCATATTTCAGATCTTTGGCGTTCATATGACTAAGTTTTCTGTGCCAGTCGTAGATGTTTGATGAGTTTGCTTTCTTTTTAGCAATTGGAATCGAAACAGTGTCATCATTATGATTGGCCAGATTGTTGCGCTCATGTTTATTTGGTTTGATGTAATAAAGACCATCTCCTTGTTTAAATGCGGTGAGAGTTATTCCATCTTTTGGATTGTTGACCGTCACTTTAGTTTTTGTGAAAGGCCAGAACAGCCAGCATCTGTCATCTTACTGACGGACATCCAGTTGGTGCACAGACTAGATACGTATAGAGTGTATTTTAACTGTGTAAGGGCTTTGCCATTACCATTTTTTGTTACAAAGGAGACTGTACCTTTTTCTTTAATCTCTGCAGTTTGTTCTTTAGTTGCAAGGTTCAGTTTTCCGGATGTTCTCTTTATAGTCTTAAACTAGCGGCCTGCCCCGGCTTAGCACGGGTAAGCTTGGTGACTTTCCATTTAGATAGAAGTAGGCGAATTGAAAAACTGTGAAAGATAGTAGACATCCCCAAGGGGTTAAAATGGGTGACAAAGTTTTTATACATTATAGATGTCATTTGAAATAGAGTGTCGTATCGTCGGACATTGTTTAAGAAATATGCAGAGAGTGAATGTTTACCTTCCAGCAAAACTTTAACTGGTTGCGGAGGTTCAGGTAAATCAGGAAAAACTACCTTCCCATCAGCGCAACACAATCCTCTGGGTTCACTGCTCTACTTTTTAGTCTTGCACTTATTGCAAACGCTGTCCATTTTAGCGATATCAACGACATCTGTGTAGTCAAAATTCTGATTATAATTAAAGGCAGATCTAACTCCGATCATGTTTTTAGCATCTCGGCATTGTATATTTTGCAGATTGCGCGACTCATACTCACTGACGCAACCCTATGTATCTCAGTTATTTTTCTGGTAGATTGAAACCGCAGCTCTATGAACCTCGGGGTTATTTTTTTGGTATTTTGAGGCTGCTTTCAGGTGGACATCCGGTTTTTTTTTTGGCATACTTTTGGGAAGCAATTTTAAGCTGTTTCTGTCTTGTATTTCCTGTCACTCCTGTCCGTCGTTTTTTATGTTTTTTAGACGATGAAGAATTTTGAGAGTTATCTTCAGAATTTGTAAAACGTAATGTAGGAAGGAGATCCTTCATCAAGAGTAAAACTTGGTGATAACAGCGGCAATACCTCACAGTTCATATTAATATTAGGGTCAGTAAAAGTTGCTGAACTTTCAATTTGTAAATCACATGGCAGAAAAACAGAAAAACGTCGATATGTCCGCTAGATCAATCTTGTGTGAAACGTAACCTACCAATTGGGTTTTCTTCTTCGCCGAAACTGACATAAAGACATCCATTACGATATACCTTAAAAACATAAGGATATATTCGTGAAGCGGCCAACAACTCGCATAAACCACCGAAAATTTGCATTTGCAACATATCCGTGGAACATAAAACAGCACTCGTATAATTATCACCGTACGAAGCATGGATCAAAACTGATAAATCGTTCCAGTTTTGGACGACATACTCCACTATTTCTTCCCGTACCTTTCTAGCCATTACCTGGTTCTCATACAACAGATAAGAGATGCTACCTAACAGACATGCACCATCTCCTATGATAGGAATAATACGATGCGGTACCCAGGTACCATCTACATTAAATATTTCAGTTGCCATATTGAGTCGTTTTAAACAAATTATGTTTTATTACAACAATAATTGTAAATCTACTATTTAAACCCGTTAAATGAACAATAATGAACATACCAATTAAATAATTGTAAATCTACTATTTAAACCCGTTAAATGAACAATAATGAACATACCAATTAATTATTTGCAATAATAACTAATTTAAATTAACAGGAAAGAAAGAAACGATCCCGAACAATAACAAAGACCAATGACAACAGTGAACGAATATATAACCTTTGTAAGCATCGACAGAACAACATCGAGTAATATCGCCTTGAAAGTATATCGCATAGGCAAAAAACATCGTTACCGTGATTTTATTTTTCTACAGCGCCATCTATTAAACATTGATGGAACTAAAATACAGAGTCTTCGCCTCTATATTGATGAGTGAGTGAGTCAAATTCTCAATCTCTCAACCCTTATATTTCACCCTAGGGATTGAATCTTGAAAACTCCTGAGACACGTGTTTGATTACTTTTCATTTTTGAGTGTTTATACCAAATTTTAAGTTAATCGACTCAAAAATAAAAAATAAAACATACAAACTTTCAACCCCTATTTAGCACACTTAGGGGTAAAATTTTCAAAAATCCTTTCTTATTACTTATCTAGTTAATAAAAGGTACCTATTGTCAAAATTTCATCATTCTAGGCTCAGGGGCTTCGTCTCCACGTTGATGAGTCAGTCAGTCAGATTCTCTCTTTATATAATAGTCTAGATAAAGTTTTATGATTTCAAAGTTGGTAGCCGTAAATGGTCAGAATTGGCCGAGTCGGACACGCACTGTTGTTGAGTTCTTATTTACAGGTTAACACACGAGGACATGTGCAAGCAGAGCTGCCGTGTCGGAAATACGTTTAATCAATCGTTTGACTTTGACTAATCGGGACGCCAGCACCACCAGGCGGCACTCGACAGAGTCTACAACATCACGCTCGACCAGAGTTAAAGCAGAGTTGGTCGGTGGCGGTCAAGCAGTGAACACGTTTAGAAACTGTCGCGCGTTCTGTGCAGTTGTGTCATGTACCTACGGTGTGTGATTCGCTATTGTGATTAATTTGTTCGTAAATTATAACTTGATTTGAACTGCAAACGGTTTTTCTATTGCGTAATTGACAACACTTCCCAAAGTACACCCACAGTAGTTAAAATATGGCTGATGATAACGAGAGAGACGTACTTTCTCGATCATATATATTATTAATCTAGTTACTCAAAAGTAGGTAGTTGAAAATAATGAACGCAAAGTATATTGTGCTATATAATTAATCCATATTAAAAGTTTCTGTGTTTGTAAATTGTAACGCGATATTAAGTTCCCGAACGTACTGCATTTGAAGTTCAGCGGGGAAGAATGCAACCTCTTCAATGGAGGTATTGTTTCGTTATTGTTCGTTTAATACTTCCATTCGTATGATTTTCGGAGTATAAACAAAAAATGGCGTAAGTGTTATTGAGTGTTTTTATATATATTGAGTTTTTAAATTGATATAATATTATAGTATAGTGGATGAGAATTCTCGCCCTCGTCGGCACGTAACTTTATTCAGCTGGAAACATTTTGGGAGTTTTTATATTCCCACAAAGAAGTGGCGATTGAGTACAATAAATCTGCCCAAGCACGAGAGTACTCAAAGCGGATGTGGGATGAAATATGATTCAATGTTACTCATTTTTACCACAATGACTTTGGGCTTACAACGCTATAAGGTTATTTTGCCGCGTGGCCAAAATCGAAACAACGCTTGTTTTGACAATGCAATTTCTGTGACAATGGGAAGGTCGGTCAAAGATAATTGTAGATGGCATGTCCATAGCTAGGTTTCGTTCATTCATTCCATTTCGTGTTCATTCATGAATTTGGTTTTATTCCATTATTTCGTTATTTTCGGTAATTTCAATATTTTAAATCAATATTTATTCGACATACAAAAGAGTCAAAATTAAAAACTTTAGATATTGCATATTGCCTGGTAATCACTTTCTTCAAAATGTTTCCGACATAACCTGGAATTCTGTTTAGTTAGATTCATTATTTGCGAATAGCTATACGCCGCAGTCTTCTAAGTTTAGGTTTTTCGGAAAATGGTAGACTCCGAGCATTGAGGAACACAAAAACGAGTCATTTTCACATAACTAAATAAAAACCACCTCATGCCTTACATTATTAGCTCGTTTTGGGAACTAGCTACGACAGCGCCATTTTGACAGTTGCCTTTCCCATTTCACAAAATGTTTACATATCCCGTCAATGCCATTCAATTGCCAAAAGATCCTTGTAGCATCCTCCATTCACCTGCACCTTCCATTTGTATACTAGTACATACTAATTTCATGTTTCCATATACCATGCATTTACGTATTTGTTTATAGATCAACCAAACCACTGACGTATAAATATGATTTTTATGACAGTGAACCAAACAAACAATACTGTCAATGTCATACTTATCAATCTGTCATTGCCATTCCATCAGATGATCAGTGAGTAACAGACCTAATCAGTCAATGCAATGATCAAAAATGTGTAAACAATATAAAAATAACCTCAAATAAGTTTGTAACTCTCAACAAGCTCCCAATTATTTATACATCAATACAAAGGTTTTTTATTTTTTTAATAAACAATACATTTCTGCTACATCGGTTACTTTAAGTGTAACGTAACCTCTCGAGTAAGTATAAATAACAGCCGAAAGCTATCTTTCTTACCGTTGCCTTTATTACTATCTCGTACAAAGAATTGTGGGTTTACACCATTTGGTAAATAAAAACAATATATTGCACATGCACTGAATGATACTTATTGATCCCAATCTCCAATTTTACATTGCTTTTGAAGAAATTATAGGTGTTTAGATTTTAGATCAATGCAGCGTATCACTCGAGTGTTCTGTAATGTCTACTCGCCGCGGGTGTTAGCGAGATCATGTTCCAAGGGGTCACAAGCAAATGGTGTAAAGGACGAAACTCCGCTCCGCCGCCTATTAGACGATGCTAGTTCGTTCGGCGAAGCCTCGACGGAGGCAGCGGAGCCCGAGCTGCGCTGGGCGACGCAGCCGTACGTGGCGCGCAGGCATGCGCGGCATCAGCGCGATGCGCCACGCGTGGAGCCGCGTGACACCACGGTGCTCCTGTTCCCGGGGCAGGGCGCGCAGCAGCTGGGCATGGGCCGCGCGCTGCAGGCCATCCCCGCCGCCAAGCAGCTGTACGAGTTGGCCTCCAGTGTAGTTGGGTAATTTATTCTACTGACTCTAGTGATTTTATCGAACATACATCGTGAACTAGGTTCACGTTACCAATCTTATTTTCATTAATAATTCTTTTTACACATTCTCTGACAATACATGTGATGGTGAAAGTTATTAAAATATTTCAATGTATTAAAAATGTGCCCACATCATACTTCACTCATGTATAGGCATCACTATCAACTACTCAGCCTATTGCATTTATTGTTGTTAACATATTAAAAAAATTGGCAAGGTGGCCCTCGAAATTAAAAATTTCTTAAGTGTTTTGCAAATTGCAGTGCTGTTTTACGTTGTATGTCGATCACAATTCAAGTCGCGGCAATTATAATAATTACTAAATTTAGCTACGTTTGCTGCGGTCTGTTTGTGGATGGGTTACCATCCATTACAAATCAAGACCCCTCTATGCCTCGGAAAGCATGTTAAGCTGTTGGTCCCAGCAGTCATTTGTAGATCTTTGACAGTCATTATAGGTAGACAGAAGGTCAAAAGTCTGACAACCAGTCTTACCGAGGTGGAGGTAAAATACTATTATTCAGCTGCATTCAGTTAGACCGGAAGCTGACCCCAACGTAGTTGGGAAAAGGCTAACAGACTGATTTATATGAATGACTAAATTAATATCAATATAGCTCTTGAAACTATATGTTTTTGATGCATAATGAGCCTATAATGTTCTCTCTGCAGGGACATAGGCCTCCTCTCTGCGAGAGGGAGTGGTCCGTAGTCCACCACGCATGCCAAGTGTGGGCTGGTAGATGTCACATGTCTTCGAATTTTTGGTTCTAGGACATGCCGGTTTCCTCACGATGTTTTCCTGCTCTGTTTTGAGAGCAGTGGTGATGAAATAATTTGTAAATCAGAACTCCTGGGCAAATAGAGATATTTGATGTTATAAAATACCAAAATGCACTACCTTTTTGCTACTATTTGATACCTAACTTCAAATATTTGGTACCTCGATTGACAGCGAAAAAACGCGTAAAGAATGTGGTCAGACATTCTGACATCAGGATGTTCGAGACAACCCAAGTAATTTATGTTTTTGCAAATATTTACTACCTTCTTAGTACCTCAACATAATATTCTTTTAAATTTTTATGGCATGCCAGAAATATGTTACGCAAGAAAGAAACTTTGCTGCTATGTCTATTCTCCCTCTTAAATTACAGAATAAGTCAACATTATTAATTAATAAAAAAATATATAAAAATAATGTTAAATCCTACACTTGTCCTGTAAACCTACCCTGTGAAGTGAGACCCCCTGCTTCCTAAACCTAACTAATGTTATAAATGCGAAAGTGAGTTTGTTTGTTTGTTACGCTTTTAGTGATAACAAGTTTTGCGGAAGTCAAGCTTATTATTAGGTTTTTATTTCTATTAATAAAGTGACAATTTATCTATTTACATGGCATACCATTAATAACATTATTTATACTTACGGTATATATGGAGGGAGATGATAAAAATACCGGCCAAGTGCGAGTCGGACTCGTGCACGATGGGTTCCGTACCATTATCTATAAAAATAGGGTCCCGTTTTACTCTTTGGGTACGAAACCCTAAAAACTTAAAAATATAACAAGAAGATTTATAGAATGTAACAAGATTTAGAGAAACAAATAATTATTAACAAAAATGTATGAAATAATAGACTTGTCAGCAGCATACCCCGCGTTAACATTAGGTTATAGTGCGGCACAGTGGCGCAGCTAGAATTATTGTTAGAGGGAAGCCGGAGATTTTTTTTTCAGTTCTCATAAATGGTAGATAACATCAAAATTAATTAACTCAAAAATAAAAGTTATTTCTTTACTTTTCTTAATTTAACGCCATCTATGGTCAAGTAACTTAACCAAAGCGAGCGAATTTATCCGTCAAGACATAAACACAACAAATCTACGAAATTGAATTTTAATAAAGAGAAAGAAAATGCATTTATTTGCGGTAAACATAACGCCAAGAAAAAATACAAACAACCATTAATTCTATCTCGTTCTCGCCTACGTACTTTTCTATTTATGTCCCTGTTATAACTCGCTGTAGTTCGGCTTCCCTATTTACCTACGACGACGCGGTGCTGCGGGACACGAAATCACGTGTGTCCGTACCTATGAATTGAGTACCGCATTCGGACACACGAGGGCTGGTTTATTTTGATGCTGATGCTATCGGAATTGTTTGTTTAGACAATAAAAGCCATTTATTATATGTTTTTTATCTTATGTTATATTATATTAGTATTAAATATCTGTAGTGTGATCTGATTACACAGTAACACACACAGGTGTACCATATTGTTCGGCAATCGTAGGTAGATATATTCTATGTTCAGAATAGCCACTCTCTTGATATCTCATCATCATAATATAGGCGTACGTAGGTAGGCAAGTTCTAGGGACGTATATAAATATAGATCTTTTCAAAATGTAAAATATATACCTATGACGTCTCTCTCGTTGTCATCAGCCATATTTTAACTACTGTGGGAAGTGTTGGTTATTGCGCAATAGAGAATGCAGTTCAATCAAATTATAATTTACGAACAAATTAATCACACTAGCGAATCACACACTAACGGTACACGACACAAGTATACAGAACGCGCGACAGTTTCTAATCGTGTTTACTGCTTGGCCGTCACCAACCAACTCTGGTCGAGCGTTGTATTGTAAACTCTGTGGAGCGCCGCCTGGTGACGCTCGAGTCCTGGCCCTGCAGTCTCGACATTAGATAGCGACAAAAATCTGTCGCTAAGTCGTATCGATGTCAAATTCCTTTAATAGATTTTCAACCTTATGCTTTGGAAATAAAGTTGAAAATCTATTAAAGGAATTTGACATCGATACGACTTAGCGACAGATTTTTGTCGCTATCTGATGTCGAGACTGCAGGGCGATTAGTCAAAGTCTAACGATTGATTTAACGTATTTCCGACATACACGCTACACGCATTTCACGCTAGTTACACACCACTATGAAATTACATGTTTAAATTAAAACTATTTAAGACACTTTTATTGTAAGTTTAGGTCTTGAAACCTGAATGTGACTCGATTTCATGGACTACAAGTGTATAATGTCCATACATTATCTGATATTTCGATCATCTCCTTTGCGAGACGTCGGTCAGTCCAACGTTTCACAAAGAAGGTCGCCTGGATCCTTGGGGATTTCAATACCTTTCAATGACGCCGGCGAACCGATCGGCGCAGGTGGGACGTGGCGCGCGTGTGCACCGAGGGGCCTGAAGACGAGCTGGCGCGTCGCTGTCAGACTGCCGTGCTGGTGACGTCACTGGCGGCGCTGGAGTTCGTGCGTGAGGAGCGGCCGGGCGCACTGGAGCGCGTGCGCGCGGCCGCCGGTTTCTCGCTCGGGGAGATCGCTGCGCTCGTGTTCGCCGACGCGCTGCCGCTGGAGCGCGCACTGCGCCTCGTGGAGCTGCGCGCGGTCGCCATGCGCGCCGCCGCGGCCGCGCGGCCCGGCGGCATGCTCACCGTGTGGCTGGCTACCGACGCCAACCTGCCCTTCGCGCTGCTGCGTGCGCGCGAGCACGCGGCCGAGCGCGGCGTGGAGGCGCCCGTGTGCCAGGTGGCCAACTACCTGTATCCAGCGTGCAAGGTGGTCGCCGGGGATGAAGAGGTTAGTGGGCGCGCCGGTCAACGTGCGGGGTCGGGCAACGACGTATTCACTGACGAGCTTCCTGTTCGCAGGCGTTGCGCTTCCTAGAGCGCCGCGGCGGCGAATTCGGCGTGCGACGCGCGGCACGCGTGCGCGTGGAGGGCGCGTTCCACACGCCGCTAATGGCGCGCGCGGAAGCGGCGCTGCGCGAGGCGCTGCGCTCGGTGGAGCTGCGTGCGCCGCGCCTAGCGGTGTTCTCGTGTGTGGACGCGGCCGTGTACCGCGACGCCGCGGGCGTGCGGCGCCAGCTGCCGCGCCACGTGTCGCGGCCTGTGCGCTGGGAGCAGACGCTGCAGGCGCTGTACGCGCGGCCGCGTGGTGAGTCTTTCCCGCTGACGCTGGCGCTGGGCCCAGGCGCGGCGCTACGCTCAACGCTGCGCCAAGTTAACGCGCGCGCGTGGGACTCGTCGCTACAAATCGACGTGTAGACTGTACAGCGGCCGGTGTCGCTGGGCCCGGGCGCAGCGCTGCGCTCGACGCTGCGCCAAATGAACGCGCGCGCTTCGGACTCGTCGCTACAAATCGACGTGTCGACTGTAGAGCGGCCGGTGTCGATGCGCCCGACGTGAAAGGGGTCGCCTCGCCGCCGAGAATGTGAAAGACAATCTTCTAATTGCTCGTTTTCTAGGAAAATGTTTCATCAGACATGTTTTTGTAAATATTAGTCATAGATAACTAGTACCTATCTGTATCAAATAGGGGAAAACAAGAAAATAAACAAATATTAAAAATAAATATTCTCTAACCTTTATTGCACTTTCACTAATGTCTCTTTTATACAGCGTGTATCAGAAAGTTGTGGGCATACGAGTATTTAAGGGTGTGGTATAGACCATCAAACTGAAACACTTTCACCGTGGGAACAACGCAACGCCGTAATCGCGAAAAAAAATCAGATGTCACATACAAAACTTCAATACCTATCCGACCCGAATGTATGGAACTGCTGATAATTTTTTCGCGATTACGATGTTGGTCCCACGGAGAAAGTTGTTCAGTTTCTATACCAGACCCTGCAATCACTTTTAAAATCCGGGGACAGTAAAGACATTAATAATTATAGACCCGTATCCGTGTTGCCGGTTTTCAGCAAGGTGTTTAAAAAATTAATAGGTACTGAATCAAATGCTCAATCATTTTAACACCAATAAAATCTTACACGGTCAACAGTATGGTTTCACCAAGGCAAGTTGTACGACTGACGCCGCATATTTACACCGTGGGAAGAGGCCCAAAAAGCCATAGGAATCTTTTGTGACCTCTCTAAAGCTTTGGATTGCGTCAACCCCGAAACCTTACTCTTGAAACTTGAGCATTATGTACGGACTTGGAAACTTGCGCTAAGTAAAATTTTATTTAAATGATGGACAAGACAAGAAGAGATACATGCCGCCAGTACCTACGACTAAATTATGTTGAAATTCCACAAGCAGAAGACGCTAAATACCTCGGAATGTACCTTGACCGTAGACTAACGTGCAGAAAACAAAATATTCACGAAGCGTAAAGCATTGAGCCTACAACTTTGCTACTAGTGTTTCTTTCAGGCAAAATTTTCCAGGGGGGCGGAGTAAATAAAGGAAACAAAGTAATATTTAAAATCAATTCCAATTATTATTAATATTTTAATGAATAAAAGATGCTATAACTTGAACCAAAATTGTCAAAGTAACATTGTAAAAAGCCACGAAGAATAATATTCTTTTCAAAAATCTTATTCTTCGTGGTTTTTTCTTGCGTAAAAATCAACAACTTTTTCTAGAAATTCATCGTTCGGAGTCTCTGGTCCCTCGATGCTAATCATCATACAATGCATCAAAGTTTCAGGTAGCATTCTGTTTCTTGCCTTATTTAGTATTCTGTTCATCGTACTAAACGATCTTTCGACGGAGGCAGTGGTTACGGGAATGACAAGAAGAATTTCACAAAGTTTTTGTAATTCGCAGTACCCTAAGTCTGCTTCTAAGATTTTTGCGATTGGATTTTCACCTGCCTCCTTGTACATTCCGCTTTCTAGCATTGACTTGATGTAAAATTTAAATGATTTAAGGTCGGCTATCACATTTTCTGCATTAAGCGTAGGAAATTTGTCACAAAACTTTCTTACTTATGTGTCTTGTAAAGCTATTAATGATTGAAAGGTCTCAAAACTACTAGAAAATGTCATGATATCAAGTATTTCGAGCGGAACTTTTATTTGCAAAGGGCTATTGACATCTTTGCACTGCTTTGTAATATCCTGCAAGTGTTTTAGTGGTGGTAATTAGAAGAATTACTTTGGCGAGACACAAGTCTTTCTTTTGCAAAGCATTGCTGAGGTAAGAAAGTCCACTGAGGAGTTCATTCATTACGTGACAGGTGACGATGAAACTCTCATTTCTTATTTCCAGTAAGATGCCCCCTGCCAGTGATGCAAGATCTGCGCCTTTGTGAATATGTTCACAAGCCATTATAATTGACTTAAGGGTCCTAAAAACAGCATTTACTATCCTGTAGTGTGATAACCATCTTACTTCAATACATTCTGGAATCTTAAGAATGGGATCGTTAATCACTGCTTGAATTTCACGTAGAATATTTTGCTTTTTAGGGGACTTGCTAAACAGCTTGTATATGTCTTATACAACATGAAAAAACCTCTTAACGTTTTTATTTTTATTTCTGCAGGAAGCTGCTGCCAGAGCCAATATATGTGCTATACAGTGTTTGTAAAGAACTTCTTTATTTGCCTTTTCTGATAGCTTTCGTCTCACACCACTAACGTTTCCAGCCATATTCGAAGCAACAAAAGCAATAATATCGTTGTAATCTAAATTAAGAGCAGTGAGTTCCTTGTCAATAGCATTTGCAATAGTTTCTGCCTTTCCATCGGGGATTTTGACAATTGCCAAGAACTTTCCACAGGGACTTTATCTTCCATTACTCTGAACATCATACTTAGCTCCATTTCGTTTCTTAAAGAAGTACTTCCATCAGCTAAAACGGAGAACTTCTTGTTTTATTATGTTTCCTTCAACTCCTCTCTTAAAATTTCACCCACACATTCTAGTAGTTCACAAGCTGTTTCCTTACTACTATAACTAGACCGCTCACTTAGCGCATGTTTCCATGCTTTAAATTCGCCATTCATTTTGTCAAGAATACTTTCACTCAAACTCGTATTTAGTAGTGTGATTCGTGATCAAAGCCCCAAGACACACGAACTCGCTGACTTTCTCATAACCGTCGAGTAGATTTGAGCTCGGAACAAAATGAACACGGTCTACCGCCATTACTTTTGCCTAGGCATGGTTTATCTTAAGTCCAAGTTAGGTTACAGGTAGTAGATTAATAGGTACACGATCAAAATGTATGCAACAGCAATTGTTTTTATATTTCAGCGTTGGTTCCATCCATAGTCAAAGTTGCTCATATTCACGAGTACTGTGTTATATAAAAGATTTTCAAGGTATTTGTTTACAGCTTATACGCAAGATCCACCACCATGTTTTTCAGACACCATGTATTTGGTAATAATGAATAAATAATGAATTAATAATAAATTAATAATAATTAACATTAATTAATTATAAATAATAATATTAGGTAATAATAATAATCCCATATGAACATAGTGGCGTCTAATAAGTGGCTTAAAATAGGAAACTTGTTCCCGGAAACAGAAGGCTTCATCATAACGATACAAGATCAAACCATCAACACCAGAAACTATAGGAAATTTATCATTAAAGACCCTACCACTACAAACGTTAAATGCCGCAGATGCCAAATTCAATCAGAAACCATACATCATATAGGTAACTGGAGCATGAACAACCCTTACACAAACAGACTACACTCACAGACACAAACAAGTTGCAAACATTATTAATCAAAAACTAGCACTCAAACACAGTCTCATACAAAACTGTAACACTCCTTACTACAAGTACACACCACAAACTATCCTAGAAAATGATACACACAAAATGTACTACGATCGCGCCATACTTACAGATAGGACTATCCACTATTATAATTATAGACCAGACATAACCCAACAGGATAAAATAAGAAAAATCACTTACCTTATAGACACTGGAGTTCCTAATACCCATAACCTACAAACAACCATAACTGAAAAAAATAGTAAATATGCTGATCTTAAAGAAGAAGTCACAAGAATCTGGGGACAAGAAAAAGTGAACGTTATCCCTGTAGTTTCTCCACGACAGGCGTTATCCCCAACCATCTTTAAGTAAACTATCATCCGAAATTGCTGAGATCAAGCTTCAAAACTTGGCCATTTAAAAGTCGAACTTTGAAATAGAAAAAACCGTCACTTTTATAAACCAACAGTACGATGACATGTTAAAACAAATCGATAGGCTGCAAAAAGAAAAACAAGCTTTCGGACATACTATACAAAATCTACAAATAAAAATACAGGACCTACAGCGCATGTCTCGAGCTTCCAGCATTGAGATCCGAAATATACCGGCCGAAGAGAACGAAGCAGTCCCGCACCTCCACACAATCATTACTAAGGTGGGCTCTGCAGTCGATGTCACGCTAAATGGCACACATGTACGTGACGTATACCGCCTCCCCGGGAAACCAGGCACTGTCAGACCCATCGTCGCTGAGTTTTCTAACGTACAAACAAAAAACGAGTTATTATCCGCTGTTCGAAATTTTAACAAAAAACATGTAAACGATGACCGCCTTAGTACTTTGACCATTGGCATGAGCGGTGAGCGCCGACCAATCTTCATATCGGAGCACCTCCCTTCGAGTTCAAGAAAACTATTCTTTGCTGCTAAGGAATTTGCGAAATTGAAAGAGTACCAGTTTTGCTGGACCTCTAATGGTAACATTTTCTTGAGGAAAATCACAGGAGCTAAACAAATTCTAGTAAAATCGGAACAAACGCTTCATGAGATAGAACAGCAAGAGAAACTATGACTGTACTTTTTTTATATAGGCCTTCCGCTACTACAGTTTACCGCCGATTTGATTTTTCAGTTTTTCATTTTAATTAACAATTTCGCATGCAATTTTTTTCCACATAAACTGTTTTTTAACAAAATAATTATTATTTTTTATGTAAAACGATTATACACTCAATATGTTTCATGTTGTTATACCTATAATTACAATGCACTCTAGTATATTTCTGGAACACACATCATAATACAATACAAAACTTACACAACTCATGTTTACTCACACTACTACTCGTACTTAGTGCCGAAAGAATGTATTTCGATAAAACCACCTTTTGGAACGAATATAACTATTACAAATGGCCTCATTAAAGAACATTATTCAGGATCTTGATAATCTCTCAGTGGCCAAGTCTTATAAATGTGACGCTGAAACATGTAGCACATTAATCGAATCCACTTCTCGATCATTGACTGTTATTTCCCAAAATATCCGCAGTATTTATAAAAATATAAATGGTTTTATTGCACATTTGACTAGACTTACGTTTGAACCTGACGTCATCGTTCTGACAGAGTGCTGGCTATCTGAGGATAAACCACCTCCACCCATGGACAATTATTTATGCTATTTCTCAAGGAAAAGTCTCAACCAGAATGATGGCATCGTCATATACGTCAAACATGGGATTAAATGTACGGTGGAAGAACCTGATCCGGTAGGTGCTAATTTTTTGCTAATAAGAATAGGCGCTAATATTGCTATCTTAGCCATTTGCAGGTCCCCATCTATTTATTGTATTAAGAATTTTCTGAATTCAATTGACCGATTACTTCGACCTTGTAAAAGCAAAAATATTATCATCATCGGCGATGTTAACATAGATATAAAACAAAATAACATCGATCGAAATAGCTCGTCATACTTAAATCTTTTAGCTGAATTAGGGCTTCTGCCGGGGCATATTTTTCCAACCAGAATTAATAACTGCTTAGACCATATAATGATTAGAACATCCTTGCCGGCAACAGTCGCTGTAGTTGAGTCAACTGTAACAGACCACGACTCAGTTCTTCTCAGTATATCCTATGAACGTGAGCGGTTGACAAAAAATAATATCGTTAAAACCGACCTTGTGTCGGCTCTGAAGCAACTAGAATCGATAGATTTCTCTTTCATCTCCCCCACGGCTGATGCTGAGCTAGCTGCGACCCTCTTTATCGATAATTTGTCGGCAGCAATAAACACTAACACTATGAGTATTGCGGTGTCTGGGCGTAAGAAAACACTAAAGCCATGGATAACACCTGGACTACTGCGTTGCATTCGTCATCGCGACAAATTACACAAAAGTTTAAAAAAATATCCTAATGACCAAATTCTTGAAGTTACTTATAAACGTTATAGGAATTTTTGTAATGGCTTGTTGAGAAGGTTAAAAAGAAGTTATGAAAAATCCCTCCTAGAAAATGCAAGAAACAATAAAGAGACTTGGTCTGCCATTAAATCTATTACGAATACCTCCAAACAGAAGTCTTCTGCGGAAAACTTGCTAAATAAGCGGGACAATCCATGTGATGCTGTTGAGGATGTCAACAAATACTTTGCAAGTGCTGGAAAGTTGTTAGCTGATGATATCTTACGTTCCGTTACCGCTCAAGATAATTCTGATAATTTTAATATATCTCGTATCTCACATTCGATGGTTCTGCTTGCACCTGATGAAGATGAAATCGAATCTCTAATCATGAACTTGAAGACCGACAGTGCCACTGGCTGGGACTCTATCTCAAACAAATTTCTTAAAATGTCAAAACACGTTATAGTTCCACACTTCACCATGATTGTTAAGTTATGCGTTGAGCAGGGTGTTTTCCCCAGTGTCTTTAAAAGAGCTCTCATAACACCTGTCCACAAGAGTGGGGAGCCTGACAGTGTTACAAATTATAGACCTATATCTGTCCTTCCAGCGCTCTCTAAAGTGTTAGAAAAAGTCTTGAATAAACAATTTATTAATTTTTTAGAGCATAATAATATTCTTTCCGATTCACAGTTCGGATTCAGATCAGGGAAAAGTACAGACGGAGCTGTCAGCTCTTTGGTAGAATATGTTACACAAAATCTTGATGATAAAAAAAAGTGTCTAGGAGTGTTTATTGACCTCGCGAAGGCTTTTGATACTGTCTCGATTCCTATTCTTGTGGACAAGTTAGAAAGGTACGGTATACGAGGGAACGTGCTTGGAATTTTCGAGGATTTTCTTTCGGGTCGTCAGCAAATGGTTAAAATAAATAAATATACTAGCTCAGATGCATCTGTCACCTGCGGCGTCCCACAGGGCAGTATTCTTGATCCCAGTCTATTTATTATATACATAAACGATCTCTGTCAAATGTCACTCCAAAACGGAAAAATGTTTACATATGCCGATGACACCGCTCTAGTTTTTAAGGGAGAAACTTGGGATGAAGTACAACAAACTGCGGAAACGGAATTGCGCAGGGTGCACTTGTGGCTGAAGCAAAATCTTTTAACTTTAAACGTTTCGAAAACGCTATTGGTTCAGTTTACGAATTCTCACGTGAAACAGCAAAACATAGTGATTCGTTTTCACACGTGCGAGATATTAAATCAGCAATGTCCTTGTCCTTATCTAAATAAAACTCCGACAGTTAAGTATCTTGGAGTACTTCTAGACGAGAACATATCCTGGAAGCCACATATGGACATGATTTCGTCACGTGTTAGAAAATTGATATGGGTTTTCAAAAATCTTAGGCATGTAGCTAACTTGGAACTTCTCCTTACTGTTTACTATGCCCTTGTTCAATCTGTCATCGGATACTGCATTGGAGTATGGGGAGGTGCATGCAAAACGCATATCATACAATTGGAAAGAGCTCAGCGATCCTTGCTGAAAACTATGACGTTTAAACCCTACAGATTCCCCACTAGAACGCTGTATGAGCTGTGTCAGGTTCTTACTGTGAGGCAGCTTTCTGTTTATCAGGTTATTATCAAACTGCATGTGTCTACTTATTATGATCCTGATAAATTAAGCAGCAAACGTACTGTTTCTAATGTATTTGACTCCGTAAGAACTCGTACTGCATTGGCCAGACGTCAGAGGCGTTTTCTTTCTGTGCACATTTACAATAAAGTTAATAAAATCTTAAACATTTACCCGCTCTCTTTTCATGAATGGAAGAATAGAGTTAAGAACTGGCTTCTTACTCTTAACTACGATGAAACGGAAAAATATATTTTTCGGTAAAGTAAACACACCCACACATACACACACACCCACACATACACCCACACTCCACATCCACACACTACTTTCACACTACATTTTCAATAAGTACCCTAAAGTACTATTGTAATTTCTGCATGCTCAAAATTATTATGGTCATTAAAAAGCTTAATTGGTATCAAAATATATTGTAATGAATTGGGAGAAGGCGCTGAAATCTGACATACAGGTTTTTACCTAGTTTGGGTTTCAGAGGCTTCATAGGTTTTGTAACTCTTACCTTATTTCAATAAAGATTATTATTATTATTATTATTATTATTTATCTTCTCCGTAGCCTGAAATTAATAGATTTAGAAGAATCCATTTATATTAACCTACAGAAAGCTGCCATTTTAAACACCTGCAGAATAGTTAGAAAATTCATGCAGTTAGAGGAAGAAAACACACCCACATCTTAAATACACACCACACGCTGCATTTACTTGGCTTTGGCCCGTAAATGTAGCTAAAACCTACCTAAGACCTGAGAAAAAAACTCCCAATAATAATAATACCCTATATAATATAATAAATTGTGCTTGTGCTGCGTTCCGATGCGGTCGCGTTTGCATATTCTTTATTTCGATTAGCGCGGCGCAAGCTGTCGCTCGTAATTTACCCGCCATGAGTAGTGAACTAGTGGCGAATGAGCTGCTGGCGTTCCTGCAGCAGAAGCTGGATGTGATGGACGAGGTGTCAGCTGTCCAGATCTGCGTGTCGAACTTCAGCGAGGATGACATAGCTGCTGCAAAGCTTTTGTTGTTCAGTGTGCTGAACAAGCGCGACCAGATGGTGTCCCGCCGGCGTGACGGGACTAAAAGGAGCCTGCAGGATATAATCACGCTGTTCAAGGAGACCGACCCTGACGACGTGCCGACGTTTGTGGCGAAGGAGCTACACAAGCTTCCTCCCGTCACCTTCGACCACGTCGATGTAACGAGCCTTCTGAAGGACATTGTCTTTCTGAAGACCCGCCTCGCGGATGTGCTGACGAAATTAGATACATCCCAAAACACTGTCGCTGATTTGCGTAAAGAAGTTAGCGAATTGCGCAACAGTGTGGCGGTAATTAGGTCACCTGTGCATGCTTCAAACGTAAACACATGTCGTGGAGCCGGCCTCGATATATCGTTGTCGAATTCCGCGTCAGCAGTTTCGTCGCCAGCGCATCCGTCGATTGCTGAGCTTGCAGAGCGCCGCGCCGGCGCGCCCCGCAGCCCGCCGCTCGTCACCGCGGCTCCTCCTCGCAATGCCGCCCGCGCCCCTTGCCCCGTCCCGCTGTCAGTGTCTGCAGCTCCGACGAAACCCCTACAAAGGGATTTCGCTAGCGTCACCGCGAGTACCCGTAGCGCTCCTAGTATCAAACCCATGCCGGGAAGGGTGCCGAATAGGGCTGATAATGATGATGGTTTCGTGACGGTGCAAAGGAGTAAGCGCCGATCGCGAACGAACCAGAACCGCTGTGGCAAAGCTCCTGCGGAGCCCGAAATGAGCCTGCGTGCCGCAAAGCCGAACACACCGGTGTACATCTCCCGCCTGCACTACACCACTAAGGCTGAGGACATCGTGGAGTACGTGCGTCAAAAGACGAGGTACACGCCAAGGGTGCAGTTACTGGAATCGCACCGGAACGTCAACTTCAAGGCGTTCGTCGTGCGTGTACCGAACTGTTATCTGCCCCTCGTCATGGAAGAAGACTTTTGGCCGCAGGACGTGGTGTTCCGTCGCTTCCGCGGACAAGTTCCACTGGACAGCACAAAGTCAAGCTAGTGCAAAGTGAAGCGCTACTAACATAGTCTTAAGCCTTTTTATTAACACAAGTTTTGTTTATATAAAAATATGTATGTTTAGGTTAAGGTATTTTTCTATGGGCCTGTGTCGCCTGAAATAAATGGTATTATTATTATTATTATATGTTAACATAGCTCGGGGTCATGAGATCCCGGTCCTTTGGAAGGCATACGAGGGGCCGAAGCCAACTCGCAGAGGCCCCTTAGACAATTTTAAATGGAATGAGGCACCAACCGACGATTATCCCTGTATGCACTGTGCAAGTGCACCCAAGGACAATCCCCGGTTGGTGTTGGTCTATTGCAGGATATGGAAACAAAAATAAATATTAAACTATGGGTTCCTGTGGCTAAAATGGACTGGTTACCAAGAACTATGGAATGGCTATAGCCCCTGCCTGACCAATGTTTTATATATAAAATACACGGATAAAATGTCAGGGGGTGACTTGCACACTCAATAATGGGCCCCCGGAAACCGTCGCTAGCACATAGTGACGTAGCGACAAGGAGGCAACACTTCCTGAGGTGCTTGAGGAGTGGAGAGGTATTCCACGGCTATCAGAACAATCCCAGAGCCCGGAAGATGGTCAAGATCCCTACCAGCACTTACTGAAATACTTCCTTCTTCCGAGCACGTTTGCTCTTGCGAATCTCCACTCAAGCCAGCCAATAAAGGCAAGAAAGAGGTGGGAGCTCTGTTCCTCGTCACTGTTCACTCCAGCCGGCCAATAAAGGCAAGCCAGAGGTGAGGAACAAGACTTCTCCCGGGAGACAGGGTCCGTGGGGTCGCTACTGCCCAACAGCTCGCCACATGCTGCCCTGCGGGTTCCTGTATCTCTCTTGGTCTGGCTCCTCACCCTAGACCTGTTTCAGCAAAGTAAACTCTACCGGTACAGACCTAGAGTTCAGGTGCGCACAAGCCCCACCACGACGTCAACGTAGAGATACGGCGGTGGGGTTATTATTATTATTATTATAACAGTACCCAGCCTCTCTGTGAGCGCTGTGACGACACCGGCCGTGGTAGTTGCGTCGAGCTCGAGTGACGAGTATTTCTCCCCACCCACGACGCCACCACCTGTTCGTCGACGTGGAGGACACCGGCTGCCGGACGGCGTAGGACCTCGAGGCCCACTGGCCTCTGACAGGGTCCCAGCTCCCGGCGGAAGTGTGCAGCGCATGAGATGGACACGATCCATCAATGAAAACGTCATGCGCTCATACTATGGGGCTACAAAGGGGGGAAACAATCTGACCGCGTACCGTGTCCGGATGCTCTCTCTTTTTCAGGTGCTTGAGCCAGCTATCAACGTTTCGGCACAACGACTGTCGAATCAGGTGCGGGTCATCCAACGTAATCATATGTTGGATGACACTGTACTTGTACCGCCTGCGAAATGAAATGCAGAGTAGTCATGTCATCGCCCCCCCCCCGTCTCAGACTGTTGTAGTACTACCACAGTCAACACGAGTCAAGAAGACAAGGAGAGTGATGACAGCTACAAACGTAAGTACCCAGTGCAATGAGGAATTGAGGAGTGCTTTGGAGGATGCGATTCGAGAATATCGGTTCATATCGCCCGAACTTAGACCACATTTACCTCGTTTACCCATGCATAACAAAAATAGGGCGCTGATGGCGGTCCTGGATGCGCAGTTGTCAAATTATTTTGATGACTGCGTAGACCTCACCGATAATCATTCGATTCTGTACTGCGCGGCTGTAGCGGCATGTCGTGTAGCTCAAATTTGCTAATGATTCTAGAGCTACACGGCCGAAACCAGCCGTACCAGGTTGGCAGTGCAGAATTGAACGCCGTATTGGTGGGGCCAGAGCGCTCATCGGCAAACTAATCTGCTTCAGGGAGGGCAATACTCGCCCTAGAGTTATGCGCTTTGTGAGACGCGCGTTCGCAGGGACTGATATTAGCCCTCAAGACTATATGTCCTGTGTCACAGAGCGCATCGACTTCCTGAAACAGAAAGTGTATGCATGGGCGAACCGTATTCGTAGGTATAAGCGGCGAGTGGAGCGATACACTCAGAATCGGACCTTCCAATGCGATCAAAGGTGGGTTTATAGGGGTTGGGAGCGTCCGGATCAAGATGTGGCTGACACGTGCCTACCAGATGATGATGCCATGTGTTCTTTCTGGCGCAATATCTGGTCGGAGCCTGTCAGTCACAACGAAGGTGATTGGACTCAGAAATTCGAGCGAGCCTGCGATCCTATACAATAAATAGGGGCTATTACCATCTGCTCCCAAGATGTAACTCGTGTAGTTCTTCCGCTGCCTAACTGGAAGTCTCCAGGGCCGGACGGACTGCAAAACTTTTGGATCAAATGGTTCGTAAGGTCGCACGCTCGCTTGGCGGCTCAGTACCAGACTACTTTGGAGTCTGGTTCGCTACCTCAGTTCCCAACAACAGATGTTACCCACCTGCTCCATAAATCAGGTAGCAATGCGGAACCCAAAAATTATAGACCGATCACGTGATTACCTACGGTCTATAAAGTTCTCACATTCATTTCGGATCATCATTTGAAACTTTGTTGTGAACAGACGTGTCGAAGATTTTATTAAAATAAATAAATAAACACTTGCTGATTCGTGACCTGGTTTTACCAAATAACCGGTAGTAAAGCAAACTGTGTCATACGTAGGCATGATATGTGTAAATCGTTTATGTGAAAATGTGTATAAGTGATATAAAGTAAATATCTTGTATCACAATGGAAACCAGTCCATTCAACCGGGACGGCAGATGTGTTCGGAGCCCACCTCCTACACCTGTGCCCTGTGCCTCACCCGCACCTGCAGGTGCACCTGCACCCGAGCCCGCACCTGCAGGTGCACCTGCACCCGAGCCCGCCCTCGCACGTGATCCTCAATCGCCCAGCAAAAGAGAAGAGGGCAAGATGGAAGTAATACCAACGCCGGAAATCCAGAACTGGATGTCGTCCATTGAGCAGTGCCTTAATGAAGTGTGCTCTATTTCATCAGAGGGCAAATTAAACATGGAGCAAAAACTGCGTATTAGTACCCTATGCCGGAAAGTTAGTCACGGCACATCCCAGATGGCCGTTCATTATCAGTCTCTTAAGATAAGAGCCCTCCAGACCCACTCCACCGTCTAAACACTCGAAGACCAAATTGATCTGTCTCAGCAACTGCAAGACCTTAGGCTGTCAATCAGAGCTTCAGTTAAACCAGTTACGGGAACTTCCTTTTCTGACATTGTTCGGGCGCCGTCGGATATCTTCGTGTCAGGCGTCGGGCGGGGCTGCGCGGGCGCGCGGGACGCGCTACGCGGGTACACCAGAGGAACCGAAGGGCCGATACTTCACCATCGAACGCAACCGACGACACACGCGCGCCATATAGTCTTTCTGTACCTTCCATTTTGGAAATACAATAAGTTAGTTTACAGTCCACTGCCTTTTATTTAAAGTCCGAGTTAGGTCTTTACAATTTGGTCCTTCGAGCCTCTTTTACGCCGTGTTTTGGAAAGTACAAAACGGTCGGCGACTGGCAGTACAGTTGGAGCATTTTGGCTTCGTCATCGTCGGTTCAAAAGCGTCGTGTCATCGTTCATAACGACATTTTTTTGAAGTCATCGTAGTTGAAGAAGCAAGAAGAGAACTTCGTACATCTTCCCGAAGTCTTCGAATACGACGGTGGTGCAAGAACGACTGCCCTAGTCGAATTACGCCGAGTCATCGCTTCGAGGGCATCGAATCAGTTCATCTTGTGGATAAGGATAAGGACGTTTTGTGAGTTTGGAACTGGGATTGCCTAGACGCAGCACGAGCTCCACGGTCACAGGTATAAACAGTCAGACTACAACTACTACACAGTCTTGTAATATAATGATCCAATCTCGTAGCGGTGATTATAAAGCGAACATAAGCTGTTTTGTATTGCCTGAAATTACAAAAATATTGCCGTCCACTTTTACAGATAAATATAGTATTCCTTTACCGTCACATGTACAACTGGCTGACCCTACGTTTCACGTTCCGTCCGTAATAGATATTCTTGTAGGTGCCGGAGTATTTTGGAACGTGCTAGGTTCTACATCTATTAACCTAGGTAAAAACCAACCCACATTGCGTGACACTAAGTTCGGATGGATAGTATCAGGCTCAGGGGCTCTTCCATTACATCCACCTACGAAAAGTCAGTCATATTTGTGTAACATGTCTTTGAATGAACTCAATGACAGTTTAGGTAAGTTTTGGGAGCTTGATTCAATGATTGAATGTCTTCAAGACATTCCTTATCTCAGGAAGAATGGGCTTGTGAAGAAAGTTTCCGTTTACATACAATCCGCGATGATAGTGGTCGGTTTGTGGTTACCATGCCACTGAAGGAGGATCCTAGTATATTAGGCGAAAATCGTATGAAATGGCTTAACGTCGTTTTTTATCGTTAGAGCGTCGGTTCTAGCGTGATCCTGTTTTCAAGGAGCGATACATAACTTTCATGCAGGATTACGAGAGTTTGGGACACATGACAGATGATCGCATGCTGAGGAAACCTCATTCAGATGGTAACTTCGAATATTTTTTGCCACATCATGGGGTTGTTAAGGAGTCAAGAGTTACCACCAAACTCCGGGTAGTGTTCGATGCATCAGCTGCAACTACATCTGGGTTATCGCTCAACGATATCCAAATGGTGGGGCCTACTGTCCAGGATGACCTTTTTTCAATATTATTACGTTTTCGCCAACATAAATATGCAATTTCTGGAGACATCGAAAAGATGTATAGGGCGATTTTGGTGACATCTGTGCAACGTTCCTTGCTTAAAATAATTTTTCGGACTGATCCTAAACTTCCTTTAAAGGCATATAGTCTTAATACCGTTACGTATGGTACGGCCTCTGCTCCCTATTTAGCCACGAAGTGCTTAGTTAGCCTGGCGGCAGCTGCCACTAGTAAAAACGCGAAGTTGTCGATCGAACGTGACCATTACGTTGACGATTTTCTTAGTGGTGGTAACTCCATTTCAGAGGTTATAGCGATGGGTAAGGAGGTCAGTTCTGTTCTTGCTTCAACGAACTTTAATCTGCGAAAATGGCAGTCTAACAGTAAATACATTTTAGCTGAAATAACAGGTGTTTCAGATGGTTCGAAAAGTTTAGACTTGTCCGTAAATAGAAACGTGTCTTCAAAAACACTTGGTTTACATTGGCTTTGTGAGTCAGATGTGCTAACATTCTCAATTGGAATCGACAACAACAAACATGTAACGAAACGTCATATATTGTCAATGATTAGTCAGATTTTTGACCCATTGGGTCTTGTAGGTCCTTGTGTTGTCGAGGTGAAAATGATAATGCAGATGTTATGGATGACTAAGTGTGACTGGGATGAACGGGTTTCAGATGACATAAATAGTCGTTGGGTTTCCTTTAAAGATACGCTCCCACACCTAAATGAATTAAAAATATCACGGTGGGTATTATGTGACAATTCGACCGCACACGAGCTACATGTTTTTACAGATGCATCTGAAAGGGCATATGGTGCTTGTGTATATGTTCGATCGGTGGACGAGAATGGGTCAGTTAAAGTACAATTGTTAGTCTCTAAAAATCGGGTGGCGCCAATCAAGCCAACGACTATTCCCCGGCTGGAGCTATGTGGAGCGTTGTTGGGAACAAGACTGTGTACTAATGTACTGAATTCTCTTAACTTGTCTTTCAGTAGATGTCGGTTTTGGTGCGATTCAACAATAGTGTTGAGTTGGCTGACAATAATAATAATAATAATAAATAATAATATAATAAATCTGACCGCGTACCGTGTCCGGATGCTCTCTCTTTTTCAGGTGCTTGAGCCAGCTTTCAACGTTTCGGCACAACGACTATCGGATCAGGTGCGGGTCATCCAACGTAACCATATGTTGGATGACACTGTACTTGATCGCCTGCGAAATGAAATGCAGAGTAGTCATGTCATCGCCTCCCCGTCTCAGACCGTTGTAGTTCTACCACAGTCTAACATAAGTCAAGAAGACGAGGAGAGTGATGACAGGACTACAAACGTAAGTACCCAGTGCAATGAGGAATTGAGGAGTGCTTTGGAGGATGCGATTCGACAATATCGTTTCATATCGCCCGAACTTAGACCACGCTTACCTCGTTTACCCATGCATAACAAAAATAGGGCGCTGGTGGCAGTCCTGGATGCGCAGTTGTCAAATTATTTTGATGACTGCGCAGACCTCGCCGATACTCATTCGATTCTGTACTGCGCGGCTGTAGCGGCGTGTCGTGTAGCTCACGTCAAATTTGCTATTGATTCTAGAGCTACACGACCGAAACCAGCCGTACCAGCTTGGCAGTGCAGAATTGAACGCCGTATTGGTGGGGCCAAAACGCTCATCGGCAAACTAATCTGCTTCAGGGAGGGCAATACTCGCCCTAGAGTGATGCGCTTTGTGAGACGTGCGTTCGCAGGGACTGATATCAGCCCTCAGGACTATATGTCCTGTGTCACAGAGCGCATCGACTTCCTGAAGCAGAAAGTGTATGCATGGGCGAACCGTATTCGTAGGTATAAGCGGCGAGTGGAGCGATACACTCAGAATCGCACCTTCCAACGCGATCAAAGGTGGGTTTATAGGGGTTGGGAGCGACCGGTTCAAGATGTGGCTGACACGTGCCTACCAGATGATGATGTCATGTGTTCTTTCTGGCGCAATATCTGGTCGGTGCCTGTCAGTCACACCGAAGGCGATTGGACTCGGAAAGTCGAGCGAGCCTGCGATCCAATACCAGAAATGGGGGCTATTACCATCTGCCCCCAAGATGTAACTCGTGCAGTCCGTCCGCTGCCTAACTGGAAGTCTCCAGGGCCGGACGGACTGCAAAACTTTTGGATTAAATGGTTTGTAAGGTCGCACGCTCGCTTGGCGGCTCAGTACCAGATTGCTTTGGAGTCTGGTTCGCTACCCCAGTTCCTAACAACAGGAGTTACCCACCTGCTCCATAAATCAGGTAGCACTACGGAACCCAAAAATTATAGACCGATCACGTGTTTACCGACGGTCTATAAAGTTCTTACATCCATTTTGAGAGCTAAAATTAACAAACATATAGACACAAACTCTATCATGTCTCCTTCTCAAAATGGATGTAGGAAAGGGTCCCGTGGTGCTTAGCCTTGAATCCTCTAAGCACACTGCTGGAAGATTCAGGTCTAGGCTATCGGCTGAGGAGAGGTGGTCAGGTTATATCTCACCTCCTTTACATGGATGACCTAAAACTCTTTGCCCCCAACAATTTGCAACTGACGGAGCTACTGAAAGTAACAGAAATTTTCAGTAGTGCCATCAGAATGGAATTTGGTGTGGACAAATGTGCGGTCATGCATGTAAAGCGAGGGGAGATTGTGAAATCCGTCGGAACCCAACTCTCGGATTCCATAAACCTTAGAACCCTCTCTGCATCCGAAACCTATAAGTATTTGGGTATGTCGGAAGCATTGGGCATCAATGGTACTGACATGAAGCAATCGTTAAAGGAACGCTTCTTTGGCCGCCTGAAAAAAGTATTTAATAGTCTTCTATCAGGCGGAAACAAGGTGCGCGCCTTTAACGGTTGGGTCATGCCGGTTTTGATGTACTCTTTTGGCATACTCAAATGGACTCAGACCGAACTCGACGCCCCCGATAGGAAGGTCCGTACACTGCTGACTGCAAATCGAATGCATCACCCACGTTCATCGGTAATGAGGCTGTATATCCCGCGAAAATGTGGAGGTCGGGGCTTTTTAAATGCTAAGACCCTCCACAATCGCGAGATATGCAGTCTCAGGGAATATTTCTTAGAGGCCGACGTGGGGATGCATCGAGATGTGGTCAAAGTGGACAAGGGCCTCACCCCGCTCTCCTTGGCTAAAGAGAACTGGCGCAAGCCAGTAGTGCTTGACACTAATGATCGCATGGAAGTATGGCAGAGTAAGGAGCTTCACGGACGCTTTTTTCGGGCCCTACATGGACCCGATGTAGATCAACTAGCGTCCGTAGCCTGGCTGCGTTTCGGTGATCTGTTTGGAGAAACCGAAGGTTTTGTCTGTGCAATTATGGACGAAGTTATGATGACAAACAACTACCGGAGATTTATTGTGAAAGACGGCACGGTTGACATTTGTCGGGCATGCCACCGTCCGGGTGAATCAATCAGACACATTATCTCCGGATGTTCTAGTCTAGCTAACGAAGAATACTTGCATAGACACAACCTTGTAGCCAGGATTATCCATCAGCAACTTGCTCTCAAATACAGACTTGTAGAATCGGAAGCGCCGTACTACAGGTATGTGCCCGACCCAGTTCTCGAAAATGGAAATATCACATTGTATTGGGACCGATCCATCATCACTGACAGGACTATTGTTGCCAATAAGCCTGATATAGTGGTGGTGGATCGATTAGAGCGGCGCGCAATGATTGTTGACATAACGGTCCCGCATGACGGGAACCTCGTGAAAGCCGAGAAAGATAAACAAATCAAGTATCTTGACTTGGCTCGCGAGGTTGTCGACATGTGGGATGTGGACTCAGCGATCATTGTACCGATAGTCGTGACAGTCAATGGCTTAATAGCCAAGAGCCTCGACCAACACCTGGGGAGGCTCTCGTTGGGCAGCTGGATCAAGGGTTTGATTCAGAGGGCGGTACTTCTAGACACGGCCCGCATTGTTAGGAGGTTCCTCTCTCTGGAGCCCTGACCGCCGGTAGCTTGGACCCTGTTCCCGATACCGGTGGGCCACTATTTTTTATATTTTTAAATGTTTTTATATTTTTTCATATTTTAATATTTAAAAATATAATTTATATGTACAATAATGAAATAAAGGATAATAATAATAATAAGCTTTATTTCATAAAAACAGTACTTAGATTATATTACATTTAAGTGCTATGATAAAACAAAAGTACACAAAAGTTTTAGCATCTGGAGCCGAACTAGGGGAACCCTGTATTTCGGCTGACAGCGCCAATCCCCTCGGGTTACATTAGTTGAGTTCTTAAATGCTAGCATTTTACAAAACAAAGGAATAAGAACAGTCTAAGGTTGTGTTTATGGTCTGCACCTCTCTTTGTGTAATGTGATGTGGTGAATGAGTGAGTGTGAGAGGGTGTGTCTATGTGCCTAATATGGGTGAACACATGAATTAGTGAGATACGCGGATATAGTGAATATGTTAATATATATGTAGATATATTTGTCTATAGATAATGTTTTTTTGCTAACTTTAAGCACTATTACTGTCTACCTTGGTACAGTTAGAAGTTGCTCAGTCTCATCGTATGTGAGACCTTGCAGGTATTCTGATACTTTTTTTTTGCAACGATCTGTGTTGAGAGGATAAATATTTAGATTTTTATTAAGTTTATTGTAGATATAGGGACTGAGGAAATTAAAGAATTTTTTAATAAATTTGGTGCTGTAGGACCTGTGTTGTGTACAAACCATATAATTTCTGCGTGTCTTCAAAATCTGGCACAAACAATGGCACCAAACTTATTGAAGCCATTTGTACGTAACCGCGTAGATGAAATACAAGAGAGCACTACTGGGTATACGTGGAGCTACGTGCCGTCTAAGGATAATCCGGCAGATCTTGTCTCTCGTGGGCTGAAGGCTGACCTTATCAGAGAGTGTCCTTTGTGGTGGTCAGGTCCTAATTTTTTGACCAAATATGAAAAATACTGGCCAAGAATGCCCAATGAAAACGTAAGACAGGATTTACCTGAAGTTGTGTCATCTCACTTCATTGATCATCCAATTCATCAACAAGCATACTCTAGTGATAGTTTCACTTCACATCATCAGTCACATAACAATCAAGCATTCATCAACCTTTTAATTCATAGATTTTCCAATTTTAATCATCTACAGAGAGTAGTTTCCTACTTACTAAGATATATTCACAATTTGAAAAGAAAACATGATAAATTTCTAAATGATAAATGATAAATGATTTTATTTCTGTAAGTAGGTTTGAACAAACACTTTTACACGTCAATCATATTTTAAAAACTAGATGAGGTCGGCGTTTCCTATCTGACTACTCTGAGAAGAAAGGCCGAAACAAACTCAGAGGTCACAGTCTCTTTTAAAGTCCAGACATAATCTTGGTCAGATCATGTGAAGACCATGTAGATTTGTGTCTGAGATGGTCTTTTGAGGAAAAACCACACAGATTGAGTGGACCTGTCCAGTCAGTGCACGCATTTGTCAGTAATCGTGTAGCTCAACTCAGAACTTAAGGAGCTCAACGATTCGACGAACAATACCAAAGAAAAGACATTTGGGTAGGCCACAAAAATTACTCAAACTGCCAGACCATGATTAAAATTAACTGAGGAGAGAAAAAAAAAGCAACAATGACCCACATAGTCTTCACATTCACAATATTAAAATAATAATCAATGTAGCCTGAATGCTACTCACATCCACAGACAGTTTACTCTTTAAAAGTCATCAAAAATACCATAAGTTATTATATAAGGACATCATTAATTCTAAAACACTCATTCACAGTATAAAATGGATTGTTGCTTGGGGGTACATTGAAGTGGCTTAGTTAATCCCAAGCCTTTTTGTCATCCAAGTAATCTTTAACTTTATAGAAACCTTTTTGACAGAGTTTCTGTTTAATAAATGATTTAAATTTATTGAGGCTCAGTTCTTTAACAAGACTTGGGAGTTTGTTGTAAAAACGTATACTTTGGCACTTAAATGACTTACTACTTTTTTGGAGCCTAGTCGAGGGCACAATAAGTAAATCTTTGTTTCTAGTATTAATGTTATGCACGTCGCTGTGTTTGGAATATAGATTAATATTCTTTTTTACATAAATCAGGTTCTCATATACATATTGAGATGCGACTGTCATTATGTTTATTTCCTTAAATTTATCCCTCAGTGAATGCCTACAACTAAGGTTATAAATTGCTCGAATGGCTCGTTTCTGCAGCACAAATATAGCCTGAATGTCGGCTGCATTTCCCCACAGCAAAATGCCGTACGACATTACACTATGGAAATAACTAAAATATACTAATCGAGCTGTTTCGACATCAGTCAAATGACGGATTTTATAGACCGCGTAGGCTGCAGAGCTTAGCCGCTTCGACAATTTGGTTATATGTGGGCCCCACTGTAGCTTCGAGTCCAAAGTAATACCTAAGAACACAGTGGTGTCCACGAGGTCCAATTCCGCCCCATTAACTAGTACATTGGTTTTCACCTGCTTAACGTTAGGTGTCAGAAATCTAATACATTTAGTCTTTTTCTCGTTTAAAAGTAAATTATTAACACTAAACCAATGTACTATTTTAGCGATAGCATTATTTACATCATCAGTAATTATCTGTTGTCGTTTAAGCTTAAATAAAAGTGATGTGTCATCTGCAAATAACACTATTTCATGACTATTCTTTACAAGGGAAGGTAGATCATTAATATATACGAGAAATAAAAAAGGGCCAAGAATTGAGCCCTGCGGAACTCCCATAGTGACAATAGAACCCGGGGATCGCTTGCCGTTAACGTCCACTCTTTGGATCCTATTATCCAAATAAGAGATAAGAAGATCCAAAGTAGTGTTTCTAATACCATAGTGATGCAATTTCCTGACCAATGTATCATGAGAAACACAATCGAAAGCCTTAGACAAGTCACAAAAAATACCTAGGGCATCATGCGACTTTTCCCAGGCCTCAAAGATATGTGCAAGAAGCTCAACGCCAGCGTCGGTAGTAGAGCGACCCCTTGTGAAACCGAATTGTTTACTGTTTAATAATTTAAATTTAATAAAATGTCTTTGCAATTGATCTAGCATCAATTTTTCAAATATTTTACTGAAGGTGGGTAGCACAGAAATCGGTCTAAAGTTCGTGGGGTCTGATGTGCTGCCCGATTTAAACAACGGTATTATTTTACTACTCTTCATTAAGTCAGGAATTACACCACAGTCAATACATTTATTAAAAATTATTGCCAATTCAGGCGCTACAGTGTTGATGATACATTTTGTAACCTCTACGGAATTTTCCCACAGATCAGCAGTTTTTTTAACATTAAGTGTATTGAAAGTTTTAATAATATCTCGAGCACTAACATAGTCGAAATTAAATACATGGTTACAAATATCAACATTTTCTTTCAATAGGGACTCGGCAACAGTGGGTGAAGAAATTAAAGTTTTTGTGGTTGAGACTGGAATATCGGCAAAGAAATTTTCAAAAACTGAGGCAACTTCTAAATCTTTTTGAATAACTTTATTATTAATATTAAGGCTGTAGTCACTACTACGCTTTCTGACTCTTCCAGTCTCATTGTTTATAATTTCCCAAGTCGTTTTTATTTTATTTTGACTGTTTTTAATCTTGGAGCTTAAATACCGACACTTAGCTTCGCTACAAACTTGTTTAAATAATTTGGAATAGTTCTTAACATATTGATAAAATTCTTTACTTTTATTATAATTTCTTTCTTCATATAGTTCAAAAAGTTTGATTCTACTATTAAATATCCCTTTAGTTGCCCATTCACTGAAGGTTGCAGATCCATTAACTGAGATCTGCTTGGGTATAAATGTTGAATTAAATTCTGTACAATACATGGCAAAGAAAGAATTGTACAGTTCATTGGGATCATCACTGTAAGGCAAGTAAGGTAATTTACTACTAAGTTTATTTTTAAAGTTCTCCAAGCGACCTGCAGTTTTTGGCACTACAGTGATATCTTTCTTAGCCACTTTTTTATTTTGCTTACTAAATGTAATCAGTTGTCCGCAGTGGTCAGAATCCAGTTGGCTTATAATTTTTTTATTAATAGGTAAAATGTCAGTAAATATATTATCTAAACATGTAGCTGAGGTAGCAGTTATTCTAGTAGGCTCCAAAAATAAATGATTAAGATTATATGACTGAAATAAATTTTAAATTTTTAGGCACATCAATGAGTCCTCTAATAAATTGACATTAAAATCACCGCATACAATTATATTCTTTCCTATTTTACCAAGTTTTTGTAACACATCATCCATGATACTCTCAAAGCAATCATAAATCGATGATGGAGGCCGGTACACGCTCAATACAACAAGCCGCTCCAACTCCACACAGGCTATTTCTATAGTCCGCTCAACAGAGAGGCTTACAATATCCTTACGTTCTTTGAATTGAAGTAGTTTGTTTAACAGTATCAATGAGCCACCATGTATTGCATTTTCTCTGCTGAACGAACTACCAACCTGGTGATTACTGAAATTAAACATGAACTGATGGCTTTTTAACCAATGTTCTGTAATACATCAAATATCAATGTTGTTACAGTTCATGAATAATTCAATTTCAAGGTCTTTTTTCAACATACCTTGAATATTTTGGTGCACCAGGTTAACTGTGTTCGAACTTATTCTGACATTTTGATGATTTGGACTAGTATTTAAATTTAAATTATCTCCATTAATAATGCAAGAGGTTTTCTCTATTGTCTCAATTTCTAATTTCAATTAATGTCAGCTTGTGTAGCCAAGTTATTGGCTGAATCAATGAAAATGTCAGGTAATTGCTCAATAGAAGCAACAGTTTTATTAGCCAACTTCTTGGCTGAATCAATTAAAAAAAAGTATAGCGCTAAAGCTATTTGTCTTTTCAAACATTTTGGCAAATACAATTTGTATTTTGTCACACATAAATATTTACTAACATACTTGTTAGAGTCAATGATATGAAATTTATTATTATTTAATGTCACATTATTTAACATTATATTTAATTTGTGCATAAAATTATTTTCTTTCTGTGGCAAACTGTTACTATAAGGAAATGTAAACATAACAATCTGTTTTAAGTCTAGCTCACATAGTTTGTTAATGTAATGGAGCAGACTGTCCTGATTCACATTTCCTCTGTTACTAATTAATATTATTAAAGTTGTATCCTGGTGGAAATTTAAACTAATAATCTTTCTCATTATATCCACATAACTTAAGCCAGGCATACAATAATTGGTAACTGACTGTCCCTTGCAAATATTTGATAATAACTGGCCCATGTCTTTCCCAATTTCATCACTAAATATCACAATATCACTAGTTATTTGGGTTTTTAAACAGTTATGAGTTTTTACATTAGCTTTAGCTGGTTTGAGGGAACTATCAGAGATATAACTTTGTTGCAATGAAGTATCACATGCCGGCGTCAAACACGTGAGGACTGATTATGGGACAAGCTGTTGTTGGTCAATAATTGTGATCGCTCACACGAACATGAACTAGCACTCACTATTAACTCATTCATCGCCAGCATGTATTCCCTCATTTGCATTTCAGAGATTTTGTATTTATTGGTCATAGATATTAATTTTTGGTTAAGATTTTCTATTTCGAAATTTAAATTTTGTGTGTCATTTTCATATTTCGAAGTAATGTTTTTACATTTTTGTGAATAAAAATCTAGTTTATCTAATAATGAAAGGCGTTCCCTATTTAATTTAACATTTTTTATGAAGAATTTCTGTCTATGAACGAGTTTTTGAGTTTTTCTAATAGGTTCCCTATCTAATCAAGAACTTAAAAATTCTTTAAATTTTATTTTAAAACATTCTCAAATTTACATGTTTCCTGAAGAGTATGCCTTATTGCAATCAGGTAAATCATTGCCTCGTAAAAATAGATTTATTTCTTTGAGTCCCTTCATTGATACCGATGGCATCATTCGTGTAGGCGGGAGACTTGATAACTCTCCGTACGAGTACAATGTCAAGCATCCCATTCTATTATGTGGTAAACACCATATCACTAAAATTATTTTTAATAAATATCATTCTGATCTATTACACGCTGGCCCCCAGCTGTTATTAGCAAATATACGGCAAATGTACTGGCCTCTGGGTGGCAGAAATCTTTCCAAATCAACAGTTAAGAAATGCATTAAATGTTTTAAATACAGGTGTCAAGTTGTGCAACCTATAATGGGTCAATTGCCTTCTTCAAGGACACAATTAGAGTTTCCTTTTTTTAAATGCAGTGTTGACTATGCCGGGCCAGTAATGATAGCGGATCGCAAAGGGCGAGGGTGTAGACTTGTCAAGGCATATTTATGTATTTTTGTTTGCCTTGCAGTTAAAGCTGTTCATATCGAGCTCGCCACAGATCTTACTAAGGAAGCTTACATGGCTGCCTTAAACCGCTTTGTGTCTCGTCGTGGCAAGCCCCAAAGCATCTTATCAGATAATGGTACAAATTTCGTCGGGGCGTGTAATGAATTGGGGAAATTTCTACAAGATTCAAATCTTGAATTCGAGGTCTGTCAGCAAGGTATCGAATTTACTTTCGCGCCTCCTTATTCTCCCCACTTCAACGGCATTGCTGAAGCCGCTGTAAAATCGACCAAACACCATTTAAAAAGGCTTCTCGGTCAATCGCACTTCACATATGAGGAGATGGCCACATGTTTGAGTCAAATAGAGGCAGTCTTAAATTCCCGTCCTCTTACCCCGCTGTCCTCTGATCCTATAGATTTTAATGTTCTCACTCCTCCACATTTTTTAATTGGACGACCACTCATGTCTGTTCCGCATCAACAGCTGGCTGACATTGACATCGGGCGATTGGAGCGTTACCACAGAACGGAGCATATTAGACAACATTTTTGGAAGCGATTTCGTATAGAATATGTTTCTCTGCTACAGCAAAAAACGAAGTGGACATCCTCAACAGGGCAGCTAGCTGTAGGAACCATTGTTCTTATTAAGGAACGGGGACAACCGCCACTCGTGTGGCCACTGGGACGAGTCACCAAGGTCTTCCCCGGCAGCGACGGGGCTTCACGCGTGGTCGAGCTGAAGACGAAGAAGGGGACAATGCTGCGGGCCTACAACAATATCTGCCCACTTCCTCTCACTTGAATACTTCAACCCGGGGAGGATGTTCGGGCGCCGTCGGCTATCTTCGTGTCAGGCGTCGGGCGGGGCTGCGCGGGCGCCCGGGACGCGCTACGCGGGTACACCAGAGGAACCGAAGGGCCGATACTTCACCATCGAACGCAACCGACGACACACGCGCGCCATATAGTCTTTCTGTACCTTCCATTTTGGAAATACAATAATAAGTTAGTTTACAGTCCACTGCCTTTTATTTAAAGTCCGAGTTAGGTCTTTACAGACATGGTTAAAAAAGGTACCAACAATTTTATACAGCCAATAAATTTAAGCTCAAATTCAAATTCAAATTCAAATATTTATTGCAAAACACAGTACATATATGCATTTCCAGGTGTTAAGTGAATGCGCAGTTCACTGCATTTACCAATTCAGGCATGCAAAATTAAAAATTATAGTTAGACAGTTTCATAAAATCCAATTAATCGGTTATATAATGTCATAAATTCGACAGAATAGTAATACCCTGTGCAATAATATACATTCAAATTAATAAATAGTAGTAAATAATGTCACAAATTCAAATTATAAGTAATGTCAGAATAAATAATGTCCAAATAATGAATGAACTTACCAATTTATAATTTAACATGCATTGTAATATTAAAATTATTATTGAAATTAAAAATATATACTAAATAAACATTCAAATTACATTATATAATTGCATTTAGATAGAATTAAGCTTAAATAAATCGGTCATTTGACATATCTAATTATTATTTATTCAACTTATCTGTTAAGAATTCACCAATGGAATAGTACGCTTTTTTAACCATAAGGTCTGTTAACATTCTTTTGAACTTGTTAACATCCTTCTCAAGTCTTACAGTCGTGGGTATCATATTATAAATTTTTGGAGCCATGCCCAGAAAACTTTTTGCATATAATGCTGTTTTATGAGGCACAGCGTGAATTTTGTCCTGGTGACGTTTACTAGTCAGGGCTTCAAATAAATATAAGTGTTTTTTAACGAACATTGCTACTTCAAACGCGTATAGGGCTGGAAAAGTCATTATTCTTAGGTCAATAAAGTGTGGTCTACAACTGTCAGTAGTTTTTATTTGGCACACAGCTCTCAAACACTTTTTTTGTGCCTTAAACACCAGCTCCCTATCTGATGAATTTCCCCAGAATATTATGCCATAGCGTAATGTAGAAGACACGTATGCATGATATGCAGTCAGTACGGTTTCGCGGCTTGCTACTTTACTGAGTTTATGCAAAGCGTACTGGAACTGATTTAGTCTTTTTATTAAATGTTCAATATGATTACACCATTTCATATTCTCGTCTATATAGAGTCCCAGGAACTTTGTGTGCTTTGTTTCTTCTATCGTTTTGTTAGCGTATTTTATAGTAAGTTTATCTTGATTTATTCTTTGTTTAAATGACATAATATGAGTTTTATCTAAATTTACATTAAGATTGTTATTATTTAACCATGTTATTAACCTGTTTAGATTTAGATTTATATCCATTTCATGACACTGTGCCTCCCTATTTTGTGCTGTGAAAATAATTGTACTATCATCAGCGAACAAGGTCATTGGATGTTGAATAACTCTCGGCATATCGTTTATGTATACGAGGAACAATGGGGGGCCGAGGACGCTACCCTGAGGTACACCAAAGTTCGTTTTTCTTGGTTTTGAATGGTACGTTAGTTCTAATTTTGTCTTTTGGCAAATCTTTGTTGTACTCGTCATTTGATACCTATTTTTTAAATACGATTCAATTAATTTTAATACGTTGCCCCTTACTCCATATTTTTCTAATTTAGACAAAAGTATATTAAAATCTACAAAATCAAATGCCTTGGTCATATCCATGAACAAAGCAGTCGTCGGTGTCCGTCTGTCCATATTTGTTACCACTTTATTTACAAGGCTATATATTGCCATATTAATATTTTTGCATTTTCTAAAGCCGTACTGTTCTTCCGCAAATATTTGATGTTTTTCAAGAAAAGGATACAGGTTATTATAAATGACTTTTTCAAAAATTTTTGAGAAAATTGGAATTAACGCTACAGGTCTATAATTCTTAGGATTTTGTCTGTCATCTTTCTTATATAGTGGTTTTATTACAGATATCTTTAATTCTTTAGGGTATGTACCATTTTCTATGCAAAAATTTATAATAAAACTGAGAACAGGAGATATTTCCACAGCTACACTTTTTATTACTTTAGTGATAATCTCGTCATAACCTGCACTATTGGTATTTTTTAGGGTTCCGATAATTTTGTGTATATCAATAGGTATTGTAGCAGGCATAAACATTGACTTAGCTGTGTTGGTAATAGATGATAAGTCAGGATTTTTACTATTACTTAGCGGTTGAACTAAATCAATATAATAATTATTGAACGTTTCTGCAATTTCTAATGGATCCGTTATCTCTTTGTTATTGATAATTATTTTAGAAATATATTCTTTTGGACAGTTTAATTTATTTTTATTTATGGTCTGCCAGGTTGCTTTCATTTTATTGTTGGAGTTATTTATGTAAAAGTTATTTCTTGATTTTTGTGTGAGATAGATGATTTTTTTGAGCCGATTAGTGTATGACTTTAGTTTTTCTTTATTTTCCGGAGTTTTATGTCTTCTTAATTGCCATAACATGTCTCGCTTGCGTTTACAACACAATTTGATACCTTTTGTCACCCAGTCAAGTTTCTTTCTAATAGAGATCCTAATTTTAATTATGGGGAAACATAAATCATAGAAAAGTTTAAATAAATGGTTAAATTCGTTAAAGGCTTCATCAGGGTCTAGACATTCATAAACGTTATTAAAGGTTAGGCTATGTATAGCATTTTTAAATTTGTTTATATTTTCTAAGCTATAATCTCGCTTTAGTGAGTACCAATGAGTAATTGTATATGTTTTTTTTACTGGACATTTCACGATTTGTGCTGTATGATCAGATAAAGCCAGCTCTAAAACCTCACCTTTACTGCCTCTAATATTATGTATAACATTATCAATACATGTACCACTAATTATCCAAGTAGGTTGTTTAACACTCAATTTTAAACCATAGTTCAATAATAGATTTTCGAATTGTGATGCAACGCGTGTTTTTTTTAGAGTGTCTATGTTAAAATCACCACATATCACAATTTTTTTATTGTTATTGGTGCAGACTTTTTGTAGCATACCTTCGAAATTATAGAAAAATGTGGTTAGAGCATCTATGCTATTCTTTGGTGATCTATAAATACATACAATATTTAGCCTGTGTTCTATTATTTCAATTCCACAGCATTCGATATAATTAGGACAGCAGTATTCCTTTAAATCTATAGTTTTAAATTTATGTTTATGATTAATTAGAATACACGCCCCCCCATTTCGAGAATTTCTATTTGAGGAGGATGCAAGTCTAAAGTTAGGTATATGTAGGTGAACATCGTCACCATCCTTCATATTATGTTCTGTTATGCAAACCATGTCCAATGGCTTACCTTCATGAGAAAGTTCTTGTAAGTGATAGGCAAATAAGTCCGATTTATTTATTAAACCATTAATATTCTGATGTAAAATAAATATATAGTTATACGAGAAAAAAATTAGAATTACGATCAGTATTAGAAGTCGTATTTTGTATAAAATCATCATTCATTAATGTTTGTTCAGGATTAGCATTATTGCACTTACATATTTTACTTAAATTAAAACTATAACCTTTGCATATTTTACAAGTGCCTTCAGTTTGGATAAATAGGTCATATGTTTTTAGTCCTTGAATAAAGTTGTCAATATCTTTGAAAATTGTATGCATGCCAAAGTTATTAATCATTCCAGTGCGTTTTGAAAACATCGTATAATCATTTGACAGATTCTTATTTGAGTCCAAAAAGTATGCATGCTCATGTGTCAATGTGTCTAAATAAAGTAGGTTGTTAAACAATTCGATCCTAAAATTGTACATAGTTTTAAAGTGAGCAAATTTATATGTCGGAGCACAGAGTATAATATTAGTATGTGTGGTTTTTTGTAGGGCCGTCCGAATATACAGTCCGAGCTCGAAATAGTCCTTTGTTGAGTTGAAATCTTCCTCCCCTATCAATATAATACAAAAATCATGAGAGGTAAAATCTTTTAATTTGTTGTCAATGTCACTTAATAACTGTTCGGTTTGACAGTTCGGCATTACATAATGACATATGTTTTTAGAATGTTTAGTAAGTGTCGTTTCTGCTATGTTTCTTACTTTGTTCTTGTTGTTCGTACTCAAGATGCATATCTGACAATCTGACGTTCCTAATTGTAATCTTTGTTTATGTTTAGGATTTGTTATTGAAGTAATTGGTTTACTTTGCTTGTTGGGGGTAGGCGTTTTTGTTTTATTTTGCATGTCGAGGGTAGATGTTTTCGTTTGTGTCTGTAAACAATGCCGAGATTCTGCTTCAGAATGTACTGCTGATTCGTGATGTTGTGATATTTTGACAGGTGAAGTTACATCATCAGTTTGTGTCGCCTGGTGGAATTTCTGCAAAGAATTGTTTTCTTTGCTTGGGGTAGACTTTCCCGCTTTACTCTTCCTATTCCGATTTGGTGTTCGATTTGTGTTATCTGTTAAACTAAGTTTTTTGTATGTTTCGACAACTTTCAAGCTCTTGTTGAGGTCAGACTTCAAGCGAAAGTTCTCAGTGTTTAGGTTCTCAATCTCATTGTTAGCACTCGTCAATTGGTTTGCGAGTTCAATTATTTTCTCATTTAATTCAATGACTGTTTGACTTTCGTTAAGTGACGTGTTCGGGAGGCTCATCATAGTGGTATCAAAAAGAGCAGACCCACTTCTTGAGAGATCGTCAAGTGAGCTTGCTCGTTGGGGTTTGCTAGTGCGATATGTGATGTTCTGTTCAAGATCCATTATGCCTTGTATGTAACGCCCTCGTTTAATCGTAGAGGGGAACTACTGGTAATGGCTGTGCTGCCTTCTTTTAGGTGTGGAGACAATTAGCATGTATCGATTGAGTTATCATGCAATCGTGTTACCGCTATCGCACCATAGGGGTCACTAATGAAGCGGTTGATTCAAATGATTTCCTTAATTCATTAGTCGAGTCTGCTGCTTCAAGGTTCAGCTATTTACTGATAGGTGCCACTGCCAGATATCTGCAAAGTCCCATACAAAGTGCTGCCATCTATTTGATAGCTTCGATTTATAGCTGCTGACTTGGATATTCAGCTATTCCCCGGTAGGTGTCAGTAATAGAGCTTATTGATTTTTGACAAAGAACGTGCTGCCATCTACAATCGATTTTGGGAACAATTCTTCGTAACGGTATGTAGTTCAAATCGTTGATTCCACTATTGCCCACTAGGTTTTATTTGTAGTTTTTAATTCACATTTTCCTTTTTATAGCAGTTAATTATAGATTTGTAAGTTATTACTCACGATGTATGTTCTTGCTTGTTGAAAATAACTATTAGAAGGAATCGAACACAGTTAGGTATGATCTTTAAGTCAGATGATCACAGCACTTAATAACTTCATTGTTTGTGAATACTATCACTAGATAACGATGTGGTTTGAGTATTGTAGTCCACTTTCACTAGTTAGCCACTTCAAAATACTTAACATGTACAGAAACTATTTTTAATTATTATTCAATACGGAGCTGTTGTTAACGAGGTGACAGTGGCGCCACCATCTCCCCGCTCAGTGGCCACATACCCTAACGACAGACTGAATTCGAGTGAGGAGACAAAAACATTTGTCCAAAAAATTATATGCCCCGAGCAAATGAAACTTCAGGTAAGAGGAGTTCGTAAGACAAAAAATGGCGGTGTCATTATCAGCACTGAAACAAAGGACGATATTGAGAAGGTGAAAAAATCGATGCAGTTATCAAATTCAGGCCTTACAGTAGACGAGCCCCCAAAAAGGATGGATGGAGGAGCCCTGTTTTTTTTTTTTTTTTTTTGGGTGGGAAATCATCAAATGACCTCTCCCGCTCTGGGCGGAGCGGAAGGGCGTGTCAGACTCTTACTGACTAAAACCCACCCGTGTTCCTACAGTTGCCTGTGCGCCAGGGCCACGGTAACTCTTTCGAACAATCCGCGACCCCGGCAGGCATCGGTCCTATCGGACCCCGTCAATGGTGCTGACATCTCTTTGAGGCGCGCGTGGAACACGACGCGCCGTCGACCCGGGCCTGGTCCTTACCGGACGGCGAGCTGCCCATTGCTCACCGTCCGCAAGCCCGCGCCTACGGTGGCCGGGAGTCGGCAATCGACTCCCGACGCCCAGGGTGTCTCCTCCTCCGGCGGCGGCTAGGGGCGCGAGGGCGTAGAGATTGCCTCTCCCTCTCGCGCTCCGCCTCCTCCTTCGCGAGCATTACTGCTTCGCAGAAGGAGGTGACGGCTTCCCATTCCCTCTCGCTCCGTACCATGGCCTGAACCAGGGCCGGACGCGAGAGGTCGCCGCCGCCGATCGCCGCCACGAGGACACGGCGGTGCTCCGCCCAAGCCGGGCAGACCTCCACCGTATGCTCCACCGTGTCCTCCGGTCGATCCACACAATGGTAACACCCGGGCGTTTCCTCCCGCCTTTTTATTCACAATAAATAGTTATTTCAATCTATTCCTGTTTATTATTTTATCTCCTAAAGTGTTCTCGCTGCTGAAGTGAAAAGTTATGTGTGTTACACGAGAGCAAAGTTTTTTGCATCTCGTGCCTTTGAATCCCTCGCCACACTCAGGATTCAAAATCAGCACTCGCAGCAAAAAACGACTTTGCTCTCTTGTTGCACAATAGTTATTTGTGCAACAAGAGAGCAAAGTCGTTTTTCAATCAAAATATTTTTTTTTTGAATATTTTTTTTTTAAATCAAAATAATTAACATTGTAGGTAGAGGTACCAATTCAATAAAATGGAACATTTTAAAAGTTAAAAGTTAAATTACTGCAATTCTGCAAATTAAAAGTAACCCGCTCTTTTATTTAAATTAAGGCGTGTTCGGAAATAGCACCCATGATATTTTATTATTTAAAATATATTACGTAACATTATTGAAACTAGAAATAAATATGTACATGTTGAATATCAGTTTTATTTGCAGTAAATACTTATTTTCGTTTAAATACAACAATAAGTTAAAAATTCAATAAATTACATTAAAAGACATAATTATCTTTTTGAAAAATTTATTTAGTTAGTACGAAATTCCGAACGTGTTTGTCTTTGAGGTCGAATTCAAAATCGGAACTTCGAAAGGGCTGGTCTTTGTCTCTCTCTCTTTCTAATGGCGGGAAAGAGATAGAGTGTGAATGTTTCTTGTATGATTAACCCAAGGATGAATAAGATATGCGCGACTTTCTGAAAAAAAAAATTAAAAAGTTACTTGGTCTCACTCAGTGAGCAAAATCGCATTTTGCTCACTGATTTCAGGCAAAACCTACATGTTTGAGCTACTGAAGTGAAAAGTACTTTTCGTATTTAATAAGATGGGACGACACAGTAAAAGAAATAGGTCTCACAGTTCTTCTTCCTCGAGCTCACGTGAGGCGGAAAGACATTCTAAAAGTAAGAAATATAAAAAGAATCTAAAAATAAAAGAGAGACGGATTGAAGCTTTAGAGGTTCTGATAAAAGAGTTAAGAAAGAAAAATGACTATCATAATGGAACTACATCGGAGACATCAACATCTAGGCCGTTAATAGTTCACTATGTGGGCCGTAATGACTTTAACCCAGAATTTGATCCTCAGACCTCTTCTGTTTCCATTGAGCACTGGATCCGGAAATTAGAAAGCGTGGCCAAGATGTACGGTTGGGATGAGCGTACTCTAATCTGCAATTCCACCTCCAAGCTAAGCGGGTATGCTAAGGGCTGGTACGAGCGTCAAACTTCCTACGAGATCAGATGGGATGAATGGAAGGAGAAATTGATCAGAGCGTTGTAGGGAACTAGTATTATTGAAACAACTGTACCCGATCGGTTACCATTTATTACTACTACATCTTATACAAATGCAATATATTTTATAACATAGATCTTACCTACTAAGTACGTACTACACCTCACCTCGGGGGCAAGAGAAAAAAAAAATGAATTCCAAATGTTTTTTTTTTTTTAAGAATGGATAAGGTTACATGATTACATGGTTACGTTCTAAATGGTTTTGTCCTATTTTTATGGACAACATAAGGTTTATTACTCTTTAAAATCTTAACATTAACACCTAAATCTTCTAAAATAACAAATGGTCCATCCCACTGTGAATCTAATTTAGTAGCAGTTTCATTTTCACGAGTATTAATTGTCCATTATTATACGTTACATTATTCACTTTGTTATCGTATGAACATTTTCGATTTTGCTTACTTATGAGTAAATTTTTACGAGCATCTTGGTGTGCTACTTGTAACCTATATTTAAGATCTAAGGAATAATTATCTGGGTTATATAATGGTTCTATGTACTGACTTACTCTACATGGTATTATACTAGCTCTACCAAATACAAGTTCGAAAGGCGTGTATTTTGTTTCCGTATGAACAATATTATTGATACCGTAACACCAAAATGGTAATGACTGACTCCACGTTTCTTTTTTACCATCACACTGGATTCGCAAAAAAGTACCAAGATTTTTATGTGAATTTTCAAGGGCACCGATAGACTGATGGTGATAGGCAGTGGATGTCAATTTGTTTATTCCTAAAAGTTTACATACCTATTCCATTACTGAAAACACGAATTCTGTTCCACGATCAGTCGCAATGGCATTTGGTACTCCAAATCTAAGTATAAAATTATCAACTAATGTTTTCGCTACACTTACCGTTTCCTTGTTTGTTAGAGGATATGCCTCTACAAACTTAGTAAACTCGCACTGCAGGCCTAAAATGTAACGATTACCTTCAATATCCCTTTCTAAAGGTCCTACAATGTCGAGAAAGATCTTTTCAAAAGCATGTGAAGCCGTTGTAGTTATCTCTATGGGCGCCTTGACATATCTACAATGCTTCATTTTCTGACACTTTATGCATTTACTCACAAATTCTTTTACATCTTTATTTAAACCTAGCCAGTAAAATTTTCTCTTAATATTGTTAGTCATCCTACGTACACCTGCATGACCTGGAGTGGGTAGTAGATGAAAATCATGTAAAATATAGGTTTTTTCTTCCTCATCATCAATTCTTTTAACTCCTCTTAATACATATATTCGTGGACCGGTCCAAACCACATTATCTTTTATTTCTTTTAATAAATCTTTGATAAAACTTCCATTTTCTCTAGTTTTGACTATGCATAGTTCTTTTATACTCATATTTTTACTTAATTCTCCTAACTTAGTCACAAATTCGTCTCGCGTAAATTGTGCCCTAAAGTTAAGATTAATAAACAACGTTTTTCTACGATGACTGTAAATTAAACATTTCTTCTCTGCATCTACGTTATTCTGTCTTCTTAATTTACTTATTTCGTCATTTTCTATAAAAGTCATTTCTATGGAATCACTTGGTAATCTTAGCACCTCAAGTACGTGTGGTTGATCAGGCCACGACTCGTCGGGTCTACTTGGAACAAGTGTGTCATCTACTAGTTTGCTTAAATCTAAATGCCTTTTCTGCGCTCTAGTCATTACTAACATAATTTCTTCATTCATTTGTTTTAAACTATCTGATGTTATTATTATTCTAGACAACGCGCCTGCAACAGTGTTATCTTTCCCTTTCACATATAATATTTTAAAATTGTATTCTTCCAGTGCTAATCTAAGTTTAATTAGCCTACTTGATCGATCTTTCATTGAGAATAAATATATTAAAGGTCTGTGGTCAGTCATAATTGTGAATGTTTTACCGTATACGTAAGGTGTAAAGTATTTCACTGCCCACACTATGGCAACTAATTCCTTCTGAATAGTTGGATAGTTCAGTTCAGCTTTGTTAAGTGGTCTGCTAGCATACGCTACTGGTTTCATATTTTTATTGCACAATACTGCTCCAACAGCTGTACCTGAAGCGTCTAATTGTATGATAAATTCGTTTTCCTCAGTAAAATTTGGAAATTATAAAACTGGTGGAGTTATTAAAGCATGTTTTAACGTGTCGAATGCATTTTGACACTCAACAGTGTAGTTAAATGGTTCATGTTTTCTGGTTAATTTATTCAATGGATAGGTTATTTCTGCGAATTTTTTGATAAATTTTCTATATTAGTTGCAAAATGCTACGAACCTTTTTACTTCATCTGTGTTGGTTGGTGTGGGATATTTTTGTAATATTTCTATTTTTGCTGGGTCGGGTAAAACTCCATTTTGTGATACTAAGTGGCCTAAATAAAGAATTTATTTTTGCAAAAAGTTACATTTTTCGGGATTTAGTTTTAAGTTATTTTTTCTCATTCTTTCTAAAACATCTACCAAATTCTTATTATGGACATCTAAGTTCCTACCAAATACTACCAAATCATCTAAATATATGAAACATCTGTCAAACGTTAATCCAGACATAGCTACTGACATTACTCTGCTGAAAGCACTTGGACTTGTCTTGAGTCCCATCGGTAGCCTCTTCATTTGGTATTGTCCACTGTTGGTAGTGAACGCAGTATACTCTCTACTGTTTTTATCCAAAGATACTTGGTAATAACCTTGATTTAGTCTAAATGTGAGAAATAGACTGAGCCAGAGAGTGAGTCCAAAATTTCGGTAATATTCGGTAGTGGGAATTTATCATCTACAATGCAATCATTAAGTCTTCGATAATCGACTACTAACCGCCATTTTTTGTCGTTTCCACTTTTTTTGGTACCAATAAAATTGGGCTCGACCACTCACTCTTTGCTTCTTCTATTATATCATTGTCAATCATGTTTTGTATTTGTTTATTAACTTCATTTTTCAAGGAATGTGGCAGTCGGTACTGCTTAACATAAACCGGACTAGTATTTGGTTTTAAGGTTATTGATTGTTCATAAACGTTTGTTGTTGTTAATTTGTCGCCTGATAAAAAGAAAACGTCCGAATACTTAGCACATCATTCTTGAATTGATTTCCGTTCCTCCAAGTTAAGATGATTTAATTTCAATATGTCTAATAACATTTTTGCCCTCTCTTACATTGTTACATTTAGATTTAAAATCACATAAATCATAATCTTGCATCGCATAAATCTCTGGTTGAAACATTGGTAAAGTAACATCATGCTCATTGATGTTTAAAATTCTTACAGGTAGTCTGTTATTTTGAATTTTTCCTATACATCACGCAAGAAAAACATTTTCCGTCAATTGCTTGCTATGGATAACACAATCGTCATTTAAGTTATTATTCAAAAGTAAATAATGTATTGATTCACTTCTGGCTGGAATATGTAACACTTCGTTTGAATAGTCTATAGTGTCACGTAGTAATAAAGAACATTCCATTCCATATTTAGACAAGGTGATGATGTTAGTGTCGAAGTTGATATTCGACGCATAACGACATAGAAAATCTAAACCTAAAATTCCATCGGCCTTTAATGGTATGTTATCGAAAACATGAAGCTTGACATGAAAGTCCACGCATTGTTGTTCATAACGATGAGTCAGGCTAAGATTAATAAATCCGGTTGTTTGAGTTTGACCCCCAATACCATTTATGATAGTCTCATCTCTAGTTATAGTAATGTTATTAGGTAACGCGACTCTCTTTATTATGGATATGGATGCTCCCGTATCTACTAACCAAAAGTATTTTCTATTACCAAAATATAACATTAAGAATTTCGCTTTACCTACCAACGCCAAAATGTTATGTTTTTGATCGAAAAAACTGCAATTCCTCTGATTTTGAACTCTGCGGGATCGTTATTATTGGATTGATCCGTATAAAACACGCGACGACTATTACCACTACCATGAGTTACAGAACTCGATTGATTCTTGCTCGGCATTTGGTAACCTCGTCCTCGATTTGCGTTGAATGAACCTCGAGCCTCACCACGGGAACGATAAAATGATCCTCCACGTGGTCGATCAAAATTTCGTCTGACATAATTATTTGAGTAATTAAAATTATTCAAGTTCTGATCATAGTATCCTCGCTGTCCTCGTGGTGGATGATTATATAAATGCCCTCGGCGAAAGTTATCAGTTTGTGACTTACCTCTACCACGACGTGAAAACTACATGACATTTTCACCTCTCGAAGTTGATGCCGCTGTCAACTCCTCGCCTTTCGCAGCCTGGATTGTGTCCTTCAAACTATTGTAGTTACGCGCAGCAATAATTGTACTGAGCCGGGAATCACTTAACCCATCTGCGAACCGTTTAATTGCCAGCTTTTCGTTTAATGGTTTTAATACTGCATAATTCTGAGAATTACCATCTGCTTGCGATATTGTCAGATTGGTGAATAAATTTTCTATTTCCGTACCGTACTGGTCGATAGTACGCCAGCCTTTGTGTTGCGTTTTGCAACTGCGATTGTATAGCAGGAAATGACTTTTTAGGTAACAGGGTAGAACGTAAATCTCTGACAAGATCGTTTGTAGATGTGTAACTGTTGGACATTCGTAGTTTAGCATTTTCTGACAGTCTACTCTTCAACACAAATGTTATAAGTAATTTTTTCCCCGCTTCTGATAACATATCTGCATACATTTCTACAGAGTCAATGATACTTTTGATGTTATTTTCATTACTGTTCATTACAGGAATCAAACTACACGCGATTTTTTATTCAAATTCCATGTTTATTTCTGTATTTAAGCTTGTGTCACAATAATCACTTTCACCACTACTATCTTCCCTAGTTTCGATACATAAATGAATAATTTGTGAATAACACAATTTTATTTCATCCTTCAATGAAATTAACCTAGACAAGATTTCAGTTTTTATTTCTTCCTTAGTAATCAACAACTGAATTAACTTTTTACTTTTTCCGAATATTATTTCTGTTTCTGATAATTTATTTTTTATAACATTACCCTTAAACCTAGATTTTCCTTTCTTAACTAGATATTTCCTTATTATAGTAAGCTTATCTAAACATTTGAGTAAGTCATCTTCCATTCCCTTACACACAATTATACAATATTAGTTTTAGTATATGCGAAACCCGAACCACGTGTCTAGTATTTTTATGTAAAGAATCTATTTACAAAATTTCAAAACTGTATCATGAAAAATCACAAAGTTATAAGCTTGTTATATTACCTGGTTGTCCGTATAAAAACATGGTCACCACGCGGCGCCAACGCACCGCACGCGCCTCCCGCGTCGTCTCGCGCTCATTGATAATAATTTGGCAGTAGGTATCTAACCGTACGGCGATTCGATTGTAATTATCCGGTAATAACATTTTCACTTCAGTAGCTCAAACATGTAGGTTTTGCTGCCTGAAATCAGTGAGCAAAATGCGATTTTGCTCACTGAGTGAGACCAAGTAACTTTTTAATTATTTTTTTTCAGAAAGCCGCGAATATCTTATTCATTCTTGGGTTAATCATACAAGAAACATTCACACTCTATCTCTTTCCCGCCATTAGAAAGAGAGAGAGACAAAGACCAGCCCTTTCGAAGTTCCGATTTTGAATTCGACCTCAAAGACAAACACGTTCGGAATTTCGTACTAACTAAATAAATTTTTCAAAAAGATAATTATGTCTTTTAATGTAATTTATTGAATTTTTAACTTATTATTGTATTTAAACGAAAATAAGTATTTACTGCAAATAAAACTGATATTCAACATGTACATATTTATTTCTAGTTTCAATAATGTTACGTAATATATTTTGAATAATAAAATATCATGGGTGCTATTTCCGAACACGCCTTAATTTAAATAAAAGAGCGGGTTACTTTTAATTTGCAGAACTGCAGTAATTTAACTTTTAACTTTTAAAATGTTCCATTTTATTGAATTGGTACCTCTACCTACAATGTTAATTATTTTGATTCACAATAAATAGTTATTTCAATCTATTCCTGTTTATTATTTTATCTCATAAAGTGTTCTCGCTGCTGAAGTGAAAAGTTATGTGTGTTACACGAGAGCAAAGTTTTTTGCATCTCGTGCCTTTGAATCCCTCGCCACACTCAGGATTCAACATTAGAATCACTCGCTACGCTCGTGATTCAATCGTTGAATCCTTCGCTTGCTCAGGATTCAAAATCAGCACTCGCAGCAAAAAACGACTTTGCTTTCTTGTTGCACAAATAACTATTTCCATCACACTTGCAGGCTTTGGACTGTCGTCACGACGTCCAAGTTCCGTGTCGTGACTGACTGTTCTGCCTTACGGCTGGCATGGTCGAAGAGGGATTTGTCACCTCGTATTGCACGATGGTGGCTTGATCTCCAGGAATACGACTTAAACGTGGAACACAAACCAGGAACTTCGATGTCACACGTGGACGCCCTTAGCCGAAATCCAATTGCGATTCAACACATTGAAGAGAAAGATCTTATTGATGCTCTTCAAGACGCCGACGATGAGATTCAGTTACTCGTGAAGAATCTACAATTGGAGCTCGAAGCTGGCAGAAACAAAAATAATGGACTGGCCAAAGATTATAAGGTCGTCAATGGCTTGCTTTGTCTGGCCGTCGATGGTGGACACAGACCTGTGTTGCCTAAGGGTGCAAGGTGGCATATATTAAGGACCTATCACGACAACAATGGCCATCTAGGTGCGGCAAAATGTTTGGAGGCGATCCAGGCAAAATACTGGTTCCCTAAAATGCGGAGAAGCATTGAGAAATATGTGGCCAGCTGTATTGGGTGCCAGTTTACCAAGAAGCCCACGGGTAAGAACCGGGACTACTGCATCCGATACCAAGAGATTCTGTTCCCTTTCACACGGTGCACGTGGATCATCTGGGACCATTTTGCAAGAGCAATGGTAAAACCTATATCTTTGCTATTATTGATGGTTTCTCGAAGTTCGTGTGGCTGGAAGCTGTTGCGAACTTGCGAGTGCTAACGTTAGAGGAGCTATTAAAGCACTGAACAAGTTAAGCCAAGTTTTCGGTTATCCAATGAGAATAATAAACACAGAGGCACAACATTCACGTGTCGTGATTTCAAAGATTTTTGTAATGGACTTGGAATAAAACACGTGTTGAATGCCATGGCTTCGTCAAGAGCAAAATTCCAAGTTGAGAGACTGAATCGCACAATCTTAAGTTCCTTGACGGCTCATATGGGCGAAGAGCAAAAGGGCTGGGACGCTTACTTACCGAGAATTCAGTTGGGTATAAATTCTACAGTGAGCCAGGGTACTGGAAAGTCACCTCTTGAACTACTCTGTGGCTTAAGACCTCGACTGGCAGGTGATTTACAAGGTGCACAACATTCGTCAGATTTGCAAAGTTTACGAGAGCACGCAGCTAAAAGAATTGAGCATAATTCGATTGCCATGAAGTCACGTTTTGATAAAGGCCGACGAGCATCAAAACCTATAGCAGTGGGCAAACTGGTCATGGTGGAGCGAAAGATTTTACGACCCGGACTCACAAGTGGAAAGCTTGTTTCAAGACACGCAGGGCCTTACGAGGTAACTGCAGTCTTACCAAACGACCGGTATGAAGTTACCTCAGCTGCTAGGGGCAAGAGAACATATAACAATATTGTCGCTCGAGATAAGGTAAAACTTTGGTATGTCAGACGAGAAAACTCGTCAGATGAAGATTTTGAACGAGATGTTGTATCCTCAACCAAATCATGAGCCTTTGGGCCGTATTGTCTTTGCCTACGGGGCCACATTACGTCATTGCCTACGGGGCCATATGATGACATCGCCTACGGGGCCATATGATGACATCGCCTACGGGGCCATATTATGACGTTGCTTACGGGGCCATATTATGACATTGCCTACGGGGCTATATTATGTCATTGCCTACAGGCCATATTACGTCATTGCCTACGGGGCCATATTATGACGTTGCCTATGGGGCCATATTACGTCATTGCCTACGGGGCCATATTATGTCATTGCCTACGGGGCCATATTAAGTCATTGCCTACTGGGCCATATTATGACATCGCCTACGGGGCCATATTATGACATTGCCTACGGAGCCATACTACGTCATTGCCTTTTTACCCACTTTTATAATTATTATTCTTCATCTGCCTCAGGTGATTACTGATGGAAGACTCAACATCTTGCCTTCGGGGCTATATTTATTATTTTTATAAGGTGCCTCAGGGGCTCACAACCGGATCATCTATCACGAGATCAACTGTTAAAATCCCGCGATGCTGATGAGCTAAGACTTCACTTGAATACTCCTACGAGGACGCAGGAGAGTCAGGAAGGCCGAACTGATAACGAAAATCCAATGGTTGTCCCAATCCTATGTGTATCAGGGCGGGCAGTACTAGCGATCTGCATGAAGTGATCGATAGACGACACAAATATTCGGGAGTGCGCAGGAGAGTAACGTGTTGTTTCTTTGTGTACAATATAATTGTTTTAAAGTATTCACAGTTTAATTTCAAGACCTAACAGTATATATCACGCTCATTAAGATCATCATCATCGTCACCAACGTCAGGAGACGTTGTGTCGGAGGCTACTACTGCCATAAACCCTTCACCCGCTACTGTCACAACCAATACGCGTAAAAAATGGAGCGAAGACATGAACCAATTCATTTGGCGTACGTATTTAATTATCACCAATTTAGAAACTGAAAACACTACATGTCTTACATCATTTCACCAACAATTCATTAACAGATTTCCACAAATGTCTAGAAGCAAAGAGTTGGAGATCAACGAAGAGCAATAGTTCACAATAAATTACTTTCGGCCACTACACTTGATGAAATTAGATTAGACGTAAGCAGAGACCTACAAACAGACTAACAACGCTCATTTACAATCGAAACCAAAAATTAGAATGAGGTGGTCGAACGAAATGAACGAAACTCTAAGAAAATCCTGTTTTATCGCTACAGAAATGGAAACAGATATGACTGTCTGGAGGGAAAAATTAAGAGAAGTTTTCATTGAGTTCTATCCACAATTGTCACATCTATCTGAGCAGAGAATATCAGATCAAAAAAGGGTCGTTGTAAATAACAAAATGATAACAGAAGCACGACTTCAAGACCTGAAAACGTATGCAGAGAATACACTAAACCAAACGAATTCTTATAGCCAATTAGAACATCATAATTTACTTATAGTTGCAGATATTACCCCAACACAAGCAACCACAAATAATAACACAGAAACCGAAGCAGAAAACGAGCCCAATTTCTTGAATTGCATTGACTTTGGAGCCTTGTCGTCCACCATTATAAACACAGAACATGATACTACAAACGTCGAAATAACTCGGGAAAGAAGTCAAGAACACACACACATTCGCACATACATTACAGCATTTCACAAACATTCATCCCACAAAAAATGTGTGTATTCAATTATGGGCAACGAAAGTATGTTTTAAGAAATTTAGTACCATTTGTGTAACTAAATGGCGTTGGTCCTTTACGTCACAATGTTAAGAGTTTCCGTCATTACATGTAGGGTTAACGATTGTATGTATTTTTTTTAGTTTGTGTATTGTGATCACGCCAAGATCTAATACTAATATAAATACTTTCAAGGTATCCGGTGTTTTATTTATCCGAGTTCCACGAAGTAAAGTTCATGGTCCTTATCGAGTCGGATAAGTGAGATCCAGATAGTGTTTTGTGATTCTTGGCGTAGAAACCAGGGTGCATCACCCTGGTTTCACAGTGACCCTGGTGTGCACAGTGAAGTGACCAGTGCTACTGCAGCGGAGTTGGCGTGGACCAGCACCAGAAGGTGGCGCAGGGTGCAGGGCGGAGTCTGACAACAGCGGAGTGAGAGTGGAGCAGGGCGGACTGCACATCATAATCACCAGCTGAGGCACAGGGCGGTGGTGGTGGTGGGTGGTAAAGTGGTAAAAGTGGTAAAGTGGTGGTGGTACTGGTTTTCCGAAGTTATAAAAGTGTACCTGCTTGAACTTGTGATATTTTATGTACCAATCTGCGCATTGTTGTGCAATATTGCGCAATAATGAACCAATTGTAAAAAAAAAAATTGTTTGTAGTTTAACTGGTTACGTTTAAATATGGAGGCTATGTATAAATTACAAACAAACACAAAGCTTCTTATTGAAAAGGCTCAAATCAACTTTATAGAAGCATCTAAAGACAGAGTAACTAAAACGTACGTTGAGACTAGATTAGAAGCACTTGAAGCTTTGCGTAAAGAATTCTCGTCAACTCATAAAGTCAAGTCAGTCAGTCAAGGATCAATTCTGGGACCGCTTCTCTTCTTGATAATGATTAATGATCTTCCTTCAGTTATTCATCACGCCAGTAGTTTATTATACGCAGATGATTTAAAACTCTATTCCGAAATTAATTCTGAAGTCGATAGTCTGGCACTGCAGCGTGATATTGAGGCGATATTGGAGTGGGGTGTGAAGAACAAAATGGAATTTAATTCTTCCAAATGCTTCGTCATGAGTTTTACTCGAGCACGAAACCCTATCACCTTTACTTATAAAATGAATGGTAGCGCTATTAATAGAACATCTGGAATGAAGGATCTAGGTGTCACATTTGACAACAAGCTAACGTTTCATGATCACATGGCAACGGTAGCAAAAGATTCATTTAGGCGATTAGGTTTCATTCTGCGCAATGCTAAAGATTTTAGCAACACCAGCGCTATTAAATCTATTTTTAATGTACTGGTTCGTACCAAACTGGAATCCAGTGCATGCGTCTGGAACCCGCATGAAAAGAAGTACACTTTACTCTTAGAAAAGGTACAAAAGGCTTATCTTAGGTATCTATATAAACGTTTGAATGGATATTATCCTTTTATGTATCCTTCGAACTTTCTTTTAGGCTGTTTAGGTTATAACTCTCTCGAGGTTAGAAGAAAAAATGACCAAATTATTAATATGTGTAAGATCCTTCAAGGAAAAACAGATGCTCCTGAATTGCATGACGAACTGTCCCATCTTTTTGCTCCGATGAACTATAACCGTAGCAGGAGGCACAGATTGTTCGCCGTGCCTTGGAGTCGAACCGTCGCTCGAGCCCAGTCTCCTGTCCCTCGCACGCTCTCTGCGCTCAACGCTCTCTTGGACGCTAAGCCTCACTGTGATGTGTTCGCGGATGAATGGAAGAAGATCTTGTCAACATGTCTGGAGTATTGTGAGATGAGCGTATGACTGTCGAGTAGCTGTATTTTTTACTAATATAGTGTGTTGTGTCTTTAACTAATGTAATTGGCCTTGGCCGTTTTATGTTAAAGTAAAATAAATAAATAAATAAATAAATAAATAAATAAAAGTATAATACAGAATGCTACAGACACTCAGCGAGAATCTGATAGGTATTTTATAAATGATGATTATGATACCACTGAAGAAACTTACATTTTCCACACAACGCAGTTAAAAGAAGTTTTAAATATGTATAGCGTATAATTCAGATCGAAGTCCAAAAACAAATGTTGACCACACAATATCAAATAGTGTCAGATTACCAAAGATAAACGTCCCAAAATTTTCGGGCAACTATGCAGAGTGGACAACATTCAAAGATTTATTTACATCTTTGATACATAATAATAATAGTTTAGAAGATTGTTACGAGCCCAACTTGCAAGCTCAGCACATCGTACCGACAAAGTGACCGATGGTATTACGACACCGCGCTTCCCACGTTACCGACTATTGTCATCGCCTTTCTTTTACCTAACTTCGGTGGGAACGGACACTGATATATTAAACCTAACTAATAAGAAATCTATTTTATAATTATTGTGTGAAATCTGCGAACTTCCAAATATATTTCGTAACTTACAAAGGACATATTTTATTGGAGAATTTCCCGACACACGCCCACACACATATTTGGCGCAGTCGGAGCTCGTCACAGACTTAAGGTGTGGTGATGTGAAATAAGTACCTAAAAATCAGGAAAAGGCCGCATCAAATGTCTGGACGAAGAACCTATTGGAGGCCTGTCGAGGAAGCTGTTGCTACGAAGATTGGGACATCCGAAAATCGATAAAACAACGATCGCAAGCAAGGCTACTCATGTAAGTACATAATTCCTATTGTTGGTTGTTATATTTCTAACGCAAGGTACTATAATTGTCCAACAATTTTCACCCACGTAGTAATAGGGACCTTAGTCTTAGAAGGCGCAATCAACTCCGCATCGCGCGAAGTGACGCTTTTCGTATGTAATTTAGAAGATATAACAGAAAGTTTTGAAACCATGACAGAATCGAGTATTAGTTTTAAACTCGACATGAATCAGATAGATTTATCAGATAAGATTTATAAATCACTTAGCATAGTTCCGCAATTTGACGGAAATCCTAATGTTTTAACTAGATTTTTGAACTTATGTGATCAGTTAGTGCTCAATTATATCAGTCCAGAACCAGGACATCAGCTTTCGAACTTATCGCTGATCAATGGGATTTTAAACAAGATTACTGGTAATGCTGCACGTACTTTGGCAACTAACGGAATTCCAAGTGACTGGAATGGTATAAGATCAACCTTAATTAATACATTTTCAGATCACAGAGATGAATCGTCGTTATATACTGATCTTTCTCTCTTAGTTCAGGGAACCGATACGATACAATTATTTTAGGAAAAAGTTCAACATTTATTATGCACAATTATGACGTACGTCGAATTACACGAATCTATAAAAACTACCATAGAATCCAAACGAACTCTTTATATAAAACTAGCTTTACAGAGCTTTTTGAAAGATTTAGAAGAACCACTGGGGTCTAGGATAAGATGTATGAGACCTTCAACTCTTGAAAGCGCTCTTGAATACGCTCAAGACGAATTAAATATATTATATCTACAGAAAAGAAATAAATGTGGACCATCAAAAGAAAAACTCCAAAATTTTGAGCAGGTTAATCCTTCTACTTCTTGGTCACAGCCTAATTCTCGTTCAGTGAGGCCAGAAAATCAAAATTCAACATTTCAAACATGCCCGAGACCTCAAATCCAGCCTTTGGTATTTCAATATCCACAATATCATGCAAGACCAGATCAGTTCAGGCAACCCTATCCGAGACCTACAAAGACTCAACAAATGTTCAGAGCACCCCCTACCAACATGTCTACTGGATTTCGAATCCCACTACGCCAAGCAGCTCAGAATATATATCCAAAACCTATGAGTGGCATTAGTTATCCTATCGCGCGTACTCTGCCTCCCACGAACTACAATGATAGACACAGTTTGGCGCCGATTAATATTCCACAGATTAAAGAAGCGAACTTCAACGAATCTGTTAACGATACTTATTGCTACTATGATTGCAATATCCAGAACACTGATGTTTCTGACACAAATACAAACTACCCTAACACTTTCTTGACCAACCTTGACGTTGACAATCAAACTTTTGATATCCAAAACCATCAGAATACAAATTTTTACCCAACTTTGGAGAAAAATGCCCCCGAATAGAACTAAATATGCATGGCAAACGCCATTTACCCTATATTCAAATAAATGATCCACCAATAAAACTTTTAATCGACACTGGAGCAAATGAGTCCTTTATAAGCCCCGAAGCTTACGAAAAATTTTACCCGCATATACAACTTAATTATGAACCTTTTTTGGTCACAAATACCTACGCGACTACCCAAAATGATTACTCGTTAACTGTGCCCTGTTTCGATGAAGTTAAAGATAAAATCCCGATAAAACTATACCTATATAAATTTCATAATTTCTTTGATGGGTTGATAGGTTGCGAACAATTAAAAAAATGGAACGCTAAAATCGACCTTGCTACGCATACGCTAGAGACTAAACTCACTAAAGTTCCTATCATTTTATATAATCCTGGATGCTTAAACTGTTATCAAATTACTATACCAGCACAAACTACTCAGTTAATCAAGGTTCCTACAAATATTGAGCAAGGCGACATTTATATTGCAGAACAATCAATTTCTGATTGCTACATCAGCGAACGCTTATCATCCGCTGAAAATAATCATACTAATGTACAAATTTCAAATCCGACGGATAATGACATTTTAATTTCTTTAACAAAACCTATCTTCGCACATATTTTTAACGAACAAACAATGCCAGTAACTCGAACATTAGACACGACCGTGAATACCGATATGCGAACTCAGCAAGTCTTATCGCACTTGCGTATAGAACATTTAAACGCAGAAGAGACAGTCAATTTAATTATTCTTTGCAAAGAATATGCTGACGTATTTTATCTCGAAAATGAACCACTAACCTTTACCAACGAAATCAAACATCATATCAGAACCGTAGATGACAGGCCGGTATACAGTAAAAGCTACAGATACCCGTACGTACAGTAGGGGCCATAAGTCCAGTAGCAGTTACAAAAATCTATCGCATCAAAACAAGTCGTACTTACGACCTTTTTCTATAAAAAACATTTTGCACACATACACGATCTCGTATATCGCACTCTTTCATTATTATCTAGTCAGAAAGAGTGCAACATAATGATCATTTGCCTTACTGACAAGCCTATCATGTCACGACGACGCCGACGTATTAAGATACTGCTATTTAATTTCAATTAGAAAAATATGTGTCTGTGTGGCTTAGCGGTTAACGTTTTGACATAGTCCGCACGTTGTAGCCTGCGTTCGAACCCCAGTGATACACTTTTTGTGTTTTAATTATGAATTCTGAACGTGTACGATAAGTTAGACACGATGAGATGTGTATTAGTTGAACTTATTATTAACAAAAAAGAAAAAAATGAGGGTGAATGTGAAACAAAATAAACTACTTGATTGAATAAAGTAACAACGTTGTTGGTAGGTGAACTTTGTTACGAGCGTTGTGATATTATTGCGATTAGCGTGTTGTTTGAATATCTTTAATCAAGATGCAAGCAAATATTAGTATTGATGCCAGGGCAAATATTGTAGCTTTGCGTAAAAATGGGCTTAATATTTCTCAAATTTCAACTGAAACCGGCTTATGTGTAAGTTATTTTTAAAGATTATAATTATGATGATAGTTGTGGTGTATAATTTTCTTATTAAATAAATAGCTAGTTGCAAGTGTGTAATAAAAAATATATTTTCGTTTTTTAGAGAAATACTGTGAGCCGTTGGATAAAGAGGTTTCAGGAAGAAGATAGTCTGAAGAGTCGTGTAAGAAGTGGAAGGCCGCCGCTTATTAACTCGATTCAGCAACGTTTCATGGTGGAAGAATATGAAAAAAATGGTTTCATTCCAACTAGAATGTTTGCAGATCAATTTGATACATAATTGCGAACTGTTCGCCGTGCACTCCATGTTGAAGGCTTAAGGCATCATCGGAAACCAGCTAAAAAACCATTTTTGACACAAAAACACAAGGAGGAACAACGACTACGTTTTGCTCGGGAATATTTAGATTTTAACTGGGAGACGACCATATTTTCTGACGAGAAGACTTTCAAATCATGCCAAAAAGGAGGACTTCATTTATGGCGAAAAGACAATACTCGCTGGTCTGAGAAAAACATTATTCCGAATACACAGTCAGGTAGAATAAGTGTGAATATGTGGGGGTGGATTAGTGCACAAGGGCCGGGCGAGTTGGAATTCATACCTACGCGTGCCAACAGCTCTAATTACGTCGAAGTTTTAAGTGACATAATGCTACCTACTGTGCGTAATGTTTACCCATCGGAAGACTTTAGTGAACTACATTTTGTTCAAGATAATTGTGCATTACATCGTGCCAGTGTTGTAAAAGAGTGGTTTAGTCAGCATGCTGATATTAAAGTTATTCCGTGGCCAGCACGATCCCCTGATCTAAACCCCATCGAAAATATGTGGGGTTTAATGGTTCAAAGATGGGAAGCACGAGATGAGAGGTGTCCTGAGCAGCTTAAATCCCATTTCATTCAATTGTGGGATGATTTACGTGGAACAAATATATGTGCAAACATTGTGGCCTCCATGCGTCGACGTCTGCTTAGCTGCATTGACAATAATGGAGGTCATACCAAATATTGATACGTTGTTTTTTACAGGGGATGTGCTGGTCGCACGCAAATACGCATACGTAAGTTAGTTTATGATTGTAAGATTGGGGTTAAGCTTCATTCTTCTTTTCTCTTTGAGAAAATGAATAATTAAGCTATACTCTCAATACTTAAAGTTAAAAGCATAAGAACAATTGTATTTTCATATCAACAAACTTGATACAAATTTTGTTTTTTCAACTTATTATAATAATATAAATAAATGTTTCTTCAAATTACCTACCTACTATTATTTTATTTCAACCTAAAATATTATCACTTTTGTAATTTTCTTCGTTCTTCTTAATTCTTATCGTATCAATTTTAACTATATATAACGAAATATATAAATAATATTAATATCACATATAAAGTAAGTATATAAGATTACTTATATATAATAATATAAACAATATTCATATATATAAAGTACATAAATATTACTTATTATAATAACTATATAAAACATTCATTTAAATATTAAAAATATATATATTTGTTGTTTATAATCAAAAAGTAAAGAATAATAACAAAATCGATCTAGCCAACCGAGCGGGGTTCGAACTGACAGGCACTCGTATCCACGTCATACATTGCTGCACTTAACTACATGAACTGGTTATGTTGAGTTTAAATTTTCGCTTTAGTTTCGGATTGACTCGGTGCGAACACTAATGTCAAGAAAACAAAAGTATATTGTTATCTTTGTCTAGTATTGACCCCACACACTATCACCTCGTAGTTATACCTGTATGACAGGTAAATGTTTGCGTTGAAATCACTCACACATGTATTTATACGCGCAGTACCGTGCAGGCGAATACGATCGTTGATGTGCTACTGGATTTATGGCCCCTGACTGTACATAAGAAAGAAGTACAAAACCAAATAGAATCAATGCTACACCAAGGTATTATTCAACCATCTTCATCACCTTGGAACGCCCCAATATGGATAGTACCAAAAAAATGTGACGCGTCTGGCAAAGTTAAGTGGCGCCTAGTCATTGACTTTCGCCAACTCAACGCAAAAACGATAAATGATAAATATCCGATCCCAAACATTAATGATATTTTAGACAAGTTAGGCAGATGTTTATACTTTTCGACATTAGATTTAAAATCTGGATTTCTATAAATTCAGCTAAATCCGTCCGATATTCCAAAAACGGCATTTAGTGTAGAGCAAGGCCATTTTGAATACGTTAGAATGCCTATTCGATTATGGCGATTACGATACATGGACACTATGGCGATTTGAATGACTATTCACTCACGCTCAGATTCAAATTTTAGTGTCCAAGTGCATGCTTTTGTATTAGGTGCCATCACGTCGCTTATACCCTCGGAAAAATTGGAGCAGTCCTATTGGCCCGAGCTAAATGGAATACCTTTAGCTGAGCCAGAGTTCCATACGCCAAGCAAGATAGACATCTTACTTGGTGCGGAAATATATGGTCAAGTTCTTATAGACGGTTCAATTCAAGGTCCACCAAACTTACCGGTAGCTCAGAATACTGCGCCGGGTTGGATCCTTTCTGAACAGATATCGTCAAGCCGTGACTCTATTCATTATCATCACGTCATTCACAGCGGTTTAGATCAGGCTGATGACAACGCACTGTTGCGACGGTTCTGGGAAATAGAGTCTACTATCCCTGATAAAAAGATCTTTTTTGACGAAGAGCAACGATGTGAGGCTATTTATGCACAAACTACGTGCCGTGATGAGGAGGGTCACTATGTGGTTAATCTTCCCTTTCACGATCAAGATCCGCAATGTCAATATGGGAGTTCGAAAGACCTCGCTGTAAGCGAAGCACAATAATAAAGGCTGGTGAAATTATTGTTTGATTTGTAAATCAGAGTACCTATAAATAAAATATTAAGAAAAACAATAATATGATTATATAAATTCAAATAGATTTTGACCCACGCAGCGCACTAGGGCGCAGGTAGTGGGTGCGGGTGATAGTTGGCCGGAAATGGAGACTCAATAGGAATGAATGGGAGAGTCTATTTCCGGTCAGGTTTGAACTCGACCTCGACAAGTCTGTACTTGTCCCCGGGCGAGTCTACAATACGTGCTCGTGAGTGGTTAATGAGGGAAAACAAGTGGCCTGCACCCACTACTCGCTACAGTTAATAAAACTATAGAAAAGGTGCATAATTCCGAATATTTGTAGTCGTCGCTAGTAGTCGTCGGAAGTTCTCCAAAGCAATAAGTTGTCTCTTCAAGTGTATCACCAAGTCGCGAATTGTACCTAGGGCAGTAAAGTACCATAGGGTATCTAAAAGTGCATTGTAAGTTAGCCTTTGTGTCATATTTATATGCCATCGGCGTCTCTGACTATATTTTAAAGACTGTAATTTTGTGTGATCTGTTTTCTGTGCATTCCCTGAACCATTCAGGTATTACCTAACTGTATATGTGCGTGTATTGTCCTGAAACTATTGCGTACTTCGCCGTGTAAAAGTGTTTGTGTTACGATAGCCGCCTCACGGTTTCATAATTTACTGATTACTGTTCATTTTCGTCTATTTACTTGCAATACAAGTGTGATTTCGCCTATTAACGTGGTTTCATGACATAACCTTCGTCAAGGGAACACCGTCACCCCTGCCTACAACACCTGACTCCCGCTTATCTTACATTTTGGTCCTTCGAGACGGATAAGGTTCAACTAGAAGGTGGAACCATGAGTCAGAGGAGCGAAATAACCACACGCAGTAAATTACGCAAAATGAACAAAGATTTAAATGCACGTCGAAGTGATGATGTCGTGTCCGACTCAGGGTTGCCATCAGAAAGGGCACCAGGGTCACCGTCTGTTGCACCGACAATAGCATCGACGTCTGCTCTCAACATCCCACTGACGGGTGGTCGGGTTATCGACTACAGTCGAGGTACGCCAGCGGGACCACAGGGAGGGCAGGCAATCACGAAAGATCGCCATAAATCGCCGCGAAGCAAAGTTTCGTCGAGAAATAGCCGCAAAAGCGTGGCTTACCTGCGAAAGCGGATCGAGTACGAAGCAGAGCGAGATTTGGTGCAGCTAAAGGAGAATCTTCTTAAGAAACGAAAGAGGCGGCTGCTGAAAGCGACGACTCCCGCTCAGATATGAGTACGACACAGCGCGTGGAAGAGTGGGTGCATACAACACCCCAAGGTGCTCAATTGCCAGAAGTATTGGGCACACCGGCTGTGTCAGGCGCGCCTGAAGAAGTGGCTGCGCCCCGTGAAGCATCTGAAAGACACAATCAAAACGTGAGTAAAGTGATTCGTGATCTTAAAGCTAGTGAATACCGTGTACCGTCCGTGTCGTACGATAGAGATGTGTCGCGTGTGTTAGGGGCATCAGAGTCAGTCCCGTTACCTAACCTAACGGTACCAGTTACGCCCATATACACGCCAGTGTCGTCAGGTGTGAGATTCCGTCTACCGGACAACTTTCCCGTCTTTACCACTCCGGTCGCGAGTGTACCTCGAGTATCTACACTCGAGTCGGATACACAGCGGCAGAAGAATTACGGAGAGGATGAAAAAGAAAGACGGCGACAATCATCGGGGGATAGAGACAGTAAGATCGACCGACTGGCAGACGCGATCACAAGCATGGCACGCCCGCGACCGGTACCGAGACAGGCATACGAATTGCCGTATTTTAGTGGAGACCCAGCCGATTGGATATCGTATCGGAATATGTACTGGGATACAACTCGACTATACGAATTTAAAGCACATGAAAACATAGCGCGATTAAAAATCTCACTACAAGGTGACGCAAAAATATCAGTAGAAGATTTGCTCAGAACGTCAACAGACCCCGCTGATATAATGCGAGCATTAGAGGACGAGTTCGGTCATCCGACCCTAGTGCTACAATGTGCCCTAAAAAAGGTGAAAGATTTACCCAGAGTGACGGAGAATTGCCGGGAGCTGGGAAAATTCTCGTCTACAGTACGAAATTGTGTATCGTTACTGAAAAATATTAAAGCTGAGGGATACCTAAATAACCCACAGCTGATAAGTGACCTGCTGAGCAAGCTGACACCAGTACAACGATCGCAGTATGGTGACTTTGCGATGGGCCTGGATAACTTACAGGGGGTGGACCTAAGAGTGTCGCCAAACCTAGAAATATTGGCTCATTTCCTGATACATTTAGCGCGCTCGACATCGTACTACGTGCTACCGAGCATGTATGAGCCGAGTCCATCCAAACCCCCTAGCAAGCAGCAGAAGTATGGTACCGGGCAAAGCCGACCAGGGAATGCTGCACGCCCCGCCACCAGCAGGCCACCATTCGCTCAACGTGTGAATACACAGAGCGACGAATCAGTCACACCAAAGGAATGTGTGATATGCCAACAGAAGCACGCCATTGAAGAATGCGCACAATTTAAGAAACTGAGTGTGCAACAGCGTTGGAACAAGATAAAGGAGAAGAATACGTGTTTCAAATGCCTGATCAGGAAGCACCCCAAGAGGTTCTGTCGCGCAAATAGATGCGAAAAGTGCGGCTTCGGGCATCACCTACTACTACACGTGGACAAACAGAGGAAGGAGGATAATCCGCATAAAGAAAGTAAGACGGAAAGTGTTACCAACATAGGAGAATGGCGAGCTACTGCACTACTAAAGATATTACCAGTAACAGTGAGTGACAATAAAAAGTGTTATGCGTTATTGGACGATGGAGCGACCGTATCGCTCATAGACAGTTCGCTCGCCACCAACCTAGCGGGTCCGTGTGTACCTCTCTCGCTAAAGACCGCAGGTGGCTACGGAGTGACAGACTCAACGTCGCGAGTGGTACAAGTGAGTGTGAGAGGACCGAATGGCCAGAGCCATAACATTAAGTGTCGTACGATGGTAGACATAAACCTACCAACACAAACAGTGTCCGCCTCAGTGATGGGCGACAACGCCCACCTAAGCGACTTGGGTTGCGTGGAGATGAGGGGAGCGAAGCCGCTGCTGCTACTCGGCCAGGACAACTGGGAGCTGCTCGTCAGTCGGGACATCCGCCAGGGACGATCCGGTAAGCCAGTTGCCTCACTTACAGAGTTAGGTTGGGTCATACATGGACCATTTAGTAGTAAAAGTAGCGACGAGTTAGTAAATAATATGACCATCTCTCTCCCCGATCTGCATGACCTAGTAAAGTCACAGTTCGACCTAGAAGCAATAGGTATCTCACAGAATGTCCGCAAGCATAAGGATATCGAGAGGGCATTAGATGTGTTGGACAGCACTAGCCATCGTACTCCTGACAAGTCGCAGTGGGAAGTAGGATTATTATGGAAGCATAATAATACTCAGTTGCCTAACAATTACAACCAGGCACGGCAAAGGCTGTACGGTATCGAGAAACGTATGCGCAAAGACGCTAGTTTCACCGAGGCATACTCGAAACAAATAAGTAGGTTAGTGGACGAAGGGTACGCGCGCAAGGTAGAGGGCAATCTAGATAGCTCACCAGTTTGGTATTTGCCGCACTTCGGAGTAGTGAACCCTAATAAACCGGGTAAGCTCCGATTAGTGTTTGACGCGGCCGCTACGTCACATGGGACGTGCCTGAACGACAACCTACTGACCGGACCTGACCTATTAAATTCATTGTTAGGCATATTGCTAAGATTCAGGATAGGTCCCATAGCATTTTCAGGGGACATCGCTGACATGTTCTTACGAATAAGAATAAGGGCAGAAGATCAGGGCGCATAGTTATTCTTGTGGAGAGACGCGGATCCCCATAGGGAACCAGATACTTACGCTATGAACTCCTTGATATTTGGTGCAGCGTCATCACCTACCACGGCAATCTATATACTAAATAAAAATGCCGGTGAGTTTGTTGATGTCTATCCCGAAGCTGTTGAAGCCATACGGTCCAAGCATTACATGGATGACTACTTAGATAGTGCTTGGACCGAAGAGAGGGTCAACAAACTGATCGAGGAAGTGACCAGAGTACACGCCTCCGGCGAGTTTATAATCCGGGGGTGGGTCACGAACTCGGCAGAACTTAGGGAAAGACTAGAGATAGACATGCCTGAGAAAGTAGCCCTTGAAAAGGGAGTAGGCACGGTTACGAGGACCCTAGGTTTAATATGGTCACCTAGGGATGATGAGCTAGGATTTGATCTGTCGTTTAAAAGATTGCCGGCAGATATAACAAACGGTAACCTAGTGCCCACCAGGCGACAATTTCTGAGCATGATAATGTCAGTTTACGACCCGCTGGGTTTCCTTTATCCCTGTGTTATCCAGTCACGCATATTAATGCAAAGGATATGGAAATCGGGAATCCAGTGGGATGAGCCATTACAGGACAAAGACGCCAAAGTATGGTTCAACTGGCTGCATAACTTGCATCGCTTGGATGAAGTAAAATTACCGCGGTGGTATGGGTTGAACCTCGATCGCTTAGAGTTACATGTGTTCGGGGACACCAGTGAATTTGCTTACGCCGCGGTGGAGTACCTGGTAGGCTATAACTCCGAAGGCCAGAGGGAGATAGTCATGCTGTTAGGGAAAGCGCGAGTAGCCCCACAAAAGGTAATCTCTATTCCCCGATTAGAGCTGCAAGCAGCTGTGTTAGCCTGCCGACTAGCAGAAACAGCTGAAAAAGAGCTAGGGTTACAGATTAGAGAGAAGTTTTATTGGACTGACAGCAAAACAGTCCTAAAATGGATAAACTCTGATGCACAAGAGTTCCAGAGATTTGTCTCGCATAGGTTGGCCGAGATAGATAGGCTGTCAGACCGAGGCAACTGGCGCTGGGTTCCCTCCGAGGACAACCCAGCTGATAGGGCGACCAGATTGTGTTGGCCTGAGAACCACGCGGAGTGGCTCTCGGGCCCCTCTTTTTTGCGTGACCCACAGGAGCAGTGGCCGTCGTGTCGCGATCCTGAGGCGGTAGAGGCAGACCTCGAGCGCGACCAGCGGGTCCACACGACAGCAGCGCCTGTGGCGCCACTCCTAAAGTACGAGCGCTACTCGTCGTGGACGCGCATACAGCGCGTCATGGCGCACGTACTCATCTTCGTCGGCAGATGTCGCAAACGTCGGTCGAGCACTGAGCTGAACCTGCACGACCTGGAAGAAGCACACAACTACCTGATAAAGTTGTGCCAAGAAGACAGCTTCCAGCGCGAACAGGCCGCCATCCTAAAAGGCTTGCCCGTTCCAAATAACAGCAGCATCAAGGCGTTAGACCCGATGATGAACGACGACGGGCTGCTACGAGTAAGGGGACGACTGGGTGCCTGTGAAGTACTCACATTCAGTGAGAGGCACCCGATAATTTTGGAGGGCCGTCACCCTCTGACTAGAAAGCTAATCGCACACTACCATGCGATGGCTTTGCACGCGAACCACGAGACCGTCGTGAACAACCTACGAGAGAGATACTGGATCACCAAGGTCAGAACTTCAGTGAAGTCGGTGGTCGCAAATTGCCAGCTCTGTCGCAACTGCAGAGCCAAACCCGCCCCACCAAAGATGGGCGACCTCCCACTCGCAAGGGTAGAACCTTCAAGAAGTGCCTTTGTTCGAGTGGGCGTCGACTACTTCGGCCCGATGGAAGTGTCCATATGGCGACGGCGCGAAAAGGGGTGGGTAGCCCTTTTCACCTGCCTCACGCCTGTGCCACCTACAGCGTCGTGAAAAGTGGGCAAACAATGTGCCAAATGTGGCGGGTCAGTGACGTAGTCGTGATCGTAGACAACAACAAAGAACGAAGTGCTTGGACTAAGGGCATTATAAAGTCCGTGTACCACGGCAGTGACGGAATAATCCGTGTAGTAGACGTAAGGACGATGAATGGGGTCCTGCGTCGGCCCGTAGCTAAGATTATTGTGCTTCCTACCGACCAGGATGTAATGCGGTTGGACCCTGTTACAGGGGGTGGAATGTAAGCGAAGCACAATAATAAAGGCTGGTGAAATTATTGCTTGATTTGTAAATCAGAGTACCTATAAATAACATATTAAGAAAAATAATAATATGATTATATAAATTCAAATAGATTTTGACCCACGCAGCGCACTAGGGCGCAGGTAGTGGGTGCGGGTGATAGTTGGCCGGAAATGGACACTCAATAGGAATGAAAGGGAGAGTCTATTTCCGTTCAGGTTTGAACTCGACCTCGACAAGTCTGTACTTGTCCCCGGGCGAGTCTATAATACGTGCTCGTGAGTGGTTAATGAGGGAAAACAAGTGGCCTGCACCCACTACTCGCTACAGTTAATAAAACTATAGAAAAGGTGCATAATTCCGAATATTTGTACATTACGCTCTCGACACTCGTCCTGAACGGTCGTGCTTACGCTCCCCCGTTCATGACTCAGTGGCGCTAGCCTAATTCTTCTCGTTACGTTTACGTAACGCCCTCGCAGCCGCCCCGGCTGCATCCGATCATCGATCGATTAATTAATTAATTTTAATTAATCAATCGCTTTTGATCCAATTATAAAAATTGCCTTTTTCAAGGCACTGGTACTGTTTCTTTAACGTTCGCGTTTGAGTGAGTAGCTTCACTAGGCCCCTTCCGGGCAAAACCACAGTTTCGTGGTCCTCGGTGGATACCTTACGGTGCCAACGAAACCGAGTGGGGTGTTGACCCAATCACACCCGCCGAACCCCTTCAGGGCTAGGCAGTCAGTTGGACGGGTCCCAGAGTTAACCGGCCTTGGGGGATCTCCTAGTCGGCTCTGGTGACAGTTTTCCTTCCACAGCTACTCACCTAGTGTCTCTAGGGTGTGTCTACACCCTTCGCGCTAGACTGACAGGGCCCCGTTCGCACAATAAGACTGGCGACGGGTTTACAAGCTCAGGGCTCACCAATAGGCACTCAACCTCCCTGTCTATACCCGACAGGGAGGGTGTGACACATCCCCGGGCAATTCCACCCGGGGAGCTAGGCATAGGGAAGATAGGCGGGAACCTTCAGTTCCACCATCCCCCAATACCAACCCTCCCGCACCCCCAACCATGGGGGATGCACTTATCGCTAAATTCTTTAGGGACGCCCTCCTAAAGGACCCCGATTTCTTAGCCAAATATGGCGACCATTTCGCTGCTATGCAGCCCCCCACCCCCTGTCCCTCCGACCCTCCAGGCAACGCTAACTTTAGCGATGCATTGGAAGCCCCCTCCCCTCTGTGCTCTATGCCCGCCATAGACACAGAAGACTCGTCAGGTCCCATGGACACTGACTTACCGACCTACAAACGCCCGGTCTCTCCGTATCCTTCTGATACGGAGGCCCTGACCTCCTCCACCTCATCGTGCGAGGATGACGGCTTCCAGACCGTCACCTCCGCCGCCAAGAGGAAGAAGAACGTCGTGTCTTCTTCCCAGGCAGGGAAAACCCCTAAAATCGCCTCCCCCGCCCCCGTGACACCGACCCCCGTTGTCCCCGCCCCGACCGCGCGCCCCGCTCCCTCCGCCGCCGCGTCAACCCCCCCCACCCTGTCCAAGGCTTATTTCGATAGCCAATCGAAACAGGCTCCCTCCCCGCCTCCCGTGTTCATTCAGGACAAGGGAAAGTGTACCGTCGTGTCCAAATGGTGCGTCGATCTCCGAATCGGCTTCACCAATGCCCGTGCCACAGAGCAGGGCATTAAGGTGCAAGTCCCTAATGCCACCGATTATAGAGCCCTCACGAAACTCCTCAGAGATAGGGGAGTTTCGTTCCACACGTACTCCCTTCCGGAGGACCGACAGACCCGCGTGGTCATAAATCGCATCCCTAAGGAAATCGCGACATCCGATATAAAAGACGACCTTCTGTCGCAAAACGTCCCCGTCGCGGAAGTGCACCGCATGCACCGCGCCCGAAGCGGCGAGGCATACAACATGGTCCTTATTGTATGTCCCGCCGTCGAGGGACACCACCCGATTTTCACAATAAAGTCGATCTGTTGCCTAACTGGATTCGATATCCAGAAGCCGCGCAAAACCGGCATCGTCGGTCAATGCCACCGGTGCCAACTTTACAGTCATTCCTAGCGGAATTGCCATGCGACACCCAGGTGCGTCAAGTGCCTGGGCGAGCACGGCACTTCCGACTGCTCCCGCCCAAAAGACAGAACTTTGTGCACGGAGCCACCCAGCTGCGTGCTCTGTGGGAACTCCGGGCACCCAGCCAATTACCGTGGCTGTCCGAAAGCCCCAAAATCGACCGCCCCTAAGCTGACGAAGCGTACCGACGCCCGTCAGCAAAGGGAAGCCCCCGCCTCCCAACTTCCCGAGCGACTGAGTCCCCAAAGACCCAGTCCTTGGCAGCTCCTGCACCACCAACAGGCCTTCCCGGCCTTGGGGCGCTACCAACAACCTCCCCCTCCCCCCATCCCTCCGCTGATGGACCCCCGCATCCGTGCCCACGCACCCGCGCCCGCGCCCGCGCCCGCGCCCGCGCCCGTGCCCGCGCCCCCTCGCGGTAACCCACCCCCGGCTCCTAAAGCCGCTCCCCCCGCGCCGGTCGCACCCCGCCCGCCCGCACCCACTCCTCCAGTGGTCGGGCCTAACCCTCTCGACGCGTTCAATGTGATCTCGAGCACATTCCTCGTCTTCCTCTCCCCTCGCGCCCGCAAGATGGCTAGCGAAATCGTCACAGCAAGAAATTCCTGTGATCTTTTCGCTATCCAGCAAATTTACAATGCGTATCCGGAGATAACGCAGGCCCTCATGTCCTTCTCCAACAAACCTAAAACCACTAATGGATAAAGGAATCGTTGCGCGTATAAAACCCCGATCCCTCAGACTGGGGTATCTCAATGCCAATGGCATCTCAGGTCAGCGAGACGAAATCGCGACCTTCCTCCGCGATCACGATATAGACGTCCTCCTCATACAGGAGACGTTCCTAAAACCCCACCACCGTAGACCGTCAATCGCTAACTATCGCGTAGTTCGCAACGACAGGACTCGGTGTCACTTGGGCGGCACCATGATCTATTACAGGGCTTCGCTCTATTGCATCCCAATAGACCCCCCCCCCCCCTCTCGCGATTAGAAGTTTCCATATGTCGACTAGGCATGACGGGCCACCAGCCGATCACTCTGGTGTCGGCTTACCTCCCCCCCACCAGTTCCGTAGAGAACTTCCAATACCTGACTGACGACCTGACCCTCCTGCTCGGCTTGAGTGACTCCGTTATCATAGCGGGCGATCTCAATGCCAAGCACACCGCCTGGAATAGTGCCAGAAACACTACCCGAGGGAGACACTTGTTCGACCTCTGTCCCGTTCTTAACTTCGACGTCATCGCCCCGATGACCCCCACCCACTTCCCCGCTAACGTTGACCACGCCCCTGACGTGCTCGATGTGGCACTCCTAAAGAGTATCAGCCTACGGTTGGCCTCTATAGAAGTGCTACAAGAGCTAGACTCTGACCACCGACCAGTCGTAATGAGACTAGCCCCTCGCATAGGTCTCCCCGACCCCGACCAACCCCCCTCCACGAGAGTGGTAACGGACTGGAGGTTAGTAAGCAAACGCCTGAAAGCCAACACGTCCCCCCACTTAGACTCTATCCCCGACCTCTTCGACTCTGTCGCAGACACGACTCACTCAAAGTCAAAGTCAAAGTCAAAGTCAAATCATTTATTTCAAATAGGCACATAAAAGGCACTTTTGAACGTCAAAATTTACAAAAAAAATAGAATTGATTCTAGTTGCCCCTTCCAAAAGGTAGTTTCGTATGGAGAAGAATGGGCAAGAAACTCCACCGTTACTCTTTTAAAATATTTTACAATATTATGTAAGTTCACATTAATTATGTAATCATATGTGAAGACGATGCACCTAGAATAAAATTACTATACCACAATAGGTAAAAAGAATTAAATATAATGCAAAGGCAGGTAAATTAATTATGTGATAGATACATGGTGCTCACATATTTACAAATATTGAAAAGTAGATGATGTTTCCAAAATTTCAACAAGTAATAATTTAGTGTGTGAGTTTAAGTAGTTAAGTACATAATGTAACAATCAATGTCATAAAAATTATAAATTATACAATCAAATTAGCAACCAGTTTGATTTTGTCTAGACTCTAGATTGTCCTATGGAGCAGGACCAGCATGTTTCCAAGCATTCTTATCTAGGATATAATCCTCTAATTTGTAATATGCTTGTTTACAAAGTGTACTTTTTATATGAGTTTTAAATTTTCTTTCATTTAATTGCAATATGTCACAAGGTATTTTGTTGTAACATTTAACACAGTACCCCATAAAAGATGTATGTACTTTAGATAATCTAAAAAATGGTTGATCAATTTTATCTTTATTTCTAGTATTAAAATTATGTCTATCACTTATTTTATTAAAAAGATGTCGATTTTTTCTTACATACATAATATAATATGTATACATACTCATACTCGACGCCGCGATCGGCTCGTTCACGGAACACGTACAATCCGTCCTGAACGATTGTTCAAGGGAAGTTCCGGCGATGGAAGACCATCGCTGGAAATTGCCGGACGATGTACGTGAGCTGTTGACCGAGAAGAACGCGGCCGTCCGTGCGTACAGCAACTTTCCCTGCTCCGCGAACCGAACCCACATGCGCTACTTACAGCGAACTGTAAGGAACCGCGTGGCGGAAGTACGTAACGCGGGCTGGGACAAGATGCTGAGTGAACTAGAGCCCACCCACCTGGCATTCTGGGAGCTTCAGAGGAAACTCAAATCCCGAGAAGTAGCCCCCATGCCCCCCCTGACCCGCCCTGACGGCACCATCGCCTTCGATGATGTCGACAAGGCCGAGTGCCTCGCCGATAGTCTAGAGGCCCAATGCTCGCCCAGCACTCAACCAGTAGACCAGGCCCACCTCTCTGAGGTGGAAGCCGAAGTCGAAAGGAGAGCTTCCCTCACCCCCGTAGAAGACCCCGAGTTTCTTCTGCCTCCCGTCACTCCCGACGAAGTGCACGATCTCATAAAGGGTCTCAAGCCCCGCAAAGCCACCGGTTCGGACGGTATCACCAATAGGGTGATACAGCTCCTCCCCACTCATCTGATCATGCTCATGACCACCATCTTCAATGGTGCCATGAGCAATAATATCTTCCCCCAATCGTGGAAACAGGCCACTGTCATCGGTATTCCCAAGCCGGGCAAGCCCAAATCCGCTCCCTCCAGCTACCGCCCCATCAGTCTGCTCAACGTCCTCGGCAAAATCTATGAGAGGCTTATTTATAAGCGTCTCAGAGACTACGCCGAGACGAAGGGCCTCATTCCCAACGAGCAGTTCGGTTTTCGAACCCAACACTCGTGCGTGCAACAGGTCCACCGGATCATCGAACACATAAGCGTCGGTTTCCAACGCGGTTCTTTGACCGGTGCCGTGTTCTTCGATATAGCGAAAGCGTTCGACAAAGTCTGGCACGACGGCTTATTATATAAGCTGTACAAACTTAAAGTGCCGGATCGTCTCGTGCTCATCTCGCTCGACTTTTTGTCGAATCGCACATTTCGCTATCGCATCGAAGGAGCGCTATCCTCCCCCCGCCCCATCCGCGCCGGAGTCCCTCAGGGCTCCGTGCTCGCCCCTCTCATTTTCACGCTATTCACCAGCGATATCCCCAAGAGTAAAAAGGCTCAGTTGGCTCTGTTCGCAGACGATACGGCCATTTACTACACCGGCCTCGGCCACGACCCGATCTCTCGCATTCTCCAAACGTCAGTCAACCAACTCGGTGACTGGTTTAGGAAATGGAGAATCGAAGTCAATCCCGACAAGAGTCAAGCGGTGTTCTTTTCGAAACCGCGACTCAGACCCGCCCTCCCCCGTCCGCTGACCATGTTCGGCAAGCCTATCCCTTGGGAGAAGCAAGCCAAATACTTGGGCGTCGTCCTCGACCAGCACCTCTCCTTCTCGGAGCACATAAAGCAGGCGCGCTCGCGCGCCACTTTCGCTCTCAGTAGGCTCCACTCCGTCCTGAATGCACGCAGCAAATTGTCACTTAGGTGCAAATTGCGCATTTACACAGCGTGCATTCGCCCCATCATGACCTATGCGAGCGTAGTATTCGCACAGGCGAAGCCCCGCAGCATCCATAGGATGCAGACCCTCCAAAACCAGTTCCTCCGCAGGGCGACCGGTGCCCCTTGGTTCGTTCGGAACGACAGTCTCCATCTCGACCTTAGTATCCCGACCATCAGTCAGTACATGAAACGCCTATCCAAGCGTTTCTTCGACTCCGCCGCCACTCACCGCAACCCTCTGGTTGTGGCGGCCGCCCGTTATGTCCCCTCCCGAATCAGTCACACCCGCCGTCCCCGGCATGTCCTAGTCGACCCCGATGACCCCATAACCCTCCTCCAGGAGAGCAGTAGGGCCACCAGTACAGTGAACAAACACAGACCGCCATCGTTCCGACCTCGCCGACGAGGTCCCACGCGACGACCCCCCCGTATCCGTTCCCCCCGTCCCCAGTCCGATGAGGCCTCAGCCCGCGCCGTAGCTGAGCCTGTAGCTTTAATTTCCCCTATTAATAATCATGACACCATAAACCGTTCGATCCAGCCCGTCCCCAATATCGCGCTGCCCTCTCTCAATGACGCCCTAAGCCGAGGTCCGTACCCCACAGGGGGTGCCCTTAGCGTGCGGTCATCTAACTTGTAAGTTTAGTTTAAAAAATTTCCGCTCCTGGCTGGAGGCCCTTTCGAGTAAAATCCAAAAGGCAACCACAGGACAGTCCGGTTAAGCAGCCACGACCCCCAGTGGTCAAAACTGCGAGTTGCCATAACAAAAAAAAAAAAAAAAAAACAATATTTGTAGTTGTCGCTAGTAGTCGTCGGAAGTTCTCCAAAGCAATAAGTTGTCTCTTCAAGTGTACCACCAAGTCGCGAATTGTACCTAGGGCAGTAAAGTACTATAGGGTATCTAAGAGTGCATTGTAAGTTAGCCTTTGTGACATATTTATACGCCATCGGCGTCTCTGACTATATTTTAAAGACTGTAATTTTGTGTGATCTGTTTTCTGTGCATTCCCTGAACCATTCAGGTATTACCTAACTGTATATGTGCGTGTATTGTCCTGAAACTATTGTGTACTTTGCCGTGTAAAAGTGTTTGTGTTACGATAGCCGCCTCACGGTTTTATAATTTACTGATTACTGTTCAATTTTCGTGTATTTACTTGCAATACAAGTGTGATTTCGCCTATCAACGTGGTTTCATTACATAACCTTCGTCAAGGGAACACCGTCACCCCCGCCTACAACACCTGACTCCCGCTTATCTTACACTCGCAATAAAAAGATTTTATCTTCTTGAAAATTTATTCAAGAGGAATCCGACAATTAAAGCTCGATACTCAGATATGTCCAAGAATACATCGACCTGGGGCACATGGAGCCTGTACACGGTGATGAACGTAATATGAGTACAGCAATTTATCTGCCACATCACGCCGTGGTACGTAAAGACAAATCTACAACTAAGGTTCGAATAGTGTTCAACGCTTCAATGAAAGGTTTAAATGGAGAGTCTCTGAACGACGAGCTCATGGTTGGTCCTATGTTGCAACCTCCGTTACGTCACATCATTATGAGATGGAGAAAGTATCCCATAAGTCTCTGTGCTGACATCATAAAAATGTAACGACAGGTGAAGGTTTCTCCTGAACATGCAGAATTTCAGCGAGTAGTGTGGTGCGATGATCCAGAATCTGAAATCCTAACTCCCTAACTAATATTATAAATGCGAAAGTAAGTTTGTTTGTTTGTTTGTTACCTTTTCACGCCTAAACCACTGAACCGATCATCCTGAAATTTTGCATATACGTTGTCAGGTGTACAGAAACGGACATAGGGTACCTTTCATCCCTAAAAAAAGTACTGTTCCCGAGGAAAACAACAATAACGTTCTTACGATAATAGATGGCGCCACGAGTCTTTCGAATCATGATTGAATTATAACCCAAATTGATATTCAAAGCCTAAATGAATGCGAGCGAAGCCGCGGGCAAAAGCTAGTAAAATAATACGAGTTAGAAGGAGTTACGTTTGGTACAGCAGCAGCTCCTTACCTCGTAGTGAAGTCCTTGCAGCAGGTGGCAATTGATGAAGGCGGAGGTCAACCTGAAATATCTGATATCATAAAAAACGAGTTTTACGTAGATGATTTAATGACAGGATGTCAGACAGTTGAAGAAGGTTTACACATACATAGAAAATTAAGAGAGTTACTTACCAAAGGTCAATCGGTAAACTACAGAAATGGGTTAGCAGCTGCGATGCATTTAACAAGAGAATTCAGGAACATACGGTAACAAAGATAAGACAGGATAAAGAAGAGGAACAGAGACAGGATATTAAGTTGGACTCAGTTATGAAAATTTTATTAATTTCGTGGGATCGTGAGAGTGATGAATTTAAATATTCAGTGCAACTTGATACACAGCAGACCCCAATCACGAAGAGAAAGGTAGTATCCGACATCACACGTCTGTTCGATCCGCTAGGGTGGGTGGCACCTTGCGGCGACCTCTCGCGTCTGGCCCTGGTTCAGGCCATGGTACGGAGCGAGAGGGAATGGGAAGCCGTCACCTCCTTCTGCGAAGCAGTAATGCTCGCGAAGGAGGAGGCGGAGCGCGAAAGAGAGAGGCAGTCTCTACGCCCTCGCGCCCCTAGCCGCCGCAGGAGGAGGAGACACCCTGGGCGTCGGGAGTCGATTGCCGACTCCCGGCCACCGTAGGCGCGGGCTTGCGGACGGCGAGCAATGGACAGCTCGCCGTCCGGTAAGGACCAGGCCCGGGTCGATGGCGCATCGTGTACCACGCGCGCCTCAAAGAGATGTCAGCACAATTGACGGGGTCCGATAGGACCGATGCCTGCCGGAGCTGCGGATTGTTCGAAAGAGTTACCGTGGCCCTGGCGCACAGGCAACTGAAGGAACACGGGTGGGTTTTAGTCAGTAAGAGTCCGACACGCCCTTCCGCTCCGCCCAGAGCGGGAGAGGTCATTTGATGATTTCCCACCCAAAAAAAAGGCCGGGTGGCACCTTGCATTGTTACCTCCAAGATCTTCATAAAAGCTTTGGCTTGCCGGCCTGGAATGGGTTGAAGAATTAACTGCGGAACTTATATCAGAATGGGAAACTTACCGTCAAAGCCTAGTACAGACGAACAAGTTCAGCATCCCCAGATGGGATAACATAAAATCCGACGATCTATTGGTAGACTTACATGGATTTTGCGACGCATCGATTGCTGCTTATGCCGCTGTGGTGTATATTAGAGTCATCGTTGCCCACAGAACCACTCATGTTAGTTTACGAGTAATCACCTCTCGTACTAAGGTTGCAGCAATCAAGTAGCAGTCAATTCCGCGTTTGGAGCTGATGGGGGCCATGTTGCTTTCTGAACTTATTTCCGAAGTTGCTGATGTAATGAGAATCGCACTCCCTCAAATACACACCTGGACTGACTCGTCAGTGATTTTGGCATGGATTAGTAAACATCCCAGTCACTGGACTACTCTTGTTGGAAACACAGTGTCTACTGAATAGTAGACACTTGAGATAATTCTCTCACGTCGACAATTCACATTGGGCTCATGTCCAATCTATGCATAACCCCGCAGATTTGGCATCCAGAGGTGTAACACCACAAGAACTTGTATGCAACTCACTATGGAGTCAAGGACCCTTATGGCTTCATGATGAAATGATAGAATATACAAGACCAAAGTCAATTATGACCAACAAGGAGCAAAGTCGATGATTTAAGAATTTTATAATGGTAATTTATAAATTGATCTAAATAAGTGTAATAATAGTGATATAAATAATTTCAAATGTTTGCATGCCGATTGGTAAAATGTGGCTGAGCTAAATGTAATCTTAAGAAATATTATGTATTACCCATATTTGCAAAATAAAATTCTATTCTATTCTATTCTATTCTGTTCTATTCTATTCTATTATATTCTATAAAGATCAATCAAGGTTAACGTTGTAACTGAACCTCTACAAGAAGATCTTTTCTGGACAAGCTATTCATCGTTACAAAGGTTAGTGCGGGTTATAGCGTACTGCATAAGAGTTTTGAGTTGGAAGAGACAATCACATGGTAAAATGGGATTCTAAAGGTATCCAACCAAGGAAAAAATACAAGAAGCAACGAAAACATGTATAAAACTTGTTTAGAATCAAGAGTTTTCCGAAGAAATGAAGGATGTAAGAAAAACAGGAAGCGTGAAAGCGAAAATTAAGCTTAAAAGTCTCTGTCCAGTCATCGGTGATGAAGGCATTCTCCGTGTCAGTGGACGCATTAATAATGCTAATTTAGATGAGGCCGTCAAACATCAAATCATCCTACCACCTAACAGTCACTTCACCAACCTAGTGATTGATGAAGCCCACAAGACGACGTTACATGGGGGACCAACACCAATGTTGAGCCAGCTGCGTACTAGGTATTGGATCCTTTCCGCCAAAACAAAGGTTAAAGCTCACGTACACAAATGTGTAAAGTGCAGGAGGTACTCGGCATCTATTCAAACCCCACTTATGGGTCAGTTACCGTCTAGTCGAGTCATTCCAATAAGACCATTCCTAAATAGTGGCAAACAAAGGGTACATTTGTGTCTTTGTATGCATGATAAATTGATAACCAAGGCTATTCATTTAGAAGCCATCAGTGATTTAACTTCGCAAGGTTTTATCGCTGGCTTTAAAATATTTGTAGCTCGGCGAGGTTTTGTCAGTGACATTTGGAGCGACAACGGAACGAATTTTGTTGGCGCTTCCAAGGAGCTTCGGCATTTAGTTGCTGCGAAAAAATCTTCCGTGGCTGTAGAGATTAGAGTGGTTAGGTAACAAGAGCACTTCTTGGCATTTCATTCCGCCTCATTCCCCTAATTTCGGTGGCTTGTGGGAGGCTGGGGTCAAATCGCCCAAATTCCACCTAAAACGCTTAATAGGTAATTCTACCTACGTTCGAAGAAATATCAACACTTTTGTCCCAGGTAGGAGCGTGCCTTAATTCCAGGCCGTTATCAATGTTGCCTGACACTTCCATGGATCCCACTCCTTTAACACCAGGTCATTTCCTGATAGGTGAGCCTCTGATAGCAGTGCCTGAACGTAATTATGAGAATTCTAATATCAGTAACCTGAGACGTTGGCAGGTTGCAAGACTTTTGGAGGCGATGGTCAGATGAGTACTTGGTTCATTTGTTACAACGTTATAAATGGACAAAAAATATTCCAGAACCAAGTATCGGAGATGTAGTTTTAGTCAAGGAGGATAATTTACCTCCTGCCCGTTGACTTTTGGGCAAGGTCGTAGACAAGCACCCTGGTTTGGATAAGGTTACACGAGTAGTGACCCTCAAGAGTAATGGATCCTCAATCAAACGACCTATATTGAAATTGTGCATATTTCCAATTGCAAAGTAAAGTAAACCTTATATAGTACACGTTAAGTTTTGGTTAAGCAATTTCTTTGTAAATTGCCTTAAATTTAGATAAGTTTTTACAGTCCACAAAGCAATGTTGTAAGTTAGATAGTGGTGGGCGGTTTTGTGTTATTAAGGACATATCATAATGTTCTTGGTGGGCGGTATGTTCGCATTCAATTTTGTGCAACGAAAGTATGTTTTAAGAAATTTAGTACCATTTGTATAACTAGATGGCGTTGGTGTTTTACCTCACAATCCTAAATCGTGATGTTTAGAGTTTCCGTCATTACATGCAGGGTTAACGATTGTATGGTTTTTTTTGAGTTAGAGTATTGTGATCACGCCAAGATCTAATACTAATATAAATACTTTCATGGTATCCGGTGTTTTATTTATCCGAGTTCCGCGAAGTAAAGTTCAAAAAGAACTTGTATACATAAACAAAAGCCATAAAAAAAAATTGCACAAATAGTAAGTTACATTGATAACGTCATCCTTCCAAAATATGTCAGTGCAGATACAGACTTCGAAACCCTGCATACGGTAATATATAGTGCTACTTGGACAGCTGCTAAAGTAAAGGGAAGTAAACTCTCATATATCTCCTCTGAGAGTACGACTTACATCAGTCAGAAAAATAGGAACCCGAAATGGCAGAAAAGATTAGAATTAAGAGTTAAAGACTTAAGAACAAAAATCGGAAGACTTACAGCGTACATACAAGGAAACAGAGGCTGGAGGCTTAATAGAGAGGTACACATAATACTAGAAAATCTTAGAATACACAACTCACACATTTCTTAGATACGCTAAAACAAAAACTCACTCTTGTAAATAGTAGATTAAACAGGTACAATCATTGTACACTTCGCAAAATTCCAAATAATAAGTTTGCGAACAACGAAAAGCAGTTTTATCGAACATTAAAAAATTCGACCACAAACCAAACCGCACCCAGCAATAACGGAAATAACACAAATCATAGTTTACCGTCGGTAGACGAAATTCAACAATTTTGGTCACGAATTTGAGAGAAGCCCAAATGGCACAATACTGAAGCTGAGTGGATTAAAATGGAGACAGAAAACCATATACACACTGAACAAATGGAGTTCGAACAAGTTCCGCCTATAGATACATTTCATGACGTCCTTAAAAAATTACACAACTGGAAAGCACCCGGTTCTGACTACATTCACAACTTTTGGTATAAAAAAATAACATACACTCAAACTCAAACTCAAAGCATTTATTTCAAATAAACCAATTACAGGCACTTTTGAATTGTCAAGGGGTCGGTCAGTCAGAAAGATGAAGCTAGTTGCCCATTCCAAAGCGTAGTAGGTACCTATGGAGAAGAACGGGCAAGAAACTCCATGGACACTCTTTTAAATCAAAATATGGTTACAAATTATTGGTTACATCATTCATGTTGAAATTATGCATGTGAGAACGATGCAGAACGTTAAAAGCGTCCGTAATAAAGAGACGACAACAATTCCAATATTAAATTAAAATAAGCCGTGGCAGCCAAGAGATGACCAGTCCCCACTGACGGCGCCCGTTCACGAACATGACGTATGGATCAGCACCATTTAGCTCAACCATTTTGAAGGGAACTTAATAATCCAACACACACGCCACCACCAGCGAGACATTTGAGTGAGCATGACATACTCTCAGCCGCCAGGGCACATTCAAGTCAATGAAAGACAAACCTATAAAATGGTAGCTTTATAGTAGGTACATAGTACTCACACATGTGCTATGCAATTATACAATACTACAAGATTGAATTTATACAATGTAAAGACAGTTTTTACAATCTTCAGTAGTTCCAAATGCTGATCAATTAGTTAATGCGCCCTTGTGGAGCAGGACCAGCGTTGAGCCAAGCATTTTTATCAGCGATGTAATCCCCCAACTTATAATATGCTTGACTGCATATGTGCGTTTTATACAGGATTTAAATTTCGTTTCATTCAATTGAAGTATATGGGGAGTTATTTTGTTGTAACATTTTAAACAGTACCCCATGAAAGAAGAGTCTACTTTAGCCAGCCTGAAACCTGGTTGAACTAATTGGTCCCTATTTCTAGTGATATATATATTGTGTCTTTCACCTCTTTTACTAAAACTATGTAGATTTTTCCTTACGTACATGATGTTCTCATAAATATATTGACAAGGTAACGTCATGATGTTAATATCTTTAAACCGTTCCCTTAGAGAGTCGCGCCTGCGGAGGCCATATATGGCTCTGATGGCTCTTTTCTGCAGAATAAAAATAGACTCAACGTCTGCAGCCCGTCCCCATAGTAAAATACCGTACGACATAATACTATGAAAGTAACTAAAATAGACTAGCCTCGCGGTACCTACATCAGTAAATTGACGGATTTTTCTCACAGCGTATGCCGCTGAACTGAGCCGTCCTGCAAGGGATGTTAAATGAGGACCCCATTGAAGCCTTGAGTCGAGCGTGATCCCCAGGAAAACAGTTTTATTGACGAATTCTAGTTTCTCTTGATTTATTCCTATCTCACAATTAGTACTTTTGACATTTGGTAAAGAAAATCTTATACATTTAGTTTTTTTCCCATTTAATACTAAATTATTAGCTGTGAACCAATTTTGGATCTGCAGTAGGGCGTTATTTACGTCGTCACAATTTGATGCACGTCTATTAATTTAAAAAATTAAAGAAGTATCGTCAGCAAATAACACCATTTGTTGTTGGGTTTTCAACAAATGGGGTAGATCATTAATATAATATACTAAAAAGAGGAAAGGCCCCAATATCGAGCCTTGTGGTACACCCATTTTTACTTTTAAACCGAGTGAATTGACACCATTTATTTGAACTTGCTGTTGTCTATCATCACTCACCCATACCTATATAATTATATCAACACCTTTATTAAAAATCCAACAACGATGCCTACATACATAGCGGAAGGAATTACGTATATGATACCAAAAGACAGTAACGACAGCGCTAACTCAGCAAAATACAGACCAATAACATGCCTACAAACAATATATAAAATAATAACATCATGCATCACTCAAATCATTTACAAACACCTTCAATCAAATTCAATATTATCCGAAGAAGAAAAAGGCTGTCGAAAATTTAGTCAATGCTGCAAGGAACAACTTACAATACACTCGGTTATACTCAAACAGTTCCAGCGGACGAAGAAAGATCTATATACTATGTACATAGACTACAAGAAAGCGTACGATTCTGTCCCACACACTAGGCTACTTGAAATTTTAAATATATATAAGATAAACCCTCAAATCATTGCCTTTTTAAATAACACAATTACACAATGGATAACACGTTTACATCTTACGACATCTGCAGGAATTGTAGAGACAGAACCCATCAAGATCCAACGAGGCGTATTCCAAGGTGACTCGCTTAGCCCACTATGGTTCTGTCTTGCCTTAAACTCCTTATCAAACAAATTAAATTCTCTAATGCCAGGATATAAACTCAATTATAATGACGTTACAGATGACAAACGAACGGACAGACACGACCAGTGGCGGATTTGTCCTAAGGCCCAGTAGGCCCGAGCCTAGGGCGGCCAGATATTAGGGGCGGCCAATTGTGAGAAAAAATTCACTGATGATAACAAGAAATAACTCAAAGTACCTAAATATTCTGAAGGCTTGCGCACATTATGGCGGGCCGTACTGCATCGCATCGTATAACAATAATCATACATTTTATGTATAAAATATAGATAGGTTAAATATGTATAATGTAATGTATAATAAAATATAATGTAAAGTAATTATTTCGTACATATTTAATATAAGTGATTTAGGAAGAATATTTTTATACGCGCTAGCCTTAAAAACACTCGCGCTCGTGCTCGGGAGTTTCTTTAAGGTGGAAGCGTCAGGGTAGCCCGCGAAATTAAATTTTTCTTAAGTTTTTTTGCAATTTGCAGGTCAGTGTCAGGTTGTATGTTGATTTAAATATGATTCGCGGCCGTACCAAAAATTTATTGATAGAATTATAATCATAAAAATCATCAATACAACTCTCTAAATTCATATCACCCTATTGAATGACTATTTCATGAAATCATGACATTTGAGGCCAATTGTAATTTAAGGAGTATTGCTGATTCTAATGATTATAATTCTGTAAAGCCATATTTATTACGATCGCGAATCATATTTTAATCAACATACAACCTGACGACGCTGCCCTGCAAATTGCAAAAAACCAAAGAAAATTTGAATTTGGCGGGCTACAGCTAAGGATCCCCCTTAACAAAATTTCTGGATCGATTTCGATAAAAGTAGGCAATAAAGTAAATTCATTATGTAGTCTATATCATGTCTATTCGTGTCTCCCACGTGACCACTGCGTCTCGGAATGTTATACCTGGCAAAGTATATTATTATACCATGGCCTATGGCCTATATGATTGGTGCTCAGAAAGGGGCGGCTGGTACTTACTACATGGCCTGGGGGGCCTAGAGCGGCCGAGACTGCAAATCCGCCACTGGACACGACTGTAAAATTAACCACCAGCGGGGTAATTACGTAAGACACTAACAGTAGTAATGGGTTTCATTTTGACAGTTCAACAACATTCATTGCGTTATTTACTTTGTTGAGCAGAAGAATTTTTCGAACATATGAAGCAATGGATTAGCAATAGGCCTCAAAATGATTCAGATTGTGATGGATAGTGTGTTACGTAATTAGGGTGCTGCTCTACATGGATGACATAAAATTGTACGCTTCTTCATCAGAGGACTTTAATAATAATAATAAAAATAATATTATTATTAAAGTCCTCTGATGAAGAAGCGTACAATTTTATGTCATCCATGTAGAGCAGCACCCTAATTACGTAACACACTATCCATCACAATCTGAATCATTTTGAGGCCTATTGCTAATCCATTGCTTCATATGTTCGAAAAATTCTTCTAAAATCCATTTTGAGAGCTAAAATAAACAAACATATAGACACCAACTCTATCATGTCTCCTTCTCAAAATGGATGTAGGAACGGGTCCCGTGGTACTAAGGAGCTACTCCTCATTGATATGGCCATTAGCCAACAAGTTCGTCGTTCCCGAAAGGATCTCTCGACATGTTGGATAGATTACAAGAAGGCCTATGACTCGGTGCCACATACATGGCTTATGAGGGTGCTGGAGTTGTATAAAGTAGATGCAACTCTGCGCACCTTCCTGATGTCATGTATGGGGCAATGGAGAACGGTCCTTCACTATCCAGGATGTCGAAATATCCAGAGGAATAGCGAACCAATAAGGATCGAGCGCGGCATATTTCAGGGTGATAGTTTGAGTCCGCTTTGGTTCTGCTTAGCCTTGAATCCTCTTAGCACACTGCTGGAAGATTCAGGTCTAGGCTATCGGCTGAGGAGAGGTGGTCAGGTTATATCTCACCTCCTTTACATGGATGACCTAAAACTCTTTGCCTCCAACAATTTGCAACTGATGGAGCTACTGAAAGTAACTGAAATTTTCAGTAGCGCCATCAGAATGGAATTTGGTGTAGACAAATGTGCGGTCATGCATGTAAAGCGAGGGGAGATTGTGGAATCCGTCGGAACCCAACTCTCGGATTCTATAAACCTTAGAACCCTCTCTGCATCCGAAACCTATAAGTATTTGGGTATGTCGGAAGCATTGGGCATCAATGATACTGACATGAAGCAATCGTTAAAGGAACGCTTCTTTGGCCGCCTGAAAAAAGTATTTAATAGTCTTCTATCAGGCGGAAACAAGGTACGCGCCTTTAACGGTTGGGTCATGCCGGTTTTGATGTACTCTTTTGGCATACTCAAATGGACTCAGACCGAACTCGACGCCCTGGATAGGAAGGTCCGTACACTGCGGACTGCAAATCGAATGCATCACCCACGGTCATCGGTAATGAGGCTGTATATCCCGCGAAAATGTGGAGGTCGAGGCTTTTTAAATGCTAAAAACCTCCACAATCGCGAGATATGCAGTCTCAGGGAATATTTCTTAGAGGCCGACGTGGGGATGCATCGAGATGTGGTCAAAGTGGACAAGGGCCTCACCCCGCTCTCCTTGGCTAAAGAGAACTGGCACAAGCCAGTAGTGCTTGACACTAATGATCGCATGGAAGTATGGCAGAGTAAGGAGCTTCACGGACGCTTTTTTCGGGCCCTACATAGACCCGATATAGATCAACTAGCGTCCGTAGCCTGGCTGCGTTTCGGTGATCTCTTTGGAGAAACCGAAGGTTTTGTCTGTGCAATTATGGACGAAGTTATGATGACCAACAACTACCGGAGATTTATTGTGAAAGACGGCACGGTTGACATTTGTCGGGCATGCCACCGTCCAGGTGAATCAATCAGACACATTATCTCCGGATGTTCTAGTCTAGCTAACGGAGAATACTTGCATAGACACAACCTTGTAGCCAGGATTATCCATCAGCAACTTGCTCTCAAATACAGCCTTGTAGAATCGGAAGTGCCGTACTACAGGTATGTGCCCGACCCAGTTCTCGAAAATGGAAATATCACATTGTACTGGGATCGATCCATCATCACTGACAGGACTATTGTTGCCAATAAGCCTGATATAGTGGTGGTGGATCGATTAGAGCGGCGTGCAATGATTGTTGACATAACGGTCCCACACGACGGGAACCTCGTGAAAGCCGAGAAAGATAAACAAATCAAATATCTTGACTTGGCTCGCGAGGTTGTCGACATGTGGGAGGTGGACTCAGCGATCATTGTACCGATAGTCGTTACAGCCAATGGACTAATAGCCAAGAGCCTCGACCAACACCTGAGGAGGCTCTCGTTGGGTAGCTGGATCAAGGGCTTGATTCAGAAGGCGGTACTTTTGAACACGGCCCGCATTGTTAGGAGGTTTCTCTCTCTGGAGCCCTGACCGCCGGTAGCTTGGACCCTGTTCCCGATACCGGTGGGCCACTATTTTTTATATTTTTAAATGTTTTTATATTTTTATATTCTAATATTTAAAAATATAATTTATATGTATATATATGAAATAAAGGAAAAATAAAAATAATAAATTCATTTATTTTCAGGTAAGTAAATAACACCCATAGCTAGATATAAATTAACAAATTAATAGTAATGATAAAAATAATGATAAATTAATGAGATCAATTAAAATAAAATCAAAAACACCAAATAAAAATAAATCAAATAAAATTAAATCTAAATAAATAATCAAAACAATAAAATTAATACACCCTCTCCGACACTGGTACAGCTACATGTCTGCTGGAACAATGCCGCATGAATGGGCAGTCCAGCCTTCCCGCAATCATCGCCAGTACGATGTTGGGACTAACCCGAACCCTGTGCACCAAGGACGCGGCGCGCTTGCGCATGGTCGCGTGAAAGCAATCGGTGCGAGCCTCTGTGAACATACCCGAGGCGCTGCAGTATCGGGGTAGCCCCATCAGCGCCCTGGACGCGTTATTGTATTGGACGCGGATGGCGCTGTAACTTCTATTAGAGTAGTGAGCCCACAGACTGCAAGAGTACAGCGATGTACAGTACGCTCTAAAGAGCGTAGCTTTAACCTCATTACCGCGCAAATCTGCGAGCGATCATGTTCGCTCTAACAGACAACGCCCTCCGCTCCCGTTCCATGTTTGCGTGTTCTTTAATAATAATAATCTCTTTAATTCGGACACAAATATCCATATAGTGTTAGTAACATACAAAAAATAACTTATTGCCTAGTGTTAGCAAAAATCAATCTCCGCACAAACTGCTGTACAATCGGAGAGCCGAAGCTCTCGGCTACAGTTTGCAGGATGCTGTTCCGACTGCCCCTCACTCTCCTCAGTAGCGACGCAGTTTTTTTGCGTATAATTGCATAGAAGCCGTCGGTGCGGGCTTCCGCAAACATTTCAGACGCGCTACAGTAACGAGGCAGCCTCAACAACATCCTGAAAGCATTGTTATATTGGACGCGCAGGACATCCAGCGATCTCTTAGTATAATTGACCCATAGATTGCCTGTGTACAAACTTTGGCAATAAGCCTTGAAAAGTGTTACTTTTACTTGGTCTGTACACCGCGCAAATCTACGGCACAACATATTGCTCCGGACCGCTAGAGCCCTGCGCTCCCTCTAAATGTCTACATCATCATCCTTGAGGTCAGCGGCAAGACAATGCCCTAGGTATTTAAAAGTTGACACCCTATTAATTGGTGGCCCATTCAAAAACAACTCAGGTCCTTCTCCACGGCGTTTGCCGCTGACCTCGAAGACCATGTATTCACATTTTTTTACATTATATTTTAATCCATGTGCGGCAGCGTAGGTCTCACACGTTCTAAGCATCTCCCTGATTGCTCCCGCCGATGGACCCAGCAGCACCATATCATCTGCATAGCTGATGTTGTTAACTCTAACCCCACCAACACTGCATCCGACACGCATGCTGCTGAGTGCGACTATCAGGTCATCCACGTAGAGGTTGAAGAGCCTGGGAGACGTCAGACTACCCTGTCTCACCCCGCACTCCAACCTATACGGCTCAGAGACTGTATCATCCCATTTCACCCGATTGATTTGTTTTGTTTTGATTTGATTGGTTACCATACCAATACTGGAATAGCCCACATACTTCCGCAGGTATACCCCTGTCTCCCATCTTTCTCCAGAGCACATCGTATGAGACAAGATCGAAAGCCTTGGAGAGATCAAGGAAACAGGCGTACACCGGCGTACCGCGGTCTTTATAATATTGAACGGTATGCTTGAGACTTAAAATAGCACTTTCAGTTTATGTCCGGGGCGAAACCCGAACTGTGCGTCATGAATTAATGAACTCGCAAATGTCACAGATATATTTTCGAGAGATATAGGAATGGAATTTGGAATTGATAAGTGTAAAATCAATTCAGTCAGGGCACTTCAAACATACGAACATTAATATACCACACAGTCAGATGAAAGCATAGATCCCTTAGATGGACATGGAACATACAAATACTTAGGATATATTCAAGCGAAGCAAATTAAACATAAGGCAATAAAAAATTAACTTGCACAACAATTTAAACACAGACAAATCTATTTTAAACACTCAGTTCCACTTCAAAAATACTATCAAAGCAATAAATACCTATGCGACCCCGTCCTTACAAATTCTTTTGGCGTAATAAGCTGGAATAAAACGGAACTTAAAAACCAACAACGCGTCATTAACACTAGTGCGACCAAATATAGAACACACCACCCTGGATCTTGCGTACAGCGACTACCACTACCTAGGAAAAAAGGAGGACGAGGAATAATAGATATAACGTACCTACACAATAAACAAATCAGTACCCTTAGAAAATATTTTAACAGAAAAAGCACAACCTCTACCCTACACAAAGCAATAGTTTATAATGATCGAAAACTAACCCCGCTAAACATGTTTGACAAAACTACTCAAATTAACGAGAAACAGACTGATACACAGACTAAAATATCAGAATGGACTCAGAAGTCACTCCGTGGAAGACATCGCCAAGACCTTTGCCAACCTAATGTCGACAAGTTAGCGTCGAACGAATGGCTCAGGCGCGGAGATTTATTCCCTGAGACCGAAGGGTCATGACAGCAATTCAAGACCAAATTATTGAAACCCGTAACTACCGAAAGCACAGCATGCGAGTCCTTTTAAGGCCAGGATATTCTAGCGCAGTAGGCATTTAGCTTCAGCTCCCGCCCGGCGTGGCAAGTCGCGCGAACGCGCAGTTCAAATGAACTCGCTGACCCCGCTGTCCAAAATGTTTGTGTCACAATATAAAATTGTAATAGTAGAGACAGTTAACTTTGTTTTACGGAATTCATATTATTTCGGGTGATTAGTTTTTAGGGAAATATGTGTAAAGCAACATAATTTATTTTATTACTTACCTACAATTGTTTTTTTTTATTTGTCACCTAATCTCCTTTTCTTTCATGCGGTTTTTGGAATTTTTGTTTGATCAGTAAACTACTAGAGGGATTTTGATGGGAGTTTCGGTATTCTGTAGCTTTCGTTTTCACCTATCACATAGGGTATGTTTTATAACTAAGTCCACGCGTACGAAGTCGCGGGCTAGTTATTTATTACTAGCTGCGCCCCGCGGTTTCACCCGCATAAGTCTCGATCCCGATGAAATGTCGGGAAAGTAAGTATCCTATGTTTTAATCCAAGTCATGGTCTACCTATGTGCCAAATTTCATCCAAATCCGTTCAGCAGTTTTAGCGTGATTGAGTAACAAAAATCAAAACATCCACACTTTCACATTTATAATATTAGTAGGATTATATATTATATAATATAATATATATATATACAGTGTGAGTCTTTATAATCTGCACATACTGAATCGAGGGAATCTTTGCTTAATTTTATCGACGGAAAAAATGATAAAAAAATTCTAAATATTTTATTGAAATTTTTAATGGATTTTTTATTTATTTTTTCGTTTCTGTGACTCCAGTGTATACAAAGCGGTGTAACTTTTTAACTCGATGTTTTATCACGATGAAACAAACTCCATAATGATTGGAAGTAATTAGGTGTCCGCATTAAATGAAAATTGTGTAAAAAAACTGCCACCAATTAAAAATAAACACGTTTTTCCCTCAAAAATCTGATTTTTTTTCATCAATTTTTGCAATAATCGTAAAATTTCTCAATAAGATGCCCCGATTACCTTCATTTTTTATTACTTTAAATTATTCCTCATCGTATTAGCTACCTAATAATAAAAATTGTATGCTTTTAGCTCAGACAAAACACTTTCTATCAAGTGTTAAAGATGGCACTTCGAACGCGCTATTTTTGTTCTCTTAAGGATGATTTATTTGGGTTCAATGAATGAAAAAGAGTTCAATTAAAACATTTATTATTTTAAAGAAAATTTAATGCATTAGGTTCTCAAAATGTCCACCTCGTTGTTGTAGGCACAAAGCCGCGCGAACTAAAATTTGTTGTGTCGCTCTCCTTATCATTTCGGGATCATTGCGAATATCATTTGCACAGTTAATTATGCGATCACGCAAATCGACCTCACTGTTGATGGGAGTACTGTAGACGCGTTGCTTCATGGTCCCCCACAGGAAGTAATCAAGGGGCGTTAAATCGGGTGAACGCGCAGGCCACCCTACAGGTCCTAGTCGTCCAATCCATTTATCACGATAATTTTCGTTTAAAAATGATCTCACATTTGTGGCATAATGGGCAGGGCATCCGTCCATCTGCAGAAACATCCTTCGACGCAAAGACAGTGGTACATCTTCCAATAACTCAGGTAGATCGTCAGTCAACAAACTTAAAAATCTTTCACTGTTCAAAGTTCTCGGCAGTATGACTGGTCCAATCAACATGTTATCGATAAGACCAGCCCAAACATTTATTGAAAATCTTACTTGAAAAGTCGATGAACGTTTCAATTTCGGGTTTTGACCTCCAGGGCACCATCTGTGTAAATTTCTACAGTTAGTAATACCATCTCTGGTAAATGTTGATTCGTCCATCCATAGTATGGTTTTCGGAAAGTTTGGGTTTGCTCTGATATTTCTTTGAATCCAGGTGGACATCACACACCTTGGACGCCAATCTACGTCTTCATGTAGATGTTGCACTCTTTGGTAGTGGTAAGGGTGCAATCCTTCTTTCTTTAAAATACGCCACGCTGATTTTTGTGATATTCCGTGACGAAGAGCCAGTCGTCTAGTACTTATGGATGGATCAGCAAACAAATCGCTCAGTACTGCTTGTTCCAGAACCACATCAATAATTATTTGAGGCGGCTCGCGACGATCTCTACTTGATTCAAGTCCAGTGATCGACAATCTTCTGTGAACTTCCTGGAAGTTGCGGGCAGATGGCACTGGTTGCCTGTTAGGAAACGCAGCTATGTAAGCTGCGCGCGCAGCTCTGGCACTTCCTCGTCCCATCCCATAGTAAAAATGAATGTCGGCAATGTGTGCCGGGGAGAATTCACTTAAGCGCGGCATCACGTAGCAGCGAACGAAAGTCACGAAACTCAGGTAGCAGTGAATGAAAGTAACGAAACACATGTAGCAGCGGCGAATAATTCGGAGCGACTGCCTGTCTGTCATCCCTTCTGGTCCCTTCAGCTGGCCCTACCTCCCCGCACCCCGACCCGCGCACATTCTCAACAAAAAAGGACGTCTACCTGCTAAACAATTAGTGCGTAGCCGTGCTCTAGGCCTTTCTTTGGCTGTTGATAAGAAATGATGGGATTGAGTTAAACCCTTGCAATTTTTACTATTGGATAGCTAATACGATGAAGAATAATTTAAAGTAATAAAAAATGAAGGTAATCGGGGCATCTTATTGAGAAATTTTACGATTATTGCAAAAATTGATGAAAAAAAATCAGATTTTTGCGGAAAAAAACGTGTTAATTTTTAATTGGTGGCAGTTTTTTACACAATTTTCATTTAATGCGGACACCTAATTACTTCCAATCATTATGGAGTTTGTTTCATCGTGATAAAACATCGAGTTAAAAAGTTACACCGTTTTGTATACACTGGAGTCACAGAAGCGAAAAAATAAATAAAAAATCCATTAAAAATTTCAATAAAATATTTAGAATTTTTTTATCATTTTTTCCGTCGATATAATTAAGCAAAGATTCCCTCGATTCAGTATGTGCAGATTATAAAGACTCACACTGTATAATATAATATAATATAATATAATATAATATATATATATATATATATTATATTATATAATATAATATATATATATATATATATAGTAGGATTACTTATATACTTTGGACTAAATAAATTCAGATAAACTCATTACAATATAATACACAGGACAGTAAATTCTTTATTAGAAATAAGAAATACTGAAATATACAATATTAGTTTTAGTATACTTATGCGAAACCCGAAACACGTGTCTAGTATTTTTATGTAAAGAATCTATTTACAAAATTTCAAAACTGTATCATGAAAAATCACAAAGTTATAAGCTTGTTATATTACCTGGTTGTCCGTACAAAAACATGGTCACCACGCGGCGCCAACGTACCGCACGCGCCTCCCGCGTCGTCTCGCGCTCATTGATAATAATTTGGCAGTAGGTACCTAACCGTACGGCGATTGGATTGTAATTATCGGGTAATAACATTTTCCATCACACTTGCAGGCTTTGGACTGTCGTAATGGTCTAGTGTAGGTAGATATTATTATGTACTTTATTCGTAAATGCAGCCGTAAGTTATAAAATGTCGTCAATGCGATTTGTTGCACCTTATGGCAAACACTTAAAGTTCAAAGTGGATAAAAACTGTTAAATATCGCATTACTTAACACAGCAGGCTGTAGGTTTGTTGGCCATGTAGTCCAAAATTCCGTCTTGGACTGTGGTAGGAATTCGACTCACTCCTCTATCGACTGCTGTCGGAGGCCGAATGTTACCGTAGTCCCTAAATTTTTGCGTGGCGGAAAGCATTGTGTTTCACGATACTCTCATACCGAATTGCTCCTCGTACCGCCGCACTGCCAGAGATACGTTATCACCAGACACACCGCTAGTGTACGTACCATTTCTGTGTACTGGACGTTTGTGTATGAGAAAGACATGGTTACACGATACTTTTTACATACGATAGGTACACGGTACACGATCAACCGAAAGACAACTGTAAGGCCCACGGCGGCCGCGCAATCGCGAAGGCGTATTGTAACTGAAAGGGAGCGTAACACATACGCGTCAACCTGTAGCGTCCGGGCGACTGAAGGAGCTGTTTTACCCCCGCCCCGCCGCTGTGCACCCGCGCCTAGTGCCGCTTTGACCTGCCGTGACCTGTATTGTGCGCGTATGATTGCGGATAGGTACTTAGTGTCGCTCGGTGTCCAACTTGTAACATTTTTAAAATATTTTTGCGACAAAATATAACATGGTTTAAAAATTATTGGAATCGATTCAGTTACTTATTCTGAACAAACTATATTCAGGTTTCGCATATACAAAACTAATGTTGTATAAAAACAGATATCAGTAGCATACCTACAAGTACTGATAAAGGGAAGCCGAAGAAAAAAATGTTCAGTTCACGCTGAACTGAACATTATGTTGCTTATACGCTAGATAATATCGAAATAATATACCTAACTCAAAAATTAAAGTATTTTTTTTTAATTTAACGCCATTTATGGTCAAGTAAAATAACCAAAGCGACACTATCACTACACTGTAAACTGAATTATCAATATGTCACAGAAATAAAACGATAATATTACTTACTGATTATAGTTTTATGTATGAAAAACATTCTACTACAAAAATATTCTAAAATAAAGTTATAACGAATAAAATAAATAAACGCAAACGAATAAATAAATGCAAAAGAACCGGTGAAAACAAATACGTGAATTTATATGTCAAGGAATCAACACAACAAATCTACGATATCGACATTAATAAACAGAAAGAAAATGCATTTATTTGCGGTAAACATGACGCAAAGAAAAAATACAAACACAACCATTCTTTGTATCTCGTTCTCGCATACGTACTTTTTTATTTATGTCCCTGTCATAAAAGCCGAACTACAGCGAGTTATGACTCATAACTCGCTGTAGTTCGGCTTCCTTAGTTACCTACGAGTCTACGACGCGGCGCTGCGGGATACGAAGTCACGTGTGTCCGTATATAAGAATTTAATAGTACCACATTATGACACACGAAGGCCGGCTTACTTCGACGCTGATGCTAACGGAATTCTTTGTTTAGACAAAAAAAAGCATTTATGTTTTTAGTCTTACGTTGTAATAAATTGGTATTAAATATCTGTAATGTGATCTGATACACAGTTACACACACAAAAAAAAAGGTGTATCAAATTATTTGGGAATAGTAGACACTAAGAAGAGTGGTTGTTCCGAAGGGAAGCCGATAGGAATCGGGTTGTTTGAAGGCTTCGCCCCTGCACGCGTAGCATGACTATTATAGAAACGGGTTTTGTCGACCGAAGAATAGACAAAAATGACGTTCCGTGAAGACTATACGACGAGTCAACTGCACTTTTTACGAAATTCAGTAGTTTATTCACGTTTTTCTTTTATTTTGCTTACGGTTTATCTCGAAAATGGTGTGTCCTATCGCAAAAATAATGAAATTTTCGACCCCCTTTATGAGTCCCGAAACCCCTAAACTTCAAGTTGTAGGTAATCATTTTTCCTATTTTCCAAATAAAAAGTGAAAAATTCCATATAAAACACGTCGAGGCTGACCCTGCGCGCCACCGACTTTAAAAAAAATTCACAGGCTAGGGCAAACAAGCACCACGTGGAGTCGCGATTGTCAAATTCGACTTTATTTATCAAAATTATTTTTAAATATTGAGTTTTTTTTTTGCAGAACTGCTTTACGATTCTCATAGCCAAAAGTAAGGAATTTTGGTGATAGTTTGTTAGTTTAGTTCAGTGTACAAGAGAATTGGCCCCACTACCGTCTCGTCTCGTCGTCATTCTAAATCCCATTCTCTAACTATAAAAATCTAATTGTAGGTTAGATACTTTACTGTTCGCCTGTGTATATTTTTGCAAATACGCCTTAAGATCTTGGTATCAATGACTGCAGGCGTAGCATGACGCTCTCTATTTCTTCGAAGACAAGACATAGCTATTTCTATACAAAGTGACAATTCGTTTCTCCATTTTTGACATCGCACCGTAAAAATCCTTCTACAATCCGTCATTTTGTCTTTCGTTTCTACCGATCGTTGTCTAGGTCCTTTTATATGTAGACCATGGTCTAAAAAAACAAGGTCTGGCACTCCGAGAGTGAAACGAGCTTACGTCACTATCCAGTTGCCACTTTATTGCAACGAAACAAGAAGTATGGAAACATGTTCAGTCATCATTCTGTAAAAAAATATATATCAAGCATTTAAATTGTCGTTTTGTTTTTCTAATCAAACGAAACAATTCAATTTAAACTTATACCGACGTAATTGTTAGTTAAAACCTCATTGATTTATCGGATTCGCACAGGTAATAAAGGCGGTTGGGGAGTTATTATGACACACTACTGGTAACACAGCAGTGATGACGTGGGCTTATGTCACCCACGTGACCACTGTGTCTCGGAATGCTATACCTGGCGAAGTATATTATTATACCATGATGTAGACTATTTCAGAAGAAAGTTTTCTATACCAAACGTCAAAATCAAAACATTCAATCAACAGTTGTCTAAGGTAGTGAAGACAATTTAATTTTGTAATCGCCATGCTAAAGACAGTAGAAAACTTTTTACTCGACGGCCACAAAGTATAAAAATGGATTGGCAAAAAGGGAATTTTTCACTTTTGTTTGGAGAATGTGAAAAATTGTTACCTACAAGTTTAGTTTTAGGGGTTTAAGGTTTTCATAAAGGGGGCCCAAATTTTCATTATTTTTGCGATAGGACACACCATTTTCGAGATATAAGCAAAATAAAAGAAAAACGTGAATAAACTACTGAATTTCGTAAAAAGTGCAGTTAACTCTTTCTACTATGCTGCCGTCGTACTGTCTTCATGGAACGTCATTTTTGTCTATTCTTCCGTCGACAAAACCCGTTTCTATGATGGTCAGGCTACGCGTGCAGCAAAAATAAAAATAAAAAATATTAGTAAAAATGATCTTGGTTGTAGTTGTGCTACTGCTATGTCTGTAAACTGCAATATTAAAAACTAAAATATCAACCAGTTTATATTTAGGTACTTTGATATTACGTTAATTGTAAATTTATGGTACCTGCTTACTTGTGTGGATCGACCGGAGGACACGGTGGAGCATACGGTGGAGGTCTGCCCGGCTTGGGCGGAGCACCGCCGTGTCCTCGTGGCGGCGATCGGCGGCGGCGACCTCTCGCGTCTGGCCCTGGTTCAGGCCATGGTACGGAGCGAGAGGGAATGGGAAGCCGTCACCTCCTTCTGCGAAGCAGTAATGCTCGCGAAGGAGGAGGCGGAGCGCGAAAGAGAGAGGCAGTCTCTACGCCCTCGCGCCCCTAGCCGCCGCAGGAGGAGGAGACACCCTGGGCGTCGGGAGTCGATTGCCGACTCCCGGCCACCGTAGGCGCGGGCTTGCGGACGGCGAGCAATGGGCAGCTCGCCGTCCGGTAAGTACCAGGCCCGGGTCGACGGCGCGTCGTGTTCCACGCGCGCCTCAAAGAGATGTCAGCACCATTGACGGGGTCCGATAGGACCGATGCCGGCTGGGGTCGCGGATTGTTCGAAAGAGTTACCGTGGCCCTGGCGCACAGGCAACTGAAGGAACACGGGTGGGTTTTAGTCAGTAAGAGTCTGACACGCCCTTCCGCTCCGCCCAGAGCGGGAGAGGTCATTTGATGACTTCCCACACAAAAAAAAAATAAAAATAAATGGTACCTGCTTACTGCTAGTACTGTGACGAAAGTAAACTAAAATACAAACACGGAAAATAACAATAATATAACGTATATTTCGATCGATTAGCGGAACGCAGCGCGCCAACAAAAGCGACACAGATCCTACTTCGGAGACGTCCGGCGGGCTACTGCACTGCAGCGAAGCGCGCGGGCCACTTTTTTATATACACTCGAGAGCAATGAATCCGGGTCACTTAAAGAATGTTAAAAATCTCGGAAACTAAAAATGATAGGTTAATGCAATAAATTGTATTTAATAGACAATGTAATACTCCTTAAATGAAAGTAAAAAAAATATGAGTCACCATACATTTTATTAACACAAAATTACATAAAGAAAAAAACTGCTGATCTCTCCTTAAAACAAAAATAGGAAACATGAAATTTTTGAACTTTATTACGATTTTCTTGAATTTTAATACTTCGTATTGCCTCCTCGTGCTTCCATTACTGCGTTTACGCGGTTTGGCATGCTGTACACCAAGTTCCTTATACGATTTTGGGGAATATTCTCCCATTCCTCTGTGAGAGCAATTTTGAGCTCACGAAGCGTGATTGGGGGAGGGTTTCGTTGTTTTACGCATCTGCCTAGCTCGTCCCAAGCATGCTCGATCGGGTTGATATCCGGGCTGCGCGCTGGCCACTCCATACGAGTAATGTTCATCTCTTGAAGGTAGTCATTCACAATCCTACCTGTATGAGGTCGGGCATTGTCATGCATAAATATAGCATCCTCACCTAAATTGACCATAAATGGACCAACGTGATCATTGAGGATTTCTTCCACATATCTTACGCTAGTTAAAGAGCCGTTTTCTATGATCACCAGCTCTGTGCGACTTTCAGAAGAAATTCCGGCCCACACAAGTACAGACCCACCACCGTAGGCTACTTTTTCTTCGATGCATGCTTGCTTGAATCTTTCCCCTGGTCTTTGATACACTCTGTGTCTTCCATCGTGCTTGTAGAGCATAAATTTTGATTCGTCGGAGAACATAACTTTTGACCAATCTTCAATACTCCAATTTACGTGGCTCTGGGCATATCTTAGTCTTGAAATACGATGCCCACGCTCCAGTTTAGGGCCGTTTGCAGGTCTAAGGGGTTTTAAGTTAGATTCAGCAAGCCGACGTCTTACTGTCCATGCACTTGGGTTACTTCCTCCGAGGCGTCGAAACTGATTTGTGAGTTCAGTTCCTGTGAGAAAGCGATTTCGAAGCATGGTGTTCACCAAGTATCGGTCTTCTCGTGCTGTGGTACACCTGGTTCTGCCCGTTCCTGGTCTGCGTAGGTTAGAACCAGTTTCTTCGTAACGTCGGAGAACTCTTTGTACTGTTGACAGCGACACACCGACAGTCCTGGCTGTATCGCGCTGACTCCGGCCGGTTTCCAGCATTGTAAGTATTCTGGTGCATTCTTCAGGCGTAAGCGACATAATTTCAGCTTGAATAATGAATATAGAGCACTATCAACATGGTTTATGTACCCACATAAATGACAGATTACAAACAAAAGCAAAACCAAATGCTGTAATTTCGTAGTTCCATCTTCGAAAGTGGCCCTTTTTCAAATTTGATTTTTTTATGATATAACTTTACAATAACTAAGAAGTTTTAATACCTTCATTTAAGGAGTATTACATTGTCTATTAAATACAATTTATTGCATTAACCTAGCATTTTTAGCTTCCGAGATTTTTAGGATTCTTTAAGTGACCCGGATTCATTGCTCTCGAGTGTATTATGTTGCTAGAACAACAAAAAACTGTTTTGAGAAAATTTAACCATAGCATATTCTTCTAAACGTCAATGCCTATTTTTTGACAAGTTTTTTGGGAGTAAAAGTTTGGTCTACTTCAAGTATAACTTGAAAAATTATCAAAAATTTCCCTGTTTTCGCGATTTTTTTACATTACTGGAGCCTGCAAAGCAATAGTTCAAACTGCCTATTAACACAGGCACGATCAAATAGCAAACACAATTCATCAAAAACTTGCCATTAAATATAAATTAATTACTACACCTCCAGTTCCTTACTACAAATATACTCCAGAAACGGTTCTTGAAAACACAACACACAAGCTATACTTTGATCGAGCCATCCGCACAGACAGAACAACACATTATAATAGACCAGACACACAGACGTTGTCTGTGACCAGACATAACGTTACTAGATAAAATTGATAAACCCGCGCAAATTATTGACACAGCAGTACCAAACACACACAACCTACAAAACACTCTAACAGAAAAGCTGTCAAAGTATACAGACTTAAAAATAGAATTAAGTCGAATGTGGCGGTTAGGTAGCGTTGCCATTATTCCTGTAGTACCTACTTTCAACCACGGGTGTCATTCCCAAACAACTGCATCAATCTTTAAAAACCCTGCAGTGCTATTCTCTAAGGATACAGTCTTGCGCGCAGCGCTGCCGCACAGCGACGAAACACGTTGATTCGCCGCTGTTTCGTCGCTGCGGCAGCGCTGTTCACAAGGCTGTGTCCTTAGAGAATAGCACCGCTGGACGTAGCTCCCTCTATCTACTAAACCCTACAGAAAGCTGTTATCCTGAACACTTGCAGAATTGTCCGGGAAATCTTGCAGAACGACAATTATGCTCAAATAGCACACGCACAAACATCATTCAGCACTGCAACACAAAGTCAAAACATAATATCATCACGCTGCATATCAACTATCACTTAGGCTAGTACTTTCAGGGGAGCACTTGGCTTTGGCCCGTGTTACCCTAAAAAACCGGCAGATCAGTGCCGAGATACAAAAATGTATACCAACAAATAATATTATAATAATAATATATTAATAATAATACAACATATTATATTAATCCATATTTCATCATTACGCAATGATGCGGTAGGAAACATTCCGGTGTCTGATTTCAAGGTGACGATTTCATGTGACCTAAGTTTTTGTATTCGGTAATGAATGTCTTAGTTATATGCGTTGAATAAAGAAGTGTTTTTGTGTAATTTCTTTTCTAAATGAATGAATTGAGCAACAGCCTTATTTTTCGACTGCCCCAATCTCTCCTTAAATTGTGGTACGTACTAGTGGGAGTCTCACTTCATATTTTTTGTCATCCAAACGATGTGTTGTTTCTTTGTAGTATTCAATGCACTTTTGATCTTCTGATGATAATGATTTTTCTTCTGTAACATCTTCTATATCCCAGAATTGCTGAAATCTGTCTAAATCAAACTGAACGACGTTGCAGATTAATTTAGTTTTCATATTTCCACACATTATCCAACCCAGACGAGTCTCTTGAACAAGCGGAAGTGATTCGCTTAATCTGCACATGCCCGCTTAAAGAATATTCGAATATACGTCCGCACCCAACAAAATGTCTATGGGTCGGCTGATGTTGTACTTAGGATCTGCTAATACAATTTTTTCCAGAAATGGGCATGCTATCTTAGGGAATGAATATGATGGTAAATATTTTGTTAGGTTATTCATGATGTAAACATCGATATTAAATTGATATAGTTTGATTCTTGAGCTTGACATAGAGTTCAGGTTAACCATTCCTTTGTAACTGTTTTCTGTTTGCCCTAAGCCTGTGTCCAGGTGTGACGGCATACCGTCACACCTGGATCGCTGCAATTCTAGTTGCTGAGTAGCGTTCTTTGTGATAAGAGACATTTGTAAGCCCTGATCAATCAGAGCCCGCAGGATCAGATATGTCCCACCTGCTTTTTGTACCTTTAGCAGTGCAGTGGAAAGCAAGGTTTATTGCATCATATTTTGTTGGGTCACGTGCGTGTTGTCTTGATTTGCACGTTCTTGATTATAACGGATGTTGTTTTGCTGTGTAGAAGGCGTCGAATTACCACCTTGTTTTGCAATTTCTTTAAATACGATTCATAAAGCAATGTGTTGTGAAATTCGTTGCATTCGAGGCAACGCTTCTTTGATAAGTATTCTTTGCCTTTATGATCATGTAAGCAGTTTTGGCAATAATTCAAGTTAGCAACACATTGTTTTTTCTTCATTGGGGAAAAGTCAGCAAATTGTTTGCAAAAAAATAGAGCATGTGCGTCATTGCAGACCGGACAGTTTGGCCAATTGTTTTGCAATGTCCTGTAACTTTGTGAATGCGAAGTAGCCTTATTGCTTGAATATGATTGCTTGAAATGATAATGTTTGAATTCTGATGATTTATTAGTGTTTGAAGAAAAGGATATTTGATTATTGGTCTCCAGTTTTCTTCTACTTGCTTCCAGCTCGTGAACTTCCCCTCTAGAAAGGCTAGAAATTAATTCAACGTGAGCAATTCTCGAGGTTGTTTGATAGCTGCGTTGTTTTCGCTGAATGTGTCCGAATCCAATTTTTGACACAAGATGTGTACGATCAACGGATCCCATGACGTCACGTCTACGCCGAGGCTCTGTATGGCGTTCATCGTTTCATGTGCAGTATCATAGATTCTCATGGATTCGTTTGACATGATTAATTGATGCTTGCTGTGAAATTGGCATATTTAATAAAATATTAATATGCGATGTGATATCATCCTCTTGTTATCGTAACGATGACTCAAGATGTCCCAACTAATGATATAGTTGTCCGAGCTGCAGTGCTGTTCTCTAAGGATACAGCCTTGCGCGCAGCGACGAAACACTTTGTTTCGTCGCTGCGGCAGCGCTGTTCGCAAGGCTGTATCCTTAGAGAATAGCACCGCTGATCGGTAGAAGCTGTATGATACGCTCTACTTCACCTTTCACTTTCAACTTGAGGAACTGCATCTTCTGAACCCCAGATAATGACGGGTTGTTATGAACTGCTTCTGTGAAGATATCCTTAAAAGATGTCCACTGATGGTAACTACCACTGAATGTAGGTAATTCTATTTTTGGCGTAGTATGTTGTCTATGTATAATTGACGACATCTTCTTTTTGATTCCTTTGATATCATCGTTATATGTGCTTTCGTATCTGAGATACATACGATGATACTCTTGATTTCGGTCTCCCAGCTCGATGTCTAAATCCCAATGCTGAGTGTCAGTTTTCGCCCAGCGAGATCTTACCGTATTCAACAGATGATCGGATTCCCATTTTTCCGCTACAGCCGCCATATTGATACTTGAAACAGTATGTTCAAAGGCTTTGAAGTTGCTCATCTGTTTCCTCATCATCTCATCAGTCTTGCTGTTAGATCCCTGAGACTTTAAAGCTTGACCTGAAGGTTGCTGTACAGCGCTTGAGGTAGCTAGAGGAATAGCAGGCTTTAGAAGCGGTGGTGATGGTCTTTTTTCTGTTCAAATTCAAAATCATTTATTGCAAATATGGATAGTTATACAGGTGGATTTTTTGAAGAACAGGAAAGTTGTTAGTGTCACCATATTCTGCACTAGGCATGCAACATTTAGTTCGGAACGTGGTTAGTCCCTAAATTAAAAATTTCAATATCTTAAAGTTCAAAATTACATGTCTATTAAATTGTCAATTAAAGTCAAAGTAAATAATGTCAAAGTTAATCTTTTAAGCTAAAATGTCAAGAGTTATTAATGGTGAAATACGTAATTTATATCATACTTAAGTAATAAACATTATTTAGAGTTTGTCACACAAATATTCATTAACACTATAATAAGATTTTTCCAATAACATTTTTTTAACATAGCATTTAAATATGTCCATACTATTTAAGTCTATAATACATTTTGGTAAATGGTTATAAAGTCGAGGTGCCATCCAAAAAATACTATTGCTAAACAAAGTAGTTCTACTGCTGTCAGGGAAATATATTTTCACTTCAGTAGCTCAAACATGTAGGTTTTGCTGCCTGAAATCAGTGAGCAAAATGCGATTTTGCTCACTGAGTGAGACCAAGTAACTTTTTAATTATTTTTTTCAGAAAGCCGCGAATATCTTATTCAGCTTAGGGTTAATCATACAATTCGAAACATTCACACTCTATCTCTTTCCCGCCATTAGAAAGAGAGAGAGACAGAGACCAGCCCTTTCGAAGTTCCGATTTTGAATTCGACCTCAAAGACAAACACGTTCGGAATTTCGTACTAACTAAAGAAATTTTGCAAAAAGATAATTATGTCTTTTAATGTAATTTATTGAATTTTTAACTTATTGTTGTATTTAAACGAAAATAAGTATTTACTGCAAATAAAACTGATATTTTACATGTAAATATTTATTTCTAGTTTCAATAATGTTACGTAATATATTTTGAATAATAAAATATCATGGGTGCTATTTCCGAACACGTCTTAATTTAAATAAAAGAGCGGGTTACTTTTAACTTGCAGAATTGCAGTAATTTTACTTTTAACTTTTAAAATGTTCCATTTTATTGAATTGGTACCTCTACCTACAATGTTAATTATTTTGATTCACAATAAATAGTTATTTCAATTTATTCCTGTTTATTATTTTATCTCCTAATGTGTTCTCGCTGCTGAAGTGAAAAGTTATGTGTGTTACACGAGAGCAAAGTTTTTTGCATCTCGTGCCTTTGAATCCCTCGCCACACTCAGGATTCAACTTTAGAATCACTCGCTACGCTCGTGATTCAATCTTTGAATCCTTCGCTTGCTCAGGATTCAAAATCAGCACTCGCAGCAAAAAACGACTTTGCTCTCTTGTTGCACAAATAACTATTTCACTTCAGTAGCTCAAACATGTAGGTTTTGCTGCCTGAAATCAGTGAGCAAAATCGCATTTTGCTCACTGAGTGAGACCAAGTAACTTTTTAATTATTTTTTTTCAGAAAGCCGCGAATATCTTATTCATCCTTGGGTTAATCATAAAATTCGAAACATTCACACTCTATCTCTTTCCCGCCATTAGAAAGAGAGAGAGACAAAGACCAGCCCTTTCGAAGTTCCGATTTTGAATTCGACCTCAAAGACAAACACGTTCGGAATTTCGTACTAACTAAAGAAATTTTTCAAAAAGATAATTATGTCTTTTAATGTAATTTATTGAATTTTTAACTTATTGTTGTATTTAAACGAAAATAAGTATTTACTGCAAATAAAACTGATATGTAATATGTACATATTTATTTCTAGTTTCAATAATGTTACGTCATATATTTTGAATAATAAAATATCATGGGTGCTATTTCCGAACACGCCTTAATTTAAATAAAAGAGCGGGTTACTTTTAATTTGCAGAATTGCAGTAATTTTACTTTTAACTTTTAAAATGTTCCATTTTATTGAATTGGTACCTCTACCTACAATGTTAATTATTTTGATTCACAATAAATAGTTATTGCAATCTATTCCTGTTTATTATTTTATCTCCTAAAGTGTTCTCGCTGCTGAAGTGAAAAGTTATGTGTGTTACACGAGAGCAAAGTTTTTTGCATCTCGTGCCTTTGAATCCCTCGCCACACTCAGGATTCAAAATCAGCACTCGCAGCAAAAAACGACTTTGCTCTCTTGTTGCACAAATAACTATTTTTTATTGTTGCGTTGACTTCTATAATTTTTGAAATAATGCAAGTTGCGTTTTACAAAGACTACGACTTCCAATATACATATATAAACATGGTAGTGTTAATATTTTTAAGCTTACAAAAAAGGGCTTACAACTATCTGTTGGTTTTAAACTACATATTGCGCGGATACATCTCTTTTGCATTTTAAATACAGCTTCTTTTTCAGTAGAATAGCCCCAAAACATAATGCCATATCTCAACAAGGACCCTACGTAACCATGGTAAGATGCTAAGACCGCACTGGTACTGACCGTTTTTGCAAGCATATACAGGGTTATTTGTAACTCGACGTATTCCTTGCAGGTCGTCATAGTAGGGTTAAAATGCAACAAATTAAGCCACCAAATGTTCTACCGAAATTCAGTATTTTTTTTGGTAAGTTTTGTCTGACATAAATAAAAATAATTAAAAATAAAATGTTTAATTAGTGATCTTTGCCAAACAGTTAGGCATTTTTGAACTTTTAATTGTGAACAAAGATCTGGTATGGCATCAGCTATGATAATAACTTAAATTCCAGTAAAGTCGCGTCGTAAATCGTTTTTAAATTGGATTTTTCTTAAAAAAACTAAAAATCTAACTAACTTAGAAACTACCGAATTTCGGTAGAACATTAGGTGGCTTAATTTGTTGCATTTTAACCCTACTATGACGTCCTGCAAGGAATACGTCGAGTTACCAGTAACCCTGTATAACGCATAGGACTGCTGACTTAATTTGAGACACAAGCTTTCCAAATGTGACTTCCAGTTTAGGTTATAGTCTATATGTAAGCCTAAGAATTTTGTGGTATTGATTTGCTCAATCTTCTGTCCTTGGGAATAAACATCGACGTTTGTTTGTTTGCCATTTGACGCGATTGATGACTGTTGATTGACTGCTGATTGTTGATTTGTGACGCGCACGGGTGCCGGCGCTGGCTGGATCACAGCCTGGTGACCAGCGCGGCGCGGGCATCCGTGCGTGCCGTCACTGTTTTGTACGACGCATATTTTTGGATCACTATCCATTACAGATTGAATGTGATATTAATCGAATTTGTCAAAAGACTAACACCGTAATAAATAATAGTGTCTGTAGTACTGTTGTGTGGGGTGACCGTAGTAGTAGCCAAATAGTGTTGTACACGAATTTATGTAATACTAAATTAAGAGATTTAGATTTTCCTCAAGAGTTCCGTTCGTGTGCAGGCAAAATGTGTAATGATGATAGTCACAAATTGATATTAAGAAATTTGTACTTAGATATTGTGAATATTCTATCGGAAGCTGCTACGAGTAGTTATATAAATAAGCACAGTAAACGAAGGTCTGTAGGTACCTGGATGGAACAAGTATGTGAGTGAAGCTCACAGGGGGGCTCGACTTTGTTTTCAAATGTGGCTATGGTACTGTTACTAAGCCGACCCCGTTTGTCTTTTTTTTAAAAAGAAAGAAAAGACAATAATTCTACTGTAACCACTTTAATTCACCAAAGTACAAAAACACAGACACACAAGTTCTTGAATACTATTATTTTAGTAATGTCCCTCTTAATTGCTCCCTTAATCTGGGCACACTAGATTACACGACAACGTCCAGAATCTAACTGAATTATACATTATTTCTGTTCACTAGGTAAAAATGCTACATCAGTACTTTATTAAAGGAAAAGTACACTGTTTATAAGTAAAAGCTGACTTAGGCTCTATTGCCTTGTAATAAGGGTTATAACAGCTCCCCCTTTTAAACGAAGCTTTATCTCATCAAGATGAAGCGAAGTGAGATCAAAGATGTAGCTATTAAGAGAGACACTTTACAGCTTATATTACCTTAAATATAAAAGTTACATAATTTTGAATGAAAATTGACAATATAGTAAATTAATAGTTTTACATTACATTAAAAGTTTAGGTTTCTATTTGACGGAAATTTGACTTTATTAACCTTACTAGTGGATTTATAATTTGGGTAATGAATAGGCAAAGACTGAACTGACTTATTGTCTTCTTCAGAAGTTGAAGATACTTCCGTCATCTCAATACTATTTGAAATTTTGGACTTGCGTTTGGTATTTTGATTATAACATTGATTAAATATTTGCACGCAGCATCCAGCATTAGAAGAATTTTTGTTCTTAAAATACCTATATAATTTATAAACTAGGTATAAAAATAAACACACAATTAGAATACAAGTAAAAGTAGAATAGTAAGGGCCATATTTGATAAAATGAGATTCCTTTTCTATATTTTTCAACTCTTGTTCTAAACTATCCATTTGGTGAGTTGCATATTTGAGAGAATCTAAGTTAATTTTACTCAAAGAGATTGGCGACAAATGTGGTAAACTTTTATTGAATATGTCCTTTTTGCAGCAGTCATCTGCTGTTATATCAAAGCTTATATCTAAAGGAGACTTAGTAAATAAAGAATAAGAACTAGTCGGTATCAACTGAACAGTTTTAGAATACCCAATACAATTAGGCAATAGTTTTACAATTCCTGTACCTGTAATTAAATGGTCATTAATATTTTCATCACATTTAATAGTCAATTTATTTGTATTTGATTGAACATATATCCATTTGTTATTTCTTAATTTTTTGCCAAATATCAATCTGACCATATAATATTTTAGCATTGCATTCTGTAGGTAATGACAATGTTACCTCAGTTAAGATTTTAGATTCACAATTAGGGTAACTTATACATGAGTATATAGTATCTAATTCACAGATAGAGAAGTTACTATTTATTATTTTACATTTATCAAGAGTGTCCAACATAGCATAATGCATCCTGTCATCACTTAATGCAATATAAGAATTAGAAGGTTGAATTAAAGCAAATGTATTATGTGAGTCATCGTGAGGTGTAGGAAGTGGTATGTTTTTATAGGTCATGAACTTATCAGGAGTGATCAAAGGGATCTGTAATATAAAAATGACTTTATTATTGTAATAATAGGAACTAAATTCGGAAACATCAATAATAGAATGAATATTTTGAATAGTTAAGGGAACTGGAAAATCTAACCTTTTGCTTACTTGACTACTATGCTTAGTTAATTCTAAATAAAGATTTAAGGGACTTATAACACTAGGATGTAGTACATTAACCTTAGAAAATAAAATAGAATTTAGTGTAGTATCTAGTAAATTAGTTATAGCAAGTAAAGAACCTTCGATAATATTAAGGAGTTTGTTTAACTTCGAAGTATATAGTAATAGGTTATCGGTCTTCGTAATTTGAGAAAATATTTCATTCATCTGGTTAATTTGGGCGTTTAATTTTATCTCATTTTGATTAAGTTTGTAAATAGTAGTGTTAAAATTATTTATAGTAGACTTGACAATGTGAATGTTATCTCTCATTAAATGAAACATTTCTGTTTCACTCTTTTTGCATGATTCAATTGCAGCATCATATTTTCGGGCGTCATCTGCATCTAACGTGCCGAAAAAGAACTTTAAGATTTCACCTCCGAATTCTAAAGATCGTTTAACTTTACTTGTCAATTGATTAGAGACGATATGTGATAATGATTGCAATTTGATAGAACTAGACTGGATTAAAACTTCGATAGGGTTAGACATGTCTTTGCATGTACCTAACTCATGTGGTTGAATTTTGTTGCACAAATTTAGAGTATCGTGTAACAAAGATTCGATTTTATTAAGATAAGGTTCTAAAGAAACTAAATCTACGTGGGTGATCACTTTCCAATGATCAGTATAAAAATTAATATTAGTAGTAGGTTCAAAATAAATCCCGGGGCTATGATAGATTGGGATGATGCTTGATTCGGTGCGGCTGAGGCATAAAGTGCCATGGCAGCATGTTATTCTGAAAATAAATATAGTACATAGGTTAAGAAATAGAAGGCTTGATTTCATTGGTATGGTATTTAATAGCCTTACGGCCTACTTGTAGGGTTACATTGTGTTTGTTATGAACTTTGATAATTTTATAAGGGCCTTTCCATATAGGCGATAAGGCCTTACGGAGCCTATGATGATATTTGAGATAAACCATATCTCCTACCTTATAGGTAACGTCACGGGAGTTTGCATCATAGTATTGTTTTGATTTTTCTTTACTGTTTATAATGTTTTGAATGGCTTTCTCGCGACTAAAGCGCATTCTATATTGTAAAGCTCGAATATATTCGTTGTATGTATTACCAGAGCTTTCATATAACGAGTTTGGAATGGATGGTTTATAACCATATAATAACTCGTGAGGCGCAAAATTAGTCGTACTATGCGGTGTAGTATTATAAGCTAGAATTGCAGTGAATAAGTAGCAATGCCAGTCGTTCTGATTCTCGTTAACAAAGGATTTTAGGTATTCTTTTAAAGTAGCATGTGAACGTTCAAGAGCTCCATTGGTTTGTGGATGATAGGGAGTAGTAAAAAGGGCCTTGACTTTTAGTATTTTGGTCAATTGTTTAAATAATTCGGATGTAAAACATGTACCTAAATCCGTTAGAATGGTTTTGGGAAAACCGAAAAGAGACATAAAGTGGACAAGGTTTCTGGCTATTTCTTCACTAGTAGCCGTAACCATTGGATAAGCGCTAGTAAATTTAGTTAAGTCATCTTGTAAGGTTAAGAGGAATCTATACTTTTGATAGCCTGCATCGGGTAAGGGACCTACGACGTCAAGGGCCAATCTTTCAAACGGCCTGGTAGATGTGGAAGTTAGTTCCATCGGAGCTTTATTTGATTTCCTTAAAGGCTTATTAATTTGGCAAAGCTTGCATTTCTTTACGTATTGTTCGATGTCAGACCGCATGCCATTCCAATAGTAGGCAGCTTTAATACGCGAATACATTCGTTGTGACCCTGGGTGACCAGCTATAACAGAGTCGTGGTTTTCTTTTAATATTTTAGGAACTTCTACAGGAGTAGGATAGATTAATTGGTTTTTATAAATGTGAACCTTTATGTTAGTATCGTGGAAAATATAGGAAATCATATTATATATTTTAGTATATTTAAGCTTTGAAAATGGGTCTGTGAAATCTGGTAATGCAAGGTTGGTCATATTTTGGCAATCAATTAGTGAGTTTCTAAGCTTAATTAGTAAGCTATAAACATCTTTATAATTAGTTTCTTCATAGTGATGTACTTTTGTAAATAGAAAATAGTAGGTTTTATTTTTGCCATTAACACATTGTATTGTAAGTGGCTCGCGTTCGGTATTTAGTAGATCAGCAGAATTATCGAGCTGCGATAATATTTCTTCGCAATGAGGCATAGAGTAGTCAAAGTCTAAAGAGACTGGACAAGCAATTGTATTTAACTTAGATAAGTGTAGTCCTTGAATACACTCTTCGATGATGGTATTTGGGACTGGGAGTTGATTCGTAAATTGAGCCTTGAAATACTGTTCGTAAGAAAAATTATTTAAATTGTTAACGTCAATAGCGTTGATAGGGCAACGGGATAGCGCATCGGCGTTAGAATTGAGACGACCTTGTTTATAAACGATTTCAAAATCGTATTCTTCAAGTTTGAGGCGCCAGCGAATGAGTCTACTACCCGGATCCTTTACATTAAATAGCCACACGAGGGGCCTATGATCTGTGTTAATAGTATGCTCAATAGCATTCGTGAAGGTTAAGGGTTCACCTTCGACATGAAAAATATCTGTGTAATGGGAGCAACATTCTAAAAGAGTCCTTTTCTCTTCATCATTTAGATGAGAGCAACGGATAAGATTTAGTACTTTATTTATGCGATCACTTTTCGAACAAGAGATAGCATTAATATTATAAGAATTAATCAATGAACAGTCAAGTTCAAGGGGCGTCGCTGTTACGTGATAATCTTTTATTTCAATGTCACACTCTGTAGTGTTTAAAATGGTCACGTTTGTTTTCCCATTCGGTTTAATTGAGACAATACAATTAGCGACATAAACGCCTTCACGTAAGATATGATCTAGTATGAGAGCTTCATTGTTGTGATAAAGGTTGGGAGAGTAATTTGACACAGTACACTCGATAACTACTTCAGATCGAGCTGGAATGTTGTATGAAGGTTGAGTATAAATAATAGGAATGGAATGTTTTAATATGGAAATTGATTTTGAAGAGTAATCGATGTTTGTTTTAAAATAACTGCAAAAATCGCTACCGATTATTCCATCATAATTAATAAGATTGATGTCATCTTTAGTGACATGAAACTTGTACTTATGTATATTACCCGATAAGTTGAACTCCATTTGGAAGGTACCTAGAGTTTCAACTGGAGTTTCTGAACTGTTAATGCCCTTTAATTTGACAGTTTCAGTAGATAGACTTGGAAGTTTTTGTAAACAGGACTCTTTAACGATACTAATGGTTGATCCTGTATCAATAAGGAAACATAACTGTTCGCGAGCGTGATTAGTATGTAGATAAGTATGAGGTAAAGCTACCTTTTTACAGTAGTCATTAATTTCGTATATAGGTTTAGAATTAGTATAAGATGCTTGATTTTTTTCAGTACATAAGTGACATTTTGTTTTATCACTAGGCGTAGTAGAACTTAGTTTAATTGACTGAGACGAAGATTTGGTAGGACTCATCTCTTTTGGATGAGATGCGAATTTAGTAGAACTCATCTCTTTTGGATGAGATGCGAATTTAGTAGAACTCATCTCTTTTGGATGAGATACGAATTTAGTAGAACTCATCTCTTTTGGATGAGATGCGAATTTAGTAGAACTCATCTCTTTTGGATGAGATACGAATTTAGTAGAACTCATCTCTTTTGGATGAGATGCGAATTTAGTAGAATTAGTATAGGAATTAGCATGGGTCGTGTCATTTAGAGCTCTGTTTGATTTTGGCAGACACGGTAACAAAATCTCGCTTAGTTTAAATTATCATCATTCATTTTAGCCGTACTTTCACACGTGTGTGTAGGTGCGTCATTAGAGTTAGTAGGTGCCGAGTTACGATCACGTTGTGCATTGTCAGCGGCTTGCCGTTGTTTCATATTATATTGAAGCTTGCGACATTCTTTGATCACGTGACCAACATTTTTACAATAATTGCAAGTTTTAGGGTTACCTTCGAGAATAGTATTAGAATTAGGAGGCGGTGAATTATTGAAAATCTTAGACTCTCGATCATGTTTTTTATTCTTAAAACATTCTGATGAATTATGACCCGGCTTGTTGCAAGTAGAACACTGTTTAGGAGATTTTAGATTAGATCTAGATAAGTTATATAATTTTTTTTCATCAATAGCATACTGTATAGCTTCATTCAAATTAGAGGGATTTTTACAACGGACAATAGTCGATATGGAAGGGTTTAACCCTAACATAAAGGTGTTTAGGGCAAGGTCCTCCATGGCTGCTATTCTGCCAGGCAGTTCCTTGTCATTTTTGCAACTATAATGTATGTCTGACTGTATACGAGTCAATATTGACTCCACCCTTAAAGAATAAATAGTGACATCCTCATTGGATAATTGCTTACAGTGTTGCAGATCTGATAATAAATGTGTGGCGTGCTTTTTCTCCCCGAAAGTAGCCTTCAGGAAAGTCTTTAGCTCCGACCACAATGAAAATGACTTAAGGCTGCATGCAACCTGTGCTTTACCTTCTAGCTGTGAAATGACATATTTACATAGCACAGTTTGTTGGTCTAGAGAAGCCAAAGACATGGCATTCTCACAATTTGTAAGAAATGCAGGGAGGGTTTCCCTGTCACCATTATAAGGTTTTATAAATTTGGTTAGAAAAGATAGTATAATTTTGTCGGACATTTCCTTTGACTTAGGTAACTCTTGTTTAACAGACATAAAAGATTATGATGTGTTGGACAAAATTAAGTTAACAGTTCAGTAACAATTTTAGGATAATTAGAAATAGAAAAGATAACACAACTAAAATCAGTGAAGATAGAAAAGCAGTATAGTGTTAAACTATTTAAAATTATATGTACATCGAATACAGAGACACGAATTCAGAGACACTTTGAATTAGAAAAATGGTAGTTCACAAGAAACACTCACAGTAACACGATAATTGCTGACACCTGCATTATCGGGTGCGCAGTGGGAAATCGGAGTCCGGAGTCACGTTGCGCTGTGACGTATCGGAATTGAACTTTCACACGGTTGGTTGACTGTGGAATTTCTTGAGTTTGAAGGTTGGTGAGTTAGACCTGGGGCTGCTGGTGATGGTGATGCCGTCTGGAGCGGACTCACACTATACAGTGGAGGCTGGCTGTCGTCCAAGCGTCGATGTGGCTGGAGCGGGCTCAAGCTGAAGGGCTGAGGCTGACCGTCGTCCAAGTAGTGACGCAGGCTTGACCTTGGGTCAAGTCTCACTGTCGGTCAATTGAACGGGGGCTGTAGGTTCGGGATACCAGTGTCTGTTTGACTCAACGTCGTAAGACTTCGTCTCTGGCATCCCACTTCTGACACCAATTTGTTACTAAGCCGACCCCGTTTGTCTTTTTTTTAAAAAGAAAGAAAAGACAATAATTCTACTGTAACCACTTTAATTCACCAAAGTACAAAAACACAGACACACAAGTTCTTGAATACTATTATTTTAGTAATGTCCCTCTTAATTGCTCCCTTAATCTGGGCACACTAGATTACACGACAACGTCCAGAATCTAACTGAATTATACATTATTTCTGTTCACTAGGTAAAAATGCTACATCAGTACTTTATTAAAGGAAAAGTACACTGTTTATAAGTAAAAGCTGACTTAGGCTCTATTGCCTTGTAATAAGGGTTATAACAGTACGGTAAACCAAAAACAGGAAAAATGTATCATGATATGTGTGAATCGAGAAAAATATTCAAGTCTAAATTGAAGTTTTGTCAAGACAACGAGCAACAGATTAAGATGAATATTATTGCTGAGCAACACAAAAATAAACAATTCGGGAAATTTTGGAAATCTACTAAAAAGCTCAATCCAAAGTCGGGCCTGCCTGTGAGTGTCAGTGGTCTACATGACCCACACGACATAGCTAATGCTTTCCAGCAGAGTTTCAAAGTGGACCCACCTCCTGTACCTCCTGCGGTGTCTCAGATGCTCGAGACTGGGACTCAAGGTGATAAAGTTAGATTAAGATTCCAGGCAAAGGAAATATCTAATGTTATTAGTAATATGTCTAGAGGAAACTCTCCTGGACACGATAGTCTCAGTATCGAGCATATGAAGTATCCACTTGCCGAGGGTGCTTGCTCTGTTCGTCAATTTGTCACTTTCGCATAGCTACTTACCTGAGGAGCTCATGCGTACACTGGTTGTTCCTATAATAAAAAACAAAACAGGTGATCCGTCGGACCTGTCGAACCACAGGCCTATCTCACTAGCCACCATAATTGCTAAGGTTTTGGACAGCCTGCTTGATAAACAGCTGGGGAAAAATATACATTTACACGACGCACAGTTCGGCTTTAGACCAAACTTATCAACTGAAAGTGCTATTTACTGTCTCAAGCAGACTGTTCACTACTACACAGCAAGGAACACACCTGTGTACGCATGTTATTTAGATCTCTCCAAGGCATTTGACCTTGTAAATTATAATGTTTTATGGAGCAAACTTCACAATGTTGAGGGGCTCCCTTCTGAATTAATTTGGTTGCTTAAATATTGGTACAGTAATCAAGAGAATACTGTTCGATGGGCAGGCACTTTATCTGAAGTGTACAGGTTGCAGTGTGGGGTGAGGCAAGGGGGGTTGAGCTCGCCACGCCTCTTCAACCTGTATATTGATGGTCTGATTGAGGAGCTTAGCGGCACCGGTTTCGGATGCTCGATAGACGGAACATAAATAACATAAGTTACGCTGACGATATGGTGCTGTTGAGTCCCTCAGTCAGAGCTTTAAAGTGTCTTTTGAATATTTGTGAGGCGTATTCGGAGGCTCATGGGCTGAGATATAACGCCAAAAAAAGTGAATTTATGATATTTAAGTCGGGAAAAAAACAATATCGTGCGCCCGTGATCACTCTTTGCGGCACACCACTTTTACAGGTGAGTAAGATTAAATATCTTGGTCACTGGGTCACCGACGACTCATCGGATGATATGGACATTGAGAGGGAACGAAGGGCGCTGTCCGTGCGGTGTAATATGCTCGCTCGTAGGTTCGCACGTTGTACAAGAGACGTAAAAATTACTTTATTCAAGTCGTACTGCCAGACACTGTACACGTGCGCGCTATGGGTGAATTATACGCATCGCGCGTACAGTGCCCTTCGCGTCCAATATAACAACACCTTCAGGGGAATGCTGGGGCTGCCGCGGTGGTGCAGCGCATCTGCCATGTTCGCAGAAGCACGCACACAGGATTTCTTCGCTGTGATGCGCACGCGCTGCGCTTCATTGTTGAGTCGGATACGGATCACCTCTAACGTTCTCCTGAAGACTTTGTCTGAACGGTGGGATTCACCAATGCTGCAGGCGTGGATGGGGTGGCACTCTCTTTGCAACAGAAGATGAGTGGTTCTCCTTTCATGCCCGATTAGTTTAATATTTTACGTACTAACATTTTCTTTAAGACTGTAATACTAACAAAATGGAACCTGATTTCCGAAATAAACTATTATTATTATTATTATTCTTAAAAGTCATAATTTTTGTGGTTAAGTTTATTTTTAATTTATTTGATGTCAGCCATTCTATAATAGTTAGTAATGTATTTTCTACTTCTTCTTTTAGTTTAGACAGTTCTTTACTGGAGAATACAACAGTGGCATCGTCAGCAAACAAAACAGTCGGATGATTCGTAATGCGCGGCAAGTCATTCACATAAATTATAAATAAAAGTGGTCCTAATACACTGCCTTGCGGTACCCCTATTTTTACTTCTCTATATTTTGTTCTCTTTTAGTCTTAGCACAAATCTTTGTGATCTGAGTCGATTGTCTCCTGTTCCTTAAGTAGGACTTTATTAGATCATAAAGCACAAGCACTGCCTCTAACACCATAAGCAGACAATTTCGATAACAGTATATTGTGGTCTACATTATCAAAAGCTTTGGTAAGGTCCATATATAATGCACAAGCATGATTCTTATTATTTAAATTACGCATTACTTAATTTAAAAAATTATAGACTACCATATCCATCGATTTATTTTTTCGAAACCCCGATTGTTCATCTGCAAACAAGTTATTCTTATCAAAGTAATTATAAATATTATCATGTATTGCTTTTTCAAATACTTTTGAAAACACTGGTATAAGAGCTATAGTTCGATAACAATTTACGGACAGTCTATCTCCCTCTTGAAAAGTGGTTTGATTATTGTTACCTTTAATTTATCAGGAAATACACCACGAGTAAAACATAAATTTATAATATGACTAAGAACAGAACTAATTTTTAAGGCTACATATTTTAGTACACTTGTACAAATGCCATCATATCCAGTGCTTTTGGTGTTCTTAAGATTTAATATCAATTTAAGTACATCACCGGGAAGTATTGGATACATATACATAGAATTAAGCTGAGTATCAAGACTGCTTGGTGTGCTAGGTGGCAACTCTGAATTTATATTTTGTTGGCTGATGATTCTGAATAACTGCTCTGATTTTCTCATATCTCTCCTGCGTAGTGTCAAATTGCTTCAAGAGAAGTAAGTATGCGATCTGGCATATTCAATGCTACACCATCTTATATGATTCGACTCAAACTCTTGCCAGCATGCACCCAATTTTTCTAACCTTCGGCGTATGTAGTCCCGAGGTTTTGCGATCGGAGCCATGTATACTTGCTCTATCTGATTGAGTAGTTGCTGTTGTTGGGCGAGAACGTCCTCCAGTGACGACATGTTGTTGATAGAAATGATAAATGGAACGATCTTACTTGATTGTCCAAGCGGGAGCTTTGTTGCTCACCAAATGCGGATCCCTGTTGATCCCTGCTGATTGCTGCTGCTGCTGCTGCTGCTGCTACTATGTACTACACTATTGCTGGCAGTACACACACCTTCACTGTTAGTTCGCTTGAAGTCACTAGTGAAACACTTTACAGTACTTGTTTGCTACACTGATATGTACACACGCGACATCCGGCTCGAAGGACCAAAAAAGTACGGGTAAAGTACATTTAAATGACAGACTGATTTGAGTTCAACATGTGTATTGAGAAAGGATAAATGATCGACCCGGGCGTGTGCTATGCAACTACTGATTCTGACCTAATTATGTGTATATTTTAGTCATTCACTGAGCATCGATGTTAGCATAAAAACGATACAATTGATATGTACGGGTTTGCTCGTACAGTGTTCTAATGATAAAAGTTACATAAATAATAAAAAGAAAGTTTGTTATGACCTATTTTGGGCATATATTAAACAATTAGGCACTATGTACGTTTGACTCTTCTTATCTATTATTGAAAAAAAAAACAAAAAAACGTGAAAAATAACGTGAAAATAATGTTTTTATTTTTCACTTTTTGGTTGTGGTACCTACCCCACATACATTCGTATACCACTTGATATGTAAATAACCGTGACAGGAAATTAATATAACATCATCAATATAAACTAAGTGGAAAAAATACGCATTATTAGGGATAACTCAAAAACTACTAGTCAGTACTTGATCAAATTTAAATGGGACCACATGTGAAGCACCAGCTTTCAAATAAAAAAAGAATCACCTCAATCGGTTTACCCATAAAAAAGTCCTGAGCTAATACGCATAAAAAAAAAACAGTCGAATTGAGAACCTCCTCCTTTTTTTTAAGTCGGTTAAAAAGAGTATATACCTGTACATATCTAGTACTAAGTCTTCGGGTGTAAATTACCTGCCTCTAAGTAGCGCTTCCAGAAGACGACCAGGGACGTCTTGACATACTTACTTTACCTTTAGAGGTACAAATGTCTTTTTTAGGGTACAAATAGTACATTATGTAGTTTTGAAATTGGGGACTTGATTGCGTCATCTTGACGCTCACAGTTGTTCGGCAGTGCCCGAGAGTGAACAAATGATTTTATGACTTTGCTATTATAAAAGTTGTTCAACCCCTTTATACTTAAATTTTTTGTTAGACCTTTTATGTTTATGTAGAATGTATATGAATGACTGAAACCAAAAAAAAAAGTGAAAAATAACTTTAATTTCGGAAGTCGGTCTTGTGGTTTTGTATTTTCGTTTTTAGCCATCGACTTCCGAAATTAAAGTTATTTTTCTCTTTTTTTTGTTTTTTTGGAAGTCGATTGTTTTGTTTTTCACTTTTAGTTGTAGTACCTACCCCATACAAATTCGTATACCACTGCTTGATACTTGATATGTAAATAACAGTGAAAGGAAGTTATTAAAACATCATCAATATACAATATGTAACAAAAACCCTGTTGTTCCTTTAAGGGACGTATACATTTAACTACAAGCATAACATTGATGAAATTATAATTTAAAAAAACTAAGCATTGGCTAGTCTAGAGCTCAAAATCAAATAACTATTAAAATCGACACATTCAAAAAAATGTTTAGGGTATCTGATTTTACAAGTACATCTTTATTTCGCTAAATAGCCTACGAGCTCGGCGGCTTTCTTTGAGGCGTCAGAAGATGCCGCCAATAACTACCGCGGCGGCGCTCGGGCCACGGGTCGGTAGCACGTGCCTACCTACCCCTTTACCCCGCCACCCGCCGAATGCTGCGAATTACTTCCTTAGTCTCCCGCGCAGCTTACTTCCGAACGGATGTTATTGTTGACCTACGTAGTGAGTGACTTGTGTTTTGTTTGCGTAAACGTTGAACATGTCTTATTCTAACGTAGAATATTTTAATATGTTGATGTGTCTTGGGAAATTGACTGCAATTATGCAGAAGCACCGCAGACTCTACCAAGAACGTTTTCCGAGTCTACCATTACCTTCGGCGATGGCATTCCAACGTATGCACATGCGTACGTACAATACCGGCAGTGTGCACGGACGAGACCAACATCGAGCTGACGCAGGCAGACCGATGACTCGAGAGAGTGACATCGAGGAGCAAGTCTTGGACTTGTTTGAGCACGATCCAACGCGAAGTACGCGCTCAGTGGGACACGAACTCGGAGTAAACCATATGCGCGTTTGGAGAGTACTCAAAGAAGATGGCCAGCACCCATTTCACTATCGTCGCGTCCAATCACTACTTCCCTCCGACTATGAGCCAAGACTAGAAGACAGTAGATGGGTACTCGACAAGATCGAACAAGATAGTGATTTCTTGAGATGGATACTGTTCACCGACGAGTGCTCATTTGTCAGAACAGGTGTATTTAATTCGCACAATGAGCACGTGTGGTCGATCACAAAACCGCATGCTATTAAGCCAAGTCACTTTCAGCATCGGTGGAGGATTAATGTTTGGGCTGGAATTATTGGTGACAAAATTATTGGACCATGTTTTTTAGACCAAACAATGAGCGGCGCCAACTATCTTCGTTTCTTGCAAGAACATCTGAGTGATGAACTTGACAAAGTAGACCTCCATATCGTGCGACGTATATGGTTCCAACATGACGGCGCGCTGCCACACTTCTCCCGCCCTGTGAGAACCTATTTAGATGCTGAATACGGAGAGAGATGGATTGGTCGCGGTGGTCCCATAAATTGGCCCGCAAGATCACCTGATCTGACGCCTTTAGATTTTTTCCTCTGGGGCACTGTTAAGCAACAGGTGTTCAAAAAATCGTGCGATACGGAGGTCGAAATGCGTTCACGCATAGTAGCAGCATTTGACCACATCAAGTCCGATACCTCCGTTCTGCGAAGCGTACCTACGTGAGAATATTATTAGGCGTTGCAAAAAATGTGTAGAGGTACAAGGTGGTCATATCGAACAGCATCTCCGTGGCCGTCACATGACGGCCACGGAGATGCTGTTATCATAATAAATTAATGCATTAAAATGTAAGTAGGTACATAAGGTTTTATGTGACAGACGCGGCGAATTTGTTTTTTGTAATGTAGTGAACTCAAAACTCAAACTCAAAGCATTTATTTCAATTAAACCATTTACAGGCACTTTTGAATTGTCAAAGAGTCGGTCAGTTAGTCAGAAAGTTGAAGCTAGTTGCCCATTCCAAAACGTAGATCTCTATGGAGAAGAACGGGCAAGAAACTCCAAGGACACTCTTTTTAAATCAAGATATTACAAAATCCTGGGTACATTATTCGTGTTGCTTCTATATGCGAGAACAATGAAAAAAAAATATATAAAAAAACAATTCAAAATATAAGATTAATAATAAAAATAAGCCGTGGCAGTTAAGAGATGACCAGTCTCAACTGACGGCGCCCGTTCACGAACATGACGCGTGGATCAGCACCATCCAGCTCAACCATTTTGTAGGGAACCGAATGATCCAACACACGCGCCACCAACAGTGAGACATTTAAGTGAGCATGACATAGTCTCTACTGCCATGCTGTCAAGTCAACATAATTATATAATAAACGAATCCATTGTACTCACATTTACAAAATTGCAATATGCTTCTAAATTATACAAAACTATAGTTTACTATGTATTTGAGTGTAGTGAAGTGAAGTGTTAAGTGTAGTTTTAACAATTATTAATTGGACCCATTTTTGCAAACAAGAACCAACCCACAGTTTGAGTGAAATTGAGTTTAGTACATAGATGGCGCTCAAATCACGCATTCTATCTTCCCAAAAAAAATGGTTCCTTTTTACCGACTAACAACAGGGATACAACACTGTCATATGCGGAACCAATCCATTTTGGCCACCTTTTAAAAAACTGTAAAGAACTATACGGCATGGTCCCCTTAACACTTAGTAAAACTAATTGTTAAACAGACCCATGATCCTTGGTACCTTTACAACTTAAGCATATTAATTATGCAAACCAGAACCAATGTTCGTTGGTTCCATCTAGCATAAAAAGTTACAATATTTTTATAACTAAATAGAACCAAGAAGTTTGGTTCTTGTTTGCATAATGCAAATTAGGTTAGTCTTGAAGGAACCATGTAGCATAGTTCTTAATAGTGTTAAAATTCAGCAGTATTTAAACGAAAATAAAAGATCCATGTAGCATAGTTCTTGATACTGTTCAAATTCAGCATTATTTGAACAAAAATAAAAGATCCATTCTTTTCGCTGGTACCTTTAATGAATAACAAAATGTGATTATCCTTTTATAAAATGGTATCTAGCTATAATTCGCTACTGAATAATATTTTTGCGTTTGTTTTTTTTTGTTTCGGACACACTAAAAGTACACTGGCAACACTATCATTATACAGTATTTCTGTTTGCGACTTGCGTCTGCGGCTTCGTTTTGTTAATGTTCGGTTCGTTCGATAGTTAAAATGTTTAGAAAAAATGTTAGTGCTAGAACAAAAGCGCTTCTTAGTGCCTGCTTATTACAAAGTTCAGATGATGTAGATAGTGACAGTAATGGTAAGTAATAATAAAATTAACCTGTTCATTTTCAAACCTGTGGAATTACTTTTATTTTGTTTATAACCTCAAAAAGTGGTAGATTTTTACTTGAAACTAACATGATTATGGTAAAATAAGATAGAGAATGGTATGATCAACTTTCTACCCATATAAGTTTTAAAGTTCCCCGTATCTAGGAAGTTTCTTTTCTATGGTTTAATTTTGTCAAACCTAATTTCTATCTTGGTTTAATTTTGGTAGGCAGACACGGCTACACATCAAGCTATACATTTCCAGTATAAGCTGATCTCGCATTTTGTAGGATTTCCGTACAATGAGAGGTCAGCGTATACTGGAAATGTATAGCTTGATGTGTAGCCGTGTGTACCTACATATTATATTTTTGAACGTATGCCTAGCGGCCTGTCAACCAGGGCAAGTCAACACAATACAAACTAATGACTTTTGTAGATACAACTAAACATGCAGATTGTATTACACAACATCATTGATTTGATTATGTTGCAGATGTTATAGAAGCAACTCCAGAAAGCAGTCCCACGAAGGTGAATAAAGGTAAGTACTTATTCTAACACATTGCTAAACAATTAACGGTTAGACAGATTGGATCAGTCTATGAAACTAAATTAACTCTACCTATTGAAAGCTTATATAATTTCCATTGCATTTTTTACACAGAATTAATTACCTTTAATGAAAATGGTTATAGTAAAACCCTGTAATAATTATGTCATCTAGTTCAATAACATGACGCATTTTTTTTATATTTGCTTATTGTTTTATAAGTGCATTTTTTAGGGTTCCGGACCCGAAGGGTGCCAAACGGAACCCTATTACTAAGCCTCCGCTGTCCGTTCGTCCGTTACCGTTATAAGAACATAGCAAAACCGCTATAACAAAAATAAAATAATGAATGATATAGTTGCTGCCAGTTAAGATCGCAATGGCGGTCATTGACCCACCTACATTTATTAAAGTTCTTAACTTTGAAATGCAAAAATAAGCCTGTTCATGTCTTGGATCGTCATGTATCGTGATCTTCAACATTTTTTCTAATGAAAAACGATACACCGCTATTGCGATCTTAATTGTCACTAACTACAGGTTACTTAAACGGGGTATAAGGGACATCGACGCGAAAACGATTACCACGTAATCAGTACATCATCATCATTCTGAGCCGCCCTACACAGAATTTTTTATCGGTTATTAAAAAAAATCAGCTGTTCCATACTTTTTGAACCGATGAAAAATTTCTATGTGGCCCCGGTTCAGAATGATGATGATGATGTACTGAGTACGTGGTAATCGTTTTCGCGACGGTGTCCCTCCATCCCGTATAGTATAGCTTTACGAAAAACAAAATGTCAGAAGATAACATTTTTGTTTCTTCTGCAGCTTTGCCTGTTGCTGATGCCGAGCCGCTTTTAACTGCTTTGACAATTATTAATGATGAGAAATATGGTGAAAGGAGCATAGAACCTCCAGCTTATTCCCCCCTAACTCCTCGACAACCGAAAGTACCTGGTGAAAAGAGCATAGAACCTCCAGCTTATTCCCCCCTAACTCCTCGCCCACCGAATGTGCCTGGTGAAAGGAGTATAGAATCTCCAGCTAATTCCCCCCTAAGTCCTCGACAACCGAATGTACAAATTCTTATGTCTCCAAAACCACATTGTTCAACAAAAGAAAACATTCCAAACAGTCAACTTTCATCTTCACCATTGCAACCGATGTCGCCAGAGACAACAGAATTATTTAATATTTTAGCTGACACCCTTGATAATGAAGACTTCAACATTAATAGCAATGAAAACGCTGCATTAGGTTCACCGATTTCTTCAGACATAACAAACATCATGAATAGTGATGACTCCGTACAGGACCCAGACTTCGTTTGTCAGAATGAAAATGGAATATCTAGTGATAAAAGCTCTGAAAATTCCGTATCATTGTTAGCGTCAATAGAAGAAGGCCCTCAAACTGCGATAGAAATACTGGATGAAACTACATCAAACCATAACACAACCAGTCTAATTTTGCAAGAACAAGATATTGAAACTGAGGCATCATTCCAAGGAAGACCAAAAAGGGGTAGAAAAAGATTATATGGTGGAGACTTAAGAGAAGACCGAAAGAAGAGAAAATATAATAATCTAAGCTATGTAAACTCGAAGAAGCAGGTAGTCGAAACTAAGGTATTCATTGACTACCTATAGCTGTAATTGTTCAAAACAATGTCAAAAAAATGTATCAACTGAACAAAAAATAGAAGAATTTAATAAATTCTATTCGTTTGGTTCATATGTTGCCCAAAATATGTATTTGATAGCATGCATTAAGGAAAAACCTAAGAAACGAGCATACGTCACGACTGCGCGACATCATTTAAAGAGAAACAACAAAACATATACCCGGGAATATTATTTGAAAAATATCCTAGTCTGCAAACAAATGTTCTTGAATACACTTCAAACATCATCTAAAAGAATAAACACAGCTCTTTGTAAAATGCGGAATAATTGCCTGAAAGATATGCGTGGGTTACAAGCGGGTCATAATGTTGCATCAACAGACAGTGAATTGTTTCTGGAAAACATAATTAAGAAACTACCGACTTATATATCACATTATCGCCGAGCCAAAAGTAACGACGCAAAGTTTCTCACATCGGACATGACTTTACCCAAAATATATAATCTATATAGTGAAGAAGCTAAATCAGCTGGTCAAGAAGTGCTGTCTTACTCTAAAGTAAGACATGTGTTTGTCACAAAATTTAACCTGCGTACCAAACCCCTTAAAAAAGACACATGCAACAAGTGTGACTTCTATGAAAGTAAAAAAAATCAAGCATCGGAAGAAGAAAAAAGGAAAATCGAAGAAGACCACAAAAAGCATATCGACAAAGCTAAATGTTTGCAACAACAACTCAAAAATGATATAAAACTGGCAAAAGATGACCCCACAATAGAATGTATGACTTTTGACCTACAAAAGACGTTGCCTCTTCCCAGGATACCCACAAATATTGTTTTTTATAAAAGACAGCTGTGGGTATATAATCTGGGTATCCATACAGGCAGTGATGACCAAGCGCATTGTAATGTTTGGGTGGAAGGGGAGGCCGGCAGAGGATCGCAGGAAGTCGGTTCGTGTTTAATAAAACATATCACAGAAAGATTAAAAGATGGTGTTCAAAGTTTATTCCTTTGGAGCGACTCCTGTGGGGGTCAAAATAGAAACATTAAACTGACCTTAATGTTGAAAGCATTACTGAATGATCATCCCACTCTAAAAGAAATACATCATCGATTTTTAGAATCTGGCCACAGCTTTTTACCCAATGATACGGATTTTGGGCGGATAGAGTGTTCTCTTAAGCACCAGCAACGATTGTATACCCCAGATGATTACATAGAGATCATGAAAACCTGCCGAAAAATTAAACCAATGATTGTACACAGGCTTACCAAAGAAGACTTTATGTCATCACGCAATTTAGAGACAAAAATCACAAACAGAAAGAAGGCAGTAGATGGATCTAAAATAAGTTGGCTGGATACCAAAGAAATAGTGCTTAAGAAAGAAAAAATGTACTCTATTTTTATGAGAAACAATCTGGACGATGAGTTGAAGGAAGTTAATATAAAGAAAAATATCAGAAGCAGGACCGTGATAAAAAAAAGTGATATGGACTTACTTTGGCCTACAGGCAAAGCCATTTCTGAGGCTAAACTGTCAGATATAAAAAGTATTCTGCATCTTATACCAAACGACGCAAAAGATTTCTACAAAACCCTGACAAGTATCAACATAGAAGATGATATCGACGGCTTTACTGGGCCTATCGATTTTGAGGTAGAAGGCGATGATAATAATAGTGATGACTAATTTTAAGGGTTCTTGCTTCCATTTTAAATGTAAGAAAATGATTCAGTTACTAATAAATGGCATTAAAAACTATTTTTTATAAAGAATTACTTTTATTTTTAGAAATATCACAACAATGAAATCTTAGGTCCATTTTGCAAGAAGGAACTAAGCAACACAATATGTTTTTGCAAGAAAGAACCAACCAGGCCCTGCAGTCTCGACATTGGATAGCGACAAAAATCTGTCGCTAAGTCGTATCGATGTCAAATTCCTTGAATAGATTTTCAACTTTACTTCCAAAGCATAAGGTTGAAAATCTATTAAACAAATTTGACATCGGTTAGACTTAACGACCGATTTTTGTCGCTATCTATGTCGAGACTGCAGGCCCAGGTTTTTAACGATTTACTATAAACTACAACTTCATAAAATTTATAAATCTGATATTCCTAGATAGGTTACAGTATCCCACATAAGGTTAAGAAGTATTAATTCATTAATATACTCCGTATGCATTTTGCACACTCTGTTTACAAATGTTTCGTTTTCTCGAAACCAACCTGCTGTGTGTTGGTTCTTGTTTGCAAAAATGGGTCCAATTGTGCATAAAAATACCGTGTAAACCAACATTTTCAAAGATTCATTCGTTAAAGTGATACTGATAAACAACAGCTGATAAGGTCACGAACTTTTGTAGAAAAATAGGTAGATAAGCGGCGGGGGTGCACCGGCGCGGCGGCACCGATCAAAGAGAGTGGCGGGAACGTTCTACCTCTTTCTGGTTTCGCGTCATCATGCAGAATTGCAGAGGTAAGAAATCGGTTAAACATTACAAATATTAATAATGAAATATTTATTTTAATTATTAGTGTCTCTAGGGTGTGTCTACACCCTTCGCGCTAGACTGTCAGGGCCCCGTTCGCACATTAAGATTGGCGACGGGTATACAAGCTTAGGGCTCACCCATAGGCACTCAACCTCCCTGTCTATACCCGACAGGGAGGGTGTGACACATCCCCGGGCATTTCCACCCGGGGAGTTAGGCATAGGGAAGATAGGAGGGAACCTTCTGTTCCGCCATCCCCCAAAACCAACCCTCCCGCACCCCCAACCATGGGGGATGCTGTCCTTCTGACGTTCCTTAGGGAGGTCCTCTTAAAGGACCCCGAATTTCTCGCCAAATATGGCGCCCGTTTCGCTGCTATGCAGCCCCCCACCCCCTGTCCCTCCGACACTCCAGCCATCGCTAGCTTTAGCGATGCTCTAGAACCCCCCTCCCCTCCGTGCTCTATGCCCGTCATAGACTCGGAGGATTCCTCAGGTCCCATGGACACTGAAGTAGCCTCCATCAAACGCCCGGTCACTCCGTATCCTTATGGTACGGAGCCCCAATTCTCCTCAGCCTCCTCGTCCGAGGATGACGGCTTCCAAACCGTCACCTCCGCCGCTAAGAGGAAGAAGAACGTAGTCTCTTCTTCCCAGGCAGGGAAAACCCCCAAGATAGGCTCCCCCGCCGCCCCCGTGACACCGACCCCCGTTGTCCCCGCCCCGACCGCGCGCCCCGCTCCCTCCGCCGCCGCGTCAACCCCCCCCACCCTGTCTAAGGCTTCCGATGGCCAATCCAAACAGGCCCCCTCTCCGCCCCCTGTGTTCATTCAGGACAAGGGGAAGTGGACCGTCGTGTCCAAATGGTGCGTCGATCTCCGGATCGGCTTCACCAGTGCCCGTGCCACAGAGCAGGGCATCAAAGTCCAAGTCCCTAACTCTTCCGATTATAGGGCTCTCACGAAACTCCTCCGAGATAGGGGAGTTTCGTTTCATACTTACTCCCTTCCGGAGGACCGACAGACCCGCGTGGTCATAAATCGCATCCCTAAAGAGATCGCAACCTCTGACATAAAAGACGACCTTCTGTCGCAAAACGTCCCCGTCGCGGAAGTGCACCGCATGCACCGCGCCCGAAGCGGAGAGGCATACAATATGATCCTTGTTGTATGCCCCGCCGTCGAGGGACACCACCCGATCTTCACTATAAAGTCGATTTGTAGCCTTACTGGATTCGATATCCAGAAGCCGCGTAAAACTGGCATCGTCGGGCAATGCCACCGGTGCCAACTCTATGGCCATTCCCAGCGGAATTGTCATGCGACACCCAGGTGCGTCAAGTGCCTGGGCGAGCACGGCACTTCTGACTGCTCCCGCCCCAAAGACAGAACTTTGTGCACGGAGCCACCCAGCTGCGTGCTCTGCGGGAACTCCGGGCACCCAGCCAACTACCGTGGCTGTCCCAAAGCCCCCAAATCGACCGCCCCTAAGCTGACGAAGCGTACCGACGCCCGTCAGCAAAGGGAAGCCCCCCCCTCTCAACTTCCCGAGCGACTGAGTCCCCAAAGACCCAGTCCTTGGCATCTCCTGCACCACCAACAGGCCTTCCCGGCCTTGGGGCGCTATCAACAACCTCCCCCTCCTCCCATCCCTCCGCTGATGGACCCCCGCATCCGTGCTCACGCACCCGCGCCCGCGCCCGCGCCCGCGCCCGTGCCCGCGCCCCCTCGCGCTAACCCACCCCCGGCTCCTAAAGCCGCTCCCCCCCGCGCCGGTCGCACCCCGCCCGCCCGCACCCACTCCTCCAGTGGTCGGGCCTAACCCTCTCGACGCGTTCAATGTGATCTCGAGCACATTCCTCGTCTTCCTCACCCCTCGCGCCCGAAAGATGGCTAGCGAAATCGTCACAGCAAGAAATTCCTGTGACCTTTTCGCTATCCAGCAAATATACAATGCGTATCCGGAGATTACGCAAACCCTGATGACCTTCTCCAACCAACCTAAAATCAATTAATGGATAAAGGAATCATTGCGCGTATTAAACCCCGATCCCTCAGACTGGGGTATTTCAATGCCAATGGCATCATAGGTCAGCGTGACGAAATCGCGACCTTCCTCCGCGATCACAATATAGACGTCCTCCTCGTACAGGAGACGTTCCTTAAACCCCATCACCGTAGGCCGTCCATCGCAAACTATCGCGTAGTCCGCAACGACAGGATTCGGTGTCACCGGGGCGGTACCCTGATCTACTACAGGGCTTCGCTCTATTGCATCCCAATAGACCCCCCTCCCCTCTCACGATTAGAAGTGTCTATATGTCGACTAGGCATGACGGGTCACCAGCCGATCACTCTGGTGTCGGCTTACCTCCCCCCCACCAATACCTCAGAGAACTTTCAATTACTGACTGACGACCTGACCCTCCTGCTCGGCTTGAGTGACTCCGTTATCATAGCGGGCGATCTCAATGCCAAGCACACCGCATGGAATAGTGCCGTTATCTCTACCCGAGGGAGACACTTGTTCGACCTCAGTCCTCTTCTTAACTTCGACGTCATCGCCCCGATGACCCCCACCCACTTCCCCGCTAACGTTGACCACGCCCCTGACGTGCTCGATGTAGCACTCCTAAAGAATATCAACCTACGGTTGGCCTCTATAGAAGTGCTACAAGAGCTAGACTCTGACCACCGACCAGTCGTAATGAGACTAGCCCCTCGCATAGGTCTCCCCGACCCCGACCAACCCCCCCTCACGAGAGTGGTAACGGACTGGAGGTTAGTAAGCGAACGCCTGAAAGCCAACACGTCCCCCCACTTAGACTCTATCCCCGACCTCTTCGACTCAGTCGCAGACACGACGGCCGCGATCGGCTCGTTCACAGAACACGAACAATCCGTCCTGAACGATTGTTCAAGGGAAGTTCCAGCGATAGATGACTATCGCTGGAAATTGCCGGACGATGTACGTGAGCTGTTGACCGAGAAGAACGCGGCCGTCCGTGCGTACAGCAACTTTCCCTGCTCCGCGAACCGAACCCACATGCGCTACTTGCAGCGAACTGTAAGGAACCGCGTGGCGGAAGTACGTAACGCGGGCTGGGACAAGTTGCTGAGCGAACTAGAGCCCACCCACCTGGCATTCTGGGAGCTTCAGAGGAAACTCAAATCCCGAGAAGTAGCCCCCATGCCCCCCCTGACCCGCCCTGACGGCACCGTCGCCTTCGACGATGCCGACAAGGCCGAATGCCTCGCCGATAGTCTAGAGGCCCAATGCTCGCCCAGCACTCAACCAGTAGACCAGGCCCACCTCTCTGAGGTGGAAGCCGAAGTCGAAAGGAGAGCTTCCCTCCCCCCCGTAGAAGACCCCGAGTTTCCTCTGCCTCCCGTCACTCCCGACGAAGTGCACGATCTCATAAAGGGTCTAAAGCCCCGCAAAGCCCCCGGTTCGGACGGTATCACCAATAGGGTGATACAGCTCCTCCCCGCTCATCTGATCATGCTCATGACCACCATCTTCAATGGTGCCATGAGCAATAACATCTTCCCCCAATCGTGGAAACAGGCCACTGTCATTGGTATTCCCAAGCCAGGCAAGCCCAAGTCCGCTCCCTCCAGCTACCGCCCCATCAGTCTGCTCAACGTCCTCGGCAAAATCTATGAGAGGCTTATTTATAAGCGTCTCAGAGACTACGCCGAGACGAAGGGCCTCATTCCCAACGAGCAGTTCGGTTTTCGAACCCAACACTCGTGCGTGCAACAGGTCCACCGGATCATCGAACACATAAGCGTCGGTTTCCAACGCGGTTCTTTGACCGGTGCCGTGTTTTTCGATATAGCGAAAGCGTTCGACAAAGTCTGGCACGACGGCTTATTATATAAGCTGTACAAACTTAAAGTGCCAGATCGTCTCGTGCTCATCTTACGAGACTTTTTGTCGAATCGCACGTTTCGCTATCGCATCGAAGGAGCGCTATCCTCCCCCCGCCCAATCCGCGCCGGAGTCCCTCAGGGCTCCGTGCTCGCCCCCCTCATTTTCACGCTATTCACCAGCGATATCCCCAAAAGTAGAAAGGCTCAGTTGGCTCTGTTCGCAGACGATACGGCCATTTACTACACCGGCTTCGGCCGCGACTCGATCTCTCGCATTCTCCAAAGCTCAGTCAACCAACTCGGTGACTGGTTTAGGAAGTGGAGAATCGAAGTCAATCCCGATAAGAGTCAAGCGGTGTTCTTTTCGAAACCGCGACTCAGACCCCTCCTTCCCCGTCCGCTGACCATGTACGGCAAGCCTATCCCTTGGGAGAAGCGAGCCAAATACTTGGGCGTCGTCCTAGACCAGCACCTCTCCTTCTCGGAGCACATAAAGCAGGCGCGCTCGCGCGCCGCTTTCGCTCTCGGTAGGCTCCACTCCGTCCTGAATGCACGCAGCAAATTGTCACTTAGGTGCAAATTGCGCATTTACACAGCGTGCATTCGCCCCATCATGACCTATGCGAGCGTAGTATTCGCACAAGCGAAGCCCCATCACATCCATAGGATGCAGACCCTCCAAAACCGGTTCCTCCGCAGGGCGACCGGTGCCCCTTGGTTCGTTCGGAACGAAAGTCTCCATCTCGATCTTAAAATCCCGACCATCAGTCAGTTCATGAAACGCCTATCCAAGCGTTTCTTCGACTCCGCCGCCACTCACCGCAACCCTCTGGTTGTCGCGGCCGCCAGTTATGTCCCCTCCCGAATCAGTCATACCCGCCGTCCCCGGCATGTCCTAGTCGACCCCGATGACCCCATAACCCTCCTCCAGGAGAGCAGTAGGGCCACAAGTACAGTGCACAAACACAGACCGCCATCGTTCCGACCTCGCCGACGAGGTCCCACGCGACGACCCCCCCGCATCCGTTCCCCCCGTCCCCAGTCCGATGAGGCCTCAGCCCGCGCCGTAGCTGAGCCTGTAGCTTTAAACTCCCCGTTTAATAATCATGATACTATAAACCCTTTGATCCAGCCCGTCCCCAATATCGCGCTGCCCTCTCCCGATGACGCCCTAAGCCGAGGTCCGTACCCCACAGGGGGTGCCCTTAGCGTGCGGTCATCTATCATTTAAGTTTTAAATTTTTCCGCTCCTGGCTGGAGGCCTTTTAGAGTAAAATCCGAAAGGCAACCACAGGACAGACCGGTTAAGCAGCCACGACCCCCAGTGGTCAAAACTGCGAGTTGCCAATCAAAAAAAAAAAAAAAAATTTTAATTATTTTTGTTGAAGTTTTTTATAAATGACTTGCGTTATTACGTATGTATACCGATTCTTAAAACGTAGGTAGAAGGAACAACAGGGTTTTTGTTACATATTGTATACCAAGTGGGAAAAATAATTATTAATGATAACTCAAAAACTACGGGTCAGATCTAGATCAAATTTATATGGGACCACACGAGAAGCACCAGCTTCGAAAAAAAAAAACATCAAAATCGGCTCACCTAGAAAAAAGGTTCTAAGGTAACAAATAAAAAATAAAAACAGTCGAATTGAGATCGAGAACCTCCTCCTTTTTTTTGAAGTCGGTTAAAAATAAAACAATGTAATACATATGGTAATAATTTATTTAACATAAGTCAGTATAGAACTGTACCATGATTCAATTTAATCATTTTTTCATTCCGTTTGTAAAAAACTTCGTGAACATCATACAATAAAAATCTTACACAGATAATAGAATAAGTTTTCATTTGGTGTCTTTATCGATAGGATTTATTTAAAGTTGCTAGGTTTTTTAATAGGACGGTATAGGTATTTATCTATTTGTGAATTAAATACCTCTTAGTAAAACAGTCTGCTCATTAGTTTTTGTAAGACCTACGAGTTTTAAGGGCTTCTTTTTCAAATGAATAAAAAATTAAATCGGTGTAAGTACCTATATGAAAAAATACGTGACGTTGCATAATCTCCTTTCTTTTTAAGTTGGTTTTGAGAAACGGCAGGATGCAGTGCAGTTTAACAATTTTATTATAATCGACTACGTCTATATTATGACTATGAACGAGGATAACAACTACTTGGCTTAGCCTAAAGATAATAATTATGTACATTTGCATTACTTTGTTAATTCTTTTCGTTTTGAATTATTCGTATCGAGACGCGACGAAGACGACGAGCGTGACGTATTCTCGTATTATATTAAATCGAAATACAAGATATTTAATCGATCCGACGCGAATGTGAACGGTCAGAACGTCGATAAAAAAATATAATTCATATTTCGCTAAATTATTATATACACAATTCGAAAAATAAATTACACTATGGTTCGGTTCAGCCGCACGATCACAGGTCGAGCGGGTCGGGAGCGGGCTGGCCTCCCGCCGCAGCCAACGTGCTGCCCGGCTCGGTCAGATCACAGGTTGAGCGGGTTAGGAGTGGGTTGGCCTCCCGCCGCAGCCACCGCGCTGCCCAGCTCGGCCAGGCGCGCGTACTGGCGCAGCGAGCGCGGGTCGCGGGTCGCAGCCAGCAGGACCGGCATGCGCGTCACGGCCTCCTCGGCCCACGCCTCGGCCAGGCGCAGCTCGTGCGCGGCCGAGGGCAGGCGCAGGCGCGCGGCGCGCGAGGCGCGCGACATGACGGCGGCGGCCGTGTAGGCGTCCACGGCGGACGCGGCCAGGCGGTTGAGCACGAACTGCTCGTCCACGATGCCGCGCCCGTGCCGCACCAGCGCCGCCTCCACGCTGCGCCCGTGCTCCAGCACGCAGCGGCCCAGCTCGGCCGCCAGGGGCCGCAGCTCGGGGGCCACGTGCGGGGCCAGGTCGGGGCCGCGCGCCAGCCCCACGGCCCCGGCCGCGCGCCGCCCGGCCTCGCTGAAGATCAGGCTCAGGTGCGCCGTGGGGTTCTTGAAGGCGCGCTGCAGCTCCTGCAGGTGCGAACCCGCGAACTGGATGCCTGCGGGCATGGGGGAGGGTCAGTCGGGTCCGCGATGCGGCCGGGTCAGTCGGACCCGCGGTGGGGCCGGGCAGGGAAGCGGGTCAGTCGGGCCCACGGTGGGGCCGGGCAGGGGGGCGGGTCAGTCGGGCCCGCGGTGGGGCCGGGCAGGGGGCCGGGTCAGTCGGGCCCGCGGTGGGGCCGGGTCAGTCGGGCCCGCGGTTGGGCCGGGCAGGGGGGCGGGTCAGCCGGGCCCGCGGTGGGGCCGGGCAGGGGAGCGGGTCAGTCGGGCCCGCGGTGGGGCCGGGCAGGGGGGCGGGTCAGTCGGGCCCGCGGTGGGGCCGGGCAGGGGGGCGGGTCAGTCGGGCCCGCGGTGGGGCCGGGTAGGGGGGCGGGTCAGTCGGGCCCGCGGTGGGGCCGGGCAGGGGGGCGGGTCAGTCGGGCCCGCGGTGGGGCCGGGCAGGGGGGCGACACTCACCTGTGAGCGCCACGAACAGGCGTAAGATGTCGTTGGTGCCCTCGAAGATGCGGAAGATGCGCAGGTCGCGTAGCACGCGCTCCAGCCCGGTAGCCTTCATAAAGCCCATGCCGCCCAAGATCTGGATGGCCTCGTCTACCACGGTCCAGGCCGAGTCGGACGCGAACACCTTGGAGATGGCGGCCTCCAGGTGGTAGTCCTGCGCGCCCGAGTCCATGTTGCCGCTGACCATGTAGGCCAGCGACTCGGTCGTGTACTGCAGCAGCGCCATGCGCGCCAGCTTCTCCTGGATGGTGCCGAAGTCGGCGATGCGCTTGCCGAACTGCACGCGCGTGGCGGCGTGCTCGGCCGCCACGCGCAGCGCCGAGCGCTGCGTGCCGGCCAGCGCCGCCGCCATGCCGAAGCGCCCGTTGTTGAGGATGTTCATGGCCACCTTGAAGCCGTTGCCCACGCCGCCCAGCACGTTGGCCACGGGTATCTTCACGTCCTCGTAGTACACCTCGGTGGTGTTGGAGCACTTGATGCCCATCTTGTTCTCGGGCGGGCCGGACGACACGCCGCCGAACGCGCGCTCCACGATAAACGCCGTCACCTGCGCGGCGCACGCCGTCCGTTAATAATTAACTGAATCACGACTGAGATAGAGTTCAAAATAGCATGCAACAAGTGAGTCCCGGCGTATGTTCGAGGATATTTCATTCAAAACTTGACAGCAAAGAACATGCTCGAGTATTGAATGAAGTTGAAATGGTGGTGTCAAATGCTTTATTATGAAATAACATAGCAGCCCTACAGTCAAATTAAATAAGCTACAAAAAAGCGATCGTGGTAACCACAGGAATTACGTCACTAATGCACTATCTGTTACATTAGTATTTAGTCTTGTATGCAAAAATAGACCTTATTGTTAATAATATGCAACAGACATTCACCCTTAATTTTATGGCCACAAAATTTGTATACAAATATAGTAGTATTTTAATTGTTTCAATGGTATCGCGTTTGGCGAGTTTTTTCCTTTAATAAAAGTGGTTCCAATAGAGACAGACTTGGAGGTGGAACTAGAGATCGATCGGCACCTTATCGACAGTCTTGCCGTCCTTCTCGATGGGCGTCTGCGCGAACACAGTCATGATCTCGGCGATTCCTCCGTTGCTGATCCAGATCTTCGACCCGTTGAGGACGAAGTGTTTCCCATCGGACGACAGCACCGCGCGCGACCTGCACACAACACTCGTCAGACTCACGCGACTCGCTCGCTCACTGCACGTCACACTACGCACTTGATGGAGCCGGCGTCAGAGCCCGAGGACGGCTCGGTGAGGCAGAAGGCGGCGTACTCGCCGCCCGTGACGCGCGGCAGGTAGTGCGCTTTCTGCTCGGGCGTGCCGAACAACAGGATGCCTTTGAAGCCAATGGACTGGTGCGCCCCCAGCGTGATGCCGACGCCCAGGTCGTGCGCGCCCACCACCTCCACGAGGCGCGCGTACTGCGTGTTGCACAGGCCCAGGCCGCCCAGCTCGGTCGGCACCTGCAGCCCGAAGGCACCCAGGTCCCACAGCCCCGACAGCGTGTTCTGCTCGATCTGCGAGTCCGCGTCATTCTTAGCAGGGTCGTTCACCTGCGCCACAAAAAATAACCAATGTTACTTACAGTGATTGAGCTGGTTAAGCTATCATTATTTTGTTTGTTGTTGTAACGATAAAGTGTGTGCGCCTGTAGAATGACCCATTAAAAGATGTATAAAATTAAGGAAAATAAAAGTGTCTACCAGTGGCTTCTTTTAAACCGACTCTTTGAAAAAAAGGAGGAGGGTCTCAGTTCATCGGAATAGTTTTTTTTTCAATGTACGTTCCCTGATTACTCTAAGATGGCTGGACCGATTTGGAAAATGCTTTGTTTGAAAGAGTATACTTCCCAGGTGGTCCCATTGTCATGAGGTCTGATGGTGGATGATCTCATGATGGGATCCTGGAGAAATCGAGGGAACTCTTCGAATATTATAGGCACACCTACAGCGATTTGGGTATTTTCTACATAGCAAGTAGTGGTATACCAATTTGTGTAGGGTAGGTACAACAAAATAAAAGTGAAAAGAAAAAAAATCTTAAAAAAAAAAAAAAAAAAATTTTTTACCTGTATTGTCCTAGACTATTAATAAAAGAGCAGATTTAGTAGAAAATTACTGGCTTTCCAATTTTCTCTTTGCTGCTTTCTCCCAGTTTCCTTTTATTACAATATTTGTGAAATAAGTTGATTCCTGTATTTAGGCAATCAGCAGCTGCGCAAAGGGTTGTATTAAATAATTATTATTCGTAAAAGAAGTAGGTAGCTTGTATACAACAAAAAATTATGGAGGATACAGGTTGCAGTCAAATTCCTGGCATTTAGTAGTGACATCTGAAGTGAGCTCTTGGTAGTTTTTATCGCCAGTGGCGAAAAATAAATAATCAAAAACAAATTGAATAGGTGGAAACTAGAAGTATGTGGAACTTGATTGAGATGGTACCTCTTGGAAGAACTTCTCAACGGGCGGTACGAGCTCCTGCAGCATCTGGCGCTGGTCGTCGGTCAGCGGCTCGGGGAAGGGAAACACTTGCGCCGTCTCCAGGCGGCCGCGGAAAAGGTTCAACGTGAACGAGCCGCTCTCGCGCGGAGCGCCGCGCTTTTCGGCGGGCGCCGACCGCGCCTCCGTGGCCAGCCATCTGCAGCTGTCACATTAACGTCTCATTCATAAACTACACTCCTTTCACACATATTGCACCTCTGACAGCAGCAACCCAACAGCAACCTTTTTGCAATGAGAATAAAGATCACTGGGATTTTGACAGTGATGTACAACAGAGGTAAAATAACTGTGAAAGGACTGTATGATGCTGTTTGAAAAGTACCAAAGGTGCCAAATGCCAAAAACAAAGCCAAAATTCAGGTGTGAACATACTTTTGCAATAGTTCTTTCAGACACTATGACTGATATCAAATGATGATCCCAGTGAGAAATCTTCACTTTTGGATTTTCCTGAAATATGTATAAGTAGCCACAACTACTCAACTGACAGCCACTGTCCTCATTTACAACCTTATTAGATTTGTGCAGATGCTCAAATACTATGTATGTATAACTACAAATTCTAAGGTTGCAATAAACTTACTTATTATAATAAACTCATTACTAATTATTATGCAATCTAGATACATTATGCTAATATGTTTTGCAGATCTTTTTCTAGCTGAAGACAAGTTCTTAAAATTTCAGCAAAATTAATATCAAATGCTAGTGATGGGATTTTACCCAGTAAAAACCCAAAAATGGGTAAATTCGAGGGAAAAACCCAGGAAAGTGCCCGATTGGTGAAATATTCGGGTTTTTTTTAAATTTATCTTATGTAATATTTAGGTACCCATACATTAAATAGTACATAGTTTTTAAACTTTGTCACTACGAGTTAAAGCTTGCCTAAGTTAAAATGACGTACTCCACTACCACATTTTACTTATGTACACAAGCAAATTTAAACTATGAATAAGTGGGTCATGTGATTGATGTGATAAAGCGAAAATTTATGTACGAGTAACTTTCAGATGGTACGGAAAATAATAAATAAGTAGAGATGGTAAGGTAGTATAGAAAAAAAAAATTTTTTTTCTTTCTAATTCATAATATTTATTAAATAAAGTTAACTAACTGTGCAAGTTCTGTCTGACAAAGTGATAACTAACTTTATTTATTTTTATAATTAAATACATTATACTTAGTGCAGTCTAAATATAAAAATAATGAAATAAAAAATAGAGTTTATTATATGGTCAGGTATATGTAAAATATAATTGTCATCCGCTATTGGCGATTATTTATTGTATTAGTGTACATAGTGAAAATACCCGTCTATTGGGTATTTTCCCACATAAATATCCGGTATTTACCAAATGGGTATTTGGGTGGGTACCTGGGTATTTTACCATCGGGGTTTTACCCACCGCCCATCTCTAATCAAATCACCCAAGACTAACCCCTACAGGATGTGATAGAACTTTTATTGCCTCGTTTACTCTGAAATCAACACATTTTTTGTGTTGATTTTTGTTCTTGAGTCTAGAAATAGGATTTTGTTTAATGTAAGTATGCAATGAATGGTATTTTAGCACATGAGCTACTGGATGCTCCGAGTTACAAGTTCCTTAAACTTCAATCATTTCTACTAATGCTCACGTCCTGTACACAATATTTTACTTGTTCTTTATTTGGATCATTTTAATCTAACTTCCTTCAGGTAGGTAATGTTTTCAATAATATGTAATTTGTAGGTATACTTTTGCCAGTGCAGCCACGCAAGAGTGTGAAACACGACTAGTAGGAAGTAAAACAAATAGAAAAAAGGCAAATGAACATATTTTGTCAATGATGGAATTTTTGGAATTAAGAACCAAGATGAGAAGGAATATTCTGCATAATCTCGTGCAAATGTTGGCCCATAGAGTATAGTAACTATAAAGTGTTGGCCGTATTCCGAGATATTATTTTGACACGAGAATGTCATTTGCCTATAAATAATGAGGTTAAGGTACAAAGTCCAAGGCAAGTGTGGTGTGGACTATGGAACAACAAGGCCATGGCAATGAGTGTTTTGACTAGATCAAGTGTTGTCTGCTGGCTGGTTTGAATAGTTACCTCTGCAAGGGCAACGGCAACTGGGTTGATTTTCCTGCTACGCAACGATTGGCACACGTTAAAAACTTAGCACCCTTCATTTTAAAGTTTTATTTTAGATATTATTGTACTAAACACAGCTTTAAATAGTACAATTTCTAAAAGACTAACAGATCATTATCTGTATATTAACAAAATAGTAAAATAAATTAGCAAAATAAAACGGACAACACACAGACTACTAAAGAAAAAATAAAAACTTATAAAATCAACCTCGATACTGAGTAACTATGTGTAACTGCGATCACAGATAACTATATACTAGTCGCTGCGATTCTAACTAGTCTCAGCACAGAACATATATACCCTGACGGGTTGAACAGGAACAGTTTTTTTTTTTTAAATGTATTTTTATGGCCTGGTTGCTAAGACCTTTTAGCCAAGTCTTTAGTTTATTTAATTTCCTTCACAAAATTTCTTCGAAAGTGTTTTTAATATATTTATATATTGCTCGATAACAAGTCTTATTTCTTAATAATTCTGTCAAGCGGCGGGAGGTATTATTTAGCACAACACTTTCACTACACAATTCACTTAATTCACTCGCTAAAATCAATCTGTCTAACATATGATTTTGACAGTCAAAAAGCAAATGATCAACGTTTCCAATATTTAAACCGCAACTTGAACATTTGTTGTCTTGAACAATACCCAGTCTTGCTAAATAAGCAGGTATTTTGGAATGGCCAAAGCGGAGTCTATTTATCGTAGTTATGAAGGGTCGACTAGCTGTTCTCAGTTTATAATACCACGTCTTAGAAGGTATCTCCTCTTGAATATTTCCGTACCATCTACCTTTTGTTTCTTGATCTTTTTCCAAAAACTATCCCAAAAAGCATATATATTTATTCCTATTTCAGTATAACAGTCAGTGAATGGAATTGCAGAAGTTAGGCACACATCTAATGAATTGATCCCTTCATAAGCAGTCTTATCAGCTATTTCATTTCCAGTTATACCCTTATTTGAAGGAACCCATATAAAGAAAACTTCAACTCCTTTTTGAAGGTAATTGTATATTAATTGTTTAATATTATATAAAATATAGTTACTTTTAAAATGAATGTCATAACTTTCAAGACTTTGAATTAAGCTAAGTGAATCTGTCAAAATCAAAAAATATTTATAGTTATTTACAATAGCAATACGCCTAAGAGCTTCAAAGACTGCATATGCCTCTGCTGTGAATATGCTACAAGTTTTATTAAGAACAAAGCTTTGAGCAAATCTTATCTGGGGATCATAAACTGCACTTCTAACATGTGACTCTCCTTTACTACAATCAGTGTAAAGTTTATAGTAACCCTTATTATCATCTAAATATGCTTGTAATTCTTGATTGTTAGATATTTTAATTTTGATAATATTAACTGGATTTATCAAAACCTTAAAAGGTTTTAAATAAAAAGGCCAGAGATGATTTTGTTGAACATTACGGAATTTATTTTGCAGGTGTAGAAGAATATGTGGTAATTTGGGAAAATGATGACTTAACAAGTCACTGCCTGATGTCAATGGAGATTGCAGAATTATAGGACAAGGTACGATTTTCTTTATTATCTGCTGATTGTTGGAAGATAGTAGTTTAATACAGTATCTTTCTATTAATAACAGTCGCCTAAGTGTAAGAAGCATTATTACTGTTTCAACCTCCATGGCTCTTATAGGGGAACATATAGCTCCAAATATATTTCTCAAAGCCTTGTTCTGCACTATATCTAACTTATTTACATGTTTACTGTCAAAATATGCTATACAACTATAATCAAAGTGGCTTCTTACAATGGCTTTGTACAGAATAGAGAGAGTCAGAGGATCTGCACCCCATGACACTCCTGCTAAACATTTAATTATATTTAATCCTTTCATGGCATTCTTTAATATGAAATTTATATGTGGTTCAAATGATAATTTTTTATCAATAATAACTCCTAAAAATTTATGTTGATTAACCACAGGAATTGTTTGATTATTAAACACTATTTCAGAATTAGGAAAGTCTTTGCTAAATATCATTACACTGCTTTTACTTGGGTTAATTTTTACTTTAAGTTTATTATTGTAATACATTTGCAAATAATTTAAAGCCAAATTATCATTTTGAATAGCAGAATCAACATTGTAATTTATACTGTACAACACCAGGTCATTGGCAAATTGTAGAATATTTACACTACTATTATTTACATATTTACAAATTTCAGATGTGTACAAATTATAAAGTAGTGGAGACAAAGTTGCCCCCTGCTTTGTACCTTGTGATGTAGTTCTAGGTCCATGTAAAATATTATTGTATTTAACATAAAGAGTTCTATTAGTTAAAAATTCATGAATCCATTTACACATTAAACCAGGAATACCCAAACTGGACAATATTTGTACAAGAATGTCTGGTTGAACATTGTCAAATGCACCTTGAACATCTAAAAAGACACATGCTACACTCTTATATTGTTTTGCATTTTTCAGGTCTGAAATAAGTGAAGTGAAGCTGTCTGAACAACTTCGACCACGTCTGAAGCCATTCTGAATAGTAGGAATAATATTATTTGACTCAACATAATGATCTAATCGCAGTTTAATCAAATTTAAAAAAAAAACCCTAAACAGGATGATAATGAAATAGGTCTGTAAGAGTTTGGACTATCCGGAGGCTTATCTGATTTTAGGACGGGAGTGACACACTGTGTTTTCCAAGACTGAGGTATTGTTTGTTTAAGCCAAAGTGCATTAAGTATCTTTAAAAATAAATTTTGTGATTCAATATTCAATTTCTTAATTAAAATGTAAGGAAAATCATCCAAGCCTGGTGTAGTATTCTTTCTAGATTGCAGACTAATTAAGAATTCTGTCCATGAAAAAGGTTCTAACAAGTATTTAGAGCTATCAACATTATTATGAAGATTGTAAAAAACATTTAAATTGTCAACACTTTCACAAGAATTTCCTGATAATTTGTTTAAAAATGGTTCAATAAATTCATCACAATAAGATTTGTTACTAGTCTTTATTCTTTTAAACTTTTTAATATTGTTCCAAATTATTTAAAACTTTCACATAATTTTCTCCAACCATTATTCCTCTCTTCTGCTATTGTTCTTTTCTTAATTGCATCAATTTTTTTATATGATATAAAGTTACTAATATCAGGATGTTTTCTATAATATTTTAAGGCCTCTTGGGACTTAGTAACACTCCCTTTAATTTTATCATTCCACCAGGTTGCTGGCAGTTTATATCTATACTCTGAAGTTTTGGTAAATTTTGGAATACACTCTAATTTGAGTGCATCAAGTGCCTTACAAAAGCGATCATATGCTATTAGAGCATTACTAAGGTCAATATGAATGTTATTAAAAGTTGTTTTGGAGAGGTCATTATACTTGTTCCAGTCAGCTTTTTTATATAGAAATTTATCTACAGGAGGATTAACATTATAATGGTTGGTTAAAATTGTGATTTCTGTAATAGTTGGAAAATGATAGCTTCCCATATTATCATCATGAACAGACCATTTACATAAAGGCGTAATACAAGGACTAGCCAGACTCACGTCTATAGCTGACGGATTTCGATTCGGATAATGTATAGTAGTGAAATCTTCATTTAGTATACATAGATCTAAATTGTTTATAATGTTATATAATTGTTGTCCTCGGCTTTTGGTTGACAAACAGCCAAAAGCAATGTGATGGGCATTGAAGTCTCCAGCCACAAAAATAGGTTTTGGTAGATTTTTTTTAATTATGTTATTTAAAATGTCAGTTCCCAAAAGCCCCGAGGGAGGGCAGTACACACAGATAATAGATAATTGGCCACAGGAAGTAAATAGCGACATAGCTATGGTTTGCACATTTTCATTAAACGATGTTTGCAACAGTTTATATTTAAAAAATGGCTTTATCAAAGTTGCAACACCTCCATACCCATTTGAAGTATTTTTGAAATAAATATTATAACCTGCACCCTAATTACGTAACACACTATCTATCACAATCTGAATCATTTTGAAGCCTATTGCTAATCCATTGCTTCATTTTGTTCAAAAAATTTGTCTGCTAAACAACGTAAATAACGCAATGAATGTTGTTGAACTGTCAAAATGAAACCCATTCCTACTGTTAGTGTGTTACGAAATTACCCCGCAGGTATTTTTTTTTTGTTTTTCCTTTTTGGCAACTGAGCCGATGTCGACTATTCTGCCAGCGTCATGTACTGACGGCAGCACAGCTAGGCCGTCTAACTTTGCACTTTGTGGTAGTTATTATTTATTAATTTTAGTAGCTGAAAGGACAAGACAGGTTTTGTTAAATAACATGTTTTTTTTTTTAAATTATAAATATATAAATTGATAACTCTATTATAAAACGACACAGACATTCACAAAGTTATAATTATTATTTATTACACACCAGACTACATTTTTATACCATTGTCATTTAAGAATTTTGAGAGGATTTGGATTAGTTTAGGAGAAAAGTTAGTCAAGAGGGAATTGAAGTTACTCGTAGTAGGAAGGGTGATATTAATTTTGGGTAGCATATGGTACAAATCAAAAGATTGGGAATTTGAAGGACATGAAAAAAAGATATGGTCCAGAGTACCATCATCAAGACCGCATTCGCACAAGGAATTGTCACGAACACGAATCTTATTCAGGAATACTGGACTGCAGCAGTGACAGAGTCTTAGCCGACACAAGGATGAGACAGTTCTTTTGCATAATTTAGTGCATTTAAAAAACCAGGGTTTCCGCTGGATGTCGGATTGGATACTGGCGTAGTATGCCCCCTTGTGCTTTGAACTTACCTGCCACACTGTTGACCAGGCGTTATGCATTTTAAGTTTTGTATCAGCCCGTAAGTCGTAGCTATGGATGACATAATGCTTTTGGTCAACAGGGTTGGATGTAGCAAATTTTGCCAACGAGTCAGCGCACTCGTTGCCACCTATACCCGAGTGACTGGGAACCCAAGCTATTTCAATGCTTAAACCGTTGTTAGAGCAAGTGAAGAGTAAATTTTGAATGTCTATAATAGTTTGACTATGAATTTTTGATTTTAATTGACTTTGACTAATAGCCTGAATGCTACTGCGCGAATCTGAAAAAAATACTGAATTTTGAATATTATGCGTTTTTATAAAATTAATTGCTTCTAAAATGCCAATACATTGCCCTGTAAATACCGAAACCTCCGGAGGGCACTGAAAGAGAAGGGCAATTCTGGAATTCTTAAAATATGTTGCAATTCCTGTGCATTCTGTTGAAGTTAATTTTGACGCATCAGTGTAAAATAGATTCCAACCCCTCCAGTACCTCTCAATGGCCCGATCAAAGTCACCTTTTACGTTCTCGGAATTCTTTGAAATACCAAGCTCCAAAACGACGTTTGGCCTAAAGTGGACCACCTCATATGCGGAAGAAAATATTGGTAGGGTGGGATACTGACAAACAGGTGAGGAGAGGTTTTTAAGCTCTCTGTACCTATTCATCAACGGCGAAAACGATTTATGTTTCCAATATGGGGATACATCTAAAGAGAGGTGTATTTGTTCTAAAATGGGAAGTAAGGGATGGGACGAAAGAGAGAAAACTTTTGACAAGAAACGATCTACTAAGTATTGCCTTCGAAGGTTAAGGGGAGGCTCTGCACATTCTACCTGGAGGGCATTTATAGGGGAGGATTTCATTGCTCCTATGACAATCCTAAGGCATTTGGCTTGAATGGCGTCTAGTTTGCGAAGCGCCTCTTTATTACAGGGTTCAAGTAAGAAGCAGCAATAGTCCATCACACTTCTGACCAGAGCATTGTACGCTAATTTTAGAGTGTATGGGTGAGCTCCCCACCAGACTCCAGATAAAGCTTTTAGGACTGATACTGAGCGCTCACATTTTTTAACAACATTGTTGATGTGATCCACACCCGACATTTTGGAGTCCAAGGTAACTCCCAGAAACCTGGCCTTTTCCTTGATCGGGATAGCTTGACCATCTATATTAATGTCAACCTGGGGAACAAGACGTTTGCGAGTGAAAATAACAGCTGTACTCTTAGGAGCGCTCAAAGACAACCCGTGATCGAGAAGCCATTGGTTTAAAGAGGACAAAGAGACATTCAAAGAAAGAGCGGCATCCTCCATGGAACTGCCAGAGACCAATAATGCGATATCGTCAGCATACTAAAGAATTTTACAATTATAATTTAAGCATGAAGGAAGATCGGAAGTGTAAATATGTATTATAGAGTATGGGGCTAATTACGGATCCCTGATGTAAACCTCGCCAGGTCACCCTCTGCTCGGAGTTATCCCCTGGAATCCTTAGCTGAAGAGTGCGGTTTGAAATAATAATGCAGATGATCTGAATAATCCTAGCCGGTATTCTCAGCTCATGCAGCTTTTGCCTGAGAACTGGGAGGAGGACAGAATCATAGGCAGCTGATATATCTAGAAATACGGCTACCACAGACTCATCTCTACTAAGGGCCAGCCGGATCTCTGATGTGAGGATACCCACACTATCAGTAATACCCAGACTTTTCCTAAAGCCGAATTGAGTCGTTGGAAGCAGTTTTCTATTTTCAACTAACCATTCCAGGCGGTTTTTAATTAGATGTTCAAGAAGTTTAATAAGAATAGACGATAAAGCAATTGGTCGATAAGAGCAATGATCACTAGGATCTTTGCCGGGTTTTAACAAAGGAATAACCAGTTGAACCTTCCAAGCTGGAGGAATATACCCAGAGATGAAACAGAAATTGACTAAGTCCAGGTAATATTGGTGGCATTTTACACCCGCTTTTGCAATGAAAGAGTAAGGGAATCCATCCACGCCAGGAGCGGAATCCTTAACATAAGTCAGAACCGTTTTAAGTTCGTCAAGGAAAAATGGCTTATCAAGAGGATCATTCGAATTTATAGAACCAGCAAAAGTTTATTTCGTCTATACCAGGAACATAGACTGGGGCGACTTTAGTGAAAAACTGATACCCCAAATCTTCAGACAAGATGTTCGTGGGAGATGGTTTTAAACTGTTTCTAAAACTTTTCACTCTTTGCCACACCACCGACGCTGGGGTGGATGGACTCAGAGAACTACAAAACGATACCCAGCCTGCTCTTTTCTTTTTTCTATTTAATTTCCTGGACTTCGCCAATATTCTGTTGAAGGCGAGAACATTATCCAGGTTCATTTCAAGGTTAAAAGTCTCTTCCGCCTCATTTCTGGCCCTGATCATGGCAGTGCATTCCCTATTCCACCAAGGCGGAGAAGGGATTTTGCCTGTAGGTGATTTTTTTGAAGGGAAGCAATCATCAGCTGTAGCGGATACGGTGTTGGAAAAAAACGTAAAACATTCTTGAGCATTTTCATCATTGATGGTTGGGAGGGAAGAGATACGAAGGTCTAAAATTTTTGAATAAAGATCCCAATCCACAGAGTTCAGCTGGTACTTTAGTAAGGGAGGGTAGGTTTTATCAGGAAGAGATTTAGAAGGAATTTCAACTGTGATGGGATAGTGATCACTCCCGTAGGTCATATCTAAACGACTCCAAACAAAAAGGCTGGCTATGCTGGATGAGCAAAATGTGATATCAACACAACTATTACTTTGTCCTAATCCGGACCTACGTGTGGCACTGCCATCATTAATAATACAAAGGTCAAGATCGTCCAATATATCCCCCAGGCCAGCACCAGTACTATTACAAGAATCTGATCCCCACCGGTAGTGATGACAATTAAAATCTCCCATGACAAGTAATGGGCCGTTTACGCTACTTAGTAGATTTTTAATTAAAACAAGGTCCTCAAAATGTGGATGTGCAATATAAAAAGAGAAAATATTTATACCCTCAACCTTAACAGCAACAACATTGATGTTGTCGCCAACGAAGGGTAAAGGGATCTGGGAGAATGATACTTTGTTATTGATGAACAAAGCACATCCTCCATATCCATCTGATCTGTCATGACGAACACCAACAAAACATGGGATCCTGAAATTGCTTTCAGAACGAAGCCACGTCTCAGCGATGCCGCAGACCGATGGTTTAAATTTATTAATTAAAAAGAGTAGGTCAGGTTTTCTGGGAAAAATACTCCTCACGTTCCATTGCAGGAATGTCAGGGGATGGAATGTTATTAATATAGTGGACAATTGAAGTCAGTTTATTGGCAACGTGGTCAGGTAAAGATTGAGCAGGGTTAGCTAATACAGTTATTAGCATATTGGCTATAATATTTAGTATGTTATCAGACTTATCAGGACTACTAGCACCTTCCCTAGGGAAGGCACAACCATTTTGGGAAGGAGAGAAGGAGTAATTCTGAGTAAGGGCTTGATGAGCCTGCCTATCGTAACTAGGTGAAAGAGGGGCGTGAGATTTAGGTTTGAGAAAGACCGTTTTACGGTATGATTTTGGTGTTTGGGGAGCTGGACTGGGGTATTGAGGAAAATTGGTTGTTGGTTCGGATTTTTGGGAAGCTCTTGACACTTCAGCATATGATCGTGACACTGGTGGAAAAACCTGAATTGCTTCCGCATAAGAAACAGATTTCTCGGCCATGAGAGCTTTTATGCCCTTCTGCCGGCCCAATTCAGGACAAGCTTTATCATTGGCATAATGATTGCCAGAACAAGATATGCAAATGGCACAGTCAGTAGATACTTGGCATCCATCACCTGGGTGGTCTTGACCACATTTGAAACAGCGGGGTTGCGAGCGACATACAGTACGAGTGTGACCGAAACGACAACAGTTAAAACATTGCATAGTTGGGTACATATATCTTTCGACTGAAAGGGCAGAATAAAAACAATAAACTCGCTTAGGTAAGACTTGCCCGTCAAAAGTGAGAACTACAGTTTGAGTGGGTTTCCACTCTGTAACACCCAGGGAAGTCACCTTTCGGCTCATTCTCCTTGCCTTTACAACGGGGCCGCATCCAGCAGGAACTTTGATATTCTCTAAGACCTCATCGTCTGTCCATTCACTTGGTACGTCTCTGACGAGACCCAAACGAGTAATATTAAATTGAGGAATAGTTGCAACAAAGTTATTTTGGAATAATGTATGACTAATTAAGAAACTATTCGCATCCCGGTGAGACTTAAACTCAACTGACACCCGGTTCCTTCCCAGGCGTTTGACACTACCTAGGAGAATGTTGCTGTAGTTATTTTTTGTTAAAAACATTCCAAATTTAACCGGGTGCAGAACAGTACCTGGGGTCTGGCCATCCTTCAAAGAAACGTGTACAATATAGGGTGGGTTGTCCTTTAACGTGTACGATTGTCTTCCAAATTCTTTTTTTTTGTAGCTTTGGAGGGTTTGTTATAGTAGATAGATAGATAGATATTCTTTATTTGTCTCAACATGGTATACATACAAGAGCATGCAAGATTAAAATCAATTGTTTAAGTCCAGTCATGTTTAGCCGTAAGTATCGGCGTACAAATATTTCTATAATATTGTAAACTATTATTCTTTTTATTGACAACTAAAAAATTATAAAATTTCACAAAAAGAAAGAAAGTTATGAGTTATATTATTATAAAATTTCACAAAAAGGAAGAAAGTTACCCAGAATTGCAAACACAATTTTTTTAACGTAGAGACCTGTTAATTCGAAATTATTATTATAACATAATGTCAATATTCAGATTGAAAAAATAAATCACAAATACAAGAACAATGTCAAAGTTTAAAAATGTATGTCAAATTTGAAAGATACATGTCAAAATTACAACCGAAGTCCAAATTAACAGATTTATGTCGATTTTACAATGTTGATTGCTAAATTACAATGTGAACGTCTAGATCATGTCAAATTACAAGATGAATGTCAAAATTACAGGATTTATGTCATAATTATGAGTTAAATGTTCAGATTACAGGATTTATGTCAAACTAAAAAACTTTTTCGGCTAGAAATTCGGAGACACTGTAATATGCTTTATGCAAAAGGAACAGTTTTAATTGACGCTTGAATGCATTCCTATTTAACTCTTTCCAACGTTTAGGCAGTATAGTAAATATAGTGGGAGCTATGCAGACGATACTCTTGCGCATTAGTGCCGTTTTTGCTGGATAGATGCGAAGAATAGTCGCATCTCTTCTGTTACGCGGTACGGCGTCCTTATAGATTGGGCACACTTCTGATCGTTTTAGGGAATAGGGGAACACTCCAGTTTTTAAACAATCGTTGAAAATTTTGTCCAGGGGATGTACGAGAATATTTTTATGTTGTTTTAAGAATCTACTGCTGATATTATCACATCCTGGTGCACTATCTGTTTTTAAACCCATGATAAGATGTCCAATCTCATATTTATCTGTCTGAATTAAGACGAAAGAATTAGGGACATTTAGTACTTTGACGTGGGTATTACTTAGAGATGGTAAATTCCGGAAATTAATATTTTGTTGTCTGATTTTATCCGCCAGTGAGCTACCCACATTTATAAAAAAGCTGTTTGCTTTGTGAAGTGACTGGTCTGGAGAAGATAAAAGAGTTAGGAGATCTTTATGATGTTGTTTTGTTTTTATTGTGTGTGTGATGTTTTTGATGACTTTCCATAATTTTTTATTGTCGTTCTGTGCTTCTAGGATTTGGTTTTTTTCATGTGCTCTTTTTAACCTGCGTAATAGAGAATTACGGAAATTTCTGTATCGTTTGTAGGTAATTTTCAAGACTTCGTTATCCGGATCCTTGCTTGCTTTTTTGTGTAGTTGGTCTCTGTTTCGCATGCAACGTATTAGTCCTGGAGTTATCCAGGGCTTAATGTTTTTTTGGCGTCTAGAAAGTGTTACGATTTTTGTATTCTTTTCTATTACTTTTTGTAAGCATTGTGTTAGGTAATTTAGACTAATGTTAGGGTTGTCTGTTTGATAAATGGGATCAAAATTAATATGTGCAATGTCTTGTTCTGTTTTATTGTTAATGATGGCCTTTGTTGAAGTTGCATGTTGCCGTGGTTTTTTTTAATTTAAACAAAATAAAACGGGATGGTGATCTGTTAATGTTGCATTACAGACTATGGTGTTGGAGGAGGCCTGAGTTTTTATAAGGACATGGTCTATGCATGTTTGGCGGGCGCTGCGTGTAACTAAAGTGTGTGCTGGCAGTAGGCCGTGCGAAGCAGCTAAGGTTAGATAGCGTTCCCCTTCAGATTTAATTTTATTCGAGTTTATTGCTAGATTCATGTCGCCTATAACAACGATGTGCTCGAAAGAAGACACTGATTGTAACATATTATCCAACGACAAGAGGAACGGCTCCAATTTAGTGTAGGAAGGTGATCTGTATAGGGCCATCATCGCAACTTGTTTTCCAACGGTGGCTAGTAGGCAATTGCTTTCTTGGAATTCAGGTTCTATTATAGTTAGGTTAATGTTTTCTTTGTAGTAGATAACTACTCCGTCATTTTGTAAGGGATTTGTATTTGTTGCTACATGAGAGTAACCAGATAAGTGAGGGATTACCATTGCACCTTTTAGCCAACACTCTGTTAAAATGAGTATATCGCATTTAAGTTTAAGTCTATGTAGTAAAACCCCTAAGCCGGGCAGATTTCGGTTTATGCTTCGTATATTTTGTGTCAATATAATAAGGTTGTCCGTAGAAGAAGTAACAATACTTTGACAATCCTCTAGGTCCGCGGACTGTGAGTGAGATACGGATAACTGGTCAATATTTTCAGATAAATCAGTAACGTGATCGAATGGTTAATAAGAGAGTAGGTATAGACAGGATTTGTGGTCGAGGTAGGTACACCGATTATGGAAAGAGTGTATGTAAATTGTTAAAAAGTGTTTGTGAGTATGTTTTAGGTGTAGAGTGTATGAGATTGTAATTTGATGAGTAAGTGAATTGTGTAATCGAAATATGTTTGAAAAATAGGTTGTGTGTATTTCTGAAATAGTGTTTAGTTGGGCTATGGTTATGATTAAGGAGTATTGTAATTGATTTTGGGTTTCCCTGAATACATGTGAGAGGTAAGTGTGAACGATAAGTACTAATTTGTACGTGTAGAAAAAATCCATCGATTTAAAAATAAACTTAAAATTAGCATGCAATCTTAAAGTTAGTGTACTCGTGAAATAAAATTTATATACAAGAGCAACAATTAGTCACAGCGGTTTAACATTATTGCGTAATTTATCTAAATCAGCATCGCTGTTTATCCGGATATGTGAGGAGTCTTCGTTATTTTTTAGGTAAACAATACCATTTGCTGTCCAGCAGAAGCTGTACCCATGACTTATTCGGAATTGGCGGGCTAAGTAATACAGTCTCTGGGTTTTATGAGTGAGGGCCTCTGATATGTACATCGGTTTTTTAATATAACTTGGGTTTAAGTGGGTCGTGTTTAATTTGTTGCCTTTTTGTTTAATTTTGTTGAAGGTTTTTACAGATTTGAGGATCTTTTCTTTCAAGAGCACGGTGCGCGGTGGTGAAATCGACTACGATGGGATCTGAAGAATCTTTTGATTTTAACCTGTATATATCTTTTATATTACTGGTGTTAATATCCACATTTAATATTTCTCCCAATTTTGAAATCTCATTAACCAGAGTATCCTTAGTTTCTCCATTTTGTTTAGGTATGTTTCGAATTTCTATCCCAACCCCACGAGCTTTCCGTTCTAATGGTTCCAGTTTGTCCTCCAGTTCTTTAATTATTAATTTGTCCGATTGTCTTTCTTTCTCAATCTAAGCTATTTTCGATAGAAACTCATCATATTTATTTGACATTAGGTCTATACTTGCTTGCAAGTCTTGAAAACGTTTTTCTTGTTCATTGGAGAAAGAAGAGAACATTTTTTAAATTATTTCTAAAAGATCAGATTGTTCTCCGTCATATTTCCGCTTTTTTCTTTCCGTTATGTTTGCCGCTAGGGTATGAAGATCGGGTTCTGACTCGCAGTGTAGTAGGGATGACGCACTATTTTCCTCTGTCGACGCGAACATTAGTGCACTACGAGTGCTTTCCGTAGGCGTTAACGGGACGGGTGATACTGGTGGTGGAGTGCGATTTAGCGGCATACTTCCTCTTGTAAAGTACTAAGGCAACAGGCTGAGGAAGGAGTATAACCTTTACTGTATTTAGTATGAAATCTGCAGTAATTGCGTATCCGAATACTCTCACGACACTCGGTTATACTATTATTAAGATAATCTTAAACAGCGATGATGACTGATGTTCAGGGCAAATGCAATGATTATTGCAATGATCTTAAAGTACTAGGCGCCCAAACAAAGCAGATGGTAATGGTTCTTTCCGGTGCAGCACGCAGAACGAACCCTGCTGTCACTCAAAAGTAGTTTAGAATAGTGCGCACGCGCCGATGCGAAGTCCTGAGATAGCGAGTACTAGGAGCGCAGACAGTAAGCGGAGTGATTGGAACGTTGCTAGTGACTCGGAGCGTCCCGTGCGTACAACAGAGATAGTACTATACCTCTAGGTTGCGCTGCAGATGGGTATGGCTTCTGTGCACACGCGGCCGCGCAAAGTAGGTACTTGCTCGATGTACTTGAAACCGCTGACTCCTTGGAGATATGCACTCCTATTTTCTTGATGGATATTTAATTTTGAATTTTGAATTTAAATGATAATTAAAATAAAACAGCGTAGATCTATGGCACGTCTGCTCATGTTCGAGGTCCGGGGGGAAGGGGATATAGAACGTGGAATGTTCACTATTTTTCCCGGTATTACTATTACACTTCGCGCACTTCGATTTTATTACATTCGCGGCACCACAACCGTAACACTTAATGCCTTTTGAGTCTTCACTTTTGGAGATATTTTTGTCACTATTTGCTAACTTTTCACACTTTTCTTTGGTGTGACCATTACGTTTGCAGTAAACACAGAATAACTTCGAATTCCCTGTCTTCTTCGCCGTTGAGTCGCTCGTGCGACTACCGACGGCTGCAGCGGAAGAGCGAGAAGAATGATCCGACGTGGAGGCGCGCGCAGGCTCGGCTGCGGCGGTGGCAGCGGCGGCAGCGCGAGAGCCCTCTTCGCGGCTTGATGACGGTTTCTGAGCTCGTGACTCATTTAGAGAGTCTTCTACGGCTCGTGCTTTCTTAAGCAACTTGTCGAACGTCGAAACTTCGGCTCTGTCGATTCGCTTCCGAATGCGGCGATCTAATAACCCAAATGCCATATCCAACTCGACCCGTTCACATAGGTCTTCCTGTGGTAACTTGGCTAACAAGGCTCGGACTTTAGCAATGAACAAATCCGTATTTTCTTTACCTTGTGATAGGGAGAATAACTCGACGTAAATACGAAACGGCGGGCGGCGTTCGCCGTAGGCACTTCGTAGCGTCGTGATGGCTTCATCCCACGTTTTCGTTGTACTCTTGACGCCTTGCCACCATGTTCCCGCCGATGAAGTCAGCAGCATTGACATACTTAAGAGCGCGTTAGCGTCGCTTATATTTAGGCATGATTTATAAACTTCTATTGCATCTATGAAGTTTTCCACGGATTCTTCTGAATTGCCGCTCAACTTTGATGTGTACTTCGAGAAATTGGCTGTTGTAGACCTCATGACGCCCATTGCGGCGTTAGCGCCACATGTACTTGCATCGGTCGACACGTGCGGCGTCGATGAACGTACTTCACGTAAGAGTTGATTGCAAAATTCGGCTTGCGACTGCTGAAGAGTAGTAAGTAATGTAGTTAGCGCTTCTTGAGTCATCGAAATATTGCCTGATGGCTCCGATTCTTCGAGAATTGACTTGTCGGCTTGCAACGACTTGCGTCTTCGCGGCATTTTGCAAACACGTTGGTGAAAACTTGAAACCAACGGCTCGTGGCTCTCTCAGCCAGCAAAATAAACGAAGCTAAACGCAAAACAGCTAACAACGGCAGCTCCTGTCGATTGTAGTGTCGGTCGTATCAAGAGATTCCGAAAACTTTTCTTGAAGCTTCGACAAGAAAACATTCGATTCGCGCACAAAGACACCGACCCCTTGTTTTAAATATCAGAAAACACACCTTGAGCGCCAAAATGTAGTCGGGGTGGGTCAGGTTCAGTTAAAGAGCTTTGTTACACGGTAAAACTTTAATAATCCGATTGAACTAGTCGCGCCATTTTTCTTATAAAACTACCTCTTAGACGACTAACTTAAAACTAATGTCAAACACATCTTTAACCTGATTGGTTCTTACAATAATCAAACTGACCAATCAGTGATCAGTAAGCCGTGTCCTTGAAGTGACCGTGGCCACCATTGGTCAGAGCGACCGTAGACAAACTCTACGTCTATGGGCGCGTTCGGAAACACGCTACTTAGCCTGGCGATTAGCGCCGAGGCGGAACACCTTTGCCTTGGCGTATTCGACCATCCGCTATATAATGTATTTACCTCTTTAACAATTTCTACTATGAAACTTACCATTTTGTAGCCTTATCACAATCGATGGGATAAAAAGTGCCACATGCTCACATGTCGCTACTTGATATCATTAGTTCAAGAATGGGTTAGTTCGATCAAAGCTAATTGTAGATGGCGTGTCCGTAACTAGGTCCCTACGGCCTACCACAAACTACATAGAGATACTACGTTTCGGCATAACGCTTTACATTAAAGACATTTCGTTCATTCATTCCATTTCGGGTTCATTCATGAGTTTGGTTATATTCCACTATTTCGTTATTTTCGGTAATTTCAACATTTTAAATCAATAATTATTAGACATGAAAACAGTTGATAGATTGGTACCTAGCTAGGTACAGTATACGGTGCTAGTGAGAAAACGTACGCACATTATATAGTTATTTAATACATGTTACACATACAATTGACATAACAGGACTGTTAGGAAAAAACTCCATAGCAACAGTGTATATAGATTATGCTTTGTGATGCATGCAAACTCCAACATATCCCCCCTCATCACTAGCATGATCACTATATTAAGCCGAGTGAGGATCTCAACCCTTTAAGCCTTGGTCCAGATAAACTCTTAGTCAACATATCTGCCTCCATGTGGGTACTTGGACGGTATTCTATTTCAACCTCTTTCAACTGGTGTATATGTAGTTTCGTATCGATATGCTTTGTCTTAGAGCCAATCATAGGATTTTTCGTCAATTGTATGGCAGCCTGATTATCATGATATATTTTAACAATGATTGGCCTCCATTCTGTTATGTCATTTATTAAACGCCTTAGGTCGATTGCTTCCATAACAGTTTCAGCCACACACGTGTACTCTGCTTCGGCCGTTGATAAGGCTACACTGGATTACTGACAAATATTTTAACAATGGGTTGCCTCCATTCTGTTATGTCATTTATTCAACGCCTTAGGTGGATTGCTTCCTTAGCAGCTTCAGCCACACACGTGTACTCTGCTTCGACCGTTGATAAGGCTACACTTGATTACTGACAAATGCGTGCACTGACTGGCCAGGTCCGCTCAATCTGTGTGGTTCTTTCCTCAAAAGGCCATTTCAGATACCAATCTGCATGGTCTTCGCATGACCTGACCAAGATTATGTCTGGACTTTAAAAGAGACTGTGACCGCTAAATTTGTTTTGGCCTTTCTTCTCAAAGTAGCCAGATAGAAAACGCCGACCTCATCTATTAAAAAATATGATTGACATGTAAAAGTGTTTTTAAAATCATTTATCACTCTTTTGTTTTCTGCATTCCCAGCTAAAGGGAGCACCGGCGAGTTTAAAACAGTAGCCACTGTACGATCTTCGATCTGTCGCACAAGATGCAAAATCTGCATCAGCTTGACCATACAACCCCATTTCGGTTTTCTTGTAGCACGGGCCCACGCCTTTGGTCCCTTTTAAATACCGTAGTATACGCCTCGCGCTCTTGAAATATTCCTCTCCAAAACAACTGTTGAATTGTGACAAATAGCTCACACTGAATATTATATCAGGCCTGGTGGCCACGGCTAAAGACATCAGTGTGCCAATCAATTGTTGGTATGGTAATTTTTCATCACACTTTTAATTTTTCCGTAATTTCAGATTAAGTTCCATTGGTGTAACTGTCGGCTTGCAGTCTTCCATGTTAAATTTCTTCAATATTTTTTCAATATATCGTTCTTGATATAACATTATTTCGTCTTTTCCTTGCCTTTTAATCTGTATTCGTAGAAGTTGGTCAGGTTCTTCTAGATCCTTCATTTCGAATTTTTCATTTAGCATCTTTTTTATTTCTTTTAATTTCGTGTCACAGGAGTATGCTATTAACAAATCATCTACGTATATTGCTATCATCATTTTAGCTCCTCCTTTCTCTAATATATATACGCAGGGATCAGCTTCTGATGGGACGAATCCCATTTTTTCTAGTTCGCTACTCAGTTTCAGGTACCATTGTCGACCTGACTGCTTTAAGCCGTAGAGTGCTTTTTCGAGATAACATATTTTCTCTCGTTTTAATAATAATAATAATAAATAAATAAATAAAATCCATTTATTTCGGGTTCTCCCATATTACAATCACAAGTATTACAATAACAAACACGAGATAAATACAAATCACAATATAAAAATAAATACAATGTCATCAAATTATAAATACAATGTCAAATAAAAATAAGCAACTCAATGTCAAATGAAAATAAAAATTAAAAATAATAAAAAATAAAAATAATAATAAAAATATTTTTTTTTAAATTAAAATGTATAAATTTACCGGAAATTAATAATATAAAATACAAATAAAAATAAAGGTTTTGGGCAAATTAATAATAGTGGAGCGATACACTCAGAATCGCACCTTCCAACGCGATCAAAGGTGGGTTTATAGGGGTTGGAAACGACCGGAACAAGATGTGGCTGACACGTGCCTACAGAGGTATGAGGAACAGGGTGTAAAGTTCACTCATACTCTATGGAAAAGGGAGGATCCTCCAACCAGACGGGTGTCGTGTCTGGTGGGCAACTACCCGACGGTTGATGTCGGGATGTTGTATATATGCTAGTTGCGCGGTAAACTCTGCTTGCGCGATGCAGGATCTTGTGTGACGTCATTGTGACGTATAGCTCGCATGTGGCGATGTAGATACCGCTACATGCCTACCAGATGATGACGCTATGTGTTCTTTCTGGCGCAATATCTGGTCGGTGCCTGTCAGTCACACCGAAGGCGATTGGGCACATAGAGTCGAGCGAGCCTGCGATCCAATACCAGAAATGGGGGCTATTACCATCTGCCCCCAAGATGTAACTCGTGCAGTCCGCCCGCTGCCTAACTGGAAGTCTCCAAGACCGGACGGACTGCAAAACTTTTGGATCAAATGGTTCGTTGGGTCGCACGCTCGCTTGGCGGCTCAGTACCAGACTGCTTTGGAGTCTGGTTCGCTACCCCAGTTTCTAACAACAGGAGTTACCCACCTGCTCCATAAGTCAGGTAGCACTGCGGAACCCAAAAATTATAGACCGATCACGTGTTTACCGACGGTCTATAAAGTTCTTACATCCATTTTGAGAGCTAAAATTAACAAACATATAGACACCAACTCTATCATGTCTCCTTCTCAAAATGGATGTAGGAACGGGTCCCGTGGTACTAAGGAGCTACTCCTCATTGATATGACCATTAGCCAACAAGTTCGTCGTTCCCGAAAGGATCTCTCGACATGTTGGATAGATTACAAGAAGGCATATGACTCGGTGCCACATACATGGCTTATGAGGGTGCTGGAGTTGTATAAAGTAGATGCAACTTTGCGCACCTTCCTGATGTCATGTATGGGGCAATGGAGAACGGTCCTTGACTATCCAGGATGTCGAAATGTCCAGAGGAATAGTGAACCGATAAGGATCGAGCGAGGCATATTTCAGGGTGATAGTTTGAGTCCGCTTTGGTTCTGCTTAGCCTTGAATCCTCTAAGCACACTGCTGGAAGATTCAGGTCTAGGCTATCGGCTGAGGAGAGGTGGTCAGGTTATATCTCACCTCCTTTACATAGATGACCTAAAACTCTTTGCCCCCAACAATTTGCTACTGATGGAGCTACTGAAAGTAACTGAAATGTTCAGTAGTGCCATCAGAATGGAATTTGGTGTGGACAAATGTGCGGTCATGCATGTAAAGCGAGGGGAGATTGTGGAATCCGTCGAAACCCAACTCTCGGATTCCATAAACCTTAGAACCCTCTCTGCATCCGAAACCTATAAGTATTTGGGTATGTCGGAAGCATTGGGCATCAATGGTGCTGACATGAAGCAATCGTTAAAGGAACGCTTCTTTGGCCGCCTGAAAAAAGTATTTAATAGTCTTCTATCAGGCGGAAACAAGGTACGCACCTTTAACGGTTGGGTCATGCCGGTTTTGATATACTCTTTTGGCATACTCAAATGGACTCAGACCGAACTCGACGCCCTGGATAGGAAGGTCCGTACACTGCGGACTGCAAATCGAATGCATCACCCACGGTCATCGGTAATGAGGCTGTATATCCCGCGAAAATGTGGAGGTCGACGCTTTTTAAATTCTAAGACCCTCCACAATCGCGAGATATGCAGTCTCAGGGAATATTTCTTAGAGGCCGTGGTGGGGATGCATCGAGATCTGGTCAAAGTGGACAGGGGCCTTACCCCGCTCTCCTTGGCTAAAGAGAACTGGCGCAAGCCAGTAGTGCTTGACACTAATGATCGCATGGAAGTATGGCAGAGTAAGGAGCTTCACGGACGCTTTTTTCGGGCCCTACATGGACCTGATGTAGATCAACTAGCGTCCGTAGCCTGGCTGCGTTTCGGTGACCTCTTTGGAGAAACCGAAGGTTTTGTCTGTGCAATTATGGACGAAGTTATGATGACAAACAACTACCGGAGATTTATTGTGAAAGACGGCACGGTTGACATTTGTCGGGCATGCCACCGTCCGGGTGAATCAATCAGACACATTATCTCCGGATGTTCTAGTCTAGCTAAGGAAGAATACTTGCATAGACACAACCTTGTAGCCAGGATTATCCATCAGCAACTTGCTCTCAAATACAGCCTTGTAGAATCGGAAGTGCCGTACTACAGGTATGTGCCCGACCCAGTTCTCGAAAATGGAAATATCACATTGTACTGGGATCGATCCATCGTCACTGACAGGATTATTTCGCCAACCCGTCCCGAAGACACGGCTGGGTGGCCGCCCTTGCGGACGGCATTGGCATGGTTGGGGCGTATTTTTCGCCCAACAAGAGTCTCGCCGACTTCGAAAGCTTCCTTGTCGAGTTAGGTGCGGTCGTGGGCCGACTCCACCCTCGCCCCGTGCTGTTGCTAGGGGATCTCAACGCCAAGTCTGCGGCGTGGGGATCTCCGGTGACCGATGCTAGGGGTGAGGCGCTGGAGGAGTGGGCGGTCACGACCGGCCTGGTCGTCCTGAAGGTGGGCTCGGTCCACACGTGCGTGCGGCAGCGGGGCGGGTCAATAGTGGACGTATCGTTCGCTAGCCCTGCTGTCGCGAGCCGTGTTCGTGACTGGCGTGTCGCTGTGGAGGTGGAGACGTTGTCGGATTACCGATACATCCGTTTCGACGTCTCCGCCCAGACCACCGGCGGTCGCAGTTCATCGGGCCCGCGAACGGACGGCCCGCGCTGGTCGCTTAAGCGCATCGACAGGGAGCTTCTCGAGGAGGCCGCTATTGTCCAGGCCTGGGGCCGGGAGTCGGCAGTGAGCGGACCCGTCGAGGTCGAACAGGAGGCGCTGTGGTTCTGCGGGGCGATGACGCAAATTTGCGACGCGTCCATGCCCCGGATCCACGCACAGTCAGCAAGGCGCCAGGTGTACTGGTGGTCCGCCGCGATCGCGCAGTTACGCGTCGCGTGCGTGGCGGTGAGACGCCAGTACACCCGATACCGGAGGAGACGTCGTCGGGTCCCTGACGAAGAAGCCGCGCTGTATGAGGTGTACCGCGCGGCTAAAGAGATTCTGTGGCTGGCCATCGGCGAGGCGAAGACGCGAGCCAGGGAGGAGGTGCTGGAGACTCTAGACGGGAATCCGTGGGGGCGCCCTAATCGAGCGGTTCGGGGGAAACTTCGAGCCGCGGCGCCTCCACTTACGGAGAGTCTTCAGCCAAAGCTGCTGGAGGAGGTAGTCGCAGCCCTTTTCCCGGCAAGAGCGGAGCATACTCCGCCGCCGATGGCTTTGCCCACAGCCGCAGAGTCTACAGAGGAGAACGCCATTAGCGTCCCAGAGGTGACACAGGCAGAGATGAGGGCGGCCGTGATGCGGCTCCGGGCCAAGAAAGTGGCTCCGGGGCCCGACGGGATCCACGGCCGTGATGCGGCTCCGGGCCAAGAAAGTGGCTCCGGGGCCCGACGGGATCCACGGCCGTGCATTAGCCCTCGCTCTGAAGGAGCTGGAGCCCCAGCTGAGAGGACTCTACACAGCGTGCCTCGAGCAGGGCCAGTTTCCCACTTTGTGGAAAACCGGTCGTCTGGTCCTGCTCAGGAACGTGGGGCGCCCTGCGGACTCGCCGTCCGCGTACCGGCCCATAGTGCTGCTAGACGAGGTGGGTAAGCTGCTGGAGCGGATACTCGCAGCCCGCCTCGTCGGCCACTTGTGCGGAGAAGGGCTGGACCTGGATGAGAGCCAGTTCGGCTTCAGGCATGGGCGCTCCACCATACACGCTATATCGCGGGTGAGAGTCCTGGCGGAGGAAACGATGTCCCGGGGTGGGGTGGTGGTGGCGGTGTCCTTGGACATCTCTAACGCATTCAACACCCTGCCCTGGAGTTGTATTCGGGAGGCACTGCGTTACCATCGGGTGCCTCTCTACCTCCGCCGTATCGTTGGGGCTTATTTGGCGGAGAGGTGTGTCACCTACGTGGGACGCGATGGCGTCAACCAGCGCCACATGTCGTGCGGTGTTCCACAGGGCTCGGTCCTGGGCCCGCTCCTGTGGAACATCGGGTACGACTGGGTGCTGAGGGGTGAACTCCAACCGGGCGTCGACCTGACGTGTTACGCGGACGACACGCTGGTCACGGCCCGGGGGAGTTCGTACAGGGAGGCAGCGTTGCTGACGACAGCTGCGGTCTCACAGACGGTGAGCCGCATACGGCGCCTCGGCCTGGAGGTGGCCCTCAACAAGTCGGAGGCCATGGTATTTCATGGTCCCCGGCGGGCGCCACCATCCGGATCCCACATTGTGGTGGGGGGGTTTGAATCGCTGTCGAGCCCACCATGAAGTACCTGGGGTTGGTGCTAGACAGCCGGTGGGATTTCGGCCCCCACTTCCGGCACCTGGCGCCCAAGTTGTTGGGCGCGGCCGGGGCGCTGTCAACGCTGCTTCCCAATCTGGGGGGCCCGAGCGCCGCTTGTAGGCGGCTCTACATGGGGATCGTGCGGTCGATGGCCCTTTACGGGGCCCCGATCTGGGCGGCTGACCTGACGGCCGGCAGCATTGCTGTATTGCGAAAGCCGCAGAGAGCAATGGCCGTCAGAGTCATAAGGGGGTACCGCACGATCTCCTACGAGGCGGCTTGTGCACTGGCCGGATCCCCGCCCTGGGACCTGGAGGCGAAGGTGCTCGCGTCACTGTACCGGTGGCGCGAGAAAGCGCGGGCGCGGGGCGAGCGACCGATGCAGCGACAAATGGAGCAGCGTTGGTCGCAGCTCCGCGTGGTCCTGGTGGCGGAATGGCGGGACAGGCTCTCACGCCCTACCGCCGGCCTCGTCACCATCGAGGCGGTCCGGCCGGTGCTCGACCACTGGCTCGGGAGGAGGCACGGCTCCCTGTCGTTTCGGGTGACGCAGGTGCTCTCGGGGCACGGTTGCTTCGGGAAGTACCTGTGTCGCATAAACAGGGAGCCGGACGCTCGGTGTCACCACTGCGTCGACTGCCGGGAGGACACGGCGCGGCATACGCTGGCAGAGTGTGCCGCTTGGGAGGAGCCGCGCCGTGCCCTCATCTCAGGAGTAGGCAGTGACCTCTCGCTGCCGGCCGTTGTGGATGCGATGGTCGGCGGCGAGGAGTCCTGGGACGCGGTGGTATCCTTCTGCGAAACAGTCATCTCGCAGAAGGAGGCTGCGGAAAGGGAGCGAGAGATGTCATCCTCTCACCCGGCCCGCAGCAGGCGCACCGGGCGTCGGCGGAGGGCGGACAACGCCCTCTTCCAGCCCCCCTAAATGGGTCCAGGGGCGACGGACTCGGGGACGTCCGTTGCCCCCCATACATCAGGACCCGAGGTGGCGGCGCGTAGTGTTCCACGCGCGCCCCTCTTAGACGTCGCGGGGGGAGTCAAACACCTCACTCCCCCCCTTCGACCGGACGGGGCCCGCAGAGACGGGCCGGCACCGGCCGGGGGTTGCGGAAGATTTGTACGTTCCCGCGACCCCCGGCGTAGGTGTGAGACGGAACACCGGGGTGGTTTTTAGTCAGTAAGAGTCTGACAGACCCCTCCGCCCCCCCAGGGCGGGGGACATCCATGAGGATTTGCCACACCGGAACAAAAAAAAAAAAAAAAAAAAGGGAGGCAGCGTTGCTGACGACGGCTGCGGTCTCACAGACGGTGAGCCACATACGGCGCCTCGGCCTGGAGGTGGCCCTCAACAAGTCGGAGGCCATGGTGTTTCATGGTCCCCGGCGGGCGCCACCATCCGGATCCCACATTGTGGTGGGGGGGGGTTCGAATCGCTTTCGAGCCCACCATGAAGTCCCTTGGGTTGGTGCTTGACAGTCGGTGGGATTTCGGCCCCCACTACCGGCAGCTGGCGCCCAAGTTGTTGGGCGTGGCTGGGGCGCTGTCAACGCTGCTTCCCAATCTGGGGGGCCCGAGCGCCGCTTGTAGGCGGCTCTGCGTGGGGATCGTGCGATCGATGGCCCTTTACGGGGCCCCGATCTGGGTGGCTGCCCTGACGGCCGGCAGCATCTCTGTTCTGCGAAAGCCGCAGAGAGCAATGGCCGTCAGAGTCATAAGGGGGTATCGCACGATCTCCTACGAGGCGGCTTGTGCACTGGCCGGATCCCCACCCTGGGACCTGGAGGCGAAGGTGCTCGCGTCACTGTACCGGTGGCGCGAGGAAGCGCGGGCGCGGGGCGAGCGACCGATGCAGCGACAAATGGAGCAGCGTTGGTCGCAGCTCCGCGTGGTCCTGGTGGCGGAATGGCGGGACAGGCTCTCACGCCCTACCGCCGGCCTCGTCACCATCGAAGCGGTCCGGCCGGTGCTCGACCACTGGCTCGGGAGGAGGCACGGCTCCCTGTCGTTTCGGGTGACGCAGGTGCTCTCGGGGCACGGTTGCTTCGGGAAGTACCTGTGTCGCATAAACAGGGAGCCGGACGCTCGGTGTCACCACTGCGTCGACTGCCGGGAGGACACGGCGCGGCATACGCTGGCAGAGTGTGCCGCTTGGGAGGAGCCGCGCCGTGCCCTCATCTCAGGAGTAGGCAGTGACCTCTCGCTGCCGGCCGTTGTGGATGCGATGGTCGGCGGCGAGGAGTCCTGGGATGCGGTGGTATCCTTCTGCGAAACAGTCATCTCGCAGAAGGAGGCTGCGGAAAGGGAGCGAGAGATGTCATCCTCTCACCCGGCCCGCAGCAGGCGCACCGGGCGTCGGCGGAGGGCGGACAACGCCCTCTTCCAGCCCCCCTAAATGGGTCCAGGGGCGACGGACTCGGGGACGTCCGTTGCCCCCCATACATCAGGACCCGAGGTGGCGGCGCGTAGTGTTCCACGCGCGCCCCTCTTAGACGTCGCGGGGGGAGTCAAACACCTCACTCCCCCCCCTCGACCGGACGGGGCCCGCAGAGACGGGCCGGCACCGGCCGGGGGTTGCGGAAGATTTGTACGTTCCCGCGACCCCCGGCGTAGGTGTGAGACGGAACACCGGGGTGGTTTTTAGTCAGTAAGAGTCTGACAGACCCCTCCGCCCCCCTAGGGCGGGGGACATCCATGAGGATTTTCCACCCCGGAACAAAAAAAAAAAAAAAAAAAAAAAAAGGGAGGCAGCGTTGCTGACGACGGCTGCGGTCTCACAGACGGTGAGCCACATACGGCGCCTCGGCCTGGAGGTGGCCCTCAACAAGTCGGAGGCCATGGTGTTTCATGGTCCCCGGCGGGCGCCACCATCCGGATCCCACATTGTGGTGGGGGGGGGTTCGAATCGCTTTCGAGCCCACCATGAAGTCCCTTGGGTTGGTGCTTGACAGTCGGTGGGATTTCGGCCCCCACTACCGGCAGCTGGCGCCCAAGTTGTTGGGCGTGGCTGGGGCGCTGTCAACGCTGCTTCCCAATCTGGGGGGCCCGAGCGCCGCTTGTAGGCGGCTCTGCGTGGGGATCGTGCGATCGATGGCCCTTTACGGGGCCCCGATCTGGGTGGCTGCCCTGACGGCCGGCAGCATCTCTGTTCTGCGAAAGCCGCAGAGAGCAATGGCCGTCAGAGTCATAAGGGGGTATCGCACGATCTCCTACGAGGCGGCTTGTGCACTGGCCGGATCCCCACCCTGGGACCTGGAGGCGAAGGTGCTCGCTTCACTGTACCGGTGGCGCGAGGAAGCGCGGGCGCGGAGCGAGCGACCGATGCAGCGACAAATGGAGCAGCGTCGGTCGCAGCTCCGTGAGGTCCTGGTGGCGGAATGGCGGGACAGGCTCTCACGCCCTACCACCGGCCTCGTCACCATCGAGGCGGTCCGGCCGGTGCTCGACCACTGGCTCGGGAGAAGGCACGGCTCCCTGTTGTTTCGGGTGACGCAGGTGCTCTCGGGGCACGGTTGCTTCGGGAAGTACCTGTGTTGCATAAACAGGGAGCCGGACGCCCGGTGTCACCACTGCGTCGACTGCCGAGAGGACACGGCGCGGCATACGCTGGCAGAGTGTGCCGCTTGGGAGGAGCCGCGCCGTGCCCTCATCTCAGGAGTAGGCAGTGACCTCTCGCTGCCGGCCGTTGTGAATGCGATGGTCGGCGGCGAGGAGTCCTGGGACGCGGTGGTATCCTTCTGCGAAACAGTCATCTCGCAGAAGGAGGCTGCGGAAAGGGGGCGAGAGATCTCGTCCTCTCACCCGGCCCGCAGCAGGCGCACCGGGCGTCGGCGGAGGGCGGACAACGCCCTCTTCCAGCCCCCCTAAATGGGTCCAGGGGCGACGGACTCGGGGACGTCCGTCGTCCCCCATACATCAGGGGGCCTACTCTCTAAGCACGAAGCCCGTAGCTTCGGCCTTCGTTACGGGCGTTTCCTACTCCGTATCACCTACGGACTTACGATTAGTCCCGAACCCGAACTAAGAACGAATGACAACACGATTTGACTGTTAACCCTACTCCCGATGTGTTTTTGCCCGTCCGAAAAGTTGAATTTGACACTTGTATGGACGGATCGTTATGTCATTTGATACGACATCAGGGGGTCTACTCTCTAACTCCGTCAACGACGAGACGGGCCCGTCCGAAGGTAGTCCGATACGATGCAGTAAACCCTACTCCCTATGGATTTCGGACTATTAGGTTTCTAACGGAATCATAGACACTATTCGTGAACGAATGGCGCATGACGATAGAGTTGCGCTATTTTACCGGTCGATTACCGGTTTACTTACTTCGTGGTTTTCAAGCTTAATAAACAAAAAATAATATTGTTATCGTTATAAAATTACCACATTTTTAACAATAAACTGTTTATTATGTTTCCAAATATAGAACTGAACTATTTTAGCCATTTTTGTCCGGATTGTAGCTTTACCCTGTTAATACCTTTGCCTTTTTTCTTTATGACGGCAATTTTGAAATGAAATGTCATGTCAGTGTTTATTATTATTTACAACCACACTAAATAATTGCATCAATTCGCAATTTATTAACACGACGCGGGATGTTTTCGTTATTAAATATTAATTAATGTTGTAAAATGGCCCCAATCGCTCCAACAGCAACTCACGCGCAAATAGAGGCCCTCCTTAATTTCATGAGTGAGAATAATGAGTTGGCACGCGGACTATTGAGGGGTGCCGACGAAAGAATTCGTTCAAAAGGCTGTGGGAAAACCTGTGCAACTCCCTTAATTCAATGGGAAGTTGCACAAAGTCTGTGGAGCAGTGGCAAAGGGTGAGTATAATACATTACTCGTCAATATTAATTTGATTTTTAAGTCTTGTCATCAGTAAAGTGCATACAATGATAATCAGTCATCCTCCAAATGATTATCTGTAGGAGTATACTGGCTTGTATATCGTTTTTTATGTAATTAAAATTAACCAACTTTTAGGTGCGGGCTGATAAAAAACATTTAGCCAATAAAGCTGCTGAAGCTGCCAGACGTTCAGCATGTGCTACAGGTGAAGTCCCATCGGTAGCAACAACCCTCTCCCAAGTGGAATTGAGGATACTATTAATTATGGGAGAGGGTTTTGGACAGCCACAAGCCAAGGCAAGAGTGCCAGCTTTTCCATCGGTAAGTAATAATTAAATTTATAATTTATGATAGTATGTTTGAATGGTAAAAACAAAAGCATTAATGCTTTTATAATGCTGTTGCATGGAGTCTTTGCCATGACTTTAAAAAAATTCAATAACATTAAATAACAAACACATAATTATATATTTGTTGTACCCGTCAATGATATTTTGGTTTTTGTTGTAGGTCCACCTGTAAGACAAGACCCAGCAGCCATCACACCCACCCAAATATCTGCTGCTACACCTGCCAACCCACTTTCCCAAGAGCTACCCTCAATATTCACTGATGCACTGGAGCGGGAGCTGCCAATGCAAAATTAGTGAAGTAAGTATTATTGTTTAGTAGAAAAGAGATTATGTAAGTCATGTTTCAGAAAATTACTTAAAACTGACTGAGATTTATTTTAATTTGTTTACAGCATTAAATTCTCGTCGTGCACATCCACGAGTTCGGCAACACCTCACTGCCGACTCAGCAAGAAGTCGAAGTATTGAGGTGGAAGAACAAAGACTACTAATTGAATCCGGGAGAAATGTGGTGCCTGATGAAATAAGGGTTGCCATTGTGGAACTTTGTAACTTAGTACATAACTAGAAACATTTAAATTGCTAGCTATACATATAACTCTTGAAAGTCACAGGGAGAGGCCTTTGCCCAGCAGTTGGATGATGCAGGCAGTAACATATTTTTTTTTTCTCCGTTGCTCTATAATTGCAACATTGTTCACAATGTTGCAACGTTTATTTCCCGAGCTCCTCATCTCTTTTGTTGCTTGGAGTCTGGTCTTCCAACTCAATAATTCACTGAATGAAAGCTTGTCTGTTACCAGCAATTATTTAAGATTAAATTATACAAGTAATAGAAAATGGTATGTGTTGATTGGTTAAAAAAAATCTTTTGATTGTATAATGTTGATTCTTAATTTGAGATTAGTCTAGAATAAAAGAAAATCTATGTATTGTTGATTGTTAATTTTATTCAGATATTAGGTATTTGAGACTGAAATAGACAAGTAAGAGAAACTAAGTTCCTAGTAATAAATTAAGACTTCAATAGATACATAAAAGAAAATCTGTGTTATCATTGTTATAGTGTATTGTTGATTGTTAATTTTATTCAGATATTAGGTATTTGATATTGACGTAGACTAGTAAGAGTAACTAAGTTCCTAGTAATCATTTAAGACTTCAATAGATAAATAAAAGAAAACATATAGTGTATCGTTGGTTGTTAATTTTATTCAGATATTAGGTATTTGATATTGAAGTAGACTAGTAAGAGAAACTAAGTTCCTAGGAATAATTTAAGACTACTTAGATAAATAAAAGAAAATCTATGTTTTGATTGTTACATTGTTTTGTTGAATGTATTTTTAATTTTCAAATTGATTGGTGCTAAATAAAAAGAAAACATTTTGTTTATAAAAACAATACTTTTATTGTGGAAATCTTTTTCTTATGTCAGAATCGTCCCGCGCCAGTCCCAACACCCATTATGTCCTGAAAACAAAATAAACAGTTTGTAAAATAAATACTCAAATCAATATTATAAATACAAACATCCTATGTATTTATTGACATATTTTATTAGTAGAGTAGTTTTCTTGTGAGACTGCATAAGTACCTATTTCTGTCCAGCAATTCCGGTAATCTGTCTCTCGCTCTTTGCCCTTGCTGAAGAGCTTGATGAGCGGGCATAGACTCATATCGCTATCCTCCCTGTCTACTGCACTCTAATTGTAGGTCTTCCTCAGAGAGGGAACTTGTTTCTAAACCTGCCCGATTACACATATTGCGTAAGACAGCAGGCAATGACAATTTTACCTGCAAAAATAATATTTGCTCTGAAATTTATGAAAAAAATACTGTTCACCTGTTCAATGCATTATAAGGAAAAATATAGAATTGTGACAAATACCTGCTGTGATGGGTTTATAAAGCAGCTCTCTAGCTGCTAATAGGCATCTCCATCAGCCTTTTAAAATTCCAAATGTAAGTCTGCTAAGGCCCACTGCACCTTGGTACCTCCCCCGAGCATAAAAGTTGAGTGCAGCAAGGATCTAAAAGTAAACAAAATCACCAGTAAATACAACTCAATTAATTGCAGAACCTTGAATAAATAAGTATAACCTTAGCTTTAGTCCTTCATTCTTATATCAAACAATTACCTTCATTATTGGATCCACACAATTTCCTCGTATTTGTTGAGGCAAAAGAGGTACTATATGCTCACACAAGTCTTCAAATAATTCCAGCCTTTAGTTCTTTAAGAACTTAACGTCGGGAATACTCGCCAACCGAAAGTTTTGGCGCAAATATAATCGGCATCGCCTCCGCTCTTCGTGTAGAGCTTCATCGAGCATTCAAAAATGCAGCCATAGGTTCAAGTTTTTGGCAAATTTTAACTTTCGTAGGCAGCACGATAACTATTCTGGGGGCCTACTCCCTAAGCACGAAGTCCGTAGCTTCGGCCTTCGTTACGGGCGTTTCCTACTCCGTATCACCTACGGACTTACGATTAGTCCCGAACCCGAACTAAGAATGAATGACAACACGATTTGACTGTTGACCCTACTCCCGATGTGTTTTTGCCCGTCCGAAAAGTTGAATTTGACACTTGTATAGACGGATCACTATGTCATTTGATACGACATCAAAATAGTTATCGTGCTGCCTACGAAAGTTAAAATTTGCCAAAAACTTGAACCTATGGCTGCATTTTTGAATGCTCGATGAAGCTCTACACGAAGAGCGGAGGCGATACCGATTATATTTGCGCCAAAATTTTCGGTTGGCGAGTATTCCCGACGTTAAGTTCTTAAAGAACTAAAGGCTGGAATTATTTGAAGACTTGTGTGAGCATATAGTACCTCTTTTGCCTCAACAAATACGAAGAAATGGTGTGGATCCAATAATGAAGGTAATTGTTTGATATAAGAATGAAGGACTAAAGCTAAGGTTATACTTATTTATTGAAGATTCTGCAATTAATTGAGTTGTATTTACTGGTGATTTTGTTTACTTTTAGATCCTTGCTGCACTCAACTTTTATGCTCGGGGGAGGTACCAAGGTGCAGTGGGCCTTAGCAGACTTACATTTGGAATTTTAAAAGGCTGATGGAGATGCCTCTTAGCAGCTAGAGAGCTGCTTTATAAACCCATCACAGCAGGTATTTGTCACAATTCTATATTTTTCCTTATAATCATTGAACAGGTGAACAGTATTTTTTTCATAAATTTCAGAGCAAATATTATTTTTGCAGGTAAAATTGTCATTGCCTGCTGTCTTACGCAATATGTGTAATCGGGCACGTTTAGAAGCAATTTCCCTCTCTGACTCTCTGAGGAAGACCTACAATTAGAGTGCAGTAGACAGGGAGGATAGCGATATGAGTCTATGCCCGCTCATAAAGCTCTTCAGCAAGGGCAAAGAGCAAGAGACAGATTACCGGAATTGCTAGACAGAAATAGGTACTTATGCAGTCTCACAAGAAAACTACTCTACTAATAAAATATGTCAACAAATACATAAATACATAGGATGTTTGTATTTATAATATTGATTTGAGTATTTATTTTACAAACTGTTTATTTTGTTTTCAGGACATAATGGGTGTTGGGACTGGCGCGGGACGATTCTGACATAAGAAAAAGATTTCCACAATAAAAGTATTGTTTTTATAAACAAAATGTTTTCTTTTTATTTAGCACCAATCAATTTGAAAAAAAAATACATTCAACAACACAATGTAACAATCAAAACATAGATTTTCTTTTATTTATCTATGTAGTCTTAAATTATTCCTAGGAACTTAGTTTCTCTTACTAGTCTACTTCAATATCAAATACCTAATATCTGAATAAAATTAACAATCAACAATACACTATAACAATGATAACACAGATTTTCTTTTATGTATCTATTGAAGTCTTAATTTATTACTAGGAACTTAGTTTCTCTTACTTGTCTATTTCAGTCTCAAATACCTAATATCTGAATAAAATTAACAATCAACAATACATAGATTTTCTTTTATCCTAGACTAATCTCAAATTAAGAATCAACATTATACAATCAAAAGATTTTTTTTAACCAATCAACACATACCATTTTCTATTACTTGTATAATTTAATCTTAAATAATTGCTGGTAACATAGAACCTTTCATTCAGTGAATTATTTAGTTGGAAGACCAGACTCCAAGCAACAAAAGAGGAGGAGCTCGGGAAATAAATGTTGCAACATTGTTCACAATGTTGCAATTATAGAGCAACGGAGAAAAAAAAAATATGTTACTGCCTGTATCATCCAACTGCTGGGCAAAGGCCTCTCCCTGTGACTTTCAAGAGTTATATGTATAGCTAGCAATTTAAATGTTTCTAGTTATGTACTAAGTTACAAAGTTCCACAATGACAACCCTTATTTCATCAGGCACCACATTTCTCCCGGATTCAATTAGTAGTCTTTGTTCTTCCACCTCAATACTTCGACTTCTTGCTGAGTCGGCAGTGAGGTGTTGCCGAACTCGTGGATGTGCACGACGAGAATTTAATGCTGTAAACAAATTAAAATAAATCTCAGTCAGTTTTAAGTAATTTTCTGAAACATGACTTACATAATCTGTTTTCTACTAAACAATAATACTTACTTCACTAATTTTGCATTGGCAGCTCCCGCTCCAGTGCATCAGTGAATATTGAGGGTTGCTCTTGGGAAAGTGGGATGGCAGGTGCAGCAGCAGATATTTGGTTGGGTGTGATGGCTGCTAGGTCTTGTCTTACAGGTGGACCTACAACAAAAACCAAAATATCATTGACGGGTACAACAAATATATAATTATGTGTTTGTTATTTATTGTTATTGAATTTTTTTAAAGTCATGGCAAAGACTCCATGCAACAGCATTATAAAAGCATTAATGCTGTTGTTTTTACCATTCAAACCTACTATAATAAATTATAAATTTAATTATTACTTACCGATGGAAAAGCTGGCACTCTTGCCTTGGCTTGTGGCTGTCTAAAACCCTCTCCCATAATTATTAGTATCCTCAATTCCACTTGGTAGAGGGTTGTTGCTACCGATGGGACTTCACCTGTAGCACATGCTGAACGTCTGGCAGCTTCAGCAGCTTTATTGGCTAAATTTTTTTTATCAGCCCGCACCTAAAAGTTGGTTAATTTTAATTACATAAAAAACGATATACAAGCCAGTATACTCCTACAGATAATCATTTGGAGGATGACTGATTATCATTGTATGCACTTTACTGATGACAAGACTTAAAAATCAAATTAATATTGACGAGTAATGTATTATACTCACCCTTTGCCACTGCTCCACAGACTTTGTGCAACTTCCCATTGAATTAAGGGAGTTGCACAGGTTTTCCCACAGCCTTTTGAACGAATTCTTTCGTCGGCACCCCTCAATAGTCCGCGTGCCAACTCATTATTCTCGCTCATGAAATTAAGGAGGGCCTCTATTTGCGCGTGAGTTGCTGCTGGAGCGATTGGCGCCATTTTACAACATTAATTAATATTTAATAACGAAAACATCCCGCGTCATGTTAATAAATTGCGAATTGATGCAATTATTTAGTGTGGTTGTAAATAATAATAAACACTGACATGACATTTCATTTGAAAATTGCCGTCAAAAAGAAAAAAGGCAAAGGTATTAACAGGGTAAAGCTACAATCCGGACAAAAATGGCTAAAATAGTTCAGTTCTATATTTGGAAATATAATAAACAGTTTATTGTTAAAAATGTGGTAATTTTATAACGATAACAATATTATTTTTTGTTTATTAAGCTTGAAAACCACAAAGTAAGTAAACCGGTAATCGACCGGTAAAATAGCGCAACTCTATCGTCATGCGCCATTCGTTCACGAATAGTGTCTATGATTCCGTTAGAAACCTAATAGTCCGAAATCAATAGGGAGTAGGGTTTACTGGGGGTCTACTCTCTAACTCCGTCAACGACGAGACGGGCCCGTCCGAAGGTAGTCCGATACGATGCAGTAAACCCTACTCCCTATGGATTTCGGACTATTAGGTTTCTAACGGAATCATAGACACTATTCGTGAACGAATGGCGCATGACGATAGAGTTGCGCTAGTTTACCGGTCGATTACCGGTTTACTTACTTTGTGGTTTTCAAGCTTAATAAACAAAAAATAATATTGTTATCGTTATAAAATTACCACATTTTTAACAATAAACTGTTTATTATGTTTCCAAATATAGAACTGAACTATTTTAGCCATTTTTGTCCGGATTGTAGCTTTACCCTGTTAATACCTTTGCCTTTTTTCTTTTTGACGGCAATTTTCAAATGAAATGTCATGTCAGTGTTTATTATTATTTACAACCACACTAAATAATTGCATCAATTCGCAATTTATTAACACGACGCGGGATGTTTTCGTTATTAAATATTAATTAATGTTGTAAAATGGCCCCAATCGCTCCAGCAGCAACTCACGCGCAAATAGAGGTCCTTAATTTCATGAGTGAGAATAATGAGTTGGTACGCGGACTATTGAGGGGTGCCGACGAAAGAATTCTTTCAAAAGTCTGTGGGAAAACCTGTGCAACTCCCTTAATTCAATGGGAAGTTGCACAAAGTCTGTGGAGCAGTGGCAAAGGGTGAGTATAATACATTACTCGTCAATATTAATTTGATTTTTAAGTCTTGTCATCAGTAAAGTGCATACAATGATAATCAGTCATCCTCCAAATGATTATCTGTAGGAGTATACTGGCTTGTATATCGTTTTTTATGTAATTAAAATTAACCAACTTTTAGGTGCGGGCTGATAACAAACATTTAGCCAATAAAGCTGCTGAAGCTGCCAGACGTTCAGCATGTGCTCCAGGTGAAGTCCCATCGGTAGCAACAACCCTCTCCCAAGTGGAATTGAGGATACTATTAATTATGGGAGAGGGTTTTGGACAGCCACAAGCCAAGGCAAGAGTGCCAGCTTTTCCATCGGTAAGTAATAATTAAATTTATAATTTATGATAGTATGTTTGAATGGTAAAAACAAAAGCATTAATGCTTTTATAATGCTGTTGCATGGAGTCTTTGCCATGACTTTAAAAAAATTCAATAACAATAAATAACAAACACATAATTATATATTTGTTGTACCCGTCAAAGATATTGTGGTTTTTGTTGTAGGTCCACCTGTAAGACAAGACCCAGCAGCCATCACACCCACCCAAATATCTGCTGCTACACCTGCCAACCCACTTTCCCAAGAGCAACCCTCAATATTCACTGATGCACTGGAGCGGGAGCTGCCAATGCAAAATTAGGGAAGTAAGTATTATTGTTTAGTAGAAAAGAGATTATGTAAGTCATGTTTCAGAAAATTACTTAAAACTGACTGAGATTTATTTTAATTTGTTTACAGCATTAAATTCTCGTCGTGCACATCCACGAGTTCGGCAACACCTCACTGCCGACTCAGCAAGAAGTCGAAGTATTGAGGTGGAAGAACAAAGACTACTAATTGAATCCGGGAGAAATGTTTTGCCTGATGAAATAAGGGTTGTCATTGTGGAACTTTGTAACTTAGTACATAACTAGAAACATTTAAATTGCTAGCTATACATATAACTCTTGAAAGTCACAGGGAGAGGCCTTTGCCCAGCAGTTGGATGATGCAGGCAGTAACATATTTTTTTTTTCTCCGTTGCTCTATAATTGCAACATTGTTCACAATGTTGCAACATTTATTTCCCGAGCTCCTCATCTCTTTTGTTGCTTGGAGTCTGGTCTTCCAACTCAATAATTCACTGAATGAAAGCTTGTCTGTTTCCAGCAATTATTTAAGATTAAATTATACAAGTAATAGAAAATGGTATGTGTTGATTGGTTAAAAAAAATCTTTTGATTGTATAATGTTGATTCTTAATTTGAGATTAGTCTAGAATAAAAGAAAATATATGTATTGTTGATTGTTAATTTTATTCAGATATTAGGTATTTGAGACTGAAATAGACAAGTAAGAGAAACTAAGTTCCTAGTAATAAATTAAGACTTCAATAGATACATAAAAGAAAATCTGTGTTATCATTGTTATAGTGTATTGTTGATTGTTAATTTTATTTAGATATTAGGTATTTGATATTGAAGTAGACTAGTAAGAGAAACTAAGTTCCTAGTAATCATTTAAGACTTCAATAGATAAATAAAAGAAAACATATAGTGTATTGTTGATTGTTAATTTTATTCAGATATTAGGTATTTGATATTGAAGTAGACTAGTAAGAGAAACTAAGTTCCTAGGAATAATTTAAGACTACATAGATAAATAAAAGAAAATCTGTGTTTTGATTGTTACATTGTGTTGTTGAATGTATTTTTTTTTCAAATTGATTGGTGCTAAATAAAAAGAAAACATTTTGTTTATAAAAACAATACTTTTATTGTGGAAATCTTTTTCTTATGTCAGAATCGTCCCGCGCCAGTCCCAACACCCATTATGTCCTGAAAACAAAATAAACAGTTTGTAAAATAAATACTCAAATCAATATTATAAATACAAACATCCTATGTATTTATGTATTTATTGACATATTTTATTAGTAGAGTAGTTTTCTTGTGAGAATGCATAAGTACCTATTTCTGTCCAGCAATTCCGGTAATCTGTCTCTCGCTCTTTGCCCTTGCTGAAGAGCTTGATGAGCGGGCATAGACTCATATCGCTATCCTCCCTGTCTACTGCACTCTAATTGTAGGTCTTCCTCAGAGAGTCAGAGAGGGAAGTTGTTTCTAAACCTGCCCGATTACACATATTGCGTAAGACAGCAGGCAATGACAATTTTACCTGCAAAAATAATATTTGCTCTGAAATTTATGAAAAAAATACTGTTCACCTGTTCAATGCATTATAAGGAAAAATATAGAATTGTGACAAATACCTGCTGTGATGGGTTTATAAAGCAGCTCTCTAGCTGCTAATAGGCATCTCCATCAGCCTTTTAAAATTCCAAATGTAAGTCTGCTAAGGCCCACTGCACCTTGGTACCTCCCCCGAGCATAAAAGTTGAGTGCAGCAAGGATCTAAAAGTAAACAAAATCACCAGTAAATACAACTCAATTAATTGCAGAACCTTCAATAAATAAGTATTACCTTAGCTTTAGTCCTTCATTCTTATATCAAACAATTACCTTCATTATTGGATCCACACAATTTCTTCTTATTTGTTGAGGCAAAAGAGGTACTATATGCTCACACAAGTCTTCAAATAATTCCAGCCTTTAGTTCTTTAAGAACTTAACGTCGGGAATACTCGCCAACCGAAAGTTTTGGCGCAAATATAATCGGCATCGCCTCCGCTCTTTGTGTAGAGCTTCATCGAGCATTCAAAAATGCAGCCATAGGTTCAAGTTTTTGGCAAATTTTAACTTTCGTAGGCAGCACGATAACTATTTTGATGTCGTATCAAATGACATAACGATCCGTCCATACAAGTGTCAAATTCAACTTTTCGGACGGGCGAAAACACATCGGGAGTAGGGTCAACAGTCAAATCGTGTTGTCATTCGTTCTTAGTTCGGGTTCGGGACTAATCGTAAGTCCGTAGGTGATACGGAGTAGGAAACGCCCGTAACGAAGGCCGAAGCTACGGACTTCGTGCTTAGAGAGTAGGCCCCCTGCATCGTATCGGACTACCTTCGGACGGGCCCGTCTCGTCGTTGACGGAGTTAGAGAGTAGACCCCCTGATGTCGTATCAAATGACATAACGATCCGTCCATACAAGTGTCAAATTCAACTTTTCGGACGGGCAAAAACACATCGGGAGTAGGGTTAACAGTCAAATCGTGTTGTCATTCGTTCTTAGTTCGGGTTCGGGACTAATCGTAAGTCCGTAGGTGATACGGAGTAGGAAACGCCCGTAACGAAGGCCGAAGCTACGGGCTTCGTGCTTAGAGAGTAGGCCCCCAGAATAGTTATCGTGCTGCCTACGAAAGTTAAAATTTGCCAAAAACTTGAACCTATGGCTGCATTTTTGAATGCTCGATGAAGCTCTACACGAAGAGCGGAGGCGATGCCGATTATATTTGCGCCAAAACTTTCGGTTGGCGAGTATTCCCGACGTTAAGTTATTAAAGAACTAAAGGCTGGAATTATTTGAAGACTTGTGTAAGCATATAGTAGGTACCTCTTTTGCCTCAACAAATACGAAGAAATGGTGTGGATCCAATAATGAAGGTAATTGTTTGATATAAGAATGAAGGACTAAAGCTAAGGTTATACTTATTTATTGAAGATTCTGCAATTAATTGAGTTGTATTTACTGGTGATTTTGTTTACTTTTAGATCCTTGCTGCACTCAACTTTTATGCTCGGGGGAGGTACCAAGGTGCAGTGGGCCTTAGCAGACTTACATTTGGAATTTTAAAAGGCTGATGGAGATGCCTCTTAGCAGCTAGAGAGCTGCTTTATAAACCCATCACAGCAGTTATTTGTCATAATTTACACTATAACTATATTTTTCCTTATAATGCATTGAACAGGTAAACAGTATTTTTTTCATAAATTTCAGAGCAAATATTATTTTTGCAGGTAAAATTGTCATTGCCTGCTGTCATACACAATATGTGTAATCGGGCAGGTTTAGAAGCAATTTCCCTCTCTGACTCTCTGAGGAAGACCTACAATTAGAGTGCAGAAGACAGGGAGGGCAGCGATATGAGTCTATGCCCGCTCATCAAGCTCTTCAGCAAGGGCAAAGAGCGAGAGACAGATTACCGGAATTGCTGGACAGAAATAGGTACTTATGCAGTCTCACAAGAAAACTACTCTACTAATAAAATATGTCAATAAATACATAAATACGTAGGATGTTTGTATTTACAATATTGATTTGAGTATTTATTTAACAAACTGTTTATTTTGCTTTCAGGACATAATGGGTGTTGGGACTGGCGCTGGACGATTCTGACATAAGAAAAAGATTTCCACAATAAAAGTATTGTTTTTATATACAAAATGTTTTCTTTTTATTTAGCACCAATAAATTTGAAAAAAAAAATACATTCAACAACACAATGTAACAATCAAAACATAGATTTTCTTTTATTTATCTATGTAGTCTTAAATTATTCCTAGGAACTTAGTTTTTCTTACTAGTCTACTTCAATATCAAATATCTGAATAAAATTAACAATCAACAATACACTATATGTGTTCTTTTATTTATCTATTGAAGTCTTAAATTATTACTAGGAACTTAGTTTCTCTTACTAGTCTACTTCAATATCAAATACCTAATATCTGAATAAAATTAACAATCAACAATACACTATAACAATGATAACACAGATTTTCTTTTATTTATCTATTGAAGTCTTAATTTTTAACTAGGAACTTAGTTTCTCTTACTTGTCTATTTCAGTCTCAAATACCTAATATCTGAATAAAATCAACAATACATAGATTTTCTTTTCTTCTAGACTAATCTCAAATTAAGAATCAACATTATACAATCAAAAGATTTTTTTTAACCAATTAACACATACCATTTTCTATTACTTGTATAATTGAATCTTAAATAATTGCTGGTAACAGACAAGCTTTCATTCAGTGAATTATTGAGTTGGAAGACCAGACTCCAAGCAACAAAAGAGATGAGGAGCTCGGGAAATAAATGTTGCAACATTGTGAACAATGTTGTAATTATAGAGAAACGGAGAAAAAAAAAATATGTTACTGCCTAGGCGCATCATCCAGCTGCTGGGCAAAGGCCTCTCCCTGTGACTTTCAAGAGTTATATGTATAGCTAGCAATTTAAATGTTTCTAGTTATGTACTAAGTTACAAAGTTTCACAATGACAACCCTTATTTCATCAGGCACCACATTTCTCCCGGATTCTTTGTTCTTCCACCTCAATACTTCGACTTCTTGCTGAGTCGGCAGTGAGGTGTTGCCAAACTCGTGGATGTGCACGACGAGAATTTAATGCTGTAAACAAATTAAAATAAATCTCAGTCAGTTTTAAGTAATTTTCTGAAACATGACTTACATAATTTCTTTTCTACTAAACAATAATACTTACTTCACTAATTTTGCATTGGCAGCTCCCGCTCCAGTGCATCAGTGAATATTGAGGGTTGCTCTTGGGAAAGTGGGTTGGCAGGAGTAGCAGCAGATATTTGGGTGGGTGTGATGGCTGCTGGGTCTTGTCTTACAGGTGGACCTACAACAAAAACCAAAATATCATTGACGGGTACAACAAATATATAATTATGTGTTTGTTATTTATTGTTATTGAATTTTTTTAAAGTCATGGCAAAGACTCCATGCAACAGCATTATAAAAGCATTAATGCTGTTGTTTTTACCATTCAAACCTACTATAATAAATTATAAATTTAATTATTACTTACCGATGGAAAAGCTGGCACTCTTGCCTTGGCTTGTGGCTGTCTAAAACCCTCTCCCATAATTATTAGTATCCTCAATTCCACTTGGTAGAGGGTTGTTGCTACCGATGGGACTTCACCTGTAGCACATGCTGAACGTCTGGCAGCTTCAGCAGCTTTATTGGCTAAATTTTTTTTATCAGCCCGCACCTAAAAGTTGGTTAATTTTAATTACATAAAAAACGATATACAAGCCAGTATACTCCTACAGATAATCATTTGGAGGATGACTGATTATCATTGTATGCACTTTACTGATGACAAGACTTAAAAATCAAATTAATATTGACGAGTAATGTATTATACTCACCCTTTGCCACTGCTCCACAGACTTTGTGCAACTTCCCATTGAATTAAGGGAGTTGCACAGGTTTTCCCACAGCCTTTTGAACGAATTCTTTCGTCGGCACCCCTCAATAGTCCGCGTGCCAACTCATTATTCTCACTCATGAAATTAAGGAGGGCCTCTATTTGCGCGTGAGTTGCTGTTGGAGCGATTGGGGCCATTTTACAACATTAATTAATATTTAATAACGAAAACATCCCGCGTCGTGTTAATAAATTGCGAATTGATGCAATTATTTAGTGTGGTTGTAAATAATAATAAACACTGACATGACATTTCATTTCAAAATTGCCGTCAAAAAGAAAAAAGGCAAAGGTATTAACAGGGTAAAGCTACAATCCGGACAAAAATGGCTAAAATAGTTCAGTTCTATATTTGGAAACATAATAAACAGTTTATTGTTAAAAATGTGGTAATTTTATAACGATAACAATATTATTTTTTGTTTATTAAGCTTGAAAACCACGAAGTAAGTAAACCGGTAATCGACCGGTAAAATAGCGCAACTCTATCGTCATGCGCCATTCGTTCACGAATAGTGTCTATGATTCCGTTAGAAACCTAATAGTCCGAAATCCATAGGGAGTAGGGTTTACTGCATCGTATCGGACTACCTTCGGACGGGCCCGTCTCGTCGTTGACGGAGTTAGAGAGTAGACCCCCAGCACCGGAGGTAGCGGCGCGTAGTGTTCCACGCGCGCCCCTCTTCGACGTCGCGGGGAGAGTCAAACACCTCACTCCTCCCGCTCGACCAGACGGGGCCCGCAGAGGCGGGCCGGCACCGGCCGGGGGTTGCGGAAGATTTGTACGTTCTCGCGACCCCCGGCGTAGGTGTGAGACGGAACACCGGGGTGGTTTTTAGTCAGTAAGAGTCTGACAGACCCCTCCGGCCCCCCAGGGCGGAGGACATCCATGAGGACTTTACAACCCGGAAAAAAAAAAAAAGGTGCGGGTCATCCAACGCAACCATAGGTTGGACGATGCCGCACTTGATAGGCTGCGCTCAGAGCTGAGCAACTATATCGTCTCAAGTCCAGCACAAACCGCGATACACGCATCAACCATTGATGAAATACCGTCGCGGTCTAATCATGGTGTAGAATTAGAAGATGATATGGTTGCGTCAGTAAGTAGCCAGTACAACGCCCGATTGAGGAGCGCACTGGAGGATGCATTTCGTGAGTACAGATCCACTCCGACCGAACTTAGACCCCGATTACCACGCCTACCTATGCACAAAAAAATAAGGCGCTGGTGTGTGCCCTGGACTCGCAGCTTAAGAATGTGTTCGAGAGCAGCGAGGATCTCGTTGATACACATTCGATCCTGTATTGCGCGGCTGTTGCGGCATGTCGTTTAGCTAACGTCAAATTTCCAAACTGTGACGTGGCTACGCAACCAAAACCAGCCGTACCAGCCTGGCAGTGCAGGATCCAGCGTCGTATCGATGGGGCCAGGGTACTCATCGGCAAACTATACTGCTTCAGGGAGGGCAATACACGACTACGAGTGATGCGCTTTGTAAGGCGGGCATTCTCGGGGACTGGAATCAGCCCTCGAGAATACATGTCCCGTGTCTTCCTGACTGTGACATGTGACTTCCTGAAGCAGAAAGTTTATGCATGGGCGTGTCGTATTCGGCGGTATAAGCGGCGGGTTGATCGGTACACACAGAATCGCATGTTCCAGAGCGATGAGAGATTGGTGTATAGAACTTGGGAGCGATCTGAACAAAATGTGACAGACGAGTGCCGCCCGGATGATGCCGCCACGGACACATTCTGGCGCAGCATCTGGTCAGTGCCCGTCTGTCACTCTGTGGCTGGCTGGATACTGGATGTCGGGCGAGCGTGTGAAACTGTACCAGAAATGGAAGCAGTTCTAATTACGCCATTAGACGTCGCCAGAGCAGTCCGTCCGTTACCGAATTGGAAATCACCGGGACCGGACGGATTGCACAACTTTTGGTTGAAATGGCTAATTAGTTCACACGCCCGCCTGGCATCTCAGTTCCAGTCATCTTTAGAGACTGGGTCGCTTCCGCAGTTTCTAATAACAGGCGTTACCCACCTGCTCCAAAGTCAGGTAGTCCCATGGATCCCAAGAATTATAGACCGATCACGTGTTTGTCGACGGTCTATAAACTTCTTACATCCATTTTGAGAGCAAAAATTAATATGCACATTAAAAGTAACTTGACTATGTCAACCTCTCAAAATGGATGTCGGAACGGGTCCCGCGGTACTAAGGAGCTACTCCTCATCGATATGGCCATAAGCCAACAGGTTCGTCGAACCCGCAAGGATCTGTCGACATGCTGGATAGATTATAAGAAGGCCTATGACTCGGTGCCACATACATGGCTCATGAGGGTGCTGGAGTTGTACAAGATAGATGCAACTCTACGCACCTTCCTTAGGTCATGTATGGGGCAATGGAGAACGGTTCTTCGCTAACCAGGGTGTCGACAGATCCAGGGGAGCGATGAGCCTGTATGGATTAAACGGGGAATATTTCAGGGCGACAGTTTGAGTCCACTTTGGTTCTGCTTAGCAGTGAATCCTTTAAACTTGAGGATTCAGGACTAGGCTATCGGTTGAGGAGAGGTGGTCAGGTCATATCTCATCTCCTCTACATGGATGACTTGAAACTCTTTGCCCCCAACAAATTGCAACTGATGGAGCTACTGAAGGTAACTGAAACTTTCAGTAGCACCATCAGGATGGAATTTGGTGTGGACAAATGTGCAGTCATGCATGTAAAGCGAGGTGAGATTATGGAATCCGAGGGAATTCAACTTTCGGATTCCATACATTTTAGATCCCTCTCCTTATCCGAAAGCTAGAAGTATTTAGGTATGTCGGAAGCGTTAGGCATCAACGCTGTGGACATGAAGCAATCGTTGAAGGAGCGCTTCTTTGGTCGCCTGAAGAAAGTATTAATTAGTCTTCTGTCAGGCGGAAACAAGGGCCTTCAACGGTTGGGTCATGCCGGTTTTGATGTAGTCTTTCGGCATACTCAAATGGACTCAGACTGAACTCGACGCCCTAGATAGGAGGGTCCGTACACTGCTGACCGCAAACCGGATGCATCACCCACGATCATCGGTGATGAGACTGTACATACCGCGGAAGTGCGGGGGGTTTGATAATGTAGTTATGAATGAACAAGATAGTTTAATTTTTAGTGAGTCGTCTAGTACGCTAGGATTGGGCTGGACTCCATCTAGTGATACATTGCATTTCCCTATAAAGGGGTTCTCACAAGATAATTGTCAAACCATAACAAAACGATTTATTATGTCAAACGCTTTCAAAATATTCGATCCATTGGGTATCTTAAGTCCAGTTGTAGTGATACCAAAGATAATGATACAAAGACTTTGGCAACATAAATTGAACTGGGATCAGCCAGTCCCTCAGGAAGTAAAGGATGATTGGACTAAGTTTTCTGAGAATATAAAGTATTTATCTAAATTACAAGTGCCTAGATTAGTAATAGGTGAATCGCCTCAATTCATTGAACTACATTCATTTAGTGATGCCTCAAATTACGCATATGGTGCGTGTGTTTATATAAGAACAATTAGTCATAATGGGGACGTCACGGTCAGATTGATTTGTGCCAAATCTAAGGTGGCTCCTTTGAAGCCTACTACTATACCCCGCCTGGAACTCTGTGCAGCCTTGCTCGCCACTAAACTCACCAAAGCTGTAACAGATTCGCTCCGTTACAAGTCAGATAAGATAATTCACTGGTGTGACTCCACAGTAGTATTAGGTTGGATTCGTAGTGACGTCAGTAAACTAAAGGATTTTGTAGCTAATCGTATTAGTGAAGTTAAAGAATTAACTTCTTATTCAGCGTGGCGATATGTTCCCACGGGTTCTAACCCTGCCGACTTAATTTCACGGGGGGTAGATGCTAAACGCTTAGTAGCAATGGCGCTGTGGTGGATAGGGCCTATTTATTTATTAAAAAATGAATCTGAATGGCCTAAGTTAGGCGTTAATGATTCGGAAGAGTTACCGGAATTAAAGGTACATTCGGTGATAATTAATAAACATATCATTGACTTTGATAAATATTCATCGTTAACTAAATTGCAAAGATCTTTTGCCTATGTTCACAGATTCATATTTAATATTAAAAATAAAAATAATAAGCGGGTAGGTATATTGTCAGTTAGAGAACTGCGAGAGTCATTCCATTCTCTATGTGTCATCGCACAGGGTCAAGCGTTCCCTATAGAGTATGATCTTCTAAAGAAAGGTAAACCTTTGAACAGTAAAAGTAAATTATTATCATTGTCACCGTTTTTAGACGAACACAATCTAATTCGTGTGGGTGGGCGAATTGATGCGTCAGCACATTTATATTCAAAGAAACATCCAATTCTACTGCATGCTTCGCATAGGCTAACTAAATTATATTTTGAAAGAGAACACATAAACAATATGCATGCTGGTCCACAACTGTTGTTGGCGTCTGTACGAGAAACAATATGGCCAATAAATGGTAGGCATCTTGCAAGACGTACAGTTAATAATTGCGTACGATGTACGCGAATACGAGGTTTGACTCTACAACCGAAGATGGGTAATTTACCATCTCAACGTATAACTCCTGACTATCCTTTTATATCCGTTGGTTTGGATTTTGCTGGTCCATTCTATATTGTGAATCGCAAAGGTCGTGGCAATCGTGCAGTCAAATTTTATCTATGTCTTTTCGTCTGCTTGCGATATAAGTGCATTCATCTCGAAACAGTCACTGACTTATCGAAGGATGCATTTATGCTGACACTCAGGCGTTTCATCGCTCGTCGCGGCAAACCAACGGAAATATTCAGCGACAATGGAAGCAACTTTGTTGCGGCCGCTAAGGACATCGGATCCTTCCTAAAGGACAATCACGAGCCTTTGTCTGATTTTGCAAGTCAACAATCAATTAAATTCACTTTCATCCCGGCTCACACTCCTCATTTCAGTGGTATTTGGGAAGCTGGGGTTAAATCGGCAATTTTTTTTTTTTTTATTTTTTTTTTTAAGGCGTGTCATTGGTGACAGTCATTTAACTTTTGAAGAAATTTCAACATTATTTGCACAAGTCGAAGCTATTCTGAATAGTCGTCCCTTATCCCCCCTTTCCTCCAGTCCTGACGACCTTCTTTCTCTTTCCCCTGGGCATTTCATCATTGGGAGGCCGTTGACCGCCCTGCCGACACCAGATCTAACAGACATCAAAGAAAGTCAGCTGCGGCGTTATGAGCGTTTCGAAGCAATCCGTAGACAGTTTTGGAGAAGATGGCAGAAAGAATATCTGGCCGAGTTGCAGCATCGAACGAAATGGCGAACGAATATTTCAAAGTTGGAGGTTGGAGACATGGTGCTCTTGGCAGATGATGGCGCCCCCCCACTGGATTGAAAGCTCGGTCGTGTTTTTCGCCTAATAACTAGACCTGATGGGATATCCCGAGTGGCCGACATTCACAAGGTTAGGTTAGGTTAGGTTAGGTTATCCTTGTCGAATTGGGTGCGGTCGTGGGCCGACTCCACCCTCGCCCCGTGCTGTTGCTAGGGGATCTCAACGCCAAGTCTGCGGCGTGGGGATCTCCGGTGACCGATGCTAGGGGTGAGGCGCTGGAGGAGTGGGCGGTCACGACCGGCCTGGTCGTCCTGAACGTGGGCTCGGTCCACACGTGCGTTCGGCAGCGGGGCGGGTCTATAGTGGACGTATCGTTCGCTAGCCCTGCTGTCGCGAGCCGTGTTCGTGACTGGCGTGTCGCCGTGGAGGTGGAGACGTTGTCGGATCACCGATACATCCGTTTCGACGTCTCCGCCCAGACTGCCGGCGGCCGCAGTTCATCGGGCCCGCGAACGGACGGCCCGCGCTGGTCGCTCAAGCGCATCGACAGGGAGCTTCTCGAGGAGGCCGCCATTGTCCAGGCCTGGGGCCGGGAGTCGGCAGTGAGCGGACCCGTCGACGTCGAACAGGAGGCGCTGTGGTTCTGCGGGGCGATGACGCAAATTTGCGACGCGTCCATGCCCCGAGTCCACGCACAGTCAGCAAGGCGCCAGGTGTACTGGTGGTCCGCCGCGATCGCGCAGTTACGCGTCGCGTGCGTGGCGGTGAGACGCCAGTACACCCGATACCGGAGGAGACGTCGTCGGGTCCCTGACGAAGAAGCCGCGCTGTATGAGGTGTACCGCGCGGCTAAAGAGACTCTGTGGCTGGCCATCGGCGAGGCGAAGACGCGAGCCAGGGAGGAGATGCTGGAGACTCTAGACGGGAATCCGTGGGGGCGCCCTTATCGAGCGGTTCGAGGGAAACTTCGAGCCGCGGCGCCTCCACTTACGGAGAGTCTTCAGCCAGAGCTGCTGGAGGAGGTAGTCGCAGCCCTCTTCCCGGCAAGAGCGGAGCATACTCCGCCGCCGATGGCTTTGCCCACAGCCGCAGAGTCTACAGAGGAGAACGCCATTAGCGTCCCAGAGGTGACACAGGCAGAGATGAGGGCGGCCGTGATGCGGCTCCGGGCCAAGAACGTGGCTCCGGGGCCCGACGGGATCCACGGCCGAGCATTAGCCCTCGCTCTGAAGGAGCTGGAGCCCCAGCTGAGAGGACTCTACACAGCGTGCCTCGAGCAGGGCCAGTTACCCACTTTGTGGAAAACCGGTCGTCTGGTCCTGCTCAGGAAGGCGGGGCGCCCTGCGGACTCGCCGTCCGCGTACCGGCCCATAGTGCTGCTAGACGAGGTGGGTAAGCTGCTGGAGCGGATACTCGCAGCCCGCCTCGTCGGCCACTTGTGCGGAGAGGGGCCGGACCTGGACGAGAGCCAGTTCGGTTTCAGGCATGGGCGCTCCACCATACACGCTATATCGCGGGTGAGAGTCCTGGCGGAGGAAACGGTTTCCCGGGGTGGGGTGGTTGTGGCGGTGTCCTTGGACATTTCCAACGCCTTCAACACCCTGCCCTGGAGTTGTATTCGAGAGGCACTGCGTTATCATCGGGTGCCTCTCTACCTCCGCCGCATCGTTGGGGCTTATTTGGCGGAGAGGTGTGTCACCTACGTGGGACGCGGTGGCGTCAACCAGCGCCACATGTCGTGCGGTGTTCCACAGGGTTCGGTCCTGGGCCCGCTCCTGTGGAACATCGGGTACGACTGGGTGCTGAGGGGCGAACTCCAACCGGGCGTCGACCTGACGTGTTACGCGGACGACACGCTGGTCACGGCCCGGGGGAGTTCGTACAGGGAGGCAGCGTTGCTGACGACGGCTGCGGTCTCACAGACGGTGAGCCGCATACGGCGCCTCGGCCTGGAGGTGGCCCTCAACAAGTCGGAGGCCATGGTGTTTCATGGTCCCCGGCGGGCGCCACCATCCGGATCCCACATTGTGGTGGGGGGGGTTCGAATCGCTGTCGAGCCCACCATGAAGTACCTGGGGTTGGTGCTCGACAGTCGGTGGGATTTCAGCCCCCACTTCCGGCAGCTGGCGACCAAGTTGTTGGGCGCGGCTGGGGCGCTGTCAACGCTGCTTCCCAATCTGGGGGGCCCGAGCGCCGCTTGTAGGCGGCTCTACGTGGGGATCGTGCGATCGATGGCCCTTTACGGGGCCCCGATCTGGGCGGCTGACCTGACGGCCGGCAGCATCTCTGTTCTGCGAAAGCCGCAGAGAGCGATGGCCGTCAGAGTCATCAGGGGTTATCGCACGATCTCCTACGAGGCGGCTTGTGCACTGGCCGGATCCCCGCCCTGGGACCTGGAGGCGAAGGTGCTCGCGTCACTGTACCGGTGGCGCGAGGAAGCGCGGGCGCAGGGCGAGCGACCGATGCTGCGACAAATGGAGCAGCGTCGGTCGCAGCTCCGCGAGGTCCTGGTGGCGGAATGGCGGGACAGGCTCTCACGCCCTACCGCCGGCCTCGTCACCATCGAGGCGGTCCGGCCGGTGCTCGACCACTGGCTCGGGAGGAGGCACGGCTCCCTGTCGTTTCGGGTGACGCAGGTGCTCTCGGGGCACGGTTGCTTCGGGAAGTACCTGTGTCGCATAAACAGGGAGCCGGACGCCCGGTGTCACCACTGCGTCGACTGCCGGGAGGACACGGCGCGGCATACGCTGGCAGAGTGTGCCGCTTGGGAGGAGCCGCGCCGTGCCCTCATCTCAGAAGTAGGCAGTGACCTCTCGCTGCCGGCCGTTGTGAATGCGATGGTCGGCGGCGAGGAGTCCTGGGACGCGGTGGTATCCTTCTGCGAAACAGTCATCTCGCAGAAGGAAGCTGCGGAAAGGGAGCGAGAGATCTCATCCTCTCACCCGGCCCGCAGCAGGCGCACCGGGCGTCGGCGGAGGGCGGACAACGCCCTCTTCCAGCCCCCCTAAAGGGGTCCAGGGGCAACGGACTCGGGGACGTCCGTCGCCCCCCATACATCAGGACCCGAGGTGGCGGCGCGTAGTGTTCCACGCGCGCCCCTCTTAGACGTCGCGGGGGGAGTCAAACACCTCACTCCCCCCGCTCGACCGGACGGGGCCCGCAGAGGCGGGCCAGCACCAGCCGGGGGTTGCGGAAGATTTGTACGTTCCCGCGACCCCCGGCGTAGGTGTGAGACGGAACACCGGGGTGGTTTTTAGTCAGTAAGAGTCTGACAGACCCCTCCGCCCCCCTAGGGCGGGGGACATCCATGAGGATTTTCCACCCCGGAACAAAAAAAAAAAAAGGTTAGGTTAGGTTAGGTTGGGGGATCCCCCACAGCGCATACTTCCTCGTAGTATCCCCTGGGCAACGCCGTGTCTGACCACCGTAACGGAGTGGCAGACCGGCGGCTAAAGTGCGCTGTGAAGTCGTAGCATATTTTAATCCTTTTTATTCGAATTTTATCCAAGTCGGCAAAATACGACCTGCTCTTGAGGCTATGCCTAGACCCCTGAGGGAAGCCTCCGGACGTTTTAAAAAAGGCCCTTCTCAGGGCCAACCAAAAGGCCCTTCTCAGGGCCAACCAAAAGGCCCTTCTCAGGGCCAACCAAAAGGCCCTTCTCAGGGCCAACCAAAAGGCCCTTCTCAGGGCCATCCTAAAGGCCCTTCTCAGGGCCAGTCCGAGGGCGCTTCGGCGACGGAGGCTAGCCGCGCATCGTCTGCGGCTAGCTTCTACTGTCTAGCAGACTCGGACAACGAGTCCATTGGGTTCGATGCTCGGACCCAATCCACTGGCCCTTCTAAGGGCCACGCTGGAGCTGGCCGCGCACCATCTGCGGCCAGCTTATCCAGCCTACAGGCGGAGCTGGAGATATCGGACTCCGACGCATCGGAGTCTGCTATGGACACGTCGGCGGCCGGAAGTGACCGCCTCCAGAGGAAGCGGGCTTTCATGAAGCCCGGGTCCGGTGGCTCCTCGGAGTCCATTGGGAAGTCGAAGAAGAGGCCGAAGTCAAAAAAGGCCTCGACCTCTGCGTCGACTTCCACCCATGAAGTGGGCCTGCTGGACGCCGAGCGTCAACTCGGCCTAGCCAAGAGGGCGCAGCTCCAGCAGGACCTGGAGGAGAAGGTCGCCGCGAAAGAGCGGCAGGCGCGGGCCGCCAGGTCGAGGGCTGGTTACGGTGCATCAAGTGTGCTGTACGCCGACCACTCCCTGGCGGAACTTGAGCGCATGGCGCTCGAAGACAAGGACGGAGTTCTGGAGGTTGCCTCGAGGTCCTCCAACCTCAAGGGGACCTTCCAAAAGGCCCTCAAGTGCCGGGCCGTGAGCTTACATGGCATCGTGGCGGAGCTGGTGCAGCGCACCGCCACTGAAGAGACGCGGCAGCTGCAGGCGAAGGTGGATCGCCTGCAACTGGAGGTCAGCCAGCTGCACCAGAAGCTGGCTGAGGCCACGGCCCGGCACGTCCAACCTGCCCCTGCCCCTGGTCCGGTGGTAGGAGGCTCCTCCTCCTCTTCCAACCTTGAGGATACAATCCGAAAGGTGGTCATGGAGGAGAGGGCCTTCACCAGAGCCTGTTTCGCTGGAATTGAGGACCGGCTCCTGCCGGAGACGCGGCTCCGCCCGCCACTAGCGGCGGACAAGCGTTGCACGGCGAAGGAGCCGGAACCTGCGCCTGTAGCAGGCCCGGCATCGGGGGAGCAGCCCCAGACCCCGAAGCCCTCCAAGGGCAAAGGCAAGGGAAAGAGGACCACCCCTCAGATCCTTGCTACGGGCTCGGCGGGAGCGCCTACTGCTCCAGCAGCCCCCCCGAGCTCGCAGAGGGAGGATGCCCCGCTTCCCTCCACCACTCCGTCCAACGAGACGTGGACGGAAGTGGTCAGGAGGGGAAAGGGCAAAAAGCCTGCTGCGGCTGCTTCGGCAGCCCAGAAGGCTCCGGCGGGTGGGAGGAAGTTGGTTCCTTCCAAAACTGCGGCGGTCGTGGTGACCATCACCCCGGAGGCCGTGGAGCGGGGCGAGACGTACGAGTCCGTACTAAGACGGGCTCGTGCCAACGCAGACCCCTCCCGGCTGGGGATCGGTGGCATCACTTGCCGCCGCACCCTAACCGGAGCCCGGATTTTTGAGTTCGGGGGGGAGCAGCGCGGCGCAAACGCGGACCTCTTCGCGACCAAGTTGCGAGAGGTCATCGCGGATGCGGCAACGGTCGCCAGACCCGTTAAGACCGCAGCCTTGGAGGTGGCCGATCTCGATGATTCGGTCACCAAAGAGGATGTGGTGGCGGCCGTTGCGGCGGCTGGAGGCTGCGACGCTGGCGCAGTGAGAGGGGGAGCCATCAGGCTAGGTCGCCGCGGCATGAGCACCATCCGCGTCGAGTGCCCAGTCGCCGCGGCTGCGGCTGCTCTAAAGGCGACCAAGGGTCGGCTGCTGGTGGGCTTCAGCTCGGCTGTGGTCCGGCCGCTTGAGGACCAGCCCTTGCGGTGTTTCAAGTGTTTCGCGCCGGGCCACACCCGAGCCACGTGTCCCTCCAAGTCCGACTGGGGCGAGTCCTGCTTCCAGTGCGGGCAGGAGGGGCACAGGAGTGCCACGTGCAGCATCGCCACGCCTCGCTGCGCGGCGTGTGCCGCCAGTGGCTGCCCCGCGGGGCACAGGATGGGGGGCAAGAGCTGCCGGCCACCTGCGAGGAAGGGCGTAGTGTCGGCGCAGGTTCGCCCTGCTGCCACCACGGCCGCTGTCGTCGCCGCTGTAGCTCCAGCTCCAGCGGCGGTAGCTGAGGAGGAGGGTGCGATGTCGGAGTAATGGTTTCCGACTACCGCATCCTCCAGGCGAACACCAACCACTGCAGAGCGGCCCAGGACCTGCTGATGCAGACCATGGCTGAGTGGTTGGTGGACGTGGCGGTGGTTGCCGAGCCATACTCGGTCCCTGGCCGTTGGCTGGGCGATCGGGATGGCTTGGTGGCACTAGCGGCGCGGTCTTCCACGGACTCCCCTCCCCTCTCGCTATTAGAGAGGGGACCGGGATACGTGGCCGCCGCGTGGGGAGAATTCGCCCTTGTGGGCGTTTATTTCTCCCCAAACCGCCCCCTCCAGGACTTCAAGAATTTTCTCGAAGTCCTCACCGCAGTGGTCGGTAGAGTGGCGCCACGCCAGGTAGCCATTTTGGGCGACCTGAACGCCAAGTCGACGGCCTGGGGCAACCCGGCCGCCTTCTGCAACGTCCGGGGACGCGCCACAGAATTCTGGGCGGCGTCCTGTGGTGTGTCCCTCCTTAACAGAGGGACTGTCCACACGTGTGTGCGGCAGCGGGGAGGGTCGGTGGTCGACGTATCGTTTGCCACCCTCGTGCTAGCCGCGCACGTCGTGAACTGGCGGGTGGAGTCGGTGGAGACCTTGTCGGACCACCGATACGTGCGGTTCGACATCTCCACCCACAGCTCCCAGGGGACGGTCCGCTCGGGCCAATCTGCGTTCCCACGGTGGGTTCTCACCCGCCTGGACCGAGAGGCCGCGCAGGAGGCGGCGTTCGCCCAAGACTGGTTCGCGCCCCCTGTCGAGGGATTGGACGTGGACGCCGCGGCGGTCGAGCTGAGGCGGTCCTTGACCGAGGTGTGCAATTCCAGCATGCCCCGGTCACGCCGCCCGGCTCCCCGCCGCGCCGTCTATTGGTGGTCGGAGGAGCTGGCCGGGCTCCGGGCCGCGTGCGTAGCGGCCAGGAGGACGTACACGCGGAGTCGACGACGCAGGCCCCGAGACCCCACCAACGAGGAGGGCCTCTATGCCTCGTACGTCGAGGCAAAGAGGGTCCTCAAGACGGCAATGGGGGCGGCCGAAGACTCGGCGAGAGCCGAGATGCTCGAGGGTCTCGACAGGGATCCGTATGGACGGCCTTACAAGGCGGCGCGGAACAAACTGCGCCCCTGCGGTCCTCCACTGACGGAGACCCTCGAGCCGGCATTGCTGGATGGGGTGGTCCGGTCCCTGTTTCCGTCCAGGGCCGACTTCACCCCTCCAGTGATGGACCCCCCGCCGGGGGTGGTTTCGCCGGAGGAGGAGATCCCTCCGGTTACGGCGTCTGAGCTGTACGGGGGGACCCTTCGCCTCCGCGCGAAGAACACAGCCCCAGGGCCGGACGGCGTTCCCGCACGGGTGGTGGCCATCGCCGCCTCTCAGATGGAGGAGAGGTTTCGGGACCTCTTCAGCGCGTGTTTCACGACTGGGAGGTTCCCGAAGCTCTGGAAGGAGGGGCGGCTATGCCTCCTCCGAAAAGAGGGACGCCCGGCAGACTCCCCCTCGGCTTACCGGCCCATCGTTCTGCTCGATGAGGTCGGTAAGTTGTTCGAGGGGATAATCGCCGACCGGCTAAATGGCCACCTGGGGACTGTGGGGCCGAACCTGTCGGACGCCCAATTCGGTTTCCGACGGGGTCGTTCGACGATCGACGCGCTGGCCCTACTCAAGGGCCAGGTCAAGGAGGCCGTGGAGGCGGAAGACGGAGTGTTGGCGGTGTCGTTCGACATTGCAAACGCCTTCAACTCCGTCCCCCACTCTACAATCTTGGAGGCGCTCCGGTACCACGGAGTGCCTCAGTACCTGCGCCAACTCTTGGCCAGCTACTTGGAGGAGCGGGTGGTCCTCTTCGAAGATAAGACGGCCAGATTGAGGCGCTATGGCGCAGAGTCCGGTGTTCCACAGGGGTCGGTCCTAGGACCACCGTTGTGGAACATCGGATTCGACTGGCTCCTGCGGGGAACCCTCCTCCGTGGCACGAGTATAATCTGCTACGCGGACGATACCCTCCTCATTGCCCGGGGGAGGGACTTCAGGGAGGCGGCCAGTCTGGCCTCCGCCGGCGGGTCCTTAGTGGCGGGAAGGATCCGCCGCCTAGGGCTAAAGGTGGCGCTGCAAAAGACCGAGGCCGTGTATTTCCACGGGCCTCGGCAGCGCATCCCCCCTGACGGCCACATTGTCGTGGAGGGCGTCAGGATCGGGGTCGGGGCCCAGATGAAATATCTGGGCCTTGTTCTCGACAGCAGGTGGCGCTTCGGTCCGCACTTCAGCGGGCTGTCGACCCGCCTGCTGAAGACCGCGAACGCCCTGTCCTGGCTCCTCCCGAACCTGGGGGGTCCGAAGGCGCGATGCCGGCAGTTGTACGCCGGCATCCTCAAGAGCATGGCCCTTTATGGGGCTCCGATCTGGGCGGACTCCCTCCACAGGAGGGAGAACGCCACTGCCATCCGCAGGCCCCAAAGGGCCATTGCACAGCGGGTGGCGAGGGCCTACCGCTCGGTAGGGTTCTCGGCAGCGTGCGCTCTGGCCGGCACCCCTCCTTGGGAGCTCGAGGCATGGGTGCTGACCAGAGTGTACGAGTGGACGGCGCGGCGCAAGGCGCTAGGGGAGCTCCCCGCCGCAGAAGAGCGGGAGGCCGTGCGGCAAGAGGCGAAGGACGCTATCGTCCTTCATTGGACGGAGGACCTCGCCTCTGCCACTTTTGGCCGCCGAACCCTGGACGCGCTCGGGCCAGTCCTGAAGGATTGGCTCGAGCGGTCCCATGGTTTCCTCTCTTTCCGTCTGGTGCAGGTGTTGTCCGGGCATAGATGCTTCGGATCGCACCTGCATCGGATCCAAAGGGAGGAGACCCCGTCGTGCCACGACTGTGGCGCGGCGGTGGACACGGCACAGCACACCTTGGAGGTGTGCCCTGCCTGGTCCGAGCTGCGCCATGCCCTGGTTGCAGCGGTCGGGCAGGACCTCTCGCTTCCCGGCGTCGTCAGCGCCATGCTGGGGAGCGAGGGGGCCTGGGCAGCGGTCGCCTCCTTCTGCGAGGAAGTGATGTTGCAGAAGGAGGAGGCGGAGCGCGTGCGGGAGGACGATCCGCTCGCGGCGCCGCTCCGAAGGCGGAGGAGGGGTCGAAGAAGACGTCAGTATGACAGTCATCTCCGACTCCTCCCAGGTGGAGGCCAGCAGGCAACGGGTGCGGGGGCACTCTTGCCTGTATTGCACAGGCCTCCACCAGTGTCGGATGGGAATGGCCAGGTGTTCCCGGCCATTCCCGTAGCCCCCCAGCTCGGGGGGCATGCGGGGCCCGCCAGCTAGGCGGGCACGCGCCGGGAGGGTCGTGGACGTAAAGGCTGTGCCAGTTTCCCATGGCCCTCCCATAACGGCATTGAGGGAACACCGCTGGGTTTTTTAGTGGGTATACCGGCACTCTGCCGGGGAGTCCCACATACCCCTCCCGTCCCCCGACGGGAGGGTATGCGTAATGCATTTTTCCCAGCGGAAAAAAAAAAAAAAAAAAAAAAAAAGGTTAGGTTAGGTTAGGTTTTTTTTTTTTTTTTTTTTTTTTGTTTTGGCAGGAGTGGGAAATCCTCATGGACGCCCAGACTGACTCACTTATGAGTCAGTCTGGGCAGTGCCGGACTCTTACCGGCTAAAACCCACTCCTGCCTTTGCTAAGTGTCCCTCTGACATTGGTCATCAGAGATCTTTTTAATCAATTTGGAAATTATGTTTAGCTACGTTTTACTAGTTCTCGCTTTTATTCCTCTTGCACTTTAATTCTATGTACTTTATCTTTAATTCACTTCAAATTTTTACATTATATCTTAATTACATTTATATAACTTTTACATTTTAACGCTTAATTTTGACAACTCAGGTTTTTAGGACTTAATTTTTTACAGCCAAAGTTTTATGATTAACAATTTATATTTTAAAATCTTTAATTTCACGGCGATTACTTTTTATGTATTCGGGTAATACATAATAGTATATCTATTTTCTTATACTTTATTATTTTTAATGACTTTACAAGCAATTTTCTCACAGTAAATTAGAAATGTTTTCCTTAGTTTTGGATTTGCCATTATTGTTGGTATGTTTTCTATTTTAATTTTCATATCTATTTCGGATTCGAGGTCATATTTATTTTTCGCGAATATAGGGCACTCCGTGAGCAAATGTGGGATGCTCTCATTTTTAGATGGGTCACAGGGACATGCCGGGCTCTCCTTGCACTTGAAGCGATTTAAGTACTCGGAGAACCCGCCATGCCCTGTAAGCACTTGTACTATGACTGGGTTGAGCACAATTTTTCGGACTATGTGGTAGGCTGCAATTGCGTCAGGGAGAAACATTTTTGTAGTTGCGGCCGTTTCGCCGGACCCGTATCTCGAGCTCCATTCGTCAAGTGACTCCGTTCGGATCTGTCGCTTGACGAATGAAGCCGGACACAGGTCGTAGTGGGGCCTTGTTTTACTACCTATTGCTGCCTCTTTAGCTAACACGTCTGCCCTCTCGTTCCCCTCCATTCCCGCATGTGCCTTAATCCAGAACAGTTGAAGGGATTTTCCGCTAAGTTTCAGTGCCTGGATATTTGTTAAAGTTTTGAATGCTAAGGGATGGAGAGAGTCGCCTCGGGTGACGGTTTCTATGGCTGACCTAGAGTCGCAATAGATCTGGACAACGGCTGAGGGATGTTTCAAGGCCAGCTCCGAGGCTTTGTGCAGAGCCAGTAGTTCGGCTTGATAAACGGTGCAGAAATGATCCAGTTTGAACTTTTGGGTTTTAGTTTCCACCCCATTTTCCCACAGGCTCAGTGCTGCACCAACTTTACCCTGCATTTTGCTTCCGTCGGTGAAGATCTTTGGGATTCTGAATTCTTGCTGGTCCATCTCTGCATCGTTCACCACGCACTTGAACTGTATACCAACTTGGCTGGCTGGGTGTGGTAGTTCCGTGTAAGGAACTGGTGTTTCGATGTCTCGGTCTCCTGTCACTCTCCGGGAGTGTCCTCTTTTTTCTTCATAAAAAGAGGCTGCTTCCCGGATCCTAAGGTCCAGAGGAAGCAGTCCAGAGAGTAACAGGGCCGAGTTCAGCGATGTTGTTCTGTACGCCTTTATTATTTTCTGCACAAAGCCCCGCTGGACGGTGTCCAGCTGCTTCCGCATCCCCTTTTTGTATGTAGCCGGTGCCCAAGCACTGGCCGCATACATTATCACCGGCTCCACCACTGCGGTGTATATGGTCCTGATTATTTCGGGCTTCAGGCCCCAGCTGATTTTTGCGGCTCTTGACAGCTGTTTGTATAGGTTTAACGCCTTCCTCGTGACGTTCGAGGCGTGGGCGTTAAACGTCAGCTTGTCATCAACCGTGAGCCCCAGTATCTTGATTTCCCGAGACAGAGCAATGTCCCCGCCGCCCATGCGCAGAAGTGGTGTATCGTATTTCAGCTTGTTTGTGACCACCATAGCTTTCGTTTTGTGGGGTGCAAACTTGAGTTTGTTTCCGATTCCCCACTTCTGGACATGAGCTAGACTCGCATTTGCCTGTCTCTGGACATCAAGCGCTGTTTCACCCGAAAAAATCAGAACCACATCATCCGCAAAAGCCTGGCAATAGTCGCCGCGTTGTTCTAGCTCTTTGAGCAGGGGATCCAGGAGTAGGTTCCAGAACGTGGGCCCACCTATGGAGCCTTGTACGCAACCTTTTGATGTTCCTTGTGCGAACTCTGCTCCTGCATACCGCACCCTTACCCTCCTGTCCAGTAGATAGCTATCTACCAGACGTCTCAGGTTTATCGGGCACGGTGTCTCTGCCAGTCGGCATTTCATGGCTGGCCACCAGGCATTGTCGAAGGCTCCCTCTATGTCCAATGATATGACGACGACGATCTTTTTTTCTTTCAGTCGGTCTCTTATATGTTTTATCAGGTCATAGAGGGAGTCCTCGGTGCTGCACTGCGGCGTAAAACCGTACTGGCTCCTGCTAACTTGCGGCGATATATGCCACCTAATGCGACGCACCAGCATTTTCTCCAAAGTTTTCCCCAGTACAGGCAGTAGCCCAATCGGCCTGTACGATTTGGGGTGTGCATAGTCGTCCTTGCCTGGCTTTCTAAGAACCACGACAACTGCCTCTTTCCAGATGGTCGGAAAGTGGAACAGAGAGAGACATCTGTTTAACACTGCTAGGAACAGTTGCGGGTTATGGGTAATAGCCGCCCTGCATATATCCGCTGTTAGGCCATCGATACCCGGTGCTTTCTTCGGATTAAAACTAGATACGGACCAATTAAGTTCGTCCACTGTGAATAGAGGATCAAATGTCTCACCATTCGTATTTTCGTTCACTCTATTCGCCAGCTCACGTATCCTACTGTGGTCCGCATTATCATCCTGTGTTTTATCCTCAGGATAAAACGTCTTCGCAAGCATCCGGGCCGACTCCTCGCTGCTGAGTACGTGGTTGCCTTGTACTAGCGGTATGTCTTCCTGCCTATTGGCAGTGCGACTTATTACCCTATAAATACTGCCCCACATAGTCTCCCGTTCCTGCCTTCCACAGAACTCCTTCCAACTGGATGTCAGCGTGCTCTCCATCTTCTGTTTCAGCTCCTCTTTGGCTGCGAGGTACAAGGCTAGGACCCATTCTCTGCGTCTCGGTGCGGCACCGGAGACTCTTCTCTTACGCCTCCTGACCTCCTCCTTCATTCGTGTCAACTCCTCGGTCCACCAAGGCAATCCTGTCTGACTTCTTTTACTAACGATCGGTATGGTTTCCTCACATGCCTTCTCTATTGATTCTGTGTATCTTTCTGTTATCTTGTCCAAATCGTCTGTCGTTAATATTTTGTCTATTTCTGTTTTGTTTATGTTTTGTTGTTCCCAAATTTCGTCAAGTTTCCCATAAAATTGTCCCCATTTTGCCTTTTTAGTATTATATTTTCTAGTCGTTCTTATTATGTCCATGCCTTTTGATTTTTCTAGTTTTAATTCAAACAGGATTGCCTTGTGGTCCGAGGTGGTGACGTTTCCGGATAGTCTCCAGTTTGCCACACTTCGAAGCATGTCCTCAGTGCAGGCCGTTATATCCACGCAGCTGCAGAACCTCTGACCACCCCTGATGACGTCGAAGGTAGGGGCCATTCCCATGTTCAGGATCTGGAGTCCTAGTTCATCGAGAGCACCTGCTAGAGCCTCACCCCTATAATCCGCCTCTCGGCTTCCCCACCACGTGTTCCAAGCGTTGACGTCCCCCCCCAGTATCACGTCGTGAACTCCGATCCCCTCCATGATCTTCTTTAGATGATCCAAGTCTGGCTCGATTGGTTGTCCACCATCCAGGTACACCGACACCACACCTATCTCCCAGGCTCCAGTCCTCAGTTTTGCAACTGCAAAGTTTTCTGAAGTTAGGGTTGGGCACTGTGTGACATTTATGGTGTCGTCGAATAGTACAATGGCCGCTTTGTTGACTTTCTCGGTCTTCCTGGCACACTGTACTACTCGTGCCCCCGGATAGCTCTTCATTTCCCCAATCCCACCAATGTATGGCTCTTGGACCATTGCAAACGCTAATTTCCGCTTTTCAGCTTCCATAATGAGCTCAGCTGTGGCCAGTTTGCTCTTTTGGAGGTTTGCTTGTACGACACGATACTGGTGAGGTCTGACTTCACTATTTACTGCGCTTCCGCCCGGGACCACCTTAGCAATACGCCACCGACAGCCGCGCCAGTCCGTCCCACTTGAGACGAGTTGGGCACTCGCTGTCGAAGGCGTTGTGCTCGGTCTTACCCATCTTTGCGGAAACGCAGTTTCGGCACTTTGGTGGCTCCGCGGCTAGTCGTGAGGGGCAGTCCACCCTCATGTGGGGGTCCCCACAATGTGTGCAGAGGTCGGCGGATTCCGTGCACAACTTACGGCTGTGGCCGAAGCGCAAGCAGCGGGTGCACTGAATCAGTGGCGACTGGTCCAGCACACGCACCCGCTGCAGGTCAATGTGCACTCGACCCGCGTGCGTTAGCCTCTGCCACACAGCGGGGGAAACCCGCAGGATGACGTGGCACATGTGGGGGTTCCTCGTCCTGCGACGGTACTTCACCCCCATCCTCAGGTCATCTGCAGGCACGTCCCCGATCAAGTGGCTATTTTGGCGTTTTAATGCCTCAATGAACTCCTCGTCTGAGTGGCACGAGAGGACATCCTTGGCGATGATGAGAGGATCTTTGTTCTTCACCTCCTCCACCATTAAATTTCCGGCCTTTTTAATCCTCTCGGTCACCTTGGTCAGCTCCTCTCTCGTCTTAAAGCCGACCACCACCTTTTGGTCCCTCGCTTTCCGCACCCTCTCCACCCTGGTCCCCTCATTCCTGGCATCTACCGCCGTCCTCAGCTTTTCAAGAACCTCTTCCCCGGTGTCTTTGTCATCGACCGATGACACAACCACCGAGTGAAGAGGCTCCTGGAAGTGCCGCTTCGGGACGGCGGCCATCTCCGCAAACGAGGGTCCCTGTCCGGCGACAAAGCGAGGCACTTGTTGCAGGTGCTCCGACAGAGCCCGTGTGTGCTGCTGGCATTCCTCCAACGCCTTATTGTGCTGCTGGAGGTTCTCCATTAGCTGCTTCATGAGTGCCGTCGGTTCACCTGAGGTCGGTATGGGCTCCATGCGAGCTTCTCCGGGCTCAGCTGCCTCTCCAGGTGTTTTCGCCCTATCAATCTCTCCGTCCCTGACTAGATGATACAGTCTCTCAACAGCTTTGGTGATCCCATCTTTTATCTCCTTTTTGAGATTTCTGGAGCTTTCCAAGTGGATCTTGGCCTTAGAGAGACACGCCTTTGCCTCAGTGGTTCTATTTATGTACTTTGTAGGTGGTACTTCTCGAGGCGGGCTCTCCAAGGCTTTCCCTGGCATCTCATATGTGTCTGTCCTTACCCGCTTGATGACCAATGCTTTGGGTTTGGGTTTGGGGGATGTGGGCTCGGCTGTCTTTTTTGGGGGAGTGGGAACGGGTGCCTTTTTAGGAGATGTTAGAGTTTTTTGGGGTTGCCCCACTTTCTGTTTCTCCGCTTCCCATTCCCCGACACTGCGCCTCACTGAGGGGCCCGCTGGTGCTGTATCACATGCCTCCTCAACGCTTGAAACCTGCTCCGCAGCCTTCGTCTTGGTAACGGGGGTCCTTAGTCCGAACATCCTTATTGAGAGCTTGTGAGAAGATTTGCCAGAGGACACTGAATTTAAAAATTTACTGAATCCCTGTAAAGAGGGGATCAGTGAGTAAAATAATATAATAAAACACGAGCCCTATAACTAGGACTTAGTCAGGTCAAATAAAAGTCAATTTGTGGCTTCAAGGTGACGGTAACAGCCCCAGAAACCAAAGATGTCACTTATTTCTATTGCCGCAAGTTATGAATGAAGCTTTTTGAGTTGAAATTCAAAATTTTTATTTTTAGAAAAACTGTAAAGTTTACCTGGCCTGTGAAGACAGGGTGGGTGGAAGGGCAAATTTTTGAGTTTCTATATATGCTAGGCGCACGTGCGAGGTGTCAAAAGACGCGTCTCCGCGCGGGCCAGCGACCTATAGAGTGACTGGAATTTACGCTGAACAAAAATTTTGAGTTTTGGTCAAAAAACGTGTTTTTCGACTGAAAAATGAGTGAAAACCTGAAATTACGACTACCGAACGGGACTCGAGCACGCGGAACGCGCACCGGAATACAGGTAAGGCAGGTAAGTATCTATTAAAATTATGAAAAAGCGGATTTTGAAGATAGATTTTAATTAAAAAATGATGTTTAGTTTTTCTTTAGAAAAATATTGGGAAATTTTTCTAAGTCTATGAACGAAAAAATTTTTTCGCGTTTTTGTCAATTTAAATTAGTCGGATAGTAGGACGGAGCCTATTTAAAATCAAAATGGCTGAAAACAGCTTGAAAATGCGTCACCTGGATGCAAAGTTATAACCGGTTAGGTTAGGTTAGGTTAGGTTTACCTCCGCCGTATCGTTGGGGCTTATTTGGTAGAGAGGTGTGTCACCTTCGTGGGACGCGATGGCGTCAACCAGCGCCACATGTCGTGCGGTGTTCCACAGGGCTCGGTTCTGGGCCCACTCCTGTGGAACATCGGGTACGACTGGGTGCTGAGGGGCGAACTCCAACCGGGCGTCGACCTGACGTGTTACGCGGACGACACGCTGGTCACGGCCCGGGGGAGTTCGTACAGGGAGGCAGCGTTGCTGACGACGGCTGCGGTCTCACAGACGGTGAGCCGCATACGGCGCCTCGGCCTGGAGGTGGCCCTCAACAAGTCGGAGGCCATGGTGTTTCATGGTCCCCGGCGGGCGCCACCATCCGGATCCCACATTGTGGTGGGGGGGGTTCGAATCGCTGTCGAGCCCACCATGAAGTACCTTGGGTTGGTGCTCGACAGCCGGTGGGATTTAAGCCCCCACTTCCGGCAGCTGGCGCCCAAGTTGTTGGGCGCGGCCGGGGCGCTGTCAACGCTGCTTCCCAATCTGGGGGGCCCGAGCGCCGCTTGTAGGCGGCTCTACGTGGGGATCGTGCGGTCGATGGCCCTTTACGGGGCCCCGATCTGGGCGGCTGACCTGACGGCCGGCAGCATTGCTGTATTGCGAAAGCCGCAGAGAGCAATGGCCGTCAGAGTCATAAGGGGATACCGCACGATCTCCTACGAGGCGGCTTGTGCACTGGCCAGATCCCCGCCCTGGGACCTGGAGGCGAAGGTGCTCGCGTCACTGTATCGGTGGCGCGAGGAAGCGCGGGCGCGGGGCGAGCGACCGATGCAGCGACAAATGGAGCAGCGTCGGTCGCAGCTCCGCGAGGTCCTGGTGGCGGAATGGCGGGACAGGCTCTCACGCCCTACCGCCGGCCTCGTCACCATCGAGGCGGTCCGGCCGGTGCTCGACCACTGGCTCGGGAGGAGGCACGGCTCCCTGTCGTTTCGGGTGACGCAGGTGCTCTCGGGGCACGGTTGCTTCGGGAAGTACCTGTGTCGCATAAACAGGGAGCCGGACGCCCGGTGTCACCACTGCGTCGACTGCCGGGAGGACACGGCGCGGCATACGCTGGCAGAGTGTGCCGCTTGGGAGGAGCCGCGCCGTGCCCTCATCTCAGGAGTAGGCAGTGACCTCTCGCTGCCGGCCGTTGTGAATGCGATGGTCGGCGGCGAGGAGTCCTGGGACGCGGTGGTATCCTTCTGCGAAACAGTCATCTCGCAGAAGGAGGCTGCGGAAAGGGAGCGAGAGATCTCATCCTCTCACCCGGCCCGCAGCAGGCGCACCGGGCGTCGGCGGAGGGCGGACAACGCCCTCTTCCAGCCCCCCTAAAGGGGTCCAGGGGCGACGGACTCGGGGACGTCCGTCGCCCCCCATACATCAGGACCCGAGGTGGCGGCGCGTAGTGTTCCACGCGCGCCCCTCTTAGACGTCGCGGGGGGAGTCAAACACCTCACTCCCCCCGCTGGACCGGACGGGGCCCGCAGAGGCGGGCCGGCACCGGCCGGGGGTTGCGGAAGATTTGTACGTTCCCGCGACCCCCGGCGTAGGTGTGAGACGGAACACCGGGGTGGTTTTTAGTCAGTAAGAGTCTGACAGACCCCTCCGCCCCCCCCAGGGCGGGGGACATCCATGAGGATTTTCCACCCCGGAACAAAAAAAAAAAAAAAAAAAAAGGTTAGGTTAGGTTAGGTTAGGTTTTTTTTTTTTTTTTTTTTTTTTTATATTCACCCGTCATCACAGGGCGTTGCGTGTTTCCTCTGACGTGATCAGAGACCTTTTTTGTCTAGGGGTATATTTTATTAAGTTATTTAAAGTTATTACAATTTGCCTCTTAAACTACATTTACCACACATGGTTTTAAAACAATATTATTTAATTAATTGCTTATCATCTACTATCTTATGTTTTCGTGTTTATGAACAACATACAACTAATAACTTATTTAACTACTTTTGGACCTACCTTTAACAAATTTATCTTCTTTAATAGCTAATTTTGCAGACCTAACTTCTTTTTAATTATATCTATTACCTATTTTACTTTAAACTATTTTACAGCCTTTATTTCAATGCTAGTCTATAATATAATACACTATATTATGCCAGCATGTTTTCTTATGCGGTTTTATTTCGATCTATTACTTTTTTTACAATATATTTACAGTAGTCTAGGAATATTTTTACATCTTTACTCTTCATTATATCCTTCACATTGTTCGGTGATATCTTCATGTTCAATATATTCTCGACGTTAAAACGGTCTTTCGCAAATTGTGGGCATTCGAACAGTATGTGCGGGACCGTTTCGCTTGCATCCGGGTCGCAGATACACGATGGACTCTCCTTGCACTTGAAGCGGTTTAAGTATTCGGAGAATCCACCGTGCCCCGTCATCACCTGAGTCGTCAAGCCTGTCGGTCTGATTTTCCGCACTGTTTTGTGTCCTTCCACTGCATCCGGGAAGAACATCCTAGTGACAGCCGCTGTTTGTCCCGCCTGGTAGCGTACATTCCATTCGTCAAGAGACCGCAAACGAATATGTCTCCTGACGAATGAAACTGGGCAACTGTCATAGTCAGGTTTCTTCTTGGAATGCAGTGCAGCCTCTTTTGCCAGTTTGTCCGCGCGCTCATTCCCCTCCAATCCTGCATGTGCTTTAATCCAGAACAAGGAAATTTCCTTGTTCTGTAGTCTGCTGTCCTCGATGTTATCCCTAGTTTCGACAGCCAGAGGGTGGAGGGAATACGGGTTTACGACCGTCTCCAAGGCAGAGCGCGAGTCACTAAGGATAGCGAAACTGGCCTCACCTCGTTGCAGGATGATTTTAGTGGCATGGCATATGGCCAGGAGTTCGGCCTGGTAGACGGTGCAGTACGATGGCAGCTTAAGTTTGAGTGTTTTGGTCTCGGCTTCATTGCTCCAAAGAGACAATGCTGCTCCGACCTTGCCCTCAATCTTGCTGCCATCGGTGTAAATCGAGACTGCTTGGTGTACGTGAAAGTTTAACTCCTCCTGGTCCACCAGCTTTACGAAGTCGAGGCGCATATGTCTTGCCGGGTGCTGAATTTCAGCGAAGGCCAGTCTGCGCTCTACATCTCTATCTGCTAATGCTGGCTGGGGTACACCCCTCTTAGCCTCATACAATGACGCCGCCTCCCGGATCCGAATATCGAGAGGCAGTATCCCAGCCAGCATCAGCGCCGAGTTCAACGAAACGGTTCTATACGCTCCACACAGCTTCTGCGCGAAGCCCCTCTGTACCGCGTTTAGCTGTTTTTGCACCCCGATCTTGCTTGCTGCTTTAGCCCAGGCGCCGGCTGCGTAGGTAACGATGGGCTCCACTGTAGCCAAGTAAATAACCCTGACAATTTCGGGGTGGAGGCCCCAACTGATCCTGGCGGCTCGTGAAAGCTGTTTATAAATGTTTAACGCCTTCTTGCATGTATTGGCCACATGGCTGTTAAACGTCAGCTTACTGTCAATGGTGAGCCCCAGGATCTTTATCTCGCTAGACAGACCAATGTCGATCCCACCCATGCTCAGTCGTGGTGTGTCAAATTTCAATTTTCTGGTGAGCACCATCGCGTGAGTTTTGTGTGGCGCGAATTTCAATTTGTTTTTGACACCCCACGCCCGAACATACGCGAGTGCGGCATTGGCCTTTGTCTCCACCTCCAGCGCCGTATCCGCAGCAAACACCAACACCACGTCATCTGCAAAAGCCTGGCAATAATCACCCCGGAGTTCGAGTCCCTTAAGAAGTGGATCAAGGAGAAGATTCCAGAGAATCGGCCCTCCAATCGATCCTTGCACACATCCCTTTTGAGTGTCCTTTATGTACTCTTCTCCGGCGTACCTAACCCGGACCTTACGGTCCTGTAGGTAGCTGTCCATGAGTCGCCGGAGGTCTACCGGACACTCTTCTTCGACAAGTCTGATCTTGATTGCGGGCCACCAGGCGCTATCGAAGGCTCCCTCTATGTCCAATGATATTACGGTAACAAGTTTCTTATCATTAAGTTTTCCGTACAAGTATTGCATCATGTCATAGAGGGAGTCCTCAGTGCTTCTCTGGGGTATGAAGCCGTATTGTCGGGGGCTCAATCTTGGGAGCAGATGCCACTTTAGTCTCCCGACTATCATTTTTTCTAGAATCTTCCCCATGACCGGTAACAGGCCAATGGGCCTGTAGGACTTCGGGTTTGTGTAATCATCTTTGCCAGGCTTCCGCAAAACTACTACCGTCGCTTCTTTCCAGGGCGTTGGAAAGTGGCCGAGTTCCTGGCACTTGTTCATGATCGCCAAGTTAAGTTCCAAATTTTTCGAGACTACTTGGCTGCAAATGTCTGCGGTAAGACCGTCTATTCCCGGAGCCTTTTTTGGATTGAAACTCTCCGTCGCGGCCCGGAGTTCTTCGACCGTAAATGCTGGGTCATGTATCTCATCATGCACCCGGTTATTTGCGTTTGCAACTGGTTAGGTTAGGTTAGGTTAGGTTGGGGTGCATGTTGAAGAGCCTCCTCGTGGCGCACCCTGGGCAACGTCAGCTCCAATTGTCCACCTGCTCTTGGTGGTGGACAATTGGGGCTGGCGGCTAATCTTCAACAAACGGGGAAGGGTCATGGTTCCAATCACCTATCATCCTAGATGGTCGGTGAAGGGAACCGGGCTAGGGGCGGGACGGCTAGTCCGTCACAGGGATAGGCCTGGTGGCCATCTAACGTCTACACCCCCTCTGATTGCAGAGGGTTGGTGGTAGGCGTATAGTGGGAGGGGGAGAGGAAGACAACCTCTTTAAAAAATTACCTCAATCCCAAGGTCGAGCGTGCCGAGGGGATGAATGGCCGGAGGGGATCCGGTCGCTAGCGCTGGGGGGGTTAATAGGGTAGATAAGGGACCACACCCTTCAAAGGAAAAACAATAAAATGGACAAGACCGAGGAAAATAAACTACCCCAGGGCGGTACCGACTGCTCAGCAGCCGGAGAATCCGTCACGTTCCCTTCGGGAACGTCAAGCCCCCAATCGTATTCTGGGGGGGGCAACCAACGTCTTCGATCAGGTTCTCGTACATTTGAGGACTTGGTCAATTTTAATTTTAGTGCCGACACCACCGGCCAGCGAGAAAAGGAGCTTCAAAAGAACCTGAAGCCCCTGCGCGTCGTGGTCACGCCGATTGCTGTCTCCGACAGCAACAAGAGCCGAGGAGGCTCAAGTCCTGACAGGGACCGGTCCGACAAAGAGGACTATAGGAGGAAGCGCAGCCTCTCCTCCAGTGAGGAGAACCTGTCGGCTGCGAAGGTGCCAACGACACAGAGAGGGCGAGGTCGTTTGGTGGCGGGCGGAGTCTCCGCTCGGGTGACAGAGCGAGACGGAAGGGGTCGCTTCGTGCCGCTACGTAGGACTACTACGCCAGCTCCAGCAGAGCGCATAGATAGCGCGGAGAGCGGCCTCGAGCCCATGGAGGCGGACCTAAGCGGGGGCTCCACTGTGTCCCTGCTAGGGTCCAACAGAGCGGAGGCGAGCGCTGCAAAGCGGGCGCAGCGAAAGACTGTCGCGGCTGACGAGGTCAGCGAGTTGGCCCGACAGGCCCGTGAGCGGCGCTCTGCTCGGATGGCTGCCGAGGGGGGCATCACAGCGGTGGCACTCAGCCGCCAAGTTTTGGACGGCGTGGATGTCGTCCTGAAGGTTGCCACCAAATCGGGCAACCTGAAGGGCACATTCACACGTGCTCTGAAGGAGGCGGCCGATGGCATCAAGGAGGCGGTTGAGGTCCTCCTTAACCGCACTAGCACGGAGGAGACGGCGAAGCTATGGGAGGAGAATGGCCGTCTCCGATCCGAATTGGAGGACCTCAAGCGCCAATTCGCCGCCCAGAGGGCAGCTCCCGCGGCCACCACCAGCCCCTCTTCCGTCGCGGCCCCATCGTCGGCTCCATTGCCGGTTCCGGCTTCGACCCCTGCACTTGCGGATGCGGAGATCGAAAAGATCGCCCGCATCTGCATGATGCAGTGTGGAACGATGGTGGGTGCCCGCTTCGAGGCCATAGAGGCAAGGCTCCTGCCGGCGGAAACCCTCCGCCCATCGCTCGCTGCAGACAGGCGGAGAAAGGAGGGGCCCACCAAGCAGGGGCCAGCAATAGCCGCGGCGGCAGGGACATGCCGCTCCGGGAGTGGGACCAAAAAGCCCGCTAAGGGTGCGTCCGTGCCCACTTCCCGGGCTGCTGCGCCACCGGCGACTGCGCCACCGGCGGCTGCAGCACAAGCGGCCGTGCCCGGGCCTTCCACGGAGGCCTGGACGACGGTCGTTAAGAGGGGCCGTCGTAAGGGGAGAAAGTCGGCACCACCGGCACCGGCTGGAGCACCGGCACCGGCAGCGAAGAGGGCCCAGGGACCGCCTAGGGTCAGAGCCCCACGCTCCGCGGCTGTAGTGATTACGCTGCAGCCCGGAGCCGTCGAAAGGGGCATCACCTACAAGGCGGTCCTGACTGAGGCGAAAGCCAAAGTCGCGTTCCCCGACCTTGGAACACCGTCCGGCTTCAGATTGAAGCCGGCGATTACGGGGGCGCGGCTGCTCGAGGTGTCGGGTGCCTCTAGCGGTGAAAAGGCGGACATCCTGGCCGCCAAGCTTAGGGAGGTCCTCAACCCGGAGGACGTCCGGGTGTCCAGGCCGATGAAGACAGCTGAGCTGCGCGTCGGTGGCCTGGACGACTCGACAACCCCGGCTGAGGTTGTGGCGGCCATCGCCCGAGTCGGTGGATGTCCGCCCGACGACGTGCGGACGGGTGACATCCGCGCCGACGCTTCCGGGCTCGGCTCGATTTGGGTGCGGTGCCCGGTGGCGGCGGCGAACAAGGTCGCTGACGGTGGGCGTTTGTTGGTGGGATGGGTTGCGGCGAGTGTGAAACTGCTGCAGCCCAGGGCCATGCGGTGCTACCGGTGCCTTGACATTGGGCATGTTAGGGCACGGTGCACCGCCGAAGTGGACCGCAGCGAGCAGTGCTATCGCTGCGGCCAGCCCGGCCACAAGGCGGCCCAGTGCTCCGCGGCGCCAAACTGCAGCCTCTGTACAGCTGCAGGAAGGCCCGCCGGGCACAGAGCGGGCGGAAAGGCCTGTGGCGTACCCGCCAACAAAAAGAAGAGAAGGGGTGCCAAGGCTGCGGGGGGCTCTTTACCCCCCCCTCAGCCTGGCTGCCCTTCGGCCGACTCCCGGCCTAGGAATGGTGCGGAGGGGATGGATTGCGCCTAATGGCGCTCTACCATTTCCTCCAGGGCAACATCAACCACTGTGCCAGAGCTCAGGATCTCTTGCTTCAGAGCATGGCGGAGTGGTCGATTCGCGTGGCCGTGGTCGCCGAGCCGTACTTTGTCCCCCCCCGGGATAACTGGGTGGGAGACCTTGACGGCTTGGTGGCCATCATCGGCGGGACTCTCGCCAACCCGTCCCGAGGACACGGCTGGGTGGCCGCCCTCGCGGACGGCATTGGCGTGGTTGGGGCGTATTTTTCGCCCAACAAGAGTCTCGCCGACTTCGAAAGCTTCCTTGTCGAGTTGGGTGCGGTCGTGGGCCGACTCCACCCTCGCCCCGTGCTGTTGCTAGGGGATCTCAACGCCAAGTCTGCGGCGTGGGGATCTCCGGTGACCGATGCTAGGGGTGAGGCGCTGGAGGAGTGGGCGGTCACGACCGGCCTGGTCGTCCTGAACGTGGGCTCGGTCCACACGTGCGTTCGGCAGCGGGGCGGGTCTATAGTGGACGTATCGTTCGCTAGCCCTGCTGTCGCGAGCCGTGTTCGTGACTGGCGTGTCGCCGTGGAGGTGGAGACGTTGTCGGATCACCGATACATCCGTTTCGACGTCTCCGCCCAGACTGCCGGCGGCCGCAGTTCATCGGGCCCGCGAACGGACGGCCCGCGCTGGTCGCTCAAGCGCATCGACAGGGAGCTTCTCGAGGAGGCCGCCATTGTCCAGGCCTGGGGCCGGGAGTCGGCAGTGAGCGGACCCGTCGACGTCGAACAGGAGGCGCTGTGGTTCTGCGGGGCGATGACGCAAATTTGCGACGCGTCCATGCCCCGAGTCCACGCACAGTCAGCAAGGCGCCAGGTGTACTGGTGGTCCGCCGCGATCGCGCAGTTACGCGTCGCGTGCGTGGCGGTGAGACGCCAGTACACCCGATACCGGAGGAGACGTCGTCGGGTCCCTGACGAAGAAGCCGCGCTGTATGAGGTGTACCGCGCGGCTAAAGAGACTCTGTGGCTGGCCATCGGCGAGGCGAAGACGCGAGCCAGGGAGGAGATGCTGGAGACTCTAGACGGGAATCCGTGGGGGCGCCCTTATCGAGCGGTTCGAGGGAAACTTCGAGCCGCGGCGCCTCCACTTACGGAGAGTCTTCAGCCAGAGCTGCTGGAGGAGGTAGTCGCAGCCCTCTTCCCGGCAAGAGCGGAGCATACTCCGCCGCCGATGGCTTTGCCCACAGCCGCAGAGTCTACAGAGGAGAACGCCATTAGCGTCCCAGAGGTGACACAGGCAGAGATGAGGGCGGCCGTGATGCGGCTCCGGGCCAAGAACGTGGCTCCGGGGCCCGACGGGATCCACGGCCGAGCATTAGCCCTCGCTCTGAAGGAGCTGGAGCCCCAGCTGAGAGGACTCTACACAGCGTGCCTCGAGCAGGGCCAGTTTCCCACTTTGTGGAAAACCGGTCGTCTGGTCCTGCTCAGGAAGGCGGGGCGCCCTGCGGACTCGCCGTCCGCGTACCGGCCCATAGTGCTGCTAGACGAGGTGGGTAAGCTGCTGGAGCGGATACTCGCAGCCCGCCTCGTCGGCCACTTGTGCGGAGAGGGGCCGGACCTGGACGAGAGCCAGTTCGGTTTCAGGCATGGGCGCTCCACCATACACGCTATATCGCGGGTGAGAGTCCTGGCGGAGGAAACGGTTTCCCGGGGTGGGGTGGTGGTGGCGGTGTCCTTGGACATCTCCAACGCCTTCAACACCCTGCCCTGGAGTTGTATTCGAGAGGCACTGCGTTATCATCGGGTGCCTCTCTACCTCCGCCGCATCGTTGGGGCTTATTTGGCGGAGAGGTGTGTCACCTACGTGGGACGCGGTGGCGTCAACCAGCGCCACATGTCGTGCGGTGTTCCACAGGGTTCGGTCCTGGGCCCGCTCCTGTGGAACATCGGGTACGACTGGGTGCTGAGGGGCGAACTCCAACCGGGCGTCGACCTGACGTGTTACGCGGACGACACGCTGGTCACGGCCCGGGGGAGTTCGTACAGGGAGGCAGCGTTGCTGACGACGGCTGCGGTCTCACAGACGGTGAGCCGCATACGGCGCCTCGGCCTGGAGGTGGCCCTCAACAAGTCGGAGGCCATGGTGTTTCATGGTCCCCGGCGGGCGCCACCATCCGGATCCCACATTGTGGTGGGGGGGGTTCGAATCGCTGTCGAGCCCACCATGAAGTACCTGGGGTTGGTGCTCGACAGTCGGTGGGATTTCGGCCCCCACTTCCGGCAGCTGGCGCCCAAGTTGTTGGGCGCGGCTGGGGCGCTGTCAACGCTGCTTCCCAATCTGGGGGGCCCGAGCGCCGCTTGTAGGCGGCTCTACGTGGGGATCGTGCGATCGATGGCCCTTTACGGGGCCCCGATCTGGGCGGCTGACCTGACGGCCGGCAGCATCTCTGTTCTGCGAAAGCCGCAGAGAGCGATGGCCGTCAGAGTCATCAGGGGTTATCGCACGATCTCCTACGAGGCGGCTTGCGCACTGGCCGGATCCCCGCCCTGGGACCTGGAGGCGAAGGTGCTCGCGTCACTGTACCGGTGGCGCGAGGAAGCGCGGGCGCGGGGCGAGCGACCGATGCTGCGACAAATGGAGCAGCGTCGGTCGCAGCTCCGCGAGGTCCTGGTGGCGGAATGGCGGGACAGGCTCTCACGCCCTACCGCCGGCCTCGTCACCATCGAGGCGGTCCGGCCGGTGCTCGACCACTGGCTCGGGAGGAGGCACGGCTCCCTGTCGTTTCGGGTGACGCAGGTGCTCTCGGGGCATGGTTGCTTCGGGAAGTACCTGTGTCGCATAAACAGGGAGCCGGACGCCCGGTGTCACCACTGCGTCGACTGCCGGGAGGACACGGCACGGCATACGCTGGCAGAGTGTGCCGCTTGGGAGGAGCCGCGCCGTGCCCTCATCTCAGGAGTAGGCAGTGACCTCTCGCTGCCGGCCGTTGTGAATGCGATGGTCGGCGGCGAGGAGTCCTGGGACGCGGTGGTATCCTTCTGCGAAACAGTCATCTCGCAGAAGGAAGCTGCGGAAAGGGAGCGAGAGATCTCATCCTCTCACCCGGCCCGCAGCAGGCGCACCGGGCGTCGGCGGAGGGCGGACAACGCCCTCTTCCAGCCCCCCTAAAGGGGTCCAGGGGCGACGGACTCGGGGACGTCCGTCGCCCCCCATACATCAGGACCCGAGGTGGCGGCGCGTAGTGTTCCACGCGCGCCCCTCTTAGACGTCGCGGGGGGAGTCAAACACCTCACTCCCCCCGCTCGACCGGACGGGGCCCGCAGAGGCGGGCCAGCACCAGCCGGGGGTTGCGGAAGATTTGTACGTTCCCGCGACCCCCCGGCGTAGGTGTGAGACGGAACACCGGGGTGGTTTTTAGTCAGTCAGAGTCTGACAGACCCCTCCGCCCCCCCAGGGCGGGGGACATCCATGAGGATTTTCCACCCCGGAACAAAAAAAAAAAAAAAAAAAAGGTTAGGTTAGGTTAGGTTAGGTTAGGTTAGGTTAGGTTAGGTTAGGTTAGGTTAGGTTAGGTTAGGTTAGGTTAGGTTAGGTTAGGTTAGGTTAGGTTAGGTTAGGTTAGGTTAGGTTAGGTTAGGTTAGGTTAGGTTAGGTTAGGTTAGGTTAGGTTAGGTTAGGTTAGGTTAGGTTAGGTTAGGTTAGGTTAGGTTAGGTTAGGTTAGGTTAGGTTAGGTTAGGTTAGGTTAGGTTAGGTTAGGTTAGGTTAGGTTAGGTTAGGTTAGGTTAGGTTAGGTTAGGTTAGGTTAGGTTAGGTTAGGTTAGGTTAGGTTAGGTTAGGTTAGGTTAGGTTAGGTTAGGTTAGGTTAGGTTAGGTTAGGTTAGGTTAGGTTAGGTTAGGTTAGGTTAGGTTAGGTTAGGTTAGGTTAGGTTAGGTTAGGTTAGGTTAGGTTAGGTTAGGTTAGGTTAGGTTAGGTTAGGTTAGGTTAGGTTAGGTTAGGTTAGGTTAGGTTAGGTTAGGTTAGGTTAGGTTAGGTTAGGTTAGGTTAGGTTAGGTTAGGTTAGGTTAGGTTAGGTTAGGTTAGGTTAGGTTAGGTTAGGTTAGGTTAGGTTAGGTTAGGTTAGGTTAGGTTAGGTTAGGTTAGGTTAGGTTAGGTTAGGTTAGGTTAGGTTAGGTTAGGTTAGGTTAGGTTAGGTTAGGTTAGGTTAGGTTAGGTTAGGTTAGGTTAGGTTAGGTTAGGTTAGGTTAGGTTAGGTTAGGTTAGGTTAGGTTAGGTTAGGTTAGGTTAGGTTAGGTTAGGTTAGGTTAGGTTAGGTTAGGTTAGGTTAGGTTTTTTTTTTTTTTTTTTTTTTTTTTTTTTTTTTTTTTATTGTAGCAGGAGTGGGAAATCCTCATGGACGCCCAGACTGACTCACTTATGAGTCAGTCTGGGCAGTGCCGGACTCTTACCGGCTAAAACCCACTCCTGCTTTTGCCAGTGTCCCTCTGACATTATCAGAGACCTTGTTTAACAATAGTTTTGATTAAAACGTTCTTTTATTATTGTATTGTCTCGTTCTCTGGTCTCATTTTACGAAATGGAGATTTCCTGGAAGCAGTTGCCTCACGTCGTCTTATTTTTACTTATTTAATACCCTCATGTATTTATAGCGTTTCTTACATACCTATTAACTTATTTTTCTATATTATTTTTGTATTTTATTTATTTTTGTTTTTATATATTTTTTGAGTCTACTTATGCTAATACCTATAATTTTTATATCTTTTCTTAATATATACTATGTTTGTAATATGGCTATTCTAATATATATTCAATATATCATATAGACATAATTTCTTATTCTACTTGTTTATCTTTATTTCTTATTCTATCAATTCTTACAACTAATTTTATACTATATTTCCTATTCCTTAATTCTGGTAGACTCACAGCTGCTTTTACACATATAATTTTTACAATTACAGCGTTCTGAATGCGGCTTTTCACGGTGTTGACCGCTTTCCTCGCTTCAATGGGCTCGTCGGACCACAACGGTAGGGTTTGATTCTCAATAAAAATGGATATAAAATAAAATGTATTAATAAAATCGTATAAACTATTTTGTAAATCTGTTTTATGTTTAATTTTTTCTAATTTAAATGAATTAAGTGTGAAGTCGGCTTTTAATTGGGCCAATTTCTCATGAAATTGGCTCCAATTTGCTTCTCTCGTGTTGTAAAATTTTGCGGCTCTAAGAATCTTCGTTGATTTGGGTTTCTGTAAGTAAATTTTAAAAACAATACCGTTGAGGTCACGACACGGTCTTTTTATTCCGGGTCTGGCTAATTGCACCTTACCAATACGCCACCGACAGGCGCGCCAACGCGTCCCACTTAACGCGAATCGGGCACACGCTGTCGAAGGCGTTGTGGTCAGTCTTCTCAAATTTTGCTGATGCGCAGTTATGACATTTCGGTGCCTCCGCTGCCAGACGTGACGGGCAGTCAGCACGCATGTGGGGCTCGCCGCAGTGGATGCAGAGGTCGGCAGGCTGCGTGCACAGTTTCCGGCTGTGACCAAAGCACAGACAGCGAGTGCACTGCACCAATGGTGACTGGTCCTGCACCCGCACTCGCTGTAGGTCTATGTGCACGCGTCCCGCCATAGTCAGCCTCTGCCACACCGTAGGGGACACCTGCAGGATAATGTGGCACATGTGGGGGTTCCTCGTCCTACGACGGTACTTCACCCCCAACCTCATTTCCTCCGCAGGTATGTCCCCCATCAGGTGGGTGTTTTGCCGCTGCAGGGCCTGTGTGACCTCCACATCTGAGTGGCAGGAGAGGACGTCCTTGACAATGACGAGCGGGTCCTTGTTTTTAACCTCTTCTGCCACCAGATTTCCGGCTTTCCGTATGCGTTCGGTCACCTTTGTCAGCTCTTCCCTGCTTCTAAAACCGACCACCACCTTTTGGTCCCTCGCCTTGCGCAGCCGTTCGACCCTAGTGCCCTCATTTCGGGCATCGACCGCCGTCCTGAGCTTCTCAATAACCTCTTCACTCGTGTCTTGATCATTCACAGATGATACAACCACCGAGTGAAGAGGCTCTTGGATGTTCTGCTTCGGGCCGGCGGCGATTTCCGCGAAAGTCGGACTCTGGTTTGCGACGTAGCGAGGGGCCAACTGGAGTTGCCCCGACAGAGCCTGGGTGTACTGCTGGCACTCCTGCAGTGCCTCTTTGTGCTGTTTAAGGCCTTCGACAAGGCTCTTCATCAGCTCTGTCGGTTCATCGGTGGTCGGCTTTAGTGGTGCGGCCGCCAGTGTGACTGCAGGCATAACAGCAGACACACTTGTATCCGCTGTTATGCCTGCAGTCACGACGGGAACCTTGCTTCGCTCTGACTCCTTCACGAGCTCGAAGAGTCTGTTTATCGCGTTCACCACCTCCGTCTTTATTTCTGTCTTGAGGTTGCGAGAGTTGCCCAAATGTAGCTTCGCTTTATTCAGACAAGCTCTCGCCTCCGCAGTGAGGCTGGGGTAACGCGACTCTGACTTCTTTGGCGGCTTTGCGGTATCCACGGCTACCCGGCGCGTCTCCAAAATGCTGGTAGCAGGTGGTGTGGTATCCTGCTTTGGGTTGGCCGGGGACTTGGGCTGGGCCTCGGTTTTCCCGGCCTCCCATTCTCCGATACTACGCCTCACGCTGGGAAGCGAGGGGCCAGTCTTCTCAGATGAGCGCGGCGAGCGTCCGGAACCTGGCGAACTCGCGTCCTTCTTGGCCGGTGTGCGGAACATCGCGGCAGATGAGGTGAAGGTAAGGTTCATGTAAAAATTACAGTCAGAGGACACTGGCAATACTTCTGTGTCCCTGTAAAGGGGGGATCAGAACAGAAAGTAATAGAAATATAAAATAAAACTTATCCTAGCTACGGCCGCAAGACCGTAAGGTCAATATTAATACTAAAATAAAGTACTCCGTCAAAAAGGTGTCAATACACGTCAAAAAGCGTTGTTTTAGGTATGATCCGAGAGTAAAATGTAGCTAAAAGAGATTTAAAATAATTTTGAATTTTTGCCAAAATGCAGAGTTTACCTGGTCAGTGAGAATAGGGTGGGTGGGAGGGCAAATTTTTGAATTTTTATATATGCTAGGCGCACGTGCGAGGTGTCAAAAGACGCGTCTCCGCGCGGGCTAGCGACCTATAGAGTGACTGGAATTTACGCTGAATAAAATTTTTGAGTTTTGGTCAAAAAACGTGTTTTTCGACTGAAAAATGAGTGAAAACCTGAATTTACGACTACCAAACGGGACTCGAGCACGCGGAACGCGCACGGGAATACAGGTAAGGCAGGTAAGTATCTATTAAAATTACGACCAATCGGATTTAGAAGATAGATTTTGATTAAAAAATGTTATTATGTTTTCTTTAGAAAAATATTGAAAATTTTTCTAAGTCTATGAATGAAAAAATTTTTTCACGTTTTTGTCAATTTAAATTAGTCGGATAGTAGGACGGAGCCTATTTAAAATCAAAATAGCTGAAAACAGCTTGAAAATGCGTCACCTGGATGCAAAGTTATAACGATTTTGTGTATTTGCTTGCTTGCTAAGGTGGATTTCGGGGTTATATGAATTTAATTGTAGGAATAATTTTTGAGTTTCTATATATGCTAGGCGCACGTGCGAGGTGTCAAAAGACGCGTCTCCGCGCGGGCCAGCGACCTATAGAGTGACTGGAATTTACGCTGAATAAAATTTTTGAGTTTTGGTCAAAAAACGTGTTTTTCGACTGAAAAATGAGTGAAAACCTGAATTTACGACTACCAAACGGGACTCGAGCACGCGGAACGCGCACGGGAATACAGGTAAGGCAGGTAAGTATCTATTAAAATTACGACCAATCGGATTTAGAAGATAGATTTTGATTAAAAAATGTTATTATGTTTTCTTTAGAAAAATATTGAAAATTTTTCTAAGTCTATGAATGAAAAAATTTTTTCACGTTTTTGTCAATTTAAATTAGTCGGATAGTAGGACGGAGCCTATTTAAAATCAAAATAGCTGAAAACAGCTTGAAAATGCGTCACCTGGATGCAAAGTTATAACGATTTTGTGTATTTGCTTGCTTGCTAAGGTGGATTTCGGGGTTATATGAATTTAATTGTAGGAATAATTTTTGAGTTTCTATATATGCTAGGCGCACGTGCGAGGTGTCAAAAGACGCGTCTCCGCGCGGGCTAGCGACCTATAGAGTGACTGGAATTTACGCTGAATAAAATTTTTGAGTTTTGGTCAAAAAACGTGTTTTTCGACTGAAAAATGAGTGAAAACCTGAATTTACGACTACCAAACGGGACTCGAGCACGCGGAACGCGCACGGGAATACAGGTAAGGCAGGTAAGTATCTATTAAAATTACGACCAATCGGATTTAGAAGATAGATTTTGATTAAAAAATGTTATTATGTTTTCTTTAGAAAAATATTGAAAATTTTTCTAAGTCTATGAATGAAAAAATTTTTTCACGTTTTTGTCAATTTAAATTAGTCGGATAGTAGGACGGAGCCTATTTAAAATCAAAATAGCTGAAAACAGCTTGAAAATGCGTCACCTGGATGCAAAGTTATAACGGTTAGGTTAGGTTAGGTTAGGTTAGGTTAGGTTAGGTTAGGTTAGGTTAGGTTAGGTTAGGTTAGGTTAGGTTAGGTTAGGTTAGGTTAGGTTAGGTTAGGTTAGGTTAGGTTAGGTTAGGTTAGGTTAGGTTAGGTTAGGTTAGGTTAGGTTAGGTTAGGTTAGGTTAGGTTAGGTTAGGTTAGGTTAGGTTAGGTTAGGTTAGGTTAGGTTAGGTTAGGTTAGGTTAGGTTAGGTTAGGTTAGGTTAGGTTTTTTTTTTTTTTTTTTTTTTTTTTTTTTTTTTTTTTGGCAGGAGTGGGAAATCCTCATGGACGCCCAGACTGACCCACATATGAGTCAGTCTGGGCAGTGCCGGACTCTTACCGGCTAAAACCCACTCCTGCCTTGCTTGTTTCCTCTGACATTATCAGAGCCCTTGGTTCTGCGAAATATGGTTATTATATACAAACAAAATTTTTGTTCTTTTATCAAACAAAACAAATACGGGGAGATACGTTTCCTGTGGCATGACCACCAACAACAAACACGAATACAAACTAATGTGACTGCTCGACTTTTATAGTACTTATATTTCTATAGTCTGCTTTATTTATTACGCATTTACATATATATATATAATAATTATTATTTTTACCTATTTTTATTGTTATATGACACTTAAATTATATACTTATTATACATTTAGTATCATAGTTTACTTAAGCTATCTTATTTCTTTTAATTACTATTGATGCTACTTTATTACAATAATTTAAAAATATTCTTCTTTTGTTTCCTTTTAGTATGCCTGGTAAATTCTGGGCGACCAGTGTGACGGCGAGTTGCTGCTCTGTCTCAAAACGCATTTTTGCGGAGATCGGGCACTCCAGCAATATGTGCAAAACCGTCTCTTCCACACCAGGCTCACAGGCGCACGATGAATTCTCCTTACACTTGAAGCGTTTCAGGTATGAAGAGAACCCACCGTGCCCCGTCAAGATTTGCGTGGTAATGCTCGTGGGAGCCATCTTGCGCACCACCCCATACGCCACCACTGCGTCCGGGAAGAAGAGTTTGGTGCCTGAGGCTGTATCACCCGTCCTATATCTCTCGTTCCACTCGTCAAGCGTTTCCGACCGGATTCTTCGCTTGACGAATGATACGGGACACTGGTCGTAATCTGGCCTCTTCTTCGACCCCAGTGCAGCTTCCTTCGCGAGTTGATCGGCCCTCTCGTTCCCCTCTAACCCTGCGTGGGCCTTGATCCAGAACAAGGAGACACTCTTGTTCTGGAGCTTACAGCGTCGTATGATGTCTCTGGTTTCCACGGCCAAGGGATGGGAGGAACTTACGTTGGTCACCGATTGAAGGGCCGCCATAGAGTCGCTGAAGATGCCGAACGTGGTTTCACTCCGTTTGAGTGCTTCCCCAGCTGCTCTTTGTATAGCCAAGAGTTCGGCCTGGTAGACGGTGCAGTAGGACGGCAGGGCAAGCTTGAGGGTCTTTGTTTCGGTGGTGCCATTCCACAATGAA